>JANCRC010000003.1:9932500-11427500 GCA_024362995.1 Heteromeles arbutifolia
GCAGCCCTCTCTCATTTCTCTTATCTTTCTTCAATCTCAGTCACACACGTGGCACTATTTGGAGCCTTCTAGATTAATAACTTCTTCGTTACCATTTTGCCCCTAACTTTGTTCGTTAATAACTCATTTGTTATAATTCTGTTTCACAAACGGTTTGTGCTTACGCGTTCGTGAGATCGAGCTTTATCCAAATATGCCAAGAAGTACAATAATTTATATGAGAATAAAATACATCCTCGAAAAATTACATTTAGTCAACGAGGGCATTTTCATCTTTTTCCCTTATCAATAAATTTTACAACGTAAATTATAATAATTTCCAGACACAAAACTTTAAAAGTTCTCAATTCAATTTTTCATAACCATAAATCGATTTATTTTGAATTTCCCCCACATATTCATACATTTAAATTTTCAAGGTATTACACGTTGTACCCTTGAGGTAGCGGAAAATGTCTTCAACACCATTCCAGTGTCTGCATGTAGGCGCGTTGCTGTATCTAGCCAAAAGATTAACAACGAATGAGATACCGAGTCAAGTGCATTAAGCCAAGTACAATAAAGCACCAATTGCACTTAGGTATGGAAACTTCAGGCTCCAAAATCTCTTCCTCATCTTCCTTCGGATGGAAGGGATCTCGTTTAGCATCTAAAGTTCGAACGACCATAGGAGTACTCGAAGGCTTTGCTTTATCCTCATTAAAACGATGCAACACCTTCTGGTGTAGTTCGATTGATGTACAAGGATTTCATCCAAACAATGCTCGATCTCTAGGCCCATACAATATCAAGTTTTCCCAAGATCTTTCATCTCCAATTCTGATTTCAAGTGCGTAGCAAATTCCTCAAGCTTTGCGGAAGTTCCGATGAAATTCATGTCGTTGACATAAACTGCAACGATCGTATATCCGGAATGTGACTTCTTAATGAACACGCATGGGCATAGTTCATTGTTCACATAACATTGACTTGTCAAATATTCACCCAAACAGTTATACCACACCCTCCCAGATTGTTTCAATCCATAGAGTGATCTCTTCAATCTAATCGAGAGACTGTTCCGTGGTCTAGAACTATTTAAACTAGTCAATGGAAGTCATTCTGGAAATTTCATGTACATTTTCGTATCTAGATCCCCATAGAGATACGCAGTTTCCATGTCTATAAGCTGCATATTCATTTTCTTGTAATCAATCCCAGGGTGTTGAAAGAAGCCTTGCGTTACGATGCGTGCTTTGTACCACACTATTTCATTCTTCTCATTACGTTTCCTCACGAAAACCCACTTGTAGCCCATGGGCTTCACATGTGGTGGAGTACGAGCTACAGGCCCAAACATATTTCGTTTCGCGAGCGAATCAAGCGACCTGGATTGCTTGTTTCCAGTTTGACCAATCCGTTCTACTTTGACATTCATCAACAAAGCATGGTTCAATGTCATCACTAAGCATGATGTTGGAAGCAACAGTATACGCAAATGCATCGTCGACTATCATCGTCAAATGCATCATCGTCGACTATCAACAGAGCATGATTCCAAACCTCATCCAAAATTGCATAATGGACCAAAATCTCACGATTCTCGGGAGGCCGATATGTTTCATCTAAGACATTACCGTAATCTAGAATAACCTCATACTTTGGAATAGATGAGTAAGCAATGGTCGGATTCAAGTTTGTACCGTTTTCCTCTTCTGGGGTTGTGAATCCTTTGAACAAGGAGGCCTGCCACGCTTCAGGGTAGGAGCAGGTGATTGGCTAGCTGTCAGTGTACCTTGTCGTGTGGGAGGTGTGGCTGTCCTACTTTCAGGGACAATTCGGCCTTCCATGGCTTATGACGGCGTACGATCTGTACGTTCATCTTTCAGGTATATTTGCAGCGGGTATATGTGATCTCGTCACTTTCGCTAGATCAGTAAAAGCATCTGGCATGCTTTGAGCAATGCTCTGAAGATCTAGAATATGTCGCACTTCAGTTTCAAACTGAGTTGTGTGGGGATCTAAATGAGACATAGTGGGAGTAATCCACGACAATTCGCGGCGTTTTACAGGAACGTTAGCGATCTTATCTTCCCTTAACGACGGGAAGACTGTCTCATCGAAGTGACAATCTGCAAAATGGGCGGTAAAAGAGATTTTCTGTCAAGGGCTCTAAGTAGCGAATAATTGATGGCGAATCATAATCGACATAGATTCCCATTTTTCTCTGAGGACCTATTTTGGTACGTAGTGGCGGCGCTATTGGCACATAGATTGGGCACCTAAACACACGTAAATGCCAGACGTTAGGCTCGTATCCAATAACCAACTATAATGGTGAATGAAATTGGGTAACGGTGGGCCTCAGCGGACCAACATAGCTGCGTGCAATATTGCGTGACCCCAGGCAGATATCGACAAATTGGTTTTCATTACCAAAGTCCGAGCTATCATTTGAAGGCGCTTTATGAAAGTTTTTGCCAGGCCGTTTTGGGTGTGAACATGGGGTACATGATGTTCAACTAAGTTTAATCATTTGTGCTAGGAGTTTTGCAAATGCAGCATTGTGTGTAAACAATAAGCAAACATGTGACCATTGTGTCGATACATCAACCAACACCATAAAATATCTAAATGGTTCGCATACTGGTTGGATAGGTCCACAAATATCCCCTTGAATTATCTGAAGAAACTTATAGAGGTCATGAATAATCTTTGTAAGTGAGGGTTGAATGTTTAACTTCCCCAAGGAACATGCTTTGCAAAGCGGATGGCCGGGATAAGATTTCAAGTGATGCCCATGAGATGATTTGTGGATAGGGCGTATCATATCTCATCCAGGGTGTCCCATTCGGTCATGCCAAAGCAACAAAGTGTCCTGGAACCCAGCCATAGGGCCGGCCACATGGTATGTCTCGACGGCTCGAATGGTTGTTATGTACAACCCACTCAGGAGACGTTCCAGTTTCTCGTGAATATGCTTCCGGCCATATTCCTAAGAAGTGATACAAAGAAATTCAGAACCATTATCTTCAGTGGTTTCAACATGATACTGATTATCTCGAATATCTCTAAAACTCAGCAACGTTCTTCCGGAACGTGGAGAATAGAGTGCTTCTTTAATGGTTAATTCAGTACCATTAGATAACATTATACGGGCCTTTCCGTATCCTTCTATCAGGTTGGATGGGCCTAAGAGGGTTGTCAGAGGTGTATTCTTAGGTATGAAGTTAGTGAAATTGTGTTTCTCACACAATATGGTGTGCGTAGTTGCACTTTCAACCAGACAACTAACTTCCTCATTAGTCATACCTAGAAATAAATTAATTGAATCGGTCACATGCATAAATATAATTCCATTCATTCAATTAATCAATTCGAGAAATAATGTCCATAAAATAATATCCAAAGTTCAAAACAAACCAAACCAAACAAATAATTCGAAAAAATTGTCTGAAAATTAAACCATAAACCTAGAAAATAGGGAGAGGGTTCGGCCACTCTTAGTGGGTTCGGCCATTCCTAGTGCATTCGGCCACTAGGGGTTAAACACCTTAAAAACATGTCTAAAATTTATTCTTCCATATGAGCGGATGCCTTCTGACAATCTGAAACCTCCAAAGTTGTAGTGAGAGCTTCGGGGATTGCTACATGTGCAAAGTTGGGCTCACGACGTGAATGATACTTGGCAATGGCCTCGAGGGTAGCTTGGCATACGCGTGACCAATGATCCCTCATCCACAGTAGTAACATACGTCTAGTTCAGTGGAATCCGATTGAACGGTAACTTTTCCTTTGTTCTTGAAGTTTAAAGCCTTGGGGCAAGGGGTTGGCACTTCTGGGTCAAGTTTCCTCCTTTGGATGGGCCTCCATTCAGTGGACCTTGGGCCCGTGGTGGAGCTTGCTGCCCTTTTCCAAGGCCACGATGAGATCTCCGTCGGTTGTGGCTGCTAGAATTTATCGCATGCACTTCAAGCCCAGCGTTCGAGCCAGTAGGTTGAGCTTGATGATTCTTCATCAAAAGTTGGTTATGCTTTTCAGCGAGAAGTAGAATAAATTTCAAATCCAAAAATTTGGTGAACTTATGTGCCATATATTATTGCTGCAGGACAATATTGGTGGCATTGAAGGTCGAATGGGTCTTTTCTAGAAGATCCTATTCGATTAAGTCCTCGTTACAGAACTTATGCAGTGATCGGACTTTACAAACTTCAGAGTTGTATTCATTTACAGACTTAAAGCCTTGGAAGCGTAGATACTGCCAGTCGTGTCTTACTTCAAGCAAGAAGATGTCTTTTTGGTGATCGAAGTGATCTGCCAGGGCGAGCCAGAGGGTATGTGGATCCTCCTCTGCAAGGTACTCGTCTACAGTGCATCATGGATGTGTCTTCGGATGAAGATCATAGCAGTAGCTTTCTGAGCTTCGTTGACGAGTGCATCATCGGTTGGTTCTTCGATGGTAGCTCTAAGACTCTTTGCAGTAAGATAGAGCTTCACATCTTGAACCCACTTCAGGTAGTTTCTTCCGGAGACTTCCAGAGCGGTGAAATCAAGCTTGTTCAAGTTCGACATGTCCCTAAATAGAGGGTATAACAAAACATGGTTAGTCATAGGGAAAGCCATAGACATACATTGTAGAACATTCGGGTTCTATAGACATGTATTAGTTTAATTTATGCATGAAAGCTACAGGTTTCATGTGGTAAGTTTTGAATGAAAACTTCGGGTTTCGAAGGCATTAAATTGGAAACTACAGGTTCGATTTAGTTATGAACGTTTAGTTCATATAGGGGTACCTGCAAGAACACGGAATACAATATACAATAAAGTGTAGTAGATTTATGGATTGCTTTTGGAACCCAAGTGTGAGTGCTTCGGGACTATGAAAGATAGTCAACGGTTCAAAGAGACGAAATAATTTATTGAATCGTTAATTGCCAAAAAGTGAGCTTTAGGCCAATAATTTTGGATTAATTGTCAGATTAGTAGACTACTGGTCACTTTAATTAATTCAATAGATCGAGATCATTTGGGGCTGATCGTAGAAGCAAAAATAATTATAACATGCATGTTAAAATTATTTAAAATGCCAAAAATTAGCATTGGGTTCGAAAAACCATTGCCCAAACACGGTAAGCGTGGGTGCAATGAGTAGGGCAAAGCCCTATAGGGTTTATTTGGGCTCGGGTGGCTGCTAAAAGCAACCCAAATCATGGCTGCAGGCCACGGGCTAATCTAGGTAAGCCCAGCCGTAAAGGCTGGCGTTTTTGGGCCGGGGCAGACGCACGAGGCAAGCCCAAAGGCTTGCGAGGGTGTGATGAAACCCCAACCGCTACTGGGTTTCAGGTTTGGGCTGCAGAGACAAGCCCAACCCCATAGGCTGGTTAATGGTATTGCGGGTCGTGGCTAAGGCTAAGCCTTGCAGTAAAGCTGCTGGTATGGGCCGAGATGAAGGACCAGCCTTGTATGGCTTCAGGCATGTGGGTTTGGGCTCAGGTTTGGACCGGGGCTTCAAGCCCGTGGAGCAAGCATCTCAGATTGAAGCCTGGTTGGGTCCGAGAAAGGTAGCGAGCCCAAAAGGCTGCATGCAAGGTCTAGGGCGTCAGAACGATGCCGTCTTAATGTCTGTCGCTACCCGGCTGGGCTTCAGGCTAGCACGGTGGTGCTGCAAAAATCTCAGATTTTTGTTTTTTTTTCCTTTTCGAATTCTAAGGTTAAAAACCCTAATTGCTTCTAAATTAATTTCAATTCTTTGACTCACAATTCCATATAGCATAAATGCGTAATGCATGAACAATTATATATATTGACAAAATATATGAACATATATACGATATATATAATTGGAAGGAAAATATAAATATAGGGGTTTCATGCATCATGGGGAATGTTTTCATGCTTCAAGGTTTTTTCAAATATCTTAATTTATTTTAAAAGAACCTGATTGGTAGAAAACAATTGAAAGCCTTTGAATTTGTAGAAGATAGCCTCCTCTTACGATCCTTCAGTTCCTTAACTTCTTGCAAGAACATGCTGATAACGTGTTGTAGGCCTATTTGACTAAACTATATAAAGGACAGAGAGGGAGGGGGGCCGGCGGCAACATAGAGAGAAAGGAGAGATTTAATTCTGAGGTGTGTGTTGTATCACCCCCTTATGCCTTTATTCATAGTAGTAGGATAGGTAAAATCCTTACCCTAATAGGATTATATCTCTAATAGGAATTCAACTACTAAAAGGAATATACAAGATACTCCTAGATACACTAGGATTTACACAATCACATTCCTTATCCGATAGGACTACAACACTGTGTAATTTTTTTCATATTTTTTTGTCAAACTATTTTTCTTTGCTTTTGTTTTTACTTGTAGTTGTTGACAAACTATTATTAGGTACAATATGTTATGTATATATTGTCGTTGGGTACATTTGAATTTGTAAAAAAAAATTGATTGGTGCGTTTATTTGCGGTTCTGGTACGTTTGATTTGGTACATATTGTTGATATTGATACTGACACACCCCTTCTCAAGGAGGGCGTGCTGGCCGTCACGTGAAAGTGACGTAACCATGTGCACAGTGCGGAAGCTAGTAAGATACATGTAAATACACATTCAGAGCAATAAGAACGTCTAGTTGCAGTCAAGGACAATTACTAAGATATAACACCCGAAGGTGAATCCTACTTTTGTGAATTCTGTCAGAACACCGTTGGATTCCTCGTGGCCACCAAAGCACTGCTACCTAGAACCTGGAAGGGCGAAAAAAAACAAAACGCGTGAGTGGGCAAAAACAAATCTTTTCAAAACCTTTTCTCTTTTCAAAGGTTCTAACCCCTCGCCGTAAAACCTATATAATTTCCCAGAAAAATAGCATATATACATATCTACTCATCTCAACTCATAACTCAAAATCCTACCAAAAGTAGTGATATGCAAGGTATATGCCATGCCAAATAGATCTCATCAAATCACATAACTATATTAGGTGGAATAAACTCATCATAGATAATAACATGTCCACCAAGTGATCAGCTCAGCTGAACTATAGCTCATAATCAATCTCATTATATCTCATCATCATATAAGTATATATCCTGCACACAAGTCGTACCCACTTATAGTGGTCAATACGACAGGCTGGGTGTATAATAAATAATTACGCTCCAATGCAACAATCACATGAAGGCTATGCGCTAATCGCGGGTCACCTACAGTCGGAACCACCTAGTGTGGTCTGTACCATAGGCTGTCACCTGCCTTGGATCAAAGGTTGAGCGTGTGGTGCGGGAGGTGAACGATCATGTGAAGCTATGCCCCTAACTCTGGGCGGGAGCACTAACACCGGGGTGCAGGTTTATGAGCTTTCAATACATCTCACATAATCATCATTTCATATTAATCATTCTCTGTCATCGATATATACTCACCTGATACTTACCTGTGCGTCCCCAGCACCAATTACCATTATATATAGCTACTAATGCATGAATAAAATAGATATATACTTTGCATGGCATATCATATCACATTTCACTTACATTGATTTTCTGGGAAAAATCTCATTTATATAGGTATATACGGAAAACAAAAGCCCACTCACTGATATATCGAAGGGTCACAACCCCCGTGCCTCGATTGAGGGCGCTCGTCTTCTGGATAGGCCTCACCTATATGCGTAATAACCGAATAAACGATATTTAACGCACATAACCAACAATAGGTAATAACTTCTCATACAATGCTCAAATTGGGTATATGAATATACCACCGTGATCTACACAACCTCACGAACATCCCCATATTTTTAAAAAAAATTACTGACGTCTCACGAGCCGCCACGCGGCGGCGAGTGCACGGCCACACGCGCGGCCACGCGCAAGCATAGTGGACGGAATCCTTTGACGCCGTTAGGAATATTCTGTCTGTTCCTTAAATAAACCTAACGGCGTGACTTAACGCCGTTAGAATATTCCATTAAACTTAACGAAATATCCCACTGTCTTCCTCCTTCGACTCCGGCGACCGTCGTCATCGCCGGAATCTGGGTAATTTTCAAAGCTCTATAACTCACTCGTTTTTCATCCATTTTCTACGAAATTACCACCACAATGAAGCTTAGGGTTCATAGAATCACGTTATACCTATTTGAAGCTTTAAATTCCCTGAAATCACGCCGGAGCAAGCTCGAAATTTCGGTGACCTCTGCAACTCCTCGTATATGAGCTTTCTGACGTCCAATTTTCACCAACGATGCACTCCGAGCATTGTGGGAAGGTCTTTACGCTTGCTACGGTTCTGAAAATTAAAGAAACTCACGGGCTTAAAAGTTGGTGAACAGTGCCACCCTCGGAGGTTCAATTTCCCTGGTTTCCTTACGTCTACACTTAGCCAAAACTCATCCAAAACACTTAGGAGGAAGAGAAGATACCTTTAGGAGTCTTGATATGGTTTGAAACCTTGAAAATCACCTCGATGGTACTGTACCTCGACGGACCTCTCGGATCTAGGGTTTTTCTATGGTTTAAATGTTAAAAATGACATGGATGAATTTGTGGACCTTCAAGGATCTCAGATATGGTCACTGGAAGTTCGATCTGAGAGAAATGGTTGGTTTTTGGGTGTGATTCGTACAATTGCAGAGAAAGAGTGTGAGTCCGAGAGTGAGAGAGAAAGAGTACGGGAGAGTGAGAGAGAGAAGGATGTGTTGGTTTGTGTGTGTGGTCCAAAAGCCACCAATCAAGACCAAGACAAGTTTTGTTCTAATTGGGTCAAATTATTTAGGACTTGATATAATTGGCCCAATTTCTTAACCCAAAACACAAACACTCACCCAACGCTCAAGGGCATTTCCGTCAATTCACGTCCTCAAACATAAAATATTCCAATATCCCGGGACGGGGTGTTACAGATACATTACTTTCGATTTTGGTACGTTCGATTTCATACACATTATTTATTGGTACGTTTATATTGTTGTTAGTCCTATTATCTCTTAATGTATTGATATAAAAAAAAAATATATTGGTACGTTTAATTTCGTGAGATTTAAAAATATTTTCAACCGTTTTGGGAAAAAAATTATATTAAATCATCAATAATCATTGCTAAATTATAGGAAGTATTGTGAAAATAAATTGTATTTAACTAGGGTTTTTTTTTTATTTTTTTATTTTTTTTTTACAATTATCTCCAAAGGGGGAGAGGGTAATCAAAATGCTAGATTATAGAAAGTTTGGTTCAATATGCTTTCATTTTTTTGGTGTGAGATTAAGAAATATGGGGTAGTGGCAGGTCATGTAATTTTGGTATAAAAAATGATTTGGCACCAAAATGATGAGAAAATGAGTTTAATCAAATCTCTAAAAGACATAGATGTTTAGTCTAGAAATTTCAAAACTGAGACATCTATGTCAAATCGTCCTTTAATTTAACAGAAAATGATCAGGTGTCTATTGGTCTAAGCACCTTAATTAAATCTTGAAAAGACACAAATGTTTAGTCTAAAAGATATTTAAAAATTGCAGAGAATTCTAATTTTTTCTATAAATTTTAAAGCTTTGTCTTTTGATTTTATCTATGTACAAGCATTTTGTCACCTGCACGCGGCGAGTAGTTGGCTCGAGGGGCTCATAAAGTCCTGTGGGACAGTGGAAATTTTTTTTTTTTCATCTCTTAATTTGCTTGCGGACACAATAATATTCATATAACTATACGGTTAAGAGTTCAAGTATTTTTATTTCATTAGTCTAGTTAACAACCGGTCGAGTTGCAAGATAACATGATGAGATATGTCAATTTTCACAAAGGGGACACCGGAATCGATTTCCCTTCTTTTCTGTCGGCTACCAGCTATAAAAGCCACAAAAATATCTCGTAATCATATTAAACCTTGTATTCATTGCTTCAACCGTAAAGGGGCCAAAGAATTGATTTCGTTTGTACTTTGTTTTTTGGATATTTTATATTTTATATTTAGAATGAACATAAAAAAGGGCCATTAACTTCTCTAGGTCACTAGGTGGGATGCGGTTGTTGTTTTTTTATTTTTTTTATATATAGAATAAACCCTATATATATAGAATAAACCCTATATATTTTATATATATGTTCATGCATACGCAATTATCAAATCGCTATGTTGAATTTGTGAGTCAAAGAATCGAAATTAATTTAGAAGAAATTAGGGTTTTTCAACTCTAGATTCAAAAAAAAAAGAAAAAGAAAAAAGAAAAGGGTAATTTTCTTGCGGCACCACTGTGTGACAGAGCTTGGGATGTTGATTTGGACCTTGCGCAGCCCTCTGGGCTTGCTGCCTTCCCTCAGAACTCGACCAGGCCTCAGCCTAGGATGGCAATCACATGGGCCTGCAGCCTGGGACCAAACCTGACCCAACCCGCATGCCAGAAGCATGCTGGACCTTGTCACTGAAATAGGCCTGAAGCCTTGGCCTGTCTGCAGCAGTTTTTCTGTTAGCTGGACTGGTCCCCAACCACGGCCCGCAACACCACAAACCAATCCTGAAGATTGGGTTTCCTAACAACATCCATAAGCCAGCCTTTGGGCTGGGCTTGCTCCCGCATTGATCTAAGCCCAAAACGCCAGTAGAGCTACTGCTGGGCTTCTTTCCCTTAGCCCATGGCCTGTTGCCACTCATTGGGCTGCTCCTAGCAGCCAACCCAAGCCTAATAAACCCAATAGGGCCTTGCCTACTACAGCTTTCATGCCCACCGTGTTTGGGTTATGATTTTTCGAACCCAAGCTAATTTTTGGCATTTTAAATAATTTTAACCCGAATGTTATAATTATTTTTGCTTCTACGATCGACCTCGAATGGTCCTGATCTATTGAATTAATTAAAAGTGACCTGCAGTTTATTAATATGACAATTAATCCAAAATTATTGGCTTGAAGTCCACTTTTGGACATTAACGATTCAATAAATTATTTCATTTCTTTGAACCGTTGACTCATTTTCGTAGTCCCGAAGTACTCATACTTGAGTTCCTGAAGCAACCCAAATCTACTACACTTAGTTGTATATTGTCTTCTGTGTTCTTACAGGAACCTCTTTTTTATGAACTAAACGTTCATAAACTAAATTGAACCTGTAGTTTCAAATTTAGTGCTTTTGAAACCCGAAGTTTTCATAAAACAATACACCCATGAAAACTCGACGTTTTTTCATGAAAACCATGTCTTAGAAATCAAATGTTCTAACTTTGATGCTTATGGATGATTCATTCCCATAGCACCAATCACAATCTTGTTCCCTCCAAAATCAATGGATTGTCGAACCGTCATAAGTTCGATTTTCCTTATTTGGACGTTTCTAATAGAAACCATTTTATATGTGGGTACAAGACATGAATCTTCACTTGACTATCAAGAAGCTGAGAAACCATTATAGCCAACAATGGCATGGAAGAGCTGAATAAGCCTCTGCCATGATCTTCATTCGAAGACTTATGCCTAAAGCATTAACAACGGAAGTACCTCATGAACGAGGATTCCATGGCTCTTTGGCTCGCTCCTATGGACTGTCTAATCATGAAAGGTATTGACCGAAGCACACCATGATTACGTCTATGAATGAGTACAATTCTGAAGTTTATAAATCCAATTGAATTTTGATTGGAGAATACTTTTCTCGTCATTCTATGTTTCTAGCTCGCTCCTGAAGCAACAGTGTAGAAAGCAGAAGTTTACCAAATTTTTGGATCTGATTACTACCACAAACGTGAGAGAACTGTATAGACTCAGTTCAGCTGGAATCTACCGAATGGCTCGACCCAGTTCAGTCAAAGCTTAATCGAATGGTGATGCATTGCTTCGGTAAGGATACACCAAATGGCATACTCTTTCACAATCCAATTTCGAGTTTGTTTTTACAACATATGGTAGAATCAGGGCCTGCCAAGGTGTGGCATCATGCCCGAAGCGTGATCCTTGGCACCTAAGACTTAAAACTTCAAGAATAAGGGATAATATTCCCAAACCTTAACCTTGCAGAATCTACTTCTGTGTCAATGGAATAAATCATTGGTTATGCACCCGTTCATGCCCCTACCAATGTTGTTAAAGAGTACCATTCTAGTAGTCAATATGTGAGATTGATTTTGCTCCACCAAACATCGTTGGAAGAGTAGAATTTTGACATAGATGACCTTGTTAGCTGAATCCCCTTAGTAAACCATTTACTTTGTGAACACATTTCCATGTTCTTGGATTCAAATTTGGTGTATGTTTTACTTATGGATATTCTTATTGATATTGTCCTCGAATACGAGTTAATTGAATCATGTTTCTTGTATACATGTGACCGAATTCAATTAAACACGTGATTAGGTAGGAATGTAGGGAAGTTAGTTGTCTGGATGAATGCGATACTACGCACACTAACTTTACACCTAAATCACATATCTAACAACGACTTCAGGTCTATCCAACCTGATTAAGAGCATTGGCACGCTTCTCATTGTATGATTGGTACTGTATCACCATTTAAAGAACCTTAAAGTCTCCATGTCGTTGAGTTTTTAAAGATATTCTAGATGACAATAATCATAAATAAAACCACTGAAGAAAATAGAGTGAATATCTTTGCACCACCTTTAAGAATGAGCCTGAAGCTTTGATTTGGGGCCAATGAGTTGTCTCCCAACTGGGAACACACCACATGTGGCCGGCCTGGAACCTGGTGATTGAGTAGTTTACTTGCTTTGGCATGACCTTTTAGGACACTTAGGTCGAACAATAATGCTACGATGCATCTCCTTACTCGAAGTAAGGCTACAAACACACTTTGCCAAGCCTGCTCATTAGGGAAATTGATTTTCTATATCAGTCTTCACAAACATACGAAATCACCCCCTTTTCACAGTGGATTCAAGGGAAAATATGTGGACTAATTCAACCAAAATGCGGACCATATAAATACTTATGGTTTTGGTTGATGAATCGACAAACTGGTCACATGTTTGTCCACACACATTGCTGCAAAACCTCCTAGCCGATTAAGGGTTCACCACCCTACTTATCCTATAAGGTTTAGAAGACTGGATAATGCCGGAGAGTTTATATCGATGATTTTCGATAAAGTATTGCATGTATTTTGGGTTCATAATTGAACATCGAATTCCCATGTTCACCCCAAATAGCCTCGCATAGAGATCATAAAGCCCAACTTAAATGATCGCCCGAATTTTGGTAAACGTACCAAGTTTTCGGTTTCTACCTAGAGCTATGCAATCTTGTACACAGTTATGTTGGTCCGCCTTGAGGCCCATTGCCACCCAACCATTTTGAAGTTACAATTGGTTACTGGGTACGAACCTGACATTTTTCGTATTTACACATTTGGGTATGCATTCCATGTGCCAAGTTGCGCATTCGCAACGTACCAACATGGGTCCTCAAAAAAGGATGTGAATCTTCGTCGATCATGATTCTTCTTCACACTAGCTCTTTTAAAGCCCTTCCATGCGATCTCTTTATCGCTCAATTGTGGGTTGTCACTTTAATGAGACAGTCTTCCCGCCGTTAGGGGCAGATAAAAACGTCAACGTTCCTGGAGAACGTCGCGAATTTGCGTGGATGATGCCCACTATGTCTCATCTTAATCCCTATACCGCATAAGTGTGATAAGCAAATCCGATGAATTCTAACTTTCAGAATGTTGCTCCAGACGCATTCCTCTAATCTAGGTAAAGTGACGAGATCATATATTGGCTGCAAACAAGTGTGCAAGGATAGACGTACTTAATGGACGTTGAGTCAACATCCCTAGAGGGTGTGCCACCCCGTTGGACCGTTTGGAGGCCCCCTGTTGGACGGTCTAGTACACCGATGGATAGCCAATCAATCTGTCTTGGCCTGGAGCACGACAGATCATTCGGTTCGTAGGATTCATTTCCCTAGAGGAGGAAGACACGGCACAACAATGAATCTAAACTCGATCGCTGTCTCAAATCATTTCCATCTCTAGAGATTAATCCGGATTACTCCCGAGACTTGAAGTTCTTGGTCCAGTATACTAGTTTGGATGAGCTAAATGGAATTGAAATGAGATTACCATTGATGATGTTTTCACTTATATAGTAGCTACTGACATAAATGAAAAACAATGATATCGAATTGTGTTCCATTGATTAAGTGACAATGTAGAACTGATTGGACAACTGAAATTACAATCCAGGTCAAATTCCTTACCAAAGTTTGTATTGGACCTGTCGTCCCTACACTGCCCAAGGTAACCCTATTATGTTACAAGTGAGAAATGAGGCGTTATGAGATGAATGAAATAGTGCGTTATGATGCACGTCTTATGGCGCAAGGTTTCTCTCAAAACGTCTTGTGATTGATAGCAGCATTATGAAATATGGTTAGTGTTTTCTCCATGGGGATATTGATACGGAGATTTACATGTAAGTTCCCGAAGAATTACATGGACTGTTTCAAATAGTTTTAAACCACGGAACACCCTCTTAACTTGTTTGAGGCGTTCACTTACAATACGACGGAAGTGGTATACCCATCTAAGTGATTATTTGATCAGTTAGGAATGAATTATGCCATTTCATGTTAAACTATGAAGTCTTATTCCGAATTTCTAGAGTTACAGTTTATCTCACGAAGACTTCTTAAGAGCTTGAGAAAATTGCCTAGCACCTGAAAATGGAATTTGAGATGAAGAATCTTGGGAAAACTCGTTTATGCCTTGACCTGAAGTTCAAGCATTGTTCGCTCCGCACCGATGTAAGAAAAACTTAATTCTCCTTGTCTTCTTCTCGGGAGGTGTTGCCATAAGGCAGCCGTCAGGGTAGTGTGGCACATCGGCTGGCAAGGGTCAGGAGTCAGCTTGGCATGAGCCAAAAAGGTGTTGTGGCAGGGGACATTGCTTGTGCTGCTCGGCTTGATTGAAGCCAATGATTGGCTTGGTATGGGTCGAGGAAGTGGCGTGGCATGGGCAACGGTTTAACTGCCACATCTGGGCTGCTTGCCACAAATGAGGAAACTGCTTGAGTTTGATTTCTCAGTTATTGTAGATGGAGCAGTCAAGGATGAAGCTGCCAAGATTGAAGCTGTTGAAGATGAAGTCTCGGATGTACGAACTGTTAAGTGCAAAAGCGACTGCTGCCCCTCTGACTATTTGCTGCCTAGTTGATCTTCAAGCATTCGATCTTTTGAGCTATGTGGTATTCTCTCACTGGAAAGCTTACCCAGAGGGGTGTCAGGAAATTAGTTTACCCTATCGCACTGGAGAGCAAATAGTTTACCCTCTCACACTGGAAAGCAATTATTTACCCTCTTGCACTGGAGAGCAATTAGTTTACCCTCTCGCACTGGAAAGCTTACCCATATGGGTGTCGGGGAATTGGTTTACCATTTCGCACTAGAGAGCAATTAGTTTAACCTCTCGCACTGGAGAGCATACCCTTTTGGGTGTCGGGGAATTGGTTTACCCTCTCACACTGGAGAGCTTACCTATATGGGTGTCGAGGATTCGTTTACCCTCTCGCACTAGAGAGCAATTAGTTTATCCTCTCGCACTAGAAAGCTTGGAAGTCGTTGTCGTGAGTGCAGCTGAGGAAAACTGCACTGTTGGACAACTAAAATAATCCTCAGCCTTTGAGGTCTTGTTTGAGACTTTGAACTGCTTGTGGAACCCACGTAAAGGTGTAAGCACAGTGAGCTGCTCCCAGAATTATTACGCCATCATTAGGTGTTTCATCGTGTGCCCTTTTGAGGCTTGGTTGGCGAGCCACATGGTAAGATTGGCACGGCTGGGAATCGTGGTACAAGATTGGCATAGTTATGAGCCATGGTGATAGATCAATGACTGCCAGGAGTCGTGGAGTAGGTAGGCATGGCTGTGAAAGTAGAGTTGAGGCTGGCTTGGGCCAGGTTGTGCGTAGCAGGCGAATTTGGACCACTAGGTTCGTGATGCTCGGCTACTAGTAAGGTGCTGCTTCAGTATTAAATTGCCTGGAGTGTTAAGAACAAGGTCTGGCCCCGGTTCTTGGTAGTTGGGCTGGTGTGTCCTTCTGGTACTCGTCTACCCCTGGCGCGCCGTTAGGCTGAGCTACTACCTTTGTAGGAACATAAGTAATCTTTGAATTCAACAATCTATGTTAGATAGTCCCGTCTGCTCAATCTTGTCATTGAAAGGTGACCCACTTATATTGGTCATGTCTCATTGAAGCACATCGGTAGTAGCTTCGTTGCGCTGGAAATCGTGCAATCGCTTGGTCATGAGCCTCTTTACTTCTTCCTCAATTTGCCTTTGCTGGGGGTAGCGAAGCTCTTGGCTGCCCCCGGTCGTGACCTGCTGGTCTAGGCTACTTTTTCATGTGTTCAACTTTTCTATGTCGCGGCTGCGGTGCATGTGGTATGTTCCTAGCAGGCAAGTGGGTAACTCGCAGACTGCTGGTTGAACTTGAGTCAGATTAAGTGACTGCTTCTCTTTGTCCGCTGTGCTGCCTACTCCAATGTGAGGTGGATGATACTCATTGCGAGCCTTACCGCGAATGAACACTTCGCCTGGAAGGCTGTTCATGTTGATTATTGGAGTGTGGCCCTAACCGTGAGTGTATACTCATCTTCGGGCCTAGTCGAGAGTGCACGCTCCTCCGCGCGCTAAGACGGGAGTATACGCTATCTTGGGGGCCCAATCTGGAATGTACATTGCTTGAAAGCTCGGCTCGTGGCTGGTCGAGTGGCTGCTTGTCGAGACGCTGCTGGAAATGTTCGTCTGCCCTTGTCCTTTTTTGGGACACCTCGTCCGGGGCATATTGGATCTCGGTGAGTTGCAAGAGTTAATTCACCAAGGTCGTCTGTTGTGCAAGGGCACTCGTCAACTCTATGACTTGTCGAGACAAGTGTTGTTCGCCATTTGGGTTGGAAGAGCTTAGAAAGAATGTGCCTCCTTGAGCAGTGGAAGTATGGTAGGCTCCGGGAGTGAGATTTGAATTGGGAGATGTCAAATCCGCGGAGAAACATGGTGAGAATGCCCCCGGTTCAATCCTAGGCCCAAACATTTAAAGCCGGGATGGTTGAACTAATCTTGGACCAATTTAGGCTGCTTAGAATGTCGCGGGAGCAGGCTGGGCCGTGGGAGCAGGCTGGGCCACGGGAGTGGGCTGCTTGGCGTGTGGCACACACGAGTGTGAGGCTTAGGCTCGGCTTGGCAACGCGTTGGGCTCACGTTGGGTGTGGAGTGACTTGGCTTGGGCCGTGACCTTGGTGCCGTGGGCCTTGTATGGCACAGCTTGGGCTTGCCTAGATGGCACGACTTGGGCCGTGGTGGTGACACCATAGACTTCACCGCGGGTTGCTACCGTGGTAGCCACCGCAGTGGTTCCCATGGTGGAAACTTGTGGTGGTGGTGCCGCTCCATTTATTGTCACATTTAGCCTCATGGATCGCCGCGGTCCCATATCTTGAATATTGGAATTTTCACTTGTTGAATTTTCGAAATTTCTAGCCATTGCACTTATCTTTTACGTTTTATCAAAGAATTTTTGAAAATAAAAAATTCTAATAATAAAAACATACGAAAAATCTACAAATGGACAAGAAAATAGAAAAACCTTGGATGCGAGAGTCTTCTACTAGTGTGGGACTAAGCTCTCAATGAAAGCACCAATTTGTGGATGCAAATTTCTTCCTTATTGTTCTTGGACAAAATTGCACCTACAAAACAAATAACACCTTAGGTCAAGGCCAAGAGCCTCACGCGCCCACGATGAATTTGGGGGGGGGGGGGGGGGGGGGGCTTTGGCCGAAGAACCTCCGATGCCAAAGTTAGAATTTTGAGAGAAGTGTTTGGAGAATTTGGAGAATTTTGCAAGAGTGTTGAACTTAGGTTTTTAGAGAAAATGGGGTAATATATATAGGGCATGGCCGGTCCTCTTTGGAGAGAAGGTGGTTGGCCCTTTGTGGTGTTTTTGAGTGTATTTTGTAGTTAATTGGTAGTTTAATTAGCCATTAATAGATTAATTAGGTAATAAATCTATTAATTAGCTAATTAACATAATTTAGAAGGAATATTTTGGGGGTTACCTTTTGGAGAGGATTTGATGAGGATGGATGAAATAGGTTTTGAATTATTACATATTTTGGGCACTTTTGACTTGGTTGAAGGTTGATTGCCCACTGCTCGTGCGTAGGAATCCTCGTATGCCTTGAGGGTAATTTTGTCTTTTTAACCCAAAAATCTACGTGTCGCCTTGTGATTATTTTTGGCTCCACAATTTGCCGGGGCCCTTTTTAGGGTAATTCGACATCCTAAATCCGTTCTTGACGTCTGTTTCTCCAAATTCAAATGTTTTAATTGAGTTTTACTAATGGATCCCAATATTATGCTTAGGTACGATCAGTATCGGAGACTCTGGCTAGCCTAGTTCGAACAGCTGCGACCTCGCAAGTAACTGTGAGTGAGTCTTTTCCTTTTTATAGTATATATATGATTGATAGTTTCCATATATGCATTTGAAAAAGAATTTCTTACGTACACCTGGATTAGACTAAAGTTTATAAGAATTAGCAAAATTTATGAAATATGCTACATCCTACGGGATGCACAGGTATGGTATGATTATTGATGTCATAATTATGTTTACGGTTATGAATGATAGTATGTTGATTAAAATTATTGAATTGTTGTGGCATTTTTATATTAATATAGTCTGCTCATCATTGCTACACCAAGGTGTTAGTGCTCAGCCCAGGGCCAGGCTAGTCTTTCACATGTTGTTCACATCTGTCACCGTACGCTCGCCTTGGATCCAAGCAGGTGCTAGTCCTATCGTACAGATTGCAATAGGCAATTTTGACTCGTATGTAACAGCGAATAGCGCTAGTCTTCACTTGATTGTAGCACTAGAGCATATGTTATTACACCTAGTCCTGTCGTACAGGTCGCATTAGGCGACTCCGACACGTGTGCTAGCATAGATTGATGAGCAATTAGTTCAATCATACAGGTCGCATTAGGCTACTCCGACTGGTGTGCTAGCATATGTTGTTAAGCACCTGATTTTACTTATCGTATTGTTGAGATTTTGTGATTTTGGGATGTCATGCTTTATTTACATTTTGCAGGCTACGGTAAGTATTTTCATACTATACGTAGTATGTATATTTTGGAAACTATACATGTTTTACGGCGATGGGTTATAACGTTTTCAAAGGTTTTTATTAAAACTTTATTTTCAGGCCAACTCATCCTTGTTTTTCGCCCCTCCAGGTTTTAGTAGCTGAGCTTTCTTATCGATGAGGATTATTAGCAAATCTTGGTGTAGACGGTTACCTTTGATGGTATAATTTCTCACCTTATTTTACTGTACTGTACTTATGCTCTGTCATCACGTGTGAAGTGGGTTCAGTTGTGCTCACAACACACTCTTGTATTTAGGTACTTTTAGATTTAAATTTATTCACATTTTCCACATCACTACACTTTATGGCATCAACACCTTTTAGGTGTCAGCCAACACAGCTTGATTCGAAATCCTAATGGACATATTGGGTTGGGGTGTGTCAATGTGTACACACACACACACACACACACACATATATACACACACAATATATTGGAGAGTATAATTTATCTTTAGTATTTTTTTTATCCCATAAATTATGGGTTTTATTTAAAATCTCATTAATATAAATAACTACAAATTTTATTTTTAATTTAAAAATATACTTCGATCAAAAACTGAAAATCACAAATGTTTCAGTTAAAGAACATTGATAGTTAGGGACCACATCCAAAGTCTCCCATTTTTTTCTGGGATCCCTTTGGATTGGAAGGTTGAGTATTTGAATTGTGAAGAAGAATGGTTTAGGTAGGTAAGGTTAGGGCTTTTGATTTGGGCTGTTTGTTGGATTTACCCACCAGATGAGGAAGACGACTTTTTCTTTTTTAATTTTTTTTAACGGAAGTATGAAAGGCTAACGCAAATATGAAATTGTCACAAAATTAAACTTTAGGTATAAAAGTGGGACAAAAAAAACTTTAGGTTTAAAATTTGGAATTTTAGGATAGTAAATTGAGGACTACCTTATATTTATGTATTTTCCTAAATTTGTTTATGACAATGCTTTATTTTTTAGAGTTGATGTCATATTTTGAACTTGCTAGTACGTAATACATTGTCAACGTGTACATGTTATTGTAGGGGTGGGCACTTGGAACCGAAAATCAAAACCGAAACACGAATTGAATTGGACCGCACCGAATGGTTTGGTTTTGTGGTTTTGAAACGATTGCGGTTTTGAAACCGAACCGCGGCAAAGAAAACGGTTTGGTTTCGGTTTTGGGTTTTCAAAACCACACTGAAACCGCGCCAGATATTTTGAATGTTATGTTTTAACTTTTAATTAGTTCAACTACACTATTCGAGTCACCATATTCATCTGTCTATCTGTCTCTCTCAAAACTCATATTCATCTCTCTCTCAAAACTCATCTTCATCTCTTCCACAGTTGACATCAGTGCCTTGCCCTTGGTGCTTGCGACTCTGCGACAGGTTAGCTGCTGTTTTTTGCTGCAGTTTTTCTGCAGTTTTGTTGCAGTTTTTCTATAGTTATGCTGCATTTTTATGCTGTTTTTTTGTTGCTGTTTTGCTGCATTTTTTATGTAGTTTGGCTGCTGTTTTTTGCTGCATTTTTTTATGCAGTTTTGCTGCTGTTTTTTGCTGCATTGTTGTTGCTTTTTTTGCTGCATGTTCATTAATTAATACACGTGGAAAATAAGCAAACCAATGCCCTTAAAATTTTTGCCGATACTCAGCTCGGTGTGCCTAAGCATTCATCGCTAAGAGATGCACCACCCCAAAAATCACACAGCGTTGTCTTCACGCTTCACATGCTGGGTTTAACCAACCCAGTGCGCTGTGGCACCATTATGAGCTGAGTTGATGAGCTCAACAAGCTTAACAAGGCCCAATTACCTATCATAAGTCCAAAAAGACTCGCACGTGGACATAGCCAAGGTTCTAAAAGATGCTAGGCGCTAGTCGAGCGGCGGGTTGAGGCTTAACGCCTAGGCGGACTAGGCGGATTTAATTAAATTTATTATATTTCGTGTAAATAAGTGTCTGTTTATATTTAAAATATATATGATTTCATCATAAACTACAAAATGGAATGACATATATATATTATGAGCTATTGGAACACAATGAAAACATGGAGAACAAGTATATAATGTGTGTTCCTTTAAGTATTCAACAAGTCTCTTACAATTTATTGAAAAAATAAAATGTAAAATGAAAGTTATCTATTTTCTATCTAAGTGAGTCGCAACTTAGGCGGGTGTTTAGGCAGGTCTGGGCGGGCTAGGAGGGTGCCTAGGCTGTCTAAATGGGCGCCTCAGTAGGTCTAGGCGCCATTTCTTAACTTTCAAACGCCTAGGCATTAATCGGGATAGTGGCCAACCGCCTAGCGCCTAGGTGGAGCTTAGGCGGCTCTAGGCGGGGATTTTAAGAACAGTGCATAGCACAGTAATGCTTGATATAGAAAGATCCAACATGATAAACACGAGATAATAATCTATATAAACATGGCCCAAACAATTTATGATGTTAAGAGTTTTGTAATGTTTAGATGGTATTTTCTAATCTCTCCTATCAACATCTTTCGATCCATTCTTGACTTCTTATGCATAAATAGGTGTATATTTTAAATTGTACATTTTTTTCTCAAAAACCGAACCGAAACCGTTTGAAACTGCACCAAACCGAACCAAACGGTTTGGTTTCATTTCGGTTTTGGCTTCAAAACCACACCGAACCGCACCGCAAAAGGTTTTGGTTTCTGTTGCAGTTTCACTCGAAACTGCACCGAACCGCACCGCGCCCACCCCAACGTTATTGTCAAAGCCAAAGTGCTTCTAACTTCATGTTTACAGCTTCTTGGCATGAAACTTTTGTATGCTTTTAGAGATTAGCTGCCTCTGTTTCCTTAGGTAATGCTAGGAAGACAAAATTTGTAAACCAAATGAGGGTTGTTCATAATTGGATCATTAATTAAGTGTCAATTAACGTGATTATTTCTTATTGGTAACACACAATTTGGTTTAAAAATTTGGTCTCTCTAGCATTATCATGTAGAAATTTGCATGCTTCACTACTAAAGTAGTCTTTGGTATCAATACAATTTTCCTTGAGGAATCAAAAAATAATATTTTATAAACTACATCTCTACTAAGTAATAACCTGCTTATAGTAAGAATTATTTTGGTCCCAACTCTAATTATATAGAGGTTTTAATGTATTCCATACATATACCGACACCTTGGTCGTGGGTTTAGGTTGAGAACAAGAATAATACGAAGAGAACAAAACGTGTGGCAGGGGTTGATAAAGTATTGTCGGCAAATCATTAGATGCCTGAAATAACCATCTCGACAGCTATCGCATTGAAGACTTAAATATATGCAATACAACCGCTGATTCGTCACCGCTAGCTTCGGGAAAGAATTGGGACCCAACTCGTTTGAGAAGTAGGACAAAGATTCAAGCTTTGAAAGGATGAGAAGTTCTTCGTAGATTAAAAAAAAAAAAAATTAAAGGCTTTATTTTTGTTTAGTTGTCACTCATTGTTCTTAAGGCCTTAATGCTGGGTTGTTAGTTGATAGAAAGATATTTGGAAGTGTTGGATTATGTTGGTATTTTTTAACTAATTTGACACGTTCTGCATTAGAACTACTAGAGAATTGGAAGGTGATTTTTGTGATTGCTTGGAAAAAATTTATAAGAAAGGAGACATTTTGCGTATAAGAAAGTGGTACATTTGTACAGAAAAATGGGTACATTATAAATAAATTATGGATGCAAATAAAAGGTTAAAAAAAATTATGAGTACAAATAAAAGTTAAAAAATAAGGGACAAAAAGAAATTAATATATGGGTACAATTAAAATTTAAAAGAAAATTTGTACAATTTGAAAAAAGTGTTGCAAATTAAAAATGGGTACAAACTAGAAATAGAAATATATGATAAAAAGTTTAGCCATAAATATAAATATATCGAAACGGTTCTAACACTAAATGAATATATTTAAAAATAAAATTTAATTATCTTGACATGTAAATATTTTATTTTTGAAATAATTAATAATGTTTATTAAAACCCTTGATCAAAAATTGAAAATGAATAAGGTTTTAGAGCTCGTTTGGATGTGCTTTTAAAATGACTGAAAGCGTTTTTGGTTAAAATGTTTTTTGAACCAATCCTTAGTTAAAATGCAAGTAAATTCTGGAAAAGCATGTAAAATGCTTCACAGAAGAAGCACATAACTGGTGCTTCTTGCGGAAAGCACTTCAAGTTCTTTTGGAACCAAAAAACATTTTCTCTAAAAGTGTTTTTAGTCATTCTAAAAGCACATCTAAACGAGCCCTTAATCAATGGAGTAGACAAAATAAGGATAAAAACCTAATTTCTCTTTTATTTTATTTCATGAGAAATTGGATAATCATTACTAGGGCTTAAGCCAAGAGGGAACAAACTCCTGACCTCTTTAGGTATTGAAGAAATCGGTTTGATCTTCCCGTTCTTAAACCACTATCTCAATTAGGATTTATTGCCACATGACATCTTCCTCTTCTTTACTGCCTTATGGTAATCATCTAAACTTACCATTTATTCCTGCATCTATGCATAGCGTGCTGCCATAGTTCCCATCCCCAATTGACTCTAAAGCTCGTACCATTTTGCACCATGATCATGAAAACAAGAATTAGTACAATGCCAATATATGGTTATGATCTAGCCCTCAAGGGTTTGTTAGATGGCTTTCTCTCCATTGTGCAAACCTTTAGGTCATCCTGTCGTCTTGATATTTTTTTGTTTAGTGTTACTACAAAAAAAAAAAAAAAAAAAAAAAAAAAATCCTTTCTAGACGAAAGGATTTCGTCGGGCCAAAATAAGGTTTTGTTGCTCATGGTTTTGCCCGACGAAATGTTCATGGTGCTCAACTCATAGCGCAAACTTTTGCCCGATGAAACTTCACTATTCGTCAAGCAACAGAATTTGCTTGACTATATTACCGATGACGATTCCGTTGAGCAAAGTACATGTCATGTTTTTCGTGTTCGTGTCATTTTCGTGACATATGTTATATCTTAATGGATTGTGTTGTGTAACATCCGTTAAAATGAACAGTAATATCACCTGACCCGAGCTCGACCGTTAATATTAACGGGTAACATAGCCTGACCATTTACCTGTTAAAAAAAAAAATTAAGTCAATAAATAACCAAATGAAAAACGTAAGTGAGAATAATCCAACAGTGAGGATTTAATGAAGAGGCCAACTCCGAAATTCGCCACGATAAACCACCTACTGCGGTGTTTTATTTTATTTTTTAATGTATAATTTTGATTCAAAATTTAAATTGCCTTGAATTACTATTTGTCCCTTGGTGATTGAATTTTCTTTCTCAAAGCCTTTAGTAAGAAAGGGACATTTTGTGACATTTCACATTTTTATCCCGCTCACTCTATATATATGTAGATCATGAGCGTATTTTGGCAAACAACTTGTCAACCATTCTTCCTCTCACAAGAAGGAGAAGCCATGGCAGTCCTTGAGCTCATCTCCCTCTTCTCAATTCTCTTCATCGTCTCTCTTATTCTCCGACCCTTCTTTGCCTCCAAATCCAAAACCCTACTCCCTCCAAGCCCCCTTGCCCTGCCCATCATCGGCCACTTCCACCTCCTCAGCCCTCTCGTCCACCAATCCTTCTATAAACTCTCCCTCCGGTTCGGCCCTTTATTCTCTCTCCGCCTTGGCTCCATCCCATGCATCGTCGTTTCCTCCCCAGGCCTCGCGAAAGAGTTCCTTAAAACCCACGAGCTCTCATTCATATCCCATTCTCAGTCCCTCACGATTGAGCGCCTCACCTACAACTTTTCCCTTGCATTTGCACCCTATGGACCTTATTATAAATTCATCAAGAAGCTCAGCCTGAATGAGTTTCTAAACAGCCGTAGCGTCAGCAACTTTGCTTCAATTCGAACCCAAGAGTACCTAAGGCTTTTGAGGTTGTTGGCCAAGAAAGCAACAGCCTCAAAAGCTGAGAGAGGTGAAGCTGTTAATCTCACCGAGGAGTTACCAAAGCTTTCCAACAATGTGATCGCAAAAATGATGTTGGGGAATTCTAAGGGCTCTAGTAGTGCTGAAGGCAGAGACGAGGAGGCTAGGCTTGTGATGAGACAGGTAACAAGGATTTTTGGGGAGTTTAATTTGTCAAATTTTGTTTGGTTCTGCAAGAAGCTGGATTTGCAGGGATTTGGGAAGAGAATTGAAGACACTCATCGGAGATTCGACGCGTTGGTGGAGAAGGTTATTTCAGAACGTGAAGAACTGAGAAAGAAAAACATGAAAAAAGAAGGAGGCATTGGTGGCGAGGAGGTGAAGGGTTTTCTTGACATTTTGCTTGATATACTGGAAAAATGAGTGTTGAGAGTGAGGAGGTTGAATTTACAAGAGTGCACATCAAGGCTTTAAGCATGGTAAAAATTCTTTTTTGTATGACTTTCAGTTCAATTATATTAAATAAAAGTTAACTTATGAGGATATGTTATAAAAATAAAAATTCAAATATAAGAGGAATTAAAAGAAGAAATGAAAAGTCCAAAGAACACAAAATAATTTAGGAATGTGAATATGGGAACTTGGGCGAACTATATTCATGATTTAGATTTAGGCTGTTACTTTGATAATCTTTTTCCTTGTTCAGTAAGTTTTGTTCGTGAAGATCGACTTGAGATGTCTCGATGTTGATCTATTATTGATTAGTTTTGTTTGGGCTCTTGTTTTTAGCCCCATTGTTCAACAAAAAAAAAATATGGCTACGAAACTTCATTCTAATTCTTGGCAAAAATAACTTTTAGACTAAAATCATGAGTAAGATCAAAATCTAAAGTTAGTCCCTTGATACACTAAGTGACACACCCCGTTCCAAGGAGGGCGTGCTGGCCGTCACGTGAAAGTGACGTAACCATGTGCGGAAGCTAATAAGATAAATAGAAATACGACTAAATAAAAACCGACTACTAGCCGTACTATCCAAATAACATGCTAGTGAGAATCTAAGTGTATAAATACACATTCAGAGCAATAAGAACGTCTAGTTGCAGTCAAGGACAATTACTAAGATATAACACCCAAAGGTGAATTATACTTTTGTGAATTCTGTCAGAACACCGTTGGATCCCTCGTGGCCACCAAAGCATTGCTACCTAGAACCTGGAGGGGCGAAAAACAAAACACGTGAGTGGGCAAAAACAAATCTTTTCAAAACCTTTTCTCTTTTCAAAGGCTCTAACCCCTCACCGTAAAACCTGTATAATTTCCCAGAAAAATAGCATATATACATATATACTCATCTCAACTCATAAATTCAAAATCCTGCCAAAAGTAGTGATATGCAAGGTATATGCCATGCCAAATATATCTCATCAAATCACAATAATATATCAGGTGAAATAAACTCATCATAGATAATAACATGTCCACCGAGTGATCAGCTTGGCTAAACTATGGCTCATAATCAATCTCATCATATCTCATCATATATATATATATATATATATATATATATATATATATATATATATATCCTGCACACAAGTCGGAACCACCTCACGTGGTCTGACCGACAAGACTGGGTGTAAATAATTACGCTCTAGTGCTACGAACACGTGAAGACCGTGCGCTAATCGCGGGTCACCTACGAGTCGGAACCACCTATAGTGGTCTGTACAACAGGACTATGCACCTAACTTGGATCCAAGGTGAGCGTATGGTGCGGGAGGTGAACATCACGTGAATGACTATGCCCTAGCCCTGGGCGGGAGCACTAACACCGGGGTGCAGGTTTATGAGCTTTCAATACATCTCACATAATCATCATTTCATATTAATCATTCTCTGTCAACGATATATACTCACCTGATACTTACCTATGCGTCCACTGCACGAATTACCATTATATGCAACTACTAATGCATGAACAAAATACATATATACTTTGCATGGCATATCATATCACATTTCGTATCACCTTTCACTTAAATTGATATTCTGGGAAAAATCTCATATATATAGGTATATACGGAAAACAAAAGCCCACTCACTGATATATCAAAGGGTCATAACCCCCGAGCCTTAATCGATGGCGCTCGTCCTCAAGATAGATCTTGCCTATATGAGAATTAACGAAATAAACGTTATTTAACGCACATAACCAACAATAGGTAATAACTTCTCATACCATGCTCAAATTGGGTATATGAATATACCACCGTGATCTACACAACCTCACGAACATCCCTAAATTTTTATAAAAATTTTTCGATCACCCACGTGCCGCCACGTCCCGGCCAAGGCAAGGCCACACGCGCGGCCACGCGCAGGGAAACTTGATGGAATCCTAACTGCCGTTAAGGAATGTTCCGTTAAAAACAAGGAATATTCCGTTAAAACTAACCTGACGCCGTTAACTTTGGTACGAATATTCCGTTAACTTGACGGAATATTCTTCGTCTCTGTCCTTGGGTCGCCGGTCGCCGCTGCGTTCACCGGAAACTGGGAAAACACAAAAACCTTCATATCTTGTCCATTTTTCAACCAAATTGAATCTTGGGATGAGTAGAACACAACCATACTAGTTCCAAGGCTTGAAATCCTCGAAATCTCGTCGGAGAAACTTCAATAATCCGGCCTAAACTTTGAACTCGTCGATCTCCATTTCCCGACGTCCAAACCACTTGGTTTTTCTTCTCCGAGCTTCGTAAGAACATCCTAAAGCTCCTTATAAGCTTGAAATGCTCTGAAACCTTCTCATTCACTAGTGCATGAACACTGCTAAAATCTGGGGTTACGGGTTCTCGAGTTTTCGAAGGTCTCAGGTCCTAAAAATGGTACCAATCGACTCGTGAGGTCACAAGGAACATGATGGTGACCTTTAATCCCTTGATTTGTGAAGATTTGGCTTGGTTTAGGTGTTGTCCGTACGGTTTGTACGGAAAATAGGAGAGATCTATGAGGGAGGAGAGAGAAGGTACACGGGAGTGGATGATGTGGGTGTGTGTGTGTGGTCCAAATGGTCACCAACCAAACAAAACAACAAAAATAACTTAAGTCCTTAACCACACAAAACAATAATTTTCTTTAGTTCCACCCACTTAGGAAATTAGATAATTGGTTCAAACTTATTTTTAAACCACACCACAACACAAAATAACTCAACCCGACCAAGGTCAAAACCGTCAATTCACGTCCTCGAGAATAAAATATTCCAATATCTCGGGATGGGCTGTTACACTAAGCACCTCATTTATTAATTATATTTTGATGCTTTAATTATTTCTCTTTTTCTTCCTAATTTTAATGTATTAATTATATTTCATTTTCATTTTCATTTTCATTTTCATTTCATTCATTGGAATATATTTTGTTGTAAACATTTAGATAAACTAATTTTTGTTATACAATATACTTTGATATACTTTGTTTTCGCCATTTAGGTACATTAAATTCATTATAATATATTATGGTGCATACATTTAGTGACACACCCCGTCCCGAAGGAGGGCGTGCTGGCCGTCACGTGAGAGTGACGTAATCATTTACACAGTTCGGAAGCTTAAAAATACCATTGTGAATTCTGTCAGAATACCATTGGATTCCTCGTGGCCACCAAAGCTCTGCTCTAACTCGAACCTGGAGGGGCGCAAAACAAAATTGAGTGGGTCAGTAAAACAAGTCTTTTCAAATCTTTTCTTTATCAAAGTTCTAACCCCTCACTGTAAAACCTGTATACTTTCCCAGAAAATAGCATATATAAATATATATAGCTTCAAAATTCTCAAAACACCATTCTTTATTACTTTTCAGAAAATATGCCATGCCATGCGCCAAAAACATAATATGGATGCATCAACATAAATCAGGTGAAATAATAAATCAACCGGAGACCCTGCAGTGGTCCTGTACGGCTGATTCTAGAGCTCAATATCCAATCCAGCCGGAGTCACAAACTGTGACCTGTACGGCACTGCCGGAGTCGCCAACTGCGGCCTGTACGGCACTACGCTGCACATGAGTCGGAACTACCTGTAGTAGTCTGTACGACTCGGGTGGTGTAATAATACGCTCTAGTGCTTCTCTCATCAATCATCTGTGCACATAATCTAGGGTCACCTACTAGTCGGAACCACCTCTAGTGGTTTGTACGACTAGCATGTCGGAACCACCTCTAGTGGTCTGTACGACTAGCATCTACTTGGATCCAAGGTGAGCGTGTGATGCGGGTGAATAACATAAGCACTAACACCGAGGGTGCAGGTTATGAGCTCGAAAACATCTCAACATCCTCACAACAATAATGAATACTCACCTGATACTCACCTGTGCGCCCACAGCACCATTTCATATATATGCATCATATAACAATTCACATAATTCATGTAATTTCTATGCATGGCATTTCAAATCACATATTCATATAAATCTATGCATGGCATTTCAAAATATACTTTCATTCAAAAATCGATTTCTGGGAAAACGTTAAGTGTATATATATATATATATATATATATATATATATATATATATATACTGAAATAAACTGCCCACTCACCTGGAGTTCGCCCTACAACTCCCTAGCACAACACATCAAGGCGTCGTGACGATCGGCGCCTAGAACAATCATCAAAACATGTCTCAGAAATCATATCGATAGAATATATAACTTATATAGAACACGTCATTATGAAGTTCGATCCGGAAGATCTGCAACTCAGATTTCCAATCCGTAACTTCTAGAGGTCCACAATAAATCTCTAGAACAACATCCTAAAATTTCGTTATGATCCGACGGTTGGATCTCCGCCCATTTCCAAAACCGAATGGCGGTTAACATTCTATTTTATGGACTTACAACTCCAATTTCGGGAGATCCGTAAATCGGATTCCCGATCCATAAGTTCCTATAATCCTCAAATATTACGTATTACAACGTATCAAAGTTTGGTGACGATCCGACGGTTGGATCGTCGATTCATCTTTTGGCCTAACCATGAATCGTATCGAAATTAAGTCCAAATGATCAACCAACGTTAAGCCACTATCAAAACTGAACTCAGGACATCCAATATAGCTTAAAAATAACATTAGCGGCCCACTGGCCACGCGCCGCCGTGGGTGGCGGTCGGTCGCCCCGGCTCGCCGGAAAATTCAACTTTATCCAAAAATTACCAAAATTTGCAGAATTGAAGATCTCAAAGAGTAGAACAACTTTCATACCTGTGACCAAGACCAATTCGGCCTGGAAAGGCTCCAATTTTGCCAAAACCGTGAAGAACCCTAGAAATGGGTGTTTTCAATTCGACCTCCAAAACCACTCTGATGCTCCAACTAATGCTTTGGCTTTGTTCCAGGTCCTAAGGGAATGCTAATGGTGTTAGCAATTGAAAGAAAATGTTTCAAGATTTGAAGAATTTGTACACTAAGCCACCGCACACACACCGTACGGTTTCATCCAATTTCAAGGCCAAATTCTTTGATTTTTGGGGTGTAATAGGAAGAGGGAAGATCATAAAGGGTTTTCCAAGTGATGGTTTGAAGTAACTCACCGGAAAAATGAAGAAATTTGGACAGACACGGGTGGAAAACCCACCGGGTCGCGCGGGTCGCGGGTTGAAGACCCATTTTTGTTCTTCTTCCTCCGCTTCTCGCCCTTTCTCTTTTCCTCCTTTCCCCTTCTCTGATTGGTCCTTCTCTTCCTCTCTCCTCTCCCCATTCGCCAGCTCTCTCCTTTTCTCTCCCGGAGCTCTCTTCTTCTTCCTCTGGTTGGGCAGTTTTGCCCAATCCACTTCTTCTTTCTTTCTTCTTCCGCCAGCCACACACACACACACACACACATAAACTCATATAATCTTATTCCTTTAAATCCCAGCCATCCATTTCAGATTTCCTTTAATCTGGGCCATCCAAATGGCACACCAAACTTTTATAATAAAATTCATAAAATATAATGTTAACCGTCACTTACGGAATTGGAGTTGTAAGTTCATAAAATATAATGTTAACCGTCACTTAGTTCGACAATTGACGGAGATCCGACCGTTGGATGGTCATGAAATTTTAGGATGTTGTTCTAGAGATTTATTGTGGACCTCTGGAAGTTACGGATTGGAAATCTGAGTTGCAGATCTTCCGGATCGAACTACTTAGTGACGTGTTTTATATAAGTGATATATTCTATCGATATGATTCTGAGGCATGATTTGATGGTTGTTCTAGGCGCCGATCGTCATGACGCCTTGATGTGTTGTGCTAGGGAGTTGCAGGGCAAACTCCAGGTGAGTGGGCAGTTTATTTCAGTATATATATATACTTAACGTTTTCCCAGAAATCGATTTTTGAATGAAAGTATATTTTGAAATGCCATGCTTAGATTTATATTAATCATGTGATTTGAAATGCCATGCATAGAATTGATATGAGATATGTGAATTGATAACTATATGATGCATATATGTGAATTGGTGCTGCGGATGCGCAGATGAGTATCAGGTGAGTTATATTTGGTTCATTGAATTGTTTGATGTGATTTATGTTGATAGCTCATAACCTGCACCCCTGGTGTTAGTGCTTATGTTATTCACCCGCATCACACGCTCACCTTGGATCCAAGTAGATGCTAGTCGTACAGACCACTGGAGGTGGTTCCGACATGCTAGTCGTACAGACCATTAGAGATGGTTCCGACTAGTAGGTGACCCTAGATTATGTGCACAGATGATTGATGAGAGAAGCACTAGAGCGTATTATTACACCATCCGAGTCGTACAGACTACTACAGGTAGTTCCGACTCATGTGCAGCGTAGTGCCGTACAGGTCGCAGTTGGCGACTCCGGCAGTGCCGTACAGGTCACAGTTGGTGACTCCGGCTGGATTGGATATTGAGCTTTAGAATCAGCCGTACAGGACCACTGCAGGGTTTCCGGTTGATTTATTATTTCACCTGATTTATGTTGATGCATCCATATTATGTTTTTGGCACATGGCATGGCATATTTTCTGAAAAGTGATAAAGAATGGTGTTTTGAGAATTTTGAAGCTATATATATTTATAAATGCTATTTTCTGGGAAAGTATACAGGTTTTACAGTGAGGGGTTAGAACTTTGATAAAGAAAAGATTTGAAAAGACTTGTTTTACTGACCCACTCAATTTTGTTTTGCGCCCCTCCAGGTTCGAGTTAGAGCAGAGCTTTGGTGGCCACGAGGAATCCAACGGTATTCTGACAGAATTCACAATGGTATTTTTAAGCTTCCGAACTGTGTAAATGGTTACGTCACTCTCACGTGACGGCCAGCACGCCCTCCTTCGGGACGGGGTGTGTCAGTTGGTATCAGAGCCTAGGTTGTAGTCCTGTACATCTTGAGAATTCTCTAGTGTCTTCTGTCAGAACAATACCGCCTCGTAGAGAGCCACGTCGTTTAGTTGAGTCTAGTTTTCCCTATTTAGCTCTGTTATGGGAAGCTAGTACTAATGTGACTGAATCTATTATCCAAAGGATTTTTCTCTTAGGACTGGTTATAAGTTGATGCTGAATCACTTTATGGAAAATGAATGACCTGAGGGAGCAGGCCGATGGCTTAATCATTTGGAAAAGGTGTTTCAGATTATGCAAGTTAAGGAAATCTTTCTTTTGACGGTAGGTCAAGACGACTACCTGGTTTCTGAGTATTGAAATTGCATCCTGGTGGAGACAGGAGTCTTGTATGACGTCACCAGAGGAAAGAGCTAATCGAGAGTTATTTAAAGAATTGTTTAAGGAAAGGTTTAGTCCTTCGACATATATTGATGGTGAGAAGCGATAGTTTACAATTTGAGACAAGGAAAGATGACGGCAAATGAGTATTATAGAAAGTTTACGGAGTTGTCTCGTTACCATACAGATATTGTTGAGAATCGAAGACTCAGAACTTCAAAAGGAAATAAGGCTAGTTCTAGTTCTTCCAGCTGAGGTTTTAGTGCCACTGGTCAGAGGTATAGTGGTAGATTCACTGATGATTCCAGATTTCAGAGACAAGGTGATTCAGATAGAGGGAATGTACCTTTGTGCCGTAGGTACAATAATGGACACTTTGGAGAGTGTAGACAAGAAAGCAATGGATGCTTTACATGTGGATAAATGGAACATAGAGCTGCAAATTGTCCCCATAATCAGTAAATGCCTCCGTAGCCTTCTTTGCCACCACTAGCGCTGATCCATCAGGTACCTGGATCTAGTAATTATGGTTAGATGAGCCGTGGTGTACAGGATTAGAGTCGTACAGGTCACAAGAGGTGACTCCGACTTATATGCTAGCAGTGATCGATGAGTTATGAGTACAGCCGCACATGCCACATTAGATGATTCCAGCTGGGTGGACGAGCTATAGATTCAGTCGTACAGGTCATACTAGCTGACTCCGGCTGATATATATTTCTTGGTATTGATGATGTTGCCAAATAGAGTAATGATTGAGCACAATCGAGGCGTGTATATGTATTTCTAATGAGAGACAAGATGGTAATATTACACCTTTGGGGATTATTGCTTACTTATCGAGACAACAGTGAGTTATCGTTATTGCGGGCTGCAGACCGTAATATCCATAACTTATTGTTGGATTCGTTAAGCGAGTAAACAAGTAGGTCATCCTACGTTAGTATGGTGTTATTCAGAGTGTCCAATGATGGTGAAAGGTGTTGTTATGCCTATGAATCTTATCCAATTGGATATTGTGGATTTGATGTGATTTTTGGCACAGATTGGTTGCATTATGATCGTGGCAAGATAGATTGCTACGGGAAATCAGTTACTTTCCATCGATTTGGATGACCAGAGGTTACTTTTAGGGGATGCAAAGTGGAGTGAGGTATGCCGTTATTTCTGCTGTGAGAGCAAAGAGATTGTTATCGAATGGCTACCTAAGATATTTAGCTCATGCGGTACTATGAGATGTTGCTTCGAGTAGTGTAGAAGAGGTCTAGGTGGTTAAACATTTTCCTGACGTTTTCCCTGAGAATTTACCTGGATTGCCACCAGACGGAGATGTGGAATTCACTATTGATTTGTCTCCAGGTGTAGAGCTTATATTATAAATTGATTCATGATGAACAAAAAGAATTGAAAATTTGGTTACAGGAATTGGTTGATAAAGGTTTCGTTTAACCTTGTATGTCATCATGGAGAGCCCCAGTTTATTTATGAGGAAGAATGTGGACATTAAGGCTATGCTTTGATTATAAGCAATTAAATCGGGTAACGATTGAGAATCGTTATCCATTACCGCGTATTAATGATTGTTTGATCAGCTTAAAGGTGCCTGTGTATTTTCAAAGATTGAATTAAGGTCTGGTTATTAACCAATTGAAGATTTCAGTGATGATGTCCCTAAGACAGTTTTCAGAACTCGTTATAGTCCTTGCAAGTTTTTGGTAATGCCATTCGGATTGACGAATCTTATGAGTTTGACGAATGAAGTATTCAAGTGAATCCTTAAAAGGTAACAGTGGTGGATAATTTGGAACAACCCCAAAATGGGACTGAGGTACGGAGTTTTCTTAGCTTAGCAGGTTATTATGGACGGATTGTGAAGGATTTTTCAGTCATTGCCTTGCCATTGACGAGACAGACGAGAAAAGAGGTCAAGTTGAGTGGGATGAAAATTGTGAGCAAAGTTTTCAATAGTTGAAGTATTTCCTCACTCATGCATTTGTGTTAGCATTCTCAGATGATAACGGGAATTATGAGGTCTATAAGGATGCTTCCTTGAATGGTTTGGGATGTGTATTGATGCAAATGGTAGGGTGATTGCCTATGTTTCACGGCAATTGGAACCTCATGAGATGAATTGCCCTACTTGTGATTTGGAATTTGCGACTATCATCCTTGCCTTGAAGTTATGGAGACATTATATTATTGGTGAAAAGTGCAAGATTTTTACGGATCATAAGAGTCTCCAATATCTGTCTACTCTTAGGGATCTTAGTCTTAGGCAACAAAAGTGGATTGAGTTGCTTAGTGATTATGATTGCACGACCAGGGTGATCGTGCAAATGTTGGGCTGATGTACTTAATACGAAGACGCTCGTGAGAATAAATGCCTTGTATGCTTGTTATGTTCCTCTTCTTGCAGATTTGAGATCTACTGGAGTAAAGTTGGAAATAGAAGAGCGAGATGAAACCTCGCTTACTAGTTTTCAAGTTAGGCCTATTCTGATTGATCATATACTCGATGCCCAGAGGATTGATTAAGAAACCAGGAATTAATTGATGCAAAGAATATCGAGAAAAGAAAGACTTCAGAGTTCGAAAATCAGATGGCGTACTTATTCTTGAGACCTGGATGTAGGTGCCTAATGAGATGGAATTAAAGGAAATAATTTTGGACAAGGCGCACTGTTCAGCTTATGCAATGCATCCCGGAAGTATTAAGATGTATCATACTATTCGATCATTTTACCATTGGTTGGGTATAAAAGGAGAAATAGCTGAGTATGTTAGTAGGAGGATCACCTGTCAGCAGGTTAAAGTGGAAAGAAAGAAGTCTTTTGGATTGATACAGTCACTTTCCGTTCTTCAGTGGAAATGGGAAAAACATTACTATGGATTATGTGTACAACTTCCTCGTACACGAGATGGTTATGATGGAATTTGAAGTGGTAGATGATCGGCTTACTAAGTCAGAACATTTTACTCTAGTGAAGAACAGCAACCTTTCCAGACAAGTGCAACAACTAATTATTTGTTTTATGGAAATGGGATTTTGGCTTACGGATACGTTGAGCTTTTTGGGTATGTTGGTTAATTCTAAGTTTTGGTTAGCGTTGCACGAAGCTTTGGATACAAGATTACTCAATAGTACATCCTATCATTCTCAAACAGATAGTCAATTAGAGATGACCATTCAGATTTTGGAGGATATGATGAGATCCTCAGTATTGCAGTTTGGTGACGCTTGAATTAAGCGGGTGGATGTGATGGAGATTGCCTATAACTACAGCTTTCAGTCGAGCATTAGTATGTCGCTATTTGAGGCATTTATTGGAAAAGCTTGCCGTACACCTTTATGTTGGTCAGAAATAGACGAAAGAATTTCTGTGGGTCTTAAGATTTTGGATGAGTCTACTCGGATTGTTCAGGTGATTAAGTCTAACCTGAAAGTAGCCCAGGAGCGGTAAAAGAGATTAGCAGATGGATGTGCCATTAATCGAGTGTATGCTGTGGATGATTTCGTATTTTTGACGTTCTCTCCTTAGAAAGTGTGATTCGATTTGGGAATGAAGGTAAATTAAGTCCTAAGTGCATCAGACTTTATGTGATCACCGAGGGAGTCGGTGAAGTGGCTTACAGGCTTGAGTTGCCTCTAGAGTTGTCGTAAGCGCACGATGTGTTTCGATGATCTGACATTATGTTTTAAATCCTTCACGTGTGAGAGATCCTCAACCATTGGAAATTTATCCGGATTTGACTTATGATGAGGAGCCAGTGACTATTTTGGATTGGAAAGACAAAGTTCTAAGAAATAAGATTGTGAGCTTAGTAAAAGTTTTATGGGGGAATCATTCAGCGGAAGAAGCTACTTGGAAGACAGAGGATCGAATGAGGGAGATCTACCCCAGGTTATTTTATGATTACTAATGGATTGTTTGGTTGTTTGAATTTCGAGGACGAAATTCTATAAGGTGGGTAAATTGTGACAGCCTGTCCCGGAAAATATTGATTTTATAATTTATTAAGTGATTTTACGAAAATGCCCTTGAGGCACGCGCATTGTTCGAGGTTAATCGTTGTGTCGTGCCATCTAAGATTTGTTTTCTTGACATATCCTCGTAGTATTCGTCGCTACGGACGCGTGGGCGCAAGCGGTTCGTGATTTGGAGTTATAACGAAAAAGATATTAAAGTTTGAAGTTTGGGCATTTTGGGAATTATAAGAATAAAATATGGAATTCTTTTATGGAAATGGACGGCCCAGATTTAATGAGGAATTAATGGATGGCTAGGATTGGAAGAAATGAGTTTATGTGTGTGTGTGTGTTGTGGCTGGCGGAAGAAGAAGGAAGAAGAAGGGATTGGGCAAAATCTGCCCAACCAGAGGAAGAAGAAGAGAGCTTCAGGAGAGAAGGGAGAGAGACTGACGAATGGGGAGAGGAGAGAGGAAGAAGCCCAGCCAATCGGAACAGGGGAAAGGAGGAAATGAGGGAGAGTGCGGCGCGGGGGATCGGCCGGATCCCCTTGACCCGTTTTCGGACCCGGTCGGCACCTGTGTCCATGTTCGTCGATTTCCACTCGTTTTTCCGGCGAATTGATTCAACAAACCTCATGGGAAACACTCTAGGACCCTTCCTCTACCCATTCCACCTCAAATTTGGAGAGATTTGGTTGTAAAAATGGAAGAAACCGTGCAAAAGGGGGCGCACGGGTTGGGTTCATTTTCGCCACGATGTGAAGCAATTTCTTCCAATCACCACCACCCATGGCATCCTCTTGAGGCCTAGAACAAAGCCCAAGCAGTGGTTGAGGCGTTGGAACAAGTTTGGAGGTCGAATTGGAACACACCAAACCTAGGGTTCCGACGGGTTTTGTTGGAATTGGAGGCTTTGCCGACCGAATTGGCCTTGGCCACAGGTATGAAAGTTGTTCTACTCATTGAGATCTTCATTCCTGTAAATTTTAGTAATTTTTGGAGATAGTTGGATTTTCCGGCGAGCCGGGGCGGCCGACCGCCACCCACGGCGGCGCGTGCGGCGGCGCGTGGCCAGTGGGCCGCCAATGTCATTTTTAAACTATATTGGATGTCCTGAGTTCAGTTTTGATAATGGCTTAACGTTGGTTGATCATTTGGACTTAAATTCGTTAAGATGCATGGTTAGGCCAAAATATGAATTGACGATCCGACCGTTGGATTGTCACCAAACTTTGATACGTAGTAGTACGTAATATTTGAAGAATGTAGGAACTTACAGATTGAGAATCTGATTTACGGATCTCCCGGAATTGGAGTTGTAAGTTCATAAAATATAATGTTAACCGTCACTTAGTTCGACAATTGACGGAGATCCGACCGTTGGATGGTCATGAAATTTTAGGATGTTGTTCTAGAGATTTATTGTGGACCTCTGGAAGTTACGGATTGGAAATCTGAGTTGCAGATCTTCCGGATCGAACTACTTAGTGACGTGTTTTATATAAGTGATATATTCTATCGATATGATTCTGAGGCATGATTTGATGGTTGTTCTAGGCGCCGATCGTCATGACGCCTTGATGTGTTGTGCTTGGGAGTTGCAGGGCAAACTCCAGGTGAGTGGGCAGTTTATTTCAGTATATATATATATACTTAACGTTTTCCCAGAAATCGATTTTTGAATGAAAGTATATTTTGAAATGCCACGCTTAGATTTATATTAATCATGTGATTTGAAATGCCATGCATAGAATTGATATGAGATATGTGAATTGATAACTATATGATGCATATATGTGAATTGGTGCTGCGGACGCGCAGGTGAGTATCAGGTGAGTTATATTTGGTTCATTGAATTGTTTGATGTGATTTATGTTGATAGCTCATAACCTGCACCCCTGGTGTTAGTGCTTATGTTATTCACCCGCATCACACGCTCACCTTGGATCCAAGTAGATGCTAGTCGTACAGACCACTGGAGGTGGTTCCGACATGCTAGTCGTACAGACCATTAGAGATGGTTCCGACTAGTAGGTGACCCTAGATTATGTGCACAGATGATTGATGAGAGAAGCACTAGAGCGTATTATTACACCATCCGAGTCGTACAGACTACTACAGGTAGTTCCGACTCATGTGCAGCGTAGTGCCGTACAGGTCGCAGTTGGCGACTCCGGCAGTGCCGTACAGGTCACAGTTGGTGACTCCGGCTGGATTGGATATTGAGCTTTAGAATCAGCCGTACAGGACCACTGCAGGGTTTCCGGTTGATTTATTATTTCACCTGATTTATGTTGATGCATCCATATTATGTTTTTGGCACATGGCATGGCATATTTTCTGAAAAGTGATAAAGAATGGTGTTTTGAGAATTTTGAAGCTATATATATTTATAAATGCTATTTTCTGGGAAAGTATACAGGTTTTACAGTGAGGGGTTAGAACTTTGATAAAGAAAAGATTTGAAAAGACTTGTTTTACTGACCCACTCAATTTTGTTTTGCGCCCCTCCAGGTTCGAGTTAGAGCAGAGCTTTGGTGGCCACGAGGAATCCAACGGTATTCTGACAGAATTCACAATGGTATTTTTAAGCTTCCGAACTGTGTAAATGGTTACGTCACTCTCACGTGACGGCCAGCACGCCCTCCTTCGGGACGGGGTGTGTCATTTCGGTACTAACATTTATGTACATTAATTGAGTCTTTCAAGTTTGAAGAATGTTAAATAAAATTAATAAATTTTTGACAAAAAAATAAATAAAATAAATAAATAATAAAAAAACATTTTTTTGGTCAAAAAATAAATTTAAATGTGTACATTAATAAATTTAAATATTCAATGGGAGACATTGAATAAAATACACATTAATTAATTTGAATTAAGGATACATCAAGGTGTTATAATCAATATGTAATCTAACACCATATTTTTATTAAATTTCAATCTTCTTCAAGGATTACAATTAAAAATCCCCCAAAAAATAATACCTCTCTATTTTGTCATATTAAATTTTTTTTTATAACCCCGTAGTGTCTTGTCCTATTATTTGGAGCTATATATAACTTAAAGGGCTTTTAGGAGAATAATGAAATTGGATTTCTCAGGATTTCTTCACGGCAGGTACAGATACAACCGCCATTTCAATGGAGTGGGCACTAGCAGAGGTCATCAACCACCCGAAGGTGCTGGGGAAAGCAAGGGAGGAGATTGATCGAGTCGTTGGGAATAGAGGGCTAGTCGTAGAATCGGACGGTCCAAACCTTCCGTACATACAAGCCATCATAAACGGAACATTTAGACTGCACCCATCTGTGCCTATAGTCACCAGAAAAAGTGTGCAAAAATGTAACGTTGGAAAATATGTGATCCCAGAAAACACAATGCTATTTGTGAATGCTTGGGCCATTGGAAGGGACCCAAAGTATTGGGAAAATCCATTGCACTTTTACCCTGAAAGATTCTTACCACCACTCAGTGGTGGACGAGATGGAGCGAGTGCAATAGATGTTAGGGGGCAACATTTTCAGCTGCTTCCGTTTGGGACTGGGAGGAGGATATGCCCTGGTTTAAACCTAGCCATGCAAATGCTGCCAGCCCTACTTGGTGCAATGATTCAGTGCTTTGATTGGAAAGTTGTGATAATCGCGTTCTTGAAATGGATGAACGGCCTGGAATGACAGCTCCACGAGCCAATGATTTGATTTGTATCCCAATAGCACGTTTGATCCCGAGTGGTATCCTTGATCCATAAAGCAGGTGATCATATGTTTGAAGACTTTGGTCCAATAACCAATAAATAAGTTTGAGGACTTGATGTGGGTTTCTATTCTCGGTAGGGGTGCAAGAAACTTTCATGTATCATTTGCGTTGTAATAGAGAAATTTTCGTTGTTAAAACTTAGGCCAGTTGTTTTCAAAAAAAAAAAAAAAAAAAAAAAAAAAAAAAAAAAAACCTAGGCTTGTTTGGTTTTGTTGTTCTTTAAAAAGTAAAAATTGTTTATGCTGTTCTGTGAGATTAAGCAGTTGTGAAATAAGAAGTAAAATTCTCTCATCTCCTATTTCCATCTCCTTCTCTCCTCTTCTCTTACATTTTGTTTTTTATCTTTTTATCTCTATTAAAAAATTAATATAAAATGTTGACGTGGTTTAATCGTAACCGTTCAAGTAGGAGAGGAGAGAATCCTCCTCTGTAAAATAAAGTAATAAAGTGTTTAATAAACTATTTGTAAAAATGTTTTTGACAAAACAAAACAAAAAAAAAAAAAAAACAGTATTATACTGTTTGGTAAATTTGTACATAAAATAACTGTAATTATGTAAAATGACCAAGAAGACAATCCACTTTGCTCTATCCCATCACTTTCGTTCTTCACCTAATCCTGATCGAGAGAAGGAATCGTGAATCAGCGTTAGTGGCAAAAATTTGAAAATTGGGGAAATAGAAAAAGATCCTTTCTCGCTTTCCCAATTTTCCTGGAAAATTTGGATGTGCAGAAAAAACATGTTAGGGCTCACTGCTCTCACACCTCCAGCAATATCCCAAGACTTCCATCTTTTTTCCATCACTACAGACCTATCTCACTTTCTTCTCTATTCGCCCTCAAAACCCAAATCCCAAAATACCCAAAAGATTTGTGGTATTTGCGAACAAGGTCAACGGGTTGAAGCATGATTCCAATTCTAAGGAGAGGGAAGAAAAGAAAGGCAAAGAAGAAGGAATTGAATCCAACGGTGGTGGCGGTGATTGAGATCGGCGACGTCCTTCCAGATGATGCAGTACTCCTTCCAGTTGAGGTCGGCGAGGTCGGTTACATCCTCCAGGGTGGTGATCACAAACGGCAATGTGCTCGATGGTATTTATCATTTCTAACCAAAATTTAGCACACAAATTCATTAATGTCAGTTTTTATAAAACAATTCAAATATAGCGAAAAATTCACTTGAATAGACCTAACTACTCTCAAATTTAAAACTTAATTACACATAAAACCAAAACCTAATTAAGCATCGTTGTTCCCCAGTTACATTGCTGCCATATTGGGATCCAGAAGCAACAACATCAATTTTCTTAGACTTTGGATTTGAATCGTCATATATATGATTCTCCTCACAAAATAAGCCAATCACCATAAAATCAATCTAAAATATTCTCATCTTCCAATGCACTTGTTTGGAGTGATTTGCTGCAAAGACCTTCCTCCACCTCCCTCTTTTTCTTTTTGCCTTTTACAGATCCATATTAAAATTGATCCACCGGTTGTGCATATTATGCTCAAATTCCCTTAATTAAATGCCTAATTTGGGTAACCCTCTACTTAAGAGATCATATGCGGAATGCATAAGAACATGCAATCGTGGTTTCATAAAAAATAATTACCTGCCGAATACTATTTAAAAAATATCCATAAGTTAATGGTTCTAACAAAATTTTCTAAGAAATATCAATTAATTACCACACAAGAATATTAAAAAATTGTAGTTATGTGAAATTTTTATCATGATCTTTGTTGTAGGCTTGTAAATTAAGAAACGAAATTTGATAATTTGATTGACTTAATTTCCATTAGAATAAATACCTCTTTATTAAATGTTTAATTTCATCAGGCTCCTCTTTGTATCTTTTCGGATTCAAATTGAGATATGAAAATAATTAAACCCTAAAATGAAAAAGAACACAAAGAGAATCTATTTGGCGTTTGTTTTCCATTTTGAGGGTAATTTGGTATATTGATGTGAGGTTTTGGCTATAAATGATAGTTTTTATAAAAACTAACAATTTTGAATTTAAGACATAAATTTTGGCTATAAACGACAATTTCTCGTGCTTGACAGAGGGAGAAAATGAGGGTAGAATTGCCATTTAAAATAATTTACTAAAGAATATTGTTCATTTGCCTCCTTTCAAAGAAACCTGATTTTGTGAAGCAGCAACGCTTTTTACTATTTTTCTGCTTTGAATGATCATGGCTTTGAAAAAAAAAGACTTACCAAACACAAATTTTACTTTAGCTTTTTTTCATACCTGCTTTTAAAATACTTTAAGCACTACCAGATCAATACTTAAAACAAAAAAGACAAGCCTTACCAACACTAGTAGAAAAAACAGCATGCATGACGATGCAAATTTTGTCATTTAAGGTGCGTTTGAGTGACAAAATGAGTAACTCATCGTGCATATGTCGAAAACTTTACACGACAAAGAATTTTGTCACACAAGGAAACTTTGCTAAACGAATCAAAGCTTCATCGGGCAAAGTCTGTCAAGTCAACGCGGGTAAAAAAAATTTCTGGCGCTAAATCAATGCACAAAGAAGAATTTCCCGCGTAATGATTGTGTGACGAACGTTGCATCGCGCAAAGGACTCTTAAACGATCGGTGGGCATTGAAGTCGTCGTATTTACTGCATACTTTAAACGACGAATGTTTTGTCGCACAAGGGTTTGGGACCAAGGTTCGCAACCAAAGTTTCGTCGCGCAAAGTTCCACAGGTTCTTTAAAATACAGGTTCCCTTTAACTTTTTCTCACATTGGTGTTTTCTGTTTCCCCAAACACCCCCCCCCCCCCCCTCTTTTTGTATGTCCTAAGGTCTTGTTTTTATTTTGGAGACGATGGCCGATTCCACTGCTCCTCTAACTAAACGATACGAAGGAGAAGGATCTGGGAATGGTAATAATTAAGTTTCTGTGGATCCAATATTTTTGTTTTTGGAAAAATTTTGGATGAATCACTTACTTTGATTTTGAAATTTATATGTTGCTTTCATAGATAAAAAAAAACCAAGAGGGCGTTGGTGTGGGCTTGAATGGTCGATAGTGTCCAGCGTAAGCGAATTATTTATGAAGATATCAGGGGATTTAATACAACGACAAACACAAAGCTTATGCATGACATTGTGGTACTAGTGCGGACCAACTGTTCTACAGAGTGGACGTCTTGGAAAAATATGCCCAAGGACCAGAAGAAGTCTATGCTGAATGAATTATCAGTACGTGTGAATTAGTAAAATAATAATTATTTTTGTTAAATAGTATATTATAATGATTGTCATTTAATTATTTTTTGTCTAACAGTTTAACCATATTATTGATGTTACAAACCAAAACTTCATGAAGTTGATCGAAGAAATGTTCAAGAAGCGTTACTGGCAGTGGCAGTCTGAACATCATCGGCCACTTCCACCTCCTCAGCCCTCCCGTCCACCAATCCTTTAACAAACTCTCCCTCCGGTTCGACCCTTTATTCTTTCTCGGCCTTGGCCCCTTCCCATGTATTGTCGTTTCCTCACCAGACCTCGCGAAAGAGTTCCTCAAAACCCACGAGCTCTCCTTTCATATCCCGTTCTCAGTCCATCGCGACTGACCCTATGGACCTTATTATAAATTCATCAAGAACCTCAGCATGAATGAGTTTCTAAGCAGCTGTAGCGTCAGCAACTTTGCTTCAATTCGAACCCAGGAGTACCTAGGTTTTTGAGGCTGTTGGCCTAGAAAGCTGAGAGTGGTGAAGCTGTTAATCTCACAGAGGAGTTACCAAAGCTTTCCAACATTGTGATCACAAAAATGATGTTGGGGAATTCTAAGGGATCTAATGCTGAAGACAGAGACGAGGAGGCTAGCTAAGCTTGTGGTGAGAGAGGTAACAAGGATTTTTGTGGAGTTTAATTTGTCAGATTTTGTTTGGTTTTGCAGGGATTTTGGAAGAGAATTGAAGACACTCATAGGAGATTCGACGAGTTGCTGGAGAAGGTTATTTCAGAACGTGAAGAACTGGAAAAGAAAAACATGAAAAACGAAGGAGGCAATGGTGGCGAGGAGGTGAAGGATTTTCTTGACATTTTGCTTGATATACTGGGAAAAGGGAGTGCTGAGAGTGACGAGGTTGAATTTACAAAAGTGCATATCAAGGCTTCAATCATGGTACAAATTCTTTTTCGTATGATTTTCAGTTCAATTATATTAAATAAAAGTTAACTTATGGGAATATGTTATTGAAGTAACAAAAAAAATCAAATATAAGAGGAAAGATAAGAAATGAAAAATCGAAACAACACAAAAAGAATTTAGGAATGTGAATTTGGGAACTTGGGCGAACTATAGTCTTGAGTTAGATTTAGGCAATTTTTTACTTTAAAACTCTTTCTTGTTCAGTTAGTTTTGTTCGTGAAGATCAACTTGGGATGTCCGATCTTGATTTATTATTGATTAGTTTTGTTCGTGTTCTTCCTTTTAGCCCCTTTTTTCAAACAAATAGTATTAACAGAAAGAAAGGAAGATCACTTGATTATAGCAATGCATCAATTAGTTATTATGATTGATTGTAATTGCCAATCTGTATATACTTGCCTTGAATAAACCAATTATAGATTGTATAAATATAGGTCTCCGTATGTACTATCATTCATCAACTTATCAATATAGAAAATCTCTCTCAAATCACATAGTTTTAAGATGGCATCAGAGCACCGATCTTGGTGATCCTAGAAACCCTACACACTTCCGCATTCAACACTCACAGTCGCTGCCACCATGGGAGACGACACCAGCAGGAAACCAGAAACCAAATCTATCGAGACCCTCTTGGATGTCTCAGACCTATACTCCATACACCATTCCGATCACCCAAATATTGTCCTAGTATCCAAGCTGCTCGAAGGAGACAACTACAGCACGTGGAGTCGTGCCATGCGCATCAGTCTCAACGCGAAAAACAAGATCGGATTTGTGGAAGGCGCCGTCAAGTCCCCATCTCCGACAGATGCAAAATTTCCATTGTGGCAACGCTGCAATGATATAGTTTTCGCATGGATTTTAAATTCTGTCCATTCTGACATCGCAAGCAGCATCATGCACAACTCCAGTGCATCAGAGGCATGTAATGATTTGAAAGAACGTTTCTCCCAAGGAAACGATTCACGTATTTATCAGATTAAGAGAGAGATTGTTGAGCATAGACAAGGCCAGCAATCAATCTCTAATTACTACACCAAACTGAAGGCCCTATGGGACGAGCTTTCCTCGTACAACAAGGAAGCGACATGCACTTGCGGAGGATTAGAGCACCTCAACAAAAGGGAAGAGAAAGAAAGGGTCATGCAATTCCTTATGGGATTGAATGACAGCTACTCAGCAATTCGAGGACAAATCTTGTTGATGCAACCAACCTACCATTGAGTTTTTGGGGTGAGAGTGTTCAAACAGCTTCCTATTTAATTAATAGATTGCCTACGCCATTACTTTCCTACAAAACACCATACGAATTACTCCACAAAACATCACCCCAATACTCTCATCTGCGCAACTTTGGGTGCTTGTGTTATGAAACCAATCTCATGCCCACTCATAAATTCGATCAACGAGCCCGCCGATGTATTTTCGTTGGTTATCCTTTGGGACAAAAGGGTTACAAAGTTTATGACCTCCAAACTCACAAGTTCTTCTCTTCTCGTGATGTTACATTTTATGAAAGCACATTCCCATTTATTACTCAACCACCAGATCACCAGGATGATAATATAGCATTACCTTTACCTTATCTTATTGAACCACAGAGTTCTCCTAATATAACACCACCACCGCATGTCCTTATACCACGTGAAGAAAACCATAGCCCAGAGCCTTCTCCCAATAATGAACACCCTAGCCCAACGTCTCTCTTACCTGCTACCACACTCCTTTCGTAGTCTCCCTCACGAAACGACAACCTTAACCTCACGGCTCCAACTCCAGAACCCCTTCCCGTCACAACACGTTCTTTGCCAACTCCATCGACCTCACCACACTCATCCACACCACCATTGCGTCGATCTGGACGCCTGTCACAACCCGGTGTCTTGCTCCGCGACTTTTATGTGTATCAGATGTCCATGACAGCCCCCGGGATATCATCTTCTTTGGCAAGCACTCGTCACCCATTATCCAGGTATCTTTCTTATGGACAACTCTCTTCTCCGTATCAAAAATTTATCTGTAATATCACGACCCTTGTGGAGCCTGTGACCTTTGAACAGGCAAATGACGACTCCAAATGGAGAGATACCATGGCACATGAACTTGCAGCCCTTGAAAAAATCACACATGGACGGTTCAACAATTGCCCCCCGGTCACCGAGCCATAGGGTGCAAGTGGGTGTACAAGATAAAATATAATTCTGACGGTTCAATCAAACGCTACAAAGCCAGGCTGGTGGCCAAGGGCTTTAAGCAGCGGGAAGGGATTGACTACAAAGAGACTTTCGCTCCCGTCGCCAACTCACTACAGTTTGGTGTTTGTTAGCCGTGGCAGCTGTCCGTCATTGGTCTCTGCATCAAATGGACATTCAAAATGCCTTCCTCCATGGCAATCTCACTGAGGAGGTCTATATACATCTTCCACCGGGGCTTTGTCACCAGGGGGAAAGAATGGTATGTCGACTCAACAAGTCCCTTTATGGACTTAAACAAGCCTCCCGAAGTTGGTTTCATAAGTTTTCCGCTGCAATTCAACGCGGTGGTTTTCAACAATCTAAGGCCGATTATTCGTTGTTTACTATTGTTACATGTGCCTCATTCACTGCTGTGCTTATTTACGTTGATGACATTATCATCACTGGCAATGATGATCACGCCATTGCTGCCCTTAAGGATTTCCTTCACACCCAATTCCGAATCAAAGATCTTGGCCCTTTGAAGTACTTCCTTGGGGTGGAAGTAGCTCGTTCAACCAGTGGTGTCTCAATTTCTCAACGGAAATACACATTGGATGTCTTAGACGAGGCTGGATTGCTCGAGGCCAAACCAATGCCCACACCAATGGAGGAGAATATCAAGCTCCTGCCAACTGAAGGAGAGTTGTTGAAAAATTCATCATATTATAGGAGGTTAGTTGGACAACTCATCTATCTCACTATCACAAGGCCGGAAATAATCCACATCTTAAGTCAATTTATGAAAGAGCCGAGAAAGCGCCACCTTGATGCCGTCCACCATCTCTTGCGTTATTTAAAGGGAGCTCCCGGACAAGGTTTGTACTTCCCATCCAAAGGCAATATGTCTTTAATGGGGTTTTGTGACGCGGATTGGGCTCGATGTTCTATGACGAGACGATCCGTAACTGGGTATTGTATATTCCTTGGAGGAGCACTAATCTCGTGGAAAACCAAGAAGCAAACGACTGTCTCGAGGTCGTCGGCCGAATCAGAATATAGAGCAATGGCGTCTATTACATGTGAGTTAACTTGGTTGAGATATCTATTGCATGACCTGCGGGTTCGACACCCAGAACCAGCCAAGGTTTATTGTGATAGTCAGGCGGCACTTCCCATAGCCGCAAACCCAGTTTTCCATGAACGAACGAAGCATATTGAGATCGACAGTCATGTGGTTCAAGAGCGAATCCAGTGTGGAGATATTGCTACAGCTCATGTGTCCACAAAGTGTCAGCTTGCCGACATGTTTACCAAACCACTTGGTCAGCCATCATTTCGTTTCCTACTTGGCAAGTTCGGCGTTCTAGACGTCCACCCTCCAACTTGAGGGGGATTATTAACAGAAAGAAAGGAAGATCACTTGATTATAGCAATGTATCAATTAGTTATTATGATTGATTGTAATTGCCAATCTGTATATACTTGCCTAGAATAGACCAATTATAGATTGTATAAATATAGGTCTCCGTATGTACTATCATTCATCAACTTATCAATAGAGAAAATCTCTCTCAAATCACATAGTTTCAAGAAATAGCTCTCTCAAATTATAGATGCCGGTTCTTAATTTCCTATCATTTAGAGCTATAACATATAGGTTATTTAACATTAAAGGGCTTTTAGGAGAATAATGAAATTGGATTTTTCGGTATTTCTTCACGGTACGTACAGATACAACCGCCATTTCCATGGAGTGGGCACTAACAGAGCTCATCAAACACCCGGAGGTGCTGGGGAAAGCAAGGGAGGAGATTGATCGAGTCGTTGCGAATAGAAGGCATCATAAAAGAAACATTGAGATTGCACCCATCCGTGCCTATGATCCCAAGAAAAAGTGTGCAAAAATGTAACAGTGGAAACTATGTGATCCCAGAAAACACAATGCTATCTGTGAATGCTTGGGCCATTGAAAGGGAGTCAAAGTACTGGAAAAATCCTCTGCACTTTCACCCTGAAAGATTCTTACCACCACTCAGTGGTGGAAGAGATGAGCGAGTGCATCAGATGTCAGGGGGCAAATGCTGCCAGCCCTACTTGGTGCTTTGATTCAATGCTTTGATTTGGAAGTTGTTGGGGTAAATCAGAAGCATATGAACGGTGACGATCGGGTTCTTGATCAAACCTGCACCAGGATGCATAGCAATAATAATTTAGTTCGAATTCGACTTTGAATAGAATCGAATATAAGACTTCTCACTTACAACTGAAATTGAATACTAAAAGACCGTAGTGCTAAGTGGCACAAACAAGTAAACACTTAAAATGCCAATATGGCATGAAAATCAATAAATGGCGTAAGACACTCATATATGTCAAGGCTTTGCATTATTAGATCGAAACACTACGTGCCTAAGTTGATCGTTCAAATATGACTCTATTATCAATCTCTTCAAAGCGAGACATATTGTGGACCTGGAAACGTACTCCATTATTTGGTACAACCTCAACCTTACCACACAATCCTGTTCTATTTAATAAGTTGCTCTCCCGAGTTTAACTTGGAAAATATTTTATTTAATTAAGATTTGATTTGATTTGATTTGATTTGAATTGGTTTACTTTGATTTATTGTCTTGTGATAAAGGTTTGATTTTATTTATTTTGTATTATTGCTCCTTTGTAATTTTATTAAAACCTCTTTATTAAGAAAAAAAAGTATTGAAATTGAATTCGAGTTTGTGAGATTAATAGAGGATTCCGAAATTTACGCTAAACCCTTCATTTTCAACTTCACTGATTTCGTCAATCTCTTCAAAATTAGACATATTGTGGAACCAACTAAAAACATACTCCGTTATTCAGTACAACATCAACTGTACCATACAATAGATTACAACAAATCCTAGACCCAGCATCTCGGTGAATGTCCTCACAGACAGTACCCCTTTATATATCCTTACCTTCTGTCTATAATGTCAAAAGCATCTGTATATTCCTTTCACCCTGATCTAATCTAAGAGTGGCGCAGCAGATCACTAAGTTGAATAATTACTTAAAATTAGTATTCAGCTGCAATCATGCATGATCGGTTATTCAATACAAAGTCCATTGGTAGAAACTTAACAAACTCTTGTTTTTTTTTTTAAGAAAATACGATATTCATGATTTAGATTGAATATGTACAACAATGAAAACCTTGCCGGGATTTCAACCCGATCAAAGAAAAATGAGCAATCCGCACCAATACAATTTACAATTAATTGCTATTCTCAACGAAAAGGTCTAAGATTACATCGGTAGGTTCCTCAAACCAAATCATCTGAGAGTGTGTTGGTTAAACACAACCTAGCCAAGCGATGCACCACCTTGTTTGAGGTCCGTCGTCCGTAAGCAACCTTCCATTGTGTTAGAAATTTAATATTAGAATATTAGTTATTATTATTAATATTTAAATATTAAATATTTTAAGTGAACGAAAATTAAGTGGAAAAACTGAGTTGGTCTTGATTGCCAATTTGGGTAGTCAACTGTTCGATTTAATTTTGTGTTGTCATGAAAGTTGCTATGGGATAAATTAGACCGGTTACTCTTGTTTGAAATTTAAATAAGAGTTTAACTGTCTATCTGAAAGGACACACCAGTTAAATTAAAGGCCTGATACATGTGATGTATCATTCGGTCACTTTTGTTTGAACCACTTGAATACACGAATGGTTTTCTCCAGCCATTTCATGTAGTTGGGCTTTTGACTGTTGAACAAAGGGATGCACCCTTTGTCCTTCTGAAAACAAACGCCTCCTTTGAAAATGAGGCATGTCAGTGCCTATAAATAGACCACCAAGTCAAGTATTTTAAATACAGTTTTGCATCCAAAAATTATATAGAAATTAGAGTAGTTTAGAGTTCAAGAAAGAGAGAGTTTTAAACATTTTTGGTTCGCTGTTCTTTGTGAATTGGAGTGCTACTTCCACAAAGAGAAAGATCGTTGTATCATGGGAGACATTTGCCAACGCAAATCTTGAGGCACCACTGAGGGGCAATCTTGTCTTAAGGCTATAGAATCAAATTCTAGCCTCATCTCTTAAGGTTCTTCTATTCCTTGTTCTTCTTGCATTTGTAGAGATTTTATTGTGTATTATTTAATAGTTTATAATAAAATACATAGCAGTTTTTCCATAAAGTTTTCCAACAACTTAAGACAACATTATGGTTTGATTGCTATGCTTGTTTGAGAATTAAATTATCAAGCTAGTAATACTTGGTCATGTGGGTGTGAATTTTCTTCCTGATTAACTTCATGGGAGAATGGTCGTTTTGTTTTGTTTACTGCAAAAATAATTATTATATTCTTGATTAGTTGGTTACATCTTTGCCTTGCATTGAATTTTAATTTTGTGAAGCCTGAGTGTTAAGGTTTTGATGTATGGCATGAACTGTTTTTTTTTATTTTTTATAGTGGGTTACAGTATTAAGAAATTAACGTCTGTTTGTTTTCTAAATACTTTGTTGCTTTTTACTTTAATTACAATATATTGAATTGTGTGATCTTTCTCTCTTAAGAGAAAATGGATGATACTAGTAATTCTTCTAGTAAATTGGGCAACACGTCAGATGCGAGTGTTGTGCCCGTGGTGATCCCAACTTCCACAAATCATGGTGAGAAGCCTGAGAAGTTCAATGGGACAGACTTCAAGAGGTGGCAATAGAAAATGTTATTTTACCTCACCACTCTGAACTTGGCAAAGTTTCTGACTAAAGATGCACCTGTGTCTGGAACTACCCTAGAAGAAGTAGCTGCAGTAGATGCATGGAATTATTCTGATTTTCTTTGCAAGAATTACATCCTCAATGCATTAGATAATGCACTATACAATGTGTATAGTCCAATTAAAAGTGCAAAAGCCTTATGGAACTCTCTTGACAAGAAATATAAGACTGAAGATGCCAGCATGAAGAAATTCGTGGTCGGTCGATTTCTTGACTACAAGATGACAGACTCCAAGAAGGTTATTAATCAAGTCCAAGAGTTACAACTTATTCTTCATGAAATACATGTTGAAGGGATGACTAAGTGAGACCTTTCAAGTAGCTGCAGTAATTGAAAAATTACCTCCTACTTGGAAAGATTTCAAAAACTATCTCAAGCATAAGCGCAAGGAGATGGGACTTGAGGATTTAATTGTAAGATTAAGGATTGAGGAGGATAATCGTTACTCTGAAAAAAAGTCTAACAGTCAACTTATGCAAACCAAGGCACACATTGTGGAGGGTGGGTCAAAGAATAACAAAAAGAGGAAGCACTCTGGTGAAAGTTCAAGCCAAGGAAATTCTAAGAAGTTCAAAGGCAAGTGTTTTGTTTACAACAAGATAGGATATCGTGCTAGCGAATGTCGAAACCGCAAAGGCCAAGACAATTCCAAAAATAAGAGTAATGAAGTACACATAACCGAGGAAGAGAGGTTGTCCAAAGAGATCTCTGACATAAATCTCGCGGCCGTGGTGTCTGAAGTCAACATGGTGGGAAACACTAACGAATGGTGGGTTGACACTGGGGCTACTCGCCACATCTGCTTTGATAGAAAAATGTTTACCACCTATCAAGAAGTTGCTCATGGAGAGCAACTGTTCATGGGGAATTCTTCTACATCCAAGGTTCAAGGCCTTGGAAAGGTAATTCTAAAGATGACTTCTAGAAAGGAACTCACTCTTAACGATGTGCTTCATGTGCCTGACATCAGAAATAACTTAGTCTTCGGACCATTGTTAAGCAAAAATGGTTTTCATTTGGTTTTTGAGTCTGATAAGTTTGTACTAACAAAGAGTGGAATGTATGTTGGGAAATGATATCTCAGTGATGGTCTTTTCAAAATGAATGTAATGATTGTTGTACCCAAAATTATCAATAAAGTTAATTCTTCTGCTTATATTGTGGAATCGCCAAATATATCGCATGGGAGGTTAGGACATGTGAATTATGATACTATACGTAGGCTAATTAACATGAACCTATTACCTAAGTTTCATATTGATATAAGTCATAAATGTGAAACTTGTGTGGAAGCAAAGTCAACTAAAGCACCATTTCACTCTGTTGAAAGAATTACGGAACCTCTAGAATTAATTCATAGTGATATCTGTGATCTAAAGTTTGTCCAAACTAGAGGAGGCAAGAAATATTTTATTACTTTCATAGACGATTGCACAAGGTACTGCTATGTGTATTTGCTAAGAAGCAAAGATGAAGCCTTAGAAGCGTTCACAAATTATAAGAACAAAGCTGAGAATCAACTTAGCAAAAAGATAAAGGTTATAAGAAGCGATAGGGGAGGTGAATATATTGCACCTTTTTTCTGAATTTTGTACTCAGCATGGGATTATTTACCAAAATACTGCTCCTTATTCACCTCAACAAAACGGAGTTGTTGAACGCAAAAATTGTACATTGAAAGAAATGATGAATGCTATGTTGATAAGTTCTAGGGCAGCCCAGAATTTGTGGGGAAAAGCATTGCTTTCTACAAACCACATTCTCAATAAATTACTTCACAAGAAGTTAGACAAGACACCTTATGAATTATGGAAAGGTAGAAAATCTTCTTATAAATTTCTCAAAGTTTGGGGGTGTCTAGCTAAGGCAACGGTCCCTAATCCTAAGAAGATTAAAATAGGACCTAAAACCATTGATTGTGTTTTCATTGGTTATGCCATAAATAGTAGTGCATATCGATTTCTTGTACATAAATCGGATAATCCCGAAGTACATGCTAATACAATAATTGAATCAAGGAATGCCACATTCTTTGAAAATGTATTTCCATGGAAAATTGCACAAGAACAAAGTTCTTTGAAAAGAACTTATGATGACTCTAATAGCAGTCATAAAGAAAGTAATGGTAATTCTGTTAACCGAGAACATGTACAAGAAATTGAACCAAGACGTCGTAAGAGGGCTAAGATATCAACGTCTTTTGGACCTGATTTTCTTACTTATTAGAAAATGAGCCTCAAATGTATAAGGAAGCTATATCCTCTCCAGAAGCTCCATTTTGGAAAGAGGCTATTGATGCTGAAATTGAATCCATCATGCAAAATCATACATGGGAATTGGTGGATCTTCCTCCTGGAAACAAACCTTTAAGTTATAAATGGATTTTCAAAAGGAAGATGAAAGTAGATGGATCTGTTGACAAGTACAAAGCAAGACTTGTCGCTAAAGGTTATAAGCAAAAAGAAGGCTTAGACTATTTTGATACATATTCGCCAATCACGAGGATAACATCCATCTGTATGTTAATTACTATTGCAGCAATTCATAATCTTGAGATTCATCAAATGGTGATTTGGTCGAGGAAATTTATATGGAACAACCTGAAGGTTTCATAGTACATGGCCAAGAGAGAAAGGTATGTAGACTTGTTAAATCACTTTATGGTTTAAAGCAAGCACCTAAGCAATGGCACCATAAGTTTGACACCGCAATGTTGTCAAATGGATTTAAAATAAATGAGTGTGACAAATGTGTTTACACTAAAAGCACACAAGAAGGATATGTCATTGTGTGTCTATATGTCGATGATATGCTAAATATTGGTAAGTAATCATGAGATTATTAAATCTACCAAAAGAATGTTGACTAGTAAGTTTGATATGAAAGATATGGGAGTTGCAGATGTTATAATAGGAATCAAGATTTCTAGAACGTCTGAAGGACTAATTTTATCTCAATCCCATTATATTGAGAAAGTAATTACAAAATTTAGTAATTATGTAAGTAGTCCTACGAAGACACCATATGATGTCAATTTGCATTTATCAAAGAATATTGGTCAATGTATATCTCAAAGTGAATATGCACGAATAATTGGTAGTCTTATGTACATTACAAATTGTACACGTCCAGACATTGCATATTCAGTTAACAAATTGAGTAGATATACGAGTAATCCTGGAAAAGATCATTGGAAGGCAATTGCAAGGTTTCTTGGTTATTTGAAATTTACGCAGAACTATGGATTGCACTTCACAAGATATCTAGCAGTACTTGAAGGCTATTGTGATGCAAACTAGATATCTGATACACAAGACTCAAAGTCCACTAGTGGATATGTTTTTACGCTAGGAGGCGGAGCCATTTCATGGAAATCCTCTAAACAAACGTGTATAGCCAGATCCACTATGGAATATGAGTTCATTGCTTTAGACAAAGCAGGGGAAGAAGCTGAATGGCTTCGTAATTTCTTAGAGGATATTCCCAATTGGCCGAAGCCAGTGCCCGCCATATGTATACATTGTGACAGCCAATCAGCGATTGGAATGGCACAAAATCATATGTATAACGGCAAGTCCCCACATATACGTCGTAGACATAATACCGTTAGGCAACTTCTCTCAAGTGGTATAATTACCATTGATTAAATAAGGTCAAAAGAAAATATAGCTGATCCGTTTACTAAAGGTTTGACTAGAGAGCAAGTTTATAAATCATCGAGGGGAATGGGGTTTAAAGCCTATGTCTTAAGAATCGCCATAATGGCCACCCAACCTAGCTGACTAGAGATCCCAAGATCTAGGTTCAAAGGGACAACCGAATTATGGATGATTTAGTGGGAGCACTGCGGAGATAATCTCCTACCCATGTCCTATGATGAAACAGTGTTATCTGCAGCGTGTTTAGGATAAGCATTGCTTTTAATGATTCCTATACTTGGAAGTAACAAGTAGGGTATTGTGCAGGATACTCTTCATGGGATATCACCTACATGAGTGTGAAAAGTGGCCGTTTCTATGAGACTTATAAGGCTAAATTCTCTAAAGCACTCAAGATTACAGGGAATTGTTCAGGGCCAAAATGAACACAACATAGAATCATATGTGTTCGGAGGAATACCGTGTGAATATTATTGTCTTGGTTTACATCAACGGCTGAGCAGTTCAAGACATCACGTTCACCGATTAGCTAGTAAATTCGATAATATGTCACTAAGGAAGGTTCAAAGCCAAAAGCTACCTCTCCCCATACGGTATTTGTCCAATTAAACTCTCTCTAAGTGTCTGCATCTTCATTTGCATTAAATTTTATTAATTTTCATTCATGTGGGGATTGTTAGAAATTTAATATTAGAATATTAGTTATTATTATTAATATTTAAATATTAAATATTTAAAGTGAATGAAAATTAAGTGGAAAAACTGAGTTGGTCTTGATTGCCAATTTGGGTAGTCAACTGTTCGATTTGATTTTGTGTTGTCATGAAAGTTGCTATGGGATAAATTAGACCGGTTACTCTTGTTTGAAATTTAAATAAGAGTTTAACTGTCCATCTGAAAGGACACACCAGTTAAACTAAACGCCTGATACATGTGATGTATCATTCGGTCGCTTTTGTTTGAACCACTTGAATACACGAATGGTTTTCTCCAGCCAATTCATGTAGTTGGGCTTTGACTATTGAACAAGGAGATGGATCGCTGCCCTCCCCTTCCTATACCATTTCCATCCCCTCATATTTTGTGCGATTATGGTTAAGCCACGTCAACATTTTATATTAATTTTTTTATAGAAATAATAAGACAAAAAGGAATAGGAACATAAAATGTTGACGTGGCTTAACCGTGACCACACAAACAGGATGGGATGGGAAGGGTATGGGAAGGGGAGGGCAGACAATCCATCTCCGTTGAACAAAGGGATGCATCCTTTGTCCTTCCTTTGAAAAGGAGATGGATTGTCTGCTCTCCGCTTCCCATACCCTTCCCATCCCCTCCTGTGTTGTGTGGTCACGATTAAGCCACGTCAACATTTTATATTGATTTTTTTTATAGAAATAATAAGACAAAAAGGAATAAGAATATAAAATGTTGACGTGGCTTAACCGTGACCGTACAAACATGAGGGGATGAGAAGGGTATGGGAGGGGGAGGGCAGACAATCCATCTCCCTTTGAAAATGGGGCATGTCAGTGCCTATAAATAGACCACCAAGTCAAACATTTTAAATATAGTTTTGCATCTAGAAATCATATAGAAATTAGAGTAGTTTAGAGTTCAAGAAATATAGAGTTTTAAACACTTTTGGTTCGCTGTTCTTTGTGGATTGGAGTGTTACTTCCGCAAAGAGAAAGTTCGTTATATCTTGGAAGACATTTGCCAACGCAAACCTTGAGGCACCACTGAGGGGCAATCTTGTCTTAAGGCTATAGAATCAAATTCTAGCATCGATCTCTTAAGGTTCTTCTATTCCTTACTCTTCTTGCATTTGTAGAGATTTTATTGTGTACCATTTAATAGTTTATAATAAAATACGTAGCAGTTTTTCCATAGATTTTTCCAACACATTGCGCCTGATTCTTCAGGATCCGTCTTGTATCATCAAGAATATGTCCGACTAGGGAATAGTCCTTCACATCCTTGTGAGATAGAGCACTAATGACCAAAAGAACATCACCTTCAAGTTCCAGCAGTGGGAACCGCTGCTGCTGTGCACTTAGAAAAACTCTTGACAACCTTAATTAATCTGGACTCCAACAACCTTAAAACTAAATCCGAGATGTCATTCTTATTGATTTTTTGTTTGTTTGTATATGTATTGATGAGAAACGGAATTTCATGGGAAAAATAACAAAAAATGACCATAGCTCCCCAATAATCGAAAATAATATACAGGTGATGCCTGAGTTTTGGCTGCACTGCACCGGCAAATCTGTATGGAAACGAGAATCCATATCAAATCCTATGGACAAGAAGCTTTCCTTGACAATTCACGTGACTATTTACTTACGTTTAGCATTAGGTCATATCTATGAATGGAGGAATAAAGCAACGTTGCTCGTACTATGTGTTAGCATTTCAAAACGTTTTTTCAATGTATATATACCTTGGGTTATAATATTTTTCTTTTTTTGTCAACGCCTTGGGTTATAATATATTTTGGTTTAGTTTGAGTTATGCCTCGTGTTGGTTATTTTAATTATTTTATTTTATGATAAAGATTCAAACTTATTACTTTACTTATATTAATATCTAAAAAGTTGTGTTTCATTTGAATAGTCATAATTCTTTTTAAACGGTTTGACAATAAAAAATGAAATCCTTTTTGAACGGATATGGAGAGTTCTTTAAATAAGAAATCTCAATTTTCAAATCTTACAATCTTGTTGGCAATACCTGCACGCAAGTATGCAGAGATGCGTCTACGGTTTTAGGGCAGCGATATCGCGTTTTTTTTTTTTGTTCACAAGCAAGATTTTCCAATTCTATTATCCTTATTTAATTTTCATATATCTGATAGTGATTATATATTCAATTTGTTACATTTGAATATTTATAGTCTTTAAAGAGACATAATCTCATTTTCTTTTGAAAAATAGGGATTAGTTGTGGGCCCAAACAACATCGAACTTCAACTATACGAATGTTTATTTTTCAAGTTGTACCTCATAGATCATCCTTACAAAATATTAGCTGAACAAAAAATATTTGAGGTATCTAATTGAGTTCAAAGAGATTGAGGAACACTGCTATGATCTAAGAAACATTGAAATTTCATTGTGACAATTGAATGGACAAATGATTTCAGATTAAATTGAATTTTTGCAAGTATGATCTATGAATCAAGATTAACAACATAGACGGTTCAAATTGTTGAAGTTCAATGTGAAGTGGGTCCCTTAACTAATCTCTACTTTTTTATAAAATTGGAAATCCCTCCGTATAAAGGGCCTTTGAATATATATATATATATATATATATATATATATATATATATATATGTATGTATATCTATGTATGTATGTATGTATGTATATGTATGTATATGTATGTATGTATAGACACACACACGTAGTTGGTACAATTTTACAGTCTATTTCGCTGTAATTTGAAAGCCCCAATCCCTGCCACACTAATAGCAGTAATCCTAGTTTTACTGCTGTCAGGTTTTTTTTTTTTTTCTGGGCAAAGGCAAATCCCTGCTCTTCTTTCTCTCTCTAACAGTTTCCATAAGTACATTTTTACTTTACCTCCTATTTTATTATGTCTCATTTTACTCCTACTCATCTTTAATGTCTCATATTATACTATTTCATCAACTGGGAACGACATTCTCGTCGAAGTGGCAAGGGCACTTTACTCTTTCAGAAGTTAATATAAGGAGCGGATAATGAAATTGTGAGTTTTAGAATAATTCTGAAAACTTGAGTCATTTAGGTTGAGGTTTGGATTTTCGTTTCGTGACAAAGACACTTTGCGGTTTCTGAGGTCCCAAATATGAAGGAGCTAAAATGACCAAATATAGCTCATGTCACATCGCCAAACTAATATCACCTTCAACTTAGTTGATGGAATAAGGTAAAGTAGGGCACAAATGATGAATACATATGGCAAAGTGAGACGAAATTGAATGCAGAGAATAGAATGAAATTTTGTGTAATATATTACAAAAGTTAAGTATATAATCTTTTCATCTCCTCAGTACTGGGCTATGCACTAATAGAGAAACAATTTTTTAGCTAGATAATACTTGCATCTCCCATGGGGAGAATAAATTGCGAATAACGTATCCTCATCGTATGATTTAAATCGGAACCGCTCAATTTCTTAATCTTTATTTGGACATCATCCTTACTAAGAATCATTAGAATCGAAGATCGTTTAATGCATTCAAATGTATGAAACAAGTTGACGGTATGAGTAACAAGTAACATATTGATGATGAATCGTCAATCTATTTGATACATTTAGATAATTAAACAAACTCGATTTCAAATGATTTTTTTGTAAAAATGATCTTTAAATGAAAATTAAGAAATTGAGGAATTCCGATAATAAAACTTATACGGCAACGACACATTATTTGTAAGGAGAAGAATATGTGCATTCCAGCCCCTTTGAAATGAAAGTATTATACTTCTTATCCCGCCTAACCGCACAACCAAGTCCGATTAATCACAACTATAGTAAATCTTTACACAGATAATGTTGGGATCAAACTAATTTATAACTACAGGGAGGTTATTACTTAAAAGAGTGTAGCGAAAAAAATATTTTTTGACTTAGTTATCCTTAATGAATGTTGTATGGATACAAAGAACCAGATTAAGAGTTGAGGCGTGCCAATTTTTACGTATAACATCACAAAAAGAAAGACACATAATCTCTAAAATATTTATTTCATCTCAAATTTTTATTTGTAACAATATTGCATATTCTTTAACTTATTGTCAATTATTATTATGTGGAGGCAAATTTCTGAAGAAACCTAGAAAAATTATATTATACTTATTACAATATAGAGTTTATACTTATATAAAAGTGGCCCAAGTTGAGACCAGGGTTTTTTATAATTACATGAAAGTTATTCTTTTATAGAGCATCAATATAGAAAAATACATAAACAAGTTCTATTAGAGCTTTTAAGATGCGCGCATTTCTGCTCACCACTCTAAAGTTGTGGTAATGTTTATCATCGTACTTATTATTTTTGGATAAGTTTAAATTTTGAAATTTGTGTTTATTCACTATACAAATCTCAAAATTTAAACTCATCTAACTAATATGGTGAGTGTCGCCATTATTTGATGCGGTGAATATCACCGTCCTTTGAGAATATATGGTGATAAAAGTACTCCCTTTAAAGATGATGGTGTAGACTTTAAAATAGGATCTTAGTATGTGTTTAATTACAAGAAGAATAGTCAACAAAGAGGTGCACATGAGAGTGGAAGCGATTATTTTCTCAAAATCAATATTCGATAACTTAGTAATGTTTTTGTCTCATTTAAACTTAGAATGCCTTTAAATACAAGAAGAATAGTGATGAAAAGGGAACAAACCAAATCATTACCGCTCGTAACCTAGCCAACTAGCCATGGCACTTGAGCAAGTCCTATTCATTATCCTCTTCCTTCTCTTAACTATCCCTCTTCTTCTCTTCCCCACCCTAACCTCAAAACTATTTCAATCACACCACCTTCGACTCCCTCCAAGCCCCTTAGCCCTACCCATCATCGGCCACTACCACCTCCTCGGCCCTCTCCTCCACCGCACCTTCCACAACCTCTCTCACCGCTTCGGCCCCTTACTCTCCCTCAGGCTCGGCTCCCTCCAGTGCGTTGTAGTTTCCTCCCCGGACCTCATAAAAGAGTTCCTCAGCACCCACGAGCTCTCCTTTATATCTCACGGCCAGTCCCTCGCTATTGAAAGCATGACCTACAACGCTTCCCTTGCATTTGCACCCTACGGACCCTACTGGAAATTCATAAAAAAATTGACAGTGAACGAGCTTCTAAGCAACCGTAGCATCCACAACTCTTTGCCACTTCGAACCCAAGAGTATCTTAAGCTTCTAAGGCTTTTGGCCAAGAAAGCTGAGAGTTGTGCAGCTGTGAATCTAACTGAGGAGTTTCCAAAGCTCTGGAACAATGTGACTGTGGACATGATTTTGGGGACAAAGGGTTCCAGCGCAGAAGGAAGGGCGGCGCGGGCGGAGGAGGCGAGGCTGGTGGTGCGGCAGGCCACGAGACTTTTTGGAGAGATGAGTTTGTGTGACTTTTTTTGGGTTTGTAAGAAGTTTGATTTGGGAGGGTTTGTGAAGAGAATTGGGGATACGCATAAGAGGTTTGATGTGTTAGTGGAGAAGATTATAAGAGAACGAGAAGAAATGAGAAACAAGGAGAAGAAGGAGCATGTTGGAGAGGAGAAGGAGGAGGTCAAAGATTTTCTTGATATTTTGGTTGATATGTTGGAGGATGAGAGCTTGGAGGTTGAATTTACAAGAGTTCACCTTAAGGCTCTAATTACGGTAATAATTAGCTTCTTCGCGTGCTACTTTTTTGAACTGAGTGTTTTTAACCTAATCTTGTCCGCCCTTACAACTCCTAGCATACTTTACTTTTACCATACAAATTTATAATCGGAATCATTCATTTCTTATTTCTCATTTAAAGACCATCTTCATATAATGATTAAGAAAATTAACGATTTTGATTATGAAGTTTAAAGATCAAAACATGTTAATCTCAAGGGGCGGATGCATGTGGTAGTACACCTATGTCGTGGAGGCAAATATTGTCCTTTTTTAACTATGTGTTTTTTGCAAAGTTTAATTCTAACTAACCTCTTAACACGCAGAGGCGGAGCCCTATGGAGGCCACAATGGGCCATGGCTTATCCTGAATTTTCATCCATTTATGTGTATTGTGTGCTAGTTTTTACATTAAGAATTAACGGTCTAGTGGTAGAAACAACTTGAAGATTTCAGCAAATCACAAGTCTGAGGCTTGGTTATGCTAAAAATATTTTCATTTATTGCAATAGTTTCGAACCCTCCCGCTTTCTTTAATAATTATAAATTTAAAAATAAGAAGTTATAACTAGCCATCTGTTTTACCATATAAGCCTTCTAATGCCAACAATCTTTTGATTTTTTTTAAACCAATTCCTTTTCTTTTTTTTGGGTTAGTTTATAAGCTTTATATAAACCAATATCTATACAATCTAGACAATTCAATTATGTTGAAAGAAAAATATCATAATACTAGTTTTGAGCTAGTTATGATCCTTATTGTTTGAATTTAATGTGTTAATCATTTTTTGCAAAGCTCATAAACAAGCTAGTTCTTATGATATAATAACCTCAGTACTAAATTTTTCATGCAAACTTTAAAACTCCATCACTCTTGTTTAATTAAAATTTTCCATGACAATTAATACAAAAACACATAAAATAAAATAAAATAAAAAAACCTTTAATTGGTCTCCAATTAATTATATTGCAATATTTTTTTTCATATTTCTTTCATTTGGCTTAAGGGCCCATCCACGAATGCATTTCTGACTCCGTCACAGTTAACATGCGTTTATGGGTCTTCTTTTATTCTTCCATAGTTATTTGCATAGGTACACATTTTTATTTTTTTATAGTTCATGTACGTAGATATATGTATAAAAATAAAAGACAAATAGAAGACAGAAACTGAAGGGGAAAATGAAAATAAATGGACATGATCGTACGTATCTTAGTTTTATACATGCCAGCTTTATAGTGAAAAAGTAAGGATTTCATAATAAAACCAATTAGTAATATAGACGTAGCCTAACTTCTTACAAACATGAAGCACATAAAACGTCAATTCTTTCTCTAATGTGAGATTCATACTCTGACAAAGTTTTTCTTATTTGTTACACTTTTGCTTGTATGTGTTCTTCGTGTATGTGTGTGTTACATGTTTGATAATGGAAGTCTAGTTCTAGTGGGATTTTTTTTTATCATAGTAGTTTTAATGGTTTAAATGTACATTAGTAGTATTCATCTCCACTTATAAGTGGTCACTCAATACTACGGTCTAGTGGTATTTTTCTTCACTTTAAGTGAGAAGTCTTAAATTCGATTCTCGCCAAAGGCGAATTTGAACAACATTATTGCCAACTTATTATGAGACTAAGCCCACTCTCTCTCCTTAGTTGTATTAAATAAAAAGGTACAAAGTTTTGTGACTAACATACATTAGAAGTCAAATTACACATATGAGTTTTCTTACTAGCCTTTGATATTGATGAACCCTTAAGTACATTTATTCTTCGGGATTTATTCACGGCCGGAACAGACACGAACGCAATTTCACTAGAATGGGCGTTGGCAGAGCTCATCAATCACCCAAGGGTGCTCGAGAAAGCGAGGGAAGAGATCGATCGAGTCATCGGGAATGAACGACTCGTCGAAGAACCAGACGTGCCGAATCTTCCATACCTCCAAGCCATCATAAAAGAAACATTTAGGCTACACCCACCAGTCTCTGGTCACAAGAAAATCTATACAACAATGTAAGGTTAGAGGGTATGACATCCCAACAAATACAATGTTGTTTGTGAATGTTTGGGCCGTTGGAAGGGACCCGAAGATCTGGGACTGCCCATTGGACTTTTGGCCTGAAAGATTCCTACAACTAGGTATGGACAACCAGGTGAATTCAGTAGATGTGAGAGGGCAACATTTCCAACTGCTTCCTTTTGGGTCTGGGAGGAGGGTGTGCCCTGGTGTGAACTTGACCATGAAAATGCTACCTGGGGTACTTGCAGCTATGATCCAGTGCTTTGATTGGAAGGTTGTCGGGTCCGATCGCAATAATATGAACCGTGATGATGTTCTTGAAATGGATGAACGGCCTGGATTTACTACTCCAAGGGCACATGATCTTGTGTGTATTCCGGTTGCCCGATTCAGCTCACTCCACATCCTTGACCCATAAACTACAGGATGAGGATTGGTGGATTGAGGAGGAAGACCTTATGCACCTGTACAATCCCCACTTTCGCTAACTCTTATGTGGTCACAAAAATATTATGAACGTTAGTGTGCTGTAATTTGCGTTTTCATTTGTATTATAATAAAGAAATCTTCCATTATCCATCTGCAAGGTCAGTTGATAATATCATTAACTTTTGTTTTTTGATTTGCTACCTCTGGTGGGGTGGCTTTCCATCATTCTCATTCCGCTTGATGGCTTGGACACGACGTGATTAATCCCTTCCGAACAGACAGTGTAATGCCCTCCAAACGAAGAGGCTCGAGGCGCATGGGAATATTGTGGAATTTGCCTATTTAATGAAGGTATTCTTGTCTTATTCGAAAAAAATTCACACGTCGTTTCCAGGATTTTTAAGATTATTTTGGCTCCACAAGTTGATTATTTTGGCTCCACAAGTTGATCTCTAAAATTTGACTAGTATTATCAACTCTTCAAAGCAAACACCAACCGTACCAAACAAACTTATTATATTTAAGTTGCTCTCCTAAGTTTTAAAGAGATTTTATTTTTAATTAGGAATTTGATTTGATTTGGTCTAGTTTTCCTTGTTTTATTGACAAATGGTTGATACTATTTTTTTTTTCGTATTATTGATCCTTTGTAATCTTATTTGTTGATGCACAAAATCAATGAAGACTTTGGAACAACGTACAGTGTCAAGTTTGTGACATTCGCTCGGTTGCTCCGGTCACCTAATGATGATGATGTGTAAAGAGATAGAGATAGGGAAGCAAGCACAAGATGTATGTGGTTCACCCTAAGTTTGGCTACGTTCACAAAGTAGAGGAGTTCTCATTAATAGTGAAGGGTTTACACAAATTCATAGGTTCAAGCATAATCATTATTAGTGAATTATAATGACTAGTTTAAGTACAATAATGACATTAGGAATTAACTGTAGGAAAATGATTTTCTTTTATAGTTGAAGAGAGTCTCCAGCTTTCATCTGCGGTCGATGTGGGACTCTATGAGCTTTATTTTGACGTTGACATGTGTCGTGCTATGATTGGCCTCCTGGTTGGAGGGAAACTCTTGTGCTTCAGCATGGGTGCCTCAGCATGAACCCCTCAGTGGGTCCTTGAAGGTATGACGTTAACCGGTGCTTGGTAGTTTCGAGATTGATCAAGTATGGTACAAGCAGTGCTCCCCTAAGTTCCCGTGTGAGGAAAGCTTCTCGGTTGGGGACTTGAAAAATCCAAGTCACTAAGCAGTCACGAAACTTCTAAGTACCGGAGTGTAGTAGCATACAGTGGGAGTCCCCCAAGTCACCAGGCGAGGATAGTTGCCAAATGAGGTGCCTTGATATTCTTGAATGGTTGAAGCTTGAGTGATTGAAGCTTTGTAGGTGAAACTTTTTGGTTGAACTTTGTAGGTGAGGCTTTGTAGGTGAAGCTTTTAGGTTGGAGCTTTGTAGGTGAAGCTTGTAAGTTGAAGCTTTGTAGGTGAAGCTTGTATGTTGAAGCTTTGTAGGTGAAGCTTTTAGGTTGAAGCTTTGTAGGTGAAGTTTTGTGGTTAAAGCTTTGTAGGTGAAGCTTTTAGGTTGAAGCTTTGTCGGTGAAGCTTGTATGTTGAAGCTTTGTAGGTGAAGTTTTTAGGTTGAAGCTTTTTTGAAGCACTTTTTGAAGCACATAAATAGATTTTGCTTCCACACTCTTGAAGAAGAGTGTGGAAGGCTTTTTGAATTTTTTTTTTGTTGACGCCTTCGGTTGAAGTTTTTTTTAACCACATAAATAGATTTTGCTTCCACACTCTTGAAGAAGAGTGTAGAAGGCTTTTTTAATTTTTTGTTAAAGCTTTCGGTTGCAGCTTTTTTTGAAGCACATAAATAGATTTTTCTTCCACACTCTTGAAGAAGAGTGTGGAAAGCTTTTTGAATTTTGTTGTTAAAGCTTTCGGTTGAAGCTTTTTTGAAGAGTACATAAATAGATTTTGCTTCCACACTCTTGAAGAAAAGTGTGGAAGGCTTTTTGAATTTGGGTGTGAAAGTCCATACCCTTGGGTGTGGGAAGCTCTCTTCCTTAGGTATGGGAAGCTCATACCCTTGGGTGTGTGAAGCTCTCTTCATTAAGTGTGGAAAGCTCATACCCTTGGGTGTGAGAAACTCTCTCCCCTCAAGGGTGTGGGAAGCTCATACCCTTGGGTGTGGGAAGCTTTATCCCCTTAAGGGTGTGGGAAGTTATCTTCCCTAGGTGTGGAAAGCTCATACCCTTGGGTGTGGGAAGCTCATACCCCTAGGTGTGGGAATCTCTCTTTCTTAAGTGTGGGAACCTCATACCTTTGGGTGTGGGAAGCTATCTCCCCTAGGTGTGGGAAGCTTTCTTCCTTGGGTGTGAGAAGCCCATGCCCTTGGGTGTGGGAAGCTATCTCCTTTAGGTGTGGGAAGCTCTCTTCCTTGGGTGTGAGAAGCTCATGCCCTTGGGTATGGGAAGCTATCTTCCTTAGGTGTGGGAAGCTGTCTTCCAAAGAAATCAAAAATATCATAACCTCGAAGAACATATTGGAACTGATAATTCCATTTAACAAAATTATCATCTTGTAGCTTTACAGTAATCATACCCAAAAGACTCTCAATCTTGACAGTACTGAACGCCATATCTTCTTAAGAACACAGAATCTTGGCACACTTCAAGCAAGTATTAACCTTTGGTTTGTTGTAATCAATACACTTCTTGGCAATTGGCCTTTTCAAGTGCAGAAATCTCAAACAATTAAGAACAAACTATTCAACAGAAAAGAATGGCTATCGGCCTTTGTATTTCTTCAACAATCTCACAGAAAACACATTGTATTCAACGAGAGAGAGTTTTATGCACCCAAAAACCCCTGTGGCCTCTCTGTGCCTTAGATTTTATTGAGCATGTCTTGGGACTCGGGACTTGAAGCTTGATTTGATTGGGTGTGACTGTTGACATGCTCAATAAAATCAAAGGCACAGAGAAGCCACATGAGTTTTTTGGTGCAGAAGATTTGGACTCGTATTCAACACACTCTTGGCAATCGGCCTTTTTCGAGTGCACAAATCTCAAACAACCAAGAACTAATCAACCAACAGAGAGGAATGGCTATCAGCCTTTGTATTCATTCAACAATTTCGCAGAAAATGGCTATCGGCTTCAATAGAGAAACTTGCATACAAAAAACCATATCGAAGAAACAAATTTTCACTGCGACATTTAAGCAAACAGATGAAGTGCAGAATTTAGTAACAAAACCTAAGACTTGAGCTCGTGATTGGAAAAACCTATTAGAGAAACTCCAGCAAATCACCGGCTACCAGAAAAACTCCGACGAACAGAAAGAAATCCTCAACGATCACTGCGGAAGAATAGCCCCGAAGATCGAAACCCTCGGCGATGATACCATGATAACAGCTCTATCAGAATGCATAAAACCCAGAAGAACATAAAGAAATGCTAAGAAACAAATGAGAGAAAACAAAAGAAATGAAATCTTGAGTATTGATAATTCTGAATGAATACAATTGCATTGATGAGGTTGATATATATATATTCCCTCAAGACTTGGCAGCCAAGCTACTATTCTAACTATATAACCGACTTCTAACAAACCTATCTAACAACTCTACTGACATGGCACTCCAAGCACTATCCACTTATGCTGACATGGCACTCACCATTTCTCTGAATTACATTCAACAAAATGTACTGACTTTTTGTATGTAAAATGCATCGTACGAAAATTACCAATTTTTTGTATGTAAAATTTCATTAATATAAGTAATGACAAATCATGGGTTTTATTTAAGTATAATTTCTTTTAATATTTTCAACAAATTATGGATTTTATTTAAAATCTTATAAATAACTACAAATATCAAATTTTAATTTAAAAATTATAATAACCTACATAGAAATGTATTATTGCATTAATTATAGGGACTTCAATCAAAAATCGAAAACCAACAAAGTTTCAATCAAAGAACTTTGATAAATATGGACCGTATCCAAAATCACTCATATATATAGATATACATACATATACATACATATCTGATCATGTAGACCAAAATAGAATGGGTTACTAATCTGTAGTGAACTGGATACATTCATTGTATTGCAATAATTTCTTATTCAAATGATTAGGCCCTCTCATCCACCGCACCTTCCACAACCTCTCTCACCGCTTCGGCCCCTTATTCTCCCTCCGCCTAGGCTCCCTCCAATCCATTGTAGTTTCCTCCCCGGACCTCATAAAAAAGTTCCTCAGCACCCACGAGCTACGAGCTCTCCTTTATATCCAGTCTCTCGCTTTCGAATGCTTGACCTACAACGATTCCCTTGCATTTGCACCCTACGGACCGTACTGGAAGGTGATAAAAAATTTGACAGTGAACGAGCTTCTAAGAAACCGTACACAACTCTATGCCAGTTCGAAAGAGAGAGTATCTTAAGCTTTTAAGGCTCTTGGCCAAGAAGGCTGAGAGTTGTGAAGCTGTGAATCTCACTGAGGAGTTTCCAAAGCTTTGGAACAATGTGATTGTGGACATGATTCTGGAGCCAAAGGGTTCGAGCGCAGAAGGAAGGGCTGCGCGGGCGGAGGACGCGAAAGTGGTGGTGCAGCAGGCTACGAGGCTTATTGGAGAGATCAGTTTGTGTGACTTTTTTCGGGTTCGTAAGAAAGTTGGATTTGGGAGGGTTTGTGAAGAGAATTAAGGATACACATACGAGATTTGATGTGTTGGTGGGGAAGTTTATAAGAGAACGAGAAGAAATGAGAAACAGGGAGAAGGATGAGCATGTTGGAAAGAAGGAGGCCAAAGATTTTCTTGATATTTTGGTTGATATGTTGGAACTTGGAGGATGAGAACTCGGAGGTTGAATTTTATAAGCTCTAGTTATGGCAATAACTAGCTTCTTGGCTTACAATTTTATTTATTTTTGAATAATCAATATAAATTACTCTAAAGAAAAAGGGGTGGACTTAACCTCACAATCAGCGTGTAATTTTTTTTTAACTAATAATGTTTTTTAACCAGATTTTGTTCACCCTCATAACTAGCATATTTTTACCATATAAATTTTATAACCAAACCCATTCATTTCTTATTTCTCATTTAAAGACCATCTCTATATATATGACTAAATAACCTTTAATTTTGATGAATTTTTGAAAGTGAGAGATCTTAAGTTCAAATGTTGTGAATATCGAGTTCGAAACCAATTTTTTCTCTTTCACCCCTTAGTGTAAATATGTTGTTGTATTGAATAATAAGGTACAAAATTTTGTGACTAACATACATTAGAAGTCAAATTGCACATGAGTCTTCATATTTGCCTTTGATATTGTTGAACCCTATCCTATATATACATTTATTTTTCAGGATTTATTCACGGCCGGAACAGACACAAATGCAATTGCACTAGAATGAGCGTTGGCAGAGCTCATCAATCACCCAAGGGTGCTCGAGAAAGCGAGGGAGGAGATCTATCGAGTCATCGGGAAAAAGCGACTCGTCGGAGAACCAGTGTCTACACCCACCAGTGTCTCTGGTCACAAGAAATCTGTACAACAACGTAAGTTTGGAGGGTATGACATCCCAACAAATACCATGTTATTTGTGAATGTTTGGGCCGTTGGAAATGACCCGAAGGTCTGGGACTGCCCATTGGACTTTTGGCCTGAATGATTCCAACTAGGTACAGAAAACCAGGTGAATTCAGTAGATGTGAGAGGGCAACATTTTCAACTGCTTCCTTTTGGGTCTGGGAGGAGGGTGTGCCCTGGTGTGAACTTGACTATGAAAATGCTACTGGGGGTACTTGCAGCTATGATCCAGTGCTTTGACTGGAAGGTTGTCGGGTCCAGTGCTTTGAGGAGGAAGACCTTATCCACCCTTACAATCCACCACTTCCATTACCTCTTATGTTGGTCACCATAATATTATGAATAATGTGCTGTAATGTGTGTTTTCATTTGTATTCTAATAAAGAAATCTTTCATTTTCCATCTGCAAGGTCAATTGATCATTACCATTATTATTTTCTTTATGATTTGCTGCCTTTGGTGGGGTGGCTTTCTCCTCATTGCGCTTGATGGCTTGGACAGAACATGATTAATCCCTTCCGAACAGACAGTGTAATGCCCTCCAAACGAAGAGGCTCGAGGCATAATTATGGAAGAAAAAGAAGAGAAATCTTAGGCTGTAAGACATAGCCAGTAGGGCGATTCGGAAGATCAGTTGGCCAATTAATATGCAGAGAACTTGTTTTCTCTATAAATGTGGGGGGAGTTTCTGTTGCTAACTCTTATCAACAGATGAGGGTGTAAAGAGGGTCGAGTCTGCCAGAGTCAACATCAAGCACTATACATCTAAAACCTGTCCTCCAAGCCAATTGCTGCTCGGAAAAACAAACTCTGTAACTCTGCAGAAACCATAGGGGAGTCCCAATCCAAAAGGCCGTCAGTTCTGGTGAGTTTAGAGCCCAATGATGAGTTGGAACGCCTCCACTCTTGAGCATAGGTCCAGATCACATTCTGGCGGCACGTAGGGGGAATATATCATCAGTACCAAAGAGTCGCAGATTCCTCCATCTCCACAAGAACCAGAAGCTTAATCCAAAAGTACCTGACCCCAATTCAAACCAAATTAGAGGATCCCCAAGTTTGAAAAGTACCAAGACAAGCTGAGTTTGCATATTGACATGAACGATACACATATCACCAAACTGGGAAGTGTCTACTGTGCCCAAAGCTACTCACGGTTCACTTTGTGCAAAGGGATAGCATACTTCATCAACAAGATAATTCGACAAACGCACAAAAACATGTGCACACATCATATTGCTGCACCCATGAAGTGTTGATTTTGTACTAATAAGGAAAATCCTTTTGTCCTGGGAAACAATTAATGAGAGAAACATTCACCTTCATATAAGCTTCCCAGACCAGACATCATCATCAGCTTCTGACATTGTTTACCGAATTTGAAACCCTGCAAAACAGTTACAACCGAGAAAATCAGTGACATCCGTCTATTGTTCCATCAAGATCAGACATTAATTGTTCAAAACACATTTGAATGTAAAACCAGTCTTATTCCCTCAATGCACCTACACTAACATGAGCTTAATAAAATAAGCAGGGGATTGGTTATTTCTTCAGCTACAATGTCAGCATAATTTTACAATCGGAAGAGAGATTACATATATATATATGTCCGCATATTGGAAGAGTGTTATAAAATATGTCAAAGTTAGAGAGATAACCTTTTAGTGAATCTAGGCGAGGCAGATATAAAATATCTCACTAAAACTATAGCTCAAGTGAATGACTAATAAAGAGGGAGGAATAGATATGAATGTATTGATGCTTTTCTCTTATGTTTCTTCTTGTATATCGTTGCAAGCATACGGAGTGCTCTATTTATAGAGCAGCTCCGATCAAATCCATTAATTGTACATTTGAAATCTACAACATATACTTTGAAAATGTGATTCCTACAATTCCAAAGTCTACTGCCAATATTTTCATTAGTCTGCAATGTTGAAAATCCATTTGTGGGCATTCAATCATCAGCCAATGTTGTCAACAATGCTGATATTTTCAACACTCCCCCTTGGATGCCCACATATCAACATCAGTTGCCTTGTTAAAACCTTGCTTGGAAAAACCTAGTGGGAAAAAACCATAGCGAAGGACAATGAGTACAACTTTACCAGAATTGTTGATGTAGTGTTAAGTATGCTTATGTTGCCTCGTTAAAACCTTGAGAGGAAAAACCCAGTGGGAAAAATCCTAATCAAAGGAAAAAGAGTACAACAGGCATGTGTCATGGATGCTCCCCCTGATATGTATCTCCCCCTGATTCCGCATTTTCCAAACTTAGCTGTTTGGTAAGTCGACGTAATCCGATACTTTGCACTAACTTCTGAAACGTGCACTTTGGTAGAGACTTGGTGAACAAGTCTGCCAGATTTTCATTAGAATGGATTTGTCTGACTTCAATAACTTTAGCCTTCTGAAGCTCATGTGCACTGAAAAACTTTGGAGATATGTGTTTAGTTTTATCACCCTTGATGAATCCTTCATTCATTTGGGCAACACAGGCTGCATTATCTTCATGAATGACAGTTGGATTGTCTGTCTTCGAAGTTAGACCACATGAATTCCGGATATGATGGATCATTGATCTTAACCAAGAACATTCACGACTTGCTTCATGTAAAGCAAGTATTTCTGAATGATTTGAAGATGTAGCAACTAATGTTTGCTTTGTTGAGCGCCATGAGATCGCTGTATCTCCATTCTTGAACACATATCCAGTTTGTGAGCGGGCTTTATGCGGATTAGAGAGAAAACCAGCATCTGCATATCCAACAAGGACCTGGTCATTTGTGGAGTTCTTTGAGTAGGAGAGACCCATGTCTGTTGTCCCACGAAGGTATCGCAATACATCTTTGACACTCTTCCAATGACGAATTGTTGGAGCAGAGCTATACCTTACTAACAAGTTAACTGAAAAAGCTATATCTGGTATAATACATTGTGCTAAATACAACAAAACACTTATTGCACTCAGATATGGTACTTCTGGACCAATGACCAGTTCATCATCTTCTTTTGGACGGAATGGATCTTTCTTAATGTCCAAAGAACGAACGACCATTGGCGTGCTGAGTGGATAAGCCTTATCCATGCCAAATCGCTTCAGAATTTTTTCAATGTAAGCTGATTGGTGGACCAAAATTCCACTAGCACAATGCTTGATCTGCAGGCCGAGACAATATTTTGTTTTCCCAAGGTCTTTCATTTCAAATTCGCTTTTCAGATATTCAGCAGTTTTATGGAGCTCTTCAGGAGTTCCAACTAGGTTCATATCATCAACATATACTGCCACTATAGCAAATCCAGAATTGGATTTCTTAATGAATACACAAGGGCAAATGACATTGTTGATGTATCCTTCTTTGATCAAATATTCACTGAGACGATTATACCACATTCGTCCAGATTGTTTCAGCCCATACAATGATCGCCTTAATTTGATGGAGAGCATACCTCGTGGTTTCTTACTTGTTTCAGGCAACTTAAGTCCTTTTGGGACTTTCATGTATATGTCAGCATCTAATTCTCCATATAGATACGCAGTGATGACATCCATAAGTCGCATGTCAACTCTTTCTGAAACCACTAAACTTATTAAGTAACGGAACGTAATTGCGTCCATTACAGGAGAATATGTCTCCTCATAATCAATTACAGGTCTTTGCGAAAAGCCTTGTGCAACGAGTCGTGCTTTATATCTAGCAATCTCTTTTTTCTCATTGCGTTTCCTTTTGAATACCCATTTGTAACCCACGGGGTTTACATCAGGCGGGGTTTGGACTATTGGTCCAAAAACACTTCGCCTTTCCAAGGAATTTAATTCTGCCTGGATTGCATCTTTCCACTTAGGCCAATCATGTCTCTGTTTGCATTCATCAACATAGCGGGGCTCAATATCATCACTTAAGATGATTTCAGTGGCTACTGCGAATGCGAACATATCATCAATGATTATATCATTCTGATGCCACAATTCATTAGTACATGCATAATTTATGGAGATTTCTTTGCTTCATGTACTTCTGTATCTTCAGGGACAAGTGTCTTGTCAAGGACATTTTCTTTTTCTGGAAGTCCAGAATCATGAATTGTGGATTTGTCATTCATTCTCTCTTCATGAATGATTTCATTTGGATTCAGTTGTGCCATCGTCTTTCTCTTTTGAGGGGCTGAATCTTTTGAACCTAGTGGTCTACCACGCTTCAGGCATGCACCAGATGAATCATTCGCTGCCACTTTATTTTGTCCAACAGGGACATCAATTCTTGCAGGTGCATTTGCAGCTGGTATATGTGATTTTGTCACTTTCATAGTATCATTAAATGCATCTGGCATTTGATTAGCAATGCTTTGAAGATGAACGATCCTTTTCACTTCATTTTCACATTGAATGCTTCGAGGATCAAAATGAGACAAGGTGGGAACAACCCATGTCAGCTCTTTCCGTTCTTCTGGAACGGTCTTTTCTCCTTCTAACGACGGGAAGACTGTCTCATTAAAGTGACAATCAGCAAAACGTGTTGTAAACATATCACTTGTCAAGGGTTCCAAATATCTGATGATAGATGGTGAATCAAAACCTACATAAATTCTCAGTCTGTGCTGAGGTCCCATTTTAGTGCGTTGCTGCGGTGTAATAGGCATATAAACAGCACAACCAAAAACTCGTAAATGTGAAATGTTTGGCTAATGTCCAAACACGAGTTGTACTGAAGAGTATTGGTGATTGGCTATAGGCCTCAATCGAACCAATAATACAGCATGTAAGATGGCATGTCCCCATACAGAGACTGGCAATTTTGTTTTCATAATCAAAGTGCGAGCTATTAACTGAAGCAGCTTGATCAATGCTTCTATTAAGCCATTTTGAGTATGGACATAAGGAACAGGGTGTGCAACATCAATGCCCAATGTCATGCAGTAATCATCAAAGGTTTGGGACATAAATTCACCAGCGTTATCAAGTCGGATTGACTTAATGGGATAATCTGGGAACTGTGCTCGTAATTTAGTTATCTGAGTAAGAAGTCTCGCAAAAGCTACATTCTGAGTAGACAAGAGACAAACATGTGACCATCGGGTAGATGCATCAACCAAAACCATAAAATATCGAAATGGTCCACAAGATGGTTGAATAGGTCCACAAATATCCCCTTGAATTCTTTGCAGAAATGATGGGGATTCAGCATCAACCTTTAGTTATGATGGTCTAATTACCAACTTCCCTTGATAACAAGCCTTGCAAGGGTTATCATTTGAGATAGCAATATCTCTGCTCAATAATGGATGTCCATTAGAGTTGGTAATGATCCTACGCATCATGGTGGATCCTGGATGACCCAGACAGTCATGCCAAAGCATGTAAACCTTTTAATCAATGAACTTCTGGTTCATGACAGTACGTGATTCAATTGTCCTTATGTATGTATAATACAATCCACTCGACAAACCACGCAACTTCTCCAATATACGCTTCTGGGTATCATTGGAGGTAATTCATAGATACTCCACATTTTCTGCACTTTTCGTTTCAATGTGGTATCCATTTAGACGTATGTCTTTGAAACTCAACAAATTTCGAGTAGATCGAGTAGCGTACAACGCACTCTGTATGGACAATATTGTTCCATTTGGTAACATAATCTAAGCTTTCCCTGAGCCTTCAATTACATCTGAAGGCCCTGATATTGTTGTTACCCCTACTCTTGTAAGCATTAAGCTTGAGAAATACTTTCGATCACGAAGTATTGTATGTGTGGTTGCGCTGTCTGCAAGACAAATATCTCCGCCATTTCTCAAGTTCTGAGAATAACCACAGTTTTTATCCATACTTTCTGAGTAAATGGAATCATAGTTAACAAACAATTTATAACAAGAAATTTACATGCCACTTTTATTGAATCTGAAAACTAGTTTTAGACAACAAGTTCAGCATAATAAAAGTACATTAAACATAAATGATTTAATCGGACCGGTAGGCTTCATTTCCCGTTTCCACAATAAAGTCTGAAACATCTAGGTGGGTTGTGTTCAACTGTCCTGATAAGTCACACACAGGATCAGGTATGTCCATTAGTCTAGCCTGGTCGAGAAAATTAGTCTTGACACCATTCTCCTTGAGGGAGGCTTGATATAGATCCACTAGATGTTTTGGGGTACGACAAGTACGCACCCAATGCCCATTGCCACCACACCTATGGCAGGCTCATTCAGAGTTTCTGGGAGCATTGTTTATATGAGCTTTGCCTTTGTGGCGATTCACATTTTTGAAGCTCGGGCCTGAATTATGCCTCGGAACCTAGTTGTGAAACTGACCACCATGGTTCTTGCCTTTCCTGTTCCATCGACCTCGCTTGTGGCCACGTCCTCGTTTATGATTATCGCCACCAGAGGATGTGGCATTCATTTCGAGGGAAGCAGCATTCACTTCTGGGAATGGTGCAGATCCAGTAGGTCTGGAATGATGGTTTCTCATCAGGAGCTCATTGTTCTGTTCAGCTACCAAGAGCACATATATCAGCTGGTTGTACTCAGTGTAGCCTCGTGCTGTATACTGCTGCTGCAGGAGCACGTTAGAGGCATGAAATGTGCTGAAAGTATTTTCCAACAACATTTCCTCAGTAATGGTATCCCCACAGAGCTTCATCTGAGAGGTAATCCTGAACAACGCAAAATTGTACTCAGCCACGGACTTGAAATCCTGGATCCTTAGGTGAGTCCACTCATAGCGAGCTCTTGGAAGAATCACCGTTGTCTGGTGATTGTATCTGTTTCTCAAGGCATTCCAAAGAGCTAACGGATCTTCAACCGTTAAGTACTCGTTTTTTAATGCCTCATCAACATGGCGGCGAATAAAGATCATGGCCTTCGCCCTATCTTGAAAGGATGAGTTACTCTCTTCCCTAATGGTATCTCCAACATTCCCTGCTTCCAAATGGATCTTGGTATCCAGTACCCAGGTAAGGTAATTCTTCCCGGTAATGTCCAGGGCAGCATATTCAAGCTTCGCCAAGTTCGTCATTTTCTTTTCTGAAAGAAAATGAGATGTGTAAGAACTTGCAATAATATGTATTCTTGGAGGAATATAGTGTTAGAACTTCTGGTTCTTACAAATTTTTCATTTTGATCTTCAGGCCAAAATGACAAGCACTCGAAACTTCTGGCTCGAGATTTTCAAGGTGAATGAGGAGGGCGATTGTACCGCACCACTCTCATTGAAATAATATAACATAGAATGGGCGATTATTCCGCACCACTCAAGTAGCAAGAAAATTAAAATACGCAGAGCAGGGTGGGCGATTATACCGCACCACCTAAAATTGCAATGAAATTAAACAACAGGTAAATTTAAATTTGCAGGGCAAGATGGGCGATTATACCGCTCCACCTAAAATTTGCAGTAAAATTAGATCTACAGTCCAAGATAGGCAATGATACCGCACCATCTTGGATCGCAGTAAGATTAAATTTGCAGTTCAAGATGGGCGATTGTACCACACCATCTTAGATCGCAGTAAAATTAACATAAATAAATACTGGGTTAGTAATCAATATTCAAACCAAACAAGAAATCAAAGATGTATGTAACCGTTAGGTTGAGAACTAAGAGCAGGCATGGAGCAAACAGTTCGTCGCGAGGGTATATCGCGCAGTTGAGGCAGAGGAAGAAGATGAATAGTAAAAACCTTAGAGGAAACTTTTTTTTTTTCGTTCGACTGAGAGAAATGAGGGAATGATTTCTTTTTGCTTATGTAAATGAGACATGGTTATATTTAGAGACTCGTCCTGATAACGTGTTATAAAATATGTCAAAGTTAGAGAGATAACCTTTTAGTGAATGTATGCGAGGCAGATGTAAAATATCTGACTAAAACTATAGCTCAAGTGAATGACTAATAAAGAGGGAGGAATAGATATGAATGTATTGATCCTTTTCTCTTCTGTTTCTTCTTGTATATCGTTGCAAGCATACGGAGCGCTCTATTTATATAGCAGCTCCGATCAAATCCATTAATTGTACATTTGAAATCTACAACATATACTTTGAAAATGTGATTCCTACAATTCCAAAGTCTACTGCCAATATTTTCATTAGTCTGCAATGTTGAAAATCCATTTGTGGGCATTCAATCATCAGCCAATGTTGTCAACAATGCTGATATTTTCAACAAAGAGCATTTTATAATATATAGGGTTTTTATCACAAATGGTCCCTGACATTGATCAAACACATCATTTTGGTCCCTGACATTGAAAATCAATAGAAATGGTCATTCCGTTAAAAACTCTTTGGGCGATTTTCAAAGCTTCGTAACTCAATCGTTTCTTAACCAAATTCGACCCATAATATATCAAAATGAAGATAGGAAAGTGTAGGACAAGATTATACCTATTTGGAAGCCCAATGGTTGCCGGAGATTGCCGGCAAATAGCCTCAAATGTGACTGGTCAGCGAAAAAACTGGAAAACTCGCCGAAAACTAGGTAAACTTTAAACGTTCATAACTTCTTCAATAATCAACGAAATCGAGTGATTCAAAAACGAAAATCATACTTCTCGACGAGATGAAGAGAATGGTGTCTTTATTGATGGCTAACTCGCCGTAGTTTGGCCGGAAAACGGCTCGAAATTGGCAAACTCGAAAATGGTTATCCAATTTTGAGCCGTTTTCTGGCCAAACCACAGTGAATTAGCAGTCAAGAAAGATACCATTCTCTTCGTCTTGTCGAGAAGTATGATTTTCCTTTTTGAATCACTCGATTTCGTTGATTATTGAAGAAGTTATGAACGTTTAAAGTTTACCCAGTTTTTGGCGAGTTTTCCAGTTTTTCCGCGGACCAGTCACATTTGAGGCTATTTTCCGGCCATCTCTGGCAACCATTGGGCTTCCAAATGGTATAAGCTTGTTCTACACTTTCCTATCTTCATTTTGATATATTATGGATCGAATTTGGTTAAGAAACGATTGAGTACGAAGCTTTGAAAATTGCCCAAAGAGTTTTTAACGGAATGACCATTTGTGATGTGTTTGATCAATCTCAGGGACCATTTCTATTGATTTTTAATGTCAGAAACCAAAATGATGTGTTTGAACAATGTCAGGGACCATTTTTGGTAAAAACCCATATATATATATATATATATATATGAGGAGAGAGAGAGAGAGAGAGAGAGACTCACAGGCCATTATACTCAAAACATTGAAGGGATTGATTTGTCTTCGAAAGTCAGCTTTCAGGCATAACATGGTCACGTACAAACTAATAAATAACCAATAGAATACATCCATGGTCGACAGAGGGGAGTTTTGCCGTTGAATCTTTCCACAAACTTATAGGAATTTGCTACAAACTTTCCCCTGTTGTTGACATGCTTGGCTTTCTTTTTTTCTGCCAAGTAATTTCACATTGCTGTATTCGTAAATAAATCAACTAATTGCTTCAGCAACCAAAATAAATTTACATAGCTACTGTAGACAACCAACATTCTAAGTCCCAAAACTGTCTCCATCCAAAATTGCAAACCAATCAACCCTCAACTTCCCCAGATGCAAAAACATGCCAGAGTCTTACTAACATATGCAATTGTTTCCACATAATACGATGTATAAGAATGTTTCTACCAAGCACTATAGCTAAGCATATGAAAATACTAAAATGCTAAACTTTGCGGCGCAATCAAACAGACATTATGTTTCCACATGAATAATCAAGATCATATATAATAATACATCCACAGTTATAAAAAGGTGCAACAGCTTCTAAGTTCATTCTGTTAGTAAGAAGGCTCACTTTCAAATTTCAAAGATGCAAATCAACTTCATTACGATCATTCAATCAATGTCAACAAAGCAGGATGTAGATCATCTTTAGACAGTAAATCAACTATCAATTCCATAGTTGATGCATCTGCAGAAAAACCCACCTCCACCATTTGTTGAATAAGTCCCATCGCTCGAAATGTCTTATTGTTATTGATAAAGCCCCGGATAATTGTGTTATAGGTGCAGTTATCTGGAGAACAGCCTTTCTCTTCCATTTCTTTAAACAACTTTTCTGCTTCATTTATCAGCCCCTCATTACAAAGTCCACCGATCATTATATTATATGTCCAGACATTCGGTTGGAGTCCCCTTGATGATAAACTGCAAAAGAGATTCCTTGCACAATCAATTTTTCCAGCTATGCTTAAACCTTCAACAAGAATATTGTAAATCACAATATCCAGACCCAACTTCTTGCCTTCCAGCTCTCTCAAATATTCCATTGCCAATGAAAGTTTTTGGTTTTTACATAGGCCATCCAGTAAAATAGCATAAGTCCGAAGGTTTGGAAGGTCTCCACAAGCTTTCATCTGATAGAACAAGTTTTGCGCATCCTGTATCCTCCCCACTTTGCAAAAACCATCAATAAGAGTGTTATAACTAATGGTATCTGGAGAGAGTCCCTTACAAGACATTTCCTTAAAGAGCACCACTGCCTCATCTATCCTTTTACGCTTACAATATCCGTTAATTAATATGTTATAACTATAAGCATCAGCCACGAACCCCTTGTTGAGCAATAGTTTAAAAACTTTTTTTGACTTGCCCATTTCTCCTCGCAAACAGTAACCATCCATTATTGAATTGTATGTAATCGTATTAGGTTCAATATCTCCTTGAATCATCATTTCAAAAACGCTGTTTGCTTCCTCAATCATCCCCTCCTTACAAAGTGCATCAATAAATACACTGAAGGTGTGCGCATCTGGAAAGATACTTTTACTCACCATTTCCTTCAACAATCTCGTAGCTTCTTTCCACTCCCCTAATCTACAAACTCCATTAATCAAAGAGGTATAGGTAATGACATTCGGGGCAATACCCTTACTTACCATTTCTGAGAAGATGTTCAATGCATCCACAAGTAGTGTATCCTTACAAAGACTGTCGATGATTGTGCTATAGACAACTATGTCAGGCCTGCAACCTCCTTCTTCCATCTTCTTAAGCAACTGAATAGCTGCATTGTTGTTACCTTTCATGCAAAGGCCCTTTACTAGCGTGCCAAAAGTAATCACATTGGGCTTACAGTTACCACTCTCCTTCATTTTCTCAAAAAGCCCTGCAGCCTCAGCCACTCTATCCTCAAGAAGAAAGCCGTGGATTAGGGTGTTGAAGGTGGCCGCATCTGGTTCAAAACCAAGCTTGAAGAACTTTCCCAAGACAGATAAACCAAACCCCATTTGGTTTAGATGACAAAAGCAATTAATAACAATGGCTAGAGTAAAAGCATCAGCACCAATTCCGGACGCACCCATTTGGTTACTCAACGAGACCGCGGCCGAATAATGTTTGAATTTCGCAACTTGACTCAATATTTGAGTGAAACGCACAATGGAAGGCAGAGGACGCCATTGAAGCATTTCGTCGAACACATTGAAGGCATCCTCAAGATTAGTGACCTTGGCAAGCTGACTTTGTTGGGTTTTTGTACATTTGACTGGTTGCGCAGACCGAGAGTGAAAGGTAGCTGAGTAATCGTTGGCGACAGCAACAAGAGAGGATTGAAGAGGACAAGGCATACCTCTAAGTCTGCTTCCATAACAAGAAGAAGCAGTAAACCGCATCATCTCGAGCACCATCTTCAGCGTCTGTGTTAGTGAATGAGTGTCTTCGGCCAACCTTCAACTGGGTTCCTCCAAGTGAAAGCTCGAGTTGGTGTTATGTCAATTCTGACAAAAACTATGCTTCTCTAAGCTTCGACCACATCCAAAGGCTTCTTCTTTTTCCCGTTGCAGTTGATACAAAAGTTAAAGGGGTGCCTTCATTGGCACCCAACTTTTAAATAAGTTAACCCAACTAAAAAACTTTATTACTAGACTTCCACATTTGATCTTTCGTTGTAAATGGAGGTGTGAATGTCTATAGTAATAAGCAATCAAATATGATTTACAATGTTGTTAGAGAAAAATGTCTTGGTTGTTGTAAAATTATGACAATGAATGGCAACAGTAGTTTGTTATTATGTGAAATTTTTAAAAATATCACAATAATTGTTTATTATCATGTGAAGTTTTCAAAAATGCCACAGTAGTAGTTTGTTATTGCCAACTTAATGTCTCAGGAAGCTTACTATGCTTGTTCGAGGTCAAGTAGGCATGTAAATTGAGCTAATCTATGACCACTGTAGGGTTCAGGGAAGAGACGGAAGTTTTGCGCAAGAGTCGAATTGTCGATAGGAAGTCAAGTTTCTGGGGGATGCTCTAGTTGATGATGCTTGCGGTGCAAACAGAAGCTTTTGTCATTTTTTTTATTTTATTTGTTGACACCAACTCTATTTAATTTTTAGTGGAAAATACAACGGCTTCCATGTATCTTACTTCTCTTTCGATATTTTGAGTTTACATTAATGTTTTTAAAAGCGAAGACAAAGCCAAGATGTTTTATGGATAGTCCTGCGTAGGTGCAAGCCTTGAGGCGTGAGCAAAGCCTCACATAACTTATAATTATTAATGTATATTATGTATATAATTATATTTTATATATATATATATATATCAATGCTGGAGTCAAAATCAAACATTATAGAAGAATAATCAACCACCAAATAAAAAATTTCTTCACTGTAGGTTAGAAACCCTAACCTTAGAAAAAAAAAAAAAGCCCCAACTAACGCCTTTGGCGCGCCTCGACCACACCTAAGCGAGTTTAAGCCCTACTCTTGCTAGGTAAAGGTGTTTCCTCACCATCCCACCTCGAAGGTCGCCTAGGCACGCCTCAAGTCTTGTTTTTTAAAAACTCTGGTTTATATACAATAAAAAGTTACTATGTATCTGAGAAGTACTTGTAATAAAAAGTTACTATGTATCTGAGAAGTACTTGTATGAAATTACCAGATAAAATGAAGATCAATAGGAGCATAATATTAACCGCCACGGTTTTACTTTTTATTCTGTTAATGGATCAAAACTGTAATGGCCTTTCTAATTCGTGTTCATAAGTAATTATTGATCCAAAGATAATAATAAATAATAATATAATTTTAATTAGAATTAAATTGAAAAGAGAGAGGAGTTGTTCATCTTAACTCCTAAACAAATCCAAAATTTTTAATTAAATTCACATCTAAAACACAAGGCTCAGGTGTTTTAACTTTTAAAGCTCTAACCAACACACCAGTACCAGAAATGCAAAGTCTACCCAATCCATGTTATCAACTCCATCTTATGATTTAAACTTAATCTTCTTAAACTAACATAATATATATACCCAATAATTCTGTCTTAATTCATCATCAACCCGTCAAACAAAACCTTCTCTCCGGATCATAAGCTGTTCTTCGATTTTCTCCCTTTCCTTCCAATCTCATGGCAACCTGGAAATCGGTTCCCTTGCCCCTCAAGCTCACAATCTGGCTACTTCTTCTAGCCCATGCCATTCCTTGCGCCATTTGCACCCGAATCCTCGATGAGGAAAGCCCTGCAGCCCCTGAAGAGCCTGATACAACTCAAACACAAATACCTGTTTCCAATGTGCCACCTCCTCTGGTGGCTACAAATCCAGCAGGCCCTGCTGCAGCTACAAGTGCCACAGTTGGCAACACAGCATCCTACCATCCGTTAACCTTCTTCTTGCATGACATTATCGGAGGATCAAACCCCTCGGCGAGAGCTGTCACTGGAATTGTGGCCAACCCGGCAGTCAGCGGTCAAGTCCCTTTTGCCAAACCCAATGGAGCAAACATCCCAATTGGAAATGGCATTCCTCAAAACAGCAACAACAATGGAATCATCAACAACAACAACGTCCCTTTCTTCACCGGCCTTGGTGGAAACAATGGCAACAACTTGGTCCAAAACAATGGTAACAACAACATCATTGGTGGGAATGGGTTTCCATACATGAACCGGGCTCAACTCCCTCCTGGAATCACCCTTCAGAAGCTTATGTTTGGGACACTAACAGTTTTCGACGATGAGCTGACTGAAGGGCATGAGCTTGGTTCTGGCTTGCTCGGCAAGGCACAAGGGTTTTACGTGGCGAGTTCTGAAGATGGGAGCAGCCAGACCATTGCATTCACAGCCATGTTTCAGAGTGGTGGTTATGCTGATAGCCTCACCTTCTTCGGTGTGCATCGGGTGGCGGTGTCGGAGTCTCATCTTGCAGTCATGGGAGGAACTGGGAAGTATCTCAATGCAAAGGGTTATGCTCTTGTTAAGACTATTCCTGCAACAAATCAGCACAACACTGATGGAGTTGACACTGTGTTGGAGTTTACTACGTATCTCACTTACTAGTGTGCTAATTAAGGTTTCAATTTAAAATGTTGTTAATTATGTGTTTCGCTAAAATCTCTGCACTAGAGATACCTGTTCAAAAACGATTGTGATTTGAATTACAGAAATGATGATTATTTACATGAAAATGATGTATTTTTTTCTCTTGAAATATCTCTTATATCGGATGGGACCAACGTAGGTTACATGAGACTAAAGTACAAGGGTCTCATGCTTTTGTGAGAAATGTCCTACAAATCAAACAGTCGCAACCCTACAAAGGTTTTTCTCCACTTCAAGATTAGGCTGATTAGCATACTACCTTGGCTGAAATTTTAGTCAAGTTATACAAAGTTTTTTTAAGATAAAACTTGTATATACCGATTAAGTTGAGGACAATGTCGATACAAAAGGGGCCGAAATATGTTGGCAATCAACAAATAAAAGCAAGGAAGTGAAACTTGTCCTGCGTGGTTGAGGATTAAGTGGGAGATTTTAAGGCATTTTTGTGTTTATGATAGTGAATAGTTGATTTAGTGAAAAGGTTGACCAAAAATAGTGAAGCAGATGCAAGTGTAGACTGTATATAAATATAACATGGGCGTGCTAAAGGGGTTGGGTCATATTGTGCTCAAACGGGCAAGGTCGTAAGCCGGGCTTGGATTCTAAGGCCATCTCCAACCGAAGGGTCCAGAGGACCGAAAATAGCCCAAAAACCGTCTTCAACCGAGAGTTAGGCCAGAGGGCTCGTGGGCCCCACAAAATCTAAAAGGGCCAAAGGGCCAACTGGTTGGCCCAAATGAGCCAGCCCCGGGCTGGGCCAGAAAATTGAGCATTTCTGTCAGATATAACCGACAAGAATATATTTAATATAAATATATTCTTGTCGGTTATATCCGACAGGAATTCTAGGCCAAATTTCAAATGCAACGGCTAGCTGACATCAACTAGCCATTATTATTTTTTTATAAAAAAAATTTCCTATAACTTCTATTTTACAAAATTTGTTTTATATTTTTTCTAAATTCTATTTTTTTTTTCCTATAACTTCTATTTTACAAAATTTGTTTCATATATTTTTTTAATTCTATTGTTTTCCTATAACTTCCCAAGCCATTATACAACATTAAATTAAATTAAGTAATATGAAACAACATTAAACAATATGAAACAACATTAAATAACATTAACCAACATAAAAATTATACAACATAAAAAAAAAAATTAACAACATGAAATTATGTTTGTAGTTTAAATTTAATTTGTAGTTTTTAAACATAAGTTGTAGTTTTTAAATTTAAGTTGTTGTAGTTTTTAAATTTAAGTTGTTGTAGTTTTTAAATTTAAATAATAAATTATGTTTGGCCCTCGGTTGGAGACGGTTTTTTGTGACAGGGCTAAAACGAGCCCTATGGCCCTTTGGCCCTCGGTTGGAGATGGAGGCAAATATAGCCATGTACCGTTCATTTAAATATTAATATCTTGGAGGGTCAGAAGGCTAAAACGAGCCATCTGGCCCTCGTTCGGTTGGAGATGGCCTAAACTCTTGGTCTTAGGCCATCTTCAACTGAGGGCTTGCCAGAGGGCTCATTTTAGCCATCTGGCCCTCCAAGATATTAATATTTTAATGAACAATACATGGCCATATTTGCCTCCATCTCCAACCGAGGGCCAAATGGCCATAGGGTTCGTTTTAACCCTATCACAAAAAACCGTCTCCAACCGAGAGCCAAAGGGTCATAGGGCCAAACATGATTTATTATTTAAAAATTACAACTTAAATTCAAATCCAACGGCTAAGTGAAGAATTGAAATAAGAAAATATAATGTGAAGAATTGAAGGAAAGATTGAAGAAATAGGTAAGAAAATATAATGTGAAGAATTGAAATAGAATGAAGTGAGATAGTATGGAATGGTGAAAATTATGTGAGAAATGATGTAGGAATGGCTTAGGTATTGCTTGAAGAAAAAACAAAAAAAAGGGAATTTTTAAATTTCATAAACTAAGGCATAATTTAAAAATTCAAATGATGTAGGAATGGCTTAGGTGTTTATGAATGGCTTAGGAAAAAAAAGGGAATTTTTAAATTTCATAAACAAAAATTTGGCCCAAAAAAAAAAAATTAATTTGAATCCAATGGTAACTAGCCATTGAATTTCAAATTTTGGCAACCATTCCTTTCGGTTATATCCGACAGGAATAAGTACTATTACTGTTGGTTATATCCGATAGGATTAATCAAAATTTTGGCCTAGCCTGAGGCTGGCTGGCTGGCTGGATTGGGCCAGCCTGTTGGCCCTTTGGCCCTTTCAGATTTCGTGGGGCCCACGAGCCATCTGGCCTAGCCCTCGGTTGGAGACGATTTTCAAGCAATTTTTGGCCCTATGGACTATTCGGTTGGAGATGGCCTTAGCCTTCGTCAGCAAAAGATTGGGTTGGGTCGGCCAACCTAATGCTACATGTCGGGCTGAGCCGAAGTTTGGCCCCGTCATGGTCGAATTGACCCTCTTTAACCTCGCTCAATTCATCCTTATAAATGAAAGGAAACTAATTTCCAATGAGATTCAACGTCGCTTCAATTCATCCTTATAAATGAAATGAAACTAATTTCCTCTCAAATAAATGAGATCTTTTAAATTTGATACTAAGGAAAAAAAAGATCAAATTCTTCAATTTCCCTACAATGCAACGGACATCGAATATCCCAAAAAATGGACGGCCAGATTTGAATATTAAGATGTAATAGCTATAAAAAGATATATTATACGACTACAAATCCGCGGCACTATAGCCACATCCTAAATTCTTTGACATATTATTCAATTAAGGGTAAATGACAGTTTATCCCCTCAAAATTGTGTTCAATTACAACTCCGTATGACATCTTTAAAACTTTACAATCTCATACAAAACTTTCGATTTCATTTCAATGTCAACAAAAACTTTCAATTTCATTGTGATAGGATAGTCCAGATAGGTGATAAAGTGAGTCCCGCGATGCCAAGTAGGCAGAATAATAGAGATACTGACGAGAAAATTAACGAATGTATGAAATTGCAATGCAATATATGAGATTGTAAAGTTTAAAGATGTTGGAAGTTGCAATTGAACACAAAATTAAAGCTCACTCACATGGAAATTAGTTCCAAGTTTTAAGCTTTTTATACGTCAAAGTGAGATTTTTTCAGGTTTAAGCTTTTATACGTCAAAACTAGCTAGTTCACATGTCATAATCAAGTAAAGGAAATGATATATTTTTGGCCTAATTGTATTATTAGTTCTCATGATGATTGGGAAGTCGGAAGATAGACCATGTGGTAAAAAAAATTAGGATTAAACTCATGTGGTAAAGTCCTTTAAGATTTAGATTCAAAATTAAAATTTCTATCAACTCTCTGTTAATTGTTAGCACGTGAGTCACACATATGATGCTAAAACGGAACTCTTTGTTAATTGTTAGCACGTGAGGCTCACATGTGAGGCTAATTTTATGTTTTTGGCCTCACATGTAAGGCTTACATGCAAATAAATGACAAAGTTGACAAAACTTTTAATTTTGGACCTAAACCCTAACAGACTTTACCACAAAGGTTTAGATCCTAATTCTTTTACCACGTGGGTTATCTTCATATTACCCTACTACCACATGGATTATTAATCCAATTAAGGCCTATATTTTTTTGTCTCTCCACTTATTTTATGACACATGAAGTACCCGCTTAAACACTAGACACTTGTAAAAGTTTCAAGTCAAAAGTATAGCTTCATGTCTCAAAAAGAGAGGAACCTAACAAATTTTAATTTGCTTGGATATCATAAAAATCTCTAAAGTCATAAAAATCCCTAACGTAATCATATATGTTCTTCGTGTGTCTCACTTTTCTTTGAACTTATAGGAGTTTGGTAATAATTTTATTTTTTTGTTTTTAGATTTTCTTTTATATTAGAGATGGAGAAAAGATAGATGGAATGATGCATAAATCATTAATGTGGAGGTAGTGTGATAAGAGGGGGAGGGAGAAAAGCACATGAAATACATACAAAATGGTGAAAGAAAAAAAAACCTACAAACCCATTTGATATTAATCATTTCATTTATCTGTTAAGATACAAGAGAGAAATAAAAGAGAAGAAAAGGGATGGTGGGAGAAATGTAAAAGATATGAATAAGGAAAGACAGACAAAATGAAAATCAAGTTTCAGGGGGCAAAGTAGAGTGAACCTTGAGTTTCAGGAAGTAAAGTAGCGACTTTTGAGTTACAAATAGCAAAGTGATATCAAAATCAGTGTGAACTGCAATTCAGTTTCTGAATTATCACCGGAGTGAAAATTAGGTCCCTAAACTATTTTTCAGAAAAATTAGTCATTGAATTATAAGAATCTGCCAATTACAACCGTAATATTATATTCGAAGTTACTATATTCAATTTTTCATCAATTTAAATCACGTTACTTGCATGTGATACTCATTGGAGGGTAGATTATACTTGTTTGTAAAGAAATAGTGTATGGAGTTAACTTTGGAGGCTAAATTAGACGTTAGATTCGCAACCTATATGAAATGTTAAGGGCTTATTGGCGAGAAACTGACGGTATTACACTCTAAAGTGTGTCAAGTGACTTAAGTTGACAAAAGATTGGATAAAATAGCTTTGAATATAATAGTAGGGATGAAATTAGCAATTTTTAATGAATTTAGGGACTTATTTTACTGAAAAATAAATTCAAGGACCTAATTTTCACTGAGGTGATAATTCAATGACTAAATCGACACTTCACCCTTAAAATCAAGTTTCAAGGAGCATAGCTAAAAATAAGCCTTCAATATATATGGTTATATACAGTCTCATTTTACTAAAGGGCCTTTCAAATAAGGATATTTTATGGATCCTGTTTCAGATGTTATTTTAATTGTTCAAACCATCTATTTCTTTAATTATTTATACAAAGATCATTTTGAAAACAAGTTCGAGACATAAAAATAAAATAAAAAAATTAAAAAAAAACATGTAGTCGTATCCAAAATAATAGATTAACATGATATTTTAAGAAAATGCCAAAATGACAGGGTGATATCAGATTTTGAAATGCAATAGGTCCTACAATAGTGTCACTTAGTTGAAACGAAATAAGGTTATTTGTAGCATTTCTCAAACTAAGTAAAACTGTTTAAGGGTACCTCTCAAATAATGTTATTTGATCCATCCCTCCAACTAGACGGCTAGTGAAGGGATAAGTAGGATTCTCTCCCTTTAGATCTCCTCCCTTCCTTTTTCACTTTTCTTCTTGTCTTTCTCTTTTTATAAAGAAGTTAACATAAAATGTTGACGTGGCTTACTCGTGAGCGTTCAAATAACAGAGGACTGGAAGAAAAAAAAAAATGAGAGAGGAGAGGATTCGGAACCCTTTGTTAGGGCAAAGATAATCCAATGTCCAAACACTTCCTTACATACGAAAAAGAAAAGATTTCATGCTGATGACGAGAAAAAATTGCACTTACCCATATACCAAATTTCTATACAAGAAACATATTCTATGATATGATCACTTGATAGGTGGATAATATATATGTCATAGTCAAATAAATTAGTCACGAAACATCCGGAAAAGGTTGATACAACAAAAGAATAACAAGTATTCAAGTTATGGTTGTTGACATAGAATTGGAATTTTGCTTGCTTCCAACCCATGGACATTACAAAACTCTCTTCCCTGCTGATTATAGTTGGTCAAAGAAAAGATGGATAATATAGTTTCAAAAAGCAAAAAAGAAAAAGAACAAACCCGACCAAGAACAAAGGCATGAAAGAATGCTTTTGAATTAATAGACTTGCAACAAAAATTGTTGGTATAACTTCTTGTCTTCATTTGGTTCATTGTGGGAAAGACATATTGGGGTAAGTACAAGAGATATTACACTTAGATCTGTAGTCGTTGTTTGCGAGATTTGAACTCATGAAAAATCGGATGTTACTAAATCAACTTAGATCTGTACGTAATTATTGTATGCGAGATTTGAACTCATGAAAATCGAGTGCTACTAGATTAAATGATCGTTTTAATTTATGATAATCCTGTTAGAGAGATAGCATTCATTACTTGCGTCCAAATTCTGATCTCTTTTGTTTAAGGATAGTGTTCTCCACATACCAATTTTTAGGTCCTTAAATTATTTTTTCGGTAAAATGAGTCCCTAAATTCATTAAAAATTGTTAATTTCATCCCTGCTATTATATTCAAAGTCATTTTATCCAATTTTTCGTCAACTTAAGTCACTTCACACACTTTATAATGTATTACCATCATTTTCTCACCTATAGTCCTTAACAATTCATATAGGTTACGAATTTAACGTCTAATTTACCCTCCAAAGTTAACTTACACTATTTCTTTATGAAAAACTACCAATTTATTCTCCAAAGTTAACTCAATACACTATTTCTTTAAGAAAAACTACCGATCTAACCTTCAATGTGTATCACATGTAAGTAACGTGACCTAAATTGATCAAAAATTGAATATAGTAGCTTCGAATATAAAATTACGGATGTAATTGGCATATTTTTATAATTCGAAGACTAATTTTTCTAAAGAAAAAAAAAATAGTTCAAGGACCTGATTTTCTCTGAGGTGATAATTCATGGACTAAATTGGCAGTTCACTCTTGTTTAAATACATATGTGACCACTGTACCATTCCTTATGTGATGGTACAATCCAGAGGATAGAAAAAGAAATGAGAAAGAAAAAAGAAAAAGAAAAAGTTCTTCTTGTCCCAAACAATATGTTGTCCTCAAGTGCCGAGCATATTGACACCGCATGCATTTCTCTGTTTCTGAACATTATCATGACGTACTTTTGTTTGTATGTTTCACATTGTTGCTATTTTGCCACAAGATGCTCAAATGTCAAATATATGTTGCGGGGAAGTGGTTGATGGGAAAAATTACTACGTGACACTGTGAATATACGGTGGCGTTGTATAACTAGTATCACGCAATAATCCTTTTGGATGAGTCCGATAAGGTACTTGTGTGATTGCTCAAATATGTGTTGCTTGAAATATGATAGCGTGGTATAACTAATTTGTTTTGAAAGATCAGTTATAAAAGTTTGATGCGTGTAGATTTAATCCAGTAACTTTGATTCTCCAACAATATGTTCAATGCGAGAAATTTTTCATTGTGACGGGAACATGGATGGTACACCACGTGTTTTTATATAAGTTGTGAGAAATTATATTTTTTAAGTTATTAACTTTTTAGTACACATATTTCACCATTGATATAGTAACACGTGGTGTACCACTCCGTGTTCCAGTCACACTTAAAAATCTCTCGTTCAATGCATGCTTTGCATGGTGATCGCTAGAAACTGATCGTGTTAAAAAAATTGCCTACAAACATATATGACACAATCTTTGAGCCGTTAGATCAACATAAAGTGTGTATGACATATAAACATTATAAGAACTATCAAATTCAGATTAATATAAAATTATGTCGATTTATGTCGATTTAAAAACTTAGAAAGTGTTTGTATGTCATACATGGTCGTGTCACATAATTCTTCTGGAAAGAGTCAAACAATAATTGAAATATGGTGGTTGATATAAGTATGTATATATATATATATATATGTGTGTGTGTGTATGTGTGTGTGTGTGTGTGCATAAAGCTCAAAACTGAAAGTCAGAAGAAGTAAAGTGGTGGATATGTGGGGCTGCGAAATGGTCAGTTTTCTTCACATGATCGAGAGGTTACAATAGCAATAGAATGTTGGCAGTGCACAACCATGTTGTGTCGCATTTGTTATTGACATCGAAAGTGTAAACAATAAGATAACCTTACTCAAAGTTGACAGAAGTTGCAGGATTTCAAACTTGATAATTAATTTAGAAGGACATAAGAAAGAGACTTTGATTCAGATCCCTTAAAAAGATACTAGGGTTTTGCATTTACATATGAGATATTAAACTTGATTACCAATCAATTATTTAGTTTAAAAAAATAATCATGCAAATTACACACACACATGCAAGCCTGGAAACTTGAAATTTGGCAGAGAATATATACCATAAAAAGAGAACTGATTTAATTAATTTAGGGTTTAGGAGTAGTTCACGCTGGCAACCGAGAGGATGGTGATGATGATGTTGGAGAAGGCCAGAGCTGGGATTTCCTCACCTTGGATACACTTGAGAGCACACCTAATGGGGTGACATCCCCCACCACCGTGACTCTCTTTGTTTGGAAATCTATGCTAAATGAAGTCACTCCTGCAGAAATTCAGCAATTAACCACTATAATTTTTTTTTTAATTTTCAAGACTATAAAAAATTATAGCTTTTAAATATAGCATAGTCTTACATAAATATCATATATTATTTCAATTTTTCATCCCAATTGATGTTGCATATAACGTTTACACGCATAAATAAGAAAGATCTGAATTGTCAATAAATAAAAATAAATTGTACAAATCATAACATAATAATATTTCTAACAAGAGAATATTCTTTGCATCTCGCTACAAACAACTCATAATACGAAAACATAAACTAATTTTTTTTAATCCAATTTGGTTTGAAGTACAAAGAAAAATATACAAATGTAATTATTTAAATAATACAAATTTATACGAAATTTTAAGTAGTTTTTCTTTCTCCATCTACTAATTAACTATACCTTCCATTTTAGAGAGGTGTTTTCTCACTTTTCCTTCACAACCCTTGCAATGCAGTGACACCCTCAAAACAACAACCTACAATAGTTGAACAACTGCAGATGCATGCCTTCAATTGTCCAATAGCAAAAATTAAAAGAAATAAAAGAATTAAAACTGAAAATTAGGTTACCTGGTGACGAGAACGAGTAGAAGAAGACTTCAAAACAGTACTAGAATGACCATTTGAGATCATCGAGCCTCTAGGCTTAGAGGGTACTTGAGGAGGAACATTTGAGCTCGTCGAGACTCTAGGCTTAGAAGGTACTTGAGGAGGAACATTTGAGCTCATCGAGTCTCTAGGCTTAGAGGGTACTTGAGGAGGAACAAATGCAGCTGCAGAGACATTCTTACGATCGGGCTCCGATATCCGGTCAATGAAGGGCGAGTCACTTAAGAGGAACCGAGAAGAAGAAGAAGAAGAGCCATTGGTACTCTTAGTCCTTGTTAAGTCATGTATCTCAGCAGAGCTTTTTGTACGTAGCTGACTTTGTGCACTAGAAAAACTCTTTCTACATATTTCGTAAAATGGTTTGGGATCAATAGGTAACTGAGATGAGCAAGGGGCATGGTGAGTTTGATGCTGAGGTTGGTTTTTCCGTTGATCGTGATCACGAAGACGATGATAATGACCATGATCAAGGGGTCCGGGGCCTCGGCGGACCACGGCATCCAGGCTAGAGCAAATGGCTGTGGAAGCTGGAGATGCACAGAAAATATCCATTCCTTTCATGGCTAATTGGAGAATAATTTGAATAAAATCGGGTAGCTTTTGTTTGGTGAAGACTGAGGAGAAGTAGAAGAGTGATACAAGGATCGATTTTCTTCAAAATGAGGCCAACTAGTCTGCTTTTAAAGTAAGTTGGTAGATGAGAACAGAGAGAAAAAAAAAGATGTACTGATTGTGTTAGGTAAGCAATACGTCACATTTTATCATATAATTGGTGGAATTTTTTTTTCTCAAATGTTCCTCTAATTGTATAATTTCATGTGGTGTATCATCTCATATTCCGGACATAATGTACCATCCTGTATTTCGGATATACTAAAAAATCTTTCCACATCATTAAATAGAAGGAAAATTTGTTCTTTTGCAATCAATGCACTATTTTAGAGATCATCCATCTAATAAACGTTTATCACGTATTTAAAAGTGAATCATCCGTCTAACAGACGTTCGATACATTATCAATGGGTGACAAAAGAAAATCACTCGGAATAGCTAGAGAAGATGATAGTATTTTAGAAAATGAGACAGATATGCGATTAATCTAGTCTTCAAAGTTTAAAGTTGTGAAATTTTTTATTGGAAATATTATTTTCCATTTTAATTGAAAATATTATTTTCCATTTTAATTGACAGGTGTAATTTGATTAAAGTTGCGTTCGTCTTTATGTGGTATGATTACAACCACTACTCGTACCATGAGCTAGCTCAGCTATTTCTCTAAGTAGCATGCAGTTCTATTATTGGTACATCATTGTCTCTTTTATTTACTTTTATGTTTTCTATCATTCATTTTTTAAGAACAATTGTTTTACATTTGACTCTTGCTATATAGCATGAATATGCCTATGGTTGGCGCTAGTTGGGTGCGAATCACATTTGGTTTTCTCTTATATATATATATATGATATGATGAGACGTATACTCTTTATACTATTTTTGACACACGTTGTAATGTATTTCAACAATCCGATTGTATATCTTTTAGATCTATCCTCAAAGATTATGATTACCAAAAATCACCTAAATCTGAAACTATATGACGGTTAAATTTAGGGTTTAGAGTTTTCTTTGTAGAACCATATTCGTCCACTTTCTTCACTACAAATGTATGTCTTAATAGTTTTGGATTTGTCTAGTTTTTTGGAATGATGATCTATGAATGATATTCTACAAGATAAACGGTTTAAATCGTTACAATACATTAGTGGGCTTCACAAAAACATGTGTCAAAAGTTGTGTTAAAAAAATGGGAGATTTTGGATGCGATCCCTATCTATCAATATTATTTGACTAAAACCTTGTTTGTTAGATCCCACATCGTTCAGGGGAGTTGATCCTCTATGCCTTATATGTACATGCCCACCTCCTTTAGCACGAGGCCTTTTGGGAGCTCACTGACTTCGGATTCCGTAGGAACTCCGAAATTAAGCGAGTTCGCGCGATAGCAATGCCAGGATGGGTGACCCACTAGGAAGTTCTCGTGTGAGTTCCCAGAAACAAAATCGTGAGGATGTGGTAGGGGCCCAAAGCGAACAATAAAATGCTACGACGGAATCGAACCCGGGATGTGGTGGAGCCCGGGTCGAGATGTGACATTGTTGGTTTTCAATTTTTAATCTAAATCCGTGAAATTAATGTGATAATTAATTTCTATTTATATTACTATATTTTTTAAATTAAAAATTCAAATTTATAGTTGTTTATGTTAATGAGATTTTAAATAAAAACCGATAATTTGTGGGATTAAAAATATTAAAATATAAATTATACTATTGTGTGTGTATGTGTGTGTGTGTGTGTGTGTGTGTGTGTGTGTATATAAACATGGGTACATTCATCAAAATTAACAAAAAAATTATTGTACCAAAACATGGGTACATTCTTCAAAACCACACAAAAAAATAATAGATATTAGGATTAATAACATTAGTAAATTTCTTCGATAAAACTTGACATGGATACATTTTCAAAAACAAAGAAAAAGAATGTATCTATATAAGTTTACAAATGGATTAGAAAAAAATTGAATAGATTTTATATAAAAAAAAAATGGTAAATTTTTTTTTTTTGCTAGCAAAAATGATACATTTTACATATAACAAATTGGTATATTTAAGAATGGGTACATTTTAAGATTAAAAATTTAAAAAAAAAATTACATGAATGGATACATATAAGATTAAAAAATTGAAAACATTTTTTAAAAAGACTAATGGGTACAAACTTATTCTAATTTTTTATTTATTTTGGAAATGTTTTGGATTAAAAATTAGTTAGAAGTTTAATAAAGGTGTGAGTATTAAAATCCTAAATCAATTATTAATTTTTATTTTAAAAAATTATGTTACTAACATGTAAATTCATTATTACATTAATGCTAGGAACTTGGATCAAAATCTAAAAACTAATACGGTTTCAGTTAATGAACATTAGTAACTAGGAACCGGATACTAATTTTTCCTAAAAAAATGGTGTCACGGATATGTAATGTAACCAAGTAATGTGATTGTGAAGCTCTATGTTTGTATTCTAACCATTTGTTCTACGTTGTTGAAGAATGTTTCGAGTTCAAATCTTATAAATAAATTTTTTTTAAAAGAAAATTACTCGACACTTCTTTTCCAAGGTAGGTGTTATGCCAATCAAGCATTAGTAGCCTTAAGCATCATTGGACTAGACCTCTAAATTTTTATGCATCGATCTTCTTTTTTTTTTTTTAAACTTCATATAACAAGACATTGAAACAAAAAAACAAGATTGAAAGGCTGTAAACTTATGTCCACTTCTTACAATCAGGAACTTCAAAATAATTATATTCTTTGGAGTTTAAAATGTTACCCTAATTCCGGAATAAGCGACAAGGCAATGGTCAATAATGGTTGAATTAATGGTGCCAAATTCGTGTAACTGGAAAAAGGTAGCAGTGGGTTAAAGAATGATAATCTAACCACTTAGGCTTAAAACACTTTTAATTTTGCATATTAAATCATTAACATTGGATCTACCTGCATGTGATCCTCAGCTCAAAAGAATCTTTCTTATTATTTCAAAAGCATCTTTCTTATTACATCCTTTAATTTGTTGGTTTATATTCACCATAGCTCAACCTATGAGAGCAACTTCACCCGTTACCCCTATGCAAGAGATAGGAGGCCTAGGCAGTCAGTATTCGTTGCATGAAAGTAACTGCTTTTGTGCAACTTTACCCGTTCAAACGTTGTCGAGGTAATTATTATTCACATATTATTATTATAAAGTAATGTATAATTATATTTTTTTTTTTAACAAACGATATTATCTACATTAATAAGGAAGGAATGTGCTTAACCTCACAATGAGCTAGCAATAATGTGGTTCAAATTCGTTTTTGAAGAAAATCGAACCTAAAACCTCTCACTTACAAGTGAAGAGAAATATCACTGAACTGTAGTACTAAGTGACATAATTAATTAATTAAACTGTATACAAAAAAGAAGTTTGTATTATTTTTTGTGACAGAGTGAAGAAGATGGTTGGCTAGTTATAAAAATATATTTACAATTTGTTTGAGTCTTTAAATTTAAATTTTTAAAATTTTTCCTTATTTTTAAAACATATTTGTATTTTATTTTAATTTTAGAAGTTGGAAAATTTTGGACCGTTCGCCAAACTGCTAGAGATTAAACAGTCGATATAGAATACTGTCTGGGCCACTTTTACTGACGTCAGCCGGCCCCATCACCTCACCGGGTAGCTGCCTGTCCCAGAATGGCCTGGGATGCTGTCTGGGCTCCGTGGGCTCCACCACTCGCCTGGGCATCAGTTGAGGAGAGATTTTTCAGTGTGATCGACACACGAGGTGCTATATCTCGTGTCACTATACAAATAATGAAATATGTGTGTTAAAAAACTAATAATTTAAAAAATAAAATTTCCCACCACTTTCATAAAAACATATTGTATACCACTCATGTTTTCATTACAATAAAAAATTTCTTCTAGTTGAGATGCACTTTACCAAAAAGTGCCCTGGTGGCACATCCACACCGATGAAAATGCTCTGAGGATTGGCCAATCAACTCTTCAAGAAACCATCCTAATAAAAAATCGTTTAATAGTTCGATTAACGTAGTAAAAGAATTTAGTGTTTAACTAAATAACATAGTTTGTTTCTATGTATTAGATAACTCTTAGAAATGTGATTAATTTTTAATAGAATTAATCTTAAAAGATGAACAAGAAATTAGACAGTCCGAACCATCTTCTAACATTGTAAAAAAAAAAAAAAAAAAAAAGTAAAATGAAAAGATTCAAATAAAAAGGTACGTTGTTAGCATTCCTCAAATATAAATTCAATTTTGCTGCAGTTTACTATACAGCATTGCATATAAGTGCTTGCTGATCACATAGAATGTTTGATCCTAATTCAATTTAGCTGGTACTATTTGTTATTTAATTGTGAGGCACCTTGTAATGATTACACATGGAAAATGGGCTAAATGGCTGGCCTGTGTTCCATAAAACAGTGCATTTTGCACCCCCAATCCTCTGGCGACATCTTTTTGCAGATGGAGATGCAAAAGTTGTAAACCACAAGTACGACCAACGCTGCCCTCTGATTAGCTGGGAATTGCAAAGATGAATTTCCTTCTAATTAGTTTCCATGGAAAGCTTACAGGAAAAGAAGGCTTCGACAGGCTAGCCAAATGACGAGCTGTCTTAATTTTGTGAACACAGAAGAGGTAGAGTTTCGAATATGGAATGTATGCGTGGAAACCCCAATATTATATCCATTAGAATATTAAACCACATGCAAAAGAAGAACTTAAGCTAAAATAGCTAATATTGTTGAAAGTAATGGCTAACCAAATTAATATTTGAATCATTTGGCTAGTTACAATAACAAATTTAGCTAGTATTGTTGGAAATGTTCGACAATCAACATTTAAGTCATACTGCTTCTTGATGCTATTGTTTTGTTTTTGTTCGTACAGTGGAAGGGAAACAAAAAATGAAACCTAGACTACTACTAAAACAAATGTTCTCGTGTTCATTCAAATATGTTTTTATGATGGGAATTCAGGGCAATCAGATACTATGTGCACTAGGAAGGTCAGGTGCATACTTGGCTGACAGAATATTGGAACCGTGTCCTAACATATTCCTTCAACTTCGAAATTTAAGGTTTTCAATTCATGGTCTGAATTTGAGTTCAATTACACTTACAGGATTAGCTCGCTACAATATTAACAACGATATTAATCACATCAATATTGTTCTTACTTAACCACTTGTATAACTCAAAATATATTTAACTTTTACAATGTGGACCTTCTAATCACGTGGTTAAACATTTGTAGTATGTTGTGTGCCTTTTGTTTTATAATCACGCTATTAAAGATGGGGCCTTTCATCATAATTAATGGGAGGGTTAAGGCCTAAGCGCCTTTAGTTGTTTTAAATTTCCTTCTTTTTCTAAGGTATCTTTTGCTTTTACCTATAGTTTTGTTTTAAAACTGAGTAAGCTGATTACTACTAGAGAATCCTTGATGTGACTGCTGCAAATTTGTCTATCTTCTTTCTTTTTGTTCAAATGTCTATCTCCTTTCAGAAAAAGCAACTTCTATTTTTTTTTTTTTTTTTTTTTGGAAACTAGCAACTTCTTGTGTTCCTGTGAATATAAATGAAATCACCCAAGCAAGCATGCGATCTTATGCTTTTGTTTTTGTTTTTTTTATTTGCAGACGACTTTTTTGTCTTAAAAAAGGAAACAGTTGGTGACGAAGTCACGATAGTTCATCTTTTCGATGGTCGAAAAGATTCAAAAATGCATTTCAACCTCTCTTGACCACCATAGTATGATTCATCAGTGTTAGGAATTGAATAAGACGAACCGTGTGGAATACAGGCTCAACCACTGATATTTGTAGATAACTTCAAAACCTTCATTATTTATCTTTTTGTATTGGTAATATGTGGAGTAACATTCTTAAACCTTTTTGAACGGGGGATCAAGTCCAAGATCTCTATTCTTATTTAGGATAGTTCGTAACTATTTTATTTTTAATTCTTAGATTTTCTTTTCAGGTTAAAGATAGAGAGGAAATACAAGAGAGAATTGAATGAAGTTAAATAGTGTGTAAGGAAAATATACAAAATGAAAACTAAAAACAAAAATATTCACTGAATCTCAAGCAAAAAAAACTCATGAAAACTAAAAACATGTAGGATTTATTATAAATGGTGTATGAAATTGACATAACTCATCATTTAGTTCTTGAATTTAAAAATCGATCAATGTCATCCCTGAATCTTCCAATCACACAACCATTCATTACCATCATTTGCCTTATCGTCTAATACCTACCAAAGTTTGATATGGAAAAAGGTTGTTGTTGCCATCTATGATTTTTTGTTATATGCGAGAAGCATTGTGTATCAGGAAATTAAATTCCGAACCTTATGTGCAGATTTAAACGTTTTTAACCACTTCAGCTACCAAAACCGTACAATCGACCATCTAACTTTGAGTACAACAATGGAAAGTTTATTACAACCTTGGTGTCTACAAATGTGGTTTAAACTCATTAACCATTAAGCCTAAAAGAGGTCCTTAGTAAGTTGTCTTTAGATCTTACAAACGTCCATCTAATTTAGGGTTTTTTTACTTCCAAAGGGAGAGGTCATAATAGAGCTGAAGACCCGATTGGCCCAAGTCCATATCCACTTCAAGGACCCAAATGGACAATGGGCTCAACGATCCACAATCCCTTGAAGCCCAAATCTAATGGTGAAAAGACCAAAAAGTACTACAGATTAGGGTTTTAGAAACATATTGTTATTAAAACCGCAGCCAAGATCTAGGGTTACACTTCCCGTCTCCACCTGCTTCGTCCAAAGTGAGCAACACCGACTGCAGCAGCAATGGGTACGATCCGCTAATTCTCATCTTCCTCGTTTAATTTCTTCTGAAATCGAATCTTGGTCGTTCTAATTTAACTTTTTTATGAAAAAATTTATGTAATAGCGAGGATTAAGGTCCATGAGCTTAGGCACAAAACCAAGGCAGATCTTTTGGCTCAGCTGAAGGATCTGAAGGCAGAGCTCGCTCTTCTCCGGGTCGCCAAGGTCACCGGTGGAGCCCCCAACAAACTCTCCAAAATGTATCCTCTCTCTCTCTCTCTCTAATTTTATTGATTGATTGACTTGTGGAATTTTTGTTCAATTTTTTTGTTTCTTTTTTTGGTTTTTTTTTTTGGTTTTTTTTTCTTGTTGTGATTTCAGCAAGGTGGTGAGGCTTTCGATTGCTCAGGTGTTGACAGTGATGTCCCAGAGGCAAAAGGCGGCTCTTAGAGAAGTCTACAGGAACAAGAAGCTCCTTCCCCTCGATTTGCGTCCCAAGAAGACCAGGGCCATCAGGAGGCGTCTCACCAAGCACCAGGTACGGCTAATCTGCATCCCAGTAAAACCCAATTTGTGTAAAATCATTGATATTTTCTGCGTAGTGATTTGGGAAGTTGCCCATTTGTTTAAGAGTAGTGATTATGTAGGAAAGTCTGTAGGTATACTTTTGCTTGAATATGATATGTATATGGGCCAGCAATAATCATTCCGTTGTGTCCTCGACAACACCTTTTATATTTTTACATTAGCTTACCGAACAGTGTTTAGTGAGAAAGAAATAAACGGACTGCCTTAGAGACTCAGACTAATTGTATCGAGTGATGAATTTAAGTGAATATGCGTTGGTATATGTTAGATGTTTTCCTTTTAATTCAATAGTTCGTATACCATTTAGGCATTAGGATCTAGATGCAGTTGTTTTACATAGGTTTGGCCTGCTCATGGTTAGAACGAAAAGGCAAAATTTGACTTCCAAAACCCTGGTTACATAACTTTATGGTTTTTCGATATTGTCCTGCCATTAATTGACTGGACTAGAAGCGCTATCTCAAATCTACCTTAGCTAATAACCTCACATTACTTATGACATGGAGTGGAGCTAGAGAATCTCTATCCCAGGTTAGGCTACTACGTGTTCTTGTTTGAAATTCAAGGTCTAGTCTTCGTTGGTGTTTGCAATCATATTGGAGACCATTGCTTCTATTTGATTTTCCTAGTTAGATTTACTTGAATACAAATTTATTTTCTGTCTGGTTAAGATGGTCTTGCGAGTAGATTTCTTTTTTTGACCAGGATCTTATTTGATTCCAGTACTTGTGGAATTCTTCTTGGCAACTATTTAGATTTATTAAGCTTGTCCTTGCTCTATGGAGTTTTTCTGTTTAACTTCTATTTCTGCATTGTCGTAGTGAGCTCCACTTCTATTGGTGTATGTGAACTGCTGCATTGTTTTGTATATCACTGCCCACCTCTCTCTCTCTCAACACCTTTCTCTTGTTCGTAACATGAACTGTAGGTTACCCTTGCTTAGCCCTCTCCGCAGTATTGTAGCTGTCTGAATAATTATCGATGTTAAGTTTTATGGCAATATATTTTTATCCTAATTCGGTTGTCAAATTGTTTTTTGGTAGGCATCTTTGAAGACAGAAAGAGAGAAGAAAAAGGAGATGTACTATCCATTGAGGAAGTATGCAATCAAGGCATAATTATGGATCCAGATTTGAAGGGGATTGAGAGTTTCACCCGTTATATGGTATTCCAAAGACATCGGTTTAAAAAGTTGGAACCCTTTCCGTAATTTTATCTACGTAGGCACTATCCCAAATATGATTTTGTTGATCCAGAATTTTAATGCTGATTTTGATTTCGTTTATTGTTTGATCGTTTGCCATCAGATTATCAGAGGTTTAGTTGTCATTAAATCAACAGAACCAGATGCATTCGAATCTGTTTGCTCTCACGAGTTGAGTCTATCGGGCTCTTCTTGTTAGCCAAACCGCATATTTTTCATGATCAGAAGCAGTGTGTTGTCATTTTGTGAGGGTTTAGGGTGCCCGACCACTTACACTCGAGTTTAAATTCCCGTCGTCGTAAATTTCACTACGTCAAAAAGAAATACAGAGCATTTATGTTGAGCAAACCGTATGCTCAAAGAAATGCAGAGCCGGTGTTGAGCAAACCATATGCTCGCCACCACAGTGGGAGTCGAACCCGCGACCCTTTGATCCGAAGTCAAACGCGCTAATCCAGTGCGCTATGCGGTCATCTCTGAGCTGTTGGATGGTATACGCTACTAGCTCAAATTTTTTTGGTTTCACAAAGTGGGGATTTCGATCTAAGGGCCCCATTTTTCTCTATGCTTCAAGCATTGTGTGTTGAGAGAAAATAATTGTGAAATTCAGAAAATATTCCAAACTTGCAAAGAAGTTTCTTGAGTCCAAACTTAATGCTCACCTTGTGAATCTAGAAATTGTTGAGTTCACGGCTAGAAATGGCGTTACTAATCAGTGTATTATAATATGACTGTAGCATATTATCACATATATGTCATACATAGAATATAATATTAACAGATAGATCCTCATAATAATTAGAACACAAACACATTAATAATATCACGTGAGGTGTCACTAAAAAAATAATTCTCCACTTCACAAGGTGCCATTCATTTTTTTACCCTTTTTAGTTAGGGTAATGCTAGGGACTAAATTTGTAGACAAAATATTATAAATTAAATGACATGGAAGTTGATGATTAGATTATTACTTAACCGTTGATAAACATGTCCATTCCTATTGGTGACACATCATTTAGTTTGTAAATTTAGTCTACAAATTTAGTCTCCTTAGCATTATCCTTTCAGTTAGCATTGTAAGGGTTAAAGTCTTAACAAAGATCTTGAAACATGAAAGTAGGTCATTGTTGAAGTACCACTTCAAAGCAAAAATGGTTTTTACAATGCACCATTCACCAGCTGGGAAAAAGCAAAATGCGCATGATGTTATGCATGGGATGGATCATTGTCAAGAATATATATGAACAATTGGAATTGATTGGGTCAGAAATGTTCCAAAACAAGACACTGTATACCTTTTTGTTGATCAAAGAGAATTTACACACACCGAAAAGGATGCAGGATGATATCAAAACCCTAATTAAGCACGTCATTGGTAATGTACGTCCACATGCATGCACAGTCATAGAGATTCCTACTTTTTGTTGCTCGACTCTTCCACAGTTTCACATTTCTTTCCATCTTTCTTTTGCTTGGCTGCGTCGATTGAATCATTCAATTCATATATGTCACCAAACACATCATGCGGTAAGCCTCAATAGCATAGCAAAGCACACAGACCAAGACCGACAGGATCTGCTTAATTTTCCCAGGTGCAAAATTAGAATATATGACAATACAAGGGAGCGATCGAAACAACGCTAGGGTATGTAATACATGTGGCTGATCTTTTTTTTTTTTCAACCGGTTGCAGATTAATTAGGAAAGAAAATGATCTTTTTTCTGTGAGAATCGAGATCGTAACACCACCACGGAGTGTAAACGTTCGTAACTTTTTTTAAAATGCAAAGCAAAATTTTTCAAGTTCAGTCAATTTATGCCGAACACTGTTAACAACGAATTTTATCTGACTACTTTAGTGGCATGTGGACATCTGCTGAGCAAACATTTTATCGAACATTTAGTGGACACTACTGGTTCTCGTACAGACTGCGAAAGGGTCCCTGAAGGACCTCCAAGCCATTTTTCCCACTTCTACAAGGTTTCGGGACCCAGCTAGTCCCTTATGGATTCGGCATATACATACATACATATATACATATATATATATATATACATATACATATACATATACATATACATATACATATACATATATATATATATATAGTAAATTGCCAATTTAGTTCCTGATATTATCACCTCAATGCTCGGGCTTGTTCTTGGCAATGCTAGTGTCGGTTCGGCTTAGTGCAGCTCGAAAGGGCCCTCGCAGTGCACTAGCATGTTGAGTGCGAGTTCGCATGCCACACTACTACAATATTAGCTTTAGGTGACGGATGATGGTGGCGGATTTAGAAAAATAATGTCGGATAAATTATATCCGACACATTATTTAATTACTGGCGGATATTATAAAATTCCTGTCGGTTATATCCGACATAAATTCCTGGCGGATAATTACTGGCGGATATTATAAAACTACTGTCGGTTATAACCGACAGTATTTTTGAATTTTTAAAAAAAATATTTTTGACATATTCTGGCGGTTTTTAAATTACTAGTGACGGTTTTTATGTTAATGGTGGCGGTTATAACCGACATAAATTGATTATTTTATTATTTTAGTATTATGGCGGTTATTATTTTAGTATTGTGTCGGTTATAACCGACAGAAATTCACTTTACGCCAAACGCTTTTCAATTCTTTTGCTTCATAATTTAAAATTGTATATTGATTATAAATAAATAAACAAATGGTTTAAATAATTTTGAAGTGGGAAAAATAATTTGTGCTAAATTTTTATTTATGTTTTTCAAGTATTGATTAGACAATATTTAGTTTGCGTGATGACATTTTCATTGTACAATTCTCTTTTTGTTTCTTTATCGCATATTTTATATGGATTATTATCTATTGAACCAAAAGTGTAAAAGTTATCTATTAAACCGAAAGTGTAAAAATTATCTATTAAACCAAACAATTATTTATTTAATTTTTAAAAACACATTCTATTTAAATACATATTATTTATTTATTTATTAAACCAAACAATTATTATTTTATGTTTTAAAATCGTAGCAAAATTTTGGGGGAAAATTTAAAATTTTCAGAGGGAATTTGGGGGGAGGTTTGCCGCCATTTTTTTCTGTCGGTTATAACCGACAGTAATGAAAATTTTCTGTCGGTTTGTATTTTAAAAAAATATTTCTGTCGGTTTTAACCGACAGGAATGAAAATTTTCCAAAATAAAACCCCTACATCCTCCTTGCGCCGGTGCTTCTCCCTTCCCTTTTCTCCTATCCTCATGTTCTTCTCCTTCTCTTCTCTTCTCTCCTCAGTTCGAACACTTGCAACCAAAGTTCATAAACCCTTGCTTTAGCTATCTCGAAGATGTTGCAGGATATGTGGAATGCTCCGCCTGGTTTCAGAACCACCAAGTTTGCTCCTTCCTCTCCGGCCAAGGCTCTCGGAGTTTGGAGGACTCGCTTTGTCGGGACGGAGTTGTTTCACGTGATTCACAAAGTCCCGGTAGGCGAAAATCCTTATGTCAAAGCCAAGAATGTTCAGGTAAATAAATCTTCTGTGTCCTTTCAAAATTTGGTTCTCAGAACTTGAATTTTTATGGTTTTGATTTATGGTTTTTTTTTAATTCATTATTTGATTGATGGGTTTCGAAATTTGAATAGTTGGTGGAGAAGGATCCTGAGAAAGCAATCCCGCTGTTTTGGGCAGCCATTAATTCTGGGGATAGAGTGGATAGTGCTTTGAAGGACATGGCGATTGTGATCTCTCTCTCTCTGTGTCTCTCATATGGGGAACTGTGGAAAACGGTGCCCATTGCTCCGGCGAGGTTTCGGATGGTGAATGCAGGATATGGAAAATGCAGAAAGTGATTTTTTTTTTATTAATATATTTTCTGTCGGTTTTATCCGATAGAAAATGCTTTTATTTATTCATTATTAATTCATTTCTGTCGGTTTTATTCGACAGAAATGCGCTTATTTATTTATTATTAATATATTATCTGTCGGTTATATCCGACACAATTTCTGTCGGTTTTTGACTATTTTCTGTCGGAAAATTCATTTCCTGACGCAGCCAATTCTGTCGCTTATTATATCCGTCACTGCAACTATTTTCTGTCGGATTTTAATTAAAATCCGACAGTAATACATGTTTTTTGTCGGTTTCCAAAACGCCACTAATAACTGGTTTCTTAGTAGTGCCATGGTCGACATTTTGCGAGGCTTGGCATGTCATTGGCATGTTATGGGCATGCCGTGGTCGACATTTTGCGAGGCTTGTCATGACATTGGCATGCTATTTTTTCAAAAAAATCAATCATTGAATTATAAAAATCTGTCAATTACATTCCGAATATTATATTTGAAGATACTATATTCAATTTTCCGACAATTTAAGCCACATTACTTGCATATGATACACATTGGAGGGTAGATTGGTAGTTTTTCATAAAGAAATGAGCACGTTTATCAACGTTTAAGCAATAATCTAATCATCAACTTCCACGCCATTTAATTTACAAAATGTTGTCTACAAATGTAGTTTTCCCAGCATTACTCCGATAAATTTGTCAAGGATTACAAACAAAACGTCATGGAAGAAGAGAGAGAGACCCTCTACATCACGCAACCAGACCCGTGACGTATCACAGAAAAGGGAAGGATTCAACCATAATCACATACAAAGTGAAGCTTACATATAATATATATATATATATATATGTATATATATATATATATAACATAATCTTAAAGTAATTTTAATTAGTAATGTTTAAAGAATAAAATTAAGTCGCTATCGGTAGCTACAATTTTTTTTTTTTTTTTTAAATTAATACTGTCAGTCATTACCCATGCATAGCATGGAATGGATTCTGACCCATTCCGAGTCTCTCAATCAGAGCAAAGTTTGGCTGGGTATGAAGAATCGTGAGTAGTAATTAATTAGTTTAGCAACCTAATCACTTGATAACATCCAATAATGTTTGGGACCTCGAGCTAAAGCCAAAGTGGTAAAAACTAAGAGAGAAAAACAAACAAAAAGTTCATAGAGCTGAATCAAGTATGTATGTATGTTGTAGCTTGGAAAACGTCACTGCATTTTAGGTTTTTTTATTTGTAGAATTTGAATTCATGACCGTCTTCTACTGATTATTTTTGAAACAATTGAGAAATGCTAAGAAGACTTTATCAAAAGTAAGACTCTTCATAAACTCTCATATTTTTGGCACAATATTTTATAATGTTGGTATGGGAAATAATATTTAACTGTGAAGTGACGGAGAGTCCATAGAGAGTCTCAATTTAAGAGAGCCTCCTTAGCATTTCTCTTTCTAATTTTCACAAACACCCAAAACTTAATGTCGGTCCTGGTTTTGAAACAAAACATCATTGCCATTGTAAGCCTCCAAGGATCGATCCTTATGTTGCACAATTCTCCACTTTTTGCTTCCCTAAACCAGGGCTCATTCATTCAGTGAAGGAGGAGAACAAGAATACACTTATTTCCATGTCTTGCGGCTTGTTGTGGCTGTGTCGGCTGTCAGTGAAGCCGAAAGAACTATATCTCTAGCTATATAATTAGTTTAATTATGTCAAGTAATCCATCTAATTACCTGTGAATGGAAGAGGGTTTACAGTACTTGATCCCTAATATGATCTGCTGGTAATTTAGGGTTTACATCTGTCGACAGCGAAGACATGCAACGCGCAGGCACGGAATAAATTTACCTGTTTGTTTTCGTAGAGAATGGTATACGTTACTTCATTGATTATTACGTATAACTATAACGACGTGTTGCTTCCAACTTACATGGACAAGGACAACAAGAAAACAACGCAACATATGACATGAGATCGTTGATAAAAAAATAATATGATATCACTTTATTATCTTATGAGAGTCTACTTGTTGGTGTCAAAAATCGGAAGGAGCCTGAACTGGATTCAACACATATTTCCCCCGAGTATTCTTTCGGTCTCAGTGCCATGGGATGGTTCGAGAGAAAGAGAGAATAGCGTGCCACTGTTGGGCTGCCAATAGACAGTGTTTGTTTGTGTTTTGGGTGTTTGTGAAAGTTGCACAATCTGACTTCTTAACCAAATGATTGTGCACCGAGTAGGACGCTAGTTCGATTTAAGTTATTTTCTGTGTCTCCAATGACCGAAGGCTTAAAGTTTAATACAACTTCGTGTATGCTTGCCTAAAAAGTAAATGAAAGCGAAATAGAAACTAAAGCAAAAAACAAAATGTAATCAATTCATGATGAAGTCAAGATTACAAACTTATAAAAGTAAAATCTGAGCCGAGGGGCCCAACTACATGACTTAAAATGTAAATTGACTGGAAATGTAAAGAAAGCAGTAAAACTCTAGCAAGATTCAAGCCATGAAGGACAAGATAATGCTAGAGGAGTCCACCGAGATTATTGGTGTTGGATTTGACATAGTAATAAACATAACCCTCAGATAGGAAATCACGGTGATTGGAATGACACATCAGCCGAATCATACCACGAGGTGGCAGAGTTGTAAAAATTTGAGATCTTAGGAATCGTAGGTAGTGTTTGCTTTGAAGGAAGGCTTTGTGATTGTAGCTAAAGAGCTAAGGAACATTTGCTGAAGAGCAATTGGGGTTGTGCTGAAAGCCAGTTGAGCTGATTGAAGAATTACTCAAGGTTTTGTATAATCACTCTTTTTTTTTTCTTTTTGTAAATCCACTTGGTATATATATTAACGTATTATAACATCTAAATTTATTAACGCCAAATCCTAAAGTATATTCTCAAAAAAATTATTGATACCAGACATATATAGTACGTCATTACTCATTCACGCCAATTAGTAGTAGACCATATAACTTTTTACGTCTAAACTTGAGATCTATCTGTGGCAAGTGATCATTTTTAACCATGAACAGTAAATAGAAAGAACATGACACTTGTTATTCTCTAAGTCAATTATAATTGAAAGGGAAAGTAGAAAAAAAAAACGTATTTAAAGTCCAAATCAGGATGTATGAATTTGTCAAGTATTATTACAAAACGTCACGGATTATGGGAAGAGAGAAACCTCTACATCAAACAACCCATGACGTATCACAGAAAAGGGCAGGATTCAAACAAATAATCTCATACAAAGGGAAGCTTACATATATATATATATATATTGCTAAAACATAATCTTAAAGTAATTTAATTAATTAGCAATGTTTAAATTATAAAGTTAAGTAGCTATCACTACTAGCTGCTACCAAAAAAAAATAAAATTAATATTGTCAGTCATTACGCATGCATAACATGGAATGGATGTCTGACCCATTCAACTACCATCATTTCTGCAAATTTAGGAGGGCTGAGTCTCTCAATCAGAGCAAAGGATGACTGAGTATGAAGAATCGTGAGTAGTAATTAATTAGTTTAGCAATCAAATCCCTTGATAACATCCAATAATGTTCGGGACCTCCAGCTAAAGCCGAAGGGATAAAAACTATGAAAAAAAAAACAAACAAAAAGTTCATAGAGCTGAGTCAAGTATGTATTTTAATTCGTAGCTTGGAAAACGTCGATGCATTTTAGGTTTTTTTTTTATTAATTTGTAGAATTTGAATTCATGACCTCTTCTACTAATTATTGTTGGAACAAATGATTGATTTTTGACAACGATTAGTTAAAGAAAACATCATTTCTAATTTTCACAAAGACCCAGAAATTAATCTCGGTCCTGGTTTGTTGGAACAAATGATTGATTTTTGTCATTGTATGCCTCCAAGGATCGATCCTTATGTTGCACAATTCTCCATTTTTTTTTTTTTTTTTTGTCATGAGAAGTGTTATTCACACCTATTTTTACTTCTCACATATCCCTTTTAATTGTCAGTGTCAGATCGAATGAATTGAAAAAAATCAATGACAGAAAATAAATTAGAGAGTGTAGGAGTAAAATGGGTGAGTGAGTAGCACTATCCTTATCATATATCTCTAGCTATATAATTAGTTTAATTATGTCAAGTAATCCATCTAATTACCTGTGAATACAAGAGGGTTTACAGTACTTGATCCCTAATATCTGCTGGTAATTTAGGGTTTGCATCTCTGTAGACAGCGAAGACAAGCAACGCATTGGCATTGAATAAATTTACCTGTTTGTTTTCATAGAGAATTATACGGTGCGTCATGGATTATTACATATAACTTCAATGACTTGTTGCTTCTAACTAACAGTTATGGACAAGGACAACAAGAAAACAACGCAGCATATGAGATGAGATCCTCGACCAAGTAAAAAAAAAAATTGATATTAGTTTATTATGTTCTAAGAGTATAGGTGTTGGTGTCAAAACTTAGATAGAGTCTGGACTGGGTTTAACACATATTTGCTCCTAGTGTTGCTTTCAGTTTCAGCGTCATGGGATGACTCAAGAAAAAGAAAGAATAGGCGTGCCACTGTTGGAGGCTGCTAACAAAAAGTGTTTGTAAAAGTTGCATGTAAATCTGACTTCTTAACCAAATGATTGTGCACCGAGTGAGAAGCTAGTTCGGTTAAGTTCTTTTATGTGCCTCCAGTGAAAAGAGAACTTAAAATTCAATGTAGCTTCATGTATGCTTGCCTACAAAGCAATTGAAAGCGAAATAGAAACTAAAGCAAAAAATAGAATGTAATCATATCATGATGAAGTCAAGATTACAAATGTTTACAAAAGTGAAATATGAGCCGATGAGTCGAACTACATGACTTGAAATGTAAAGAAAGCAGTAAAACTCTAGTAAGATTCAGGCCATGAAGGACAAGATAATGCTAGAGAAGTCCACCAAGATCCTTGGTGTCAGATTGGACTTAGTACAAAACATATACCTCATAGAGGAAATCAAGGTGGTTGGAATGACACATCATCTGATATCATACCACAGGGTGGCAGAGTTGTAAAAGTTTTAGATCTCAGGGATTGTAGGCATTGTTTGTTTCCAAGGAAGGCTTTGAGATTGTGACTGAAGAACTAAGGGTGTTTTGTTGAAGAGGAATTGGGTTTGTGCTGAAAAATAGTTGGGTTGATTGAAGAATCATTGAAGGTTTTGTATAATCATAGAGATCAAATTTGACGAAGGTATTCATCTTGAAGGCCTTTGGCTTTATTTATAGGTAGTGTTGAAGGAGAAACCTCGATCTCATCGCTGAGTTGGAGAATGGGTAGGGTCATTTAGCGCCAACAATTACTGTAATTTCTGGTAGGTGGCCTTCAGCTGTGTTCTGTGGCATTTCGCACGATTGTTGTGGTAACTGCATATCTGATGACGCATGCATAGGCATTTAAAGGAGCGAGATATTCTTGAGTCTGGTCATCTGCGTGGCTGCCGCACTTCAATGATAAACTTGTCCAAGTCCTGAGTTGAGTTGGGATGGAATAAGGTGGTCGTCCAAGCCTTGAGATAAGATCCCATATTGGACATAAAAGTTGGTGGGCCAGATTCATGCAATTTTTGCGTAAATAAAAACAGTTTGGTCTCATACCATGCCTTGTTTTTATTTATGACCCAAACAATAGGTCTTCGCTGAAGTACCATTTAAAGAAAATGGTCTACAGTTTAATTAGGTCAATGGTAAAGTATTAAGGCTCTGTTCATGTCTATGCATGGTTCTTAAGATGTGAATGTTAATATCCATCAAAGGGTGGATGCAAGTACTTTCTTATGATTTATGATATTGAACATTTCCTTGCGTGGGTCTCAACTTTATACTTTTTTTACCAGCTTCAATTCAAAAGAAATGGGTTTTAATATCAAAGGATTTATAGCTCAATTGGTTAAGAACATTTACCCGATACACCCACAATTTCACGTTTGATTCTCTTCTCCCGCAATATAGATTTGTATATAAAAAATCAAATGGTTTGAAATGTAATTAGGTCAATAGTGACAATATAAGGTATATATATGCACTATTCACACACAGGTCCTGCTAGCAAACGCAAATGTGGATGGTTGGTTGACACCCGTTATGGGTCATTTTCAAGAGTCTGAATAATTGAAAGTTACACACACCAAAAAAGAAGCATGCAGGTCATTCTTGTACTTCTCCCTGCATAGATATTCTTACTTTTAATTCTAACGTTGCTTAATTGACTCTCCCACAGTTTCACATTATCACATGGTTTCCAGCTGCATGATCGATGTCTAATTTTGAGTCAATTACATGCGGCCTGATTGGACATTCTTGTCACCAAACTTTACGCGGTGACCTCCATAGTATAGCACACAGAGCAAAGACCCAAAGAAGCTAATTAATGTTGTCAGGTGAATACTTAGAAACTGACAATGCAGGAAGGAATATATGTATACAACTCCTTATGTCCAAAATTTGAGCTGCGTATCTGTGGCTTGATCATTTTTTTCTACCAGTTACCCATTAATAGGAAGAAAATGACATGCACCATACGCGGTATATAATTCACACTACACCAATTTCGTAACATGTTATAATGTGCACAATAATGAAAACATATATATTCGAAATTCAATAAAAATTAGCAAAAAAAAAAAAATCATTTGTCCATAAACTTTCACCGGGTTGGATCCCATCTTAGTCTAGGGAGTACGTGTACGTTAAATATATACCACACCCTAAGAACAACCACATGCACACGTTACTCACTTATTTTATGTTCATGAATCAATAATACATCACGAGACTCGTATTTTAATACCATACAATAATTTTTCGTTAATGAAAAAAGTTCGATGGGATCGAATCCATATTCAGCGAGTTAATTATAGTGGAAAGGGAATATAACAAAGAAACAAAATCCATTTTGAAGTTAAAAGCAGGAAGTTTCCCATGTTTTGTTGCGTTCTTTACTAATAAAGTCCATCTGAAGCATCACTTTTATAAATTGGTCAAATATTGCAAAAACGTCACGGATTATGGGAGTTATAGGGAGACATAAGCCATCCACATCAAGCCACGAGACCCATGACGCAAAACAGAAAAGGGAAGAAGCCAATTACTAATCTAAATGGAAAATGGGGTCTCTACTACTTGATTAAGACACCATTAGGTATACATATTATATAGATAGATTAATGTCATTGATCGCGTTTTGATTTTTGACCATTCTATTACCATCTATAGCTTCAGAGCATCTCCAATAGAGAAATGCAAATTTAAGATGTAAAAATCACATTTACATCTTATTTTATATTTTCGGAAGTGTAAATAATTTTATTGGAATTTCATTTCTCTCTTGTATTGGTGGGATGACCTCCAAAAGATGTAAAAAAAAGGTAAATTTAGATTTTTATTTACATCTTTCCGTGAATATGGATATTTACATCCCGCCATTAGATTGTTTTCCAGCCAACCAAAAATGTAAAATGTCAATTTGAAAGTATTTTGCATCTTCTATTGGAGATGCTCTCAGCACTTGCTAGTAAGAGATCACAAAGTCTCTATCACAATAATTAAGGGTGAGTACGAGTATTTAATGATTTATTTTGGCGACAAAACTTGATTAACATCCAATTATGTTGGAGATCTAACCAAAGCCAAAGGTTATAAACTAGAGAGAAAAACAAATAAAAAAAGGACAAATTTAGATAAGTTTAAAAAAGTGCAGTTTTAATTTCCATACAGCTTCGTAAATTCGTAGTCGACGTACCGAATTAAACTTCATATTATACGTAATTGTAAGCTGCAAGGATCAATCCTATGCTGCACAACTGTACACCTATATATACTTAATTTCTCTTTCGTATCATATATATACACCTAGCTAGACGCCTATGAGTAGTTTCTATCAAGAACTCCACGCAATTAAATGTGAATGCAAGAAGGCCTACAGTACTCGATCACGTATCTGCACTAGGAAAACTTTGTTAATTCGTTCCCATTAATAGAGCTAGAGTTTAGACGTTACTTCATGGATTATACGTTACGTGCATAATTAGTCAAGAGAATTTACCCGATAAATCCAAGGTTTCGCGGGTGTTCAATTCTCTTCTCCTCCAATATAGAATTGTATATAAAAAATAGTTTGAAATGTCAATCGGTCACCCTAAGCAAATGTGGATGTTAGGTGTCACCCGTTATGGGTCGTTTTCAAGAATCTGAATACTTGAAATTTACACACGCCAAAAAGGAAGCATGCTTGCACTTCTCCCTGCATAGAGATTATTACTTTTAATTGTAACGTCGCTTAATTGACCCCTTGCACAGTCTCACATTATCCTTTTGGTCTCCGGCTGCATGATCAATCTCTAATTTTGAGTCAATTACATGTGGCCTGATTGGACCATTCTTGTCCCAAAACTTTACGCGGTGAGCCTCAATAGCAAACCACAGAGCAAAGACCCACATAAGCTGCTTAATGTTGTCAGGTGAATACTTGGAAACTGACAATGCAGGAAGGAATATATATAGACAACTCCTCATGTCCAAAATTTGTGCTGCGTATCTATGCCTTGATCCTTTTTTCAACCAGTTACCCATTGATAAGAAAGAAAATGACATACTCCACCTTTAGGGTATGTAGTATGTACATCCGGACATGCATATATTGTAATTTTTCAGTCAGATCGTAACACAACTATACGTGATGTACAATTCACAATACACCAATTTTATTTAACATGTTATAGTTAATGTGTACAAGAACGAAAACATATATATTTGAACTTCATAAAAATTAGCAAACAAAATTCATTCGTCCATAAACTTGCACCGGGTTGGATCCCATCTTAGTCTAGGGAGTACAGGTCGTTCGACCGTTTGATCGTGGACATCATTAATATATACTACATCCTAAGATAATAAACACATGCACGCGGCACTCACTTATTTTATATTTTTTAATCAATAATACATCATGTGACTTACATTTTAGTTCCGTACAAAAAAATTTCGTTGATAAAAAATGGTTCGATGGGGTCAAATCAGTTTTCTGCGAGTCAATTGTAGTATATAGGGAACATAACAAAGAAACGAACCACTTTTGAAGTTAAAAAGGAAGTTTCCCATGTTTTGTTTGCGTTCTTTACTAATAAAGTCCACCTGAAACATCACTGTGTAAATTTGTCAAAGATTGCAAAACGTCACGGATTATGGGAGTTATAGGAAGACAGAAGCCATCTACATCAAGCCACGAGGCCCATGACGCATAACGGAAAAGGGCAGAAGCCAATTACTAATCTAAATGTGACATGGGGTCTCTAACACTTGATTAAGACACACTTAGGTATGTGAACTACTAGTTGGGTAGAGAGGAGAGAATATAAATTATATGTAGCAATACATAGATTAATATCATTGATCGCGTATGGAAATTTGACCCATTCTACTATCGTGAATTGGTTTAGAGCATCTCTAATGGACAGATACCAATTGAGATGTAAAAGTCACATTAATTGCGTCTCATTTTACATTTATGAGAGGTGTGCGTCTCATTTTACATTTCTGAGAGGTGTAAATGTTAATTTTACTCTAATAGGAGAGTTGTAAATTTGGAATTTCATTTATTGTTCCCTCTTTGGTTGACGGGGCGACCTCCAAAAGATGTAAATTTACATTTTTATTTACATCTTCTCCCGAATATGTAAAAATATTACATCGCGCCATTGGAGTATTTTCCGGCCAACCAAAAATGTAAAATGTCAATTTAAAAAACCTTTGCATCTTTCATTGGAAATGCCCTCAGCATTTGCTAAATGTCTCTCTATCAAAATAATTACGGTGAGTGTGAGTATGAGTACTTAATTAATGATTTTTAGCGACAAAAGACCTAACTAAAGCCAAAGGTTATAAACTAAGAAAGAAAAACAAATAAAAAGGACAAATTTAGTTGAGTTAAATACATGTATTAATCAGACAATTAAGTTGAAGAAAGTGCAGTTTTAATTTCCATACAGCTTCGTAAATCCGTAGTCGACGGACCAAATTAAACTTCATTTGTACGTGATTGTAAGTCCAAAGGATCGATAGCTAGACGCGTATGAGTAGTTTCCATCAAGAACTCAACGTATCTGCTGGTAATTTAGGATTTACATCCTGTGGACAGTGAAGACATGCAACGCGCATGAGCACTATTTGTTGCCATTTATAGAGCTAGACTTTTGACGTTACTTCATGGATTATACGTTACGTACATAACTTCTAGCTCATAGTGATGGACAAGGACAAGAAGATAACAACGCAGCACATGAGATGATATCAACTTCTCCACGTGATGCATAAATATCATCAGTTGTGTGGATGCAAATTTCTTCCTCCTTGATCTTGGACAAAATTGCACCTACAAAACAATTAACACCTTAGGTCAAGGCCAAGAGCCTCACGCGCCCACGATGAATGTGGGGGGGGGGACCTCCGATGCCAAAGTTAGAATTTAGAGAGAAAAAGTGTTTGAGAATTTTAGCAAGAGTTGGCAAGAGTATTTGGTGAAAATAGGAGCCTATTTATAGGGCTAGGTTGGTCCACTTTAGAGAGGAAGTGGCCGGCCAACACTAGGTTTTTTGGGTTATATTTTTGGTTTAATTAGCCAATTTATTGGCTAATTAAATATGAAAGAAATAAATGGGGGGTTATAAAGTTAATTATCTAATTTAATTTGGGCCATAAAGTGGGGAAAATAAAAAAGGTAAGGAGCATGGGAGATGGCCGGCCTTTGCCTAGCTTTGGGGTTGAATGGGATATATTTTGTGGTTAATTGGATGATTTAATTGATATTTAATGGATTAATTGGGTAACTAATCCATTAATTAACCAATTAACATAATAATTTGGAGGTTACCTTGCAAAAGGGAATTTGATGAGATAGACTTTGAATTGTTTACCTCTTTTGGAGCATCTTTGACTTTGTTGAAAAAAGATTGTCGACTGCTAGCACGTAGAGATCCCAGTGTACCTCAAGAGTATTTTGGTCCTTTTATATCCAAAAATCCACGTGTCGCCTTGTGATTATTTTTGACTCCACAAATGCCCCCACACCTGTTGAGCTGCTTGTAGGAAAGGGCAGCAGGTGTAGAGATCTTCTTGCTTTAGGAAACATAGGCTTGTTTCCTATTTTGATGTAGATTCCCTATTTAATTGGAAATTAGGTCATTCTAGGAAAGGGAAATAAATTTCCCTCAAAGCCTATTTAAGTCCACCTTAAGTGGGTTATTAAATCAACTTTGAAGAGCAATTTATTCTACCTTACAAGAGAGAGAAAGCTTAGAGGATATTTGTTTCCCCTCCTCTAGCAATCTTCTATATCTTGCCCGTGCAAAGGACTGTCTTTCGTTGATTTCTTCATCTTCTTCGTGCCGCACCGATGTAAGAAAAATTTAATTTTTCTTGTCTTCTTCTTAGATAGTGATGTCGCAGGGCAACTGTCGGGGTGATGCGGCACATCGACTGGCAGGGGCCAGGAGTCGGCTCGGTATGGGCCGATGAGGTGTTGTGGCAAGAGCCACTGCTTGGGTTGCTTGGCTTAGCTAGAGCCAAGGGTAGCTTGAGTGGCTGGGGCCACGAACTAAGGTGCTGGGGCACAGTGCTAGAGTAACTGCATGGCTCATATCTTTTAGGCTCTTAGACCTGAAGCAGGCCAAGCTGGCGATTGAGAGAAATGAAAAGGTCGCGGACTTCATGGGTTACTGGAATGTTGGGCATGTAGGCCTCCTGCCTGTTAGAATGCTGGGTTGAGCTCCTCTGCTGAGTACTGTGAATGGCGTTAACTGCTTAATCATCTTTGTAAGGAGAAAAGTAGGTTGCTCCCGAGAGATGAGGTAAAGAGGATCAAGACTGATGTATTGGCTTGTCTGAACGCTGTCGTGTAGCCTATTATGAATGAAGGTGGAAAGAAGAGATCTTCCCGCCTGCTCAAGAGATGCTGGATGGGAAAAACTGAAGACTTCATCCGCTGCTTATGAGGGTTCGCCTGCTGCCGAGAGGTATGTGATTGACATGACTTCTTCCAATGGGAAGAGAAATGAGGCTGCTAGATCGGAACTTGTAGTGCCTGCTATGTCGAGAATGGCTTGTACGATTGCTGATAGAATTGCTCAGCGTAAAGGTCGTTTCATGCCCCCAATGCCGAAGTCTGTACCAAGACGTCCGTTGAGAGCCAAGTCTGGTTTACCTTTGGAGAAATGTGCTATTATAAAGAGCAATAAGGTTGACTCTATTGCTAAGGTGGCGCCAAGGCCCACTTTCTCTACTACCGAGACTGATTCGCCTGCTGGGAAAGAAGAGACTGCTTGCGTGGGCAGCTGTGAGAAATCCACTAAGCCTGCTTCTAAGGAGGCTGATGAGATCCGTGTGCTCTTGAAACCATATCTGCTTGAAGACATTGACATTTGTGCCAAGTTTGTTGATGGCGTTAGAGAGGTTTGCTTGCCCAAGTTCCTTTGTGAAGCATACGACACAATATAGAATGACTGATCTGCTTGCTATGATGCAGATATAGCAAGGCTGCCAATGAGGTGGCGAAGACTATGGCAGCTGAAACTTATTATTCAACCGAGGAGATTAAGAGGTTGGATTCTGAGCTCGTTGCTTTGAAGGGGTTTAATATTTATGGCCCCATTTCTCTACAGCTTTAGACCGCTCGCCAAGAGATCGTTGACTTGAAGACTAGGCTTGACGTGATCCAAGTTAAGTATGAAAGTGCAGAGAATGAGATTGGATGTTACATACCTCAGATTCAAGATCTTGAGTTTGTAGTTTCTAAGCCTCGTTTCGCTACTTATGCAAAGGATGAAGAGTTGATCCACTTCAAGAGAATCGTCGATAGGCTTGAACCCCAAGTGTTAGAACTTCAAGGTGTACTGAAGATCAACAAAAGTCTGAAGAAGGAAGTGGATAAGCTGCAGCGAGTCCGTGTTGGTCTGCTCGAGAAGAATGAGCAATTGAAGGGTGAGAAAGATAGGCTCGAGGTTTCGAGACCTTCTCTATTTCTCCGGAAGACTTGTTCACCTTTACTTTTGAGGCCTTATTGGTGAAGTAGTCAAAGATGTTGGTGCCCAGGTTGGAGCAGCCGAGGGTGAAGCACCGGATGGTGCCGCTGACGAGAATGTCGCGGCTGCTGAGGGTGTGGCGACTGAGTAGTCGTGGAGTGTCCAAGCTGCTGAAGTGTAGTCTTCTAGGTAGTCTTTAGGATTTTCTTTGTTTTTCCTTGTAGCTCTTGTTTTGCTTGAACTCATTTGGCCTTTGCTAGTTGTTTATAAACATGCTTTATTTACTTTTCTTCATCTTCGCTTCTTTTGTTCATGCCCTAACCTTTAGACTTTATAGACCAGTGGCAGGCGTGCTACTTTTCTATAAGCAGACAGGTCTGCGTAGTCTATGTAGCCGTAGATGTTGGTGTAAAACTTTGCAAGGTTGTTAGCTATAGGGTTGGCAGCCCGATGCCTTACTTACAGAAGCAGACAAGTCCGCGTAACCACTAGGTTGTTAACCTTGGCTTTATCCAATTTCGTAGGTTGCATAGCAAGTATCACAACACTTTAGGACTTGGCATAGGTTGTTCCGCGCTTGGCAGTGGTAAAGCTTATCGACTACGTAGCATGTCGACAGTAGATAAGGCTTCGTATGTGCACGCTAGCTTGCTTAACCTTTCACAAGAATGTGCAGTTGTATAAGTCTAGCGTGGCTTTACTGCTCGAAGGGCAAGCCGTAGGCAGTCTTCCGAAAAACTGTAGGCTACCTTAGTGCACTTGTTAACAGCTTTAGGTCTCCAGGGCAGCCGTCCATAAGGCGTACTGCGTAATGTGCCCCTCCATCTTTAGGGCCCGGTTCCTTGCGGATTAAGCTAAGAGACCTAAAATCCTTCAGTTAGCTAAGCTTTGAAAAAGACCATTGTGGCTACTTCTAGGAATCCCGGCGTAAACCATCGTGTATTTAGTTATACTAAGGCAGCCAGGCTCATCCACGTCTGGATATTCGGAGTGTAGAGTTTATCCTCCCGCTTTGGAGAGCATACCCATATGGGTGTCTGGGAATTAGTTTACCCTCTCGCACTGGAGGGCATGGTTGGTCCCTCGAGGGGTGCAATTCCTGCGATGAGTCCCTAAGAAGGGCACGGTCTTCTTTTGAAGTGCATGAGTGATCAGTTGTTGTAAACATGCAGCTAAGCCAAGTTGTGATTACTTATGAATTCCTCATTGAAAAACGAGTGAAACGAACGAGAACTTAGCTATAATGTAGGAACTACATAATAACTGGATAGTCCTCGGCTTGTGAGTTAGTGCCCATCGAGCTGCTTGAGTCTTCGGGCTTTGATGTAGCGGGAGGTCACACATGGTATTTCCTCAGATTGTAGGCGTTCCACTGCTTTTCAATCTTTTTGTCGTTTCATAGTGGAGAAGGTGTAATTATTCTTGCCGCCTACTCTGCTGATCTTGTACAGACATTCCCAGATAGGATCCATCTTTTTTGAGCCTTCTCTGCAAGCAGTGATGAAGGCTTTTCTTAAAACCAGATCTTCGAGCTGGAACTGCCGGATCTTAGTCTTTTTTTTGTAGTTAAAGAAGAGCTGCTGCTGGTAGGCTGCGATGCGAATGATAGTCTGATCGCGCTTCTCTTCTGCTAGATCTAAGCTTGTGGCCATCTCCTTATTGTTCTACTCAATTCTTGGTAGTAGAGCGGTAATACTTGGCTTGATGACATTGGGATGAATTATTGCTTCTGAGCCAAATGCCAAAAAGAAATGAGTTTCACCAGTTGCTCGTCTTTTGGTGGTGCAACATGCCCATAGACATCCGGGGAGTTCGTTTGGCCATTTTCCCTTCTTGTTGGTAAGGGATTTCTTGAGGCAGTCAAGGATCGTCTTGGATGCTTCGGCCTGCCCATTGCCTTGAGGATATCTCGGCATGGACATGTTCTGCTTGATGCCATATTTTTGGAAGAACTTCGCCAAATCTTTGCCCACAAATTACGGGCCGTTGTCAGTGACGATGGATTGAGGGATGCCAAATCGGCAAATGATGTTCCTCCATATAAAATGTCATATGTCCGTCTGAATCGTGGTCGTCATGGGCTCTACTTCTACCCATTTGGTGAAGTAGTTGGTTGCCATGATCTTCATGCCTTTACCCCCAGTAGCAGGCGGCATAGGTCCTACCAGGTCGATTGCCCACTGCATGAACGGCCAAGGACTCGTCTGCGGGTGCAGCTAGTTGGCAGGCAGTGCTGGTACCGATTTGTAACGTTGGCAGCGGTCACACTTTTGTACTAACTCCTTAGCATCTTGGTGCATGATAGGCCAATAGTAGCCTGTGTTAATAACCTTCTGTGCCAAGGATCGTCCTCCGGAGTGATTTCCACAAACACCTTCGTGGATTGAGCTTAGAACCTTCAAGTCATTGGGATGAGCTAGGCAGCGAAGATGTGGTTCGGTGTAGGATCTTCGGATGAGAATGTCGTTCCACATGTAGTAGCGTGCTGCCTTGATTTGGAGCTTCCCAGACTCCAATTTTTCCATGCGGAATGTGCCATTGACCAGGCAGTCTACAATGGAATCTTGCCAGTTTAGAGTTGTACTAACCTGTGACACCTCAGCTGCTGCCTTTGCCTCTATGCTTAGCTCGTCTAGATACTTCACCGAAATAAAGTGTTTGAGTTGGTGGTCGAGGGCGGAGCATAGGCCGGCTAGTGCGTCCACGTAAACGTTGTCTTGAGTGAGGGTGTAAGTCTGAAACGCCTCAAGTAGTCTGGCTAGTGATTAGCTGTAGATCAGAATGAATTGCGAGCTTTTTCATCGTCAAGTCTTCTTCCATTCGGAGGCCTGCTAGTAGGGTCTCGTACTCTGCTTCGTTGTTGGATGCTTTGAAGCTTAGAGTAATTGCTTGCTCGGGCATCGAACCGTCTGGGGTGACAAAGACCATGCCTGCTTCTGAGCCTTTGTAGTTGGATACTCCATCAACGTGCAAATGCCAAAAGTCTCCATCGGGTGAAGCAAGCATGGCTAAGGCATGCTCGGCTGCTTTTGAAGCGTCGTTAGGTCGCTCTGTTGGGTCGCCTAGGCAAGACATGAAAGCGAGGTAGGGAACCATGGAGTTAGGGCCATGATATACGTAGCAGGAGATGCACAACTGCCGGTATTGGACCATTCTAGAGTTGAATTATGAAGCAATGATCGGCTGGGGTCGTGTGACATGTAGTAGAAGGTGATGTTCAACTGGCAGTACGTGTTGCTCCTATGTAGAATATTTTGGGGCGACGAGGACAAAACTTACTTCTGAGTGTGTCATTCCAATGTTCGTCTGCCCTTGGCGTGTCTTTTGGGCCGAGTTGCTACATTCGTCATAAAACTTGGCATCCGCCAAAGTCTACGCCTTTATCATCGCTCATCTGGATTGGGCAGAATAGTGTGTCATGAGGATGACTGCGTGCGTTTGAAGGTAAAACTTGAGCTTCCAGGTTGCAACAACTATCGCCAAAGTTAGCTTTGGAATTTCTGGTATCATCGATGAGAGCTTTTGAACTATGAAATACAGGTAGTCGGGCCCCCAGCTCTTCTCGTATGATGGTAGAGCTTATTGCTGCTTCAGATACCATCAAACATGGGAATAAGTCCTCCGCTGTTTCCGGTTTAGATAGTAGGAAGATAATGTCGGGTACTTCTTCTAGTCCTTAAATGTGTATTGGCGAGCCTCGTCCCAAAGTACATGTTTGTCTGCCAGAGCGAAAGAGTCTGCCAGAGTTAGATTTTCTTTTATGATCAATTTTCCAAACAGCGGATGGTCTGCTGGAAGTCTTTTTTGGAAGGCTGCTCTAGCTATCGAGTAATTGCATCCGACTATCTTTGCCTTCTCTGCTTTGAACCTCTTCATATAATCGCGAAACGACTCATTTGGGTTCTTCTTGACGTTGAACAAGTGGTTGGACTTCTTCTTGATTGAGCGATATGATGAATATTCTTTGGTGAAAACCAAAGATAGTTTGTCGAAACTCCGGATAGATTATGGCGGCAGGGTGTAGAACCAATCTTGTGCTTCGTCTTGTAGAGTAGCGGCGAATATCTTGCACATGAGATCATTGTTGTTTCGATAGAGGATCATTGCACTTCGATAGTGCTTCAAGTGTCTCTCCGGGTCTCCATCCTCTTTGAAGGATGTAAAATATGGCATGCTAAACTTGCATGGAGGCTTTGCCTGCTCGATCTTGTCCGTGAAGGGTGACCTGCTTATGTTGGTCATGTCCCGTCGTAGTGCCTTGTTGGTGACCTTGTTGCGTAGGAAATTACGCAATCGCTTAGTCAAGAGTCTCTCTACTTTTTCCTGAATTTACCTTTGTTGGGGTAAGGAAGCTCTCGGCTGCCCCCAGTTGTGACTAGCTAGTATAGGCTGCACTTTCATGTGTGTGGCCCCAACCGTGAATGTATGCTCGTCCATGGGCCTAGTCAAGAGTGCACCCTCCTTCGCGCGCTAAGACGAGAGTATACACTATCTCGGGGGCCTAATCGGGAATGTACCCTGCCCGAACACTCTGTTCATGGCTGGTTGAGTGGCTGTTTACCGGGACGCTGTTGGAGAGGTTCCTTGTCTGCCCTTGTCCTACTTCGAGACACCTCGTCTAGGGCACGTTGGATCTCGGTGCGCTGCAGGAGCTGGTTCACCAAGGTCGTCTGTTGTGCAAGGGCGCTCGTCAACTCTATGACTTGTTGAGACAAGTGTTGTTCGCCATTTGGATTGGAAGAGTTTGGAAGAGATGTGCTTCCTTTGGAAGAGATGTGGAAGGGTGGTAGACTCCAGGCGCGGGATTTGAGTTGGGAAATGTCAAATCCGCGGAGAAATGTGGTGAGAATGCCCCCGGTTTGATCGTAGGCCCAGGAATTTGAAGCCGGGACGGTTGAACTAATCTTGGACTGACTTGGGCTGCTTGGAAGGCCACGGGAGCAGACTGGACCGTAGGAGCGGGCTGCTCGTCGGGAGCAGGCTGGGCCACGAGAGCGGACTGTTCATCAGGAGCAGGCTGGGCCACGGGAGTGGGTTGGGCCATGAGAGTTGGCTGCTCGGTGGAAGCAGGCTGCTTGGCGTGTAGAGCACGTGGGTGCGAGGCTAGGGCTCGGCCCCATGCAAGCTTGGATGGCACGGCTTGGGCCACGGTGGTGGTGCCATGGATCTCGCCGAAGGTGGTTGCCATGGTGGAAGCTCGTGGTGGTGCCACTCTACCCATGACCACGTTTAGCCTTATGGATCGCCGCGGTCTCATTTCTTGAATATTGGAATTTTCACTTGTGGAATTTTCTAAATTTCTAGCCATTATATTTTTCTTTCACGTTTTATCAAAGAATCTTTGCAAACAAAAAATTCTAAAAATAAGAACATATGAAACATTCAAGTGGACTAGAAAATAGAGAAAAAACCTTTGTATGCGAGAGTCTTCTACGAGTGTGGATCTCAACTCTCAATGAAAGCACCAATTTGTGGATGCAAATTTCTTCCTCCTTGATCTTGGACAAAATTGCACCTACAAAACAATTAACACCTTAGGTCAAGGCTAAGAGCCTCACGCGCCCACGATGAATGGGAGGGGCTTTGGCCGAAGAACCTCCGATGCCAAAGTTAGAATTTAGAGAGAAAAAGTGTTTGAGAATTTTAGAGAATTTTAGCAAGAGTTGGCATGAGTATTTGGTGAAAATAGGAGCCTATTTATAGGGCTAGGTTGGTCCACTTTAGAGAGGAAGTGGCTGGCCAACACTAGGTTTTTTGGGTTAAATTTTTGGTTAAATTAGCCAATTTATTGGCTAATTAAATATGAAAGAAATAAATGGGGGGTTATAAAGTTAATTATCTAATTTAATTCGGGCCATAAAGTGGGGAAAATAAAAAAGGTAAGGAGCATGGGAGATGGCCGGCCTTTGCCTAGCTTTGGGGTTGAATGTGATATATTTTGTGGTTAATTGGATGATTTAATTGATATTTAATGGATTAATTGGGTAATTAACCAATTAACATAATAATTTGGAGGTTACCTTGCAAAAGGGAATTTGATGAGATAGACTTTGAATTGTTTACCTCTTTTGGAGCATCTTTGACTTTGTTGAAAAAAGATTGTCGACCGCTCGCGCGTAGAGATCCCGGTGCACCTCAAGGGTATTTTGGTTCTTTTATATTCAAAAATCCACGTGTCGCCTTGTGATTATTTTTGGCTCCACAAGTTGTGTACATGCCATTTCCACAACTTGAACCAAGGTTTTACGTATTTACTTGGGAAGAAGTTTGTTTAAAGTAAATATACCTAAAACCTATAATTCGTAAAAAGTTTAGAAAACTAGACTTATATTAGTTGTTCTAGAATTGCATACTTAAAATCTAGTAAAAAAATGAGCATAAAAATCACTTCCGTCCCCTTTTTAAGTAGTAATTTTTCCTGAACATATTTTAACCAAGCTTCCTCCACTTCTTTTGTTCAGCAGTTTCAAGTCCTCCTCTATGAGCTATGTATTCACTTCTTTCAACTCTCTTCCCCTGATTATCAATTAAGAAAATAAATTAATTTTTATGTTAGAGTATTTAAAATACACATATAATTAAAATGCACATAAAGCATGCGAGGCACAATTTAAAGGAAGAATGGGCTTGCAGATAAATCCCCATGTTTTCGAACGCTTCGTCGATCGACATATATATTAGTTCCTATAGGCATAATTAGTTACCATGACTTGGTCAGTGACGACTTTCTCGACATATATTCATAATTGAGATAAATTAATCTAATTGATTAGTCTCACAAATTCTTAGCTTGGTACCTGACCATGGGGATAATGTCAATAGATCATATTTTAATATCGTTTGCTGTTTTGTAGCTCCGAGATGGCGAGTACTTCTCATCACTAGATTCCACTACAAGGATATGCCCACGTATTGACAGATATGTAGCATACAAAATCAGATTAATTAATTGAACTATATGTCGGAGGAACGTTGCATTTTAGCGACAAGGAATGAATCAAAGTACTAAAATTGATCATTTTGCTCCCAATATATAATATGTATATATACATTGTATTCATGATGCTAGATATACAACAAATATTTTGTTTTTTCATTTTAAAAAATGAAATCTACTAAAAAACATCACACGCGTAATTAAACGATCACACGCGCGCGTACCTCAAAAGAAACATCACAGCTTCATAGTTATAAACTCATCCATCATAAGTACAAAATAATTTCTCTACCACGGAGAACACATATCAAATCAATAAGAAAGAACTCATGAAGACCTAACTTTGCAAGTCGTAGAACTAACGTAAGGCACCACAAGGAAAAGGCTACACCACCCACTAATGGTCTTTGATCTTGCAATGTCAACAAAGAAGTATGAGTCACCTTCAACAAACGTCGAGTTTTCACCTCATAATTATTTTCCATGTGCACAAACTACAAGAAATAAAAAAAACCAACCACCTCAACACCAGCCCCAATTTAAAGATGTGAGTTTGAGCTAAAAATTCACATAAAGATACTAACATGTTAATCTTGCGAGATTGTTTTGTGACTAAACACTAGCCCTAAAAATAGAAATCATGTTAATTGCATACCCCAAAAATAATATAATTTAGCTTATAATTATACAATTAACTGATTTTAGTTCATATGTAAAGTATAGAGTAATTGCATACCCTCAAAAAATCTTGGAGTCATCACTTGATAATTATATAACTTTAGTGGATATATAAAGTATAAAGTAAGAGAAATAAATTTCATACACTCTTTCTAAATTCATACACCTCTTTTATTATTATGTAGCTGTTAGATTGAACAATTAAAATAAAATTAATAGAAGTATGTAAAAGTAAAATAATGATGTGTTGAAATCACTGCCCATAAATTAAATGCCTACCCAAAAATTTATATTGTATATATTATCAACCATTATATGTTGACTTTGTATTTTAGGTAGGATTCCTAATTGATATCAATTCCGCGTAATCTCCTATAATCTCGTGTAATTAGTTTTCTTCCTATTACATTAGGGTTGTACACCTTGTATAAATACCTCTCATTGAGAAGAATAAAATCATCATTCAAAGCATTCTCTTCTTGGTATCAGAGCCTAGGTTAAGAAAAAAATTAGAAGGATCGCTTCGTTGTGTGCAGAACTAAGCGCTAGAACCACCAGCCATGCCGCCAGTTGTGCAGTGCACTGTCTGATCACCAGCGGCATGACCAGTTGTGTTGCGCGCCATCCGACCAGTAAGCGACGCTGTCGTTGCTGGACTGAACCCACTCCATTCCATTCGCCTCGTTTCGTTCGCTCCATTCCATTTTCGCGAACCTTGACCTCCATTCCTTCTGGCTGCCTGACTTGTAGCCTGAATACCAAATGGCACAGTTTTTTGTAGCAGACCAGGATCTCGAATCACCTTAACTGCTGACCAGCCACTGTAAACCGCCGCACCTGGTCACTGCCGTACCCGCATCTCTGCCTGTCCAATCCATCTTCAACTGAAACCCGGAAGAAAAAACAAAAATCTCGATCCACGACCTACTGCTGTCGGAAATCCGTTGAACTCGCCTGAAGAAATTCGTTGACTCTCCGCATCACGCCGGAGAGCCTGACCTGCGAACTCGTCTGAGATCGCTGCTGCAATCAGAAAACCCAGACAACCCCTGCTGCTTCAAGACTGCAGACCCACACCAGCTTTTATTTAAGTTTTGTATTGTTTTAAAAGAAAAAAAGGGGGGAAAAAAGAGAAAAAAACGAAAAAAATCAGCTTTGCTATGTAAATTGGTCTTTTTTTTTTATTTTTGTCGTTGGTGGGCTACCTTGTTGACCCATACTGATTGGCTTCTTGGGCTCAGTTTGCTTGGAGGTCTAGGCTGCATTAATCAAGGACTCGAGGACTGATTATAACTATTTGGGAATGGCCTCGATTACCGAAGCTAAGATCAATTCTGAACATATAGCCGAGAAAGTGTTGGCCTTTCTTAATGATATAGGTAATAATGGTAAGGCTTTAAAGGTTTCTGCATCTGTTATGAATAATACATGGATAATTGATTCTGGTGCTACTGAACATATGACTTATGATTCTAGACAGGTACAAACCCTAAAACCATCCCCCAAAACTATTGTGAGTGTCGCCAATGGTAATGTTGCCCCCATTATCGGAGAAGGCGATGTCTCACTTTCTGATACCCTGAATCTTGATTATGTACTCGTTGTTCATTCTCTTGACTATAATTTATCATCTATTGCTCAAATAACTGTCGCCCTACATTGTCTTGTGATTTTTTGGCCTTCTTTTTTTTGTGTTTTAAGGACATTCGGACTCGTAAGATGATTGGTTATGGTATTAGGAAGGGGAAGCTCTACTACTTGGAGCTGACATCGAACGGTTCTCGCATGTTGACTCAAGCTCTTGCAGTGGAAGGAAATCAAGAGGATATGAATAAAGCTTCAGAGATTTGGTTGTGGCATCGTCGACTTGGACATGCTTCTTTCGGCTATTTACGGAGGTTGTTTCCTAGCCTATTTGTTAAGCATGATGTTTCTAGCTTTAAATGTGGTGTTTGTGAACTAGCTAAAAGTCATCGTGCTTCGTTTCCATCCAGTTTGAATAAAAGTTCTGTTCCATTTATGATAATTCATTCTGATGTTTAGGGTCCATCTAAAACTACTACATTTGGTGGTGCTCATTGGTTCGTTACTTTTATTGATGACTGCACACGTATAACTTGGGTTTGTTTGATGAAATCCAAAAGTAAAGTTACTTCTTTATTTCAGCAGTTTTACAAAATGGTACAAGTACAATATAAGTCACAAATATAGGTTCTCAGGAGTGATAATGGTGGCGAATATGTCAACTCTGAACTTCGTGCCCTTCTTGATCATCATGGGATTGTTCATTAAACTACATGTCCATATACTCCACAACAAAATGGGGTTGCCGAATGCAAGAACAGTCATATTCTGGAGGTTTTTCGTGCTTCTTTACTCGAGGCGCGTCTCCCGTTATCCTTTCGGGGATAAGCTCTCACCTTAGCTGTGTATCTCATTAATCGAGTTCCATCCCGATCGGTTGATTTTTAGACACCCCTTCATGTAATTTCTTCACATGTTGATGCTCCTGCAGTCCCTAATCTTCCACATCATGTCTTTGGTTGTGTGGTCTTCGTTCATCTTCACAAACAACAGCGAAGTAAGCTTGAACCTCAGGCCTTACGATGTGTGTTTGTGGGGTATGCATCAAGGCAGAAAGGATACCGTTGTTATCATTCTCCAAGGAATAAGTTGTTTGTCACTATGGAAGTTGCGTTTCATAAGAATGATATGTACTTTTCCAATCTCGAGTCTTCACTTCAAGGGGAGAATCAGAAAGAAGTTCAAACTCTTGATTATATTATTCCAGATATAGATAGAGTGAATGATTTGGATTTAAGTGGTGATGTCTTGGATATAAGTGGTGATCATTCACATGAAAACAATGATGTGAATGAATTGGAATTAAGTGGTAATGTCTTGGAGACAAGTGGTGATCTTTCACATGGAAACAATGTTGAAAACTTTGAAAATGACGAGTCGACATCACCAGATACATCGCTAGATAACTCATGGCCTGATAACTCACTGCCAATTTCCTCACCACAGGTCAGCCATGTGTCACCAGCTACCTCATAATCGATCTTGCATCCCAATAACCAAAATGAATCGTCTTTGATCCCAAATGCACCACAACCACGTCGCCTCCCTGATCGCGTCAACCGAGGTATTCCTAAACTTACTTATGAAGCCGACCCTAAATGTAAAACTAGGTATCCGGTGAGTAAGCCCAATCCTGAGTCTAATGTGTTATACCCATTAAGTAATTATGTGTCTACTAGTCACCTGTAAGAATCAAATAAGTTGTTTGTGCATCAATTATCTATTGTATATATTCCTAACAGTGTGCAGGAGGCTTTAGCTGATCCACGTTGGTAAGCAACAATGAGTGAAGAGTTGAAGTCTTTGAAGAAGAATACTACCTGGGAGATCACAGATTTGTCAACTGGCAAAAAACCTGTGGGATGCAAATGGGTTTATACTGTGAAATACAAAGCAGATGAGACGGTGGATCGTTTCAAGGCAAGACTGGTAGCAAAATGACAGACTCAAAAAATATGGAATCGACTACCCATACACATTTGCACCTATAACCAAGATCAACATAGTTCATATTTTGTTGTCATTGGCTACAAATCTTAATTGGCCCTTACAACAGTTCGATATGAAGAAGGCCTTCTTGCATGGAGACTTGACATAAGAGATTTATATGGATCTTTCACCAGGATGTAATGCTCTAGATAAATACAAAAGAAAAGTGTGCAGGTTAAAGAAATCCTTATATGGTTTGAAGCAGTCCCCCTAGGGCATGGTTTGGAAGATTCACAAAATCTATGAGAGCATTTGGCTACAAACAAAGTAACTCTGATCATATTCTGTTCCTGAAAAGACGAAATGAGAAACTTACTGCACTTATTGTGTATGTAGATGATATGGTAGTAACATGTATTGACCGAGAAGAATGTGCAGGTTTGCAAAGATATCTGTCTACAGAATTTGAGATGAAGGACCTTGGATCCTTGAAATATTTTTTGGGGATTGAGGTATCGAGAAGCAGTTCAAGAATTTTCTTATCACAGATGAAGTATATTATTGATTTGTTGCACGAAACCTGCATGTCAGCTTGTCAACCAGTAGCTACACCATTAGAGGAATGATTGAAGCTTAGTGTTGATCCTAATCAAGTACCAGTTGACAAAGGGAGATACCAAAGGTTAGTAGGTCGTTTAATGTACTTGGCATACACAAGACCGGACCTTGCTTATGCCTTAAGTGTAGTAAGTCAATACATGCATGATCTCGAAGAACAACATATGAATGCAATGATGAGGATTTTGAAATATTTGAAAAGAAGTCTCGGCAAAGGAATTTTGTTTAAAAGGAATAATCATCTTAGAGTTGAAGGTTATACTGATGCAGATTGGGCGGGTTCGATTGACGACAAGCGTTCAACATCAGGTTACTTTACATTCGTTGGGGACAACTTGGTTACATGGAGAAGTAAGAAACATAATGTAGTTGCCTATTCCAGTGCAGAAGCTGAATATAGAGGTATGGCCTTGGGGACTTGTGAAATTATGTGGCTTAAGCTCCTGCTTCGTGATTTGGGTATACTACATAATCAGCCCATGAAATTATTTTGTGATAATAAAGCTGCCCGTGACATTGCACATAATCTGGTACAACATGATAGAACAAAGCATGTTGAAATTGATCGGTTCTTCATCAAAGAAAAATTAGAAGAGAAAATAATTGAGCTACCGACAATAAGAACAAAGGATCAGTTGGCAGATATCCTCCCGAAAGCTATTTCAAGTCATAAGTTTTCATGTTTTTTACACAAGTTGGGCATGAGTAACATATATGCACCAACTTGAGGGGGAGTGTTGACTTTGTATTTTAGGTAGGATTCCTAATTGATATCAATTCCGTGTAATCTCCTGTAATCTCGTGTAATCAGTTTTCTTCCTATTACATTAGGGTTATACACCTTGTATAAATACCTCTCATTGAGAAGAATAAAATCATCATTCAAAGCATTCTCCTCTTTATAAAGATACTAGGGGTGCAACTTGATTGGGTTGGTTGGGCGGGCTGGATGGTCAACCCAACTCTAACCCAATCTTCACAATTTGAGTTTGGGTTGGGTTTAGGTTCATGCAAGTTTAGTCGAGTTTGAGTCTAATTGGGTTCACATTTCCAACTTTATCGAGTTCAATCTTATAACACATCACCATCCACACAAAAGTTAATGCAAACAACTTGAAGACTGTTTCTAATGGTTCAACTGTGTGAACTTTAATTTAAATTACAAGATGTATCAAAGCTTCAACCAAGATAAATGTAAAAGTAGCAATGTCATTCACTATATGGATGAAAATCGACAATAAACTCCAAGTATAGTCAATCCTTTTTTTTTAAAATTTTTTTTACTATTATTAGAGGGAGGGGAAGTAATACATACACATGAGCAAATTCGGCTCAAAATCGGGTTTGGTTTGGATTGATATGGACGGCAATACATCAAACCAACCCAATCCAATAAATGAAAGGGTTAAGGTCCGGTCAAGAATAGTCTAAAATCGAGTTGGCATAAGAGCAACTCCAGCGTTGCTGGTTGCTCGGGGGACGGTGCAGAGCAAAGGGCCCGAGGCCCTGTGAAGGAGGTCCAGCGGTGGAGGAGGCCGAGCAACGGTGGAGGCCCGAGCAAGGGGCCTGTGAACTGCTGCCAGCCCGAGCGCCCGATGGGTGTGACGCCAGCGCTGGCGTCAGCCTGGCGTCTGCTCCTTTTTTTATTTTTTTCTGTCAGGCGCGTGCACCCCACTCGCGCGTGGGGGCGCGTCGCCCGACCAAAAATAGAAAAGTCAGCCCACTTTTCAGATTTAAATGTTACCGTTGGGAAGCCACGTGGCTTCCCACGGTCCGTTCGATCCCAACGGCTCTTTAATACGAACCGTCCGATTTCCAACGGTAATAAAAAAAAAAAGCTGATTTAATATCAACCGTTCGATCTGAGATCAACGGTTGATGTTAATCTGCTTTATAAATTAAAAGAAAAAGAAAAAATAGTTTTGAAATTAAGAAAAGTTACCGTTGTGACACGTGGCACAATTTGGAGTGTTGGAATTCAATTTTTTTTAAATCCAACGGCAGAGATTAATTATTTGAATAAAAAAAATTTAAAATTTGTAAAAAATCCAAAAAAAATTTCTGAAAATTTAAAAAAAAAATTGTTTCTACTTTTCTATAAATACCTTCTCATTATCATCTACCTTACACCACAATTTCATATTTTCTCAATTACTTTCAACCACATTCCTATATTTCTCTCAAAGTTTCAATCCAAAATTTTTCAACAAAATGACTACTGCTGCAGGTACGAATTGGACGCTTCTTGAAGATGTTGCGTTGTGTAGTTGTTGGGTTGAAGTTACTCATAGTTCGCTTACGGGTAATGAGATGCAGTTGCGAGAAATGTGGAGTCTTATTCATACCAAGTATCTTGAGAAAATGGGTGGGGAAAGAACCAAAGAATCGATGTCCAGCCGTTGGAAATTACTTAGCCAATCGTTTGGTTTGTGGAGAGACGCCTTGGCACAAGCTAGTAATAATCTTCGAAGTGGGGAAAATTACACGGATCAGGTAACAATATATTATTTATTTGTTTGTACTATACCCAAATTTACATTGTAATTATTTGTTTGTATTATTTATTTGTTACCTACTTTAATTATAATTATTTGTTTGTATTATTTATTTGTTACCTACTTTAATTATAATTATTTGTTTGTATTATTTATTTGTTACCTACTTTAATTAATTATTTCTTCTCCCCCATTGTGTAGCTAATTCAAGCACAAGCTTGGTATGGTGCCAAAACCAAAAGCAAAAATAAATCATTCAACCGGTGGGAATGTTGGAATATTGTCAAAGATTGTCCTAAATTCAGAGTTGTGCCTGTTGGTCCAGAAGTTGTCATGAACAGCACCCATCTACACTCTACACCTGATATTGGCTCGCATGATGATGATACAGAAGAAGTGCCCGAAACCCCTATCCCTGAACAAGCGTCGGGTTCGACCCGTTATCCAATTAGGCCTCAAGGTGAGAAGGCTTCAAAGAGAAAAGGAAGTGCTTCTAAGCATGATTATGCAAAGTACATGGAAGAACTTACTCGCCATAGTGAATTGACTTTGGCGCGGGAAATGGCGAAATTTGAGGCTGATAAGGCACGAGAAGATGCAAAAGCTGCAGCTGTTGAGAGAGAATTTCAAGCAAATGAGAGAGAAAGAGAGCTACTTAGGCAAGAAAGGGAACTGGGTAGACAAGAAAGAATGGCTCAACGAGATCGTGAGATTATGAAGGAGCCTTTAGAAGGGAAGTCTCCAAACTCTAAATTTTTTTGGAAGTCGGAGAAAGCGGAAGTGGTGCGAAGGAGGCTTGCAAGAAAAGCGATAGCAAGAGGAGATGGTCCTAGCACGAGAAGAGAAGATCTTCCTACCACTACAGATTTTATAAGTGATAGTGAATAGAGTATTTGTTTGTAATCGGAGCCCATAGTTTTCCAATCACCTTGGGTTGTAATTTATTATTTATTGAATAGAGTATTTTATGTTGTTTCCAATTTATTGAATTTAGTACTTTATTTAAAGTAAGAGTAAATTTATTTAATATGGTAATATATTTATACTATAAGAGAATCTTTATTCAAACTTCCATAAACACACCAAATAAAAAACTCACGAAATGAACTAAAATAAAACACACCAAATAGAATTACATAAACATACCAAATAATAAAAAACACACTAAATGAACTAAAATAAAACAACCAAATAAAATTACATAAACATACCAAATAATAAAAAACACACTAAATGAAGCCAAATAATAAAAAACACACTAAATGAACTTAATTATCTTCAGCTTGTTTCAATGCCCACTGGTGCTCTATTAAGTCTTTTTGCCGGGCATTGTGCATTTCTGGCCTTTGAAATGCAGTATATCGTTGAATGACCCTTTCATTGTAACGTCCATCCCTTTCTAAAGGCTCATGTTGCACGGGTTCATCGGTGGCGTCATGAGCACAATATATACGTGTTCTTGAATTGTTCATTGTGTCTGGCTCATATTCATCAACGGCTTCATAATCGTACTCATCTTCCACAATCATGTTGTGAAGAATGATGCACGTCATCATGATGGAGCGAAGCGACTCTACATCAAACAATCTGGTAGCACCCCTAACGATCGCCCAACGAGCTTGGAGGATACCGAAACAACGCTCCACATCCTTCCTGCACCCCTCTTGACAGCTTGCAAAATGTTTTTCCTTTGCACTTCGCGGACGTGGCACTGTTTTGACAAATGTTGACCACCTTGGGTAAATGCCGTCAGCTAGGTAGTATGACCCGTCGTACATACGTCTGTTCACCTCATACGTGACTTTTGGAGCCTTTCCTTGCAGGACATCGTTGAACACTGGGGATTGGGCAAGGACGTTGAGGTCATTTTGAGCTCCTGGAACCCCGAAAAAGGCGTGCCAAATCCATGTATCAAAAGATGCCACCGCCTCCAAAATAATACTTTTTGCTCCTTTTCTGTCTCCATAAGCGCCTTGCCATGCACTTGGACAATTTTTCCACGTCCAATGCATACAATCAATGCTCCCAATCATCCCAGGAAAACCTCGCATCTCGGCCTTCTTCAGAAGCCTTTCCAAGTCCATGTGAGTAGGTTGCCGGAGGTACTCTGCGGTGTAGATAGATTCAATTGCTCCGCAAAACCTCATCAGGGACTCAAGAATGGTTGATTTCCCCATCCTTGCTATCTCATCCACTTGGTCTGCAGATGCTCCATACGCAAGCATCCGCAGAGCACCAGTAAGTTTTTGCTGGGGACGAAGACCCATAGCACCACAAGCATCCTTCTTTTGCACAAAGTAAGAATCATGGTTGCAAACATCAGTCATGATTCTGTTAAACAAATGTCGTTCCATTCTAAAACGACGTCTGAAGTACGTATCAGGAAATGCACTGTTATGGACAAAGTAATCGTCCAACAGCTCTTCACCCCGTCGTACCTTGCTTCTATCAAGGTTTCTGGAACGGCTGGGCATGCAGATCTGACCCAGAGCTTGGATGACTTGACGGGAATGTGAGGCTGTGGCCATTCTTGCTTCGTCATCTCTCCTTCTACGCTCGTCATCCTCTTCCCTCTTATTTCGGGCCACTTGGAGATTGAACATTCTTTCAGATTGGTTAAACAATTCTTCCTCTTGCTGATCGATTTCCCACATCATCCTTGATGAAGAAGAAGACATTGTAAAAAGGAAGCAGAAACTATGAATAATTATACAGATTTTGGTGATGAAGGAAGCAGAAACTATGAATAATGATAGAGATCTTGAGAAAATTGGTGTGAGATTTGTGAGGCTGGATGGTGGATTATATGGACGATTCAGAAATGATTGGCTTGTAGATAGGGCCACGTGGCATGCCGTCATTCGTTAAAAATCTGATTGAAATCTATCATCAAAGATTCTGAAAAGATAACGACACGTGGCACAATGACATTGGATAAAAATCTTATCGAAATCGATCTCCAATAATTATCTTTTCGGATAATGACACGTGGCGCAACGAGAACGATTTAAAATCTGATTGAAATCTATCGTCAAAGATTCTGAAAAGATAACGACACGTGGCACGATGACATTGGATAAAAATCTTATCGAAATCCATCGCTAAATATTTTTTTTTTATAAAATGACAAGTGGCGCAACGAGAACGATTTAAAAAATCTTATCCGAAATTACAAATAATTTTATTTTGTATTATTTAAACAAACAAAAAAAAGTAATATTTTATTGGCTATTGCCAGGGGGAGGGTTCCAAGGGTGGAGATGCAAATGGCAATTACTGTTCATTAATGGCAGTTACTATTCATTAAAGGCAGTTACTGTTCAATAGGGTGGATTGAATAGTGGATTGCCAGGGGGGAGGGCTCCAAAGGTGGAGTTGCTCTAAGCAGATTCGGGTTGACCCAACCAAAATTGCACCCCCTAGTGGATATCGCATAGAACAAGGTTCACGTTGATTGGACTCGAGCTTAGCTGATTAATTAAGTTGAACCTTCTAATCATTCCTCATTTTGGTTGGGAGGGATAACAATGGAGGATAGTCCTATGCCACACTTTGTTGGCATATATGTTGGCTGCATGCAGAATCGCAGATAATAATAGGTTAAACTATTTTTTGTTAAAAAATGACATTTCCTAGGCAGTCAATGATTTGGTTTGGAATCTTTCAAACAAGAGGTAACATACACGAGAAGTTTTTATGTATTTTGGAACACAAAGTGGTACACCATATGTTATAATATAAGTGGATGACATTATAAATATATTTTAATTTCTATTAATTTTAGGGCATATTTTTAATATCTCTCACTTAAATTATGACACATGATGTACCGCATTTTGCTCTGAGTCTAAGTAACTAAAAAATCTCTCAAGGTAACACAGGACAAGGTGTGACAATATTGCATTCATAATACATAATTTATTTTTCCAAATGGACAAATAATGGCTAGTGCTTAATAGAATTAGTAGTGTGATACAATCAGTGGCGGAGCTAACATAGGGTCATTCGTTGCCCATGTCCCTAAGAACTTAAAAATTCCTATCTATATTTGTGTGTATTTGTATTTGACCCTTATAATCTAAATTACAACCTCTTCTTTCTGATTTTATTTTCTTCTATCCTTGTCTTTTTTTTCTCTCTTCTTGCGACTCTATTATACACAAAAAGCACTCAATAAATGCCAACTTTGACAAGTGTTGACAGTCTTCAACATTACCCGACAATTTCCTACAATTGCCCTCAACAAGCCTTTACAAATTATATTAGTTGTCGATATATGCATAAGCTTTCGACAAATATCGGCATGAATGGGCATGTACCCACCATGTGATGGAAGAAATGGTCCAATGAAGTTTTTTTTTTTTTTTTTTTGTCGAAATCATGACCTCATTATTTAAAAATCCTAACACTGAATATATACAATAATGAAGTTGAGAACTTTGCACACTGTTTCAAAAGGGGTGTTAAATTTCAAACAAAGTGCTTCCAGAATTCAAGATTTGAACCTAAATCAAAACCTTGAAATCGAACTCTACAGTCTACATCCTAAAGCAGTAAATCACGTTCAAGATTTATGATATCATATGGATCGAACCCAACTGTTAATGGCTGCGTTTGATCTCATGGTTTTATGTTGCTGCTTGGATTAGACTGTATGAGAACTCGAAAACCATTTAACCAAGAACTGGTCATCTTAATCCTTATTAAGCACTGGATTTACAGCTAATTACACTCTTTCATCTACAAATTAATTGGGTCCAAAAAAAACAGATTAAATTCGAAACCAGAAAGTTGGTAAGCAGCAGGAAGCAGGCAGGCTCCTTGTTTACTTTTCTCTTCGACTGTACCAAGCAAAATCGCGTATTCAATAAAAGCTCAAAACCAGAAGAATTGGCGGTCTTCTAAAAAAATTTGGTCAACCTCAGAAAAAGGGGTCTTTCTTCTTTTCTTCATTAGTAATTAAGTTTAGACTTGGATAATCTGATCCCTTTTACCTCAAAATAATAATAATAATAATAATAATAATTTGATCCTTTCCTGCCGCATGCATTCAGTTACGTACATGCTCAAAGCCAGACCTACGAGGACCAAGTCTCGTGTTTAAAAGTTAGATAAGATTGTATATTTGTTTAGGAAAATACCTGCTTCGTGCGCTTATTTCTCTAAACCAAAGATTTAGTCACGGGTTCACCAAAAAAAAAAAAAGAGTTAGTCACGGGAGAAGATGTACACAATTGGCACTTTTGTAATTAACTGTGTTGTAACTTTCATATCAATGAATTATCTTTATCGCTTCTGTTAAAAAAATTATTAGACCCCATCTTGAAAAGAGATGTCAAATGTAAAACATCACATTATTTGATGGCTTATGTGGCAATTCGATATTTTATACATTTTTTGCTTCACCTGATATGTTAAATAAAAATGTCATGCTACAATTTTTTTCTCTCTTTGCAACATCCAATTATTGAGACAACCAATCAAATACTTATAAGTTGGAACACACAGTACAGGCCTTTGTCTTCAATCGACTCAGCTCCACATAAGAAACTAAAAGCTTGGTGGAGAGAGTCTTTCTGACATCTTTTACTGCAAGTCTATGTGACAGTTTTGACATCTTCATATATTTTTCTGACAAAAAGTAATAAATAGGAAATTATTATTATTTTTTAGGCCAGAGAGAAAGAAAGAGGAGTCGGATTCTCTCTCCTATTTTTTTTTCCTCCCTCCTATTTTAACGGTCATGGTTAAGACACGTCAACATCTTATATTAATTTTTTTTAGAAAAAGAAAGACAAAATAAAGAATATGAGAGGAAATGATAAAATGTGATGGAGAGAGAGGAGATGAGCGAATCCTAGTACGAAGAAAGCTAGTAGTTTCCTGGTCCCTTTCTGCTTGACCTAATAAATCATCATTAGCGTAATCAAACTCCCAACCTTCAAATCATCATTTAATTTACCATTTGTTTCAAGACCGCGTACGTACGTATTCATATTTCTACTCACCCAATCACATGCAGACATAAATACACGGACTCATAAGTCAAACATTTCCATTTCACCCTCCCCCACTCCCTCTATAAATACCCCCACTCCTCTTATACCCTCCATAAACATTTCACCTTCCACACCTTTCTCTCTCTCTCTCTCTCTCTCTCTCTCTCTCTCACCCACCTCCAAATCCCCAATCAACCGATCAAAATTTTGAATTTTGGAACCTGGGTTTTGAATTCTGGAATCTGTAGATGCCAAGGAAAGGAATGAGGACTCTATTTTTCAAATCTCCGTCTCCGTCGCCTTCAAACTCTCCCTCCAGAACCACCGCCATGCTGCCTTCGTCGCCGCGCCACTGCTTCTCCGACTCGCTAATGGAAGACAACATCGAAATCGCTGAGGCCCTAATCACCAAGTGGGACTCCGACTCTGGTTCCACTTCCTACACCGATGTCACCTCCATCTTCTACGACGACCGCCAAGAGGCGAGACTCTACCTCAAATCCGTTAGGGACTTGCAGTCCGCCATGCAGCATTTCCTCATCTCCCAAACCACCAGCGCCGAGAAGCTCATTCGAGCTCAGAATCTCATGCAATCCGCCATGAAACGTCTCGAGAAGGAGTTCTACCAGATTCTGTCAACCAATCGGGAGTATTTAGACGCCGAAACGGTCTCCAGCCGGTCCTCCAGAGCTTCGACCCGGACCAGCGTATCAGATCAAGAATCCGAGTCGGAGGACGAGTCACGAGTCGCAACCGAGTCGGTGGACAACATCTCTTGGGTCGCGATGTCCGATTTGAAATCCATCGCCGATTGCATGATCGCCTCCGGATACGGCAAAGAGTGCGTGAGAATTTACAACATCATCAGAAAATCAATCGTCGACGAAAGCCTTTACCTCCTGGGCGTCGAGAAGATGACGCTCTCACAGGTTCAGAAGATGGACTGGAACGTTCTGGAGACAAAGATCAAGAACTGGTTAAACGCCGTCAAAGTATCCGTTAAGACTCTGTTCTACGGAGAACGGCTGCTCTGCGACCACGTCTTCGCCGCTTCGGACTCGATCGCTGAGTCCTGCTTCAACGAGATTTCGAAAGAGGCGGCAATGACCCTGTTTGGTTTCCCGGAATCGGTGGGAAAAAGCAAGAAACTTTCTCCCGAGAAAATGTTCCGTGTTTTGGACTTGTACCAGGCGGTATCGGATCTCTGGCCCGAGATCGAGTCCATTTTCTCATTCGAATCAACCTCCGCCGTCCGATCCCTGGCGGTTAACTGCCTGGTGAAGTTGGGCGAGGCCGTCCGTTCGATGCTCGAAGAATTCGAATCGGCGATCCAGAAGGAAACGTCCAAGACCCCGGTCCCCGCCGGTGGAGTCCACCCGCTCACGCGCTACGTCATGAATTATATAACTTTCCTCTCCGACTACACCCAAGTCCTCACCGATATAGTCACCGACTGGCCGCTGGCGATCTCACCGCTACCCGAAGCTTACTTCGGGTGCTACGATGCCGAGGAATCGCAGCTTTCTATTCGCGTCGCCTGGCTCGTTCTCGTACTTCTCTGCAAGCTCGACGGGAAAGCTGCGCTGTACAAGGACGTGGCGCTATCCTATCTGTTCTTGGCCAACAATCTCCAATATGTCGTCGGAAAGGTCCGGAGCTCCAACCTCAAGTACTTGCTCGGGGATTACTGGGTGGAGAAGCACGACTCGAAAGTCAAACAGTACGCCGCGAACTACGAGCGCATGGGGTGGACCAAGGTGTTCGAATCCCTACCGGAAGATCCGACAGCTGAGATTTCATCCGACCAAGCCAGGATCTACTTCAAGCGCTTCAACGCGGCGTTTGAGGAGGCATACAAGAAACAAACATCGTGGGTCGTGATGGACCCGAAACTCCGAGACGAGATTAAAGTTTCGGTGGCGAAGAAGTTGGTGCCGGCTTACCGGGAGTTTTACGAGAAGCATAGGAACGGGATAATGAGAGCGTGCGGGGAGGACTCGTTGGTCAGATATGCCCCGGAGAATCTGGATAATTACTTGTCGGATCTGTTGTATGGGGTGGCGAGTGGCGGTAGCGTTTCGTCATTTTCCTCGTCCTCTTGCTCTTCCTCCTCGTCACACTCGCGTGGGAGGCAGGGTCGTTGAGAGACGTTGGGGTGTCGTTTTGTGGCCCTTGTGCCGTCGTTTAGTGAGTATAATATATAGGACGTGGACAAAAAACATGTAAAGATTTTTAATACATTATACAAGAATTCTTTGATTTGTGAGTCGGAATGAAAGGCAGATTATGTTGTATGGTGTTGTTGCATTCTTCCTTTTGGAGATGGTATTATAATTTGCCGGCTTTGTTCAAACAAAATGTGATTTCTGACCCCTTTGAAAATTACTAGGAACTATGTCGGTTTAGTCGATGGTTTTACTTTATAATAATTGTGAGCTGTTTCGTCAGTGTGTTAACAGTTAATAGTTTTAATAATTGTGAGTTGCTTCGACAATGTATTAACAGTTCATAGTTATTCATGTGTACTGGGAGATGGATTAAACTTAACATTTCTCTAGAATTTAGCTTGGCCTTATCTAGTATTTTATTTGGCCGCCTTTGTTCAAACAAAAAAACAATGCCTTAGTTTGAGTATTATTGAAATTATGGTGCCAGTTTAATCATCGAGCGCGTAAGCAATTGTGAGTCATTGTTGTGACATGCATCAATAGTGTGTTGTCGCTTACACGTGGAACTATGTTGAGTTTTGTCGCTCATGTGCACATACGTAAGTGATTGTAAACAATCCTATAAGCTATATATCAACGATTCACACTTGGAAATAATGGTGGGATTAATCCCCTATAGTGCACATAACTATATAATTGTAAGCTGTTCCTCCAGTACATATCAATAGTGCAATGTCATTTACTTTTGAAACTATGTTGTGTTTAGTCGCTCTTATACATTTAATGTAAGTGAATGTGATTATTTCCATAACATATCAACAATCAACATTTTGAGGTGCACGTAACTATGTAATTGTAAGCCATTCCTTCAATATGTATCAATAGCGAAATATCATTTACGTGTGAAATTATGTTGTATTTAGTCACTCTTATCCATTTAATATAAGTAAATGTGATCATTTTCATAACGTATCAACGATCTACAGTTACCCAAACACAATGAGCTACTAAACCTAACATTTCTCAATTATGGGCTTGTACTTCTCCGTCGCTTTGACCTGAACCCAAATAAGCAATAACCTGGAAACAATGGAGCACAATTTTGATTGAGACAGAAGCATCCGGTTTCAACAAAACAATAAGAGCTGGCATGCATCACAATTAAAAGGATGGCTTGATGACTGATCAAAGATTAAAGCAGAAAATGACCAGACGATGTATGAACATATATGGCGTTTGACAAGTTGATGTTCGTCGTAGGAATAGAGGCTCTCGATCGTCTGACTTTCTAACCTTTCGGCTTTAGGGTCGTGATTGGCTGAGAGCCTTTAAGTATTTGACCCAAAAGAAAGCTGAGGGTTCAAGGACGTTTCCTAAAGTCTGCAACTCTGTAGAGTCCACGTATCATTAAAAGCGAAGGAAAAGAAGCAGAAAAAAGTGGAACCGGATCCCCTCCTCAGGATGGGGACGGGAGCCTGCTGAGCAGTGTATCTGGGCCCTTGAAATTTGATCAAACGGCTATAATTATTATAATTTTTAGAGGGGCCTTCTGTTTGTAGCCATTAGATCAAATTTCAATGGCCCAGATGGGCTGCTCAGCAAGCTCCGGTCCCCATGCTCAGGAGGGGATCCGGTTCTGAAAAATGCTGCTTCTCCTTTCAGGATCGCCTCTGAGATTTTGGGGGTCTTGTGCGAAATTAATAAATGGGCCCCTATTTAAGATAGTTTAAAAAAAAAATGTAGGACAATGTATTGACGCTAGAAAGTAATTACTTAAATCAAAACAAAGTTTAGCACTCACTAATTGCAAGTTTAAAAATATCATTAATAATAAATAAAAAAAGTTACAAACATAACATTCGCTAAATAATCAAAAGCATTTCAATCTTAAATAACTAAACAAGAAAAAAACTTCAAAAACTCTAACATTAAAGTTTCATTTGAATATATAACATTATTATATAATAAATTGAAGAAAAAAAATACCGTTTTTTAAGGTGTTATTATCGCCATTAAAAGTATCTCATTGTACTCCAAATTTTTATATTTAAAAAGGAAAAAAAATTAAAGCTTATAAGGAATGCACGATGAGATTTTAAAGTGCTAACAAAAATAATTTTAAATATAGAACATTATTACATATAAATATTAGGTGACAAAAATTTTAGGGGCCATTCAAATTTGAGGCCCTGTGCGACTGCACCTTTCACTCCCCCTCAACACCCCCTCTGTCTCCTTTCCTTCCCTGCTCAATTTCTTTTATTTTTCACGTGCGTTTAAGACTCAGTGTTGGAAAAAGATTTTACAAAGGTTTTATTACAAATAGTTTTTGAAATTAACTCGTCTAATTAAGATAGTCTTTTAAAACTAAAAAATGAATAACTGTGGTTGTCACATCCCGGCCCGGGCGGGATCATTTCCCGGGCCCACTCCACCATCGTAGCACGATATTGTCCGCTTTGGGCCCCGACCATACCCTCACGGTTTTGTTTCTGGGAACACATGAGCAATTTCCCAGTGGGTCACCCATCATGGTAGTGCTCTAGCCCCTTTCTCGCTTAACTTCGGAGTTCCTACGGAACCCGAAGCCAGTGAGCTCCCAAAAGGCCTCATGCTAGGTAGGGATGGGAATATACATTTAAGGATCACTCCCCTGAGCGATGTGGGATGTTACAATCCACCCCCCTTAAGGGCCCGACGTCCTCGTCGGCACACACGCAGCCAGGGTTAGGCTCTGATACCAATTGTCACATCCCGGCCCGGGCGGGATCACTTCCCAGGCCCACTCCACCATCGTAGAACGATATTGTCCGCTTTGGGCCCCGACCATACCCTCACGGTTTTGTTTCTGGGAACTCACGAGCAATTTCCCAGTGGGTCACCCATCATGGGAGTGCTCTAGCCCCTTTCTCGCTTAACTTCGGAGTTCCTACGGAACCCGAAGCCAGTGAGCTCCCAAAAGGCCTCGTGCTAGGTAGGGATGGGAATATACATTTAAGGATCACTCCCCTGGGCGATGTGGGATGTTACAGTGGTTTTTAAATAAGGAAAACTAATGAAAATGTCTTGAAAACTTTAAGTTTTAATCAAAATGATAAAAAGGTGTTGTAAGTGAATGATACCAGAAGTGACTTTTTAAAGTAAAAATGTCATTTTCGTTAAAAGTGAACAATACCGAAAGTGTTTCGTTAAAACTCCCTTTTAAATATTGTTGATGCAAATCAATATCGTCTTTTTATTAGAATTACGTCAAAACTTCTGTTAATGTACTGATATAACACATATATAGATCCCACATAGATAAAAAGACAAGAAATTTAAATTATAAAAATAATAACAAATAAATAAAAATGAAATTAACAAAAAAAATAAATAAATAAATAAAAATGCAGAAGAAGAAGAACAAAAAGCTTCATTAAAGCCCCAACTACGAAGCTATTATCATCCTCACCCTGATTGCATAAAAAAAACCCCAAGCCCACCCCTGACGGCACTGTTTTCCATCCCTTCCCTTCACCGTACAACCCCACCCCTCCTCAGCCTAACTGCACACACCAAGCCGCCCCACACCAGCTTCTATTGGACCCAACTGTTGAGAGTATCAATCTCATATGATCAGAGAAAGAACATATTGTGCTTATATGTAATTTGGTTATTCCTTATATTACAAATTAATTTTATAGTGGAACCTCAACTTCTTCATTGTATGAAAATATGTTGTCTCACGTGTGAAACTCAACAACTACACATGATCCACCTCACTCCGTTTGTGTTGTCCACGTGTTAGGCTTGAAACTTCACATAAGGTACGTGTTGAGAGTATCAATTATAACTTCAAGGAAAGAAGGACATTGTATTTGCTTATAAATAACTGAGTTAAACTTTCATATGGCCAACTATTTTATAGTGGAACCTCAACTTCTTCATTATATTATTGCATGTTGTCCTACTTATGAAGACCAACGACTACACGTGCTCCACGTCACCCAGTTTGTGTTGTCCACGTAGAACCTAAACTTTAGTCACCAACCACCAGTTCATAGGATTGGGATCACCTCCATATCCCAGCCTACGGAGCCAACTGACCTTCCAATTTCATCTTGCCTTGTTTTGGGTGAGAATTTTTCAAACATTTAAATTTATTCCTGGCCACACGATCAAAAATGAAAGGATGAGATCTTTTGGTCAGTTGGCTCCGCAGGCTGAGTTCCGGAGGTGATCCCGGTACTAGGTGATCCCGGTTCTAATTCATCCTATCTGTGACCGACACCAAGCGACAACTGCCAGTCTCCCATTACAGCCCCCTCCCTCAATTTTGAGACAGCAAGCCAATCCAAACAAGAAAATTGGAAATTTCGAAACAAGATTGGATGACATCCTCGGGTCGATCATTACAGCGATCGATGACCTTTGGTTGACAATGATCTCCTTTGTCGCTGACCTCCCCATCTCCACCTATACTGATTATTAGTCTTGCTCATCACGAAAATGCAGGCGGAACTTTTATGTTTATTATTTATTTTAAATTTAGTTTTAATGATTCTAAATTACTTTTTTATATACTTTTGAAAATTTATTCATGAAGTAATATTTAATTAGACTTGTAGTTGCAAGTCTCACATATGTGCCATGTTAGTTATTAACAGAAGATTTGACATAATTTTAACAAAATGACAACACTAATTTGCGACACTAATAGTCATGAACCACATTGATTGATTTTTAATCTCAAAAACTATTTCAATAGGTGTGTCAATTTTGGAAACTACATGTGATAAAAACCCTTTTATGAATATAACGCCTTCTTTTCTTTCTTTTTTTGAACAAAATGAATACAACACTTTTTAAAAGTTCTTTGTTTACTGTTTTTGAACAAAAAGAATACAACACTTTTTAAAAGTTCTTTGTTTACTGTTTTTGTTGTGCATTTGTAATAATTTGGTAGAAGTTTTATGGCGTTTTGCAGTGCTTTTTCATTTATGTACCGCAAATTACCCTGATGATCTTGAATCTTAACCAATTTACCGTTGTGTCACAGACCCCACCAAAATTGAAGGGCAATATGTGCATGTGTTGTCTATAGCAAGTACAATGGTAACTTTAGACGCAAGACTTATAACATGTGTTTCAATATATTTATAAATGGATAATCACATGGCAAAAAAATATATAGAGCTTCTGAGATATCTGAAAATATATCTTTTGATGTGATTTTCTATAGGATATAAAATGCCATGAAATTATGTCATTTAGTACTACGGTCTAGTAATATTCTTTTTCATTTGTAAGTGAGAGGTCTTAGTTCGATTCTTGTCAAAAGCGAATTTGAACTACATTATTGCTAGCTCATTGTGAAGCGAAGCCCACCCCATCTCCCTTATGTAGATAATTTCGTTCGTTCAAAAATAAAAAATAAATGCCATGAAATTCTTAATTGAAAATTTCAAACTAAGAGCTTTTCATTGATATCTTCTTTTTATAAAAGAAATCGACTTTGATTCTTGAATAATCCACATCACTTCTGCTTCTATTGTAACAAAGTATTCCCTTTTTATGTGGAAAAGACTCGCATCAATAATTATGATTTTACGTATGGACAATTCCTCAATATCTTGTTCATTCGCAACACAATATTTTCTTTGTACGGTGATAAAAAAAAGTTTTTTTTGGAGAGATATACTATTTCACCAACCGAATTACAAGTGTCTAACATATTTATATCTAACGATTTTTCACAAAATGGTGACGAAAGGGATAACTTGTACAAATCTTTACATTTTCCAATTTGATCCTATCCATTTGTTCGTAGAGCTATTTCCTCGATCACATACATTTCTGGATCACTTCTAACAATGGGACAGATAGTCAATTTTGAAAGAACTTATTGTCAACCTCTTCAACATATGAATATGTCTAATTCAGAAGGAAAGAACTTGCATCAGTATCTCAATTTCAATTCAAACATGGGTTTGACGCTTATGTAGATAATATCGTTTGTTCAAAACAAAACAAAAAAGAATGCCATGAAATTCTTAATTGAAGATTTAGTATCTCAATCTCAATTCAAACATGGATTTGACCCTGATATAGATAATATTGTTTGTTCAAAAAGAAAAAAAGGGCATGAAATTCTTAATTGAAGATTTCAAACTAAGAGCATGAAGTTCACAATATGTACTTACTCCTTACCAATATATTATTTGGTATAAAATTATAATTCTTAATGAATAATTAGGTTGGTTCCAACTTATATATATTGTTACAACATATTCAGGGTTGGTTTGGTATTGTGGTTGACACACCACAACCCTGATATCCCCAAATATCAGGGTAGGCACGTGCTGGCTGACACTCGAGGGTGACGAAGCCATTTTAACATGCATATAAGTAAAAGATATGCAATTAGAATGTAAAATACCATAGTAGGAACGTGTTCAGAGCATGTAACTACTAGAATAATACGGAAGAATTACTAGGAAAATATACAAACAAAGGAATGATACCTATACTAGGAATACTCGAGAATACCTATGCAGAACTGTCCTAATGCAGGGATCGAATGCCTCGATTCTAACTCCTGAGGGGGCGCAAAACAGAAAAGGTGAGTGGGCCAAAGTTTATAATAATACTAATAATAAGATAACCATTTTCTTTATGAACATACTAACCCCCTGTTTTGAAAACAAATATATAGTACTACATAATAGGTTTTCTGAAAACTCTAGCACGCTGTGAACTCATTTGTAAAACATATATGCGTAAAACCATGCAAGATAATGGTGATATCATCGCGCAAAGGCAAATCCAATAATCTCATCAATATTGTTCTCTCTAAGGGTATCATAGTCGCCCAAAGGCAGTACCTGTCCATCACCCGAAGGTGAAGCTGAATAAAAAAGCATACATACACACTGACACTAGCCATGGCTAATGAAGCTGTCTGACACCGTTTTCGGGGGTGAAGCTAGGGGTATAAATATATCTCACTACTCCTCCACCATGTCCTATGGCCATAGACGTCATACCCGTGGTATTTGTATGTGCCATATGATAACCCACTAGATAAGCACCAAAAACATTTCTAAAAATCTCATATAGTATAGGACTAAAGCTCAAAGGCTTAAAACACCATCTCAAAAATCACGATAATTCACATATTCATAAATCCATAAAATAAAGCATATTCAAAAGTCATAAAATTGTATATACGAAAATCCAATAATTCATAACCTTTAATAAAACATAAATTCGATAAATCATAGGTACTTCGTAAACCACTAATATAGTAGTTCGTAAGGCATAATATAAAACATATTTAAATCATGAAATGTGAAATGCATGCTAGGCAATATTCTATAAAAATATGTAAGTTTAGAAGGGGTCCACTCACAGATTTTATTGCCTGAGAACTGTTCGGACTAGCGAGGATGACGTCGTTTCCCGCCAACGTGCCTAAACACAATTAGAGACCTTTTAGTAAAACTATATGTAAACGATAGAATTCGGGAAAACGGACGGCGAATTCGGATCCAGCACATCGAAAAACCTAAGGAGGGACCTCAGGTTTCCCCCCACGCACCGTCATACAAGCCGCCACAAGTCGCCGCACGCAGTAGCCGGCTGTCTCGACTCGCTGAAAAATTCAACAATTCTAAAAATTCCCAAATTTTACAGGAATGAAGATCTCAATGAGAGGAACAACTTTCATTCCTAGGCCAAGGTCCAATTCGGCTGAAAAATACCCCAAATCACCCTCGATCCCGCCAAAACCCTAGAAATGAGTGCGCTTCGATCCGTCACCTCCGGTGCTCCGCCGCCTCCAAGGTTGTTTGGACTTTGTTCATGGGTTCAAGGAGTGTAATGGTGGTGGAGATCGAAAGAAATCATTTCACAAATGGTGTTTCAAAGTCGAGAACCACCCGGACCCGTCGGTGTGTTTTCTCGCAATATCGAGGCTAAAACTCTTCGGGTTTGGCTAGAATTAGGTGATGGGATGTTGAGATGAGGTTTGGTGGTGATGGGAGGTTGAAGAAAGCCGGAAAATTGGATGGAAAACCATCGGGAAACTCCAAGGAAACCGGGTCAGTCACGCAGGTCAAGGGAAACCCGGTCGGTTCCCCTCCTTCTCTCATCCCTCATTTCCCTTCATTTCCTCTCTTCTGATTAGGCAGTCTCTCTCCTCCATCCATCACTCTCTTTTCTCTCCATTCTCCTCTCATCTTGGCCACACACGTGGCACCATCTCTTTGCTCCAGAAATTCTGGAGCCTTCTAGATTTATGATCAAATGACAATTTTGCCCTCAACTTCATTCACTAATAACTCTTTCGTTATAACTTCAAATTACATTTTGTTTGTGCCCACACGTTCGTAGCGATGAGTACTACGCGGATATGCCAAGAAAATGGATCTTATGTGACATGACAAGATGGTCAACAAAAGTCAATGCATTCGCCTCGAAGGGCATTTTCGTATTTTCATAGTTTAAAACCATAAAATTCGTAATATTTGGGGACGGGTCGTTACAATGGTGCTTTAAAAAAAAACTGCTTATTAAAAAATCTGAAACATTAAATGTGTTTGGTTAAAAATAAAAAATAAAAAAATTGTTGTCAATGAAAGTAAAAAAACATAGAAAAGCAGAAGTAGGTTCTACCATGCTTTTAAAAAAAGTGTTTTTTTTTTTCAAAACATAGTAATCAATGCTCATTTAATAAACTTTTCAAATGACAAGTATACCCCCACATGTTTCACAAAATTACAATCTTTACCCCTACATTATTGTCTATGACAATTATTAGTTTACTAAACACTAAGATACTGCTTCTTTTATTAAAAGCACTTTCAAAAAAAAGGTTTACCAAACACTTAACAACTTGATTTTACAAATGTTTATTCTCACAGCACATCAAAAACAATTTTTTTAAAAACACATCAATACCAAACTAGCCCTCAGACTCTTTAAAGAGCTGAAATTTAATTAGCACTCCGATAGAGCCTTTAATGAGACTATTATTGATCATCCACCAAGAGGTATTGCCAGCAGGAGGACTCGAATCTAGGCCTTACTCTAGTGAAGAGAAAGATCATTACCAACTCAACCAACCCTCAATGCTATAATACGACAATTCTTAATGTTTTTTTTTTTTTTTTTGAATACTTCCCTATCTTCTCAACAAGAAGTTCTTCCAAAGTTAGATTTTTGAAGAATCATATGAGATCAATGAAGTCTTACATCACAATAATCGAACCAAGACTTCTTATCATCAAAGGAGTCTTTGACAAGATATAAGCGTGTTGTACTCTTTTTCTTTTCAATCAAGGGTTTATCTCATCAAATTTTATTCTAATAAGGTTGTAACGAAGTAGTATTACACACGACGACCACCCTATCAATAATTCATAAAAAAAGTTGTACTCTTTTCCTTTCACTTAAGTTTTGTATCACCTAAGTTTTTAAACAAAATTTAAATGAATAACTGTAAGGAGTTATCGGTCCTAAGCCCTCTATAAAGAGTTATTAATAGAAATCAAACGGGCCAAGGAGACCCTAAAACATCATCAGCAAGACTTTGGCCCACCCAAGCATGAAAGCCTAAGTATGCCTAATCTCCCGATAAACATGGTGGATTTCATCGTTTTGAATTTTATGCTTTGGGCCAATATGGAAAACCAAAAACCACAGCAAGTCATAGAAAAACAAAGTATGATGGGTTGAGCATTTCTCTCCTGCGGACGCTTTGTGCGGACGATCCGTGCGGACCAAGAATTGGGCTGTGATTAGCAGAGTCCATCGGTAGAAGGGGGTCCTAAAGACCCGTATAGTTCAAGACCAAATTGCTCAACTGATTTTAGAGATCTTAGAAGAAGGTGCTGAACAAAGAGGCTCTATTGGTGGTGGCCAAGGTATTGGGTTGATCGAGACCATCGAAAGCCTGAGAATTTTTGGGGAAGAAATTGAATTTTTCAGTCAAAGCTCGACGGATCTGAGGTGTTTTAGACAGAGGAGCTAAATAATTCGATTGGGTTGTGATGGTGGTTTCATTGATATGGGTGGTTGCAGCGCATCAAGGTAAGGGGAAGCAAGCTGGCGGAAGTGGGGTGGTGAGGAATGAATTATTGGATCATAGCACCTAAAGTCGTTTGGATTTTTAAAACCACACATATCCACTAATGTATGGTTAGAGTTTGAGTTTAAAGTTAATAAAAAATATTTCGTTGATTGGTACGTGACTGGGAACATGATATATTCGACGTGGTACGTTCAATATATCAAAACGACGAGCACCTTGGATTGCATTTGATACAACTTTGCACCTTACATGGTATTTTCTTCAATATGTGCCACGTGACACCTTGTGGTTCGTTTTATACAACTTTTCTTGAGTTTTTTGGCATCAAAATGATGAGCGCCCTTAAACGAGTCTGCAGCAACTTTCAATATGTGCCATGTGGCATCTTGTGATTTGTTTGATACAACTTTTTTCGATTTTTCTGAATCAAAACAACGAGCACCCTACAACACGTCCATAGTAACTTCCGAAATTTTTTTTTTCCATTTTCCTACGCTTTTACGAATTTCACCCCATTTATTATATTTTATTCAGAATTTGTCCATTAATTAAGGGGCATTTATGACCTTTTCCACCAATGAGCTCGGTTGGCTGTGAGCCGTCCAGATCAAATCGAACGACTTAAATACATCCGCACAGTAAGTCCGTATTTGGTGATACGCACAAGAGAATCTGCGAGGATGGTTAGACCATCTCCAACCGAACGAGGGCCAAATGGCTCGTTTTAGCCCTCTGACCCTCCAAGATATTAATATTTTAATGAACAGTACATGACCATTTTTGCGTCCATCTCCAACTGAGGGCCAAATGGCCATAGGGCTCGTTTTAGCCTGTCACAAAAAACCGTCTCCAACCGAGGGCTAAATGGCCATATGGCCAAACATAATTTATTATTTAAAAACTACAACTTAAATTCAAATCCAACGGCTAAGTGAAGAATTGAAATAAGAAAATATAATGTGAAGAATTGAAGGAAGAGGTAAGAAAATATGTGAAGAATTGAAATAGAATGAAGTGAGATAGTATGAAATGGTGAAAATTATGTGAGAAATGATGTAGGAATGGCTTAGGTATTGCTTGAAAAAAAACCAAGGGAATTTTTAAATTTCATAAACCAAGGCATAATTTAAAATTTTAAATGATGTAGGAATGGCTTAGGTGTTTATGAATGGCTTAGGAAAAAAAAAGGGAATTTTTAAATTTCATAAACAAAAATTTATCCCAAAAAAAAAAAAAAAAATTGAATCCAACGGTAACCAGCCGTTGAATTTCAAATTTTGGCAACCATTCATGTCGGTTATATCCGACAGGAATAAGTACTATTACTGTCGGTTATATTCGACAGGAAATACTACAGGATTAATCAAAATTTTGGCCCAGCCCGGGGCTGGCTGGCTAGCTGGATTGGGCCAGCCGGTTGGCCCTTTGGCCCTTTCAGATTCTGTGGGGCCCCCGATCCCTTTGGCCTAGCCCTCGGTTGAAGATGATTTTCAGGCGTTTTTCGGCCCTCTGGATCCTTCAGTTGGAGATGGTCTTAGAACAACTCTTTACAAGTCACAACAAGAGGGATAGAAGACCCAGTAGAGGTGGGTTGATATGCCAGCAGCCTAGCAGATTTCAATGTTCACAGCCCATTAAAGGTGGCCTTCCTCAGTTTCAGTCTTTATCCTTGAACAGAATTACATCAATGCGAAAACGGATTTGATTTTTTTTTTTTTCAAACGAGAAATTTTGTTAGATTAAATGTTATATTAGTTATCGATAGGGTTTGAATCTACATCGTCATGCAAGGACTCAACTCATTTCCACCACTGTGGTAAAAGGACACTGCAAAAAATAAAAATAAAAAATAAAAAACTAATTGATATTAGGAAATACGTTTTTCACACTTATTCACTTTTTTTTATATTTTTAATCATTAAATTAAACAAATCAAACTGAACAAACGACCAAAATTAAATAAGAGTGTGTAAGAGGCTAAAAATTATGTGTTATCATTTCCCTTTGATATTTTACTTCTAAATAAAGTTTTGTTTTCTTTATTCAATCGAGCACATGATTTTAGTACAAAGTTGAATGTTCTTCATCACTTGAACTAAACGAACTATGCTAAAAGTATAGGATCGTATTAGGTTCTAACAAGATTTGTTGGCTTAGGTCCTAGTTCACACGATTTTGCTTTGGGAGTTCAAGCCGAAAACACGCCTTACTAGTAGATTATGACACCTGATTCACATTTTCGCACCCGAACAATATGAGACTTTGGTACCTCTCACATGGTCACCACTTTCAATATAAATTTTCATGTTGAATATTGTATTTATTACAATGAATAATGAATGAATAATTGGATGCCCATAATTGTAGTTGTATTCAGAGTGGAAGAGAGTCAAAATGGGTTATTTTTCCAAAGATGATGAATTACCTGTAAGTTGCTTGTAGGACTTTAGTTGGTTAAGAGTTTTTGCTTATGCATTCGAGGTTTTGTATTCGTATTCTTCTTTTCATAGTTTAGATGAATTTAGTGTAGATTATCCTATCACTAAAAAAAGATAAAATTATTTTTATATAGTACAAAGCAAAACTAAATATAACTGATTAGTTGTGAGTCACTTGACACTCTGAAATCTTGATACATATAGTATAGGGCAAGTTCTTTGACTGGACCCAAATTTGGCCTTTACCTTACCATGCCCGAGTTATCAAGTTTCATACATTACTTAATATAGATAATATCGTTTGTTAAAAAAAAATTCAATACCTTGAATGACTTCCACTTGACTGACCGACGTGGAATTGGTGTAGCCCACTATGTGATGGTCTCATGTGGTGGTGTGTTGACGAATACAAAAACACATCCCACCCCCCCGACGTGGAATTGGTGTAGCCCACTATGTGATGGTCTCACGTGGTGGTGTGTTGACGAATACAAAAACACATCCCACCCCCCCCCCCCCTCCCCCCCAACAAAAAAAAATTGATTTCAAATTAAATGACTTATATTATGTGGTTCTACTTCTAATTATATTGAGTGATAAAATCCTCAAATTAAATGACTTATATTATGTTGTTCTACTTCTAATGATATTGAGTGAAAAAAATCCTCATACAAATTGAAGAACAATATCATCGTGATTGGTAGTGGACCACGAGTCCATCTCTATGAAACCCTTGACACATATACTCAAAATATTTCTCTTTGTTTCCTATATTCAACTGATGACTAGTTAATATCCCACTTTAACACCACTTGCACTTGCTCTGGGGTAATGAAAATGATATTTGCGCTAATATTGTATGAAGGGTAGTACTATCAACATACCTATTTTTACTTCTCACACACCACTCTCAATTTTCTGCCATCGAATTCGATGAATTGAAGAATATCAATGTCAAAAATTAATAAGGATGTATATATAAGAAGTAAATAAGTGTGATATATACCACTATCCTTATATGAACATGACCATCATATAGCCGCGTACATTTAAGCCTCCAGCTTTAGTTAGAGTGAGTGAGACATATTGCCATCTAGGGATGGTTACGAGGCGGATTGGGTTCGGTTTCGGGTATGGGTTCAGGCCGGATACCCCAATAATCATAACTGAATCCGAAACCGAAAATTTTACCCGACGGTTACCCATAACCGTAAAATACCCGAAATTTTATACCCTAAACCGAACCATTCGGATCGATTACTTGCGGGGATCAGATTTGACGGCTTAAATTGCCATCCCTATTGCCATCCCTATTGCCATCAAACACGTGCAATGGTTGTTGAGCATTAAAGAAATTCAATATTTTATACCCAAACTCTATTGTACTGCAATTGGTGCAGTAGCGACCATATTGTAGGGGACGTCCTACGGAAAAATTATTAACCAAAAAATTAATAATAAACTTAATGAATTGTGCATACAAGTAGGCAAAACTTGACAGCAAAGGGCCATGTAATTTGATTGTTTAATATGCATGTGATCAGAGCAAAAGTTGCATATCCGTTTTTGGAATTAACTTCAAAAGGTGCTTGCTGCATGCTTACTTTTACAACTTGCATTAAAATTGCATATCCGTTAGGGTTATGGAATTAGCTGTCCAATTACATCAATATTTATTGATTCAATTGTTTGATGTGAGTTGCAGATATAGATATGGATACATATAATATAAATATACCTATATTCAGCTGAACTGCAGCTGCATAATCTGCAAGTTTATATAGTTTTTGGTCAAAAAATAAAGACAAGAATGACATAGTGAGATTGAAGGTTGCAGCTTAATGTGAGACTCTTTTACCTTCACATTCTCACATGTTGAATATCTACTTAAATTTTGTTGAGAAATTGGGGTGGAGGAAGGCTTGCCGTGTGGTGGGTGGACTGTGGAGGGATATTGGGTTGAAATTCTTCTTTTCCTTCATTACTTGGTTTTAGTTTAAATTTTGGAAACTTTAACAAAAGAACTCCTGATACTGTTCACTTTAATTAAAAACCACATTTTTATACTAAAAAGTCAATCATTTTACCCTTTATTTTGTCCTTATTGTTAGAACTCAAAGTTTTCAAACCTTTTTCATTAGTTTTTCATTAAATTTTTCTTGTTTTTAATATTTTTTTCTAGTTTAGCTTAAAGTAGTAATATTTTTTGTAATGAAAATCTCTTTTTGTCCTTACATGTGAATGAACTATAATTGCTAACAAATTTCGATATAGAGCTTTGATTAACAAGTTTTTTTTTACCACACCGGCCAACTTAAAATTAAAGTCTCATCATAGTTCATACGAATCACATATATAAAATTTAGCTTTTCTGTTTCTTGTAAAGCACGGCTCTATCTGTTCTAGATAAATGATTATACTTAAAAGTTAAAGGTACCACCATCAAACTAGCTTGAGTATCAATAATTTTCACAATAGTTGTTATTGTCACGGACCTGCTGCTATCTTTCATATCAATAAGCAGACTTTAATGAAGTTCTTCTCGTCATATATTTTTCTTGAATGCCAGGGAGACTTTCTTAAAATGAGATTTTTCATGAACTTTCTGACACCTTATAGTTTAACGTCAATTTCCGCACCAACATTATAAAATATTATATCAAAAACATGAGGTAACAGATAATCTCACTTTTGAGAGAGTCTCCTTAACATTTAAATTGTCGCTTAATATTTGTGGATGGAGCATTATGAGCTTAATTATTAGCCGATAAATCAAGTTGTGTGGGTAGCCTTCTATAACCGACATGGTTTCTCTTTTTCATAGTTGTTGTTGGAGTTAACCCAAATCATGTTAGCATGCTGTCTAGATCACGATCAATATTGAGGCAAAGAGACTTACCTGGAGCAGTCAATATCGCAGCAATAGGAAATCTTCTACTCACTCAAGCCCTTTATGCTCTTATGGTGATAGAACCCTTTTCTTAGAACGTATCCTTTGTGAGTAGGGAATCCCTTTTATTTATCGATGACTGGCAGCCAACTTCCATCTATCATGGGTGCGTTGGTTATCGTCCCATATCATCACAACCTGGAAGTTATTGAGTAGTGGAGGAACGGTTTGTATTCAAAACATTTTGGATGTGTTTCCACGATTATAAGAAGCTAGTATTCCACGTATACAACTCATTGATGAATTTAAATTTATTTTTATCAACATATATCTTAGTCCTTATCACAATAAGTTGAGTCCATATAGGATTCTTACAGTTGTTTCTTTAGTTTAATGTTGCTTCTCTCTCAACAATGTTGTAAGAGGTCTTAAGTTCAAATTATTTTCTTCATCGGTGAAAGAAAAAAAAAATCCTATCAAAATAGATCTCAACCGCATAAGTTAGATTTGTTTGAGTAAATTTATTTTCTTATCAAAATTGAAATTTGACTACAATACTTACATGTACTTCAAATTCGTTGTCTCTATCGTTTTGTAGTTCATTTCCAACTAACTTATCTCTTGATACGTAAAAAAAAATTCTTCCAAGCATAGGGTTCAGTACATACCACCCTATATATTTCTTAAGCTGAGCGTAGGTTAGAGACTCCAATTGTTGATATGAGTGAGGCAAGACATTGCTTTAGCGGTTATAGTCGCCTAGCCATGCGAATCTGCCATCAACGTTTCTCGTTTACATTTGGTTGGTATACATAAAGTAATTAACCCTTTTCTCATATATAATATTGAACTGTGAATTGTAAAACTGAAAAAACCTACTATGTTTTGATATTTTAAGAAAATGTTCATAAAATGTTTGGGAAATTTAACAAATCATTTAATGGACATTTTCTTAAATATCAAATCATTTTATGGAAATTTTGTGAAAATGTAACAACATTTACTAAATACAAATAAGCTATTGGGCAATAATTTTCTCTTCATTCCTGGGAGAAAAACGCTTTCATCATAAAATCTTGGCATTTCATCTACAATCGGGTGAGAAACGTTCGAAAAACTTCAAATGCTTGGCATGAAGCTTTCCCTACCAAGTGATCCGAATTCCCACTGGTTAAACTTTTCAGGAGCTAATAACTTAACGTACGTATATCCAGCATGTTTTCTGTTTGTAAAAAAGCAACACGCGCGAATGGAAAAAGGGTTTTATGGGTAATATAATGGATATTAATATATAGTTTGCTTGGTATTGACTTGCAGAGCTAGCTTGGATAGGGTGAATAGAGATCATATATTTGAATGAGCTAGCAACTTGTACAAATTTTCTTCATAACATCTTTAAAGCTTGAAAACTGACTTTAGACTCTAGAATGAGATAATTAAATTTTGGGTAAATATCAGTTTACTACCCTCAAGTTTCGTGGTTTTTAACATTTAGTGCATTAAGTTTTTTTCGTCTAGAGTCATACCTAAAGTTTTAATTTTGGGACAGTCTTATACATCCGTTAGTCTGGCTATTAAGTCTTCCGTTAACTGATGACGTGGCGCCCATGTGGACAATGACTGGGCACCACGTGTTATTAAAAAATATTAAAATAATTAATTAAATAAAAGTAATAAAAAAAAATTTAAAAAAAAACCCCAGAACCCTATCGTCTTCCTCACCCCGACCCGCTTCCCTTCCCCATCCACTTGGACCCCATCAGGATTATGCATTCTTTATTCACACACAAAACAAGCAACAAACAACACTCACATTCAAACAAATTCGTACCCTAATTCCTCCATCACTTCCTTTATCCAAAATTCAACATAATTGAACACCCAATACTATCAAGATTCCAATACCAACCAAAAGCTCCAATTTTTTTTTCTTCAGAATACTGAAAATTTGTTAGTCCAAATCAATGGATCAAAAACAAGAATCAAAGAAAGAAACCGGGTTCTCATGATTTGTGGCTAAAACCCAAGAATCTACTGGCGGAGAACAATTGAAATTCACAGTAAAGAAGTAAAATTGAGGTGAATACAAAGAAGCTGACATATATATACCCAACCTCTGCACATCCATCCTTCCCTCTCCCTCTTCGACTCCACCCACTCAACCCTCATCCTCTTCGACAGCCCCGTTTCTCTGTACGCAACCACCACCTTCCCCCACCCCCCATATTCCCCCCACTGTTCATCACTCTCTCTCACTCTCCCTGCAGATTTGACGGCAAATCTCGAAAAATCGACCGCAACCTCTGCACATCTATCCTAACCCCTACCCTCATCTTCCTCCTCCTTATCCTGCACCCCAACCCAAACCCATACCGAAACCCCCACCCTCCTCCTCCTTATCCTGCACCCCAGCATCAGCACCACCACCATTGGCTCGAAGGAGGTGCAGTCGATCCTCGTGCAATCGCAACGCGTGGTCGAAAAATACCTGTCTTCTACCTCTCCCCAAATACCCGTCTTCTGCACCTGCAACACCCTCGTGCAATAGCGTGACGGCCGGTCGTTTGATGAATCAAAGACGACAGGATTAAGGAGGGTGGGGGTTTCGATCTAGGTTTGGGTTGGGATGCAGGATAAGGAGAAGGAAGAGGAGGGTGGGGTTAGGGGAGGAATGGTGGAGGAGGTGGTGGTTGTGGAGAAGGGGGGATAAAAATGGGGGAGAGAAAAAAAGGGGGAGCCGAAGAGGATGTTGTAGAGGGAAGAAGGAAGCGGGGTGGAAGACAGGTGAGTGGGCACGGGTGGGGATTTCGTTCTTTCTTTCTTTTTTCCTTTAAATAATTATTTTATTTTTAATTTTGAATTTCCACGTAGACCCCTTAATGACACGTGGCGCCTAATCATTGTCCACATGGGTGCCATGTCATCAGTTTACGGGAGACTTAACAGTCAGACTAACGGATGTATGAGACTATCCCAAAATTAACACTTTAGGTATGAGATGAAAAAAAATTCATATACCAAATATTAAAAACCACGAAACTTAAGGATAGTAAACTGAGATTTACCCTTAAATTTTTATCAAACAGGTTGACGCGATTCTTTTATGTCACTCTCCTCACATAACGCATCCGCTTCTTTTTTTTCTTCTTACGTGAAAAGAAAGACAGACAGAGCTTGGACTCATAATCCAGAGTGTTTATATATACCTCATGCTTAAAACAAGTAATAGGTTTAGGTCAAAGTCAATACATAAGTGCTAATCAAGTCTCCGACTGTCGTGCATATTAGAGCAACTCCACCCTTGGAGCCCTCCCCCCAGGCAATCCACTATTCAATCCACCTAGTGAACAGTAACTGCCATGATGAACAGTAATTGACATTAGTTTTTGTTTTTGCATCTCCACCCTTGGAGCCCTCCCCGCTGGCAATATGTAATAAAATACTAGTTTTTATCATTAATATTATATTATTTAATTTTTACAAATTAATATTATATTATTAATTTATCTTTTCCAATCTCTTCCCAAAACTTCTACCATTTTTGTTTTCTTCTTCCTTCCCAGTCTCTCACTCCCCTCTCCCTCATTGTCTTCCTTTTTTTCTCCGGCCGACAGTCTCCCACCCCACTCTCTTTTTCTCCCCCATTTCTCCCTGTTTTCTTCCTCAAACGAGGAAGCTGCGAATTTTGAGAGAGAGCAGCACCTAACCCACCCGCCTCCCGCCATGTCTAAATCCACTGACGTGTCCTTCTTCCTCCTCCTGGTCCTCTGTGGCCAGGCCCAAGGAGGCCGCCTGCTTCTTTCCGACTTCAACCAATCAACGTCATCCGATCTGATCTCCGATGGAGTCCACCACCACCACCGGTCCCACACCTTCGCTTCCTACCTCACTCTCGAGAACGCCCTCTCGGCGGAAGACTCCACCTGCAAGCAGACCTACGGGTTCCTGCCCTGCACCACCACCGTGATCGACAACCTCTTCCTGATTCCTGACAGAAAAAAATTTAAAAAAAAGACTGACGCCAGCCTGACGTCAGCCCCTGCTCCGGCTTTCGGGCTGGCAACTCTTCACAGGCCTGGAGCTTGGGCCTCCACCTCCGCTTGGGCTCCGTCAACGCTGGAGCAAGTTCACAATGCCTCGGGCCCTTTCCTCTCGCCTGTCCCCCGAGCAAGGTCCAACGGTGGACTTGCTCTTAGGGAATTTGCTTTCAGCTTCAAGGCCCTGGTTGACTGCAACTTGCAAGAGGCCAACTGGCCAAGTCACGTCACAACTACATTTTAGTTATATAATTAAACTAAGCTTTTTCTAAACGTTGAACTAGTTAAGTGTGGACTTATAGCTCCAATGACATTCACAGTAAGAATTCATGAACTTCTATTAATTTTTCGTGCGTACGTCCATCCAATATTTCAATGGTAATTTAGCTAGTTGTTCCCTAACTCATTCGATCACTGCATCCGAGTTGCAAAGAGGTTTAGGCTTAATGGTCACTACAGTTTAGTAGAATTTTCTTTTCTATTCGTAAGTAGAAAGCCTCTGATTCAATTCATATGGATGACGAATACAATATCTAATTTTGACTAACTCATTGTGTCGTTAGTCCAAAATTTCATCCCTGCAATATAATATATTTTTTTTTTTGGGATTGACTTGAGAAGTTGATGCAAGTGGATCAGAGTGAATGATACACATGTAGTCTTGAGGTCTTAACACTACTACAAAAAATACTTTGCGCACGAAATAAGATTTGTTGCACAAAGTATGATTTCTTCGCTCAAAACCTTGTGAGACGAAATTTTTGTCTCGCATGATTGGTTACACAAAGCTCGTTACGATAGGGTTTGCGCAACGAAATATTTTGTCACACAAAATTTTTGGTTATTTATTTATTTTTATTTAATTAAATTAATTTAATATTTTACCCGACAAAATTAATTGTTTGCGAGATGAAATATTTTGTTGTGCAAGGTATTTTATTTTTGTTTTATTATTTCTCTTATTTTAATTTAGTTATATTAATTGTTTGCACGACAAAATTTTTGATAGCGCAAGATTTTTCGAATTTTTACTTTTTTAATTTAATTTAATTGTATCTTTAATTTTTTTAATTTTTTTAATTTAAATTGACATATTCAAAATAAAATTACATATGAAAAATAGTGATCAAATTATCCATAATATATATTATATTAAAAATGTACACATAAATTAACAAAGTACAATAATAAAATCCTAATACAAGTCTAATGTGCTGGCAGTGGCGGGGGATATGGTCTGATAGCATCCTAATCCTCAATTTTCACTGTCAAAGTCTCGATGATTCCCTACGAACAAAACAAACATGGTCAAATAACCAAAAAACAACAGAAAATAATACCAAAAAATTGGCATAATCTCCCCTAAAATTGGCATACCCCAAATCCTACCTCACACCGAACCCAATTAGTTAACTCCAAAAACACATATTAATGGGAAAAAAAATTTGGGGGAGAAAATACCTTTTGTCAAGATTGAGAGTGAGTGAGAATGAGAGAGAGGAGTGAGTGTGAGAGAGTTAGAGGAGATAGTGAGAGAGTGAGTGAGGGTGAGATAGAGAAGAGAGAGTGGGTGAGAGTGAGAGAGAGAGAAGAGGGATTAAGTGAGAGGAGTGAGTGTGAGAGAGAGGGTCGGATTTGGGGAGAGGGAAAGAGAGGAGAGGTAAGAGAATAGAGAAAGACATTGAGAAAATTGTGGAGGAGTTATTTTCCTTTTGAAAACCGTATCACTTTGTGCGACGAAGGATTCAAGTTTGTGCGACGAAATATTTGACACACCCCAACCCGGAATGTCCACTTGGACTCCGAATCGAGTTGTGTTGGCCAACACTTAGAGTGTGACGAAACCATAAAGTGTAGTGTAGTGGGAAAAAATATGTGAATAAATTTAAACTTAAAAGTGCCTAATCAAAAGAGTGTGCGGGTGAGCGGGATTGAACCTATTTCACACGTGATGTCAGAGCATAAGACATTATAATAAGTAGGGTAAGGGTTATACCACTGAAGATAACCATCTCCTGAGATTTGCCAAAATCCTCGTTTACACGTAAGCATAACTACTAAACCTGAAGGGGCAAAAAACAAAGTTGAGTCGGTCAGAAAATAATGTTTTGTAACTTCCCAGTGGGTCACCTATCCTAGGAATGCTCTCGCCCAATCTCGCTTAACTTCGGAGTTTCGATGGAATCCGAAGCCAGTGAATTCCCAAAAACAAAACCATGATGGTGTGGCCCAAACCGAACAATATCGTGCTGCGGCGGAGCCGGTTTGGGATGTGACAATATTGGTCGTGCAAAGTCTCAAAAAAATTTAAAAAATAAAATTTCCCACATCTCATTTTTGGCGTCTGCCCAAATTTTTAGGGTTTTGCATGACGAAGTGTTGGTTGCGCAAAGTTTGGCGTGACGAAGGATTGGTCGCGCAAAGTCTTAAAAAAAAATTCCCGCGTCCCATATTTGGCGCCAGCCCAAATTTAAGGATTTTGCGCGACGAAATATACGTTTGTCACGCAAAATTTAAAAAAATTAATTTTTATAAATAATAAAAAAGAAAATTATTTTATTTTACAATTTAAATATAAATAAATTAAAATAAATAAGGTTTAGACGACCAAATGTTGATTCGTCTTGCAAAGAAAATAATTTAGTTTAACAGTATAAAATATAAAATTAAATAAAAAAACAAGTAAATAGGATTTAGGTGACGAAATATTGATATTCGTCGTGCAAAGTTAAAAATAAAAAATAAAAATTTATGAAAATAACTATATTTTAAAATTTATAATATAAAATTAAATAAAAAAGAAAATAAATTGGTTTAAGCAACGAAATATTTGAATTTCGTGTCGCAAAGGTTTTTAAAAAATAATTTGTTATTTTAGTAAAGGCTTTGCGCGACGAAGTTTAAAATTTCGTCACGCAAAGTAAATTTGAGCGATGATATGTGTTTCGTCGCGCAAAATTTCAGCACGCAAGGGGTTTTATTTACTAGTGTAAAACCTTTGTACAACTTGAGTTAAGAGCTGAGGCCCTAGCTTGGACTGACTTCGTTTAGGAAGGCATTGTCTATACCTAACGCTTAAATCAAGGAATAGACTGAACGGAGTCAATGCATAAATGCCAAGTTTCCAACCATAAAATTTTCTACATTAATATATGTTCTACCAAAATGCCAAAGTCCAACACAAATCAACCGGCTAGTTACAAAACTAACACAAGTCAACAGACACCAGCATCCAGCAGAAAAATCCCCAAAATTAAAATAATATACTTTTATTAAAGTAAGATATACAATACCCTAGTTGATTGTAAGAGATAATGTATCTTCAGTTCATCAATTGTGGATCCATTATTTGTTTGAGGGGCTCTAAGTTATAAGAACATTGAAATGATGTTAATACAACATATGTGTTTACATTTGTTCGTGCTGAGCGAAACGTTTATACTACTTAAGTAGTAGAGCACTTTACTCGCACACTACTATGTTTAACAGTTATCGCGGCGAAACAAAGGCTGTCGCACAAAGAAGATTTTCGTCATCCAAAAAATTTATCGCAACGAAACAAAGACCATCGCGCAACTTCAGTAGTAGAGCACACTTTGCTCGCACTCACTACTAGTTCAACTCACGTTCTCCTTGTCTTTTTCTAAATTATAAAATTTTGCTCCTACTAAATTTGTCATGAGTATGTGCTTACTATCGTTTTCATAAGGATTTCTCGAATCAATATTGTAAAATCATTATGGCCTCATAGATTTTTTTTTTTCTTGGTTATTTTTCTTCCAACTAATTTCGATGGAAATTTAGCTAGTTTTAGGCAATCTGTATTTTCTTTCTTCTAAAACCATACAAAAATAATATTCTTTTTAGTTCTAGCTACCCCCTGATCTCTCTTAAATGTGGGTACATTTTAGATTAAAATAAATAAATAGGTCTTACATTAAAAAAATAGTACTTACAAAGAAAAATTGGTACATTCTACATATAACAAAGTGGTATATTTTTAAAGACAAATGGGTACATTTTCAATAAATTATGGGTACAAATAAAAGGTTAAAAAAAAATATGAGTACAAATGAAAGTTTGAAAATATGGACACAAAAAAAAATTAATATATGGGTACAAACTAAAACTGAAAAGAAAATTGGTACAATTTAAAAAAGGGTTGCAAATTAAAATAGGTACAAACTAAAAACAAATATATATGATACAAAATTTAGCCACAAATATATATATATATATATATATAAAATATCAAATGTTACGTTTCTAACACTAAATGAATATATTTAAAAATAAAATTTAGTTATCTTGACGTGTAAAATATTTTATTATTGAAATAATTGATGACGTTTAAAACCAAGGGACCTCAATAAAAGTTGAAAAAAAATAAGGTTTCAATCAATGAAATTGAAAAAAGAGGGATATGAACCTAAGTTTTTTTTTAAAACATATCTCTCTTTTTTTTTGTGATTATTATATTAAAAAATTAAATTAAAACATTAGCAAGAGTGTATGCATGGTTATCTTACTTGTCTTTTTTAAAAAAAAAAATTATTATTAATGGGAGAGGGAGAATTCAAAATTATTATAATAATTTATGAGAGAGGGGAGTTCAAACTCGGAACGCATGAGTAGAAACCTAATGCCTTGAACCAAATGCAGGCTATAATTTACTTGTCAAACACCTCCATCTTCGCTTGTGGGTATTCTGAACAAAGATGGTCTTCCATGTCCTCCGTATGAGGGATTTTTTTTGTTGGGGTATTTGGGAAGACACTGGGAGCCTCTGTGGTGGCGTTTGTTGTTTCCCGTATATCCTTGATCCTGTTTCTAGGTGTGTTGGGCACCCTTCTGTTTGCTTCTTGGCCTTGTGCCTTGCTGGTTCTATGAAATACTTTCAACCAAAAAAAAAAAAAAGCTTGAGCCACACGCACATCAGGATGGTGGGGGTTGAGAAGTTGCAAATGAGTCTTTAGCATCTTCACATGTAGTGTACCTCTTCCTCCTCTCTTCTTATAAGACTCACATTTTCAATTCCCATCTACCCAATAAGCTCACATTTCCATCCACCTCTCTCTCTCTCTCTCTCTCTCTCTCTCTCTCTCTCTCTCTCTCTCTCTCTACATTTTATAATGGAGCTTCTTGCTTTAGTCTGTGTTTTTTCAGCCTTGTACTTCATTTTTATTATGTGGAAGCTTTTTTATGAGAGGAGCGACCAAGAGTGCTACATTTTGGACTACCAGTGCCACAAGCCCACAGATGACAGAAAGCTAGATACTGAGTTCTCAGGTGAGATTATCAAGAGGACCAAGAATCTTGGTCTTTTGGAATACCAGTTCCTCCTCAAGGCAATTGTAAGCTCAGGGATCGGTGAGCAAACTTATGCTCCAAGAATCATGTTTTCAGGCAGGGAATCATGTCCCACATTGGACGACAGCATCTCGGAGATGGAGGAGTTCTTCCATGATAGCATCAAGAAACTCCTTGACAGATCAGGGATTTCACCTTCAGAAATTGATGTGCTTGTGGTGAATGTCTCCATGTTTGCATCTGTTCCATCTTTGTCCTCCAGGATTATAAACCACTACAAGATGAGGGAGGACATAAAGGTCTTTAACCTCAGTGGGATGGGCTGCTCAGCATCCCTAATCTCGGTTGACATAGTGAAAAACATTTTCAAGTCACACAAAAATGTTTATGCACTTGTGGTCACTTCTGAGTCCTTGAGCCCCAATTGGTATTCAGGCAATGCCAGATCCATGATTCTGGCAAACTGTTTGTTCAGGTCCGGCGGTTGCGCGATCCTTCTGACGAACAAACGGGCCTTAAAACACCGAGCCATGTTCAAATTGAAATGCTTGGTGAGAACCCATCACGGCGGGAGAGACGATTCCTACGGGTGCTGCATCCAACAAGAAGATACACAAGGGTATCTAGGGTTTCACCTAGACAAATTCTTACCCAAGGCGGCTACACGAGCTTTTGTGGACAACCTAAGGGTAATATCCCCCAAAATTTTACCCATCAGGGAGCTAGTGAGGTTTTTGCTTGTAACCCTGGTGAAAAAAAAGACCTCCTCACAACAATCCACCAAGGGAGGGGCTATTTCTAGCCCATCACCAAAACCTGTGATCAATTTCAAAACTGGGGTGGATCATTTTTGCATCCACACCGGTGGGAAGGCGGTGATCGACGGCATAGGATTAAATCTTGGTCTCAGCGAGTATGATCTGGAACCTGCAAGGATGACACTCCACAGATTTGGGAACACATCAGCAAGCAGCCTCTGGTATGTGTTGGGATACATGGAGGCAAAGAAGAGGTTGAAGAAAGGGGATACAGTTTTGATGATAAGCTTTGGAGCAGGGTTTAAATGTAACAGTTGCTTGTTGGAGGTGTTGAGGGATTTGGGGGATGAAAATGTTTGGGAGGAGGACATTGCTACGTACCCACCAAAGACACTCACAAACCCTTTCTTGGAGAAGTTTGGTTGGATTCGTCAGGAGGATCCAAGCACATTCAACCTGGATAATTATTTGAACCTTTAAACTAAAGGTGACAACAATCTCTCTAATTGTTTTTAATTACTTCTGAAAAGTATAACTTTTTTGGGGCTTTTACTCTTTAATTTCTTTGTTTTTGTTGTATTTTGATTTTTTCTTTTCTTTTCTGTATACTATAAAGTTCTTATTGTTGAATCCCTCTGCGGATTCCGTGACCAATAAGATATGCTGCTGCTGTTGCTTTGAAATTTAAATCCCTTTTCTCTTCTTTTAGGTTTTTTTTTACATTTCATTTGAATTTATCTTTTTACCTTGATTCAGAAACATTTATGTAAAACAAGTTTGTCTTACATATTAATTTATACAGATTTATTTTGCTTTGTATTTATTTCCTTCGTACAAAGAGGATGCATATAAGAAGAACCTTTTCGCATTTGATTTTATGGAGTGATTGCAATAGCTAGCAGATTGGGCCCAAATCCTGGGTGTATAAACTGTGGTAACATGACATGCTTTACATGCTGGACTACCTATAATAAATTTTCTTTTTTTTTTTTTTTTTTTTTTTTTGAGAAACTGGAAATATTATAACCAGGGCCAAGGCCAAAAGTGACAGAAAGCCAAAAAGGTTAACAACAACAGACAAAAACAATAAAGGAAAGGTCAGTAACTAAGACGCAGAGAGAACTCTCGTCCCTTTCCACACTAACGACAGACGAACCAATTAGGATGGGGGATATGGAAGACCATCTTTGTTCAGAACACCAATAAACGAAGATGGGGGTCATTGGACCCAAACTAAGTCGCACATCTCTGCACCTATATGCGACGCTACAAAATCCGCCGCTCCATTCGTAGTACGAGGAACCCATGACCAGCCGCAGCTAGTGAAGACCTCCCCAATCTGCAAAATCCACCTAAGGATAGGAACCACCTCCCATTTAGCAGACTCCAAATCACCACCTAAACACAAAATCAGGTCCCGAAAATCCGATTCCACAATCACCTCCATATAACCCTTAGACTGAGCAAGGGCGCAGCCCTCAAGAATACCAAACACCTCGGCCTCCAAAGCGCTTTTGGCGTAGACTTGTTTTCGTCTTACCGCCAAGCAAACAGGGTTGGAGTCGTGCAAAACCACTCCCACATGATGAAAGAACATAGGATTGACATATCGGTTGAAATTTGTTCTTACCTTCTTTATTAGGCAAATAAATTCACCCATCTAACCTAGTTTTATTGGAAGGTAAGAGAAAATTTCAACCGATAAGTCAATCATATGTGGATTGACATATGAGTTTTCATGTCATATTTGACATATGAGAAAATGTGATGTCAAATCATTTTTTAATTATTTTATTGTATGAGTCCCATTAATGCACCAATTTTAAATTTTGAAAAATTATTTTAATTGATTTATTTTTAAAATGGGTTCTACAAATATCATTTATAATAAAAAAGTATATCGGTTGGAAAAAAAGAAAATCAGACATTACCACGTTAGTCATCAAATTAACATTTGACATATGTTTTGACATCTATATGCTCTTACAAGTCAGGATGTCCCAATGAATGGTTCTTGCAATTTGGGGAGTCACATTAATTATATGTATTACCCTTGTACTCTAGTACATATGGAATGAGAGGATACTCGTGAACCTGAAATTGGCACGCCCTTAATTTGGAGGTTTCGGGGGTGGTGGGGGTGGGCGGGGTATCTTTTAGAAAATACGACTTCATTTAATTTTCAGGTAATCTTAGAGAAATTAAAATTTTCAAACAAAATGATATAATTGTAGATCATTGGATTAATAATTAATTGTAGAACGTGCTTGTTTTTCTATTGGTGACATATTATTTAGTTTATAAATTTGGTGTAAAAATTTAATCTTCCTAACATTAATTATCCTTGATTTTCTTAGAGACTTGGAAGCTTCATCGATAAACTTTTTGTTCTCAAATGTACGATAAGAGTTTGATTCTCGTGAGTTCGTTGAATTCAAACGGTAAATAATTGTATAAATTTATAGGCTCGTTTGGATGTGCTTTTAAAATAACTAAAAACGCTTTTAGAGAAAATGTTATCATCAGTTATGTTCTTCTTCCAGGAAACACTTTAAATGTTTTTCCATAATTTACTTGCATCTTTACTAATGATTGGTTCTAAAAATATTTTGACCAAAAGCGCTTTCAGTCATTTAAAAGCACATCCAAACGAGCTCAATCTATTTCCATCATTAGTGAAGAAAGGTGCATAAATTTCATATGCATCTTCAGTAATTAATTTTGTTTGCAGAAAAAAGGTATAAAATTTAGGAAACTTTAACGAAAAGCTCCCGATACTATTTACTTTAACAAAAAACCACATTTTTACACTAAAAAGTCAATCATGGTACTATTCATTTTATTCTTTATTTTATCATTATCGTTAAAACTCAAAATTTTCAAACTTTTTTTATTAGTTTTCTTTAAAATTTACAGATATAATATGGCCTGCAGCAAAATCCACACACAGCTGACACTCCTTTTATGCTTTAACAATATGCCGCCAAGATTGAGAAATGGGCTAACCATAGAGAGCATACGTGCGATTGGTCCACGTACAGCTTTAGATGCAACTGGCATTAGTATCACCACCAAAAACTGAATTGCTGCACGTCGATGGAGCTAACACGATCTACTGCATTAACTTTTACACATCTACTACTCCACCATCATCATAAATTAAATCAATTCAAAAAATTATTTTTAATCAAAGGTCCCTACTCCATAGCCGTTGCAATATTTGTGTGTGTGTGTGTGTATTAACAGCTTGGACACATGCAGAGAAGAGAAGAACTTTAGCTCTTCTGTGGCCACCCTTTACAGCAGAAGAACGTTCTTCTGGAAAGAATATTGAAAATCTAATTAATGTTATAAATAGGTCAAAGTTAGAGAGAAAACATTTATTAGTGACAGGAGCGAAGCAGGTGTAAAATATTACACTGTAACCATAGCACAAGAGGATGACAAATAAAATATGGAGGAATAGATACCGATGTTATTGATCTTTCCTTTCTTATTCTATGTATTTTGATAGCAGTCGGAGTGCTCTATTTATAGAGCAACTTCATACGAACATATTCTTACACTTTGAAATTTACAACACATGACTTTGAAAATACGATCACCTTTATTTCCAAAGTCTACATCACTTTGTGTGGGTATTGAAAAAACTTATGTGGGCATTCATTAAACTGCCAACGGTTTCAACATTGCCAATGTTTTCAACACTCCCCCTTGGATGCCCACATATCAACATTAGTTGTCTCGTTAAAACCTTGCTTGTAAAAACTCAATGGGAAAGTGTTAAGTATGCTTATGTTGCCTCTTTAAAACCTTGATAGGAAAAACCCAGTGGGAAAAATCCTAATCGAAGGAAAAAGAGTACGACATGCATGTATCATGGATGCTCCCTCTGATTCTGCATTCTCCAAATTTAGTTGTTTGGTAAGTCGACGTAATCCGATATTCTGCACTATCTTCTGAAATGTGCATTTTGGTAGAGATTTGGTGAATAGGTCTACCAGATTTTCATTAGAACGGATTTGTCCGACTTCAATAACTTTAGCCTTCTGAAGCTCATGTGCACTGAAAAACTTTGGAGATATATGTTTAGTCTTATCGCCATTGAAGAATCCTTCCTTCATTTGGGCAACACAGGTTGCATTATCTTCATGGATGACATTTGGATTGTATGTCTTCGAAGTTAGACCAATGAATTCTGAATATGATGGATCATTGATCTTAACCAAGAACATTCACGACTTGCTTCATGTAAAGCAAGTATTTCTGAGTGATTTGAAGATGTAGCAACTAATGTTTGCTTTGTTGAGCGTCATGAGATTGTTGTATCTCCATTCTTGAACACATATCCAGTTTGTGAGCGGGCTTTATACAGATCAGAGAGAAAACCAGCATCTACATATCCAACAAGGACCTGGTCATTTGTGGATTTCTTTGAGTAGAAGAGACCCATGTCTGGTGTCCCACAAAGGTATCGCAATACATCTTTGACTCCCTTCCAATGATGAATTGTTGGAGTAAAACTATATCTTGCTAACAGGTTGACTGAAAAAGCTATATCTGGTCTAGTACATTGTGCTAAATACAATAAAGCACCTATTGCACTTAGATATGGTACTTCTGGGCCAATGACCATTTCATCATCTTCTTTTGGACGGAATGAATCTTTCTTAATGTCCAGAGAACGAACGACCATTGGTGTGCTGAGTGGATAAGCATTGTCCATGCTAAATCGCTTCAGGATTTTTTCGATGTAAGTTGATTGATGGACCAAAATTCCATTAGCACAATGCTCAATCTACAGGCCGAGACAAAATTTTGTTTTTCCAAGGTCTTTCATTTCAAATTCGCTTTTCAGATATTCATTAGTTTTATTGAGCTCTTCAGGGGTTCCAACTAGGTTCATATCATCGACATATACTGCCACTATAGCAAATCCAGAGTTGGATTTCTTAATAAACACATAAGGGCAAATGACATTGTTGATATATCATTCTTTAATCAAATACTCACTAAGACGATTATACCACATTCGTCCAGATTGTTTCAACCCATACAATGATCGCCTTAACTTGATTGAGAGTATACCTCGTGGTTTGTTAGTTGTTTCAGGCAACTTAAGTCCTTCTGGGACTTTCATATATATGTCAGCATCTAATTCTCCATATAGATACGCGGTGATGACATCCATAAGACGCATGTCAAGTTTTTCTGAAACCACTAAATTTATTAAGTAACGGAACGTAATTGCGTCCATTATGACACACCTCGTCCCGAAGGTAGGGCGTGACGGCCAGCACGCCCTACCCTCGGGATGGGGTGTGTCACATTACAGGAGAGTATGTCTCCTCATAATCAATTCCAGGTCTTTGCAAAAAGCCCTGTGCAACGAGTCGTGCTTTATATCTTGCAATCTCGTTTTTCTCATTGTGTTTCCTTGTGAATACCCATTTGTAACCCACGGGGTTTACACCAGGCAGGGTTTGGACTACTGGTCCAAAAACATTTCGTCTTTCCAAGGAATTTAATTCTGCCTGGATTGCATCTTTCCACTTAGGTCAATCATGTCTCTGTTTGCATTCATCAACAGAGCGGGGCTCAATATCATCACTTAATATGATTTCAGTGGCTACTGCGAATGCAAATATGTCGTCTATGATTATTTCATTCTGATCCCACAATTCATTAGTACACGCATAATTTATAGAGATTTCTTTGCTTTCATGTACCTCTATTTCTTCAAGGACATGTGTCTCATCAAAGACATTTTCTTTTTCTGAAAGTACAAAATCATGAATTGTGGATTTGTCATTCATTTTTTCTTCTTGAATGATTTCATTTGGATTCAGTTGTGTCCTCGTCTTTCTCTTTCGAATGGCTGAATCTTTTGAACCTAGGGGTTTACCACGCTTCAGGCGTGCACTAGACGAATCATTCGCTACCACTTTATTTTATCCAACAGGGACATCAATTCTTGCAGGTGCATTTGCAGCTGGTATATGTGATTTTGTCACTTTCATAGCATCATTAAATGCATCTGGCATTTTATTGGCAATACTTTGAAGATGAACGATCATGTTCACTTCATTTTCACATTGAGTGCTACGTGTATCAAAATGAGATAAGGTGCGAACGACCCATGTCAGCTCTTTCCGTTCTTCTGGAACGGTCTTTTTTTCCCCTAATGACGGGAATACTGTCTCATCAAAGTGACAATCAACAAAACGAGCTGTAAACATATCACCTGTCAAGGGCTCCAAATATCTAATGATAGATGGTGAATCAAAACCCATATAAATTCCCAGTTTGTGCTAAGGTCCCATTTTAGTGCGTTGTGGTGGTGCAATAGGTACATTAACAGTACAACCGAAAACTCGTAAATGTGAAATGTTTGGCTGATACCCAAACACGAGTTGTACTGAGGAGTATTGGTGGTTGGTTATAGGTCTCAATCAAATCAATGCTGCAGCATGTAAGATTGCATGTCCCCATGCAGAAACTGGCAATTTTGTTTTCATGAACAGAGTGCGAGCTATTAACTGAAGCCAATTGATCAATGCTTCTGCTAAACCATTTTGAGTATGGACATGAGGAACATGGTGTTCAACATCAATGCCCAATGTCATGCAGTAATCATCAAAGGTTTGAGACGTAAATTCATTAGCGTTATCAAGTCGGATTAACTTAATGGGGTAATCTGGGAACTGTACTCGCAACTTAATTATCTGAGCAAGAAGTCTCGCAAAAGCTACATTCCAAGTAGACAAGAGACAAACATGTGACCATCGGGTAGATGCATCAACCAAAACCATAAAATATCGAAATGGTCCACATGATGGTTGAATAGGCCCACAAATATCCCCTTGAATTCTTTGCATAAATGATAGGGATTCAGCATCAACCTTTAGTTGTGATGGTCTAATTACCAACTTCCCTTGAGAACAAGTCTTACAAGGGTTATCATTTGAGATAGCAATGTGTCTGCTCAATAATGGATGTCCATTAGAGTTAGTAATGATTCTACGCATCATGGTAAATCCTGGGTGACCTAGACGGTCATGCCAAAGCATGTAAACTTTTGAATCAATGAACTTCTGGTTCATGACAATATGTGATTCAACTGTCATTATGCATGTATAATACAATCCACTCGACAAACCATGCAACGTCTCCAATATACGCTTCTGGGTATCATTGGAGGTAATGCATAGATACTCCATATTTTCTGCACTTTTTGTTTCAATGTGGTATCCATTTAAACGTATGTCTTTAAAACTTAACAAATTTCGAGTAGATCGAGTAGCGTTCAACGCATTCTATATGGACAATATTGTTCCATTTGGTAACATAATATAGGCTTTCCCTGAGCCTTTAATCACATCTGATTGCCCTGATATTGTTGTTACCCTTACTTTTGTAAGCATCAATCTTGAGAAATACTTTCGATCTCGAAGTATTGTATGCGTGGTTGCGCTGTCCGCAAGACAAATATCTTCGCCATTTCTCATGTTTTGAGAATGACCATAGTTTTTATCCATGCTTTGTGAGTAAAGGAATCACAGTTAAAAGCAAGTTATAACAGGAAATTTAAATACCACTTTTATTGAATTTGAAATGCTAGTTTTAAACTACAAGTTCAGTACATCAAACATAAATAATTCAGTCGGATTGGTACACTTCATTCCCCCTTTCCACAATGAAGTCCGAGACATCTAGGTGTGCTGTGTTTAATTGCCTTAATAAGTCACACATTGGATTAGGTATATCCATTGGTTTAGCCTGGTCGAGAAAATTGGTCTCGACACCCTTGTCCTTGAGGGATGCTTGATACAGATCCACCAGATATTTTGGGGTACGACAAGTACGGGCCCAGTGCCCATTGCCACCATATCTACGGCAGGCTCCTTCAGAGTTTCTGGGAGCCATTGTTCATATGAGCTCTGCCTTTGTGACGATTTACATTTTTGAAGCTTGGGCCTGAATTATGCCTTGGAACCTGGTTGTGAAACTGGACACCATGATTTTTGCCTTTCCCGTTCCACCGTCCTTGTTTATGGCCATGTCCTTGTTTATGATTATTGCCACCAGAGGATGTGGCGTTCACTTTGAGGGAAGCAGCATTCACTTCTGGGAATGGTGCAGATCCAGTAGGTCGAGAATGATGATTTTTCAGTAGGAGCTCATTGTTTTGTTCAGCAACTAGGAGCACAGATATCAGCTGGTTATATTCAGTGAAACCTCACGCTCTATACTGCTGCTGCAGGAGCACGTTTGAGGCATGAAAGATGCTGAAAGTCTTTTCCAGCATATCTTCCTCAGTGATGGTTTCCCCACAGAGTTTCCTCTGGGAACTAATTCTGAATGAGGAAGGCGATTGTACCACACCATTCTCATAACATAGGATGGGCGATTATACTGCACCACCTAAAATTACAATGAAATTAAATAGCAGATAAATTTAAATATGCAGGGTAGGCTGGCCGATTATGGCGCTCCACCTAAAAATTTGCAGTAAAATTAGATCTGTGGTCCAAGATAGGCGATGATACCGCACCATCTTGGATTGCAGTAAGATTAAATTTGCAGTTCAAGATGGGCGATTGTACCACATCATCTTGGATTGCAGTATAATTAACATAAATAAACACTGGGTTGGTAATCAAGATCTACACCAAACAAGAAATCAAAGATATATGTAACTGTTAGGTTGAGAACTAAAAGCAAGCATGGTGAAAACAGTTCTTCGCGAGGGTATATCCAGCAGTTGAGGCAAAGGAAGAAGATGAGCAGTAAAATCCTTCGAGGAAACATTTTTTTTTTTCGTTCGGCGAAGAGAAATGAGAAATGGTTATATTTAGAGAGTCGTGCTGATAACGTGTTATAAATAGGTCAAAGTTAGAGAGATAAGCTTTACTAGTGACATGAGCGAAGCAGGTGTAAAATATTACACTGTAACTATAGCACAAGAGGATGACAAATAAAATAGGGAGGAATATATACCGATGTTATTGATATTTCCTTTCTTATTCTATATATTTTGATAGTAGTCGGAGTGCTCTATTTATAGAGCAACTCCATACGAACATATTCTTACACTTCGAAATTTACAGCACATGACTTTGAAAATACGATCACCTTTATTTCCAAAGTCTACATCACTTTGTATGGGTATTGAAAAAACTTATGTGGGCATTCATTAAACTGCCAACGGTTTCAACATTGCCAATGTTTTCAACAATTAAGATCTTTTATGCATATACCAGTTTTCTTAGTTTATGCTGACACATGGGTACGATTAGTGGTCCATCAGCCAATAGTTGATGTAGGGAAGGTGAGATACGATGGTCAGTCATTCACGCATGCATAGAAAATTTGTATATGTTTTTTTTTTTATTGTAAACCCTAAAGTTTCTAATTGTATTTGTATACAATGTATATGTTGAAGGAATAAATGAAAAAAAAATATTATGTTCAACTTGGAGGTTGAAGATGAATAACTCATGAAAGGAAAGTTATAAATCAATTTCCTTTGTATCTAATTCATTTCTAATCTCTCGTCACTTAGTACTATGGTCTAGTAGTATTCATCTTCACTTAGAAGTGAGAGGTCTTAGGTTTGATTCTCGCTAAAGGCGAATTTGAACTACATTATTGCTAGCCCATTGTGAGGCTTAGCCCACCCTCTTCCCTCTTCGTGTAGATAATATAGTCTGCTCACAACAAAACAAAACAAACAAACAAAAAAATTATTTCTAATATCTCACAATGAAAATTATTCCCTCTACTTTTACTTTTTTTGAGTATGTCGATATTTTTACACTAAGAGGAGGAAGAGTTCGGCTAAGCCACATAATTGACAGCTTAATTTGGTATCGAATTCACCATCCACGAGATTCGAACCTAAGACCTCTCACTTCCAAGTGAAGAAGAATACCACCAGACCGTAGTACTGAATGGCCTATACTTTTAATATAGCATGATTATAGAAGCTTATTCATTTAAATCCAATCCTTATTGTGTTATAGTCAAGATAAGGCGGTACTTAGGGTTTAGGAGTGGTTTAGGGTTTACGGTTTATAGGTGGTTGATCCCATTTGCTGCTTTGTTTGTGTTGTTTATGTTTGTTGGCCTCAAGGTAGGCTTTCTTTGTAACTCTCTGGCTTTTTTGCCCTAGAATGATATTTCCCGGTTTCCTCCAAAAAAAAAACAATTAGAAATGTGAAAACAACATGATTCCTTCTGTCCAGCCTTCAACCAAAATGGAGAAGTGAAAAGTAGTAGGCCTGTTTAGCATAATTTTCTCCTTTGAGTTACACAGTTAACTTCTCCTGTGAAAAACTAAACAAGCGCATTAATTTGCCACTAAACAACTCTTTGGCCAAATTGTGACTTCATTAAAATCCTATCCCTATTTTTACATTATTAGCCGAATTTCCTGGTGTGATGACTGATGAACCACATGTGAAAGAAAGCCGCTGAACTACTAGTTGTTGCAGCTGTTGCTTGGTCTATTTTTCTTCTTTCCGAACTTTTTCGGCTTAAATTTTGAGATAGAGTTTTCGGTTCAATTACCAAACCGAAACCAGCCCTAGTTTACAACGTTACATTTGGTATATTTGTGTTTATAGCTAAATTTTGTATCATATTTTTTAGTTTTATTTATACCTATTTTCTAATTTGCATCCATTTTATAGTAATTTTCATTTTGGCTTTTATTTGTACCCATGTATTTAATTTCTTTTTGCACCCACTCATCAATTTCGTCCATAGCTGCCAGATACGGAGTATGATTTGAGTTCAGAGTTCGGTTTGGGTACAAAATTCGGTAGTAACCTGTAAATACCATTCACCAGAGTGTATACATAGACAGTACCATATTTCAGTTTGATTCGTTCTAAATTCGCAATGTTGAACCTTTCCTCTCTCCTGTGCAATTCATACCCCACCCACTATCTTCCCCTCGATAAGCTCTCCTTAATCTCACTTTCCCTGTTTTCTCTCTCTCTCTCTCCTTTCTTCTCCTTCCCCAACAACCACAAGGACCACAACGGTTGTAAACTCATTTTGACTTTCCATCAGTCTCTCTCTTTCTCCCTCATCTCTCTTTCTCTGCTTTTTTCTCCTTCCCTGACCTCTTCTTTCCTCTCCTTTCCTATCAACCACAACCATAACAACGACAAATTTACTACCGATTTTACAGTGACCAAATGCGTTTTTCTTTTCTTTAATTTTTTTCTAATCTGATTCGAGATCGAGATGAACCACCGAATTGCCAAAGTATTGGTTCGTACGTACCGATACAAAATTCGGACCCCATTTTACCTAGTCCAGCAACTATGATTTCGTCCTTACCATCCATCTTTGCCAAAAAATTTGTTAATTTGCTAACATGCCACTTTGTGGGATCCATAAGTCTAGTAACACATCGACACATGGACTAAATAAACAAAGTAAAAGTAACATCTAAAATTTTTAAACAATAAGAAAAACTAAAGAATAAATAGAAATAAGGTTAAAAAAATTATAATATATGTTGTCATTCTCAACAACCGAACCAGCCACCTCCACCTCCACCTCACATCACAGTCGGACCCAGCCACCTTGGCCCCATCGCGGATTCCCGATCAAAATCTTCCCTCCTATTCAAAACTCATTCACTAAATGCCAACAGTGGCAAATCTGATTTAAAAACTTGCAAGTGCCAGTGTCAGGTAGGGAAGCGAACACCATTCATAAGGGCTAATTCGCAAGGGCCAATGACATGACCGCATAAATTAAAGAGCTCCACCACTCTGCATCCATGTCGGCCTAAACATCTAGACGCCCTTAATTAAATCAACTCAAGTCCACGTCCAGAGGTGACATATCTTCGCAACTTGTCGACATTTCATTCTCATGCACCAGATACATAGTAAATTTGTCCCTTCAAGGCTCTAAAAATGCCGAGAGGACCAAATCTACCACGATCAACGGTAAATTCATCACAGCAACCCCCCCAAACAAAGGCCGACGGATCTAAGAAGATCCAACTCATTTAAGTTGGGATAATAAAGCCCCAATAAGACTTGAGGTGAGACAAATCCTTGACCGAAAGTCTAGCATCGAAAGGCTAGGAGAGAAAGCTCGATCTCCACATATAATGGGAGGAGAGGCTAGGTTTATTTTCTTACCTAAATTGGTTTCAAAGGAGCGGGAAAAATAATCAACTAGTGTGAATTTCTATTAAACTCCAAAATAGTTATCATACATCTCTCTCTTCCTTTTTCTTTTTTTTGGAGAGTGTACAGTGCCCTATTTTAGAGTGGTATTAACATAAGAGAATTGGTTGAATATGATAACTTATAGATTCAAGACATACTGAATGAAGAAGTTGACGACAACTTCCAAAAAACATTTCAAGTTGAAAAGTATAAGATGGATTACTAATTAATGAAAGAAGGGTATCCAATCCAATCCCCAAAAACTAGTAGGCGGTTGGTGGTTGGCCTTCTACACCATCCTTGCGGCAACGAGGAGGACCTCTCTAAGAATATCTCCAATGGACATGTCAAAAGACAAAGATCAAATATTAATTTGATGGATTACAAGGTAATGTCAAACTTCCTCCTTTGGATCCAACCCACATGCATTTTGTTTGACCATGTTTGACAATACAAAAAGATATTATCTTCAGTTGACAAAGAAAAGAGGAGTGCATGGTGTATACATCTTCGAGTGACAGTAACAACTTCCTAACATACAAACCTAGTAAGCCTAACAGACCAAGACATTGGATTGGTCAATGGGCCTGCCTGATTGGATCCAGGCCTGATAAAAAACAGCCCAAATTTTTTATCTTGGGCCCTAAAATTATAAAACTAAGCTGGCCAAGCCCATCTGAACCATAGAGCAAGTTAGCAACCATCCTTGCCAGTTGCTTGCAAGAATTGGCTTCTCAAAGTTCTCAGAATCCCGGAAGACTTTCATCGAAATTGGTCTGCGCTTGCTATTCCAATGGAGAAGGCAGAGATTGAAACGATCACTAAGCCTTACAGGCTTCTGCTCTCTTGCCCCTCTGGTCTTCCACCCTCACAGGTTCTTCAACTCTTCGTTTCCGCCATTCACTTGATTTGTATGATTAACAAAGCCATACTTCAGTGGTAATCTTTTCAAATGCATATGATTTACAAATCTGATGCATTTTTTGTTTTGTGGGTTTATAGATTTCTGTGGTTTTTGATGGAGTTTATGATCGAATTCCCCATCCAGACATCAACTTGGAGAATTCTATTTCTGAGGTGATCTTTTGATTTATGTAATTATGTATATGTGTGATCAGTAAGCTGCATTTTATATATTTATGTTCATTTATGTATTTATTGTCTATTGGGTTTCTTTATTTTTAGTTTTACAATTGATAAGTGAGAGAGTTGTAAATTTAAGGAGAAATGAAACAGTCCGGTGTGTTATGGGTTGCATTTTGGGGAGCCCAGTTCTGGTAGGAATTAGATGAGCTTGTTTGTTCTATTACAAAATCTACTTGGAGTATCTGCAATTTAGGATCCTGGGTTGAGTTTATTTTCTTGAATACGCAAGCGTCTTTCGGTGGTTTTTTCATCACAAGCTTGGTTTTCTGATTTGTGTTCACTCACATTTCTATACTGTATGGCTAAGCTGTTTTATTTTGTTTTTATAGATATGGGATCAAAGGGTCCAGAAAAATCCATCACTGTACAATGGGACAAAGTTCAGGGTATGTGGATCGTCTTTGACAATGAAACTTATGTAGTATGATGGCAGGATCATTTAGTTTCTTCCTGACAAATATCCCCCTGTCTGAAATTGTAAACCGTAGTTTCATTTGATTTTCGATATTCATGTAATGTACTGATCTAGTGTACATTGTTGATAATCATACAGTATGGACAACATGTATGGAATGGTGGAGGTGGATCTAACCAAGAGCCTCATGTGTGCCTCCACCTTGGTCTGACAGATTATAGGTCTCTCTCTCTCTCAATCAAACAAACAAAATGATCGGCATATATACTGTCCAAATCTGATTCTTTAATGCAACATTCTTAGATTTATGCGCTTATTCACAGTTATTACCTCTTCTAAAAAAAAATTAAAAAAAACAAATATTGACAGTGGATAGCATTTTAAGTAATTTAGCTTATTTATACAGTTTCATGAAGAGATGGTTTCTTGAACAAAGTGGAAATGTTTTTTGTTCTGTCTTGGCAGATTCTAATTCCATGATACTTGAGAAGAGAAATTAGTTTGTAATTGGTTCCTTCTGCCTAAGAAACTAGGAAAACAAGAAACAAATTACAATCAGATGCCACTTTTTAAAAGGATATACAATCAGCCTTTTATTTTGCTGGTTTTAAATCAGTTATCTACTTGCTTTGCAGGACTTTTGTGGGCACAAACTTAAATCCTTTGTGGGAAAGATTCCTGGTTCAATCAGAAGGTATTACTGCAGGAATTAGTACATTTTTCTCAATGAGCTTCCATTATTTTTCTCGTTTTTGTCTTTCGCACACCCACAAACTTGAGTCCCTGATCATCTTTAATCTTTTCTCCTATTGGAATCCTGAGCATTTGGTAAAATTAATGATAATGAAGCCTTACGATGGGTAAATTCAACTCAGAAGGCATATAATTATTCACTTGGTTCGTAAATTTCTTTGACGTTTACAGCTTTGCTTGTCTGTAGATGATGCCATACGTTGTCAACACACCTCAAGTCCATTGGGTAATGGTGCTATTGTGGAGACATCTGACAAGAAAATACTAGTGTTGCAAAGAAGTAACAATGTCGGGGAGTTTCCTGGACACTTTGTATTCCCAGGAGGCCATCCAGAGGTATCATAACTGAAACAAAAATAGTTTGCGACCTCATTTTGAGCTGCATTGTGAGATTTTATCATTGCCTATATATGCTTGCCGGTGCATGATATCATTGTTTTGGGATCATATCAATGCTTGCCACACATTATCTAGATCATTTCAAACTTTTTTTTCATCCTTGTAGTAATGATAAGAAGGTTTTTCTATTGCTTTATCCTTTTTCAGGGTTTTCTCGACCTCTAATTCCATAATATTTGATCATTAACAGCCCCACGAAGTTGGAATAATATCCCATCACCATAAGGATGTGACAGACTCCGAAGCTATTAACAACAAAGTTTCTCAGGAGATGTTTGAAAGCATTGTTCGTGAGGTAGTTGAAGAAATCGGAGTACCGTCAGCTTCCCTTGTAAGTACATCTGTATGTTTGTTTCCTAATTGTCCATTACACATTTTATGCATCTTTCCCACTCACGATGAGTTTTATTTACTGTATTGGTGATGTGGAACAGAAGTGGTGGTTGCCCTAAATTAAAGGGTGTTTTAGTATGTTACTCTCTAGGGTTTTAGTATTTTAATATCGGGTTTTAGTTATTTGATTTCCTACTTTTATGAGGATTAAGATTATTAGTTTCATTGGGATTAGATTTAGTTTCCTAATATCCCTTGTAATTCCAATAGTTGTATGAATGGAGAGTTTATGAATAGAAAAGCTGTGTTTTCCAGAGATTGGAATTCTGATCCTGCGATGGGATTATTTTGTTGAGATGCCAAAACTCTTGGTGAGAGGCCAAGAACGGTTGTGATGTCCCTGGAGCGATTCCAGTTTTCTTTTATTCTTGTTTTAGTTTAAGTTTTATGGGTTTTTGCCTCCGCCAAACTACGTATATTCCGCTGCCTGCACCAATCGGACTCTCTAGGTTTAGGGCCATTTTATTATCCTACGATAATGAACTTCTTCTTTTGATGCTACAAAGCAACTTCCCTCCTTTCTGGCTAAAAAGTATCTAATGTTAATCATTTGGCCATAATGCAGCATGAGCAAGTTTTTATCGGTATTTCCCGCAGGGAGCTTAATGTGAGACCAACTGCATTTTTCTTCATGAAATGCAGTCTCAGCTCAAAGGAGATTCAAAAACTGTATTCTAGTGCCCAAGACAGCTTTGAATCAACTCAGCTCTTTACAGTTCCCATGGTAAGTTCAAAATTTTTTCTGACAGAGATGCACCATCATGTATGTATTTTCTAAACAATTGTTTGCATTGGAACTCTTTCGTTTACTTATTTGTTAATATTCAACTCACGGTCAATGATGGTAGAATGGCAAGAGGTAATTGTGCGGTAATGTTGTTTGCGAGCTACGGTGATACTGACTGAAACATGGTTGAATAGTGATGCAAACTTATGGGGACTTTGTGACGAGACAATAATCTTCCTCATTAACAGCAAAACAAGTTGAGATGAATAACAATGCCTTGCTTTTTGTGATACAATGGACCACTCATGAATCTCAACTTGCCTTTTGAGTTTCAATACCAGATTGAATTAGAGAACATGGCGTCGAAAATGCCAGGCTGTCATGAAGGTGGATTTGCGTTGTATAAGATGATGGTTGAAGCCGTGAAGAATGTTTGATGGAAGATCTGCTCATATCTCTCAGCCGTTAGTGTCTTGGCAGCTTTCAGTAACACTTCTAAGGCTCGGACTCCCTTTCTTCGTTATTAGCTATTCGGTACAAAAACAGACAACCTTGCTTGTTATACTCGGTTTCATACATATGCTTGTAAAACATGATTTATTTTGAATCACAGTTAATTTGAATTATATACCTGTAATTTGACAATGGTGGCTTATCCTAGCTAATGACAGTTACTGTCATCAACTTGTTATCACCAATAGGGATAAACATATTTTACAATCTGTGATACATGGGTTTTTTTTTTTAATTGGTTAAATTGCAGCAACAGTCCCTTTTCATTTCGATTTTCGCTTTCGTCCTTGTAGTTTTTTTGTTAGCACTGTTAGTCCAATCCGTCAAATGAAAAGATGTGCACAAAAGTGGATGAAAAAATCGACCTAGTTGACGGATTGGCTGTAGTGAAACCGGATGAAACCACGAGGCGAACGTGCAACAAAAAAAAAACTGCAAAATCGAAAGTGAAAATCCGAGCAAACGACAGGAAGGATAATTCTTATGAGGGATTCATGCTGGATAATTTTTCCCGGTTACAATTCATGTTGGATTTAAGTACATTGGTAAAAGCTTAGATGATCTGTGTTTTTACTGCGATTTACCTCTGAGACTTTAGCAGCAAGGTAAAAACTAAAAAGTGCCCATTTCTGGAGAGTAGGTGCCTAGGTGGAGTCCATGAAAGAGAAGGCTAGGCAAAGAGGTAAGAGTATCTTGTCTTATAATTGCCCTATCACTATTTTTCCCACTTGACCAGATGCATTGTTTATGATCCTTTTTTCTGTTGCTTCTTCTCTTCTTTTCGCTTTATGGGTTTGTGTGGCAGATGACTTACACGGCACAGGTGCATTGCCACTTGGAGTCATTATTAATGAAACAGAGATATGTGGACAAAAAACTTGCGCGTTTTTATTGACACAAGACGTTACTGTGGCAATATGCTCGTGTCATGTAAATTCTTCTATGTGTGGTATACATTGTAAGTTTGCGATCAAGTTCCACTATACATAACTACACGACTAATGAGACTTTTGATAATCATTTTATTTTCAATTTTTAGTATTCAATTTTTACTTTTTTGAAAAATGAAAACTTTGGTAATTACTTTCAGTTTCTAAGTTTTAGAAAAATATAACCTAAAAAACAAAAGTTTTGAAAACTCAAGAAAGTGGTTTTCATATTTTGGTTTTGAAGTTTCATTTTTCTGGAAACCGAAAGTAGTTACCCAATTTCAAAATTCAAATAAGAAAAAACAAAATGATTATCGAATGTCATCTAATATTATCAGAATTAAAACATGTATCAAACTAAATAGATGGAACGACTTGGATATATTAACGGACACATCCTATTTATCAGAGCATAGTAAAATTTCGCAAACTACACATGTACATGAACCAAAATTGCAATTGGGCTAATAATTGATTCATATACCATTACTAGACCTAGAAGCTTTCCTAGTTGCACTGCTTTGACTGGAAAACTGGACATTTCAATTTAGCAGTAGTGTGTACGAACAAAATGCTGATAGACATAAACGATAATGAAAGCAATCCGTATTTGGTGAGTCAATGATGGCGAAAGCAAAGCCTAAGTCAATAAATTTTTTCATGAATATATAAAACCATATATTATATTACTAGATAAACATATGATGTTTACACGTTCTAAAATTAAAGAAAATTCACTGTAACATAATAACACATAACATCATTAATTTATTTCTTGTAACATAAATAAGAAAAAATTGTACTAATGGTTCTTTAACTAAAAATATGTGACTATTGGTCATTGACTCATGAAGACGTGCAGTTATAGTCTTTTTCGTCAACTCCGTTAAAACTTCTGTCTAAATGCGTCATGTTGAAAGACCATACTACAATCTGGTTAAATTGTGAGACAATTTCTATAATTGTGTTAAAGTTGAGGGACCATTTCGTTAAAGTTGAGAGACCATTGCAATAATTTTAGCATTTGATTTTCCATATTTTCCTCTAAATTCAGCCTCACATGTATGACATGTGACTCATTTAACTGAAGTTTTAGCAGAGTTGAAGAAAACGACTATAGATGCACGTTTTAATGAATTAAGGGATCAATAAGCACGTTTTTTTTTAAAAATCATTGTTTCAATTGAGTTAAAATTGAAGAACTTTTACTACAGTTTCTTCTATAAATAAATAGGGTGAAAGATTGTTTACTACCCTTATGTTTCGTGGTTTTCAACATTTAGTACATCAAGGTTTTTTCGTCCCAGAGTCATACCTAAAGTGTAAATTTTGGGACAGTCTCATACATCCGTTAGTCAAACTGTTAAATCTCCCGTTAACTGTGACGTGGCGCTCATGTGGACAATGACTAGGCCCCACGTGTCATCCACATGAAAATTAAAAATAAATTATTTTATAAAATAAAATAAAAATATTATATTAAAAAAAAAATGCTTCTTCATCTTCCCCAAATCCCACCTGTGCCCACCCTCCCATCACCCACCTCTTCGTCTTCCCCAAATCACACCCTCATTCGCACTTAGCCAACCTTAATCAAACCCCCCAAAATGTCCAATCTGCAACTAAAGACTTCATGCACCCTCCCCGCCACCCTCCCTTCCCGACCCCCTCCCTCATTCTCTTCCATGCACCTACCTCCCCGCCGAAGCCCTACAGAGCAGGACCTCCGGGTCCTACTCCGCTCATTACTCCTGCCAGAAACCGACCTCGACACATGACGCCGCCGCTTCTTCGCACTAGCTCCTTCACTATGCTTTTGGAACTTCCACCGACCCATACTTCTCCAACTATCGCCAGAACCTGACCCCCCAACCCGTGGTCGTTTTTGTCCTTCCCTATAATGCTCTACTCTGCTTTTTGGGTTTTGGATTTTCGAAACCATCAAACACCCAAAAAAGGACCAAATTTTGAATCCAACACGCAGATTCAATCCCAGCTTATCCTCAAATCAAAATCCACCAAATTCTTCAAGTTTTCAACCAAACGGGTCGCACGCCCAACACAATGACGCTGCCACCTCTCCGAGCACCCCCACATTGTCGGAATTTGTCGTTGCCATTTGGTTTGGAGTTCAGCCGCGACGGTGAGAAATCGAAGTCGAAGCTGAATGGGTCAAAAATATTTTGGGGATTAGGGTTTTTCATGCTGGGTTTGCTCAATTTTTCTGAAATTGAATTTTTTTAAGGATTAGGGTTTTTGCAAAGGTCGGAATAGTGGGGGAGATAGAAGGGAGGGGAGGTGAAGAAGGTGGAGATGGAGTAGGTTGGGTATAGAAGGATCAGGGGAGGGAGATGTGTCGGGAGAGTCGAAAATCAGTAATGGAGATGAGCACCGGAGAAATCTTTTAGCCGTGGGTTGTCGTTTTGGCCGTGGGTTATCGTTTCGGGAGTGAGCTTGGATCTCAGGGAATAAGGAAGGGAGGGTGCGGGTTGGGGGAGATTGGTTTTGGTGGTGAAGGAAGGTTAGGGGAGAAGGTGCTGGTTGCAGAGGGAAGAAGGAAGGTTGGGGGATACTGGTTTTGGTGGTTGGAGTGAGCTTGGGGGAGGTTTTGGGGGAGAGGGTGCGGGTTGCAAAGGGAAGAAGGAAGGGAGGGGGTTGGGGAGGTAAAAGACGAGTGGGTGATAAGAGGGTGGGCACAGGTGGGATTTGGGGAAGATGAAGGTTTTTTATTTTTTATTTTTATTTTTATATAAATTTTTTATTTTATTTTATAAAATAATTTATTTTAAATTTCCACGTGGATGACACGTGGCGCTCAGCCATTGTCTACATAGACACCACGTCACAGTTAACGGGAGACTTAACAGTTTGACTAATGGATGTATGAGACTGTCCCAAAATTTACATTTTAGGTATGACTCTGGGACGAAAAAAATTTGATGTACTAAATGTTGAAAACCACAAAATTTCAGAGTAGTAAACAAAGTTTACTATATATCATGAGCCTTAATTATAAATTAGATATGATGTAGTGATGCACAAGCAGACGGAAAATTTTCTGTCACAATATCCCCCAAAGAGAAAGAACGACACCAACATTATTGGTGCACTATACGCAGTGCACGGATTCCCACATGGGAGGGGTCAAGGGAGGACTGTTTGGACCAGCACGTGCAAACCACACCTGCGGAGAATTACTCTTCATTTTTTTAATTTAAAAAATAAAATCACTTATAACAAGAAACCACAAATACAATCCATTTAGAAATTATTTTAAAATTTAAGATTTAAAATTAAATATGAATAATATTTAACAAAAACTGATCGCATTATATACAATGAACGGGTGAGATCACAGGATCCCTAGGAAAATGATCATCGCAGGATCATTTTCCCATTTGGAAAAGGATTCTCTCCGGATCCACTTTGTAGGGATCCTAGGGATCCCCATATCTTAGCCGTTTATCGTACATTGTGTGGCCAATTTTCGTCAGATACTATTTCGGTTTAATTTTAAATTAAAAAAAATCAAATGATTTCTGACAGCACAATATACGATGAACGGCTAAGATGTGGAAATCCTAGGATGGGATCCAATTCCTATGTATAATTATAACATAATCTAGCACAAGATTACATTTATATAAAAATATATTGTTTTTTTTCCTTTTAATTTTGGCCATTGTGATTTAAATAAACAATTAATTGGTTCTGTATTTACCACCAATTAGACAGCTTTCTGTGCTTCCTTCGATACTAAGTACTTGTATGTTTATTTTTTTTATTTTTTTTAAAAGGTGGAAAATTATGATTTCTGCTGGCCATCATTGACTTGTTTATTAAAGAGATTCTGCTTCATTTCTTTTTTTTTTTCTTTTTTTCTTTTTTATCTCAATGTTATAATTTCATTGGTTATGGATTAGGAATAAAATTCTCTTGCCTCTTATTCCCCTCTATTTTCCTTCCCTCCTCTTATATATTGTTTTTTATCTTTTTTTTGGCTATTAAAAAATTAACACAAAACGTTGACGTAGCTTAACCGTAATTGTTCAAATAGAAGGAGAAGAAAGGGGAAGAAAATTAGGTTGTGAGAGAATCCTACTCTTATGGACCAATGGTGGTGAGTGCAGTAGAGCAATAGGTTGAAGTACAAAAACAACTAAACAAATTTGGTCCAGCAACCTTCCATAAATCTCCCTGAACTAAACCACTAACATTATCGGAAGGAGCCTCAAAAATATGACAATCATACTTCAAAGGACAAATTCCTGCTAATTTATACATAACATAATCTCCCTCTCTATAAGTATGTTGAATCCTACACACATCATCCTGCATTAAAGATTTACAAAAAGCCACCACGGAAAATTTTAACAGTATATAAATAAGTTTACTTGTCTGTTACGCTAGAAATTTTCTACCAACATATCAATTATTTATGTACAATTATTTAATTTCTCTCATAATATTCATATTCATGTGAGCCTCATTTGTATATAAAGTTATATACTCACATGTCTTAATATTTATATGTGACTGTGAACAATTTATTAGTCTAGACTTTAGATAAAAGTTTTTACATATGAACAATTGAATTTGGATCGAACAATTGATGCGTATAGACTTCTTTGCTCGTCGATAATAGATGATAATCTAACATTTTGATTTCAAGATAGTATATAAATTGATAGAGCATCTCCAAGAGAAGCTCTAAATTTTCGTTAAACTAGACAACGAACAGTGCCAAAAAACTATTTTAGCCACTCCGTTTAACTTTTTATCTCTAACAACACTTTCTATTTTAACAAAATTTGAATATTTTATAATTAACAATTCAAACACAACCCATTTATTTTCTAAAACACCCATCTCTCTAAATTTAGCAAGTGAACAATTGCTCTCTAAATTTAAGAGTGATTGTTCTTTTTTCTATAATAAAAAGTCTTTTACATCATCTCTTGAACTTAAACAGTAACTTTTTCTTACATAAAAAATCACGTTATTGTTCTTAACTTTTTTGTTGTAATAGAAGATAAAAATGTATTTTCACCCTCTTTTAGTTGACAAAGAGAGTTTTGTTAATATGTAATTTAGATATATGAGAAATGTTAAGGGAACTCTCTCAAAAGTGGGACTCTTTACGGACTCACTATCACCTCACAGTTTAACATCAATTCCAGTACCAACATTATAAAACATTTGAAAAAAATATGAAATAACAGAGAGTCCCAATTTTATAAGAGTCTCTTTAGTATTTCTCTTAGATATATTATATAACTCATGACATGAACAGAGTGGTTATTCGTTGATTTTCACCTCATTTTGGACTTAAACAGTCTCATCCATCATTTTCCTTTTGGACCCTTGCATTGCATGGCATATATATATATATATACATATATATGGCTATCAGTCTCCCTCTGAGCCACCAAACTTCAATTTGTCCTACTATTTTATGTCACATTTTTCTACGAGATCATTGTTAATTAGGATTAGGGGGCTCTAATTAATTGACTTCGTGTTACACTTAGGAACATAACACCTCAAAGTTTACTCTCTCCACTGTACTTTTCACAAAGTCAATCATACATCATCCATGACTCATATAAGTCTAGAAGATTACTTTATATAACTATGAAGATAAACCGAAAACTTATTAACCCTTAATGACATATAATAAACTTAGTCAAAATTTTAAGTTAGAACAATACCACATGGCTCATGCTTGCTTACTCATGATCACTATGAAAGATTCATTTACATGGACGAATATCATATAAACATGAGAGGTAATTAGCAATAAGAACAATAACCTTGACGCGTGTGTGTATTTTTTTTTTTTTTTTTAAATGGACCAACTAATGTCTTTGCCAAGGCAGATTACCCTTCCAGAAGCTAAAAAGACTCACAGAGGCATTTCAGCCTCCCTCTGATCACCATCATGTGATTCACCACCACAAAAAATCGAACACAAGACATGTCATGTGGAATACTGCTTGGAATTCATCTCCAACCACACACTGAGCTACCCCATAATGGTTACTTATCGCATAAATATGACTTAAATATATGTTGACGCATGTGATTAGATTGAAGAAATATTCTTGTGTCACATAATTTGAAAAGACAAATTCTCAAACGGTTAATCTAGACTCTTCATTGAATTGAGTCTAGTTTGAGGAGATTATAAAAATAAACATTAAATCACCCTAAAGAAGCGTACTCTTGTTAAATAGGCTGAAACTATAAGTTGTTATGTTGCTAAACTATAAACAGCGACTATCAACTTACATGATTATAGTTCGAAAATGTTTTTAGAAATCAACACCACCGTCAAGCCACATTCTCGTCTGATAATAATTTGGTAAGACAATCTATTATATTATGTTGTTAAACTATTAATCTGGATTTTCGATCCAACGCTAAATCCTTAATTCTATTATATGAGTCCAAAAATCATGTGGATAAAACGATTAAAAACGTACAAATTTAATCAGGAATTCCAAATCAGAGGGATATTTCTGAGCTAAAAAATCAAGGGGAATAATCAGTTAGCTGAAAATTAGGCAATCTTGCTTGTTCTGGTGTCGGGTTGGTGTGCTCTGAGAATTGGGATCTCCCACGGTTGAACAGAGCTTGGTTGCTGAAAAATCAGCAACAGCTTCTGCTGCTAACGAATCATGGATGAACAAGTGTTCAAATAATTGATTTTTTAATCATAATTTAAACACGTGTTCACTCATGATTCGCTAACAGCAAAGCTAATGCTGATTTTTTTCAGTAGCCAAGCTTTCTCCCAGTTAATCCCGATATAGCCCATCTGAGTTTATCAGCACTTGTCGGCCCACGCATTCACATCCCTGTACGCACATTACGCGGCGCGTGCGTTCACTCTCCCGTAATTGGTGTGATGCGTCCTGCGGTAGTCGGGCGCGGACCCGCGGGATTTGACAAATGCGCGTGGGGTCCATTTTCACTCGTGGATTTTGTCCTGTCTTGGACTGCCGTGGCAACGTGGGCGTTATCGCCTCCGTCCACAACCAGCCCCGGTCCACCTGAATATAGGTCCCAAAATGTTTAAGCCGACCCGGGCCCACCTTTGGCAAATTAAATCGACTCACACTGTGTAAAGCATCCAATCGACAAATTTTTAGTGGTGAAAATATTTTATATGAAAAATTTTAATTTTTTAAGTTATTAATCTTTTAATCTACATTTATATAATGAAACGTGATGTACCATCTCGTGTGACGGTCATACTAAAAAATCTCTCCATGCAATCATTGTAAACTTGAATACACATTACCTTCCGAGATTTTGAGATTTTTTATGAATTCTTTGACACTTCATATTTTTATATAATGTTAACATTAATATTAACGTTAAACTGTGAGATGCTAGAATATTTCTAGAAATTCTCACCTCTCTTTAGCTTTTCCCTTCAAACTATGGACCAATAATGAATGGAAGAAAATGTTCTATTGTCAAACGATTTAATTATTTGTATTAACGTGTGATTATAATGCATGACCCTAATTCTAAAGATGGAGTCACGTACTCCATGTGTGAAAATAAAATCACAAAAGACCATTAAATTATGAATTTAGGAGAAATCATTGTTGAACATTTATCCCAAGGCTATTGTCAACTTTTATTAATTCGATGGGATGTATGTGGCAATCTGAGCCTCTAGTGGTGTTTTTCCCACCCTCCATTATCTTTTGTAAATCCAATGGTGGCTTTGGGGGAGGATCGGTACAATCGTATAGGTCTCTAAATTTAAATGAGTTCTCAAAAAATGTTGTCATTTAATATTTATATGTAATAATGTTAAACTTTTTTTTTTTAAAAAAAGTTTTTTTTATTAGCACTTTAAAATCTTAGGGAAATTTTGAAGAATAGCCAACTTTAGAAGTATAAATTGAATTTTAGCCAAACTTCTTAATTTCTTATAATTCTAACCAAAAATCCACATAAAAAGTCGAAATTACCCTTTGTAATACTAATCCTCACTATCTTCTCTTCCTCTCTCATTTAGTTTGTAGCCAACCCTGGTCCTAGACCGGCAAAGACCAAGATGATCAATACGGTGGCAAGAGAAAATTCGCAGCCGAGGGTCACCACGTGTTCGGAGGTTATGGGGACAAAGACTAGGAAAATCAATACGGGCGGTGAGAGAAAATCCGCAACCGCGGATCACTACGAGAAGTTGGGACATGCGGCATCGAGGACGAGCAAGCTGATGTCGAGTGCAAAGAATCAACGATTGTGAATATCATATACAAGTCTAATTCAACCCTTGATTTCTAATTCAGCCCTTGTTTTCTTTTTTATTTTATTTTAATTGTTGAGTTATTTGCATGAATAAACTGTTGTGAGTTAATTGCAAAATGATCCCAGAAAAAAAAAATTGAAAAGGGCTGCTGCTGGGCTACAATAAGTATTTGCTGCCCGACTATCGTAACAATTCTAGCGACCCAAGTTTGTGACAAAGGAGAAGGGAAGAGAAGATTATTATTACTAAAGGGCAATTAAGGCTTTTTATTTTGGTTTTTGGTTAGAATTATAAGAAATTAAAAAGTTTGGCTAAAATTCAATTCGTGATTTTAAAATTGGTTATTTTTCAAAATTTCCCATTGGAGAACTTTATGGTTATATTAGTACTTTCATATCAGATTTTGGTTATAATTATTATAAAATTAAAATGATGGCTATAATTCGATATGGGGTCCAAATTTTGGTTATTTTTCCAAATTTCCCAAAATCTTATTGTGCACTTTTCATAAGTGTAAATATTTTTTTTCTAAATATAAAATTTGGAGTGTATGATGAAATATTTTGAGTGCCAATAACATCCAAAGAGTGATTTGTTTTCATCTATTTAAGAAAGCGAGAAAGTTGATGAATAGTGCAACACAGTGGAGATCAGATTTTCTTACCAATTTATCCTTGCATAATTTGAAATATGATTTTGGGCAGGTTTTGAATTTTTTTGGCTGAGGGACAGTTTGGTCCAATTTTTTTTGTCAAGTTGGGTGACACCAAAATTTTTGTCTCATGTGTAAAGAATAAAAAAATGAAAGGGATGAGAGAAAATAATAAACAAATGACAAAGTTGATGGTGCCCACGTGATATAAAAAAAGTCTTTCATACGTGGATAATAATGTGATTAATACATTGTCAAATGATTGTTTTTTTTTTATGTAACAAACTATATTATCTACACTAAAGGGAGGGGGTGGGCTTAGCCTCACAATGGGCTAGCAATAATGTGATTCGATCAGTTGTTTATTAAATATTATTTTCTCTATTTTTAAACACGTTCAAAACATTGTAAGAAGCGCATAATGCCGGTTATAAAAAAGGTCTTTCGCACGCAGATAATAATGTGATTAAATTAATTGTCAAATGATTTTTTTTTAAACAAACGATATTATCTGCAGTAGGGGAAGGGGGTGAGCTTGGCCTCACAATGGCTAGCAATAATGTGATTCAATCAATTGTTTATTAAATATTATTTTCTCTATTCTTAATGTAAATTCTATAGAGACCGATTTTATTATGTAAATTCAGCTGCTTTAATTGGTTTATGAGAGGTTACTTCTTACATTTAAAACATGTAAGTCACGTTGGTGTCACCAAGCTTCAACAAAAATATTTGGACAAAAATGCCCCCAAGACAAAAAAATTCAAAGGCATCCCATGCCGGTTAGAAAAAAGATCTTTCACACACAGATAATAATGTGATCAAATAAGTTGTCAAATAATTGATTTTTTTTTTTTGTAACAAACGATATTATCTACACTAAGGGGAGGAGGTGGGCTTAACCTCACAATAGGCTAGCAATAATGTGATCCGATTAGTTGTTTATTAAATATTTTTATTTTATTTTTAAACACGTTCAAAACATCCTAAGAAGCGTGTAATGCCGGTTATAAAAAATGTCTTTCGCACGCAAATAATAATGTGATTAAATTAATTATCAAATGATTGTTTTTTTTTTTTTAAACAAACGATATTATCTACACTAAAGGGGAGGAGGTGAGCTTGGCCTCACAATCACTAGCAATAATGTGATTCAATCAATTGTTTATTAAATATTATTTTCTCTATTCTTAATGTAAATTCTATAAAGACCGATTTTATTATGTGAATTCAGCTGCTTTAATTGGTTTATGAGAGGTTACTTCTAGCATGATCTAAAATGATTCATTTCAAATATTTGACTTTCCTTTTGTCAATTTACGTATATAAATACATTTAAAACATGTAAGTCACGTGTAGCATGCCGTGATTCAAAAAATGCTTTATGCACGCACGTGAGCGCGTGCATGAAGGCTAGTTATATATAATCCTATATACTAAAGTGAAACTTTAAAGTTAGAGTTTTGAAGCTTTTTTTCTTGTTTGGTTGTTTAAAATTGAACTGCTTTTGATTATTTATTGAAAGTTATGCTTGTAGTTGTTTTTACTTGTTATTTAACCACATTTCTAAATTTATAATCAATGAGTTCTAAAGTTTGTTTTGATTTAAATTATTGTTTTTTAGCATCAATACATTGTCCTATATTTTTGGAAACTACCTTAAGAAGGAGGGACTCTTTTATAAACTCGCAATCAGGGCTTCCGAAATCTCAGAGACAGTCCTATGTAAACCAAACCAAATCCCAAATTATATTTGTGGAGTAGAAAAAGCAACACGTTGTGTGATAAGTGCTTTACCCACAAGCACTTATAGCGCTTCATATAAGTACTCCATAACCAACAATTTGGTATGCAAAAACAAAAATAAAAAACCCAACAAGTTTAGGGCTCTCTCGATCCATTTATAAGGGAAAATGATTTTTATACACATTTTTTTTCTCATTTTGTCATTTATGTTTATTTTTGAATTTTAATTATTTTCTACTTTCTTCGTTTTATGAGTCGCAAAAAAGTAACGGTGTGGTGTGCATGAAAGAAAAAGTGTGAAAATTATTTGTTATTTGATATTTGTTTAACTTGTGACGCAAGCAAAAGAGGTGTTATGTTGCATGTCCCATGGCAGTCTTCTTCACGATTCAATTGTTTAGTGTTTATAAGCCAGTCCTCCTCCTCTCTCTTCTACGTTTAAGTCAATGGAAGCTTTGATAATCAATCATATTACCATTTTTACTGCTCAAAAAGATGGAAAGAGGAGAGAAAATATGTTTTTTTAGCATGAGTTCGTTTGGGAAGTGCTTTTAAATGATTGCAAGCATTTTTAGATAAAAATTATTTGAAGTGCTTCTTGACTAGTTTCAAAAACAATTTTTTTTTTTAAAAAAGCGCTTTCAATTATTTAAAGGCTCGTCTGAAAATGCTTTTGAAATGACTGAAAACACTTTTATGTAAGTGCTTTTGTAACCAATCCTTAGTAAAAATAGAAGTGAATAATGGAAAAGCACTTTAAGTACCTCCTGCAAGAAGTGTGTAGCTAGTGCTTCTTCAATTATGAAAAACCAATTTCATTAAAAGCGCTTTCAATCATTTTAAAAGTACTATCAAACAAGTCCTAAAAGCACTAGGCATATAACTTGTAAAAATTCATAAACACATAAATCTTAAAGTTGTGTAGAATTAGTTTTTTGGTTGAAACAAGTTTGTGAATTCATGGAAAAGTAAATGTGGCATTCTTATCAATAGAAGCAGACAGGTCATGACTCATAAATATCAAAATTAATAACAGAAAATGGAAAATATAACAAAATAAAAACCTAAAACAAGAAATTAATCGAATTAATCCAAGGTTTTTATTAAAAAAAAAGTTTTTTGGTTTCTCCCCCTAATCTCAACATAAAAAATAAAAAAAAACTTATTGCTTTCAAGAATTTCAATGGTAGGTAACCTGTCACCAGATTTTTTTTTAACGAATATAAATTTCAATATGTCTAGTTCTTAACCAATTGTTTGTTAAAAAAAAAAAAAAAAAAAAAAAGAAAAAAAAAAAAGAAGAAGAAGAATAAGAACATCAAAACCCTGCGCCAATCCATTGAAAAGCGCGCGTGGTCCTGTTATTTCCAATATTTCTTATATTTTTTTCCCTTTATTCTGTTTTTTCCTCCTCCCATTTTATTCCCTCTTTTTTTTCTTTATTTCAATAAAACAATATTTATTTAAAATTAAAAAAAATAGTTTTCACATAATATTTTTACTGTGATGTGCTATCTACACACTTATTTTTACCTATCACACATTCACTCTCAATTTTAGACTATCAGATCAAATGAATTTAGCAGAATAATGATAAAAAATTAACAAGGATATATGAAACGTAAAAAAAGATGTGTGAATACTCTTTTATTTTTATCTTCATACACACCTAGTCATTTTGGTCGAAAACAAGCAGCGAGATGATTTTAAACAAAGATGTACAGAAGAAAATAAAAATGTATAAAAATCATTTTCTAGGAATTTTCTCTAGAGGTAAAACCATTGTTATATATAACCACTACAGGATGACTCAGTGGTTAGGACGAGTTCAAGGCGTGTATTCTACACAGCATGTCATGGATCCAATTCTAGCCCGAAAAAGGTTGAAATACTTTTATGAGTCTTCTCAATAGAGTAGACTGCCTTCGTCACTATCTGATCCTCTTTAAAAAAAAAAAAATATATATATATATATATATATATATATATATACAAACAATCTCAACCACACAATTTCATTAAAATTAAATCCAACGGTCAAGAGGATGTCCTTTTTTTTTTTAGAAAAATGAGGATCCCTCTTGTGAAAGGATTCTTATATATATATATATATATATATATATAATCATTGGTATATATCAATACAACCTTTACAAAAGGCAATCATTTATTGGTTATTCTGGGTTCGATTTAGATTCACATAAAAGTTGCAGCTGTTGCTGTTGTCGCATACAAGTGCCTTTTTTTAATTTAATTTAAAAAGCCTATTTTATTTTCCTTAAATTTACATATTCACCTCCAATGTATATTATAAGCTAATTCCTTTCTTGCTCTTTCTACCTCCGAAATAAACGGGCTTCTCAAAAAAAAAAAAAAAAAAAAAAAAGTTTCTGTTTCCTTTCATTTGTCTCCTAAATATCTTTTTACAGCGTGTTTGTTCGATCCCATTGCTCTCTAGAAACTGCTCCTGAATTTTATGGGCAGTTTTTAGTTACATAGTGGAGGAGAACATACAAGCTTCTTTCTGTTTCTTCAAGCCTAGGTACATATCATTTCTTCATTTTATTTTTTCCTTTTTTTCTTTGGTTTTTAATCCAAATTTTCAAATTCTATTGGATTAAAAACTGAATGAGAAATTGGGATGTGTTGAGAAAAGTGCAACAACAAAAACCCATAATTTGTTTTTGTGATTTTGTGTTTTTTTTTTGTTGAATATGGGATTGATTGGTAGAGCTCTGGTTTTTTGTTGTGGAAACAGGGCAAGTGATTTGGGGTGGAGGAGAATTCAGAACCAGAGGTGTGAGATAGAAGACGATTTCGAAGGCCTTGGCTTTGCTGGAATTCAAGGGGTTTTAGAAGATTATTTGAATTTCTTTACTTGGTTTGAAGAAACGATGACTGTTTTGGATCAAAACTTCAATTTTTGATCTGGGTTTTTGCTGGAAGGAAGAGGAGAATTTCGTCAATCGTTGGCCTTAGAATTAGCTTGTGGAGGACAGAGAGAGAAACAGATACAGAGAGAGAAGAAGGGGGATATTTTTGGAACTTACTGTAATGGAGGCAGAGGCGGCCTCGGCTGAGCAGCCGCAGGCGGCGGCGCAGCCAACCTTGCCCCGGAAGAAGATGACGAAGCAGTTAACAGGAAAGCGCGATGATACGCCTTTGCATTCCGGAGCGAGGTCAGGAAACATGGCTGTGGTGACGGATATCCTTGAAAATACAGAAGAGGGTGCGTTGAAGGAGTCATTGACAAAGCAAAACTCATCTGATGAAACAGCACTATATGTTGCTGCAGAATATGGTTATGTTGATTTGGTCAGGGAGATGATCAAGTACTATGATCTCGCTGACGCCGGAATCAAAGCGAGAAACGGGTTTGATGCGTTCCACATTGCTGCCAAACAAGGAGATATGGGTATGTCTATGGTCTACCATAAGACCCTTCGGTTATTTTTTCATTTTTCGTGTTATGTTGTTTTCGGTGGCAGATTAATGTTTTGGGTTTTTTTGCAGATGTGTTGAATGTGCTTATGGAGGCTCATCCGGAATTGACCATGACGGTGGATCTATCAAACACCACGGCTTTGCACACAGCTGCGGCGCAAGGGCATATCGAGGTGGTGAACTTTCTGTTGGAAGCAGGAAGCAGCTTGGCAACCATTGCTAAAAGCAATGGCAAGACCACGCTGCATTCTGCGGCGAGAAATGGTCATTTGGAGGTTCTGAAAGCGCTTTTGGACAAGGAGCCTGGTATCGCAACACGTGTGGATAAGAAGGGGCAAACGGCACTTCACATGGCGGCTAAGGGGCAGAATCTTGAGGTGGTGGAGCAGTTGATTAACGCCGATCCTTCTTTGATAAACATGGCGGATAACAAAGACAATACCGCATTGCATATAGCTACTCGGAAGGGTAGAGGGGAGGTAAACTGACCTTTTCCCTGACCACTGAGTTTTCATGTTTTATTAGTTGAGTAGAATGCATCATATAGCAATAATGATTTGCTTTCAACAAAATTCTTCACATTCTATGCCTATAGCATTATAGGCTATAGCGTATGTTATGTTCGGATGCTCTCATCTTATGTTCGGATGCTCTCATCTGCCGGATTTTATGCATTGCTCTGGCGCAATGGACCGCTAGATCTCGATCTTCTGGAAAAATAGTAGTCTTGTATAAGCTTACCTTCATTAAGTTTTGTAATTTGGGCATCTTAATCGCTTTTTTGGGGTGCATTTCCGGGTTGTCTCCCCACAATGTTACAAATTCTACCTTTGTTAGGTTTTATAGGTACGCTTCTTCTACCTTTGATTGGCTGATCGGATGAATTTATGACCCCTTTTACCAAATTACAGAGAGATTGTACGTTTCAATCTTACAAGCATAATGCCGGTTATATGTGTGCAGATTGTGAAGATGCTACTCGAACACAGTGAAACCAACACAAAGGCAGTAAACAAGTCTGCAGAAACTGCCCTTGACACTGCCGAGAAAACTGGGAACTCGGACATTAAAGCTTTTCTCCAAGAGCACGGTGTCCAGAGTGCTAAAGAAATCAAGCCACAAGCAAGAAACCCAGCTCGAGAGCTGAAACAAACGGTGAGTGACATCAAGCATGAAGTCCACCACCAGCTAGAACACACTCGCCAAACCAGAAGACGAGTCCAAGGCATTGCCAAACGCCTTCACAAAATGCACTCGGAAGGCCTCAACAATGCCATAAACTCAAACACTGTCGTGGCTGTCCTCATTGCCACGGTCACCTTTGCAGCAATTTTTCAAATCCCTGGCCAATACGTTGATGACCCTGAAGACATTCCCAAGGGGCAGTCACTTGGCGAGGCAAACATTGCTCCCAAACTCGCCTTCATAATCTTCTTCATCTTCGACTCCATTGCGCTTTTCATTTCTCTTGCTGTCGTGGTGGTGCAAACTTCAGTGGTGGTAATCGAGAGCAAGGCGAAGAAGCAGATGATGGCGATCATCAACAAGCTGATGTGGTTGGCTTGTGTGCTTGTTTCCGTGGCATTTTTGGCGCTCTCTTTCGTTGTGGTGGGTGAACAGAAGTGGCTAGCAATTGGAGTCACAATCATAGGAACTGTAATTATGGCTGCAACTTTGGGTACTATGTGTTTCTGGGTAGTTAGGCATCGGATTGAGGCGAAAAACATGAGGAGCATTCGGAGAACATCGTTGGACAGCAGATCGCGGTCGTGGTCGCTGTCTGCAGTAATGTCTGAATCTGAGCTCCTCAACAATGACTATAAGAAGATGTATGCAATTTGAAACTACTTCTACATACACACACCTGCCACATTTTTTGGGTTCTTGTTTTCCCAGCATTGGGCCTAACAGGTGTATAACTATTATATAATTCTTCAAAAATGTATATTCTCTAAGGAGTTGATCATTTTTTTTTGGGAACTGTTATTGTCACTTAAAAAATCTCATTCTACGTATTTTTCTTTCTAAATATAGAAAGTTTGGAGTGCAAAATGAGAATTTTGAGTGCTAATAATGATTCTCTTTTTTTCTCCTTCAGAAGTTTTTGGGTTTTTGGTCAATTATATCAGATAAAAATAGAAATAGAGATGACAATTCAAACCGTTAAACTCGATAATCGTGGATAACGTTTGAATGGAACGGATTTGGGGATGAAAATCGGTTATATTTCGAATATGAGGATACCTGAAAATTTACCGGTTATGGTTTCATATATTGTTATATGGGTTTTCGATCCGTATCCTTATCCAAATCTGATCCGAATAATACAATTATATTCACCGAATCCATTACCTTAAGAATTACAAAAGTTGCATTTTTGTGGGAAAGTTCAAAAGTTTTGAATTAAAATCAATAAGAACTCAATGGTGCTTATAGGAGAGATCAAACATCAACTAAAATCATCAATGTATCTATTATATTATAATGAGAAAATTAATATCTATTATATTATAATGCGTCAACTGAACAAATATATATTTTTAGTATTAACGAAAATGGGTTCCGTTAACCGATGAGAAATTTGTTACTCGGTGGGTATGGTTATGGATAATCCTCAATGGTTAATTTGCGGTTATAAATATGATTAATTTTTATGGTTATTGGGATGTATATAGTATTTTCGTCCTTAAACCAAACCGTTGCCACCCCTAAATAAGAACAATGTAACCACCACCCCTAGTGGTCGGGAACAAATTTCAGGCCCATATTCCACATATCACGCTCTGGGTTGGACTCCTAGCGTTAATGAATCACACAATGGTGCCCATGAAAGGCTAAAATGTCTCTGTGAGTCTTCCCAGCCCCTTAAAAAGGTAGACTGCCGTAACGAAGTCATCCACTGATCCCTTTTTAAACTAAAAAAAGAAAAAGAAAAAGGAACAATGTGTCTAAATTGAGAGAATATTGGCATTCATGAAGTTGACAAGAGGGGGCAATCATAGTGAGACAGTACATTTAATGTACCCTTTAAATATAAGGAAAACTAATGAAAATGACTTGAAAACTTTGAATTTTAACGATAAGGACAAAATAAAGGGTAAAGTAAATAGTACTAGGATTGATTTTTTAGTGTAGAAATGTGATTTTTCGTTAAAGTGAACAATATCAGAAGCTTTTCGTTAAAGTTCCCCTAAATATATCATCGTGCAGAGTTTACTATTTAGACATGTGATGATAATAATTATTAAGAATAAAAATAAGTCGATGTTTAAACAATTTAAGTACTCCAACGTTTAGACTATGCGTTATTGATTACATTGTCAATCACATTTCATGTGAAAGTTTTGATTCATGTTTAGTCCAAGTATAAAGGTTGGTGTCACTTTTATAAGATGACACAGTGGTGGAGCCAATGTGGGGCAATGGCTGTTACTCACCTCAAAAGGTGGACTATAAAACTGGACCTATTTCAAATTTTCCCCATATTAAAATCATCATTTTGAAATTTCGTTTGACGCCTATACTAGCTAAGATAAATGAAATAAGTAGACATTTAATCAATATTTTTTAAATTGGCACAAACAAAAACTACGTCGTTTGTGTTTTGTTTCAATTAAAAAAATAGAGTTTAGCATGCTAATTCTCAAACAAGCTGAAGACTTATCAAATACGCAAACACCTCCTCCACTCAAACTTCATATCTCCTAATTCAAAGCTTATCCGGTGTTCAGGTTCCGTCAGACACCTTCATTGCACGTAGTTGTATCACAGAATCCCAATCATATAAGTATTTTTCTCATCTTGGGTTCATTGGGATTTTTAGGATTATTGTGTTGAGTGCTTGATATGAACTAACTTTATTGTTGTAAATTTTTGCTCCGACATGATAAGTAACATGTCAGTGGCTTACGAAGATGAGATGATAGAGATCTAACCTTATCTAAGAAAAACATGCCGATTCCTAAACAATCCGTTATTTAGAACGAACTAATTATATTACATTTATAGAGCTTATATTAACTTGATATTAAACTCTAAAAGCGTCTCATTTTTATAGAAAAAAAAACAATTACCAATGCGATCAGTAAACGCAATTTTACGGTACATTCAGCTCTAGACAGAAACACAAACACTTTGATGCATAATTCAGAAATATTAGGCACCACATATGATAATGCAAGTAGTCATCTGTCGAGGCGGCTGCCAAAATGGTCCCCTCCATTGTCCCCCAATTGCAAATAGGGGACATGGGCCTTTCAATGGGCTTCAAGCCCAATTTACAAAGACGCCCAATAGAATCCAGATTTTCCTGAGACACGGATATTTTCCGGGAAGCCCAATTGGAACCCGTTTTGTGAGAAACGGGTATAGAGATGATTCGGGTCGAAACGTCGAACCAGAAGAAAAGCACAGGCAAAGGACCTCTCTCTCTCTCGTCGACTCAGAGACGGTGATATGGACGACGAATTGCTGGAACTGCAGAGGCAATTCGAGTTCGCACAGCAGGCGAAATCGAGCATCAGATTATCCGATCGAAACGTCGTCGAATTGGTCCAGAAGCTTCAGGAGCTGCATATCATCGACTTCGAGCTTCTCCACACCGTCACCGGCAAAGAATACATTACTCCCGTAAACCACACACACACACTCTCTCTCTCTCTCTCTCTCTCGCTATCTCTTTCTGTTTGTTTCTCCAGAAAATAGACGAGAAATTATGTAAAGAAACTTTCTTTAATTTTTTTATTTCGGTCATCAAACAATGCATTTCGGTTTGAATTTCATCGCAATTCAAATTAATATTGTGTTTAATTATTAATTATCGTGTTATTGTTGTTATTTTATTCGATACGATATTTGCATTTGTAATTTGAGTACTGAGTGTGGTTTTTGGCTTAAAGATTTGAATTTGATGATGGTGGTGGTGTGGTAATGATAGGATCAATTGAGGAATGAGATATCAGCGGAGGTCAGTAAACTAGGGCGTGTTTCGTTGATTGACCTTGCTGACGCTACCGGTGTTGATTTGTATCATGTTGAGAAGCAAGCTCAACATGTTGTTTCGGATGATCTGGGGCTTATGTTGATTCAAGGGGAAATAATATCGCAGTCTTATTGGGATTCTGTCGCCGAAGAAGTCAATGACAGGCTTCAAGAGTGTAGCCAAATCGCTCTGGCAGCACTTGCCGTGCAGTTGCATGTCAGTTCGGAAATGGTGGCATCTGTGTTGGAGCCCCGCCTTGGGACTTTGGTAACTACTTACCTGGTTTTGAGTGATTTTGGAATTGAGGAAAGGAAAATTATGATATGGGTTGTTCTCTTGATTCAGGTGAAAGGTAGGCTTGAAGGTGGGCAATTGTATACACCTGCATATGTTGCACGGGTTACTGCCATGGTTCGTGGTGCTGCCAGAGGTATCGCAGTTCCCACAAACTTATCATTGTTGTGGAGTTCTTTACAGCAGTTGCTGCAAGAAATGGATGGAGCGAGTGGAGTGGCTGTAGAAGGTTCATTTTTCCAGTCCCTATTTAATGGGCTTGTAAGGGAAGGACAGCTTCTTGGATCACTTCGTGCAGGAGTTCATTGGACACCTAATGTATGTGTCATATTCTTGTTTCATTTGGTTTCGGTACTTCGATTTCGTTGCATATGATGACTGGAGCAAAAACTGCATACTCTGATTAACATCGACTTCTGTAATGTTCCAGCACAAACTTGCAGAACCATTAGCTTTGTTATTACAGAATCACCTTCCATAGACTTTTTGGCTTTCTATCAAAGAAAAATATTTTCTTTAAAGCTGACTATATGTCTACATTATTTGTAAATTTCGTACAGGTCTTTGCCATTGCTCAAAAGGAATCAATTGATTCTTTCTTTTCACAGGTATGAAGCCCTTTTCTCCCTCCTATTTGTAAAAACGTGGTGTCCAAAAACCTTTAGATGCTTACTTAACTTCAAATTTAACATGTACTTTTAATTGCATGCTCAGTTATATGTTTTAGTTTCAGCCTCTGATTTGGTCTTTTACTTTTCTTTTCAACAAGTGTAGTATATGTGGTATTTAGCACTATTTTTTGTATGTGTAGAGTGTCAAGATTACTAGTAGCTTCTCAGTTCAAGGCTTGGACCTTTTCAATAAATTTGTGATTTTGTGGTTACATAATTTTGTGGGAAACCAAAGTTCAATACATTTTATGTGGTTTCAACCATTTCTTTTTGGTTTGAAATAGGGAAGAACATTCTTAAATGTTGATGATTCTTTCTTCTGACTTGTTCTTCAATTTCCTGCAGAATTCTTTCATTAACTATGATGTTCTGCACAAACTTAGAATTCCTCAGCCTATTCAGTTCTTGCAGGTATCTAATTGCTGTCATGTTGACGTTCTGATTTTGGAGCTTATAGGGTTTATATGTGAAGTCATTGCTTATTTCTCTTATTTTTTATGTAATTAAAATTTGTGGTTATATACTTGAATTTAGTCCAGATATCCAGAAGGCATACCTTTGGTTACTACATTTGTTCACCCCTCAATGATTGAGATGCTTGATGCTGCTACGGAAGATGCTCTCGAACGTGATAGCTGGTAAACTTCTCTACTATTTTTATGAATACTTTACTTTTCTCTATGAATTAATTTCATCACCTCTTAAAACTTTAGTACGAAAATTTATCACTTGACACTGTACCTTTTCCGTTTCTTATCTTTGTGCCTCTAATTAGATAGCTTTCATGGGTGGGCAAAGTGGCCATCTTATTATAGTGATCGTGCTGTTTCTTTTCTTTCGGGTTTGGAATTTTTTAGCTGAAGGCCATTTAATCTGTTGTTTCACTGAAATTCTTATAATTGAAACAGTACTTAAATTCATCAAGATGTTTTTCGTGGATTAGATAGATATAGAAAGCTGTTTTAACAATGTTCTTGGATGTGTTTCCATTATACTGTTATGTTAAGGTAGGCATTACATTTTTATTTCCTGATATGATTGGATGGAGCAATGCAGGATCGATTCTCTTTCTATACTGCCGATGTCCTTTGGGTCTCAAGATGCATCTAAACTTTTGTCCCTTTGCCCTTCCATTCAGCAGGGTCTCAAGGTGCCCTTCTGATATCAAGTCTACTCTTTTACTCAAACACTTGATCTGTTAAACTCTTATGTGCATCATCTTTTGCAGTCTGATAAAGCAATAATATTTGGGGACTCGTATGTGTTTAGCAGTGGCTTTATCAAGGTATGTCCATTGAAGTATATTATAAAACTAGTTACTTTTAGGATCCAGGTCCCTGATAGGTATTTTTATTATCTAAGGTCTAATGGCTAAAACTCTTAAGTTGAGTCCAAGAAGGAAAGTAAAATGCTGACATATATTGCATACCCAAAAACACCAAAAGTTATAAACATGGCATTGACATTTTTGCTATTCATAAAATCTATTCTGTTTTTCAGAAGCATGTTGTTTATTTGAGATTGATCAAGACTATGATGATGATGATTATTAGATTTTACGAACGACAAATTTACAATGCAGAAAATCCATTGTGCATTTTATTTATCCAAAAAAATGTCTGACTAGGGGCATTAGGCTAATTAAATACGGTTTTAATCACAAGTTTACACATTTGCACCCGGTGTTTTCATCAATGTTAAACTGAATTACTTGGGAATCATCAGCCATAAATCTCTTATACCCTCCCTGTACTTTTACAATTTCTTGCCTGAAAAGTGATTATCGTTAGAAATATAAATGAATTTAATTTGCCAAAAAATGAGCAAGAACCTGGTTTTTATGTTTACTGTAGAAGTAAAGCTGTGGGACTCGTGGACTTTCTGACTTCTAGAGGTCTTCGTTGTGACTTTAAGCATTTCTACACCTCTTTTTGGATTATGAATTCTGATGCTTTGAGTATATGTCCTCATGGCAGGATGTGTATGATCTCCTAGAGAAAGAAATGGAAACCTTTAGTGTTTCAGTTCCTTCCAGTACTGTGGTGTCAGATGATTTGCGTGAGACAAAAATTGGTCATGACACAAGCAGGTCGACTGAGTCAAATGAAACTGTTAGTGACAGCAGCAGCAATAAACTGGCAACGGAGAAAGGATCAAAAAAGAAAAAAGGTAGAGGGGCTGGGAACATGATGGCAGGGCCAGCTGAGAGTGAGCTGGACAACCAGGACAGTGTTCCTACAAAATCTAAGAAAAACCAAAGGAAAGGCAAGAATATCTCTTCTGGGCAGGCCGCAGAGTCAAAAGCAGCTGCTAAGTTGGTGAAAATAAAAGAGGAAAATCTCAACATCCCTTCAGAAGATTGGGTAATGAATAAGATTATAGCGCTAGTACCTGATTTTGAAGAACAAGGTCTGTTGATTCTGACTTCAGCTACTTTGTTCATTTAATCATTGAGACCTAATGCCATGAGTTTCGAACCGAGTGTTGATAGAAGCAGTGGACTAATTTGATAGGTCTTGACGGTCCCCAAACAATTCTTGGACCTTTGGCACACTATTTGAGGCCTAAGTTAATCAACTCCTGGAAGGAGAGAAGAAAGGCATTGTTTACAGAAAATGTGGAGAGAATGAAGAACTTGCTTGATAATTTGCAAAAGAAACTTGATGAGGTAATAAACTCCTGCAAGGCTGCAACGACTATATTTTTTGTTCATATCCTTAGTTCTTGCATTGGGTATTCTCTTGGAGTATAAGAGGCATCTTTTAGTAAGGTGCTTTTTGGAACCTTTTAATTTAGAATCTTCCATGTGCTAAACTGCCTTTTCTTCTCTGCAGTCTTTCTTAAATATGCAGCTTTATGAAAAGGCTTTAGATTTGTTTGAAGATGACCAATCAACCTCAGTAAGTTTTCCCTCTAGTGATGCGTATTAAATGGTTTCTGTTGGTGATACAATGGACTAAAGAAGGCTCATCTATGAATTATGATTGACAGGTCATTTTTCACCGGCATCTGTTAAGAACAACAGCTACTGCTATTGCCGATATACTTCTTCACAATTTGGTAGCTTTTTTTCGTTGTGATCTTGTCATGTTCATGGTCACAATATGTACATGTATACCCATATTAAATGGTCACCATATGCATGTAGCTGAGCTGTTTCACGGATTTTAAATGATGGATACCTATGATGTAGGACATGCACAACAAATTGAAGAATGGAGTTGAAGTTGCAGAGCCTCAAATTTCAGAATCTATTTCCCTAAATGCGGGAGAGAGAACTTATATTGTAGGAAATAATCTACTACCTGATGTTACATTTTGACATTTCCAGAGATTAGTTTGTCATTTTCTTTCATAAATATGGAACTTGTCAATCACGTTATCCAATAAAAAAACTCAAGGTAAGCAAAAGTTTTATGGTCTTTTGGTTTTTTTGCAGGCCAAGAATTTTCCTGGATCTCTTTCAAACAAGGCTCTTGCTGTAGTTGAAGCATTGGAAGGAAAGGTCAGTTCTTATTTGGTAGAAACGCGTTGATTTTTTGTTTATTGGACATATCTGGATCGATTAGTTACAAATCTTGTGCTGATTTTTCAGTTTAATGTTGGGTATTTAATTATTTATTTCTATTTTATTGATAGATATTCCTTTATACAGTGATTTTCATTTTTCTTAACTATGAATTTAGGTTGCATCCTTAGTGGATTCAGTACTTTGTTTCTGATTTCTGAACTCTTCTGGTTCTACAGAGTTTTCATTCATTTTATTATTATTTTGTATGTAAGTTAAGCACTCAACACCAGTTCAGTTTATAGATTGAAATCTTAGTATCTGTTTCCATTTCTTTGTATGCAATGTTCAAGGAAGAGCTGATTATTTTTATTTCTGAAGGTTACCCGTCATTAAATGAGGCAGTTGAAAGCTTGGAATGTTTATTTTTTGTGGAAAGCTTTTGTTTAGTTGCAATTATTATAATTCGTATCTTTTCTTATCTGCCTGATACATCTTATATACTTTTGATGAAATCAAGACTTTGTATGTATTACACTGTTAATCAACTCGGTCAACTTACCACAATGACTTCACATGTTGAATGTTCTACATGGCAGCGGGTGGAAACATTCATGACTGCTCTAAGAGATATTGCAGAAGAGAGGTATTTACATGCTTATTTATTTGTCTTTCTGATGGGTTCGTTGAAGCACTTATTTTTTTTCTGAAGCTAATATAAACGTTTGGGTTTAAATTTTCTAGCGGCTTGCTCTTGAAAAAGCTTGACAAGAAATTGGAAAGAACGCTTCTGCATTCATATCAGAAGGTTTTGCTCTTGTATAAGGAATTGTCAAATCTATTATCCACAAATAGCTAGATGTGTAACTTGATCATATGGAGATGAAAATTACCTTTTACAGTTTTCTATCTTTATCATTTTCAGGATTTGGTGTCTCAAGTTTCTGCTGAGACAGATCCAGTTCCTCTTTTGCCAAAAGTTGTTTCCCTGATTTACGTTCAGGTTTGTTACTTTTTGTTGCTACCAGATTCAGTACAATACATGCATTCATGCTTCGTGTTTCTTGTCTAGTTTAGTAACATGAATTTTCATATGTAGGTTCACCATAAAGCTCTTCAAGCACCTGGAAGGGCCATTGCTGTTGCTGTTTCACGGCTGAAGGTACGCTTTTTATTTTTTAAGGGAGCTTTCACTGCTAACTTCTCCTACAAGTTGTACATATTTGCAGTATGTCTAGCCAAGATGATTATCCTAGCAGTATAGTTTGACAAGATATTACTATATATCTCCATTCTTTTCAATAAATTATAATACTTGATCCAGTTAGCAACTGGGAGAAAAAGAAAGAGACAAGATATGGTGGTTAATTTTGGATTTTATTTATTTTGGTGAATGTGATCTGTTGAGTAGTATGTTCCAATATTCAAGTCACCATAGAAACTAAACTTTATAATGTGAACTTAAGGAACTGAAAGCAAGGAATTGTACCCTTACTAGAAGAGTTCCTACGATTAATTTGTTCATTTGAATAAAAGGGTACAGTGGTAAACATAAACAGTCTTCCTGCCCTTTTTTCTTGTACATCCGATTAAAGGAAACTTCCTATCTTCTCTCTTAAACAAAAGACAGCACATCTCCCTATCCTGTCTTATTTTCCTCAATAGAAATCATCATCTCATTTCTTTTCCGTATTGAACGCCCAATCAATGTATAAGGACACATTAGTTGCTTTGCTAATTGCTTCAGAGAGAACGTTGCTGGTACTTTGCTATTACTGAGCTCCAACGATACTCTGGCTCCCTGTATTTGTGTGCATATTGTTTCCAGTATTCTGTTCCTAATAACAACACAACTTTTTTCAGGATAAACTGGATGAATCAGCCTTCAATATCCTGACAGATTATCAAACTGCAACAGTGACCCTGTTAACGTTAATATCTGCTGCTAGTGGAGAGGTGAGTAGTTATTTTGCGGTTTTCTAGTCAGATACTTCGTGTATGCAATGATAACAATTGATCCATAAATTTTCATCCCAATATTTTATAGCACTTAAAAGTTTTTCTTCAAGGGCAAGTGGCCCTCTACCACAGTGGTGAAGAGGAGTGTTGCCCTTGCACCACTGCGTGGGTTCGAACCCCGTCGGCTCCCTAATCTAACAAATCTACCGTTTGACAAAAAAAAAAAAAAAAAAAAGTTCTTCAAGGAGTTCATAAATAGTAGAATATTGTATCATCTGATAATATGTGCAGCTTTACTCTTAAATTTTCTAAATTTCTTTACTGTCTCGTTGAAGTATTAATTAATCCTATGCTAGTCGTCGGACTCATTACTTAATTTAATGTGCGCAATCTCTGTTTGCATCAGGAAGAAGATTGTTCATCCGATAGAATTTTGAGCAAAAGGGAGCTTTTGGAGACTCAAATGCCTGCACTCAAAGCCCTGGTCTTACGCAGCTCACAATCCTGACTCTGACGTGAAATCGTGTTTCCGAAAGTGAAATGAACCTCTGAAAACACAGTGGAATGCTTCGAATTAGAGATTAGCGTTCATATGTTAGTGTTTAAATATCATTACTACATCTATATCTTGTAAAAAAGAGAGATTATTAAGGAAGGCTTAGAAATTAGTAGATCCCTTGTGGGGGTCAGTCTTGAATTTGGTATGGATGCTAGTTCAGTTTTGGTATGATTTAACATTAAAGAACTGAGAAATTTTATGTTCTGAACACACATGGCACGCCCAGACCGGGCTTCGGTGGAAAGTAACCCCACGTCTGGGAGAGATTTTTCAATGTTTTTGGAACACAAGGATACACACGTGTCATTATACAAGTAGCGAGATACTTATGTTAAAAATTTAACAACTTACAAAATAAAATTTTCCCTCACTTATACAATGACACGTGATATGTCATCCGTATTCCGGATACACTTTGTGTTGTGTTGAAAATATTTAAAATTATGATGATGCTTCAGAAAATTTTTTGTAATTCATTTCGTACTAGAGTGGCAATCGCTTACAACTTGACAATCCATCACCCAAACAAAGACGAGAAAACAAATGAAAGGGCCAAAATAATATAAGACCTTTTTTTATTATTGGTTGAGGAAATTAAATAATAGTGCATAGCAACATAGCACGAAACACGGTGTAGAAAATAAATTTAATCACTGCAATAATAAATATGTAGTGGGTAACTTCAACAACAATGCATGGTAAATATTCATTTTTTTAGCAAAAGTATGGTATTCATTAATAATATAGATTAAGAATGCAACGTCCAATAGAGATTAAGAATGTAATTTGGTTTAAAAGAACATATCACTCATGGTCATCCTACTTCATGTTAAATAAAATACGTATATGTTTTGGGATGACAAGATTCAGAGCTTTCATTTGTCCACGATTAAAGCAAGAATAATGGTGAGTGTGATCCTCTTCAAAATTACGATTTTGATTTCCGTTTTCTCCCTCCCTCTATCCTTTTTTTTTTCTTTCTTTTCTTGAATGTTGGATTGGATTTGTATTCCACGTTGGTGTTTGCCTCACTCATATGCAGGCAGCAGATTTCTATTTTCGAGTTTGAATATAACATTATATTATGGCCTGATTGGATTATTAGGCCCCATGGTAACAGGGTAGGTGGAAGATAGTGCATGTGGTAAAAAAATTAGGATTTAAGTTCTTGTGGTGAAGTCTATTAGGATTTTAATCCTAATTTTTTTACTTTATGAGCTATTTTCCAACTACTCTATCACCACGAGACTATTAATCCAATTAAACCTTATTTTATTTGTTTATCATAAATTGGTGATTCCGATGACTTTTTGTAATTCATTCCTTACTAATTTAGTCACCATCACTTACCACTGGACAATCCATCACCCAAACAAAGACAAGAAAAGAAATGAAAGCGTTGAGCCAAGTTTGGAGAAGAGTTTGTGGCCGATGCTAAGCGCCTGCTTTGTTAAAACAGTGGGCCAATAATAATATGACTCTTTTTTTTGTTTTATTTGTTGAGGACAATAGTGCATAGCAACGCAGCATACATTTAAATCCTTGCAATAAAAAATATGTAGTGGGTAGCTTCAGCAACAAGGCACATTAAATACTTGGCTGCTACTTCTTGGCCGATTCACATAACATCTGGTCTATGATCGAAACCGTTATAATCATAAACACAATGTTTTGTGAATCAATTAGAAAGTGTTTTTGAGGAAAACTTCCTTTGAGTAGCCAAGTATTATTCTAAAGTCATTGACGCATTGTAGCCTACTTATATGGACTAACTTTTTATGAAAATCACAACTTGTGTGGAGCAAAACATGGCTTCAGAGATCAAGGTTGAAGTGATCCACAAGGAAACAATTAAACCATTCTCTCCAACTCCTGACCACCTTAGAAGCTTGAGCGTCTCTGTTTTTGATCAGTATCAACCTGAAGTTTATATCCCACTACTTCTCTTCTATCCCTACAACAATAACAGCGACAACGGAGAGGTCAAAAACATTGATCATCGTTCTTTGTTTGCCGAAAGATCCATCCTTCTAAAGAAATCACTGTCTGAAGCCCTCACTCGATTCTACCCCTTCGCCGGAGAATTCAAATACAATGTTTCAATCAATTGCAATGACCATGGGGCTGCATTTCTTGAAGCCCAAGTCAACTGTCCTGTATCGAAGATTTTGAAAAACCCCGATTTTGAGATCCTAAAACACTTGCTTCCAACTGATTGTATGTCCACACAAGCAGAGACAGGATATCTTGTGCTAGTCCAGGCCAACTTATTTGAATGTGGAGGATTGGCAATCGGGATCAGCATTTACCATAAAGCCGCCGATGCTTTTACAACCGCCACATTCATCAAATGTTGGGCTGCACTTGCTTTTGGCTCGGCCAGTAGTACTACTGATCACCACGTATTGCTTCCCAAGGAATTCGGTGTTGCAGCTTCTCTTGCCCCATCCCTTGATTCCTTCGACTCACCAGGAGCTCCTGTGACATTTTCTATGGAGAAACTCACAACGAGGAGGTTTGTGTTTGATGCTTCGAAAATTTGTGCTCTCAAGTCTAAGGCTGCTAGCGCCACGGTGCCAAACCCAACGCGTGTTGAAGTGGTATCCGCAGTCATTTGGAAAAGCCTAATACAAGCATCAAGATCGAAGTTTGGTTTTATGAAGCCATCCACGTGGTGTGCAATGTTGAACTTGCGCAAACGATGGGGGCAGGCCGTGACAGAAAACATACCGGGGAATTTCGTGTGGTTCGCTGCAGCATTGACGACTGAAGAGCAGAGCGAAGTAGAGCTCGAGAGCTTAGTTGGTAAACTCAGGACAGGGATTGCGGAATATAAGGAAAAGCATCCAAATGGAGTCAGTGGTGAGGAAGTATTTCAAACCATCAAAGCGTTTGCGAGCCTTTTCTTGAGAGGAGACTTAGAAATATATACTTGCAGCAGCTGGTGCAGGTTTCCGTTGTATGAAACCAATTTCGGATGGGGAAAGCCGACATGGGTGACTTCTCAACCATTCAATGATTTATTTTTTTTGACGGATACGAGAGATGGTGAAGGCATAGAATTGTCCTTGTCACTGAAAGAAGACGTCATGGCCATATTCGAAAGCAGCGAGGACCTGCTCACGAATGCTTCTCTGAATCCGACTGTCATTTGATAGTTACCATCATCGTTAATTCGTTTTGATGCTTGTACCTTTTGTGTGTGTGTTTTTTTTTACCACCTGTTGTGTTGTTGATGTAGGACAAAAATTAGATTATTTCACATGCAATAAAATTAAAAGAAAAAGGCATTGATGTAGGACAAAAATTAGATAATTTCACATACAATAAAATTAAAAGAAAACAGTGGCGATCAAGGGAGAAAAATGATTGGAGAATTGGTAATTCACGTATCAATAGATTATTTGTTGCAGTCATAACCCGAAAGTGTATGTTTTGGATTTTTCATATCGTTCGGATTGATGCAACTTTGATTTGACATATCTGTTTTGGTTTGACATGTCAAGTTTAAGGTAAAAAATGATGTATTCAACTTCCAAAACAGTGTTTTAATGTTTGTAATTAAAATTAGACTTTTGGTTTTCCTCCCGATTAATGTCATTTGTTTTCGTTTTAATTATCTAAGCCCTTTGAGATGCCCAAGGGTATATGTTTATTTAAACCATTTGGCTTCTCATTTGTAACAATCTTTCATCAATTATCATTTAATAAAAAACAACCTTTGGATTTCCAACCAAAAACTGGTGGATTCTAGATTACCGGTTCTTCAAGGATTTACACTTGTAACCCTTCTACGCTTGTACTGCCGCAGTTGTTTTTGAACAAAACTGTTGGTATACTTTCAAAAGAACAAGCAAATGTAACAAGTCGCAGGCAACCAGACTTATCAAGCCACTTCGAACTTTGACAGAACAACTTCCTCCCTTCCGACAAACTAATCCAAGCCCAAGGATGGACTACATCCTCTTGATGCAATCTCCTCAAAGAAAGTATTTCGCCTTGAGAACCGTAGCCCGAAAATCCTCCAGATTATTCCATAAGCTGGATCATTGCCCCGATAGTTGTGTATCGTTAAACTCCTCCACATCTCAGAAGCCCATAACGTGGCTTAGGATCACCGAGCATTAAGAGGTCACAAAGAGCAGCCAACAAACCACTTACATCTGCCTCACTCATCATGTGATAACTAAGAGTCTGTTTGATAACCATTTAAATTTCTCATTAGTCTGTAATGTTAAGTGCCCAAGCACCTTGTGGTTAAGTGCGTGAGCAATAAATTGTCATGGTTACGGGTTCGAGTGCTGGTATTTGATGAGAAAGATGAAGATGGCCTAACCCGAAACAATTTGAACATAGCCCCTCACACGTTAAATTTGCATGGCCAAATTTGATTTTGCCACAAAATAGAGCTCATGGGATGGAAGAATGAAATGATAACTCTGTTGAGGATAAAAAATGTGTGCCGAAAACAAAAAATTAAAAATATATATATTTATATAAAAATTAAAATAATTAAACCCAAAAAGTGGAGCAACAAAAAAATATATATTTATATAAAAATTAAAGGATTATGAAGATCAAAATTTTAAATTAAATTTACAAATCAAATAATATGTCTTCAATAAGAAATAAACAAGTTAATCAATAATTGATGATCCAATAATTAACAATCATATCATTTAGTTTACAAAAATAAATTTAAAAATTAGTCTCTCAGCATTACTGAAAATTAAAATAATTAAACTCAAAAGTGGAGCAGGTGCTCCACGCTGCTGAAACTGCAAAATAAACCGCAGTGGTGGCTTATTGCCTCTCCACGCGCGTCCCTTTCATCCAAAATTGCTTTTTGAAGTCTATAAAAGCCCTATTGAGAAATTTTTCATTATGTCCTTAACACAAATGATATTACGTATTATTATATAAATAGTGAGAAATTTTGTTTTTTATGTTATTAATTTTTTTGCACAAAAATTGTTGAATCCCATATCGGTCGTAGTGAAAGATAAGTAATAGTTTAAATATTATAACCTCATTCTAACTAATACCGAGGTATTTTGTAATAAAACCCTACACCTGACGGATTGTGCAAGTGGTAATTACCAAGTTGGGGACAATATCGGTGTTGTTGGAAGTGGGCTGTATGGCCCGTCTCTCTGATAATTCTACATGGTATCAGAGCCAGGTTATGATAATTTATGTGATGTCACATAGTTGGCAATGGGATATGTAGAGCCTTTCGTTGTTTCCAATGAATATCGATTGGGTGGTTTTCCCCGGTTATGTCTGAAGGGTAACTGATAATTCAGAACATCGGATACATTAATAGGGATAATAGATCTTACCTCAGGCTCTGGAGTATGGTCATCTGGTGGTACTATATTTTGAGACGAGGGAGGAATAGCATCAGTAGAAGTCTCAAGATCGGCAAGTGGTAGCACTGTTGCCGTAGGTGAGGACGGCACTGCTGTGCCTGCCGTTGGTTCTGTGGGCAGCGATGCTGCTTCTGTTGGCTGGGCTGGTAGCGCAGCCACTGCGAGCTCGGTTACTGGATCAACTAATAGTGGTAGCGGAAGATCAGTGGTAGCAGCCATGGTCTAAACCTGCTCGTCATGCAGTGTCTCCCCTGAAGATGAGGGTTGGAAGAAGCCGAAGAGTAATACATCTCAGACTCGAAAAAAGTAACATCCATGGTAGTATACATTCGACATGAACGAGGGTGGTAGCAACGGTACCCTTTTTGATGTAGTCTATACCCCATGAAAACGCAACGGAGAGTACATTGGTCAAGTTTTGTTCGTTGATTTTTATGTAGATGAACAAAGGCCACACATCCAAAAACTCGCGGTGGGAGCACCAAAATGGACGGTAGAGGCACGAATGTAGCAATAACTTGCAAAGGTGTAAGAAAATTCAATACTTTGGAAGGCACGCGGTTGATGAGGTAAGTGGCAGTCTGAAGAGCAACATCCCAAGAGGAGCGGGGAACATCCGCCCCAATCAATAGCGATCGAGCCGTTTCTAATAGATAACGATTTTTGCGCTCAGCCACCCCATTCTGTTGAGGAGTTTGAGGACAAGTAGTCTCGTGGAGGATTCCGTGATTAGTTAAATAATGTGTAAAATCATTATTAACATATTCACCAGCATTATCAGAATGCAAAATCCGGATTTTAGTAGAAAACTATGTCTAAACCATGGTATGGAATGTCTTAAACACCAGAAACACATCATTTTTATGCTTAAGAAGGTATAAGCAATCATCTATGAACGTTACAAAGCACCTAATACCACATGAAGTAGTAATCGGAGATGGTCCCCAAACATCCGAATGAACAAGACCGAAAGGAATAGCACTTTTATTAAAATTCAACGGATAAGAAACACAGTGACTCTTGGCAAGTATGCAAGTGTCACATTTAAAGTCGGAAACCGAACAACCCATAAATAAATCCAGAAATAGATGCTGTAAATAACTAAAAGACGGATGACCCAAACGGTGATGCCATAACCATATCTGACGCCGTTTATGATCAATGGCTCCCTGGATGAGATTGACCCGTCCTATACTGACATCGTCCACAAAATAGAGATCCCTCATCTTAGTACCACGACCAATTATCTCCTTCGTAAGAATATCTTGAATAAGACAAAACTTCAGATACAATAGTACACAACAGTTCAATTGCTCAGTAGCTTGGCCAGGAGACATCAATTTATGCTTTAGTGAAAGTACAAGTAGTGTATGTGGCAAAGAGAGGGTAGACATGAGGAGTACAGTACCAGCGCCAGTTACTGGTGAAGTGACATCATTAGCATTAGTAATATTTCGTCAAAGTGGAACAGTATCACAAGCTAAATCAGTGGGGTCATAGGTCATATGGTCTGTGGCACTGGAGTCAATGATCCAACCGAACTGAATATCATAATTATTCATATTAAAAGCATAACCACAGTAACCTGAGGACTTCGGAGGCATGTCGGAAGAACTTGAAACAGGAGAAGGATTCATGGTAGGGTCAGTTAAGGTAGTAGTGTTTAGGGTTGTAGTGTTTAATATAGGGGTAGGATCGGTAGGATGAAATTGTTTCCACCGTGGAGTGGTGGTAGGTTCTCCATGGGAAGTCCGAGTTTGCTTGATGGAACGAGCAGAGCAGAGGGTCCCTTGGCCCCGCGTGTAGGGTGAGTCCCCTTGGCTCCACGTGGTTGCCGATGTATGGATCTCCCACGTGTGACCCACTAATTGGGTCCCACGTAAGGGGGCGTGTTGAATCCCACATCGGCTATACAAAAAGAAAAGTAATAGTTTAAATATCATAACACCACTCTAACTAATACCGAGGCTTTTTGTGATAAAACCCCACACCTGACGGATTGTGCAGGTGGTAATTACCAAGTTGGGGACAGTATCGGTGTTGTTGGAAGTGGGCCGTATGACCCGTCTCTTTGATAATTCTACATGGTATCAAAGCTAGGAAGATGGCCCGTACTGTACTGCCACGTGGTGGGTGGGTCCCCCTGGCCCCGCACGATGATGGTGGGTTTCTTGGCCCTGCGTGTAGGGTGAGTCCCCTTAGCTCCACGTGGTTGCCGATGTGTGGATCTCCCACATGTGACCCACTAATTGGGTCACACGCGAGGGGGGCGTGTTGAATCCCACATCGGTCATAGTAAAAGATAAGTAATAGTTTAAATATCCTAACCTCACTCTAACTAATACTGAGGCCTTTTGTAATAAAACCCCACACCTGACGGATTGTGCAGGTGGTAATTACCAAGTTGGAGACAATATCGGTGTTGTTGGAAATGTCTCTCTGATAATTTTACAAAAATCTCATGATAGAGACACGTGGTATACCACCACTATTCCAAGCACATTGAAAAATCTATCCCATCATTGTAAGCAGCAATGGGGTTAACACCAAAGCACAGCAGGGGACAAAACAAAAAGAACACGACAAAGAGGAAGGCAAGAGGTCACGACAATAAAAAAGAGAAGGAGAAAACCAGAAAAACAGCAACAGAGGGATACACGGCAAAGAATGAATCAGAGAAGAAGAAACTTCAAAGCCTCTTTGGGTATAAATTCAAAAGAAAAAAAAGAAGCAAAGAAACACTTAAGCTTCTTCAATCTTCCTCTTTTCCCATGGAAGAAAAATGGAGGGACCGATGCGATGCCCCATGGCAGCCATTAGCAAAGGAGAAAATAGGAAGAGGAAAAAATATCTCTTCCTTCCTCCTCAATATTGGCGACAACGGGTAAAGCAACCCATCCCTCTGATAGGGGGCGTTGCTTTGAAAACCCAATCACCATCGAAAGATGCTCCGCTATCTCCCTCCTCCTTGCTCAGAGCCTCAACTAGGGATGGACAACGGTTATGGCGGGTGGGTAACTGTGATTATTTACCCATAACCGTTTATATTCATACACGCATAACCTTTTACCCGTTGGGTAATTACATAAACGGTTATACCCATACCTATAACCGTTTATAAACGGTTAACCATACCCATAACCGTGTACCCATTTAACCATAACCATTTACCTATTTAACCATAACCATTTACCCATTTGCCTGTTTTTGAACCCATTTATCCTTTTTTTACCCATTTACCCCTTTTTTCACCCGTCTACATGTTTTTTTTAACAACTTGAAAATTACAAAAGAAAAATTTGTCATAATTTTCGTTTTCTGACAATTAAACACCGTTACAAAGTACATTTTAGCATGCATTTCCCTATTTTAATCATTTAAGTCCTCATACAATTCCAATAATTGAAATAATAGTTTACGACCGATATTTTTCTACTAGACCCAAGCAAGTCTTTAATTATAATCCATATGATTACAAAGTAAAGCTTCTAAAAACAAAAAGTAGTCATTATCTTGAATACTAGATGATTCAAAGCTCCAAAATATTCCGAAACTAAACACTTTTGAACACTAATGCTTTAGTATGAAAATGCACCTTGAGGGGCGAGGAGAGAAAGATGAGCGGCGGAGATGAGAGAGAGAGAGGTGAGTGGCAATGAGAGGGAGATGAGCGGCGTAAATGGGTAAATGGATACCCCGTTATAACCGCAGGTAATACCCATAATTGTTTGTTCGTCTAAATGGTTACCCATAACCGTAACCGTGAACTTTAAATAGGCGGGTAACCGCGGTTACCCAAACCCATGGGTATTTTGCCCATCCTTAACCTCAACCCAGGACTCTTGCAGTCTGCGGCACCACCTCTTTCTTCCACCGACAATACCAAAACGGGGCGTGTTCGGGCTAGATCTGTCCCTCGCACAACTCCCCTGGGTCTTGCATGTCTGGCAAGGTTTTGCTGCTTGGTGTACTGTAATATGAGTTTGTTATAAGTTTGAATGGTGCCTTTGTAGGGCCTTTGTTAGGCTTTGAGGCTCACAATCAAAACTAATATGGGTCTAAACGTGACACTGTTACATTTGTATAACAGATTGTTCTTTTTGTTTATTAAATGGGTTGATTACTTGCGCCACAAATTATTTAGACTTCCTAGTTCGATTGGATTGTTTACAGATGGGTTAAGTTTGTATAAGGTTCTTTTTTCTTGCCTTGTAAACAAAGACTTTTACTCATAATATCATATGTCCAATTAAAGGGAGTTCAAGGCCCTTCAAACTACTTCTTTGGTTACGGTTAACAATAAAGAAACAAGGTAAATTAGTTTAGCAAGATTAATCATAGATGAAATTTTGAATGAAAAGCAGTTGAAAATGATATAGGATCCAATGAAAGATGCATAGAACAACAGATCTACTTTATGTAAGTACAAACAAAAGAGACTCGGGCAAGATTATGACCTTGTTAGGCAAGGTTTATTTTCTTGCAACCACTTCTTTTTTTGTTTTACAGGGGTTGTAATCTTTGGAGAATGAAATATAAATCGGGTTTACTAAAGGGATTTGATACTACAACACAGGGAAAAGGTAGCAGAGCTTCTAAGACTTGACAAAAGATGGCTTTCTATGGTGGACCTACGACTAAAAGGGTAAAGTTTGAACAAACTAAAGCTTTCTAGTTTCTCGCTTGTTGGAGTACAAAGTTGGATGTCTTCTGATTGATTGGTTGGGTGTCCTTCTTCTTTGTGGCCTTCGCTGCTTTTATAGACTCTCTAGCCCGACTATCTAAGCCTCCCCTTTTGGTGATGGCCTCAGTGCATGGTGAGTAATCGTTTATTTACCTATCCATGCCCTTGAAAAGTACTTTTTGCTGGGGGTTGAGTTGCCCATTGAGTGTCACTTCTCACATAGGCTTGTTGCTTATTCCTTGGCAAAAATGATTTTTAATTCTTCCTGGACTGTCGACTTGTTCGAGCCCAATCCTCCTCCTATTTTTTACGTTCTTGGACCTCCAATGACACTAAGCCCAGCATTAAATATCCACTCAAACTAAGTGGCCATCAATGGAGCTCTCTGAATCGAATCCCAAAAATCCTTTTTTCCTTTCCAAAAAGGGGATATCTGCAAATCCCAAAAAGATGACGCTGACTCTTTTCCTCTGGCCGAGCAATGCCGATTCCCTGATGGCAGGCAGACCCACGGCCCCATTTTTCGGGCAAATAAGCTTTCTTAATGGACGGTTTGACCGGCCATAGGTCATTTCTCTGCAAGATATGATACCTCCACCATAGCTGCACACCTCTCCTAGGAAGTTGGCGAAAGTCATGGCCTCCAAGAAAACAGGCAAAGCAGAAGCAACCCCGACTCACCGTCTTCCTCCAGTCCGTACCCATGGCAAAACAAATGGGCATTTTGCCTACGATGAAGAAGATGATACTTAACCCACGATCAAGTTCTCAGGTTTTGTTTGCTCTACAAAGAGCAAAGCTTGGATAATAAATCCCACAACGGCAAAACTCAGGTCATTAACCTCCATGAACGTTTCGTAAGTGTTAAATCCCGCAAAGTATTTAGGTACAAAACTCTTGCAGTTCTTGGATGCCAAATTCGTCTCAAACTCAGTTTCATCTCTTCTCACAGCTATTGATCATAGTAAACAATCCTTCAACCAAATTCACCTCAAATCCAAAACTGAATCCCTGGTTCATTCAACCAAATTCACCACAAATCCAAATTAAAATCTTTGTTCATTCAACCAAGTTCACCCAAATAAACCAAACACAAAATCCTTTTTAGTGGGTCATTCACTCACTAAAAATCCCCAAACCAAATCAAAGGAACTACGAGTGACTTGACCTAGGTTCAATAGGCAATCTAGGGCTCGACATAAGTTCAGTTGCAAAATCAAATAAGCACACCAATCCCCAAAATTCATATTTTTTTCAAGTTAGAATCAAAGGGCATTTCTTTCCAAAAGAAGGGTCGTAATTAACACACATGTAGTCTAGAATGGATCGAACTCAAACTAATAAAACTCTCTTCGGAAAAATGGACAAGGTTAAAATTGTGTCAAGTAAATTATTTGTTCTCGTAACAACTTTTGGTCAACAAACTCATTCAAAATATATCTTCATAAAATTTGGGCAGCTAGGTTTATGATTTCAACGTTTAGTCCAGTGTCGTGGATTAGTCTGTGTAAAACATATTGGACATGAATTCTTTCATCCGGCTGACTCCAAAGGGCTTGAAGGACTTCCAGAGGAAAAATAGGTGCAGGCTGCGCAATCAGCCAGTGGTCTCAAATCTCATTTCGTTCAAACTAGAAACAAAGGACAGACAGACTAAATCTGATACATTTAAAAGTATTTCTTCAATGAGTTCATAAATAGCAGAATATTGTATCATCAGATAAAATGTGCAACTTTACTCTTAAATTTTCTAAATTTCTTTACTGTTTCGTTGAAGTCTTAATTGTTCTTATGCTAGTCAATGGACTCATTACTTAATTTAATGTAAGCAATCTCTATTTGCATCAGGAAGAAGATTGTTCATCTGATAAAATTTTGAGAAAACAGAGCTTTTGGAGAAACTGTTAGGATTTAAGTTTGGAGCTGATTTCATGTTGGAAAGCCTTTGAATTTCTGCAAATCTTTTAACTTTGTTCTTCGTTGCAATGTAGGTCTGAGATTAGAACTAGTTCATAGGCTAGATGTTTGACATATGTCATAGCAGATGGTTGTTTTACATGTACTCATATGGATAATAGTGAGTGTGTGACTTTTCGTTCTCATACGAGCAGTAAGTTTTCTTTGTTTCCTTTTCGGACTTACGATTAGGGGTGGGCACGGGTCTGGTCGGGCCCAATTTTGAAGGTACCGGACCGAACTCGGGTTCAAATGAGACGGGCCGGGTCGGGCCATGCCGAGCATTACAGTGTTCAATATAGGAACCGGACCTTACTCGACCCAGTTGAAACGGGTCGGGTCCACGGGTCTTTAGTTTTTTTTTTTTTTGGTTTAAAAAAAAAAAGCTAAAATTTGCCCAGATTCTACCATTACGGCACTACCAACGTCCAAAATAACAACACATCCAAATTTCGAGAGTCAAAAATAACAATATTACATCGTCCAAAATAACAACACATCGTCCAAATTCATAGATTAACAATACATCAGAGAGTCCAAAACTAAACTGTAGAAACTATAAAGTAAAAAACCATCAGAAATCATAGATGCTTACAATGATTTGGTTTTTGATGAGGACTCAGTAAGAACTTTTCTGAGAACCCTCCAAAGGAAATACGTTTTTGAAGCGTTTTCTGCCTAACGAACCTAAAATCAGCAAAGACGAAGATCAGCATAGAAACTAGACCATAAACAAGAAACAACGATAATCATTGAAACAAAAGTAGATAAACAAATCAAGTCTCAAAATCTATAACAATGTTATTGAGCCCAAAAGCTGATAACTAGACTGCCAGCACAACCTCCAGAAGTAGTTTTGGAGGACTGCAAAAACTCCCTTGGTTCAGAATGTCGAATTGAACATTAGCAAGTCGCTAATACTTGAAATCGGGCTTCTTTTTGTAACCATAATGTATTAGGACAAAAAAAATATTTCTTCTAACATAAATCATTCAAACTAGTAGACTGAGTTTAATGTGCCCAAAAAAGAGATTCAACACAAAAGTTTTTTTCCTAACAAGAAATTCAAATTGTCTTGCTTATTATCACCAGCAACAAGAGCAAGCAGTCTCTAGGCCTCGAAAGAACTAAGATTTACAACAGACCCACAAAACTTTTGCATAGTAGAAACAAAATTCTTCCATATCTTGTGAAGGTTTCTTCGATCAATACCAATGAGCACATACAAAATGAATCAGTAATGGAATGGTGAAGTTCTAAGGACAAGGGGATTCTGCTACAGAGCAGATCACCCAAACAGATCCACAATTCCTTAATTCCAGGGAAAAGCCATACATAGAAATTATCCAAACAGATCCACAATTCCTTCACCCAAATGTTCATGCATTCATCAAATTACTGCCACCTAAAGATTTAGTCTCTAATCAAATCCTATTATTCACGTTACAGTTGCTACTGCTCCTCCGCATCAACAAAATAAAAATTCGGAGAAGTAGACTTATGGTAGCCGGCGAAGTAACGGATGTCGTCGAGGTCGGAGGATGGTTGGATGGGTGGTGGTGGTGCCGTTGTGTTGGTCGCGGCGGTGGTGATTGGCATTCTCTGGGATGTTGTCGGAGTCGAGTCGAATGATGGTGGAGAGGTGGGAGTGAGACTGTGAGAGAGTGGGATTGAAAGTTTGAACTAGGTTAGAAATTAACAATTAAGATTGCATGATAGATTATCATTCAATCTCGACCGTTGATTATAATTAGAAACGGTTGGTCCAGGGCCCTGTTTTTCTAAGGCTTAGGAACCGGCCCGCCCCGTAAATAACAATGGCCCGGCCCGGCCAGCCCCGTTTGTTCCAAAAAAAAATAGGACCCGGCCCGTACCCGCCCCGAACCTACACTACCTGCCCCGACCCGCGGTTCCTTTACCCGTTTGCCCACCTCTGCTTACGATTTTGTTTTCCGTTTTCTCCCTCCCTCCCTCTCTCTTCCTTTTTCTAGGGGTCACTTTTATTTTAAATTTGCTATTTTCGTGTACTGCTCTTCTTATCATTTTAATGACTATCATACTTTCTATAGAAAAATGATATAGGCTTAAATGTCAAAATGTTCTCTGTGTTATAGTCATATGACCAATTTAGTCCATGTGTTTGTCTCCGTTAGCTAATTAAGGACATTTCATTCAATCTCTTTTAAAAAACTCATAAGAAAAATCATATGAGAAATAATTACCCTTTCTCTTTACAGAAAAATGCAAATCAATGAGAAATAGCACTTATAAGAAATAAAACTTCCAATCTAGAAAATTATTAAGGTTGTGACATAGAAAAGAGGGGGTAATGTTAGGGAAGAGGTCGGAGAGTTGGGAGGAGAATAATTTTTCCTTTAATTCTTAATTTTATTTCATTTTAAATATTTTAAATCACATAAACTATAATTTTATAAATAAGCTTATAATAATTTATAAATTTTTTTTTACAGAAACTAGATGGAAATGTCCTTAATTGGCTAACGGAGATAAACACAAGGACCAAATTGAAAACACCGGAATTAAATTGACTCAATGACTAAAACATAGGGACCATTTTAACATTTAAGCCAATGATATATGCATATAATTACTAGCTAGGCCTATCAAATTTAATAATGCATGATTATTGACAACTCGTTTTTTCATATAAAAATATATTTTTTATTAAAAATAAAAACGGTTCGGTTTTCGTAGATCGGAACAAATACCACAATAACCATAACCGAATACGAAATTAAAAAATTTATTTGATGATTATTCAGAACCGTAAAATATCAGAAAATTAATTTCCGAAACGGAACCGTTCGGATCGGTTCCATCACCCCAAACAAAGACTAGAAAAGAAAAGCATTGAGCCAAGTTGGCAGTGGAGTTGGTGGCCGATGTTAAGTGCTGCTTTGTTAACACAGTGGGCCAATAATAATATAAGACTTATTTGTTTTATTGGTTTAGGATATTAAATAATAGTGCATAGGAACATAGCATGCAACGTCCAGATTCAGATTATGCAATTTGGTTTAAAAGAACATATCACTCATACTCATACCACTTCATATTATATAAAATACGTATACCTTTTGGGACGGCAAGATTCCAAGTTTTCTGTGGAGGTTGATATGTGGAATTGAAGTTTGAGTTGAGACTGATAGTGATTTATCAAATTGAATTTTAACGGGTGTCGACGCTATTTGATTTAACGTTTGATAAATAAAATTGGGCAACTTGAGCTAACCCGAGTCAACTTGAAAACGATTAAAACACGAGCGCAAATGAATCTGCAGGAACCCGAATGTGAGCCCGATTATAGGTTGAGTTAGGGACCTAGGGTTAGTTGCCCTTCCAATCCGCCTCCGAATTGCCTAGCATGAGATATAAGGTCATGAACAATACTTGACTGCCACTCTTGGTCAATTTACAGAACTTCTTGTTTATGGTCGGAACCGTTGTAAACATAAGCACGATTTTTTGTAAATTAGTCAAAAAGTGTTTACGAGGAAAATTTCCTTTAAAACCTTGAGTAGCCAAGATTTATTGACTCATTGTGTGGTAACCCTGCCTACTTATATGGACCAACTCTTTATGAAAATCCCAACTTGTGTGGAGCAAAAGATGGCTTCGGAGATCAAGATTGAAGTGATCCACGAGGAAACAATTAAACCATTCTCTCCAACTCCTGACCACCTTAAAAGCTTGAGCCTCTCTGTTTTTTATCAGTATCAACCTGAAATTTATGTCCCACTACTTTTCTTCTATCCCAACAACAATAACAGCGACAACGGCCAGGTAAAAAATATCGATCATCGTTCTTTGTTTGCCGAAAGATCCAACCTTCTAAAGAAATCACTGTCTGAAGCCCTCACTCGATTCTACCCCTTCGCCGGAGAATTCAAATATAATGTTTCAATCAGCTGCAATGACCGTGGGGCTGCATTTCTTGAAGCCCAAGTGAACTGTCCCGTATCGAGGATTTTGAAAAACCCCGATTTTGAGATCCTAAAACAGTTGCTTCCAACTGATTGTATGTCCACACAAGCAGAGACAGGATATCTTGTGCTAGTCCAGGCCAACTTATTTGAATGTGGCGGATTGGCAATCGGGGTCAGCATTTACCATAAAGCCGCCGATGCTTTTACAGCCGCCACATTCATCAAATGTTGGGCTGCACTTGCTCTTGGCTCGGTCAGTAGTACTACTCACCACGTACTGCTTCCCGAGGAATTCGGTGTTGCAGCTTCTCTTGACCCATCCCTTGATTCCTTCGACTCACTAGGAGCTCCTGTGACATTTTCTACGGAGAGACAGGCGACAAGGAGATTTGTGTTTGATGCTTCGAAAATTTCTGCTCTCAAGTCTAAGGCTGCTAGCGCCACGGTGCCAAACCCAACACGTGTTGAATTAGTATCGGCAGTCATTTGGAAAAGCCTAATACAAGCATCAAGATCGAAGTTTGGTCTTATGAAGCCATCCATGTGGTGTGCAACCTTGAACATGCGCAAAACATGAGGGCAGGCTGTGACAGAAAACATACGGGGGAATTTCGTGTGGTATGCTGCAGCATTGACCACAGCAGAGAGCGAAGTAGAACTCGAGAGCTTGGTTGGTAAACTCAGGAAGGGGATTGAGGAATATAAGGAAAAACATCCAAATGGAGTCAGTGGTGAGGAAGTATCTCAAACCATCAAAAGGTCTGCGGGTCTTTTGTTGAGCGGAGATATAGAAATGTATACTTGCAGCAGCTGGTGCAGGTTTCCGTTGTATGAAACCAATTTCGGATGGGGAAAGCCATCATGGGCAACTTCTCAACCATCCAACGGTTTAATTTGTTCGAGTGACACGAGAGATGGTGATGACATAGAAGCGTCCTTGTCATTGAAAGAAGACGTCATGGCCATAATCGAAAGCAGCGAGGACCTGCTTTCGTATGCTTCTACAAATCCGACTGTCATTTGATTAGTATCATCATCTTTAATTCGTTTTGATGCTTGTATACCTTGTGTGTGTGATTTTTTTTCTCCCACCTTCTTCTTGTTGCGTTGTTTTTGAACAAAAGTGTTGGCATATTTTCGAAAGAACAAGCAAATGTAACAAGTCGCAGGCAACCAGACTTGTCAAGCCACTTCGAACCTTGACGCAACAACTTCCTCCCAACAAACTAACCAAGCCCAAGGATGGACGGTATCCTCTGGAAGCAGTCTCCTCGACGAAAGTATTTCGCCTGAAGGAGCCTAGCCCGAAAATCCTCCGGGTTATTCCATAACCAGGCACATTGCTCCGATGGTAGTGCTTCGTTAAACTCCAAATCCCAGAATCCCATAACGTAGCTTAGGATCACCGGACGTTAAGAGGTCACACGAAGCAGCCAACAAACCAATTACATCTCTCACTCATTGCGTGATAACTAAGAGCCCGTTTGATAATCATTTCAATTCCTAGTTTCAGAAAAAAAATAAAAACTGAGAACCAAAATCAAGTTGAATTTTGAAAACTCAAAAATATTTAAAACTGAAGACAAAATGATCATCAAAGGGCTCTAAATATCTATAGCCCAACAAACTTATATGAACTTTGTGTTTGTCTTAGAATTACTTGACTCCGTAATCAGTCATAAGAAAAATAATCCAAAGATTGCGTCTTTAACTTTTCAGTGAAGCCCACACCAAACAATTCAATACATAAAGGGACATTATTTCCCCCGTTTTTTTTTTCTATAAATTCCTGTTCATTTTCGCTTTTAATTCTCCTTTGATCTTGTTTTTTTGGAAAAAATTGTTCGCCTTCAATTTCATTCAATTCAAAGACCAAAAATAAGCGGGGGTTGAGCCGGTGATAAAGCGTGCAATGCACCAAGGAGATACTCAACTTCTCACAATGCTTCTAACAATGGTTGAAATTTTACACAACACTTTTGTCCATGCAAGGACTTTGATAGCAAAATTTTCAACCAATCAGTTGACCCTTTTAAAAATCAAACTATTGTTAAAAGTAACAAATTTTACCTCCAATGCTTAAACCTTGCAGCCCAGCGCCAAAGCAGCAGCTACTTCAGACAACAGTTATCGTTCGAGCAGTTGCATATATTGGTAAAAACAGAAGGGTAAGAAGCTGATTAGCTGAACACTGCAATAAGGTGTATAAGACAATTGCTAAATTGAAGGAACATTGATACGAGATACTGATTTACGTTCTAATGAATGAAATCTGTCAACTGAAACTTTACATTCTAAAATATTAAGACTGTTAATGCTGTGGTAACACCGGTCTCTTCTCCAACAACTCGTAATGCACAACAAAATTATCCTGCGCATAAAATATAGGTTCAACTCAGGGGACTACACTTTGTCAAGTTAGGATAAAATGCACGAAATATAATTCAATCAGTTTACCTTTCGGATAGTTTCAAAGGTATTGGGATCAAAGCAGTGATAAGATCCTCTCTCATACGTGTTGGTCTTCACAAGTGGCTCCATGTTGGGTACCCTTATGAACCATAGGCGGTGTTCCTTGTGATAAAACCAGCCTCTATTATTGCTGCCAACAACAAATGTCATACAGTGTTTTAGTACACACCAATCAAGGCTTGTTTATATATATATGTTGCTGAACGTTAAACACTCTTTAAGTCGTGAAAAGAAGGGCACATCAGATTTAAAACATGATCTCAAAGAAACTGTTAAGAGGTCAAAAGTATTCCATCACTACAAGCTCTTAAGTGGAGAAAAGTACGCATATTATGGGGTTTTTAAACTTTTTATACAAGGGAAATAATACAAATTTATAAACAAATGAACGCTTACAGTTCATTGGCAGCATATAATTGGGCCTCGTCTTTGGGCATGCTGCAAACAAAAAAGAATGACTCCGTGAGTTCAATACTTTGAAAATTGAAAATAACTTAAGAGGTCCAACAAGAAGCACCTGTAAAAGATATAGAACAACGTTTCCACGGAAAACTTTGAAAAATACCCTTGCTGCAGCCACCAAATTGAGTTTAGAGCACAGAGAGGCACAATATACATGAAGAAGATTGAATTTGAAAAAAGATTTTTAATAAAAAGAACAGCTCACGTGTAGTGCAGGCGGTTGTTTAGCATAGTAACATTGTGGAACACTAAACTCCGGATCACCCTTAGCGGGCTCGTCAGACCATGGGGAACCAAAAGTCTTGTGAAGGTTTTCTGTTGAATTCAAGTTTAATCCAAGTGTTGTCAAATCAATTCCAAGTGCAAGGGATGTAAGATCAGGATCACTCATCCTTATGACACTTAACAATCCAAGCAAACCAAATAGGTCTGGAGCAGATTGCGCTGACTGCATCGATTTCATTCCCTGATCCCTAAATGATTGATTGCCAGCTGACATCTGGTGCAGGCGAAACTGGGATTGATTTTGTTGTTGATACTGCTGAATAAGCTGGTCATATGAACCCATACCAGAAACTGAATTGGCAGAATTCAGAGGTCTTAATCCAATGCCAGGAGGTCCTCCACTAGTCTGAATCAAAAGGTTTAGATGTTAGATCCCACAATTACTAAAGAATTTAAATAAATGCTTATAACTCAAGCTTTTCCCGATCTGAGGATAAAAAACCATTCAACTTTCCTGATGTACTAGAATCGACTTATTTGGACCAACAAATCATTTTGAATCAAATCATCAGATATAATACCTACAATCATAAGAATCTGTTTTCCAATCCACGTTGAATGACACCATAAGAATAAAATCACCATACAATCTATCCCCACAGTGAAACCCCATTATAACAAAAAGAATAATTTGTGAAACCAAACTACCACACCTGTGAATGATATGTTGAATGTGATGATGGGAATATGTCTGAACCATGCATATGGAGAAGATCCTGATTGTTTACTTGTGAAAATGAGACACCACTAATGCTGACTGATGGAGCATGTTGTTGCTGTTGTGGCCTATGAGAAGAATAAGTTCCCCCCAAATTAAATCCTGAGGACCGTCCCATCTGCAAAACAATATACATAGATATAAGGGCTTAGAGCAATTTGCAGCAAGTAATAATCCAAGGGGAAGGGGGGAAAAGGACTCTTCTTTGATTTAGAGCTTAGAACCCACTGGGAAGTGCTGAGATTGCATCATCGACACAGCATTGTCATGGAGTTGTTCTTTCTGGTGCATATTGATCCCAAATTCAGCATCACCACCTGCTGAAGATCTAATAATAAGGTCAAAAATGCAAGTGGGCAAGCAGCCTCCCCTACAGTACTGTTGTTCAACTATTCAAGCAGTATGTATATGCGGTGAAAACAACATAATGCTAAGTCCTTGGGGTTATCCTAAGTAGTGAGGGAGGAGGAAATGGTTTAGGAGTATGACAGGTCAAGGGTTACATGATTACATCCCTTCAGTTGTAACAAAAAAAAAGGGTAGATGAAAGATATATTGGCACCCATGGTTATCTGACACTGCCTAGTTCCTCAGCTCAAAGGGTGCCCTTCTATCCATCCTTCCACAATTCTCCCTCCACTCAACCACACCACCCCACCAAAGAGAAAAAAGATCAAAAGCCCCAAACCCAATCCATTATCACAAGTCTACCTCTGTCGCTGACAATTGTAATGCACTTTCCTCATACACAACTAAAGAACACAACGGGGGATGGTAGGAGAAATTAGGTAGAAATTAAAGGATGAACATAGCAAGTATATATGGAGGCTACATTATTTTGTGAAGAGGTCAGCGTACTAGCAAAATGGCAAGTCATTTAGGAATTCTGTCCACTATTTTCATAGATTAGTAACTAATTTAATTTTTGAAACACAAGAGAAGGATGTCTTTCAAGATAATATGGTGGAGGTAGGAGCAATTGACTAGAAGAGCAAAACTCCTTTCCGATTCTTCTATTTCATATAGTTTTGGGAGCATGTTAATCATATTTGGGGATATATATGTTTGAGAGAGAGAGAGAGAGAGTGTGTGTGTGAGAGAGAGAGAGCGTGTGTGTGTGTGCACGTGTGAGAGAGAGAGTGAGGTGAAGTTGAATGAAAATTCAGAATACCCTCAATCTTCTAAAACTTGGACATAAAAATGTAAAATCACCAAAAAAATGACAGGCCAAAGAATACTAACATCTGAAAATCACCTTCCGAAGAAACATTTCTCAAAATATTACATTTCAAACTCTAAAATATATCTAAGTCTTGGTTAACTTAACATTTAAATTATGCAACTGCAAAAGCGAATATTCTAATCAACTTATAAATGAATATATCGCACCTTTAAATCCCGGTAAAGCTGGAAAGTCCTCATTTTGGATGCTGAACTCTTGGTTCTGTTGAACAATAGGACTAACACCAAGGCCTTGTTTTCGTAGTGAACCTAAAAATAATTCTGTATATTATATTCCAATTACTGTATAGGATACAACCAAAACTGCAGCATATTTCTTTACTAACCCAACTGCCCCTGAGGCCCTCCCGCAGAACTAGGACGACTTGTTAATGAAGGGAAATCATTGATGTCAAAAGGAGAACTGTCATTAGAATTCACATCATTCATTATTCCCATCGAGCTCAGATTATTCACTTGGACATGGCTTTGAGAAAGTGGACCACCAGCATTAGGGTAAGAATTTCCTAGCATCGAAATTACTTGCGGAGACCCTGAAACCAGAAAATTATGTACAGGAAGATTCCGTAAGTAAAATTTGATAAAATGATAAAACAATTTCATTTCAGCACCAGACATCCATATGCAATAACAACCAATACAGCTGAGTCTGCTAGTTCTTGGACTGCTATTCAAACCTAAAAACTAATGAACTACACCAAACTGTGTTACAACAGTTCAACAGAATCCACCAAGGTATTAAAAAAAATTATAGTATTTGCATTAATTACCAAATTAATAAGCAAACGAAATCTTATAACAAATCGTGAACCAAAGCTCAAATTCATTTCAAACATCAAATCTTACTAGAACCTAAGTCATCAATCTCATAGATAAGGCCTTCCACAGTAGGCCGGGAAATTGAGTTTGTTTCCAATTTTGTAGGAATCAAATTCATACAATAATCCAAAAAATTTGAGTTCTATGAGCATGATTCCAACTCTGAGTTCAATATATTGAACTCATGAGTTTGATTCCTATACAATAAATGACAAATGTTTTAAAAGAAAATGGAATAACCAATATGAGAATAAAAATTGGACGGATCCCACAACTAATAGATATAACTCATCTCTATCAAACTCATACCATTGTAGTAATTGCGTTATAGGAATCAAACTCACCTTAACCACTGCAGAAGGCCTAACTATGGTTCTAAAGCACGAAAAGAACTAATTCCATAAGGAAGGCAATATACCTTGTGGTAGCACGCCACTCATCAAGCGATTTTGCCCTTGTACAGTTAAACTTCCAGATCCACTATTTCCGCTTAAATTCAGACGAGAAGCAAGACCAGGCATCGACAAGCCTCCACCAGTGCTAATACTCCTCCCAATGTTTCCCCCACCAACCATGTTTCCCATGGAACTTGTAATCCGAGGACCTGCATTTCCCAAAATTGGGGACACACCCAATCCTGAAACAGCACTCCGGTTACCAATTGCAGCAGATGTAGGGAGAATCCCAGGAATAGAACCGCCAATTCCATTTGTGCTACTACTAAATCCAGGGTTTCCTACTACACTTATACCTCCTCTATTAGTGACTCCTGAATGAGCATGGGAGCTTCCATGAGATAACTGCAAAAACAGTTTTATGGGAGAAGAGTAAAATACAAGACAAAGAAAGACAGAGAGAGGCAGAGAGAGAGGTTCATCAATTATGTCACTACTCTCAAAACTACAATTAGCATATGAAATACATATCCCATGTACCTGAGACAAAGCAACAGGAAGGTTATTTGATGTGAATCGTCCGCCAGAGAGGCTTCCAGCTGGTTGTTGGACTCCACCAGAAGGAACATTATTTATTGTTGAGTTTCTTGATGTTAATGTACCTGGCATGTTGGGAACATTGAAGCTCCCATGAATATTATGCAATCCCTGTATACTTCCTGCAGAAAGAAACTTGAAATTTCACTAACATTGACACTAACACAAGAAACTCAAGCAATAGTAACCCACCTGAGTGATGAAAAACGGGAGAAGCTGCACCAGATTGACCAGAGAAAGATGAAGCAAATCGCCCACTACTGTCTGGGAGATTTGAGGTTGATCCGTTTAGAGAAGACTGCAACCAAAAGCAAATTAGGTTTCACGTGATAAATGAACAAATTATGCAACACATATGAAACACAAAACACATATCAGCACTAGAGACTTTAAATTCCTCTTAATCCTAAAAACCACAACTGCAACAATAACTGTAAGGAATACAATATTTGGCACCATCTGTCTAAACATAAAATTAGAAAAACTATTCAATATTGTAACATTTCTCGTATACAGCAAAAATAATTATAGTTCATCATGCAAAACATAACACTAACAAACAATAGACATGTATGAAATCACCAAAAATTTAGAAACAAAAGCATACAGCATCATGGTCTGACCATAAACTATTTGCAATAAAGTGCAAATCCTAACGAGCATCTCACGACAATGTTAACATTGAAGGGGAAAAAAGCCGTGTATAAGTGCAAGTGCTTGGAAAGATACATGAACAGACAAATGACACATTTCTTTCAAAAACAAATCCAGAGTTCAATCATTAAACAATCCAAAACCTTACATGATTAGACAGACTTGTTGGGAAAAAGATAACATTTTGAGTCAAGAAGACAATCTTAATATCTTATACACAAAATTTACTGTAGAGAAGTGATATGGACAAAAGACTGTACATTAAGTAAACCCGACATTGCATGAGCATCAAAAGGTCATGCAATAACGCATTCCTTGCTTCCTTGCCGAGAAATAACCCTTCCTTGTACGAACAACTTGATATATCTTCTCTGTTAACAAATAACCTATAGCCTGAAAAGGACAACTTGATAAATCTTCTTTGTTGACAAATAGCCTACAGATGCATCCATAATAATTCAATAACTTGGCATCAACTTTAGTGCAAAATAATTCCGCACAGATACACAACCAACACAGGCAAACACACATATGAGAGATTATGGTACGGTACAAGTATTTATTTCATTTCTTTTATAACCTAGGACTCAACATGTCAACCTTGCTGACACAGCTTCTTAACTGGATCCACTGCCTACCCCTACAATCTTTGGGGGAATGAAACACTAGCCATTGCAAGGTAGGTACCTTGGGGTTTCTAACCTGGGACCACAAGGTACAAACCGTTGTTCTTAAGTCCCAAACTGGGTTTTCTTAGGCAAGGAATTGACACAATATAATCAGCTTTACAGAAACCCAAAATCTTCTACGTATTAATTTTGCAATGACTAACTAAATTACTAATGCAATGTATCTCCTGCAGCGTAAGGTGTCCAGAATTTTTATGAACTCTCGACTTCCCAAATACAAATGAAGCTATCAATTACTATAACAACATAAAAAATCAGATTCCCATAGATGGTATTTTCAATTACCATATCAAGTTCCATAAAACGAAATGGTAAACTATACAATATCTTAAAGGTGAGCAATCCCAAGAAGAAAATTACAGAGTTCTCCAGTAACTTTCTCAGATTCCCACAGACTTAACCATCTGCTTCCCAATTTCAAATACACTTTAACTCACTGAAAAGATTTTCAAAAACATCTAACACCATTTCAAAATCAAAACACGACACCGGAACGTCGTAATATGCTTCACCAGAGATTAACTCATAATTCGAGACGTTCCGCAAACTACCCCCATTTTCAATCGCTAAAATATTCATATCCAGTAAATTAGCAGTTTAATTTTCTTCTCTGAGACTAAAACGAAAATTAAAAAAAAGAAAAGGAATAGATCTCACGCCATAAATTCTAACGAATACAAAAACTAACACTTAAAGCATAAACTCCACCACTTTCTGGGTTCTTCATTAATCCAAATTTTCTCGACAGCCAAACAAAATGCAACGCAAGGCACACTAGCCTCAGTCATTTCGATGTTAAAATCCTAAAATCAAAAACCTCTCTCAAAAACCCTAGGAGAGAGAGCGATGTTGCTAGGTTACCAAAACCAAAATTTCCTCAACAGTCACAGGCGCGAGGATCCACAAAAGAGGAACGAACTCGGAGCGATTGGAGATCGAACTCGGACCGAGTCGGGATCGAGTCCGACTCGGAGAGAGAGGAGAGAGTGAGTACCTGAGGAAGCAGATCAGCGAGAGCGAGGGTATGGGGGTCTGAGTCAAACAGCGAGTTAGATTGCCCTAAAGAGAGAGGAGGAGAACGTCTGAGATCAAAGAAAACGTTGAGATTTTTCGATGATAAATTTTGGTGTGGGGAGAAGAGAAAATATCGTATGCGGCGGCGAGTACCTGTGGTGGAGTGGGCCGCACTCTGTGGCCTGCTGATTGGGTGACTGTTGGATCTGGTAATATAGGTGGGCCTGGGTGGAGGGTAATAAAGTAAAATGGTAATTTAGTGAAGAAAATCTCGAATGCCAATTGTCAATTGTGATTGTTTCAGGGATTCTTTTCTCTTAATCCACCAAATCAGAGGATTCGTATCGTTGAAAATTGATCAAACGGTTAAAGTTATTATAACTTTTAAAGTGAACCCTTATTTGTATCCGTTGGATTAATTTTCAACGGCACGAATCCACTGATTTGATGGATTAGGAGGACGGAGAGGATCCCTTTCCGTTTCTATTGGCCAAAAGAAAAGTTGTAATTTTTTGTTTTTATAACGAAATGAAAATAAAATTTTGCTTATAAAACATTTTTTGTTAGATAAAACATCATAAAGATAGTATAAATGACAACTTTTTGAGGTTAAAACATGCAAATCGAGAATAAAAGAGTAATTTGATGCAAGTGGCCATCTATTACAGTGGTAGAAAGAAGTGTTGACTTTGCATCACGACATGGGATCAAATTCCACTTCCTAATATAACATCTAATATAATAAATCTATCATTTGAAAAAAAAAAAGAAAAAAAAAAGACGTAATTTGTTAATGTAATTGTGAAAAGTCTCTCCCTGATAACGTCATCTACGGATGGTACATTAATAGGCCTCAATTAAAAAAAAAAATCTTATTAAGAAAAATAGTGTTAGACAAAACTTCTATAGCGTTTACTAACCCGTAATCGGAATGAGAATAAGGAATCCAATTTCTATTACGGATTATACACGTGTTTACTAAAACTGGGAGGAATCAAAAGTGCGTAGGGCCCACACAAAAAATGGAATCCAATTCCTGAAATTGGAGGATTTGGATTCCCAACATATACAAGGTATTTGGATTCCGGATTGCCTAAGCAATCGGAATGATAATTTTTTTTCTTTTATGCCCTCCCTTGCTTTCATTATTTCCAAGATTATCCTTTTAACCCTAGACTTAAAATGCTCATAACAATTTCTTTCCATGTCCTTCTAGCTCATTAAACATAATTCTATGCTCATTCACATTATGCACAACTTCATACATATGTTGAAGAGAAAAAACTACAACTTGAGCGAGAAAATTTAGATATTAAAATCAATACTTAAATTTATAAAAAAAATAAACAAAATCATTTTAGTATGTGTACGAAATGAAAAAGCAATTTAATTTTTTCTTAGTATTATATACTATATCAAATTTTACTAAAAAAAGTATATAAAATATTTGATTTGAGACAAGAGCATTTTAGTAATCATACTGATTTATATTCCGATTGTGCTAAATTAGTAAACAGCTTTATGAAATTGTATTTCGATTCCGGATAGTTTTAGTAAACAACTTCAACAAGAATCTGATTCTGATTCCACCTCGTTTCAATTCATCCTCAATCCAATTTCTTCTCAATTCAATTCCTATCTATTTAATTATGGATTAGTAAACGCGCTGGTAAAATAGAACTAGAGTGAAGCAATCAAGTGTACCACTTTACTACCTCGATATATAGCCACCATAGGCGAGTACGTAGGAAACAATAATACACATGACAAATCTATTCAAATTACTGTGAATGCAATGAGCCCAAAAGTAGCAAAGATTTTTGAGTGGGACGGTCACACGAGATGGTACATCACGTGTCCCTATATAAATGATGGATTATGTGTTATAACTTAAAAATTAAAATTTTTCAACCACTTGCATAAAAGCACGTGGTGTTCACTAAAAATTTCTCCAAAATAGAGTTCATTAATTTGTTCAGGGGTCATCTGCACAGAGAATTTTTGAACAAAGCATATTCATGCTTTCCATACAATATCTATATCTACAAATACGTTTTTTATCTCTTATATATTACCTGTTAATATATATCATTTGACTTTCTTCAATTCATTCGATGTTATCGTTGAAAATTCAGAGATACGTCCGGAAAGTACAAAATGATATGTAAATCCTGTATACTAAAACTCAGTTTCGGAAACACTGTTGATGACCAGTGGCCGGACCATTTTATTCACGCGTCCGTCATCCTTGGTCTCTCCGCTTCGTTCGCGAGTCTTCTTTTGTAAGCTTCTGATTTTGCTGCTCTCTCTCATCCCTGCCCTTATTCTCACTGCTCATCTGCAATTGTTTGCCGTTGTTCAATATTGTTTTCTTTGCCTCAGAAAATATTGGGGGAAAGTTCCTGATTTTCGTCTTTTAAGCATTCTTATTTCTGTTGTCTGATTTGAGGAGGGTCTCGGCTATTTTTAGACATAGGGTTGTGGGTGATTTCTGCGGCCCGATAAAATTGGTTCCGAGATTTGTAGAGTTGTGATTGGGGTTGAAGATTTCGGCGTTTTTGCTTATCACGAATTTTTGTCGGATCTGTTTCCTGCTTTCTTCTCTGTTTGAACGACGGCTGGGTTTCGATTGTTGAGCGCCGGCTATCTTTAGATCGTTGGTGAATAAATTTAATACCATCGAGGTATGTTTTATAAATGTTGTGTTTCAATTTTGGTTCTGTGCTTTTGTTAATTTGGATGAAGCTCTGACAATCTAGGGTATGGGATTCATCTGTTTTAGGGTATCTAGGGTATGGGATTCATCTGTTTTAGGGTGTAGTCAAACTAAGATTTTAAAGGATTTTAAAAGTGATAGATTTCATAGGATTTAAGAGGATTAAGACTCCTTCAAAATTCATATAGATTTTATAAAGAATTTGAATGGATTGTGGTGGATTGTGGGGAAGGATTTGAAATCCTAGGGGTGAGGTTGGTTATATATACTTTTTGCTTTCAAATCCCACAAAATCTACAACTTATTAAAATCCTCCAAAATCTTAATTTTTTTTAATACACTTAGATTTGGATGGATTTTAAAATCCTTTAAAATCTTTTAATTGACTACACCTAGATTTGAATAGATTTTAAAATCCTTGACTACACCTAGATGTGAATGGATTCTAAAATCCTTTAAAATCTTTTAATTGACTACACTAGGATTTTAAAGTCTTTTAAAATCCTCTCAAATCCAAGTTATTATTATTTTTTCAGCTGGTGTTTAATCTCTCCTGCTACATCAATTCGAAAAATTGGCTAAGAAATTTTTTTGGTGATATCAGTAATTCGGGAGATAAGAAAAGGAGCAAATTGGCAGCACTCCTTTTGTTGTATCTGTTGTTGCTGGAGGCTCTGCCAGGTATGCAGACTGTTGAGAGATTTGGATATTATATTCTCTGTCTGCTGTTATTTTATTGCTTCGAATTACATTAAGTATATAAATGTATCAACACTTTGCGTAGATGTGGTGAGCCATGTACGAATCGTTTGAGATGCATGTTGTATGGCTCACAGATTGATGATTATGACATGTAGAACATCTCTTTTCAGATTTTGGGTTAAAGTTGCGGCTTGGATATTTAAGATATTGGGTTAGCTGTAGGTATGAACTTTTTTTCCTGGTCGATGGCAGTTTGGGTTAGTTGTACACTCTAAACTGATCTTCGCTTGGATTAGTTAAAGTTTCATCCAGTTTGATCGTCAAAAAACTGATCTTCGCTTTTCATCCAGCTTGGTATTATTTGACAGGAGGCTACTGCTTATTCTTGGACCTGGAGCAGTCATATATGTTACCTACTAGGTTATGCCTGCTCAATCCTTTGTGTATATAAAATGATTAAGTTATGAGATGCATTTTTTACTCAATGAGGTTTACATAGTTTGCCGATGTTATTTTTTTTTCTTCCTGTTAACGAAAAGGGCAAATTTCAAATTGGTCCAAGTATTTCTTGAAGTTACTACTTTTTTTTGTAAGTGCGAAGTAGTTTTAATTTTATTTTTGTGTTTATTTGTTGGGGATTTATGAGTTATGGATATTGGGTAAATTGGGAATTTTGCAGTGGTGCCAAGGTTGCCTATGGTGGGGAACTTGCTGCAGTTTAAGGAGAAGAAGCCGTACAAGACGTTGACTAGGTGGGCTGAGGAGTAAGGACCAATCTATTCTATAATTATTGGTGCTTCCACCTTGGTTGTTCTCAATTCAACTGATGTTGCCAAAGAGGTAGGTTTCTTTTACTCACTAATCCACATTGCTAAACCCAAATAATCTTGAATCTATTTCTTCACTAAACATGAATTTTATTCAGTAAGTCACTGATTATTCAATCTAATTAACATTTTTCCCCTGCTTTAATGTCGCATTAGGGTTATTGTTTTTGAATTTGTCACTTATGTAGCATAACTCATTGCAAGATTGCTATCAGCTCAACATTTGTTTTTCTTATGATTTCTAGGCTTTTAGATTGCTGTATGTGATTGGAATTCCGAGGTTTAGTCATGTTTTCTATTCTGTCACAAGATTTGTGCTTGCACTTGCTATTCTCTTTTGCTATGTTTGTATATTTGTGAATAGTTATTTACAGTGCTACGTTCCATTCCAATGCAGAATGTTAAACCTTTATGTAAGTTTAGTTGCAAACGTGCTGTAAACATGAAGAATCTTATTAAACTCAGCAATGTGATGGTCAAGCACTCCATTGGTCCCAATCAAGGTTAGTGTTGTTTATTAAATGTATAAAAGTTTAATGCTTGAATAAAGAAGACAGTGCAAATTTTTCAGTTTTAAAATGAATAAAAAAGAAGTGCTATAATATTTCAGTTTTTGTTGTGTGTTCAATTTTTTCTTTGGCTTTAATTTTTGTTTTTCAATCTGTTTGTATTGTTGCACTGGCCATTTAATCATTTCCAACTTGCAGAAAATTTGCAGTTGTCAATGTGGATTGTTGTGGCAACAATGCATTTCCACGTCCTTTTCAGGTTTTTCGTGTTTTGTTTTTTGTAAATTCCGTTGTGTGATAAGTGAGTTTTCAACAATGCAGGCCCCCTAATTATTGTAGCGTGCCCAAGAAAAAGGTAATACTTGAAGAAAATTTACAATTGTATTCCTCAGCTTACACCACAGTTTAACAGTTATGGAAATTAAGCATTTTCATAATTAATATGTGCTCATTCATTTTGTAGGTTCATATTCTAGATTATATGATTTTTTTTTTTCTTCCCCAAATTCACCAACAGCTTATTTCAGTGCATTGAGAAAATTACACTTTCACAACCAAGGTAAATATCACTAAAGCTGCTAATGCTTTACCCATGCTCACTATAAACAACCGCACATGTACTTTTCTTTCCTTTTGATATAAGAACCGTTTAATTCTACGATAATTTTCTTCCTTAGTAACAGTGTTCATTGCAAGCATATTAGTTATAAAACAAATAGCTTCCACTAAATTCATTTTATGATGATTCGATTTCAGGTTTGAGAAATTACTGATTGTTTCCGTTTGAAATTATGTTGATTTTCCATTCAGGTTGAACCGCAAAGTCTCCAACATGCCAATTTTCATAATGACGGTGTTATGGTCATTTTTTATCACACTTATTCCAGATTTTTTTTCAATAAATTGTTTCCGAGGAATATTGGAATCAAACATTATACCTTCAATGAAGTTTACAGTGTATACTCCCTGCATAAGTTTATTTTTGCAGTGCTATACATCCACAAAAAATTTTACAATTTTCGGTTATTTTTCCGATTCCCTCCCTGTAGTCACTTTATGTATCGTATTGGAAATTCAAGTAAATTTGTAAAGAATTTGTTTTTTTCATTATTTTCTACTATTTTCACTTAAATCAAACTGCTTCCAGTCTCTCACATTCTTGGTATGCTCATCTTTCCAAATCTTCCTTCTATCCTCGAAAAGCAGATAAAAAAACTTGCTAGAAACAACCTCAGTCTTTTATAGCTTATCCAATCATACTTCATATTTGATCACTTTGAACAATTCCCAGTCTCTACATGTGTTGCCTAACTTTCTAACAAGCCCCTCAGTAGCTTTTCGCTCAGAAACGTTTCCTGACATGTTCATAGGGGACAAGTCAATCAACGGTATACCATCACCCTCAACTATTGAAAGTTTTGGCATGTGCTTGGGATCTAGATGAAAGCTCTACCAACCTCCCCCATGGTAAGTAAATTTGATTTGGAAAGAAAGCTACTCAGTGCTTTTCTTTTTGTCCTTTTTTTTGTAATAATGTTACAAGAAGAATGATAGCTATATCTTCGATGTGAACAGGTTTTTGTCAATTGTTATGACAGTTTGTACGGGCCTAGGAGAAATTTTTGTGATTATAACGCCATCATCTTAATAGTACTATTGTACAAGATTCATGATCAACACTAATAGGTATGTTACAATTTTTTTTTAAACGCATCATATTAAATACATTTAAAAACCTTTTACATGTTTTATACGTTTTTAAAACCCGCAGCAACACGCGGGCACTAATACTAGTAGCATCTATATATCCGAATATAACAAATAAAAGAGAATGTTGCTACTATCCCAGTGGGCCTTTTAGTAGGTGATCTGCTATCGAAGTGAAGAGTGCTACCCCTTTTCGGCTGGGCCCGTAAGTGCCACTGAGCCACTGTTGCCGCATAAGCTTGCTATCTTCTCACTCACCTCCTACTAAACTCCCCAATCCCTTTTTTTTTATTGAAGGTAACGAATTCCCCGATCCCTAACTCGCATAGAGTTACGTAAATTGTGTCGAAGAATGCATTGGAGGAACAAATCATCATCTGTAATGATTTCGAGGAAGAAAATGTACGCTTGTATGTTGTGGCTTTAATGCTACAAAACAATCAGTGTTACGGGGGTTTTAACTGTTAAATTTAATTTCTATAATGATTAGATATTATATTTTCAATCGGTGTTGCGTAAGAAAAATTAGAGAATGTAACCTTTTTGTAAGCTTTTTCATTTGCCAATGTTGTTGGCACTGTAAACAGTCACCGTGCAGTAATCAATCAGATTAATATAAGTCCTTTAGAGAGTAGAATTGAGTGTAGAGCTTAGATTATGTTTGAACTTTGTGCCACATTCAGAAATTTCAGCATCTAGCTAGCTAGTGAAACTGCAATTTATTTTGCACTTCTTGTTGATGGAGGCAACCAAATATAATAAAATTTAAACACACAACTATGTATGAATACAATTGTGACTCACACATCACGCAACTATAAGCAAAGGAGGACCAGCCGGCGACGGCGAGTCAATCAATGGAGTGGCTGTTCTTCGTTATGTTGAGGTGTTAGATCTGGTATTGTTGGGGCACTTTGGCCTTGAATATTCACCTCATACTGATTCATCGCTACTTCTGCATATTTCCCCACCATCTGGGGATCCATTGGCCCTCCTTTTGGTGGCTGGCCGTTAGGCATGTTGCCTCCACCATTTTGCCCTGTAAAATGCACAAAAATAGGAGTCACAATAGTTCAAAATTTCAAGCATAATATATACTGGGAGTCACAATAGTGTCATGCTGCATATATACTAGTTACTAAAATATTGAGTAAATCCACATGGATTTTCGCTGTGTAGTACCATGACACTAACATGAGAGAATACTGAATCAGGTCGTCTAATTACGTGATTGTTCCGACCATTTAATACTTGTAAGTATATCGACACTGTATTGATCATTCATACTATTGATACTTTTAAATACATACTTGTCAATATGTTTGTCAGTACAAATCTAGGTGAAAACTAAATGACAATGTGACAATATCTTATTAGGTGGCCTAATAAGACACAGGGTAAGACTCTTCGACTCAAGATTTCCCCACTAACAAAATCGAAACTTACATAAAATACGTCACTAAGGCAGTATTGCAAACTAATCATGCGTTATTAGTTTAGAATACCAGCAACCTAGGTGAAAAGTTGTTTGTCACGTGATAAGTCATATTACTTTGAACTGGACAGATAAGTCCCTACCTAGGTTTACTACCTCTTTCAACGATGATGTAATACACAATATGATACGCAGAGATTAGGTTGTATGCTTGCTTAATACCTGCATAGTGTGCTGCAATTGCTGCTCTTTTCCTGTTACCACTGCTTATAACACAAACTATGATTACCACAATGACCACAAAAACAATGATAGCTGGAACTGTAACTCCAATAATTAATGGTAGCTTGCTGCTTTTCTTCTTGCTGCTGCCACCACCACTAGAAGAGCCATTATTACTATCAGCTGGAATTATTGTCTTACAGGACGCGCCCGCGGCACAAAGATGAGGATTTCCCGACGACCTTCATCCCCAAAAAGTAAAAGTTCAAACTGTGAACACAAAAGCAAAGAAAAACGAGAAATATGTATGCAAAAACAGAACCGGTTCCACTTTTTTTTTTTTAAATATAAAAAATAGGACTTGAGGAACACTAAACAGACTAAATCGTAGCTCGTGCAATATTACACCAAGGGAGAATAAGTACACTTACACTAATTTCAGCTCGCTATTCGTTGAAATTGTGGTGGGAATCGGTCCACTAAGTTTATTGTCTGCTAAATTCCTAATAGAGGAGAAAAATTATGGTTAATTATACGGAAATAAGCAAGAATATAATATGCTAGCTAGGAAACATTTTCTGGGAAAGTCTTACAATTGGGTTAGTTTAGGTAAGGTGCCAAGAAAATCAGGAATCGCTCCACCCAAGCTGTTGTTGTGCATGTCTCTGCAATTCAAAAAATAATTTGCAAGTGACATGGTTCGAATCTGAAAAGCTATTTAAACAGGTTCCTTTTTTATTTATTTGTATTTTTCAGTTTATATTATTTTCTTTTCACCAACCAACTAGCTCTGCAGTTCAGTGATAGCTTACATTGTCTGAAGCGTATCAAGGGAGCTGAAGTCTGGAAGTTGGCCGGAGAGATCATAGCCACTCAGATACCTGAAAATAAAAAATGCATTACAAATTAATGAATATATATATAATATAATTGAAAATTTAACAGAAAAATAAAAAGGTTTAAAGTTGAGAAAAAATTAAAGTAATTACAGTGCTGTTACGCGGGGTGTGTTGTCGGAACTGCAGTTGACCCAGTCCCAGGTAAATGGAGAAGGGAGGCATGGGTCCCCAGTCCATTCCTGTAATATACTGAACTTGTTTTGCAATATACCTAACCCTGCCACTGTGATATATAGCAAAAGAAAAGCCACAAAACAAGGAAAAAAATCGTCAATTTTCGCAATGTAATAACTAGAAAATGTACCCACAAAATAATGGGCTCATTGATGGTCATATAATGATATTAAACAAGTCAATCATGTTCTGTTATTAGGCTGTTAATATGATCAACGATATTGAGCATCTTGTTTCAACGATAAGATGGGAGTATGGATTCACTGTTGCTCACCGTCCTCACGTTTTTGTCTCATGTTGGAGCAAAGCCATTAATTTTAACACTAAACAACAATGTTCTCTTGTCACACAATTTAACAACATAAGATGCCTGTGAATCTAGACGGTACATTCATTTAAACAATAACACGTGCAATCACTGATTTATATTCACAATTTGGCAGTATAAATAGAGGTATATAAAGCGCTTAAATGGTTCGATTAGGGACTTGGATTACTAACCATCATATGCATTCAAACAATAATCTACATAATCAGTGGTTTATAATTCACAATCTAACTAACGTCCTATCTAATCATAAATAACGTGCTTACGTGTTGTGGAAGGAAGAGACATGTCTAATATATGTACGTATATACGTAGGTACATGTGCATGAATTATCATAGTATGATAAGATTAAGGACTCGAATACCAACCGTCATTGCTATCTGTTTCACCCGTTAACGGACCACTGACATAATAAACTTCCATGGCATTGATCAACGGAGGAAGTGTCGAATCGGCAGTAGCTACCAGAGAAATCGTAGTGCTGGAAGAAGCAGTAATGTTGGTAATAGACATCTCAGTGACAGTTCCATAGACAGGAACAATGGGGTCCGACGCCGACTTGCCGTCGATGTAAATCTCGAAGGATCTGGTGTCGGACGTGGCCAGTTGGCTCATTTCGGTGAAGTACATGGTGATGTAGATGGGAACTTTATCGGTCGGAAGATCAGTGCCCAGACTAATTGATACGGAGGAATTTGAGGTAGTTATTGCATACTGGAAAGCAGCAGCTGGAGGCTGATCTGGCACAGAGGTATCAATAGTATGTAGATCGTTTGTGAGTTTTACTAGTCCATCTCCACCCTCCATTGGCTCCCAAATCCGATCATAATCATCGCTTGGGTACCTGGAAAAACCACACACATAAATATATTAATATCGCATGGAATTTGATTGTCTCATGAAATAAAAAAAGTGAAGTCAACTTAAATAGGGATAGTATATACTATAGACTTTTGATAAACTATGGACTATATATGGGTCCTACATCCAATCCATTGTCAGGCTTTGGGTTAAGTTGACTTAAAATTTGGCCAAGTTAATTGAGAATGTGGATATAGTGCTACTGTTCACATGAGCGACTGTTTATTATCGGTCTCGCGTGAATGATTATTGCTAAACATAAGGTGAGCTCACATGCAGTGGAGCTTACAAGTATATACGGCCACCAAAATTATTTATATGACACAAGTGAATGACTAATGATGTTAGAGTCGTCGTCAAATTTGTTCGCTAGATAATGTGCTTATAGAGGTGTAAAATATAGAAAGATAAAAGAAAGGGCTTCAAAATGCTTGAATTATAAGCAACCTTTTTACGTACCTTATATTATCAGTTGCACCATAAGCAACCCTTCTTGTATGAACCATAACGTATTCAGCGTCGACATGGCTGTACATATCCGTGCCCAAGCCCCGGATCTCGATCGCCGATATAAATGGAAGCTGGTTAGGCTTCGTTTGAGCAAGACAAATCTCTATAGAATCGCCGTTGGCGACATAAACTACTTCCTTATACACAAGATCATTGGCTGAAGTTATGACGTCCGCCCAATAGTTCCCGTCCAGAAGAAGAGCAAATTCAGGAGGAGATGATTTCTTGTCATAGTTTCCATAAAAGAAAGTTGCTCGCACAAGAAACTGAGCCCCCTTTTCTGCTTTGATGGAGTAACAGTTTCTTTTCCTGGTTGAAAACACTCTCAAGGTGGTCAACATACGAGCCACTCCGTTTGTGGTTTGAACCACTTGGGATTTTCCACCTGAAACAAATTCGTCGTCTCCAACCCATTTGATCGAATTTGCGTCCGTGAACGAATCCGACGACCCGCAATCGATGCTAACAACTACAGATGAATCATATGAGCAAGAAAAAGAAGTTAGGTTGATACAAAACATACAAGGATGGTATCCAACGTGCTGAGGCTATACGGCAACTGTTTATCCGAACTCCAAAGTAGTCATCATACACTCATTCAGGTGCAAAAAATCTCTCCATCACTTTTTAAAATGCCAAAAACAACTTTTTTAAAGTAAAGAAAATGAAAGCTAAGTACAAAAACGTACAAGAATAATCTTATTTATATTAAATTTACCAAATGATCGTATTATGACATACAGTTTACTAAAGATTATTTACTTATGAGATATGAAATTATATGTGAATAGAAAATGTAAATAGATAAATCAGCAAATATAGTACAAATAGTTGCGTTACTCACAATTAGCGGATACCGATAACAAAGCCACAGCTACGAAGAGTAACACTAACAACAGTACTATGGAGCTAGCCATGGTGATTAGTGAGCACTGAGAACAAATATAAGAGGAGGCACAGATAATGGTAATAAGCCCTTCCCATATATAGTGATAGTGGGTTGATCTTGACCCTTACATTAAGGGCATTGACTTATCGAATGTGGAGTTTTTATTGCCAATAATACTAGTTGCATGTTGGCGCAGTATGAAAGAATTGGATCCAGTGGGAATTTCCTCTATATTTTAGTAGTGATCAGATGAGCTCAGGCTCATATGAGACCGAAGAGGTATAGAGACTAGAACCAATAGAATTGCATAGTGCTTTTTCCTTAGGGGATGTGATTTCCTATAAGAATTTTATGTTCGTGCATGATTCGAACTTTAAGATTGAATAAATCAAAAGAAAATTAATAAATAAAATTGGATAATACTTGTATTTTCTCAAGGAGGAGGAATGCATATATCTCACTCTTTTGCGAATAATTTCTTAATCTTCATTCAAAGATCATCTTTACAAACAATCATTTGAATTAGAGATCGTTATGCATCAAAATGTATGGATTAGATCGGTGATGTAAATGTTAAGTAATATATTCATGATAAATTGTTTATTAATTTCAAAATTTGGATGATTGAACGATATATCATTTGAATGATTTTTTGTAATGATGATAGGATTAAAAAAAATATATATATATATATAATTAATATACATTTTCTGTAAGAAATAAGATATATGCATTCTTACAGAAAAAGATGCAAGTATTATTTAACAAATATAAACAAGAATATGCAGAAGAAGAAAAGAAGGTGCGAGAATCGTTTTTCTTTGCTTAAGTGATTGTCCTTGACGCGGATCGACAATTTGAGTTGAGAGCATAGGTGAAGCTCCTGGACCTGAACCCACCAGAATATCTCTGTTGACTTTGACGTTAACTACAGCTCTCATTCGTTTGATTCTAGGGATCATTATGGATTAAGACGTAGTCAAAATCAACGGTTGGTGGTGAACTTCTGGGAAAGGAAGAGAGTTGACTTTATATGAGCTAGAACAAGTTAAAGAGTAAAGACCCATCCGCAGTCGACGACATTTTTTGGAGATTAACGGCGTTGATATTCTTACAGTCAATGCTTATCATAAACAAGTTGACGGTAGACAAATATTGAGGTAACGTGGACGAACATGAAATCTAAATTTATGGATGCATTCACATAAAGATTCAAAAAAAAAAAAAAAATATTAAATCGAATTATATTTGATCAACTAGCTTGTAATTTAACAGGATTAGAAGATATTTTGGATTCGGAATTTCATTCATCTTTTGATATAAAATAAAAAAATTAACAAAACAATTTTGTATTTGTTTGACTACAAATTAAAACAAGTTAGGGTTAAATTGGAAATGCTCGAAACACTTCCGCTCAAAGCATATTTTTTGAGCATATTTATCATAAGAGCTTCTAGTAGAAGCACGTTACATTCAAGTGTTTATTGAAAAAGTACCAAGGTACTTTCGGAAAGAAGTATTTGAAGTGTCTTATATGAAAAAAAGTTGGGTTAATATTCTCAAGTTTCGTGATTTTCAACATTTAGTACATGAAGTTTTTTTCATCCCAAAATCATACCTAAAATGTTAATTTTGGAACAGTCTCATACATCCGTTAATCTGGCTATTAAGTCTTATATTAATTGATGACGTGGTGCTCACATGGATAATGATTGAACGTCACGTGTCAATAAGAGTCCCACGTGAATATTAAAAATAAAAATAATTAAATATTAAACATTAAAAAATACTTTTTTTTTTTTTTTTTTTAAATGGGCGTCTTCTTCCTCAACCCCCCGCGACGCCGTTTTAATGGCGGTTTTGATTTTATTTGGGGATTTCTGATTTTTTGCCTGATTCGCAGGGTTGGGTCGCTTCTGGTTCTCCCCAATCGACTTTCTACGCAGTCAACAGTGGTTGAGGTTGTGGACAGGGCTCAAGCCACGGAAGCCCAAACGCCCAGTCGCCGCCGGCCACCTGGGATCTGCTGCATGCAGCTGCAGGGGAAGTAGCCAAGATGCGCATGAACCAAAGCAGAGGCCTCCTAGATCCGTCACGAAAGCCTTCCCCCGTCTCGGTCCCCACCAACAACCCAGATGCTGCTTATTGCTTCCACCAGCAGTCGCTTTCTCGCAAGCACTTGCGAGCCGCTCAGGTACTAAAAAAACAGAGAGTCTGGGGAGCACAAACTCGATATCCTCCGCCGCTTACGAATAGACAGGGATGCAGGCGAGGATGGGTGGCTTGACGGAGAGATGGCGCTGACACAGAGTTGGTGCCTGGTTTGAAACTTCAATGTGCAGAGGTCGAGCTCAATCGACGAGCTCACGGGGTCGTCGAAGAGGATGAGGCTTGAGTGGGTGGAATCGAAAAGGGGGATGGAAGGATGGATGTGCAGAGGTTGGGTAGGTGCAGAGGGGAGAAGAGAGGGAGAAGGGAGGGGGGTTGGGGGTTTGAGGACGAAGACACCTGTGTTTTTGTAATTTTTTAATTTTTTAATGTTTAATTTTTAATTTTTTTTAATTTTTAATATCGAGGTGGGACCTTTATTGACACATGACGTCCGATATTTGTCTACGTAGGCGCCACATCATCAGTTAACAGGAGCCAGACTAACGGATGTATGAGATTGTCTCAAAATTAACGTTTTAGGTATGATTATGGGACAAAAAAAATTTTATGTACTAAATGTTGAAAATCACGAAACTTGAAAATAGTAAACTAAGATTTACCTAAAAAAATATCTAGCACTTGCTTTTTCTAGAACCACTTTTAGGTGATTTTTTCATTGCTTTTTAACTTTTTCTGCCAAATATTGTAAAACTATTGTCTAATAGTGTTTTTAGATAACATTTCTAAACAAGGTTTTAATGACTTAGGTCCTTATAATAGTTTTTTATGGTCCTAATTAAACCGCAAACAGATTTGTAAGACTTTATAGTTTGTATGCTTTTGTTCAATAAATTTTGTTATTGTCCAAAGCAAGACTTGCAGAGAGAACGTCAACGGTTTTCATTTGACTCTCTAGGTGTGGATTTAATGGCAACTCATTTGGAATAAAGTTAGAATGATGTCAACTAATTTCTTCGTTGCCAAATTTTGAGATCAATTTTCCTTGAAAAAAAAAAATTGTTCATATCATTATCACAACATTTTATTTTTAAAAAAAAATGCATAGAAACTATCTTTTCAAAGGGAAAATTAGGTTCACATCATTCTTTTTATTACTTCATTGATTAAAATCCTATTCATTTTCAATTTTTGATCAAAGTCCTCGGGTATTAATAACATCATTAATTATTTGAATAATAAAATATTTTTATTTTTAAATATATTCCTTTAGTGTTAAAAATTTTACAATTAGTATATTTATATTTATGGCTAAATTTGTTATCATATATTTTTATTTTTAGTTTGTACATATTTTTAATTTGCCCATATTTTTTAATTTGTACCAATTTTCTTTTCATTTTTAATTTGTACCCATATATTAGTTTCTTTTTGTGCCCATATTTTTTAAAGTTTTATTTGTGTTTGTACCCATGTGTATACCGTCATGTGACATTGTATGTTTAATCAATGATAGAAAAATTACATATGGTATATTTATGTTTTATGCCTAAACTTTGTATCATATATTTATATTTTTAGTTTGTACCCACTTTTAATTTGCAACATTTTTTTTTAAATTTGTAGTATTTTCTTTTTAGTTTTATTTTGTACCCATGTATTAATTTCTTTTAGCGCCTATATTTTTTAAAAATTCATTTGTACTCATAATTTTTAATCTTTTATCTGTACCCTAATTTATTTATAGGTAATTTAGCCAAAGGTCAATAAAAATTTTACTATTTAGTCATATATCAATGACATGCTTTTGTTTTGAACTTAATCAATGACATATTTTTATTAATTAGGCATAGGTCAATGATGAATGCCACATAAGCTTTAAGTCATTATATGTAGTTAAAATTTGACTCTTTTATCCTACTAATCGAGACCCCAGGTTACGAATTCGAACTCAGACTTCTACCTCCATATTTTTTTGCGAGGCTTCGTGATTTTCCGACTAGGTAAGGGTTGGGAACTCATGAACTTCTTCCTTTTTATGGTTCTAATCTTATGCTAGAGTTTGAATGTGAAAATCCCTTTGATTTGGTGAAGGTTAAACGAAAATCAACTTAGAAAAATTTTTCCCAGTTTCCGGTGAAGGACCGGCAAGGTTGCAGGTATTTTCCGGCCAACCCTGGCCACAGCTCAGCCTCAATTAGGTATATTTCTATTCATTACCTCTTGAGCTTTATCTTGGCTTTTGACTCTTTGAATTTGGTTGAGAAATGAACCCGTTATGGCTATTTGAAGTTTTCCGGCCACCTCCCATGCAATTCTGGTCTTCTTCTTCGTTGGTTTTCTATATGAATTCACAGAACAAGAAACAGACACTGCGTTGCAGTGTCTGAATCCACCAACCTATTTGAATCTCAATGCACAATCACAGAACTGAAATTAGACGTTGCAACGAAGTGTCTGAAACCACATAACCGAAAACAGACACTCCGTTGCAGTGTCTGAATCCACAAACATATTTGAATCCGAATGCACAATCACAGAACAGGAAACAAACATTGCAACGAAGTGTCTGAATCCACAAACAATTGAATCTGAATACATAATCACAGACCAGGAAACAGACACTGCGTTGCAGTGTCCGAAAAATTGGAGGTTGAAGGTGGTGGGAGGCATAGAGGTTGAAGTCTAAAGGTGGTGGAAGGCACGATTTACAATGAAGGAGATGGAAATGTTTGGTGTTTTAAATAGTAATAGCATCATTTGTAATTTTAATTTAATTGAGGTGTTTTAATGTATTTTAAAGTTTCATTGACCTATTTATAATTCCAATAAACTTGATTGACCTATTGTTAATATCATAACTTTTAATTGATTTTATACAAAATCACCCCTTATTTATAATGTACTCATTCTTCTTTATTAATGTACCACTTTGTTATATGTGAAATGTACGAATTTTTTTGTAAAATATACCAATTTTTTTAACACTATGGATACATTCTTTTGCCATTCATTATTTCTTATTTTTACATAGTTTTTATCCATTTATTCAATCAAAATGTTTGAATTTTTTTATTGTTACCATTTCTAATAGTATTATAATGAGGGATTTTAAATTTATAGGATTATAAATCTCATAAAATATCAAACAATTAATGTCAAAAGTCAAAACTATAAAAATAAAAATATTAATAGTAATATAATGAGGTGTACAAAGTCAAGGTACCTTGATCAAACTTTGAATACTATTAAGGTTTTAATCAAAGAATGTTAAGGATTAGGGAACGCATCCAAAGTATCCCCTTTTCAAATCACAATTATAAGAGCGTCTCCAATAGTGTAGGCAAAGAATATAAATAAAATTGTACTATAATGACTGACGTGACAAGTTGCATACTCATTTGCTTCATAAAAAAAGTATGTCGCTATAATAGAATAGGCGAATTTATTTATTATTTTATTTTCATCTCTAAGACTCTAACATCTACTTTTATTCTTTATTTTTGTCTTCTTCCTTCACATGGAATACTTTAGTATAAATAGAGACGTGGAACCCCATTTGCTTATAATGTTGAAAGTAGGCCTATCCAACTTTCAGACATTAAGATACGTTTCAGGCATAGATGATTATCATAAAGAATTCACATGATATCATAGGATTCCCTTTCTTGAAAATCCGCACTTTTCCACACTCATGCCTACTTATGGGTGTAAGCAAACTTTGCCTACTCAATTACCTACACATTGGAGCATGCTTTTTTCCTACATGGCTCATCAAAAGGGGTTTACCTACCCATTTACTTGCTATATTGGAGATGCTTTAAACCACCTTATATGACGGTCAATGTAGAACTTCAAGTCATTTAAAGCAACCCAAATGTATTCTTTCAATCTCCTAATGAAAAATAATCACCCATATAAGCAATTATTTTTTAGAAAGTATTACTTGAATTATTTATATTCAATTTGATAAAAGAAATATAAATAATATATATATATATATATATATATATCTATATGTGTGTGTGTGTGTGTGTTGTGGTCTATTTTATCTGACAAGGAGAGAGAGGGCCGGCGGCAAGGAGAAAAGAGAGAGATGTGTTTGTAGAATTGTAGGGGAATATGTGTGTGTGTTGTTATCCCTCCTACATTGTGCCTTTATTTATAGTAATAAAAGGAGAGAAGATATTCCTTCTTCCCCAAAGAATACAAGATACAATAGGAAATGATAACTAGAATCAAATCTAATTTAGGATTTACACAATCACACTTAAACTAGGAATATTTACAACACTCCCTCTTGAGTGTGTAAATACTCAAGGTAGATTTAACATCATGCAGAAGTTGAGGAAGTCGACTTATCGGCACTGATTCTAAGGAACAACGCTTATTCTCAATAAGGTAGGAACTTGCATAAGTAGTAAGTCTCACTAAAAAACCCCTAAGGCTATGGTAAAAACCCGAGTAGGGACAAAATCCATAGTTTAAGGAAAAATGCGTGAGAAATGCAAAGTCAAAATAAATGTCTAGATGATGTCATCAGGGATATGTCCAGCCCAAGCTGGGTGCCTCGTTAAAACCTAGTTAGGTAGCAAAAACCTAGTGGGAAAAATGCTCCTAATCGTAGGGAAAAATAGTACATTAAGATCAAGCAAGTATCTACAGGATACTCCCCCTGAGTTTGACATAATTCCAAAGAGAAATAGCAAAGTTACAACTCAAAAAGTTTACGCATACCAATTCCATGAACAAGCTTCTAAAATGTCGTCTTCGGTAGTGATTTGGTGAAGAGGTCGGCCAGATTGTCTTGTGAACGGATTTGCGTGACTTCAATCTTCTGATGCTTTTGTTGTTGATGTGAAAAGAAAAACTTTGGCGCAATGTGATTGGTGTTGTCTCATTTGATGTAACCCTTCTTGAGCTATTCGATGCAAGCTATGTTGTCTTCAAAGATCATCGTTGGGACATCAACGGCAGGATAAAGATCGCATGAGCTTCGAATATGGCTCAGAACTGCTCTCAACCAAAAACATTCTTGAGTTGCTTCATGTAAGGCGAGAATTTCAGCATGGTTAGACGAAGTGGTAACTAAGGTCTGTTTAGTTGACCTCCAAGATATTGCAGTGCCTCCAACGGTAAAGACATAACCCGTTTGAGAATGCGCCTTGTGCGGATCAAATAAGTATCATGTGTTGGCATAACCAACAAGGCGAGAATCAACTCGATGAGCATAGGGTGCGGCACCATTCGAGGATTCATAGGGATAGAACAAGCCCAAATCCGTAGTACCCTTAAGGTAACAGAAGATGTCTTTCAAGCCAGTCCAGTGTCTGCGTGTAGGTGCATTATTGTATCTTGCCAAAAGATTAATAGCGAATGAGATGTTGGGTCTAGTGCATTGAGCTAAGTACAATAAAACGCCTATCACACTTAGATAAGGAACTTCAGGCTCCAAAATCTCTTCATCATCCTCCTTCAGATGGAAGGGATCTTGTTTTGCATTTAGCGATTAAACGACCATATGAGTACTCGAAGGCTTCGCTTTATCCTCATTAAAATGGTGCAACACCTTCTGGGTGTAGTTCGATTGATGTACTAGTATTCCATCCGAACAATGTTCTATCTCGAGACCGAGACATTATCGAGTCTTACCTAGATCTTTCATCTCAAATTTCGACTTCAGGTGTGCGGCAGTTCTCGTGAGCTCTTCAGCCGATGAGGTTCATGTCATCGACATATACTACAACAATTGTAAATCCGAAATGTGACTTTTTAATGAACACACAAGGGCATTGTTCGTTGTTCACATATCCCTAACTAGTCAAATACTTACTCAGACAGTTATAATACTTTTTTTTTCAGATTGTTTCAAACCATATAGTGAATGCCTCAGCCGAATTGAAAGCGTGTTCCGGGGTTTGGAAATATTTGAACCAGTCAATGTAAGTCCTTTGGGAACTTTCATATACATTTCCGTATCAAGATTCCCATAGAGATACGCGGTTACTACGTCCATCAGCTGCATATCCAGTTTTTTGGAAACTACCAAACTAATAAGGTAGCGAAAAGTAATCACATCCATAACGGGTGAATAAGTTTCATCATAGTCAATCCCGGGGCGTAGTGAGAAGCCTTGTGCAACAAGACGAGCTTTGTAACGCACAATTTCGTTCTTCTTATTACGTTTCCGAACGAAAACTCACTTGTAGCCAACGGGCTTCACATGTGAAGGAGTAGGAGCTATAGGTCCAAACACCTTATGTTTCGCAAGCGAATCGAGTTCAACTTGGATTACTTGTTTCTAGTTTGACCAATCAGTTCTACATCGACATTCATCAACGGAACGCGGTTCAATGTCATCGCTCAACATGATCTCAGTAACTATTGCATATGCTAATGCACCATCGATAATCATTCATTTCTACGCCATACATCATCTAAGCTAGCATAATAGACCGAAATCTCACGATCCTCGGGAGAATGATTCATCTCTTCAAGGACGCTTCTATAATATAGAATTTCCTCTTGAGTGGGGTAGAATGACTAAGCGATAGTCAAATTCACTGTAGGCTCTTTAGGACCTTGTGCCGTGGTTTTCTTCTTCCAGGGGTGTGAATCATTTGAACCAAAGGGTCTGCGACGCTTTTGTGTAGGGGTAGATGATTGGCTAGCCACTAATGTACGTGGATCACCAAGATTGGCATTTTGGGCTTCCAAGAAGGAAGTCCGTCATACATTTGGTACATCCATCTTTGCAGGCGTATTTGCAGTTGGAATATGTGATCTCGTCACGTGCGCTAGATCGGTGAAAGCATCTGACATGCTCTGAGCTATGCTCTGAAGATCTAATATGCGATGCACTTCAGTTTCAGACTGAGCGGTGCGGGGATCTAAATGAGATAAAGTGGGATTCGTCCACGATAATTCGCATCGTTCTTCAGGAATGTTGATGTTTTTATCTCCCCCTAATGACGGGAAGACTGTCTCATAGAAGTAACAATCTGCAAAACGAGCGATAAACAGATCGCCTATCAAAGGTTCTAAGTAACGAATAATTAAAGGAGAATCATATCCGACATAGATTCCCATCCTTCGCTGAGGCCCCATTTTTGTATGTAAGGGTGGCTAGATCGGCACATATACCGCACAACAAAAAACGTGCAGATACGATATGTAGGGTTCGTATCCGGTAACCAACTGAAAGACACTAAATGGTTGTGTATCAACATGCCTTAGGCGGACCAACTTTGCTGCGTGAAATATTGCATGGCCCCAAGCAGCTATTGGGAGCTTGGTACGTATGACCAACGATCGAGCAATCATTTGTAAGCGCTTAATGAAAGCCTCTGCCAGGCCGTTTTGGGTGTGAACATGGGGTACATGATGTTCAACTTCAACCCCAACCGACATGTAATAGTCATCAAAAGTTTTAGATGTGAATTCTCCAGCATTATCCAATCGAATATATTTGATTGGATAATCAGGATGGTGATCCCTGAGATTGATAACATGAGCCAATAGTTTGGAGAATGCAGTGTTCCTTGTGGACAACAAGCACACGTGTGACCAACGTGTGGAAGCGTCAACCAAAATCATAAAGTATCTAAATGGTCCGTATGGAGGATGAATCGGTCCACAAATGTCCCTCTAAATCCGTTGTAGAAAAATGGAAGGATTCGAACGAATCTTGTCATAAGAAGGCTTAGTAATAAGCTTTCCTATTGAACATGTTCGACATGCGATTCCTTGGATCAAACCTAAACTTCGGGTTAGTGGATGCCCGTGTGAAGATTTGAGGATATGGCGCATCGCTATTCATCCAGGATGTCCCAAATGATCATGCCAAAGTGTAATTTCGTGCGCGGTCTCAATATTAAGGCCGGCCACATAGTGGCATTCAATGAGGCGTATGGTCGTAGTATACAGACCACTCAAGATACGCTCCATCTTCTCTAGAAGACGCTTCTGGCCATATTCGTATGAAGTTATGCACAGAAATTCAACTCCGTTTTCTCCATGGGTTTCAGCGTGGTAATTGTTATCTTTAATGTCCTTGAAACTTAATAACTTTCTTTCAGAACGTGGAGAATAGAGTGCCTCAGCAATGGTCAAAATTGTACCATTGGACAACATTATACGTGCCTTACCGTATCCTTTAATCAGGTTAGATGGGCTTGAGAGGGTTGTCAGAGGTGCATTCTTAAGCATGAAGTTAGTGAAATAAATGCATTCATGTAAAATTGTGTACGTGGTTGCACTATCTGGTAGACAACTAACTTTCCCACTAGTCATACCTAGAATGAAAAATTAATTTAAATCGGTCACATGCATAAAAGTTTATAAAAACAAATATCAATTTTCATTTATTCAAGGATGGTAATTAATTAAACGTAATATCCAAAAACAAATCACCAACTAATAATCCAAAACATAAAGGAAAATTGTTCAAAAATCAACCAAAAAATAAGGAGGGGTTCAGCCACTAGGTGGAATTCGGCCCAATTGTCTTATTTCAACTAAAAAATAAGTCTATGTCTAAGATTCTAATCTTCCATAGGGATGGTATCCTTCTGAAAGTCAGAAACCTCCATCTTTGTAGTCTCCGGTTCGTCCACTTGCATGAAGTTTGATTCAAACTTCTTACGACGAGAATGATATTCATCTACAACCTTTTTGGGAGCTCGGCAAACACATGACCAATGGTCATTTGAACCACAGCGATAACACATATCTGCATCCATGGTTCCAGGTGCTTTGCTTTTATTCTTGAAGTTCGGGGCCTTAGGAGCAAGGTTTAGGTGCTTCTGGGCTTTGTTTCCTACTTTGGATGGCCTTGGCTCTGTTGACCTTGGTGGGATGGCTTATGGCCGCCCCTACCACACCTCTTTGAGCATTTTGGGCGTTGGTTTATGCTATAATGTGCTTCAGGCACAGCAGTCGCCCCAGTAGGTCGAGCTTGATGATTTTTCATCAACAGCTGGTTCTACTTTTCAGCAAGAAGTAAAACAGAATCAAATTCGAGAACTTAGTGAACTTCTGAGCTCTATATTGTTGCTACTGGACAATATTAGAAGCAGAGAATGTCGAATAGGTATTCTCCAGGAGATCCTCTTCATTCAAAGTTTTATTGCAAAACTTGAGAAATGATCAAATTCGACAAACTTCAGAATTATATTCATTCACAGACTAAAGTCTTGGAAGCGCAAATGCTGCCAGTCATGTCTTGCTTCAGGCAATAATATGTCTTTTTGGTGATCAAAACGATCAGCCAAAGCGACCCATAATGCACGTGGATCCTCCTCAGCAAGATACTCAGTTTGCAGAGCGTCATGAATATGTCTTCGGATAAAGATCATAGTAGTGACTTTTTCAGCTTCGCCAATAGGCTCGTCCGTTGCTTCTTCAATGGCAGGACGCAAGTTCTTTGCAGTGAGGTGGAGCTTCACATCTTGGACCCACTTGAGGTAGTTCCTTCCAAATACCTCCAAAGCGGTGAAGTCGAGTTTGTTCAAGTTCGACATGTTCCTATCACAAAATAGATGGACAAGATGTGGTTAGTGTAATGGAGAAAAAATCAATCCATTCACGTAGGAGTAGAACATATAAGTTCTAATAGACATGTATTGGTTTAATTTTGCATGAAAAATCTTCGGGTTTTCATGGGTGATGTGTTTAAATGAAAACTTCAGGTTTTCAACCAAGGCATGTTTGTAAGAAACTTCAGGTTTCAAAATAATTATGAACTTTATGTTCATATTTTTCTGCAGGCAAACACAAATATATATGCAAACAAATAACTCGAGGCCCACAGAAAAAAAAACTAAGCCACGGATGGCTTGAAAAAATTGTTCCGTGAGACCTAGGCCGAAAAAAAATGGGCTGTGGGTCTTGGGTGAGCTGCAAGGAGATGGGGAACAAAACGGGCCAGGGAGATGGGTTGCAGTAGGCAGGCCCAAAATTAAAAAAACTAATACGAGTTGTTTCATGCAAGCCCAAAAAAATTGTTTTTTTTCTTTCAGGCCGGGGGAATGGGCTGCAATCTGGGAGCCCAGATTGCAATGTCTCTCTAATGGGCTTCGAATAGAACACCAAATCCCAAAGGGGTGGTATTGGGATCATGTGCAGCCAAGCTCTAATGGGCTCGGGTCAGAACCAAAAACACCCTAGTGCTTGCTGGGAAGGGTCGCCGGAGCGCCGCCACTGCTGGTGGCCGTGTTCTAAGTGGCTATCGGTTGGGGGAAGCACGGGTTTAAACTGGAACCCTATATTTAAACAGAGAAATTTTGATTTCTCGACGTTTGGGTGTGAGAACCATAAGGAATGTCAAAGAAAAAATCGTATTTCAGACAAGAACTCATCGGAGACAACTTCAGGTCGTCAGGGGGTAGCTGGAGGTGGCTGGGCATGGCTGCAGGCCATGTTATCGACGGTTTCATGGTGGGTGACGCTTTTTGGGCATCGGGTATAGGTGTTGGGCCTGGAGCCGTAGCTCCAGGATGGGTTTTCGGCTCGGGAAAGCATAGGGGTGGCCCATCGCCATGGATGAAGGTCAAGGGTTCGAAAGAACCTTAGGTTTCCCGCTTTAATATATTTTTTTTTCAATTCATATATAATTCAATTATATGCATATGCAAAACAATAATATGTTAATTGAATTCAATTTGATGCATATACAAATATATTTGATGCAATTCATAACTAATATCAAACTCACATAATTCAATAATTATGATTATGAGGCATACATAATTTATGTAGAATCTAAAATTCGTAAAACGTAAAGTTGGGTCATGCATCATGGTGAATGTTCATGCTATCAGGGCTGCAAAAATATCGAGATAAAAACCGTTGTTTTGAAAGAACCTGATTGCGTGATGATATGGATGAACTGGTTTGATGCAGAAAAATTCTCTAACGTCAGATTCCTAAGCGCAGCAGTAGGAGCGTGCTGATAACGTGTTGTGGTCTATTTTATCTGACAAGGAGAGAGAGGGCCGGTGGCAAGGAGAAGAGAGAAAGATGTGTTTGTAGAATTGTAGGGGAATATGTGTGAGTGTTGTTATCCCTCCTACATTGTGCCTTTATATATAGTAATAAAAGGAGAGAAGATATTCCTTCTTCCCCAATGAATACAAGATACAATAGGAAAGGATAACTAGAACCAAATCTAATATAGGATTTACACAATCATACTTAAACAAGGAATGTTTACAACAATATGTAAGTTTTAACAGTAAAATATAAAACGGTCATTGAATAAGGAATACCCAGAAAACAATGAAAGCTGGATTATTCCAAAGTGTAATTAAAAGGTCCACTAGTTCATCATGAAAGTTGGATTATAATTTTCCTACAACTTGCATTATCTCCAGAGATACATGTTAATCTGATCATATCAGTCCAAAAGTCCGCTTCTCCATCTGACCTCACAATCTAAAAAAGTTAAAAACTCAATTAGGAAAAATGTATATTGCAGTCATGTAAATATCAGTTCCAGCCAGAGTTTTGCAAAAGCGGAACTTGCAGAGTATGGACTACTTAGAAAGTGCTTTTAAAATAAATAAAAATACTTTTGAAACTGATTTTGAATAAAAATGTAAGTGAATTTTAAAACGTGAAAAGCATTTCAAGTGTGTTTTTAGGGTTTTCTTATTTTTACTGTTATGCCCTTTTGTTGTTTGGGTTTTGGCTATCTCCAATTTTATTGGGCTCATTTGTAGTCCATATTATTGTGTCATTGTCTTTCAATGAAAATATTTGATTTGTGAAAAAAAAAAAAACACATGGCTCGTGCTTCGTGCAAGAAATACTTTTATGGTACATAAGGGGAATACAATGAGGGGAATTGGAATTGCACACAATCCAACTGATTCAAGTGTTTACCAACACATGAAATCATTCGTGGGACCCACTTAAAATGGGGAATCAGGTTACTGATTTTCCCGGAATTGGATTACAAAACAATTGTGATGACCCGTCCTTAATTTTCCTGGAAAAATTCTCTCCGATTGTGTAATTTGACGATTTTACCCTTTTGGGAAAATGTATTCTGACATTTGATGATTTTACCCTTTTTGGGAAAATGAACAAGTTATGTAAGTTTGAAATTTTACCCAAAAACCGGCAATTTTCTCCAGAATCCGGTGAGTTCAGACAGCAACCGGTGAGAGTCATTGGAGAAGACGATGGAATATTCTGTTAAAGTTGACGAAATATTCTGTCAAAATTGACGGAATATTCTAACAACATCAGGTAACGCTGTTAACTCTGTTAGTTACATTTAACGGAATATTCAGTTAGACTGACGGAATATTCCTGACAGACGTCAGGCAATCGGCCGCGCGTGGTGGCGCGTCTGGCCGTGCCTTGGCCAGCACGTAGCAGTGCGTCCGGGGTCCAAAATTAATTCTAAAAATATGTGTAGGTTCGTGAAGTCGAGTAGATCACGTTCGTATATTTAAACCCTAGGTTTGAGCAAACTATGGGGGTTTTATTTAAGTTTCCGTAATATGTGTTATTAAAATTAATTAAATTTGTAATTTCACATATAGGGGAGACTTATCCCGAGGACGTACGTGGTCAAGCAAGGCAAAAGGGCTACGATCCTTCGACTTACCTGTGAGTAGGCCTTTTGTTTTTGTATATTATGTATATACTTTATAATTTCCATGAATGATTTTAAATGGGTTATGCGTTTTATGCCATGTCGTATATATTTTAAAATATTATGATTTTGTTGAGTTTTATATTGCGTCATGGCATATCCATATGCATATTATTGTTGTGAATGGTATGAAATGCTAAGGTGAACACGGGATGCGCAGGTAAGGTTATGTTGTGAATTTAAATGGTTGAATCATTATGGCATGCTTACATATAGTCTGCTCATCATTGCTACACCCCAGGTGTTAGTGCTTAGCTCGAGGCCAGGCTAGTCCTTCACGTGTATGTTCACCCCCCGACATCGCACGCTCGCCTTAGATCCAAGTAGGTGTTAGCTTTTCGTACAGACAGCAATAGGCGGTTCCAACTTGATGTTGACAGTGCCTAGCGCAAGCTTCACGTGATCATAGCACTAGAGCGTATTTATTTCACCTAGCCTGTCGTACAGACTGCACTAGGCAGTTCCGACTCGATGTGTTAGCATAAACTGATAAGCGATAGGTACAGTCGTACATGTCACATTAGGTGACTCCGACTGTCATGTTAGTATAGACTACTGCACGTGATCATATCTATAATGTCGTTGAGAATTTCTGTTGTGGCATGCATCTAGACTTACATTTGGCATGCATTTGATTTTCATACTTATACGTAGTATGATATTTTGGAAACTATACATGTTTTACAGTGAGGGGTTATTATGTTCAGAAAGTAAATGGTTTTCTTAAACCTTGATTTTTGTGCCCACTCACCTTTCTGTTTTTCACCCATCTAGGCCCTAATTAGCTGTTTCGTCCTGTGGCACTCGAGGATCATCAGGCAATTCTCTCTCCGCTCTAACATAGGAACTTTCTCAGTTGTGTAATAAGTATACTTGCTAGTTCGACTGCACTATTTAGTATTTTCTATCTATGCTCTGACATTGTAACTTATGGGTTTTATCACTTCCGCACACTCTGTTTGGTAGTTTAATTTAAGTTCTATTTTGGTTTTAATTTATCCACATTTTTTTTTACATCAGTTGCACTTTGGTTACGTCAACTTCTGGTGACGACCAACACTCCTTGTCTCGAGATGGGGTGTGTCAACAATAGGTTGTAATTCAACTCCGGGAGAAAGCCTCAATTCGGAATAAACTTTTCTACCCCAAACTGCCCTTTTCTCTTTCTACCCTATCTTTACTTCTCTTTGTCAAAGAAAAATTATACAGATTTCATGGCTTGCGGGATTATGCAGGTTTTATGACCAAAATTAGAAAGGAAGAAGATAGGAGATTTGGATTTCAGTTTGGATCTTACTCAGTTGGCGACGACCAAAATCAATTCAATTTATCCACCGATTCAATCTCGTTGCAACCCGAATTAAACATTTAGGGTACGTTTGTTGCATCGGACTATTTCGGACTGGACTAGCTTCAGAGACTAAACTGGACTGGCTTAGAATAGACTAGGTTGGACTAATTTAGTGAAGCGTTTGATGCAGTGTCGGACTAAAAAGATGGACTAACTAAAAATTATTATTATATTTTTAATTTATTATTATCAAAATTAATATATGAATAAAAAAAGGGATATCCCTCTTCTTCTTCTCGAATTGCAGGTACTCTGCAACTTCGACCCCATCTGTTCCAAAACCCATCTGTTCCAAACCCATCGAATTGCAGGGCATATCCCCCATTTGTTTCAAAAACCCATCCAAAATTTCTGAAAGTCTGAGAGGTACTACTTGCCTCAACTGCCAAAACCCAAGTACAAAAACCCACAAAACTTCACCAACCCAGACGCCAAAATCCCCAAATAAGACAATCCAAAACAAACCCACAACAATTCAATCAACAAAACACATAAAGAAAGGCAATTCCAGAAGAAAATTGATCCCATATTTAGCACATTGAGGCAGTCGGCGAACCCAGATCCAGCACGATGAGGCCACAGGAGCCGCAACATCGATCCAACTATGGAGTCTCTGTCGACGTGGAGCGAAGTGCGGGGGGAAGGGCGAAGCGAAGAAGAAGACATAGATGGAAGGGGCGAAGGTCTTAGCAGTCCGCCTAATTTTGTTCAGGATCTGGGTTTAGCTTTTGGGTGGGATGGTGAAGGTGAAGGCCAAGGGAGAGCACGCGAAGTCGTGAAGGAGAAGGGAGATGGCGAATGTGCGAAGGAGAAGAAGACGGATGGATCAGCTGCGAGAAAGGACGGCACTAGGAGTCCACTCGAAATCGAGGGCTCTTGCTAAGAACGGCTAGCGAGGCGTTCAGTCGGGGCGAGTCCCCTTTAGTCTTATTAAACGTAGTCCCGGCATGAAACAAACATGGGGCTACAGTCTAGTCTAGTCTAGTCCCTTCTAATCCTGTCAAACAAACACACCCTTACAAAATCAAGAATAGGTGGAGAGAAACAAATTTGTAGGAGGGAGAGAGAGAGAGAGGGCGTAAGGGGAGTCGGGTGGTGATGACATGGGAGGTGGCTGGTGATTGTAGGAAAGGCGGTAGCTATGGGTTAAAGGGTGGGGAAAAGCGATTGGGTCATGATAGAAAATGAAATTATGGGAAAGATAGAGATGGGGTAGTAAAGGTCTCAACAAAATATTAAAAAATGAAAAATATGAATGAATAAAAGATGAAAGTTTACTAAAAAAAAGTATTCTCTGTACTTAAAGAAAATATTAAATGTAATTAGCAACAAAATAGATTAGTTAAAATAGAAGTATTTTAGTAATCATATTAATTTTCATTCCGATTCATGTGAATTAGTAAACAATTTTAATAAAGCAATGTCATTTCTATTCCACTTCCAGACAATTTTAGTAAACAACTTTAAATTTGATTCTGATTCCACCTCATTCCAATTCCTCCTCAATTCAATTTCCCTTAATCTGATTATGGATTAGTAAACGAGCTATAAATTATTTTGGAACTTAAAAACATTTTCTCTGAAGTGCTTTCAATAATTTTAAAAATACTTCCAAACGAGTCCTAAAATTCACAATGTTTCATCACAAAAGGAAGCTAAAACACCTAAACACAAAAAAGAAGATGTTAATGACAAGAGACGCCATTTTGAAGCTTCTGCTCCGTCCGCAAATCTAACACACTTTTGGATGTTGGATTTATTTTTAGGAAAACTAATGAAAAGAGCTTGAAAACTTTGAGTTTTAACGATAAGGACAAAATAAAAGATAAAGTGAATAGTACTAGGTTTGACTTTTTAGTGTAAAAATATGATTTTTCGTTAAAGTGAACAGTACCGTGGGTTTTTCGTTAAAACTCCCTTTATTTTTTTCTTATCCTCCCTATTCCCAGAGACTAATGGATTTGTGTTCCAAAGCAATCTCAATGATTTTTAGGCAACATAAGCGCAAGCTAATCATTACTGAATTTAATCCTACGTTGAAAAAGATGTCAGGACTTTTACCAACATAATCATTATGCCATTTTAATGGTGAGATTTACACATTGACATGGAGTTGAGGAGACTCACCTAAACATGCGAGTCCAAAGGGAACACCGTCATCGCGCAGGGTCAAGCGGATCCATCTATTACGTGGCAGTACGGACCGGCTCCTTAACTCTGATACCATGTCAAATTATGAGAGAAACGAGTCAAAAACCCACTTCCAACAACACCGGTATTGTACTTAACTTGTTAATTACTATATGAACAATTTGATAAGTGTAGGGTTTTATCTCGAAAGGACTTAGTCTTAGTTATAGTAGAGTTAAGATATTTAAACTCTTCTATCTATCTTCGATTGATATGCGATATTCAACAACTTTCAACTTAGAGAACAAGTTTAGTGCATCTTGTATTTTCCCCATCTTGCAAAAACCATTAATAAGGGTGGTATAAGTAACAACATTCAAACCATTCCCCTACGAGACATTTTCTTAAAAGCTTCAAAGCCTCATATGTACTTCTATGCTTACAGTCCATTTATCAATATGTTATAAAGCATCAACCATGAAGCCCTTGCTAAACATTAGATCAAAGATTTCTTTCGATTCACCCAGTTGCCCTCGCAAACAGTAACTATCCATAAGCGAACTATAAGTAACACTTTAAGATGTAATTGTAAAACTTTAACACTCTTGGGGTTTCACTTCAATTGCATACCCAGTTAAACCTGGGATGCATGTATTTACATTAACATCAGGATTACAGTAAGAGTTTGAAAACCTTAGATACAAGGAGATTTCAAAAAATACAATCAGAAAACAGAAAGATTACATGCCCAGCTTTTGGCTTACAACAAACATTTAAAAATAAAAAATCCTATAAACTAGGAACAGCGGAAAGATAAAAGTTTGAACTGAAAGAAGACTCCTCAAGTCGCAGGAATCATGCTCGGACCTTGACTTCGTCTAACACCCCCCCGCAAGCTAACAGGTTGGGAAACAACTGGAAGCTTGGACACTAATAATTTGAATCTAGACGAAGACAATCCCTTGGTAAAGAGATCAACAACCTGATCATGCGAGCAAATGTAATTAACGAGCAATTCACCTCGAACTACCTTCTCCCGAACATAGTGATAATCAACTTCCAAATGCTTTGTCCGTGAATGAAACACAGGATTTGAAGCAAGGGCAATTGAAGATACATTGTCACACCATATCTGTAGATGCACAAGATGCAAATGCAGGTCTTTGAACAAAGACGGTAACCACGAAAGCTCGGCTGTTGTGTAGGCTAACTGCCTGTACTCGGCCTCAGCACTCGACCAAGAAACAGTTTTCTGGTTCTTGGAGCTCCAAGAAACAAGATTAGATCCTAGATAAATACAAAATCCCCCAGTAGAATGTCGAGTATCAGGATTCCTTGCATAGTCCGCATCTGAATATGCTGAAAGTTGTGCAGATCCTGGTTTGTACAGAAGACCATGACTATGCGTGGCTTTCAAATAACGGAGAATCCTTTTCACTGCCATTTAGTGATGAGTGGTTGGGGCATGCATAAACTGGCATACTTGGTTGACAGCATATGATAAATTAGGACGAGTAATCGTTAGGTATTGTAGTGCACCGACAACACTACGATACATTTCTGGTTTTTCAAACAGGTCTTCAACATGTGCACTTAGTTTTTGGCCAGAGACAGCAGGTGTTGAAATCGGTTTAGCCTCTGTGAACTTGGTATGTGACAGCAGGTCCAATTCATACTTTGATTGACAAATGTGCATAGTCGTGCCATTATACTTGACTTCCACACCCAAAAAATAATTAAGGGGTCCTAAATCCTTCATCGAGAACAAGGTGTCGAGCTTTTTAATCAACCTGGACATTTGATGAGAATTGTTGCCAGTGATTAAAATATCATCCGTATAGATTAGAAGGATTAGATACACACCTGAGTGATTGTAGACAAACAAACTATAATCACAAGTTGATTCCTGAAAACCAAGTTGAAGCAAGAAATCCGAGAATCTCTGAAACCACGCTCTCGGTGCCTGCTTAAAACCATAAATACTACGCTGAAGCTTACAAACATGAGTGGGAAATTGCTTGTCAACAAACCCTGAAGGCTATCGCATATATACTTCTTCACGTAAAAACCCATGCAAAAAGGCATTTTGGACATTAAGCTACCTAACATGCCATCCTTTGGAGGCTGCAAGGCTGAGAATAAGCCTAATAGTACTATGCTTCACAACAGGACTGAAGGTCTCTGTGTAATCAACACCAGCCTTCTGATGAAACCCGTTTGCCACAAGACGCGCCTTATGGCATTCAATCGTGCCATCTGCACGTTGCTTCAACTTAAAAACCCATTTATTTGGAAGCAAATTCATGCTTGGATGAAACGGAACCAAGCTTCAAGTCCCACACGTCTGCAGCGCATTAAACTCCTGAACTATAGCATTCCTCCATTCTTGAGACTTCACATCCTGACTAAAACATGTTGGTTCAACAGGAAACTTATCAACAGTCACATGCATGGCATATTTAGGGTTTGCCTTTTGAATTCCTGATTGTGAACATGTGGTCATACGATGGCTAGAATTCTTAGACACCACTGACACTGGTTCTGTGGATATCGTGACTTGCTCATTTAAGGTTAGGGTTGGTTATAGGGGTGGGGATAACAATTGCGTTAGGGTTGGTTATAGGGGTGGGGATAACAATTGTGTAGTAGGAATAGGACTTAGTTGGGCGAGGGAAGTGTTTGGATCAAGTTGAAACTGTGTAGTGGTTGGAGAACTCGGTTGGTCTCGGGAAGAGTTTGGATGAGGTTGACATTAGGCAGTGGATGTAGGATTAGGGTTGACTGTGTGATACGTGAGGCAGTGAAGAACTCGATATGTCAGGCATATTAAAGGTAAATAATAGTTCTGGTGAGACATGGTTACCTGATGGAATGACCGTTTCGGAGGAAGATGTGAGTCCCTTAAAAGGGAAGGAGTCATCATCGAATAGGACATGGTGAGACAAGTACACCCGTCTTGTGGACAAATCCAAACATTTATAGCCTTGATGATTCAATGAATACCCTAAGAAAACACAAGATGTGGATTTGGATTGAAGTTTATTACGTGTGTAGGGTACCAACCAAGGAAAACATCGACAACCAAACACTTTCAACATGTCGTACTTTGGTTTTTTTTTAAACAATTTCTCATAAGGGGACAAATGAGACAAAAGTTTGGTTGGCATTCTATTCACCAAGTATGTTGGAGTTGAACACGCATCAAACCAAAAACGATTTGGCAAGTGAGATTGAGAAAACATAACTACACTTGTTTCAACAATATGTCGATGTTTTCTTTCTGCAATTCCATTTTGTTCCGGATATTTTGGACATGAAAATCGTTGAGAAATTCCATTTGTACTAAGGAAATTTTGAAATGCACGACTTTTATATTCCCCTCCTTCATCACATTGAAGTGTTTTAATGGAAAAATTAAGCATTTTCTTGACACAAGCTTTAAATTTGACAAAGATCTCAAAGTCTTCACTTTTGTTTTTCATAGGAAAAATCAGTGTTCTAAAAATCGGCCTAGGCGGCCGCCTAGGTGCTAGGCGGTGGAGCGCCGTCGGGATTTATGCCAAAGCGTTCGTCAAATCGGGTGGGAGTTCGTCGGCCGCCTAGGCGCTATCTAGGCGGTCTAGGCGGCCTTGTAAGAACCTCGGCAGTTTTCCATCTCACTGCGATCTGACAAGAAGAGAGAAAGGGCACTGGACATTTTGGCGATACATACAAACCCCATTGATTGTTCAAAGAATCCACCTCAAATTTCTTCTGCTGCTTGACTAGCGGGCCACGTTAATGTTGTTTGATCGTTCGGGATTTTGGGATAAAAGTTGAGGGTTAGCGGGGAAGAAGTCTGATGATAGGAAATGCCTTTTGATTCTAAAACAGAGAGGAAGGCAAACAACTTCTCTTTGTTGAAAAAAGAGTGAAGGCGATGGAAACAAGGGTTGGGCAATGGAAACAAGGCGTTGGGCGATGGAAACGAGGGGTTGAATGAGGAATTGGAAACGAGGTTGGCTTTAATAAAAGTAAGAGAGGTATCTGGATGATTTGATGGAAACGAGGCATTCTTATAATAAAAGAGAGAAGACTTGTGATAAAGGGAGGGAAGGGTGGGGTGGGGTGGGGTGGGTTGGGTTAGGCCATGCTATTTCATATGCTTATCATCTTTTTTTCTTTTTCTTTTTTGGGTAAACATGCTTATCATCTTTTTCACTTTTGAATTAGGGTTAAGAAATCAGCCCATCATATTAAGTAGACTTAGTTTTTGTTATAATAAATTTAATTAAATAAATAAAAATTACAAATCCGCCTAGGCCGCCTAGGCGCCCGCCTAGACCCCGCCCAGCCGCCTAGGCGCTAGGCGCCAGCCCACTGCTTGACTAGCGCCTAGCGTTTTTTAGAACCTTGGGAAAAATCCAAGAGTATCGAGAATAGTCATCCATAAATAAGACATAATAACGAAATCCTTCATAAGAAATAACTGGAGATAACCACACATCAGAATGCAAAAGTTGCAAAGGAAATTTAGAAACAGACTCAGACGCATAGAAAGGCAATCTAGTGCTCTTTACTAAGGGACATGACTCATAAAAGCTTACATCAGAAGTACCATGAATTGGTACCAATTTATTGGAAATTAAAAACTTAATTATTGAGTGGGTTGGATGACCAAGACGAGCATGCCATTTTTTCACAGAACACCGTACTCATACAAAGGCTGAAATTGGATACTTGAGTTGTCCACTGCCACTTGGAAGTGGGTATAACCCATTCTCACATCTCCCTCGGAAAACGTCTTCCGGGTCTTGAGGTCCTTAACAAGGAAATAATAGGGAAATATTAGTATGTAGTAATTGTTATCTAATGTAAACCTATGGGCAGAAACTATATTTTGAGAAGCAATGAGACAGTGAAGGATATTGTTTAAGTTAAATGAGCAAGCTTTGGTACATAATTGATTGGAACCAGAATGAGAAATAGTGATGCCAGAATCATTACCTACAACTCCAATAGTTTCATTACCAGTGTACTCTTTAGGATTGACGAGATTTTGAAGATCAGGAGTAATGTGTGCATTAGCACTGGTGTCTAAAAGCCAATTACCATTATGTTGCTTGTTCAGAGTAATAGGAGATGAGGTCATAACTGAGAGTTTTTTTTGCAGGAATCCTACCTTTATACGCCGCATTCATTCGTTGGTAGTAATCAAGGGTAAGATGACCTGGTTTGCCACAAATTTGGCAAACAATTTGCTCACCAGGACAAGGAGGACAGTTACCATTTGCCGTGTTGCGTGGATTGTTGTTTTTACGAGGGTTGTAGCCTTGTTGATTGAATGGAACACCACAATTGGATGGAGATGCACCTCCCCTAGTTCCACGCAACCTTCCACCGCCACGACCTCAAGCATCAACAAAGGCATTCACAGGTGCAGTCTCAGCCAAGGAAGCATATTGGTCCGCCATTCTTCGTTCAGTGGTCAACAGTAGTGCCTTAAGAGTGGGATAAGTAATAGAAGAATCCCGAGCTTGAGCAACACTCACCGTCATTTCAAATGCAGGTCTTAGATTGTTCAGCACAATCTGTACAAGTTCATCATCATTGACAGGTTGCCCGGGTAGGGCTAGGTTATCAGCTATCGCATTCATGCAATCCAGGTAATCCGCAACAAATAGATCACCTTTCTTGGTCTGTAATAACTCATTTCGTAGGAACAAAATTCTGTTTTGGGATGTCGAGGCATACCTCTGCTCCAAGGCTTCCCAAGTGGCACAAGCAGTCCTCTTGCTCGCCATGGTAGACAGTACATAAGCAATTAAGGAGCCATTGATCCAACTAAGCAGTTAAAGAGCCATTGATCCAACTAAGGATCACTTGATCCTGTTGGACCCATGCAGCATACTATGGATTGACAGTGGTGACACCGGGCATGTGTTTGGGAGGGCACACCGAGGTGCCATCCACATACCCTATCAGATCTCTACTTTTGAGAATTGGGAGAATTTGAGCCAACCACAGTGGGTAGTTGGTTCTATCAAGCTTAATACTGACAACGGTGGAGAAATGAAGGAAATGATTGGTGGTAGGAGGGGTGATGGTGGTAGAATTGGAAGGGGTGCCATTGCCTTCAGCCATTGAAGCGTGGGGAAAAAAAAAAAAGATGGATCGAGTCGTTAGACGGTAGGGCTCAATACCATGTAAAACTTTAACACTCTTAGGGTTTCACTTCAATTGCATACCCAGTTAAACATGGGATGCATGTATTTATATTAACATCAGGATTACAGTAAGAGTTTGAAATTCCTAGATACAATGAGATTTCAAAAAATACAATCAAAAAACAGAAAGATTACATGCGCAGCTTTTGGCTTACAACAAACATTTGAAAATAAAAAATCCTATAAACTATGAACAGCTAAAAGATAAAAGTTTGAACTGAAAGAAGATTCCTCAAGTCGCGAGAATCACGCTCGGACCTTGACTTCGTCTAACAATAATATCTCTTTGAATCATCATTTCAACAACGTTTTTTGCTTTCTCAGGCAACCTCTTTTTACAGAATGTATATATCTACCAAGATATTGAATGTGTGTGAAGAAAGTTGAGGTTTCACCATAAAACTAATTAGTAATATGAAGAGTAGCCAAATCTCTTATAAGTCCGTACAAAATCCCTCCTCCCATCAATGTGAGACTCATTCTCAACATGCCCCCTCACGTGTGACGAATTTTCAAGCCTAACACGTAGACAACACAACATGATGACATGGAGCGCATGTGGCCGTTTGGCTTCACATGTGAGACAACTTGTTCTGATACCATGAAGAAAGTTGAAGTTCCACCATAAAACCAATTAGCAATATGGGGAGTAGTCCAACCTCTTATAAACTCATGCAATGTCTCTGTTTTTGCACAATGAGAAGGATCTGTTTGAACTTTCAAAGATGCAAATTACATGTTTAATACTCTTTCATCAATGGAAGCAAAGCAGGAGCTACTTAATCTTTACACAACAAATTAACAATTAATTTCGTAGTTGACGTTCACCAAAAAAAAAAAAAAATTTTCCGTAGTTGACGTGAGTATCCCCTCCCCACTATTTCTAAGATAAGTCTCATACCCCTAGGCCCAAACTGTATCATTGTTACGATTAAACCCTTGGATAATTACATTGTAAGTGCAACCATCTGGAGAACAGCCTCTCTCTTCCATTTCTCTAAGCAATTTTTCTGCTTCACTTACTGTGCTCACTTGTCCATTTTTCTAAGTTTGATCTATCGACCTTCCAGCTCTCTCAAATATTCCATTGCCAATGGAAGTTGTTGGTTTTTTATATTGGCCATCCTGTAAAATAGCATAAGTCCGAACGTTTAGAAGGTTGCCACAAGCTTTGAATATATAATTGGGCTTCGGGGAAAATACCTATATAATAAAGTGGAAACTGAGAATTTAGTTAAGAAAATTGGGTTTAAGGGATGAACAAGAGTCAACTCATATTCTAAGGTATTCAGAACCAAGTGGTATAAGCATGGTATGGGACGTGCAAGCTTGGGTGCCTTAGTTATGTGTTAGCGGGATTAGAAGGGAGTGAGTGCATTCATGCATCTCATTTGCATATATTTTCATTTGAAGGAATTATTACTTTCTAATTATTATTTAATTGGTACTTTTTGTTGTGGAGTAACTTGTGCACTTTTGTTATTCCGATACGTATTCGATGAATTTTATGTAAATTTTGTCATATGATATATGATGTAATCGTTATAATTTATTTTTATTTTCCATCATATCTTGGTTGTAGAATTTAGTTCTATAGCTAAGATATGACTCACATCCTAGCTCGTGAATAATCTTTATTCACGGATCGGGGCATGACATGCGGGATCGTCCTTTTTCCAACATGCTAGACTTTTCCTTCACTTGAATTGGAGGGCATTTTTGCATGTCTGGGCTATCTTTCTCTAGTGTTTAATTGTCACTGGGTGATAACCGTGATATGGATACACACACACATACATATATATATATTAACGAAATGATAGTAGAATTCATTAAAAGGTGAGGCCAAAACTGTTGGAATATCCCCGTCGGACAGAGATAGAGGAAAAGAAGAATTTAAATATCTTCTCACCTACTATAACTAATATCGAGACATTTTTTAGAAAAATCACACATGTTGGATTGTGCTGATAGTAATTAACAAGTTGAGGATAATATTGGTGTTTTTAGAAGTGGGTATTTGGTATCTCTCTCTAATTGCAGATAGTAATTAACAAGTTGAGAATAATATTGGTGTTTTTAGAAGTGGGCATTTGGTCCGTCTCTCTAATAATTTGACATGTTATCAGAGCCATGTAGCAGGCGACAAAAAGAAGAATTTAAATATTCTAACCCAAACTAATAGCGAGGTCTTTTGTAGAAAATCACACATGTCAGACTGTACAGGTGGTAATTAGCCATCAAAGGAACAATTACAAGCAGTCCTCAACAAGGAGGTCAATGAGACGATGAGCTACACAATTGGCTTGACAACTGGTGTGGGTGCACACAACTCCAATGATTGTAAGAATTAACGCCTTCAAATTCTCCACGATTTGACCAATTACGGAGAAATTAGTGGAGGAATCCATAGGGCTCTCACAATCTGATGCGAATCTCCGTCCATCGATATCTTTTGGTTACCACAAATGCAACTTCATCATTTTGATTATTTTGGAATTTCTTGATATTTTAATTTAGTATTATTGCTTTTGTTTACAAAAAAATGGGAGAGAAGTTTTTAGACAAGTTTTTCAAATACAAATGGGTCGTAAAATACTGCTAAAAATACAAGTTCCGGGAAAGAAACGTTGAACTCATATGATATATATATACGCAGGCAATTGGCACATATACAGATGTATCTCGTCCTATGGAGTATTGCCGCCTCCCTTGGACCTTGACTAATTAGCGCGAGATTTGTCAGTGTGATCCGAATATAATTATGTGTTATTATACTAATGATGGAATATGTGTGTCAAAAAATTAATAACTTAAAAAAATAAAATTTCTCACCACTTATATGAAAACACGTAGTGTACCACACGTGTTCCGAACACAATGCAAAATTTCTCCTAATTAGCGATGACAGTTTTGTTCTATGTGTCTCGTCGTACCGTACGCAGTTTTGATTAGCAAGTAGGGTTTCCATTTCCCAACCAAAAGAAGCACTTCCACTGCTGGAGCTAGCTGGCTATAGCTTGGCGTCCATCAGGCCACTCTAAGAGTGGTTTAACGACTGCTAATTGTTAAGTTATAAAAAATATTAATGAAAATTAGATGGGTGAGATGCTTACTTTGAAGAGTTAACTGCGGTTTGACTTTCTGAATTATTACTATAGTTGAATTGAGCCTTTAAACTAATTTGTGCATTAACCTTTTGAACTATTTGAAATTAGTTAACTAATTCCTCACCATTTAGATTCAATGAAATATCATCTACTTTGTCGTCATATACTTGCGCGTGATTTACTCTTGAGAGTAAAGTTTTGCCAATATGTGATGACAAAGTGGATGAAATTTCATCGAATATAACGGTAAAAACTTAATTGACTAATTTTAAATAGTTCAAGGGGTTCATGTACCAACAAAATAGTTTAGAGCCCCAACTTCAACTAAAATAATAGTTCAGGGAATCAAACATAAGTTTACTTTATTTTAAATGAGACATGTAATTTATTATCGGGTTATTATACAAAATGGTCCCTGAGATTTGCATGATCAATAGAAATGGTCCCTGAGATTGAAAGTCAATAGAAATGGTCCCTGAGATTGTCCACCATCCATGATTTTGGTCATTCCGTTAAAAACGATTTTGGGCAATTTTCAAAGCTTTGTAACTCAATCGTTTCTTAACCAAATTCGACCCATAATAAATCAAAATGAAGATAGGAAAGTGTAGAATAAGATTATACCATTTGGAAGCCCAATGGTTGCCGAAGATGGCCGGAAAATAGCCTAAAAGGTGACTGGTATGCGAGAAAACTGGAAAACATGCCAGAAACTAAGTAAACTTTAAATGTTCATAACCTCTTCAATACTCAACCAAATCGAGTGATTCAAAAAAGAAAATAATACTTCTTGACGAGACAAAGAGAATGGTACCTTTTTCGAAGGCTAACTCACCGTGTTTTGGTCGGACAACGGCTCGAAAGTGGTTAACCATTTTCGAGTTAGCCACTTTCGAGCAGTTTTCTGGCCAAACCACCTCGATTTAGCAGTAAATAAAGATACCATTCTCTTCTTCTTGTTGAGAAGTATGATTTTTGTTTTTGAATCACTCGATTTCATTGAGTATTGAAGAAGTTATGAACGTTTAAAGTTTACCCAGTTTCCGGCAAGTTTTCCAGTTTTCCCGCGGACCAGTCACCTTTCAGGCTATTTTCCAGCCATCTCCGGCAATCATTGGGCTTCCAAATAGGTGTAATCTTGTTCTTCACTTTTTTATCTTCATTTTGATATATTATGGGTCAAATTTGGTTAAGAATCAATTGAGTTACGAAGCTTTGAAAATTGCCCAAAGAGTTTTTTACGGGAGGATCAAAATCATGGATGGTGGACAATCTCAGAGATCATTTCTATTGATTTTCAATCTCAGAGACTATTTCTATTGATCATGTAAATCTCAGGAACCATTTTGTATAATAACCCTTTATTATCGAATGTATAAAAGAATGACTATTTTGAGCTTGTTCCTTGAATTTTAGTCGCCATCAATCAAGGATTGAAGGATGCTGCATATAACATTCGCCATCAATCAAGGATTCAAGGATGCTACGCGTAACATTAATCTCAAAAAACAAAAAATAAACATCGACTGCCATGACTTTTTTATTTGAAATTTGACCACATGAAAGCAATATATACTGGTTTGGTACTGAGGTGCTTCTGAAAAAAGTGGGTATAAAAAAAAGCTGGAAGCTTTTTTGTGTTTGGTAAACATTCAACTTCAGTTTTTTTTCTTCACATTTTTGGGTGAAAAAAAAAGCCAAAAACACAAAGCTGCAAAACCCAGCTTTGAAAAACCGACTTTTTTTCCTTGCCCAGCTTCTACGCAAACCTATTTCACAAGAGGGAGAATGGCAATCTCTGAAGTTATCTCTCTTGTTCCCCCAGATCTCGAAACCCCAGCACCAACCATGCTCATTCCGACCAAGGGTTTCTGCCTTCTTCTCCCGATTTTGATCCCGCACCGTTTGATCTCGATCATGCCATCCTCGACGAGCTTCAGAAACTGGATTTGAAAGAGGAGGGGGAGGACGATGGAGAGCTTGATGAGGTGCAGAAGCTGGATTCAATAACGAAGGTAGAGGAGGATGGAGCTGGTGAGTGGCAGAAGGTGGATTTGAAGACCGAGGATGGAGCTAGTAAGTTGCAAAAGGTGGATTTGAAGGCAGAGGAGAGTGGAGAGGGAGTGGAGGAAGAAGAGAAGAGTTCCGGTGAGCAATTGGGACAAGATAAAGAAGAAACACTCTTAGAGAAGAGAATAGAATAAAAAAATTATAACTATCTTAATAAAAAAAGGTGAAAGTACATTCTTCGTTTATAAATAGTTTATATAAATCTTATAAATGTCATAATAAAAGAAAAGATAAAAAATTTACTATATAATATTCAACATCATATATTTTTTAGTCATTTTACACAGTTACAGCGGTTTTACATAAAAATTTACCAAACACTTTAACACTGCTTTTTTTGCTAAAAGCACTTTTACAAAAAAGTTTACTAAACACTCTACTGCTTTATTTCACAACAGTTTATTCTCGCAGCACAGCAGAAGCAATTTATTTCAAAGCACAGCAATACCAAATAAGACTTTAAAGGTCAAAAAATCTCTACCGTTAATGCAGTGGCGTATTAATCTCAGAGTAATAAAAACAAAAGCAAAGTACATTACTTTAAAGGTTAAATTCAGGTCAATTGTTAGGATGACAGCAAAGTAGACTGCAGATGTTAAGGAGGTCTACACGTTATTTGGTTATGTGTTTTTCTATGTGGATACACGTTATTCGATGTTTTTCCTAATTTGTTTATGGGATTAATAATTTCAGAAAACAGACTTTGCATTATTGTATAATTTCTATTGTTTTAGATAAAACAAGAGCTGAATTAGGATTGGCTCAGTTGGTAAGGTGAGGTCTTGTGTGTCGTCCCATCAAGATTTAAGTTTCGTTGCTAGCAGTTTTTATTGGTAGACGATTTATAAGTTAATACGTAAATTTATACCGGTGACAGTTGGCAGTTATGTGTCACACATAAGTCATTCCGTCCCGAGATTGTGAATATGTCTTACTATGGTGAGAGGAACCAATCTTCTCCTAAACTTTTATGTCAACTGGACCTGCATAAAATAAGAGTAAGTGAATGATGTGAAGGTTGCGAGTAATTATATTTTTTTTATAGTGCGAGTAATTATATTGGATAGAGTAGACGTGCCTTTTTCTTATACATTCAAGTTAAAATCTCATTTTCCGTTGTTTTGAATAATTTAAAAAATAGCTTTGGTATTAAAAAAAAAACGAATATAAGAAGTCAAAATTTATAGAATTTACAACATTTTGACATCATGCAAAATTGCAAGTGCCATGGAGGCCATGCTTCATAAGGTGACCATATTTTCGTATTTATTATACAAAAGAGGTGACGTTGATTTCCATTTTTAGAAAATTAGATTTTAATCCTTAAATAAGATGAAATTTAGAAAAACGTCTTATACAAGATTAAAAATTGATTTTTGTCCCTAGACTCTATTTAATGTCAGCATATTAAATGTCTCACTTTTATTTATTTATAATTTTATGATGTTCATAAATTAAATTTTATGAAAATATTATAAATTTTAATTCTCATTATGATAAGTATCTTAAGAAAATATTTTCATAAAGATTTTTCGGTACATATGTTTTTGCATATTTTTTTATGTGCCACTAATTCATTACAATATATTTAGGTACGATCATCTCGGTACACTAGATTAGTATAATATGTTTAGGTACAGACATTTCGGTACACTAGTTTATTATAATATATTTAGGTACCGACATTTCGGTACACTAGTTTAGTATCATATATTTAGGTACAGAATTTTTCAGTACACTTATGTTTTTGCATATTTTTTTATGTGCCACTAATTCACTATAATATATTTAGGTACGGACATTTCGGTACACTAATTTAGTAAAATATATTATGATACAGACGTTTACGTACACTAATTAGAGGAAGTAAAATAAATATAATTAATTAAAATGTGTATTATAGTAAATAATTTTAATTTTAATGTAATGACATTAAATAAGATGTCTATTAAATATTAAAACAAAAATATAATATAAATTTGAATTAAGTACACATTAGAGGACTAAAATCAATATCCAATATAGCACCAGGTTTTTATTGAATTTTAATCTTCTTCAAGGATTAAAGTTCAAAAACCCCCTTCCATTTTCTTTACTTTGATGGTATGATTATTTTAAAAAGGTTGAGCACTTGTACACCAAATTTGGTGATCCATAATTTCTATGCGTGTTTACATGTAGCTTCTCTAGCAAATCTGTTTTTTGGTCGGAGTTTACCTAATCCTTCCCTCAAGTTGAATTTTTCAATGTGTCGGAAAAATGACCTAGTATACGATACATCAAGTGTCATAATACAATTAGTTAATTTTTTTTTTTAAAAGTTTTCAACTAATTGTATCCTTACACTAGTATACCAAACTGTGTTCGCGGCACACTGAAATATCTCTTCAGTTTGAGGAGCATTTTTAGTAATCATCTTTTTTTGAGAATTTGTTTTTTGTAATTTTTATTTAAAGGTTATACTTATAAAAAAAAAATATTCGAAACGATGATCGTTTAGTCATCTAAATATATCAAATATATGGACGATGTAAGTATCAAGTAACATATTAATGATAAAGTGCTCATTTATTTGATATATTTAAACGACAACGGAACCAAAAAAGTTAAATATGTTCTATAAATAAATAGATATTTTTCTAACGAAGTGATTTTCACATATTCCTTTTAACTTCTCATATTTTTTTTTTTATCTATAATTATCAAATTAAATCAATTAAACAAAAATGTATAAAAAAAACTAAAAATATTGTGCCAAATCCCGTCTCATTTTTCTGTCGAGTTACATCGGCACTTAACCTTTTTGTTTGTAATTTACCTTGTCACCAAGCAGATAGATTTTCGTCACTCTAGTTTCTACCTAAACCAGGTCAACACTTCTTTACACATTTGACTAGTTAATAAATTAATTATTCTAACCTTTCATAAACTAGTTAATAAATTAATAAATTAATTATTCTAACCTTTCATTCACTTCTTTACACATTTGACTCCGTTTCCCATTTTGTTTGGTAGTTTTCGTGGATTGTTTAATGTCTAAAAGAATCTTTGAACCTGTCAGTATCCATCTAAGGTTGTCATCTGCTTCAAAACAGCTTGTGTTTTGCCAGATTTGTATACAACCTTAAGTGTTCTTCCTATTATTTGCAATTTTCCATAATTTTAGGGAGAGAAAGAGGGAGAGAGTGAAAAAAAAACTGCTATTGAACTCTCAAAGAGTATCAGATTTGTTTTGGAGCTCAGTTGATCTCAAAGGTTACATCTTTTCACTTCTCCAATCAATTCTGTTTCTGGGTTTTCATCAAACTTCTGTTTCTGATTGATTAGTTGAATTCCTGTGTAAAAACCCTGATTTTTCTGGTCCCAATTGAGCTCAAGAAACCCTAATTTCTTGGGTTCCTCGGTAAATTTCCCAACTTTATGATGATGGGTTGTTTTAAATTTGATCTGTTCATCTGGGTTTTTGCTGTATTGTGTTTGGGATTGTTGTGTAGTGGATTTGTTCCTGCTGACAATTACCTTATAGACTGTGGATCACTTGCCAATACTACAGTGGGTAACCGTGTTTTTCTAGCTGATAGCTTGGCTTCCAAATATCTTTCATCCCCAAAAGATGTTGTTGCCAATGTTTCTTTGAAATCAATCACTTCCTTTGATGATTCGCCGCTGTATCAGACAGCGCGAATCTTCCCAGAATCCTCCAAGTACACCTTTTCCATAAGCCAAAGCGGTAGGCATTGGATCCGCCTTTACTTCTATCCGTTTACTTTTGGTAGTTATGATTTGAGCAAGGCCAAATTCTCTGTTTCCGCTCAAAACTTTGCTCTCCTTACCGATTTCAGTGTTCAAAACACTTCTCTCAAAGAATTTTCGGTGAATGTGACTTCAGATAGCCTTGTTGTCACCTTCACCCCTTCCAGCAATTCGTTCGCATTCCTAAATGCGATAGAAGTTGTTTCAGTACCCGACCAACTCATAACTGATGATGCCAGCACCGTGTCTGAGAAATTCCAGGGTTTGACGAATCAGGCTCTGGAGACAGCTTGGAGGGTCAATATGGGTGGACCAAGAGTGTCTTTCGAGAATGATACCCTGTGGCGAACTTGGGTTCCTGACCAAAGTTTTCTAGTAAACGAGAACCTTGCCAAAGATTTCTCAAACATTGCAGCTGTTCAGTATGATGCTGGTTCGGCAACTGCAGACATTGCTCCACAAACCGTCTATGGAACCCTCACTGAGATGAACTCAGCAAATAATCCCAACAGCAATTTCAATGTAACCTGGGAGTTCACGGTGGATCCAGGATTCCAATACCTTGTTCGATTTCACTTTTGCGATGTAGTAAGTATAGCTCTCAATCAGCTGTACTTCAATGTTTATGTTGACTCTTCCAATGTTGCTCCAGATCTTGATCTGAGTTCTTTAGCAATTAATAAGTTGGCTGTGCCATATTATCTGGACATTGTTACAGCTTCCGCTGTCAGAAATAAGCTGCGTATTAGTATTGGCCCCTCTGCTGTAAACAATGCTTATCCCAATGCCATTCTAAATGGGCTCGAGATTATGAAAATGAACAATTCAGCAGGCAGCCTCAGTGGAGCAAACTCAGTTTCTTCTTCGAATCCAGGTGCGAAAAGTAATGTTGGAGTAATTGTGGGTGCCAGCGTTGGGTCATTTATTGCAGTGGCATTGGCTGGGGTTCTCTTTGTTCTGTGCAGAAGAAGGAAGAGACTGGCAGACCAAGGCCATTCTAAGACTTGGATTCCCTTTTCCATGAACGGAACCAATTCTCATACCATGGGAAGTAAATACTCATATGGAACAACTGCTAGTGCTGCTTCTAACTACAGCTATCGTTTTCCTTTTGGGGTGGTACAGGAGGCTACGAGTAACTTTGATGAGAGCTGGGTTATTGGAATAGGTGGTTTTGGGAAGGTATACAAAGGAACCTTGAACGATGGAACCAAAGTGGCTGTCAAGAGGGGAAATCCACGGTCTCAACAGGGACTTGCAGAGTTCAGGACTGAAATTGAGATGCTATCTCAATTCCGTCACCGCCACCTTGTCTCATTGATTGGGTATTGTGATGACAAGAATGAGATGATTCTGATATATGAATATATGGAGAACGGAACCCTGAAGGGTCATCTCTATGGCTCAGGTAACCCCAGCTTAAGTTGGAAACAAAGGCTTGAAGTATGCATTGGATCAGCTAGAGGACTTCACTACCTTCACACTGGTTATGCAAAAGCAGTTATTCATCGTGATGTGAAATCCGCAAACATCTTGCTTGATGAGAACCTCATGGCCAAGGTTGCTGATTTTGGGCTTTCTAAGACGGGGCCTGAAATTGATCAAACCCATGTCAGTACGGCGGTGAAAGGGAGTTTTGGATACCTTGATCCTGAATATTTTAGAAGGCAACAACTGACTGAGAAATCAGATGTGTATTCATTTGGGGTGGTTTTGTTTGAGGTTCTTTGTGCAAGACCTGTTATAGACCCGTCTCTTCCGAGGGAAATGGTGAACTTGGCTGAATGGGCAATGAAATGGCAGAAGAAGGGGCAGTTGGAGCAAATCATAGACTCAACTCTTGCAGGCAAAATCAGACCAGATTCTCTGAGGAAATTTGGAGAAACCGCCGAGAAATGCTTGGCCGACTATGGTGTTGACAGGCCCTCCATGGGAGATGTGTTGTGGAACCTAGAGTATGCCCTTCAACTTCAAGAGGCAGAGATTCCAGGCGACGCGGAAGAAAATAGTACCAATATGATTGGCGAGCTATCCCCACAAGTCAACAACTTCAATAACGTTGATACAAATGACTCTGCTGCACAATTTGAAGTCTCGAGCGTGGATGATCTTTCAGGTGTTTCTATGAGTAAAGTGTTCTCGCAGCTGGTGAAGTCCGAGGGTAGGTAACTGTTCCAAGATAGTATATGCTACGAGTTTAGCATCTCCTTTGATAAACACTTCTTTTGTGGTAGTTTGCTGATTGAACTTGATGAAGCATTCTGAGTTCTCCTTTTGTACAGAAGGGGGTGGCGGTTTGAGTGTGTTTTAGATTCATAAGGATCTTGTGTAACTTGTTATTTCTTATTCACATTCCATTCCACACTGTATGAGGCAAAGGTTCAGGCAGGGGATGGCTCCGTAGACCCTCCTTCTCCCGGCTATCCGTCACGTGTAGTTCCTATGATCGGTGACTGACAGGAAGGGCGTATGCGTATCCCACTTCAGACTTTCACCAGATGAAAGGCGGTAAAATTTCATTTTCGTACTCTTCCTTGTACGGATTTTAGTTTGTTTTGAGTGATCTTTTGCGTGATGTTTTGTTTGTCGTCGTTTGGTTCTTAAATAGAAAATAGAACAAGAGGAAACAGTTTCAGGTGGTTCTTTCAAACTCCCTAGTAAATGGATGTGTTTTATACGGAGAATGTAGAAACAAAAATGATCCAAACTATAATTTCTTCCTACATTTTCTATGTATCCAAACATTAAGAAATAATGGATTTTCATTTTATTAGAATTTGTTCCTTTTTCTAGTGAACCTATAGTTGCACTCCTGCACGTTCATTTTATTATATATCTTTGTCATTGACTTGCACTCGAGTTCCAATTACTAGTTTAGAATATAGCATCGTTCGACAAAAATAACAACGTTGATAACAGGAAGATGATTTTTACACCTACAAAAAGGGTGAGCGTTTATCGTTTCTCCCGTTAATAAAGCAGAGTCGTGTAGCTTAAATGATTATTAAGAGCATTTACTTCTACACTCGAGTCTCTCTTTAACGGTTCTCGATAAATCTTTCAATTTTTTTATTGAGATGTATGCCACTATGTCAATATATACGCTCGATACGCATTCAATATAAAGTCCACAAAGGATCAATAATTTCTGGCACAAAATTCAGATTTGGAGCGGTTTGTGTACACCATGTTGTAAACTGTGCACTGGATTTCGAAATCATCAAGAAAAAAGAAAAACAGAACCGAAACAACATCCCACGGTTGAAAATTTTCATCTAAATAAACATCATTCGGATGAAATCCAGCAGCATTTGCAGGACGACAAGGCGCTTCTTCATGTGCGTGTTCCATAAATTCTTGATCTCGTTGTCATTTCTTCCCGTCAACGGAGACGATATAGCATCCCACCTGAAGTTTAGTTTTTGATACAAGAAAGTTATAAGCAAAAGGAGTAACCATTACAAAACCTTCCTCTAGGCAAAGCCTGTGCAGCTGGAAGTTGCAAACGCCCTGCTTCTCAACCGGATTTGACAATACATGATTCAACCAAGTTTGATAGATCCAATACTAAAAAGTTTGCTCCCATCCGAAAGCCGACGCTGAACATCCATGGTTTTCATAACAGTCTTTCTATCAATGGAAACAAAGCGGGATCTACTCCATCCATGGTTTTTGCATACGTTTGAACATCTGGAAGTTGGCCGCAACCCTGCATTTGAGAGAACAATTTTTCTGCGTCTTGTAACTTCCTACTTTGCAAAAAACGTCCATAAGAGTGTTATAAGTAACAACATCCGGAACGACTCCCCTTTGAGACATTTCCATAAATAGCACCCGAGCCTCATCTATCCTTCTATGCTTAGAAAAGCCATTTATCAATATGTTTGTAACTACGAGCATTAACCATGGAGCCCTTGCCAAGCATTAGATGAAAGACTCCTTTCGCCTCTTCCATTTCTCCTCGCAAGCAGTAACCATCCATAAGCGAATTGTACGTAACTGTGTTAGGTTCAATATCTCTTTGGATCATCATTTCAACCACATTTTTTGCTTCCCCAACGAGCCCCTCCTTACAAAGTGTATCTACCAACACGTTGAAGGTGTGCAAATTTGGAAAGATATTTTTGTTCACCATTTCATTCAACAATGTAGTAGCTTCTTTCCACTCCCCTAATTTGCAAACTCCATGAATCAAAGAGTTATAGGTAACGACGTTGGGGCCAATTCCCTTACCTATCATTTGGGAGAAAAGATTCATCGCATCAACAACTAGGACCGGTCCAGAGATTTTTTAGGCCCGCGGCGATGCCAAAAAATGTGCCCTCACTTCATACAAAAAAATTATTTGTTTTTACACTTAAGACATCGATAAAATTATATTTAGAAAAGCACTTCAAACTCAGTAATTTAGAAACATGGAAAAACTAATTTATTTTATAGCGAGAGAAGGAAACCAAAAAACTTCAGGCTTACAAGTAGATAGATTATGAGTTTTGTCTTCCATTTGAACTTTTAAAGTATTTTTGTATAAATCGTGAGGTGTTTTTTCTTATTCACTAACCTCGTCAATATAAGACTAAAAAAATAATGATATTTTCGAGTCTTTAAGAATATGTATAATTAATGAATGGGCACCAAATTAAATCTTTTGATGACACGTCATATGATTTGCAAATTTGGTCTAAAAATTTAGTCTACGCATTACCATTTGTTGAAGATTAGACTTGAATTGGAATGAATGTTTAAAAATAGCAACCTACATAGTTACTAGCTAGTAATTAAAAATAAATTAACAACCAAACAAAAATTCGTAAAAATTGAAAAAAATATACATGCACATAGCATTTCAAACTTAGGACCTCTCATTAATTTTAAATACAAAAACCATTGCTTCTAATTATTTAGCCAAATTTTATAAATTTATACTGATATGAAAAAAAATTTGTAAAAATTGGAATTTAAATAAGCACACATGGTGTTTTGAACCCAAGACCTCCTCATTAATTTCAAACAACAAAATCACCGGTTCTAGTTAAATTTCTTTGTCATTAAACCAAATTTTCATTAAACCAAATTTTATAAATTTATACTCTTGTGAAAACATATATAAATATGTCACATTAACAATTTTGGTACCCCTAATTTTTTTAGACCCCGAACGGTCGCCCTGCCTGCACTGGGCCTAAGCCGGCCCTGTCAACAACCATAGTATCTTTTCAAAGACTGTCGATGATCGTGTTATAGGAAACAATGTTAGGCTTACAAGATCCTTCCTCCATCTTCCTAAGCAATTGAATAGATGTGCGGTTGTTACCTTTCATGCAAAATCCCCTTATTAGTGTGTTGAACATGATCACATTGGGTTTACAGTTACCACTCTCCATCATTTTATTGCCAAGGGCGGAGCTACTAACAAGGCTAAGGTGGGCTCTAGCATAGGGAGAGTTTTATAGGGGTGTAGTCAATTTGGATTTCAGAGGATTTTAATGGACTCTTTTAAGTGATGGATTTCATAGGATTATGTAGACTTCTATAAAATCCATATGGATTTTGGAATATTTGAGAAGATTCATGTAACAGATTTCTATGGATTTTGATGGACTTATGCACCGCTTAATCTTGACCTTCAAATAGATCAAATGGTGATAAATTTTAGTACATTACCGTACCAAAACCTCTGTACCAATTACCATACCAAATATTTGGTATGGCAAAATCAATTACCATTACCATACCAAACTTTCGGTATACCGAATATCGGTATACCAAATAGTTTGGTTGGTATGGTATGCCAATGGTAATTGCCACATTGTTTTACGCCACTTAGTTTGCCCAAAATCTAATGTTTTTTAATTAATGTAGAAATGTAAAAAATATAGAAAAAATATATAAACGTTCGTAATGACAAGCTTTACAACTTTCGTGAAGAGCTTAACTTTGAAATTCGCCATTATAATCATATAAATCATAGATCAAAATTTAACTGTTGATTGTTGTTTACATTTACACTTCATTTTTCTCATCAAATTTTGTTTTTTTTCGGATTTTCTTTTTTGAAAACATGATCTATTAGAGAATGCAGGAAGATAAACGGTTTGGATCATTGATATTATGTTCAGAGTTTTACGGTTAGTGAAAATATTGCTTGATGTTTATAAAGTTTCTACAAACTATATGACATCGACTCATATTTTAGTTAACCGTAAATATCGAAACGTGATATCAAAGATCTGAACTGTTCATCTTCTTACATCCGCCAGATGATCATGTTTTCCAAAAAGAAAATTTAAAAAATGAAATTCAGTAAGAAGTATAAAGCGTAAATGACAATCGACAGCTAAATATAAATTTAAGGTTTATGGATTATAGTGTTAGATTTTGAAGTTGACCCCTTCATGAAAGTTGTAAAGTTTGTCACTATGAGTGATTGTATATATTTTTTTACATTTTTTACACTTCTACAATAATTATTATTAAATTTATTAATTTTGCCCTCAAATAATTATATGAATAAATACATAATATAATATTAATAATATTAGTAGGTATGGTATACCACCAGTACTGGTTTTGGATATCAGTACCGTACCAAAACAGTATGGTATGGTACAAATACCGTACCATTACCAATTGGTACAAATTTTTTGTAATAATTTGGTATGTTATGGTTGGTAGGACGGTTGGTACGGTAATTTAGTAAAAAATTTCCATCCATAATGATAAATGTGCCCACGCCATAAATCTAATCAAACTGTCACAGAAACCATTTTTCATCCACAGCTTGTCCCCTCCCTCTTATGCTATTTTTGTCAAATGTTTTCTGGGCAATTATATAGAGCATTCACACAAAAAAATACCCTCAGTTACATCTCTCATTCACATACATATCTTGATTTTGAAAACCCGACAAGAACGAATCGATACAACTAATGGGAAATTACCAATAGAAGCACATTTAATATCAAAAGCACAACACCAACAACAACAACAAACCCAGCAAAATCAACAACAAAACCTTCATACTTTTTAAGCAACAAAAACCTCATACTGTTCACCAACAGTTTTTGAAATTAAAGGAGAAAAAACTACAAACCATAATCTTCAGAAAAAATCATCCATAAAAAAAATAAAAAAGAGGAAATTGACCGCTTAACATATGCAAACCAAGAAAGAGTGGGACCCAAGAACACAATGAAGAAGACGGGTCCCGGAGTTCAATTTGGTGCTTATATCGGGTTGGGAGAGAAAAGTCAGATTGAAGATTGAAAAGAAATCCTAGGGGAGGAGATGAGATTCTTTGTAGCCTTTGTTATGCATAAAATTTAGAGAACTTTAACGAAAAGTTTCCGGTACTGTTCACTTTAACGAAAAATTACATTTTAACGCTAAAAAGTTACTCTTGATACTATTCACTTTACCCTTTATTTTGTCTTTATCGTTAAAACTTAAAGTTTTCAAGTCATTTTCATTAGTTTTCCTTAAAATTTACTCTTAAATCCTACAAAATCCTTTACTTAAAGAAATCCCTCAAAAACATTTTGAATACCTACATATTTGAATGGACTTTTTAAAATCATAATCGACTACTGCTGGATTTGAATGTATTCCTCAAAATCCTCGTAAATCTTAAGGGCATGTTTACCAAAGGGGAATGCAATGGTGGGAACCGGAATTGCACATATCCCCAACCATTCCAGCGTTTACCAAACCATCAGGAATCAAAATGATTGTGGGACCCACATAAAATCAGAAATTCAACTCCTGAAATGGCCGAAGTCTGATTCTCGAGTGGGAGGAGGTATTTGGATTCCTAGAAATGGTTTTCATTAGGAATCCAAATTTTATACCGGTAATACCCTCAAATTCCAAAGATGAGAACAGTGTCAGTGTTTGCAACCCTTGCGATGGTGATGGTTGGCCATAGGTGCTGCCTTCAAGCCCTTGCTTGACAAGGTTCGCGTTCCCGACGAAGACCAAAGAACAGGGAAGATGGTAGTCTTGTGATCAGGGGTGGGTCGACAACAAAGAAAGATGGGGAAGAGAATTTGATTCTAGTCAATTTTAGTAAACATCTCAATCGAGAGAATAACCCTATTGTAAAATCTTTAACACGAATTTGATTCTGATAGGGGAATTTTAGTAATCACATCTCAAATTCTAGTTATTCTCTCTATTGAAAAATGAAAGAATATAAATTTTGCTATAAATCAATATCATTCATTCTCCGATTCTAGTCAATTTTAGTAAACATCTTTAACATGAATTTGATTCTGATTCCACCTCATTCCAATTCCTTTTCAATCCAATTCCTCCTCAATTCAATTCCTCTCAATCTGATTACGGATTAGTAAACGAACCCTAAGTTGACTACACCGTGGTTTCAAAGTCTTTTAAAATCCTCTTTTAAAACTTAATTGACTACACCCAGATTTTAATGTCTATTATCCTATCAAATCCTAAATTGACTACACCTCTTTAGTTTTTTATGCTTAAAAATACTAGTTGTTGGGTTTTTTTTTTTTTTTTTTAATTGTTATAACTGAAGCAATATGTACACACATAAGCCTGTTATAGCAACTCCAGCGGGAGTTGGAGCTCGATGGACCGACGAATTTGAAGGCCCAATAGCCCCAGCAACAACCTCCAGCCCATGCGGGCGATTGGGGATGAGGGGCCCGAGTGAGAGGCCCGGCGCGAATTGGTGGCCTGAGAGCCCAAGGGCTAGGTGATGCAACGCTAACGTCAGGGTGGCGTCGGCCACTATTTAATTATTTTTGCGTTAGGCGCGTGCATGACACCCGCACGTGGGGGAGTGTCCCCGACAACATTTCAGGTGCTGGGCCCCGCAGCGCAGTCGACATAAATGTTACCATTGGTGGCCACGTGGCTTTTTCTCGTTTGTTGGATTTCAACGGTTATTTTTTCTGGACCGTTGGATTTCCAACGGTAAAAAAAAAAATTTGAAACCTTCCACAATATCAACCGTTGGATTTGAGATCAACGGTCCACGTTATTCACCTTTAAAAATAAATAAATAAATAATTCACATTAATAAATTCTGAAATGTTACCGTTGTGCCATGTGGCACAATCTGAAGGGTTGGATTTCAAATTTTTTTAATCCAACGGCAGAGATTAATTAAGTTAATAAAAAATTAATAAAAAAATCCGAAATTAAAAAAAAATTAAAAATTGATTTTACTTTTCTATAAATACGTTTTCATTATCTTCTACCTTACACCACAATTTCATATTTTCTCAAATACTTTCAATCACATTCCAATCTTTCTCTCAAAGTTTCAATCCAATTGGTTTCCAACAAAATGACTAATGATGCAGGTACGAATTAGACACTTATTGAAGATGTTACGTTGTGTTCTAGCTGGGTTGAAGTTACTCATGATCCGATTACGGTTAATGAGATGTAGTTGCGAGAAATGTGGAGTCTTATTCATACCAATTATTTTGAGAAAATTGGTGGGAAAAGAACCAAAGAATCGATGTCCAGTCGTTGGAGAATACTTAGCCAATCGTTTAGTCTTTGGAGAGACGCCTTGGCACAAACTAGTGCTAATCTTCGAAGTGGGGAAAATTTAGCATATCAGGTAACAATATATTATTTATTTGTTTGAACTATACCCAAATTTACATTAGCTACTTTGATTATAATTATTTCTTCTCCCGCATTGTGTAAACACTTCAAGCACAAGCTTGGTATAATGCCAAAACCAAAAACAAAAACAAATCATTCACTCGATAGGAATGTTGGAATATTGTCAAAGATTATCCTAAATTCAGAGTTGTGCATGTCGATTCTGAAGTTGTCATGAACAGCACATCTCTACACTCTACGCTCATTCATGACTCGTATGTTCATGAAACCGACACAAAAGAACTATCGAAAACGCCCCCTGAACAAGCGTCGGGATCGATCCGTTATCCAATTAGGCCTCAAGGTAAGAAGGCTTCAAAGAGAAAAGGGAGTGCTTTCAAGAATGATTATGCAAAATATATGGAAGAACTTGCTTGCCAAGGTGAATTGACTTTGGCGCGGGAAATGGTTAAATTTGAGGTTGATAAGGCTAGAGATGAGGCAAAAGTTGCAGCTGATGAGAGATTATTTCAAGCTAATGAGAGAGAAAGAGAGCTACTTAGGTAAGAAAGGGAAAAGCTTAAAGAAGAAAGAAGGGCTCAACAAGATCGTGACATTATGAAGGAGCCTGTAGAGGGGAAGTCACCGAACTCTAAATATTTTTGGAATTTGGAGAAAGCAGACGTGGTGCGAATGAGGTGTGCAAAGGATGCGAGAGCAAGATGAGATGGTCCTAGCACCACAAATTGGTTAGGTGATGATTTTCCATTCAAGAGGGACTAGGGAATTTGTTTTTAATCGGAGCCCATAATTTTCCAATCACTTTGGGTTGTAATTTCTTATTTATTGAATGTACTTTATGTTGTTTCTAATTTATTGAATTTCATACTTTATTTAAACTAAGAGTATATTTATTTAATTTGGTAATTTATTTAAACTAGGAGAATCTTTATTCAAAGGACATAAACACACCAAATAAAATCACATAAACATACCAAATAAAATTACAAACACACCAAATAAAAAAATTAAAAAAAAACTCACCAAAAGAACTTAAAAAACACACCAAATAAAATTAAATTAACACATTAAATGAACTTAAGTTTCTTGAGCTTGTTTCAATTCCCACTGGTGCTCTATCAAGTCAATTTGTCGGGCATTGTGCATATATAGGTCCTGAAGTGCAGTATATCGTTGAATGAGCCTTTCATTGTAACGTCCATCCCTTTGTAATGGCTCGTGTTGCACGGGTTCTTCGGTGGCGTCATGAGCACAATATATTTGTGTTCTGGAATTGTTCATCGTGTCTGGCTCATATTCATCAACGGCGTCATAATCGTACTCATCTTCCACATGCATGTTGTGAAGAATGATGCACGTCATCATGATGGATCGAAGCAACTCTAAATCAAACATTATGGTAGCACCCTTAACAATCGCCCAACAAGCTTGGAGGATACCAAAACAACGCTCCACATTCTTCCTACACCTCTCTTGACAGCTTGCAAAGTGTTTTTCCCTTGCACTTCGTGGACGTGGCACTGTTTTGACTTACAATGACCACCTTGGGTAAATGCCGTCTGCTAGGTAGTATGGCCCATGGTACTTATGTCTGTTGACCCAATACGTGACTCTTGGTGCTTTTCCTTGCAGGACATCGTTGAACACTGGGGATTGGGCAAGGACATTGAGGTCATTTTGAGCCCCCGGAACACTGAAAAAAGCATGCCAAATTCATGTATCAAATGATGCCACTGCCTCTAAAATGATACTTTTTGCTCATTTTATGTCCCCATAAGCTCCTTGCCATGCACTTGGACAGTTTTTCTAGGTCCAGTGCATACAGTCGATGCTTCCAATCATCCCAAGAAAACCTCGCATCTCGTCCTTCTTCAGAAGCCTTTGCAAGTCCATCTCAGTAGGTCTTCGAAGGTACTCTGTGGTGTAGATAGATTCGATTGCGGAGCAAAACCTCATCAGGGACTCAAGAATTGTAGAGTTCCCCATCCTCGCTATCTCATCCACTTAGTCTGCAGATGCTCCATATGCAAGCATCCGCAAGGCAGCAGTAATTTTTTGCTCAGGAAGGAGACCCATAACACCAAAAACATCCTTTTTTTGCACAAAGTAAGAATCATGGTTGCAAACAGCGATTATGATTTTGTTGAACAAATGTCGTTCCTTTCTAAAACGATGTCTAAAGTACGTATCAGGGAATGCACTGTTACAGACAAAATAATCGTCCAAGAGATATGTACCTTATCGTTGCCTTTTTCTATCAATGTTTGCAGAACGCCTAGGCCTAGAGATCTGAGCCACAGCTTGGACGACTCGATGGGAATGTGAGGCTCTTTGGCTTATTGCTTCGTCATCTCTCATTCTACGATACTCATCCTCTTCATTTTCCATCACATTTTCGCCCACCTGGAGATTGAACATTTCTTCCCCTTGCTTAAACAATTATTTCTCTTGCTCATCGATTTCCCACAACATCCTTGAAGAAGACATTTTAAGAAGGAAGCAGAAACTGTGAATAATGATAGAGATTTTGATTTTGGTGTGTGATTTCTTAGGATGGATGGTGGGTTATATGGAGGAAAAAGAAAGGATTAGGTTGTAGATAATGCCACGTGGCATGCCGTCATTCGTTAAAAATCTATCGAAATCTATCCTCAAAGATTGTAAATAGATTGTGACACATGGCACGACGTGATTGGTTAAAAATCTTATCGGAAATCTATCATTAACGATTTTGAAAGGGTAACGACACATGGCACGACGACATTCTATCACCAAAAATTTGTTAGGTATAATTTATCATATATAATTGTGTTATTATTGGTCAATTTGTTAGGTCCAACCATTTGTCAAATGAAAAGATTTAGAACTATCAATTCATTTTTTAGAAAAAGAAATAATGATGATAAATTAGAGAGTGATACACCTTCTGCATTTATTAAAGAGTCCTAAAGGTATTATTTGATTGATAACCAAGATCCTCTCCAGATCCTCAAAAATTGAACCTATGAATCAAATGATCCGGACCGTTAAAATTTGATCCAATGACTACAATTATTATAACTTTAGAGGAGTCCCTTGTTTGTAGCTATTGATCAAATTTCAACGGCCGGGATCATTTGATCCTTAGGCTCAATTTTTTGGGATCCGAAGATGATCTAGGTTCTTTGATTGATGGTCGATTTGACTTATATGAACTTTCCCCATTTCTACCGCAAGTACTAAATGATTTTTTTTCAGCAATGAATCTTATTAAAACAAGACTTCGCAACAAGATAGAGAGTGCGTTTCTAGCAGATTCGATGATTGTCTACATTAAAAAAAACCTTGCTGAAAATGTTGATTCAGATGAAATAACAAATGATTTCAATTATATTAAGGATCGAAGGGCACAACTTGTATAGGTACTTTTTCTTCTTTTTATTTGTTAAGTTGAATAAGATTGATGATATATGTTTTCTTTTTATTGCAAATTGCAAATTTAAATGATTTATTTGTTAAATCTAGTTGAAACTTGAGTTATACATAGTTATAAAAATTTTACTTCAAAATATTACTTTTAGGTTTATTAGTATACAACTTTATGTAGGTAACAAAAAAAAAAAATTTAACATTTGATTTCGAAGTAATAATTTTAACTTAACCCACCCATCAAATAATTCTTGACTCCACTATTGGCCTCAGCCACTCTATCTTGAAGAAGAAAGCCGTGGGTCAGGGTGTTGAAGGTGGCTGCCTCTAGTTCAAAACCAAGTTTGAAGAAGTTTCCCAAGACAGACAAACCAAACCCCATTTGATTCAAATGGCAAAAGCAATTAATAATAATTGTTAGAGTATAAACATTAGGACGAATCCCCGACAGCCCCATTCGGTTATGCAACGAGATGGCTGCCGAGTATTGGCAACTTGACCCATAACTTGATTGAAACGGACAACAGAAGTTGTCGTCCACGTTACCTTATAATATCTCCAAGCTATGAGACAAAGTTTAAAATATAAACTTTAAAACCCCCAAACCATCTCCAATTATTGGATTAAAATAAAATATATATTTGGGGTAAATTTTAAGAGAAGTGTTATTGGCACTCCAAAAATCTCATTCTACACTCCTCATAAGTATATTTTTATTTCCTAATATAGAAAGTTTGGAGTGTAGAATGAGATTTTTAAAATGCTAATAACAATTCCCAATTTTAAGCTTGACTTAAATTATTTTGAACCCACCAAACGGTCATATTTCAAATATTTTGTTGTTGTTTACTTATAATCTAACGGATGTGATCAAATAAGATCAGATCTAATGATAAAATAATTTAAGAAAATTATGTAAATCAAATTTCACTTAAAACTTTATAAATGCCTATGTGTTTGTATGATTTTTAATTACTTATCGGAATTTAAATATTTTTAGATGAAAATGTTCATAAAAATAAATTAAAATAATCAACATAAATTTTATTTTTAAAAAAGTCACCGAAAAAAAATAGGTTAAAATTACTATTTAATAATTTCGAACTAAAATTTTAAGCCATAAATATTGGAAGAGAAAATCAATTTCCGGATTATGGCTTAAATTTTTTTGACTTAAATTTGTAAGTGTTATCTCTCAGAGTTGTAATGAGTAAGAAGCCGACCAATTGATTGGTGTCAAAGGTTGAAGTTTGAAACTTTTTTAGTGGGATCCACCTTCGTACTTTAAGAAAAAAATTATTGATAGTTTGCATCACCTCATCTGCATGCCGTCAAATTGTGGGCTCCAAAAAATGGAAATGCCCATGTGTCCGAGATTGACACTTTTCGGCCATTCTAGATGCTGAATTGACAGCCCCAAAACACGCCATTTGCAAATGCCTTTTGGTTGGAGACCTTTTTGTTCAATTTTGGGGTAAATATTTCAAGATTTTTTTAGCTAAAATAGTGTATGAGATTAGCATAATTCTTTATTTGATTTTTAAAACTTGAAATTGATAGAAGTGGTCTTTAAATTTGTCCATCATCAATCATTTTGATTGTTCTGTAAAAAATTTGCATTAAATAAATATAAAATTACAAAAATACTCAATTTTTGTCATATCATTTTGGTCCATTGTTCATTAAATTGAGAACATTTTTGTCATTTAGTCCTTATTTAACATAATGCTCACAGAATGACCAAAATGATTGATGATGGACAAACTCAATGACTACTTTTATTGATATCAAATTTCAGTGATCAAAGTGAAGAGTTATGCAAATCTCGATTATCATTTTGACTAAAAAGTCTTGCTAGAATACCCTTGGTTGAAGATGACTTTATATGAAAGTGTGCACTTTTGCTGACCACTCACAATATATTTCCATCTGCATTTACTGCCGTTAATGTGTGTGATTCAATCTATCTACTACATAAATTTTAGCATATGCAAATCTTTTTTTTTTTTTTTTTAACTTCTTTGTAAATCAAAACTCCTTTACGTTTGAACAATACCCCTTAAGGTTTTAGTCCACTTTCACATAACCCCTTTAGGACAAAGTTGCCCTCATTATTAATTATATTTTTTTTTAAATGAAAAATCATTTGAATAAGTATAATAAAAATCCAAATTAATCTTACATTAAACAATAAAAGAAATTTAAAGAAATATCAGAATCTTTCTTCCTCTACCATGAACTCGGATCTTCTTCGGAATTCAGCATAAAAAGTTCAAGGTTTCCAACGACAACTTGCATTTCTTGAGGAAGATTCTTGAGAATTTGGCAGTTTTCATATTTTTTTTTTTATGGCGGTGAGTGAGGCCAAACTTGTGGGGACACTCATTGATTGAAAAACCGAGATGAAGAAGTAGCTTCTTGTGAGGACGACTAGGGATGAGGTGAAGCATGTTCAGAATTTCCATTATGTTGTGGTGAATGCGGAGGGGAGGCCTAAACCCTATTGATTTTTAAAAGGTTTTTTATTTTATTTTTTAAAGTAATTAAAAATGAGGGAAAATTTGTCTTTAAGAAAATATTTCAAGGTAATGTCAGCCCTAAAGGAGTTAAGTGAAAGTAAATTAGAACCTCAAGTTGTGTTAGTATTATGTTTCAAACATGAGACGGTTTTGTGAAAACACGATAAACTTGAGGGGATGTTAGTGTAAGTAACTCGAATATAAATTATCCATTTTGGTCAAAAAATGTTCTTTTTTACATCTTTTAGTGATGTATCCAGCTAGTCAAATAATTTTTTTTAAAATAATATCTTTAATTTACATCTCTCCTAATTAGAGTAAAACTTTCACTTACATATTTTTAAAATGTAAAATCAAATATATATCAAAAACGTTATTTTTACTATCTATTTGTCTCATCATTTCTATCATCTTTCTAATAGAGATAGCCCGACATGTATTGGTTGACTCTAAAGATGATACAAATTAGGGAGTTTTAACGAAATGCTTCCGGTACTGTTTAGTTTTAACGAAAAATCACATTTTTATCTTTTTCCTAGTACTATTCACTACACCTTTATTTGTCATTTTTCATTAAAACTAAATTTTAAAAAAACTTTTCGTTAGTTTTCCTTACAAATGATAGTAAAAATAATTGATATGTATAGTATTACTTAATATGCATATGATTTTTGCAGCTCGAATTTGGAGATGACTTGAAATCATGGGAATCGGAAGGAAAAGGAGAAGGAGAGCAACGTTTCACTTCCGTGTGATTAAGTGGACCCCATCATTCGAATGACGTGGAGCGACCTCGTCGGCTGTAGAAGAGGAATCTCTCTGCTCCCGCCAACACTGAAACTGAGAATTTCACTTCTCACCTCTCTCAAAAGAAGCTCCACTTGAATCGCTCTTCAGATTCCCGATCGTGTGAAACAAACGAACACATCAGACAACAGAGAATATTAATCAAATTTGCTGTTAGAAAAGTCCAAATTTCCAAATTTCAGTTAGTCGCACTCCCCGACAGAACCTCCACTTTTTCTTTCTCTGTTTTTCTTTTCTCTCCAAATTTTCTCAGCTCCCAAACAGAAAGAAAGCTACAATTTTCCAGGTGATGAAGCGTGATCATATTGCCAGAAGGAAAAAGAAACTCGATCCCATGGGGAAAGGAGGGCAGAACTCCGGGAAGGGAGAGAGTCCGAATCCCATTCCGATTCCGAAAGCCGATCACGCTTTCCCGGCGTGGTCGAGAGACGCCAAGGAATGCGAGGACGCGTTCCGAGTGAGTCGCGACTCGGGCTTGTCCTCGGAGGAAGTCGACAACCGGCGCAGGGTGTACGGATGGAACGAGCTGGAGAAGCACGAGGACCAGTCGATGTGGAAGCTGTTGCTGGACCAGCTGAGCGACACGCTGGTGCGGATTCTGCTGGCGGCGGCGATCATCTCGTTTGTCCTGGCCTGGTTCGACGGCGAGGAGGAGAAGGAGGTCACGGCGTTTGTGGAGCCGCTGGTGATTTTCCTGATCCTGATCGTGAATGCAGTCGTCGGGATTTGGCAGGAGAGCAATGCGGAGAAGGCGCTGGAGGCGTTGAAGGAGATTCAGTCAGAGCAGGCGGCGGTAATTAGGGATGGAAGGAAGGTGTCGAATCTGGCGGCGAAGGAGCTGGTTCCGGGGGATATTGTGGAGCTGAGAGTTGGGGATAAGGTGCCGGCGGATATGAGGGTTTTGAACTTGGTGAGCTCGACGTTTAGGGTTGAGCAGGGGTCTTTGACAGGAGAGAGTGAGGCAGTGAGCAAGAGCGTGAAGGCGGTTTCGGAGAATTCGGATATTCAAGGGAAGAAATGTATGGTTTTTGCAGGGACGACTGTGGTGAATGGGCATTGTGTTTGTTTGGTGACGCAGATTGGGATGAGGACTGAGATTGGGCAGGTGCATTCTCAGATTCAAGAAGCTTCGCAAAGCGAGGACGATACCCCGCTGAAGAAGAAGCTGAATGAGTTTGGGGAGATTTTGACTATGATCATTGGTGTTATTTGTGCAATTGTTTGGCTCATCAATGTCAAGTACTTTCTCAGTTGGGAGATTGTTGATGGTTTGCCAACCAATTTTCAATTCTCGTTCGAGAAGTGTACTTATTACTTCAAGATTGCTGTGGCATTGGCTGTGGCAGCCATTCCTGAAGGCTTGCCTGCTGTGATCACGACTTGTTTGGCGCTTGGAACACGAAAGATGGCTCAGAAGAATGCACTTGTTAGGAAGTTGCCGAGTGTTGAGACTCTCGGGTGCACTACTGTGATTTGTTCTGATAAAACTGGTACTCTGACTACCAATCAGATGGCTGTGGCAAAGCTTGTGGCTATTGGTTCTAGGCCTGGTACTCTTCGGGCCTTCGATGTGGAAGGAACCACCTACAACCCTTTTGATGGGAAAATACAGGACTGGCCGCCAGCTGGTGAGATGGATACCAATGTTCAAACGATAGCCAAAATCGCTGCTGTGTGTAATGATGCTGGTGTTGAGTTATCTGGGAGTCATTATGTTGCCAACGGGATGCCCACCGAGGCAGCTTTGAAGGTGAATTTGCAATTTAAGTATATATATCTGCTCTTTATTTGTCTGAAATTTGAATTGTTGTAGTTTGCATAGATTACATGAAATCGCGGAAATACCACAACATGTAATATAAAACTGTGTGGTTGTTTTGTGTTGTGTTCCTTATATGAACTTTTCGAGAGTATCTTAAACATGTGTTGGGAGGTTTCTAATAAAGATCGATGTGTTCTTTTTGTTGTTGGTCATGAACTTTGTGGTTTGTTTCAGGTTCTGGTTGAGAAGATGGGAGTTCCTGAAGTATTAAATACTTGTTTCTCCTCAGTTGGAGATCTACTACGTATGTAACTGATTGTTAAGTCATTTGGTATTTCATGATTTTTTCTTGGGCATAAAGTTTCATGTTCTTTTCCCCTAATCACATTGAAGGTTGTTCTCAACTATGGAATGACATTGACCGGCGAATTGCAACACTTGAGTTTGACCGTGATCGCAAATCCATGAGTGTTATTGTGAATTCTGGCTCGGGAAAAAACTTACTTTTTGTTAAGGTACATTGCCTGATATATCTGATTGGGTAAGTTTTTGGTATTTTTCCTAAACTCTCTATGTCGCTTACTCGGAGCTATACTTGATCCGGTAACTACTTCTGCTCTTATTGGCATACACAGCAGAATAGAATTGATTTTGTCGCTGGTATCAAATTATTAACTCGCACATAGAGTAGAAAGCTGAATGAAATCACCTATGTTTTTTTTTTGCCTCAAGGGGCTTACACATATATTACACCTGATGTGAGTTTCCGAAGTTTTCTGGTTACACTGCTACATCCTGTTTGCATGCGTGAAGCTAAATCTCTGGTTTCGACAGTTCTTGGTATATATTTTGTTCTGTTCCTTTCCTCCTCAAAATGTTCATCTTCCTAATTGTCTCACATGAGAAGGTAATATTTCTCCATGTAAACTATCAAATTTCACGTCCAAGAATCAAGAGTTGGTTTGCTTGTCAATGATATTGAGTATGCCAGCCCATTCTCCTTGTTTATAATGGAAAACTCTACGAATTGATTTCTGATTGACTTAAAACCTGTGTAGGGTGCGGTTGAAAATGTATTGGAACGGAGCTCGTCCATTCAGTTGGTTGACGGCTCCATTGTAGAATTGGACCAAAAAATAAGGGATCTTATCTTGGGCACCCTTAATGAGATGTCAAGTAGTGCATTACGTTGTTTGGGGTTCGCATACAAGGACGACCTCCCAGAGTTTGCAACGTACAATGGTGATGAAGATCATCCAGCTCATCAGCTTTTACTCAATCCTTCCAATTATTCTTCAATTGAGAATAAACTTGTTTTTGTTGGCATGGTCGGGCTAAGGGTGAGTGTTCCTCTTTATTTTTTTTCTTGCAAATCTGCTAAACTCTGCTGTCCCCTTCTCATTTGCTGATAGAACTTTAAAAGTTCTGACAAACTTTCTTCACGTAATTGTAAAATGTTGAAGGATCCTCCGCGAAAAGAGGTCCGTCAAGCCATTGAGGACTGCAAAGCTGCCGGGATCCGTGTTATGGTTATTACAGGAGACAACAAGAATACTGCTGAAGCTATTTGCCGTGAAATAGGTGTATTTAAACATTCAGAAGATATTAGTTTGAAAAGCTTAACAGGAAAAGAATTCATCGATCACCATGACCAGAAAAGTTATTTAAGACAAAGTGGAGGCCTGTTGTTCTCTAGGGCTGAGCCAAGGCATAAACAAGAGATAGTGAGGCTGCTCAAGGAAGACGGTGAAGTAGTTGCGATGACTGGTGATGGAGTGAATGATGCACCTGCCTTGAAGTTGGCTGATATTGGGATTGCAATGGGCATCGCTGGGACAGAGGTATAGTAATGACGATTCCTCTATGTTTACTTATTTTTGTTTAATCCAGTATGCTGAATCTTTCTGTGATCATGACAGAGACCACGTAGTTTGTCTGCACACGCATTGCATAATGCTCATCATGAATCCATGACTATCGAGCAAGACTTATCGAATAGCGTTTTCATCAGTTAATTTACTTGTTGCTAATGCTCATCATAATCCATGTTTATTTTATATATTCATCACTCTTGGTCCACTTGTTCCAGGTTGCCAAGGAAGCCTCTGATATGGTATTAGCAGATGACAATTTTAGCACTATAGTTGCTGCTGTCGGAGAAGGCAGGTCTATTTACAACAACATGAAGGCTTTTATCAGGTTTGATTCTTCTCCATCGAAGCGTGTCAAGCTATGTTCATCTATTAATGGAAGGCCTTAGTTTCTGTGTTAATGCACATCCTGCCGTCGAATCTCATTTTTAACTTTGCATATGATCAGCTGTTGTTCCCTGTTTCTTTGCAGGTACATGATCTCCTCAAACATTGGTGAAGTTGCGTCCATTTTTCTGACAGCCGCCTTGGGTATTCCAGAAGGGATGATCCCAGTTCAGCTTCTCTGGGTCAATCTGGTCACTGATGGACCCCCAGCAACAGCTTTGGGATTCAATCCACCAGACAAAGACATAATGGAGAAGCCCCCTAGAAGAAGCAACGAGTCGTTGATCACTCCTTGGATCTTATTCCGTTATCTGGTACGACAACTACATAAACATTTGGTCATCAAAGAACCAGATTTCAGACAATTTAGTAATATTTGTGCTAACATCGAATTCATTGTAATATTTGTGCTAACATCGAATTCATTGTGTAACCTACTCAATAATCTGACAAAATCCGAAATCCTTTTGACCTGTTGCAGGTAATTGGGCTCTACGTCGGGACAGCAACAGTTGGGGTGTTCATTATTTGGTACACTCATTCCTCATTTTTGGGCATTGACCTTAGCCAAGACGGCCATAGTCTAGTGACCTACTCTCAACTTGCAAACTGGGGCAAGTGCCCTTCCTGGGAAGGATTCTCACCATCCAACTTCACAGCCGGATCCCAGGTGTTCACTTTCGACACCAATCCATGCGAATATTTCCATTCTGGAAAAATCAAAGCCTCGACTCTCTCCCTCTCCGTCTTGGTTGCAATTGAGATGTTCAACTCTCTCAATGCACTATCCGAGGACGGAAGCCTCTTGACAATGCCTCCCTGGGTCAATCCGTGGCTCCTTCTAGCCATGTCCGTGTCATTCGGCTTGCACTTTCTGATCCTCTACGTCCCGTTCCTTGCGAATGTGTTCGGCATTGTCCCTCTCAGCCTGAACGAATGGCTCTTGGTGCTTGCTGTCGCGCTTCCGGTGATCTTGATCGATGAGATTCTCAAGTTTGTGGGAAGATGTACGAGTAAGTTGCCGGATTCTACTACTATCGACAGATCTAAGAAAAAAGCAGAGTGAGCGCCAAGAAGCCTTGGATTTATTAGTTAGAATTGTAGTGGACTTTATAAAAACAACTTTGCTACTACAAATTTGGACTGCATTCCACATGATTTTTCGGACATTCTGCGTTATTTCAGCATTGTTAGATTTTTTATAATTTAATTAAATAAATTTCAGAAATAAAACAAAATAAATGAGGTAAAATAAAGGTGAATAAGCAAAAACTTCTAGTATTTGCTTTACAAACAGAATATAATTCAAGCAAATATATTGTTGCCTACTGTCAGTTTTGCATTTTTTTTTCCCTCCAATGGCTCAAAATTGAGCTATTTGTAAACAATTAAAAGGATTAAATTGTAGTCATGATCCTTCAACTTTAATCAAATTGGAGCAATAGCCCTTCAACTAAAATTTCATCACCATCGGTCCCTCAACTCATCAAAACGTGAAGCTCGTGGTTTCTCTTCTATTTTTTGCATTGGTCCCAAATTAAGTCTGATTGATTGTTTTTATTTCACCATAGATTGTTTTTATATATCGTATTTAGATCTTTTGCAGAAGTTTTAATTTACAAGATCAATAGTACTTTTAGTATATAACACTATTAAATTTTAGCAAAGCTACATGAAATTCAAAATAATATTTGACTGATGTCCAAAATCAAACAAAAATTGTAAATTGCGTGTAGCACGCGTGGCTTAAAAAAAAAAAAAAAAAAAAAAAAGCAATGCAAGGCACCTATCTCTAGAGGGACGTAGCGCCGTGCAAGAGTGATAAATTCCAACAATCAACATGGATAAATACATTTAAGTCGCGTAGTGCGCCCTTTCACACGGGCGAGAGTGCGTGTAGAAAGACTAGTTTGTTTCTATTCAAACTTTGATTAAGATGCTTTGACTAAAAGTCACGCCAACACTTTGGAAATTTTTATTTTTACATGTCATTATTGTGTTTTTTTTATATATTGAATGTCATATCGTTGATTACAACCTACATATTGAATTTGTCATTTTAGTTGTTAAAGGTTTTTCTTTCCAATTACGTGGAAAATGTGGGGTGTAAGGGTAATATAGAAAAATACGTGGTGGTGTATTAGTATAAATTTTAATTGAAAAAGTAGTTGTAACGCCCCGATCCGAAATTTTTTATTTTGGAAAGTAATTTTGTTGATAGGCCAAAATTAAACTCTTGTTTAACTAACTACCATTAATCACAATTCTTTATTTAAATGTCTTAATCACTCACAAAATCTATAACCAAAATTTACTTACCAAAACACATAATATTAAAATTTTCAAATAATTCACCAAAATTTCTCTTCTTCAATCAAATTCCCAACAAAAGATTAATCTCAATTATTTAAGGCTGCATCTAACCCCCTGTTAGACTGCCTACGTACCCTTGATGCGGGATCAAGCATTTCGTAGTTCACCATTCATTCTTTTATCCATTTCTGAAAATATTCTAGTAATGGAAATATTCAACATTAGCTTTCACAATCGAATCACCTCAAATGGGTACCAACTACGGATTTAAAATATCAAAATTTGCATGAAAATGCAGCGTCGGCCCACTGGCCACGCACCGCCGCCGGTGGCGGTTTCCGACGAACAAAAACCAAATTTTCCGACTAACTCTAAAAATTACCCAATTTTACAAGCAAGTAGAGTTCAATGAGAGGAACAACTTTCATACCTGGGCCGAAGTCCAATTCGGCTGGGAAACACCTGAAATCAGCCTTGGACCGCCGGAAACCCTAAAGATAGGTGTTCTCGATTCGACCTCAAAACAACCTCCGACGCCCCAACCATTGCTTGGGATTTGTTTCTGACATTGAGGGGAGACTATTGGTGGTGGTGATGGTCGGAGTTAGCTTCAAGTTTTGACGAATCAAAGTTAAACCCGTCACACTCACCGTGCAGTTTCTTTTAAAATCAATCCAATTTCATCAGTTCTCCGGGTGGAAATGGGAGAGAGAACGACTGGGTTCGAAGTAAGGATCATTTTGGCACTGGTCCCGTCGTCAAAGGCGGCTCGAATCGGAAGATACGACTGGGTCGGGTCGGCAGATCGAAAGGGATCCGGTTCCTTCATCCCCTTCTCCCCCATTTCCCCTCATTTCCCCTCCTTTTTCTCTCTTCTCCTAATTGGTCCCGCTCATCCTTCTTCTTTCCTGCATCTCTCCTTTTCCTCCTCTCTCATGCTGCCATCTGGCAGTTTCCAGACTCATCTTTATGCTTTTTTTTTTTTTTGACCTCTAATTTCTTCGTTTCAACTCCGATTCACAAACGGTTTTCGCCCACGCTTTCGTAGGGTCGAGCTCTATCCAATTATATCAAGAAATACGATAAAATATATGAGGATAAAATATGTCCTCGTAAAATTACATTTAGTCAACTAGGGGCATTTTCATCTTTGCCACTTATCGATAAATTTTTTGACGTAAATTATAATAAATCCTGGAAACAAAATTCTAAAATTTATCTAATCAAATTTTCATAACCATAAACCTATTTATTCTTGATTTACTCTACATATTCATATATTTTTAATTTTCAGGGTATTACATACGACCCCCATTAAAATAAATCTCATCCTCAAGATTTCCAACCATCGAATAACGAAAAGGGATTTAGAACTAATTTGACCGTTCCATTTATAGTGAATAAAATCATAACCTCAGTCTACGATTTTATTCAAGCTCAAAATAAATAATTCAACGAATTAATTATCATGATTTTCACACATATACTTAGATTTCCAGCCACATTAATTGGCTGAATAAATATCATAAATTCTAGCCATATACATTGGTAAAATAAATATCAAACATCAAGTCGCAATCCTCGTTGGCTAAATAAATACCAGATTATCCAACCATATCTACCATTGGCTAGATAAATGCTAGCATAAGAACCACAATCATGGGTAAAACTACTTACCATCATTGGCTACACATAGCTGTTACCTTGATTCTTTCTCAAAATTTCTGGCCACAATCACTGGCGATACTAGACATCATAAATTTTTTGTCATATTCATGTTTTTTTTCAAAACAATTAGCATATATTCCATCGTAGCCATCATCGGCCCAATAAATATTAGAATTTCAAGCCATAATCAGCAGTGGCTAAGGAAATATTACAATTTCAAGTCAAACCAACATAATTGGCTACCCCAATGTCAGAAATTCCAGCGAAAATCATTGGAACTTCTAATCACAATCGCTGTATAAAAATGAGGAACTTAAAACCAACCCGCAATTTCCGTTTATATTAAACTAACTCAAATTCTCATTATATTATTCATGTCCACCAATAATTCAATAAATGAAGAAATCTCCCTGGTTTTCCCATCATTCCAATTATAATGAACAATTCATAACTTCGATTTATGATTTCTTTCCCGTTCGATAAATTTCATCTTGCTTTTCGTAAATATTAAAATTTTCAGCCATAAATATTATTGGCAAAACAACGATTTCATCACCTTTTTCTGTTATCCCAAAAGGTGACTAGCAACTGGAAAAGATCGTAATATACCTGGTCAATACACATCACATTGATAACTCATTCTTACATCCCACATATGGAGCTTTTCTCCCGAAAACACTGGGTCTTTGTGCCCATTCAATTATTTCTCCACATTTCATGGGTCATTTCGCCCAAATCAACATTCATGGGGCTACTTCACCTAATCAAACATCCAAGGGCCATTTTGCCCAAACAAACATACCTCCCATTTCACGGGCCATCACACCCAAATCAACATCCACGGGCCTTTTCGCCCATATCAACATCCACGGGCCTTTTTCGCCCAATTCAACATTTCTCAATTGCACAAGTATAATACGACTTTCCCAACTACTTGTCACAATTAAACAATCCTCTTAATGTTCAACATTTTCATAATGCATAACATAATATCAACACTATTCAAGATTAATCCGAAACTTTAAATCAAACGCTCATCTTCAAATCTATACCATGAATACGATATTTTAAAATTTTCCCACTCCCATTCAATTCAATTCAATTCATGATGATTCACAATATATGCATTCCACATAAATTCCTTCATACTCATAGAACTTACAAAATAATGCAATATTAATGCAATTCATAATTTACAATTCACATCCACAAACACCAATAATATCTCATATTGTAAGGTAGGATCATTTGCTATGATACCATTTTGTAACGCCCCGACCTGAAATTTTTTATTTCGAAAACTAATTTCGGTGATAAGCCAAAATTAAACTCTTGTTTAACTAACTACCATTAACCACAATTCTTTATTTAAATTTCTTAATCACTCACAAAATCTATAACCAGAATTTACTTACTAAAACACATAATATTAAAATTTTCAAATAATTCACCAAAATTTCTCTTCTTCAATCAAATTCCCAACAAAAGATTAATCTCAATTATTTAAGGCTGCATCTGTAACGCCCTAGAAAATTTAAAATATATGAAAATGTAGAAAAATTTATCGATAAGTGGAAAATGCCCCTCGTTGACTAAACGTAATTTTACGAGGACATATTTTATCCTTGTATATTTTATTGTATTTATTGAAATATCTGGATAGGCTTCGATCCTACGAGTGCGTAGGCGAAAACCGTTCGTGAAACAGAGTTATAACGAAGAAATTAAAGACCTTTTTGTTGTTGAAAAAAAAAATAATAAAATGGGAGGAAACTGCCAGGTGGCAGCAAGAGAAAGAAGGGAAATGAGGGATATGGGAGAGAAAAGGAGGGGGAAGAGGACGAATGGGCAGGGGAAGAAGGGAGAGAAAGGAGGGAGGTGAATGAGCACTGGATCTTTTTGGATCCGTATAACCCGACCTGACCCAACTCGGTTCCTTGACCCGACTCTAACTCCTCCATCCAACATCTGATCGAGGTGATTCCGGTGTCTATGGAAAGCCCTCATCGAGCCCAACATCCCTGTGTGTTAGAATTCTAGGTTTCAAACCCAAATTCACAAATCGAAGCCACAAAACTCACAAGTGTCCCGGCGACATTGTCCTTTTTTCGGTGAATCCAACAATGATTATCGTCGATGACCACCACCAAAGGACTCCTCTCAACCCCAGGAGCAAGGCTCAAGCCTTGGATGAGGCGGCGGAGTGCGTTTGGGTGGCGAATCATCAACTACCCAAACTGAGGGTTCCGACGGTTCGAGGTGTTTTCCGGCCACTTCCCGCCGAACTAGGCATCAGCCTCGGTATAAAAGTTCTCCCCCTTGTTAATTTCTACAACCCTGTAAAATCTGGTAATTTTTGGAGTTAGTTGGAAAATTGGGTTTCCGTTCGCCGGAAACCGCTATGTGCGGCGGCACGTGGCCAGTGAGCCGACGTTATCATTTTATGCGTATTTCGATATTCTGAAACCATATTTGATATGCATTTGGTATGATTCACATGTTTGAACCTAGTTAGTGATTGTTAGTCACTTGAATGATTTTCGGAAATGAGTTAGATATTGAATTTGTGAACTACGAATGGCTTGATCCCTTCGTAGGGTACGTAGATAGTCTAACGAGGTTAGATGTAGCCATAATCAAATAACTGAGATTAACCTTTTCTTGAAATTTGGCTAAGAAAAGGAATTTGGGCCTATCTTAGTAATTGGCTTCCGAAGTAGAAATTTCGGGTCGTTATAGCATCTAACCCCTGTTAGACTGCCTACGTACCCTTGATGTGGGATCAAGCCTTTTGTAGTTCACCATTCATTCTTTTATTCATTTCCGAAAATATTCTAGTAATGGAAATATTCAACATTAGCTTTCACAATCGAATCACCTCAAATGGGTACCAATTACGGATTTAAAATATCAAAATTTGCATGAAAAGGCACTGTCGGCCCACTGGCCATGCGTCGCCGCAGGTGGCGGTTTCCGACGAACGGAAACCAAATTTTCCGACTAACTCTAAAAATTAGCCAATTTTACAGGCAGGTAGAGTTCAATGAGAATAACAACTTTCATACTTGGGTCGAAGTCCAATTCAGCCGAGAAACACCTTAAATCAGCCTTGGACCGCCGGCGCCCCAACCATTGCTTGGGATTTGTTCCTGACATTGAGGGGAAACTATTGGTGGTGGTGATGGTCAGAGTTAGTTTCAAGTTTTGACGAATTGAAGCTAAACCCGTCGCACTCACCGTTCGATTTCTCTTAAAATCAATCCATTTCATCAGTTTTTCAGGTGGAAATGGGAGAGAGAACGACTGGGTTCGAAGTAAGGATCATTTTGGCCCCGATCCCGTCTTCAACGGTGGTTGGAATCGGAAGATACGGTTGGGTCGGGTCGGCAGGTCGAAGGGGATCCGGTTCCCTCCTGCCCTCCTCCCCCATTTCTCCTCATTTCCCTTCATTTTTCTCCCTTCTCTCGATTGGTCCCCTTCCTCCTTCTTCTCTCCTACATCTTTCTTTTTCCTCCTCTCTCACGCTACCATCTGGCAACCTCCAGACTCCTCTTTAATTTTTTATTTTTTATTTTTTTAAAACCTCTAATTTCTTCGTTTCAACTCTGATTTACAAACGGTTTTCGCCCACGCTTTCGTAGGGTCGAGCTCTATCCAATTATATCAAGAAATATGATAAAATATATGAGGATAAAATACGTCCTCGTAAAATTACATTTAGTCAACTAGGGGCATTTTCATCTTTTCCACTTATCGATAAATTTTTCGACATAAATTATAATAAATCCCGGAAACAAAATTCTAAAATTTCTCTAATCAAATTTCCATAACCATAAACCTATTTATTCTCGATTTACTCCACATGTTCATATATTTTATTTTCAGGGTATTACAGTAGTTGTAGGGTGTATTCAATAATATGTGGGGTGTATTTAGTTGTTAAAGGTTTTTCTTTCTAATTACGTGGAAAATCAATTATTAATTATTGATGATTGATTAATCACTTATCTCATTTTAATAATCTTTCTCGATCAAAATAATTTCTTTGTTTCTCCAAAAATTAAATATGATGTATATTTTTTTTTCTTTCCAAAACAAGTCTTCAGAATGCTGTTCATTTTTTGGGGTCAATTTGGGTACATCTAGCTTTTGACACAACACTATTAGTTTATAGTGCATTTGGGTTGTAAACATACCACAAAGTTGGTACATCTATGGAACATCTGAGTTTTCAACATATAGTTTTGAACTCTCTCATTTGAGTTTTCAACGTAACTTTTTTTTGTAATAGTTGGTACATCTATGATACATTTATTTTGATTTGGGACTTAAAAAAAACAAGTGGGCCATCGCTACAACAATTTATCCTTCCGAGGCCTAAGACTCTCAACCTCCTCCAACATTAAAAAAAGAAAAGAAATTGGAGCAAAAACATGCCTGTGTATTACGAACTTGAAATTAATTCTCAACCACCGAATCACTCCATGATAGGGATGACAATTCTAACCGTTAAACCCGATAACCGTGGATAACCGCCCGAATGGATTGGATTTGGATATGAAAATTCGGGTATGGTTTGGATATGGGGAAAAACCGTTTATATTATTCGGTTATGGTTTTGGATATGGTTATAGAGGTTCTCAAACCGTATCCATAACCGAATCCGATCCGATTAGTAAATAATATAATTTATATATATATATATTTGTATATCTATTATTCACCAAACCATTACCTTGAGAATACAAAAGTTGCATTTTGTAGGAAAGTAAAGTTTTGAATCAAAATTAATGCGAACTCAATGGTGCTTATAGGCTATAACAAAGACAAGCCAACATCATCAGTGTTTTAATTTTTATACTCAACAAGATCCATTCATTGGATCATTTTATACATCAAATGTTTAATGACGAAATTGATATCTACTAACTTATAATTTCTCAATTGAACGAATATATTTTTTGTATTGACGAAGATGGATATACCCGTTAACCGATGGGGAATCCGTTACCCGGTGGGTATGGTTATGGATAATACCCGATGGTTAATTTGCGGTTATGGATATGGTTATTTTTCGTGGTTATGGGGATGGATATAGCATTTCCGTCCCCAAACCGAACCGTTGCCATCCCTACTCCATGATAGTTTAATTTATGACATTTTTAATGTTGTAACAATGTAAAACAGGATTAATTTTTCAAATCCAACACAAAAAAAAAAAAAAAAAAAAAAAACGTTTTTCATTCCTTTATTATATTTTCTCCATTAGAAATAAGTGTTTTGAAGAAAACATTAAGAATGATGTTACACACTTGCGTCCATCCCTATTATAGAAATAGTATAAATGTGATATGAAATACATAATGAGAATAACATTTTTAATACATTAATGAATTTTTCAATTTCATGTAATCATCAATCTTCCTATATTCTAGGCAATTAGTTAGCTGGATAGATATAGGTGCAATATTTCGACCAAAACCCTAACCCCCGAATCCGTACAGAGTCCTGCCCTGCCTCTTGAGCGCATAGACAACGTCCATGGCCGTCACCGTCTTCCTCCTTGCATGCTCCGTGTAGGTTACGGCATCACGAATCACGTTCTCGAGAAAGATCTTGAGGACGCCGCGAGTTTCCTCGTATATCAGGCCGCTGATTCGCTTCACGCCACCTCTGCGGGCCAGGCAGCGTGTCGCCGGCTTGGTGATGCCCTGGATGTTGTCACGGAGGATCTTCCGGTGACGTTTTGCTCCTCCCTTGCCGAACACCTTGCCTCCCTTTCCGCGTCCAGACATTGTTGCCAGCCAAAATTCTCAAAAACCTGAACACAAAACTAAAACAAAATATCAGAAGTCAGAGAGAGGAATCTGAAACCATAATCTACATGAAACTGCAGAAATTTGAGAAGGGGAGGGAGAGAGGACCTGAAAATTGCAGAGAAAGTGATAGAGAACTCGTTTGCTTTTGGGGAATGCATGGAGTGTTTGGATTTTGTGGGTATTTATAGGGCGATGTGGGATCCTGAGATGAGGTTCGATCCGCGTGGTAGATGGAAGGAAGGTTTTGGGCAGTCGATGGATTAGTGTTGGCGGTGGAGATGGAGGTGAAGGGTGAGTGAGGATCGATGACGTGGGTGTTTGCAAGTTTTCAGCGCTTTGTTTTGTGTTTCTTTTGGTTTGATTGTTCGTCGTAGGATAAAACTGCGCGGAGGCGGTTGGCGCTGTTTTGGGAATGGGCTCTGTGAGGCCCAGGTTTTTTATGCGTGATACACCCATCAAACTGGTCGGTACACCCCATCTTTTTAAACTATTGTATTATTATTGTTAGGTGGGTTTAAATGTCAAGTAGTACAAAGATTTAATGTTATGGTCTAATGGTATTCCTTTTCATTTATAAGTGAGAGGTTTTATGTTCGTTTTTTGCCAAAGACGAATTGAACCACATTATTCCTAGTTCATTATGAGGCTTTAGGGTTGGTTCGATATGGGATATCGAACCGAAAACCAAATCTCGATTCCCAAACCGAAATGTTTAAGAATCCCAATTTCAAGACTGATCCCAAATCAAATTTTCGAGAATCCCGACAAATCGGAAATTCCAAAATAGTTTCAGGCTTACTGTGCATGAAACTCAATAATGAATATCAAAGAGAAGAGGGAATTCGGCTAAGCTGCACAATGAGCAGCTTAATTTGGTATTGAATTCACCATCCATGATATTCGAACATAATACCTCCCACTTATAAAAAAAAAAATATGGAAGAGGATCCTCTCCGAATTTTATCTGTGCGGACTTTCGGGATTTAGGGATCAATTGATCCTGGTTTTTCACCACAGATAGAAGGGCTACGCTTCCACCAACCTATGTTCATTGCCTTCTCTCTTCTCCTTTCACTGCTTCCCTTTCTCCTGTTCACAGATCGAACGAATTCGTGACAGAGGCATGTCGCCGACTCTTCTTAAACTCGATTGGCACAGAGAACGGGTTAGCGACAAAAGAGAGGTTACGATCCCACCTTCGTGGGTGGCGTTGCGCTTTGGTGCACGATGCCGTGCATATCAAGGGTGGCGTTTGGTTGAGTAGAATTGTAGGGAGGATAAAGGTGGTGGATGATAATAAAGGGATCTTATAACCAAAATTATACTTTTTCGTTTTGAGTTTTTTGTTTAGATATTAGTTGCTACAATTGAATTTAAACAATTATATTAGTTAGACTTTTGAGTTTGTGAACTTATAACTATTTGGATTATGTTTGCTGACATTGATATTGGCTTATTAAGTTTTGATTTGATTTTCATTTTAATTTGTTAAGTCATGATTATGTTGGCTTATTATCAATTGAAAAATTGCAGCAACAACTTCTTTTTCTCTCTTCTGATTTATTGTTTACAGGTCGGTGCATGGTCTTGAGCTGTCGTTTTTGAAGTTTATTTGCAAAGCATTAGTTTTGCCATTTACCAATCGAACCAACTAATAATTTCGACAGAATCGATTTTTGGCAACCGCAAGAAAATAGTTGACTAACAGTAAATGATTTTTGGTAATTATCTACACATGGTTGACAAGTGGCATAAGGAATTTGACACAGTTTGCCAATCGAACCCAGCCTAGTTAATCCTTTTTATTTTTACAAGCCTCCTCCACCTTAAAAAAAGGAGGCAGATTCTCTGCTTATTTTTTCCCATACACTTCCATATCATCTGTTTATTTGTGTGGTCACGGTTAAATTATGTCTTTTTATCTTATTATATCTATAAAAAATTAATTTAAAATATTAACGTGTCTTAACCGTGGCCATACAAACAAGTGGAATTGTATGGGAAAAAATAAGCAGAGAATCTGCCTCCATAAAAAAATCCCGACGCCTCCGAATTCATCCCCTTCCTTAAACCCTAAAACCCTAAACCACCGATAAACGACCTTCAACTGCCGCACATCTTTCACTCCACCGTCGCTTATCCCCTCCACTCATGGCCTTCTTCGACCTCAGCATACCCTATACGGACCCCTCCCCACCGGACCGATCATCAGCAACACGTGCCAAGCTGGTGACCAAGGCCCTGGAGCTCGGCTACTCCGGAATCGCTTATAACCGCACGATCAAGGGCGTCATGTCCGATCACGACCGTTGCTCCATCCCCCTCCTCAAACTTCCTTCCCTCCTCAAGCACTCCCCTCTCCTCCACTCCTCCGTCAACTTCCACCGCGACCTCCTCGGTGTCCCCCGCTCCTCCCCTTTCCGCCAGTACACCCGCCTCACCGTCTGCGCCGAGACCCCTGCCCAGTCCCAGGCCCTTAATTCCGGTAACCCGGTTCTGAAGACTTACGATTTGGTCGCCGTCAAGCCCTTGAATCAGTCCGCTTTCGACCTCGCCTGTGAGAAATTGGAGGTTCGTGCTTTTGAATTTCTGAAATTTAACATTGTGTTTGGTTGCTCGGAAAGTTGAGGAAGAAAGTTATGATTTGTGTGTATTCTGGTTTCTCATAGGTAGATATACTTGCGATTGATTTCTCGGAGAAGTTGCCGTTTCGATTGAAGATGCCCATGGTTAAAGCCGCAATGGAGGTTTGATCTCTGAATTTGCTTGCTTTATTTTTTTTCAATTTATATTTGATGGAATTGTTGAATTAGGTGATACAGAATTTATATTTATCGGTTATGCAGCGCGGAGTGTATTTTGAGATCACATATGCGAATCTCATTGCCGATGTTCAAGCCAGAAAGCAAATAATAACCAATGCTAAGGTGAGGATTTGTAAAGGGAAATTACTATATGGATATGAATCATATCCAAATCAATATGCAGCAACAATTTGTATTTTCTTTCCCAAAATTAAATCTTACAAGAACGTTCTGACATGGTGAATTTTACTTTCCACGAGACAATGTTGTAGGGTCATATTCTGCATGACATTACACAACTGACTACTGGACTTGTATTAGTATTATGCAAAAGGTCAACTAAACCTACAATTCCATATGAAGTCTGTTAGTGTCATTTTGATCAGTTAAAACCTTTTTCGGAAATGTACAGGTTTTTTCCCAAAGCATATGACTTTCTGGCTGCAGATGATCTACTAGTGAAAGATACTTACCCTCGATCAGAGTTATGTATGGAGATGCTATAATGGCAGATTGTGGTGTCATTTAATGGGAAGAGTACAATTTGACCTTAAAATGCTTGCATTGCGTGCACATCAGTCTTTGAAAGCATTCTTTGCTCAAGCTAGGTGACAGCGTTCTAGTTTTTCCAAACTTTAAAATGATCTTTGGAATGAAGTTTTACAGTTTTTTCATCGGTGATATAGAATTCATGGATAGTTTCCTTGTTTATTAGTTTCCGAAATGTCTTCTCTTGGAAATGAATGTGGATTGAGTATACTTTGATTCTAAGATATTTAACATGGTTTTAACATATTACTATTATGTGGTGCATTTCTTTGGCCTGTAATGCGCATGCACACTACAGCCAGGAAAAACTATTCACTGTAACATGATTATTGTGTAATTTTTTGGATATTTGTTCATTTCTTATGGATGCAACTACTCATCATTTTTGTATTGTTCTTCAGTTACTGGTAGATTGGACTCGAGGAAGGAATCTAATAATTTGCAGTGCTGCCCCGACTGCAAATGAATTTAGGGGGCCATATGATGTTGCAAACTTAATGTCATTACTGGGGCTCTCAATGGAGCGAGCTAAAGTGTCTATTTCAAGAAATTGTAGGTATGATAACTTTTCATAAATCTCAGTCTTGAAGATTTGATGTTTAACTCATCCAAACTCTTACAGTTAACGTCTTGCAGGACTCTAGTAGCTAATGCTGTGAGAAAAAAACAATTTTTCAAGGAAACCATAAGAGTTGAAGTTCTGTCATCAGATCAAGAAACTGACAAGAACAAACCTTGGTCTGGTGACTCGTTTCAATGGGAGCCCACCTCTAGTGGTGAAGGCGATTTGGTATTAGCTGATTTGGAAAAGTCTTTCAGTACCTCTAGTAACAAAGTATCCAAAACTGCCAAAGCCATTGATTTTGCTTCAGTCATTGACAGCATGCCGTCACTTGGGTTTCAAGTCAAGGATGTGATATGTGGTAATGATGTGGTTGTATCTCAATCAATGGCTACTTGTAAAAGCACCGTGTCTGCTTCTGAGGCAGTTGAGCAACCAACTGTGACTGCTGGAGTGCCAGAGCAACCTGATAGAGCTTCTTTTCCTCAATCAGGTCAATCTTCTTTGTGTGAAAGTCTTGTGGACCAACAAATGTTTGACTGTGAAAATCCTCAGAAATTATATTCATCTTGTGATACTGCGAACGCTTGTATTGATGCTGTGGAAATTAAATCTCCTACATTAACTTCTGAAGCAAAACCAAACAAAGCAGATGGTACATATGGGAATATGGATTTGATTTTGAACGAAATTCATGATTTGCAATCACAGAAGTGCGTGACTAATCGTGAATTGGATGTTGTGCCACCTAATGATAATTTAACATTTCAAGCGTTAGACGTTGGGTTAAATGCTGCTTGTACTGCTAATTCTGAAGTTGAAGTTTCCACAAATTACCAGGATTCAGATATTCCTGCTCCTCACAGTGAAGAGGCTTTGTGTGTGAATGGTTCTGATACACAAATTGATGTGATGGATGAAATTTTTAAAATGCTACCTGTGAAGAGTAAAGAAGAAAAATCTCTGTATTTGAATTCATCATCATTGCATATTTCAGAAAAGGAACAATTCAAGGAATCTGGAGATGATACAGTTGCACTTGCAAATCAGGTTCCTGTTCTGGAGTCTTATGATGGTATGGCGGCGCCTGCAATTGATGATTATTTAGTTGCAAGGCATGGATCAACGGAAGTGACTATGGAAGAGAACGAAAATGGGAAAGCTGATACTGAAATTAACTATCCAGACTCGGTTCAATCTTTATCAGGTGCGATTTAATTTTCTTCAGTATGCATGTCCTCTGGTCAATGCCTTTTCTTTTCATTTGATTATATGGCAGTTAAGTGTTCTGATCTGCTTGGATATGGGTGCTTTTTGTTCTTAAGACGGGCTTGGTACAGTTAGTAATCTGTTTGGGTTGGCTGGCCTGATGGACTTCCGATTACGTTTTTAACTGTGCCATTATGTCACCATTTCATAGATAACGACTTACCAGCTAAAAACATGAATTTTACATACAAGTTCATTCTTCTGCATGAATTTAGCTGCAAAGGGTTGACTGTTAGAAGTTTCGTTGCTCAATGAATCATTCATCTGAATGATTTTGTCTCTTTAGCTATCTATCGAATTCCAACGTTTGTTTTTGGAAAGTTAATTCTTCGTAAATTTACATCAGTTTTCACCTTCTATGTCGTCCACCCGATTTCATCTGCATCTTTGTAGTAATGCTTAATTGTTTCTTATACATCGATGCAGGGAAATCCAGACCAAAAAGGAAGACTCCTCATCAAGTGAAGTTTCTTCCTCTTAAGCGATTGTTGCATACTGTACCTTTCAAGAAGGTGCGGAAAAGTAAGAAGAAAAATTAAGATGGCATGACTGCAATGATTTTTCTATGTTATCGATGGACATAGTGAGTTGTCAAAAATTAGTTTCGGCATATGTGAACTAGGTGAGTGAAGCATGTTGCCTATTTAGCTCTTTATTTTCGTTTTCCCAAATTTTGATCTTGGTATCAGTTTTGTCCCTGTTTGTATGGAATCTTATATGGAGAGAATTCTCTCTGTCAATCATAATTTATGAAAGGTATAAGGTCTATAACCTGTGTCTGTTGTAACGCGAGACTCGATTATATGGGACTATGTAGTTCTCGTGTTTTTTAGAGTGGCTCGTTAAGTAATCTTGTGTAGCGAAGCGTGCAAGGACTTTGCAAAGCAAGGACCTTGTTAGACCGCGCAGGTGAGTTGGGCCGGTGGCAGCCACCCTTCCAACCTTTCTTTATCCTCTTCCTTCATTTTCCCTCCTCCTTGTATTTCCCCGCACCTACGATTGCCCCAATTCCCGTCAGGGAACGGTGGAGCAACCCTCTTTTTACGAGTGGTGAATAAAGCTGTCTCCGAGCCTTTTGCTCATTGTTCAAGGTATTACGCCTCTAATTTGGGGCTTTTGGGCCATGATTTTGGACTCTTTGCTTAAACTCTCCCATATATTAGAATCAACCCTCCAACCCCTCACACCCATCATAGCCATCCTTCCAGATTTGGCAGATCTCATCTCACTAGTTTGCTGCTTCAATTCGTATTTCTCTCCGATAGAAGACAACTATATGTTGTCACCATTACAAAGGTCTGGGGTCTCTTTGACTTGTAATTTTTTTTGTTTCTACTTGGATAAGGGCATTTAGATGCCTATTGTGTGTGTGTTTTCGGTTGAGGACGGGAACTATGGCGACTGGAATGGGCAAGGTTTCTCTTGATCGGCAAGTTAGGCTTCCTTTCACCGGCGTTGAGACGAAGATGGGCTTGAGTTTTTACGAAACAGTTTTATGGATATTCTGTTCACTGGTCGTCTCCACCAATTATGTGGGGGAGGAGGCAGCAGGTGAATCTCCCTTGGGTATTTCTGTGTGGGTCTTAACTTTTGGGCTGAGACACATTCTATATAATTTTTTATTTGAGTATAGATGAAAACCATTACTCATACGTTAAATGCATAAGTGGCGTCCTATTTATACCTACTCCATATATGGGCGGTTAGAAAATAATTCTAACCTTCATCTACAGAGTCTTTGTACCATGTCCATTTGGACTTTGTATAAAAAAATTCATTGACAAAAAAAAAAAAAAAAACATTTTAAAATAACACCTTGAAAGGTATTATATGAAAAATCTTTAGAATGTATAATTATTTTTTGTCCCTCATTTTAACGGACACCGGTAAAATACTCCCGGTGACTTTCCAATCGAGAAAGGGCACCAAAGGAATTTCGCAATAATCGCTTAGAATGGCGGTTAGCCAAAGTATTGTAGATTAGAGGTTGGGACCTCTAACCCCTCTTTGATACACATTTTGTAGGAATCCCTTCTAAATTTATTTGAATGATTCGAATCGTTTATTTTTTAAATTTTCATTCATAGATCATCAATGTAAAAAAAATTAGAGAAATTTAAAATCATCAAGAAATCACTTTGTTTACAACCATTTAATTGATTGGTAAATGGTTTTGTGTTGAAATCTCTTGAACTTAATTAGAAAAATATGTGTAGGAATAGGGTGGTGTGAAGAGAATGATATCTCTCTAGCAAATTTTTCTTTTTAAAAGAGACAACTGGTGACAAGTCACGATTATTCACTTATTTCAGGGGCTGGGAAGACTTACAGAGACCTTTCAGCCTTCCCTTGGCCATAAGTCTGGCTTCCATACCAGCAGCGGGTTTCGAACCCTAGATCTCCAGTTTTTAGTTTTAAGGAAGCCTCGTAATCCGTCATTTACCACTAGACCACCAACTCGTAGACCTTGGTGTGTACAAAATTTTGTGAGAATTGCTAAGGAGACTCTCTCAAAGTCAATTTTTTATAAACTTTCTGTCACCGCATGTTTTTTATATAATATTTTATAATGTTTGCAACAAAAAATATGTTAAAAGCCTCATTTTAAAAGAGTATCTTTTAACATTTCTCAAATTTTGTTACTGCTCTTCATGTGCCATTGCACTACTTCCTGGTATCTTTATTAGATAATAGTTGCCTTACTTTATCAAAAGTAATGGTATCACAGTGGTGACAAGACTTTTCTCGTCTTCCTTCTGAATCATCCCACCATGATCGCCATCATTTAAGCTTGGCCTTTTCCCTTTTCCCAACCGAAAGAGATCCTCTCCGGATCATTTTTATCAAGATCACTGGATCAAGTGATCCGGATCTTTAAAATTTCATCAAACGGTTCACCTCTTTTGACTCCTTAAAAGCTATAATAATTTTTTGTTGTTCGATGAAATTTCAAATGTCCAGATCACTTGATCCGGTGGCCTTGATGGAAGAGATCCGGAGAGGATCTCTTCTCTTCCCAACCAGTCGGGGGCAGCAATTCAAATACCATTGTTTTTTAATTACCTAGCAAAATCAATTTTAATTAAATGAATTTTGTCGAGCGTATTTTATATGATTATATCTTTATATCTTTATAAATTTGTATTGTTAGGCTATAAATTTGAACGGTATATATCTCAGAAGATTCAATATGATCAATATTGTTATCAAATATATTATATGTCTAACTATTGAATTAGATCCAATCACTAAGTGACTAAAGACTGCGTGATCAAATGTAACGAGCAAATAAGTGTCGGCCCTCTACTACAGTGGTCAAGAAAAGTGTTGCTCTTGCACTATGGTGTGAGTTCAAACCTCGTCAATCACTAATCTAACATCTTATCTAACAAATCTATCATTTGACAAATAAAAATGTCAGCACTAATGTCTATAGAAACTCAAGGAAAATTACAAATTTAGTAGAGGAAATTCCAATTTTCAAATATTTGCCCAAAATATTTGGTTTTGAGTGAACTTTTCAGGCTACAACCAATGAGATCGAATTTTCTACATCCAAAATGGGTGTGGCCTCTCTGTGGCCCCAATCATTGACTGAAATGTGTTTATAAACTTAGTTTTTCTTAATTTTATTGTCATAAACTTAATATATGTCAGTCAATAATTAGAGTTATAGAGAGGCCACATCGGAGCAGAAGATTTGATCTCACAGCCTAGAAGTGTACGTGCAAATAGAAATGATTGGCAAGTGGGAACTCCTGTATTGGAGCTAAAGCCTAAGGCTCAATGTGTGTTTTTCCTCGTTTGACATAATGGTTCAACCACGAGCGGCCGACAAAAAATGAAGAGCGCCGTCCTAGAGTTTGCCTCAAGAACCATATATAGCCTTTGGTTAAAAGAAAAGGTGGGATAATTGAGATTCTAATCATTCTAAATTATGTTTAAACATACTAATTAAGAAAGTATCATTCATCATTCAGTAACATGAACGACCAAATGATTAGCATAAAGATTAGTTATAAAATTTGGCCTTAATTGTAAATAAATGAAGTGCTGTATGGCTTGTAAAGATGATGCAAGTGGATTCTGGAGCTACTTGAGCCTTGACCATGCTCTAGCTTTTAGTGTTATTGGGTCGGTGTCTTAAAGCTTAGCTCATAATTAAGGACTTGTTTTATAAGCTTATAATTAAAAGCCTAATTTTACAATATAGCCAAGACTTCTTTTCAAATTGCTTGTGTAACAAGCGCTTTTGATCATAAGATATGTTTTTTCAAAAAGCGCTTTTAAAACAATGGCATGTGAAAATTTAGTGAAAATTCTAGTACTTTTTCTGACTACTAAGTTTTTTTGTCAAGCAATGTCAGAAACGTTTTTGACTGTCTAAAAACACTTTAATTGACTCGTATAAACTTGAAAGAGTCTTTTTTCCTAGTTAGATACATAGGTTTTGTTTATGGACTTCACTCGCATGTTGACGAATGTGCACACTACTAATTGGCAGGTTGAATAGATTAAACTTCTCTTTGCTTTTCGAAAATATGAGGTTGATTGAGATGACAATGATAAGTACTTATGATGCCCATTTTCCTTCTTTGTCGATGATGAGTCTCGTGTGTATTGAGACAATAGGTACACCTGGTGATATAACTGATGATCACATTCCAATTACCAATTAGAAAACTTGCATGTGGTGAAGTAACTGATTCATTCCTCGCCTCAAATAACATAGAAGATAATATATGAGATATGACTCATTGATTTGCTAGCATATCGGTTGGGCTTGTGCCTATCTAAATCTTCAAACAAGCCTATCTAAATCTTCAAGTAATTTCATTCCTCGCCTCAAAAAAAAGCATAAAGATGAGGGTTTTGTGGTCCTAGAGATGGATTAGGCTTCACCGAATAAGAAAATAAAGCAGAAATCGTGTGCTACTTTGAGCTTATATACACTGCATGTAACTCGATGGTGACTTTCACATATTCGCAGTCAATAAGATGGTGACTGTCACCATTCCTATTTAATCAGCTCTTTTTTCTGTTCTTTCTCAATGAAAATGACTTTGTTTTCATCTTTTCCAATCAGTTGTCACTGTGTTATCCTGGAAACACTAAAGTGAAGCTTGAGCACGACCTTAATTAATTATGTAGAAGCTAGAACTTCACCCTTGATTAATTAAACTCTTAAACATTGTCATTAAGTTTAACAATACAATCACCTATATTTACATGAACTAGTACTTCAAGCTAAATAGCGCTTAATTAAAGTACTGCATTCTGCATAATAAAAATAATAATAATTAAAGTTCAAATCAAGCAGCCACAAATTTGCCTAGCTACTTGCTAAACATCAGGCATGGGACATAGAGGTGGCCCTATGTTGCTAGCTAGATTATGGAATTAGATTCGATTGAAGAAAATGCATCAAGAAGGTTGATCCAACTATCGTCCTCCTCCTCATCTTCTTCCCCACTCATGTTGCTCCACTGAACATTTGAATTCTTCTCAATTTCGTCGTTCCTAGCAAATCGGCCTCTGATGCGTGGCCGCCTGTCCGCCAACGTCTTCCTACAAGCATACTGAATACAGAAATAATGCTAAGTTTTAGTGCTTCTTTATTAAGGGAAAGAAAGGGGAAAGAAGGAAATTAAACGTTTAAGGTTCAAATGTAGTGATATATACAAGAGTAACAAGGTGCCCTTCCTTCTGCAAGTTTAATTATTTGACATAAGGAAAAGTGGTACCCTTTTCTTAAGATATAAAGGACTCATCCAGCAGAAGTGGTTAATTAATTCAGACACATTTTGTTGCTACTTAGTCACTTTGTTCAATCAAATGGGGTTCATGCTTTTGCATTTAGGGCATGTGTAACATTAATTTCCAGGTAAAAGTACTTGGTGATCTAAGTGGAACAAAAAAAAACCAATACCACTCTATCTTGGGAAAGTTTACAATTTCAAACAGACGTCCAAGAGTAAGACAGTGTTGAACGTCTGTTAATAGGACCTGCAAAGACATAAAAATGGAAGAAAGCTGATCTGCAATCATTTACAAAATTGAAAAAAAATATTGGTTAGCAGAAAGGTAAAGAGTTTTGGAAGAGGATGATTGAAATAAATGTTTAAATTTAATGCAGATTATCAGTTATATAAAGAATAAATTATAAACCTATTCCATTACACGAGATGACATCTCATGTATCTCTTGTTATTTTATTCATACACAGAAATAAACTCAAATTATACATACATGATGAACTACATAATTCATTACGGTAGACACTCATTTAACTACTTGCACGTAGAATTGATTGCTTTATAATTTGTGCGCACTCAAATGTTTAAGTACATGGAGTGCCACTTAACTCTTGCTTATGGAGTAAAGACAGTAGAATATAGGTTTAATGTTTTCCATTCACAAATCATTCTCTACTTGTTTACAGTTTAGTTGTCATTTCATTCATTTTCAAAAAACCACTCAATTAGTCCATTATAGAGCTAGGCTGAGCTAGGCTCCCAAAAAACTCAAGTGTCAAACATGCACCACCACATCCTTTCCACTATTTGAGATGAAATTGAAACAATGTAGGATGTGACAGACGCAAAGCATGAAATCATTCATAGTAGCAGGGCCAGCCCTGAGAATTTGGGGACCCTAGGCGAACCTTCGAATTGGAATCCTAATATTCTATGAGTTCTGGTTCTTTATACATTGATATGTATAAAAGGAATTCACTAAATACATAAAAAATTCTATTTCCATGTCAAATATCATTAAAATTAATATCAAAACTCAAAAGAAGATAAATATACAAATATTACATGTCTCATGTTTTTAGACGCAAATGAACTAAATGTTTGCAGTTAAGAGTCTAAGATTGAGACTGAAGAACAATAAAACTTGATTGACGAGTATAATAACTTTAACAACGCCAATTGTTTCTCTTTATTTTTTTTATCTAAAATCAATATCACACTAACGAATCGAATATTAAAATAATCCATTGAATAAAAAATTATTGAAAAGCAACATATAAATTCTTAGTTTTGATTACCTTGAAGTACAATCTTCAAGACCATGTGATAGTTGATTTAAACATTCGATAGAAATGGAGAGTATGGAAAGTTGAAAGAAAACAAGATTGCAAGGGGACTTGAGTAAATTGGGAATTTGACAGATGGATTGAGAGTAAATTTGAAAAACAAAAAAAAACTAGTGACTAAAAAGGTAATTCCATGTTTCGAACTCAAGGCCCCCAAAAAAATAAAGAGCCGAACATTTCCGCCGCACCAACAAATAAATTATGATAATTTTTATTTTTTCTGTATTTATATGTTAATTGCAGGATATAAAAAAAAATTGGAAGCCATTCCAAAGTCGGGGCCCTAGGCGGGCGTCTATTTGGGCTACCCTAAGGGCCGGTCCTGCATGGTAGGCACAAGGAGTAAAAGTAGCCTAAATTTTACATGAGAGAATACAATCAATGTGTGAAAAATCGTGAGCCAAAAAGCAACAAGAACTAGGCTACCATATATATAAAATCTTGAAGTGGAACTAGCTAGTGGGTCAATGGGATCAACCAGCAGCTACAAGTCTAGGAGAAAGTTATATATATATAAGGGGTGGAAAATATTTGGCTTCTTATAGAAGGTTTTTTCTTTTTTAAGACAAATACAGTTTGACGTGAGTATAAAAAACTTCTTTTTGTAGTGTCATTTCGGTATATATATTAGTAATTTGTAGTTAAGGAGAAGTGATTGGTTGTCGTATACTATGAGGTACAAAGCAATTACAAATCAAAGGAAATAATTAAATAGTGAATTAACTGAAGTAGAGTGGTATGACCTTAATGGTCTTGTTGAAGTTTCTTTGGTTGCGCTTGCTTCTGTACCTCTCAATTCTCTCTTTCTTCTCCTCGGGACTGTACGGGCAAGCTTTGCTCATCGCTTCTATGATCATACTGCTCTCACTCGACAGCGGACTACTTTCTGATGATCTGTTATAACCACCATATTGCAAGTGCTGTACCACTTGCACCCCGTTACTATGCATGCTATTGATCGTCTGCATGCATCCACAATGTTTTGACACAAAAACACACAATTATATTAATTCCAGTAAAACCCTACAACCCCACAGGTAACACATGGGAATCAATTACGGACAATATTCTCTTAGCCCTAAGCTTTAAAAGTAGGGGGCAAACCTAAGCCCCACTTCTAACAGGCAGATATATATAGAAGTATGGTAATGTTAGAGAGGCTATATTTTTAAATCAAACTTTGTAAACCAAATTATGTGAATATTGATGATTGAATTATTACTTAAATTTTGATTACATGCTTATTTTCTATTTGTGGCACATTATTTAGTTTATAAATTCGATTTCTCGAACATTATCCGTAAAAGTATATTAGAACATTTAATCAATGATCATGTAAATTTTTGGTATTGAATAGAGGAAATTATGTTAATTATGTCAGTCCAACATAATAATAGTGTCGGAACATGAGTATTTGTCTTATAATATAACCTGCTATGAATGTTACCTTAAAAAAATCACTAATGCACAAAACACACAACATAAACGTGGCTCTCTTAATTTCGAGAAATTTTTCTAAAGACCTGGCACATATGCTGATATGAAGTTTCACCATTAATCACTTAATACCTTTATATTTTTATTCTTTTAAATCTAAAAAATTCCAGCTGTTTTAAAATTACCTCAAAAAAAAAAAAAAAAAAAAGTCAGAAACTCACTACTACCCTCAATCTTACGACACCGATCAACCATCCAGTGCACCCACCTCCATCACCGGCTGCCCATTTTACTAGCTTCATCCATCCCTTCTCTCTCTTCGATTTTCTCCTTTTCACCACCACCAAAAACCCCACAAATCAAATTAGTTCAACAGCCTAAAATTCAAAAACAAAGGGAAAAAAATTCCAGTTTGAACCACAAATGGAAGTACTTCTGGGAAACTAATTCTGGTATCCAGTAATTTCTACAAACATTTCATCCTCCTAATCTGAAAGTTCCTAACTTTTTAAGTTTTTTGGTGAAATTAACAAAACCCATAAAACTTTTCCACTGAAAACAGACAGTCGCAAACAAACAGATACCAGCAAAGAAACCCCAGAAAATTTTCCATGGAAACAAACAGAGGCCAGCAGAGAAAACCCAAAAATTTTCCATGGAAACAAACAGAATTCAACAAAGAAAACCCAGTAGGAGATAAACTAAAACATCAACGGACAAAAGGGAAAAAATAAGAAAAACCTCTCGGCGCAGATACTGAGTGTAGTCGAACCACTGCTTCTGATGGATGAAGCTAGTAAAATAGCCGGCGGACGGTGGGGATGGGCTAGTAAAATCGAAGAGTGAAGGGATGGATGAAACTAGTAAAATCGCCCGCGGACGGTGGGGATGGAGGGGATGGGTCGGGGGGGATGGGCGTGACGGCGGACGGAAGATCCTCTTCTTTCTTTCTTTCTTTTTTATAATTATTTTCTGAAAATAGATATAAGGATAAAATAGGTATTTTAATAAAATCATTAACCTTAACTGCCACTTGAAAAGTAGTGGCATAGGTGTCAAACATTTATTAGTGGTGAACTCCATGTAAAGAATATGTGCCGGTACCTAGAAAAATTTCTCCTTAATTTCGGTGTAGCAGTATGAAACTACGAACTTAATTTGCATGGAGATTAGTATTTGTGAATGTAACGATGCAAAATGGCAGATAAGAAATAAACGTGGGCATTTAGTCATTCTAATGAAGCAACAAACTAGAGAACTCTTTATGTAATCGAACCTGCAAATCCAAGTCCCCAGTGCTATACACCCGGCGGACCCGGACGGTCTCTGACTCCAGCAAGTCGGAGACCAGCTTGTGGGTCCCGCGAGTCTTCTGCAGTGAATGGCTGCTGACGCTGCGCTGAATCAGGTTTGGGGCCGGGTTTCCGTAGCACTCGTGAGCCCTGTTGCTGATCGGCGAGGCTCCGTGGCTGCTGGAGCCGCTGCTACAGCTGCTGCTGAACTCGGCGGAGACAAGGTGGTCGTGATGGTACTGCAATGGAAGAGCCTCATGCGAGCCCTGATGATACTGAAAATCGGGGGCGCATGGGAATGCGGTGCTGTTGTGACCGTACATTGGGGCGTGGGGTAAGTAGGGTTTTAGGAAGGTTTTGGGAGTTTCTAGTCTAATGAGTGCAGTGAATGTTGGAGAGGTTGGAGAGATGGATGGATTTACGAATGTGGATGGAAGGCTGGGACTTTGTGGGGGTACTTAAAGGGAAGAAGAGGAAGGGGTGTGGGCCCCATTGAGAGCAGAAGAGATGGGACAGGAGAGACTGCAAGGTGACGTGGATGCTGATGTCATGCTTTCAAGGAAAGCGTTGACATGTGTTTTAACTTCCATTACTGCTAGGGTTTGGGGTCGTTGGCTGTGTGAGATTGGGTAATGCTAGAGAGATAACTAATGAAATACCAGGGTTTTATCCACAATAATTTTTTCATCATTTTTTATAGCTTGACGAATTGATTCAATAATAAAAAATTTCCCTTTTTAATAAATGCATGTGCCATCAAATTTATAAATCAAATAATGTGTTACTGATAGAAAATTAGTACGTTAATTAACGTTTAAGTAATAATCAAATCATTAACAACCACATCATTTGGTTTGCAAATTTAATTTAAAAAATTTAGTCTCCCTAGCATTACCCCTAAAAATTTGTATAGTGCCTATGTTTGCATAATCTATATGGTGGGAGGCTTGGATTTTTGGTTTTTGGGTTGCCAAGTTTTTTGTATTTGTTTTTGTTATCAATAAAAGAAAGGTTATTACACTTTAAAATTTTAGTACTTTTTTATTTATTTTATTAAAAAAGAGTGTAAAATGTCTTTTTAAAGTTAAAAAAACAATTCTCAATAAATATGTGATAAAGCACCCACAAGTCATATTATTGCATGATCACATAACTTTTTCCCATTTTAAAAAAGAAGACATTTCTTTGATCACAATGATATCACTTTGTGGTTATTGTATATTCTCATATTCCGAGAATCCACTCGACCTCTCTCTTTCTCACTTATCACGTAAAGAGAGATGTTTTCTCGATGTATAGAAGCTTTCCACCATTTTGCGAGAGATATTTTAGTATGCTACACGGTATTGGTATACCAAATGTCATAAGACAAGTGAATAGATTAGCGGTGCAAGTTGGAATGGTATTTCTGGTTTAGACAGTAAAATTCGAATATGAACCCGTACCATGATCAAAGAGATATAGCATTTCCATTTCCTTCCAAATTCAAATATTTTTCGGAAAATTGAACTAATTTCTGATCCGAATTTTTCCAAAATATTATGAACTTACTCTGAACAAAAATTTCCGAAAACTTCCAATTTTTTATAATTAAATACTCAAAGCATATATTTTGCAATCAATTTTTGTATTTTAATAATGGTAATTTTGGATGCATTTTTTTTCATGGTTATTATAGTAAACATACACGTGTGTGTGTGTATATATATATATATTAAAAAAGATAAGTGTGGAAGCAAATTTCTATCGCTAATTGAATTGATGAAAATCTATGCACACAAAGAAAAGAGACAAACATAGTTAGACTAACATAAATATGGTGCTAGCCAAAGGGCTTTCGATGCCTAAGTAAAAAAGATTGCTGGAAGTAATAAGAATGTGGTGAGAATGCCTGATTACCATAATAAAGTGATTGACCTTGGCTCAATCTTTAAAGAGAATTGAGGAGTTAACTCTAGCGTCCAGGTTTGTTGAATCTGTAAACAGAGTGTTACCTAATCTTACACTAATGGAGAAATATTCCTTTAGGATTCATGGAATATGCTTGGCTAAGTCTTGCCTTTTTAAGAGATTGATAGGCAAGCTACATATCATGGTAATCTGCATAGGTCGCGTAGCAGTCAACTTGGACTGTTGACGATGAATGAGGCCTGGAGACCTATTAATTGTGAGATGTTAGGACCTTTGTAGAGAATGTGGCCTGATAACCCGTTAGAGTTCGACTAAGGGTGAAGTGCCGATTTAGTCCCTGAATTATCACCTCAGTGAAAATTAGGTCCCTGAATTATTTTTTCGGTAAAATAAGTCCTTAAATTCATTAGAAATTGCTAATTTCATCCCTACTATTCTATTCAAAGCTATTTTATCCAATTTTTCATCAACTTAAGTCACTTGATACACTTTAGAGTGTAATACCATCATTTTCTCGTCTATAAGTGCTTAATATTTCATATAGGTTCGGAATTTAATGTCTAATTTACCCTCAAAAGTTAACTTACACTATTTCTTTATGAAAAATTACCAATTTCTCCTCCAAAGTTAACTCCATACATTATTTCTTTATGAAAAACTACAAATCTACCCTCCAATGTGTATCACATGCAAGTAACGTGACTTAAATTGACGAAAAATTGAATAGAGTAACTTCGAATATAACATTAAGGATGTAATTGGCAGATTTTTATAATTCAGGGACTAATTTTTCTGAAAAAATAGTTTAGGGACCTAATTTTCACTAAGGTGATAATTCAGGGACTAAATTGGCAGTTTACCCTTCAACTAATTGTTTGCATATTCCGTCAAGGAAGAAGTAGTCATATTTGATAAGTTATACACGTGGCGTGTTCCCCTCGGCCTGGATATTTTTATGTTCTCACAACTACCCCTCAACTTTTGGGTTGGACGTAGTAAACTCCAAGAGATGTAGTGTAGTTGCCAAAATAATATTGGTCTTCAAAATCGAATAGGAAATTGATCTTCAAGGTGCAATAGTACTTAAGGTGGCAATCGGTTATGTCAAACTTGGCGCGCTTGATCCTCATGTCTGGTCAAGTCACTGAGACTAAAGGCGGTCAATCATCTCGAGACTTGCACTTGCATGATTGGTCAATTAGTGAGTGTTTGGTGGTCTGCCGGGACAAGTGAAGTTTAGCCTGCGTTCACTAGTTCCATCGTGGACTAGGCCTTGACCTTGTGGGCTAGAAATCCCTAAGGTTTCGTGATGCGAAACTCTAGCTGTACTTAAAGCGAGGTACGATGCCCCATCTGGGTGAACACAGAACGCAAGGAACCGTCGACCCGCCGGGGGAGGGGGGGGGGGGGAATAGGGGGGAGGAACCGCAAGGTTCACGGTGGCGTTGAGTTGTGCTGCTGCAGAGGTGGTAGCTTGGACCGCTCTTTCCTCGCTGTGGTGACGACTCGGAAGTCGCCATTCATCGCGGTGTGGCATGGGGCCGCTTGTGGTTGCTTGTCGAGACCCATGGGTTGGGCCACACGGAGTGGTTCCAACCTGCCAATGTATGGTGATGAATTATGTGGTGGTGCCCCCGCTTTGGTTTTCCTACTGACGATCTTCCTGTTTTTTACCATTCTTGAATTGAAGAATAAATTGGGAAGAAAATTTTGTGTTTAAGGTTTTGCTTTGCCCAATTGGATAAACAATCGTGAGTACTTTTCATGATTCTCAATGAAAGCATCAATTTGTGGGTGAAAATTTTCGCCACGTATTGAACAGACGAAAACCTACACATAACAAAGAAATTATACAAACAAAGTTACCGATGTGGTGTTAGCATTGTTAGAAGTAATAAGAGTGGTGATAGTTCCTAGTTATAGAAATAAAGTGGTTAATCTTGGACATTTATAGAGAACTGAGGAGTTAACCTTAGCGTCTAGGTTCGTTAAACATGTTAGAATAGTGTTACCTAGTATGCACACCGATAGAGTCTAAGATTCTTGGAATATCCTTAGGCAAGTCCATTACATATTTTCAAGGTAATCTGCATAGGTCACGTGGCGATCGACTTGGACCGTTGACGATGAATTAGGGGCTTGTTGATTGTGGGGTTCCAAGACCTTCGTAAAGAATGTGGCTTGTTAGCTTGTTAGAGTTTGATTAATAGTCGGCATATTATGTCCATGGCAAAAATATAAGTTGTAACAAGGTGTGTTCTGGAATATTTTGTTTTCACAATAAGCATACTAGTATACCACAAAATTAATTGAATTTATACATAAGCATATGCCAAATATTAAGAATGAACAATAAATTGAATGTATGAAAAAGTTAGAGAATATTCGAAACTTATAAAATATGTGAATTTCCGAATTATATTCCGCAACTTCTTAGATTACTCTAATTCCAAACATTTAGTATTTGAAAATTGTGATTTGATTCCGATAGTTTGGAACCAAAATTGGAAACATTGTTCCCGATCCGTTTTTTTTCTGAAAACACCCTATAGGATAGACACTTAACTCCACTTATATTATGACACACTTGGTGTATCGGGCCGTATTTCCAGTGTATATACTAATTAAAATCTTTTCTACTTTGTGGGTAAATATAGGTTTTAACCAAACTCAAAGCTTCTAATTAAGTAATCAGCCATTGATGGTTGGCTAAATAATATGATAAGGTTACCTCTAGCTGCACTAAGTTATAGCTATTGATGAAACAATATTGTTGTATGGTAGAAGTCTTAAGTTACTTATAACTCTGTGAAATATGGAATCTTGTGGAGGCAAAAGTGCAGAAACTCAAAGCCTAGTACAAAAGATATGAATCTACCACCAAATTACCCCGCGTGCATCCACGTACACAGTAATGTACCAATGCCATTATGCCTGTATACGACATCGTCCAAACACATAATTCACTAATTCAGTACCAACGTACGTCCCTACACAAAAAGAAACTGTACCAATGTATTAATATTAATGATCTACTTTCTATCCACGGGTTGATGCAAGAAGAGCTAAGAGTCTCGACGAGACGGGGGTAGATAACCTGAGAATCACTCAACCAAGGACAATAAAGTTTGTTCGACGTTACTAATTGTGGATTCACTTGACGTGATCAAGTCAAAAACACTTGTTTTTGAAGGAGAAAAGACTCACTTCTTAAATTAATTTTTAAAATTCACTGAAGCACTTCTTTAGAGGTGCATATAGAGCCATTTAACTAGGAAGATTACGAAGCATCAGTAGAATACATAGTTAAGACTAGGGTAGTTACTGGGCAACTCAATTAAAAGAGAAGAAAAAACGATGCATTGACGTACACTACAACATTTATTCCAATTTATGACGAGCAAAGTGATCATTACAAGTATATGATATGCAGCTTGGGGTCAATTGTTTTCCAGATTGGGATCTACCCCAATCCGCCAATGTATGGTGATGAATTATGTGGTGGTGCCCCCGCTTTGGTTTTCCTACTGACGATCTTCCTGTTTTTTACCATTCTTGAATTGAAGAATAAATTGGGAAGAAAATTTTGTGTTTAAGGTTTTGCTTTGCCCAATTGGATAAACAATCGTGAGTACTTTTCAAGATTCTCAATGAAAGCATCAATTTGTGGGTGAAAATTTCTGTCCCGTATTGAACGGACGAAAACCTACACATAACAAAGAAATTATACAAACAGAGTTAGACTAACACTGATGTGGTGTTAGCAAAGGGAGATTGTTAAAAGTAATAAGAGTGGTGATGGTTCCTAGTTACAGGAATAAAGTGGTTAATCTTGGACATTTATAGAGAACTGAGGAGTTAACCTTAGCGTCCAGGTTCGTTAAACATGTTAGAATAGTGTTACCTAGTATGCACACCGATAGAGTCTAAGATTCTTGGAATATCCTTAGGCAAGTCCATTACATATTTTCAAGGTAATCTGCATAGGTCACGTGGCGATCGACTTGGACCGTTGACGATGAATTAGGGGTTTGTTGATTGTGGGGTTCCAGGACCTTCGTAAAGAATGTGGCTTGTTAGAGTTTGACTAATAGTCGGCATATTATGTCCATGGCAAAATATAAGTTGAAACGAGGTGTGTTCCGGAATATTTTGTTTTCACAATAAGCCTGTTGATTGTGGGGTTCCAGGACCTTCGTAAAGAATGTGGCTTGTTAGAGTTTGACTAATAGTCAGCATATTATGTCCATGGCAAAATATAAGTTGTAACGAGGCGTGTTCCGGAATATTTTGTTTTCACAATAAGCATACTAGTATACCATAAAATTAATTGAATTTATACATAAGCATATGCCAAATATTAAGAATGAACAATAAATTGTATGTATGAAAAAGTTAGAGAATATTCGAAACTTATAAAATATGTGAATTTCCGAATTATATTTCGCAACTTCTTATATTACTCTAATTCCAAACATTTAGTAATTGAAAATTGTGATTCGATTCCGATAGTTTGGAACCAAAATTGGAAACATTGTTCCCGATCCGATTTTTCTGAAAACACCCTAGGATTGACACTTAACTCCACTTATATTATGACACACTTGGTATATCGAGCCGTGTTTCCTATGTATATACTAATTAAAATCTTTTGTACTTTGTGGGTAAATATAGGTTTTAACCAAACTCAAAGCTTCTAATTAAGTAATCAGCCATTGATGGTTGGCTAAATAATATGATAAGGTTACCTCTAGCTGCACTAAGTTATAGCTATTGATGAAACAATATTGTTGTATGGTAGAAGTCTTAAGTTACTTATAACTCTGTGAAATATGGAATCTTGTGGAGGCAAAAGTGCAGAAACTCAAAGCCTAGTACAAAAGATATGAATCTACCACCAAATTACCCCGCGTGCATCCACATACACAGTAATGTACCAATGCCATTATGCCTGTATACGACATCGTCCAAACACATAATTCACTATTCAGTACCGACGTACGTCCCTACACAAAAAGAAACTGTACCAATGTATTAATATTAATGATCTACTTTCTATCCATGGGTTGATGCAAGACGAGCTAAGAGTCTCGACGAGACGGGGGTAGATAACCTGAGAATCACTCAACCAAGGACAATAAAGTTTGTTCGACGTTACTAATTGTGGATTCGCTTGACGTGATCAAGTCAAACACTTGTTTTTGGAGGAGAAAAGACTCACTTCTTAAATTAATTTTTAAAATTCACTGAATGACTTCTTTAGAGGTGCATATAGAGCCATTTAACTAGGAAGATTACGAAGCATCAGTAGAATAAATAGTTAAGACTAAGGTAGTTACTGGGCAACTCAATTAAAAGAGAAGAAAAAACGGTGCATTGACGTACACTACAACATTTATTCCAATTTATGACGAGCAAAGTGATCCTTACAAGTATATGATATGCAGCTTGGGGTCAATTGTTTTCCAGATTGGGATCTACCCCAATTGTGGTTGAATACCATAGTAACACAGGTTCTGTGAGTTCATGGATTGAACAGTGTTGTGGGCAACTTTATAAAGCCGGAAAATCTGTCCTTTTTTTTTGGACGAAGAGGTAAAATCTGTCCTTGACATCCATTATGTTTGGGAAACACTCTGTTTTTGCGACATTAAAAGAAAACAATTGGAGCAAAGAACTTTCTCTCATATGATTGCAAAATATTATCTCTACTCCTTTTAAAGTAATCAATATCAAGAAGTGATTTAGAAGCTTTATGTGCATAATCCGAAGGTGATTAGTGTTAGCAAGAAAGGATTAATGCGTGCATGTTATATGAGAATGTTAAAATTATTTGGAGTGTTTTGCTTCTTGAAACTTTTCAAGGGCTTTGAATTTATTGGTGTTAAATTGGATGCAGTGGAAAAAACTGATTTGGCTTCCCAAAGATCTAGGAAAAAGAAATTCAATTTAAACTCGAAGAAGAGTTTCTTCAGAGAAGAGGAGAATGATGCTGAAGAGATCCCATTAAAGGAGAGTCATAGGAATTTGAGTTTGAATGTTGTCATAGTTATTCTAGGAGTTGTAAGGGTGTTATAGAAACTTGAGGTCTATTAACTTGTAAACCGTTATAAATATTGTACTAGAAAGCTTTAAATGACAAACTCGATTGAATGAAAATACATTTGTTTTGCGCAATTGAAGTGAGTGAATGTTTCTTCCTTAAATCAAGCGTTTGGCTTAATCGTGTGAGTGAATTTACGATTAGCGACGTCGAACTACCTTCGTTGCCCTTGATTGAGTGATTTCCATATTAACTATCCCTGTATCCTCAAGACCTTTCGATTTCTTTTTTGCTTCAAGAGTGTATTACCATCTAATTATTAATAGAGGATCCGTGCATGACGTCTTAATTACTCAATTGTGCATATAATATGGCCTAGTATTGCCTAAACCATGATACTTGTCAAGACTTCTAAAAATAATAATTAAAATGACAAGCACCATTTAGCAAGCAATGAACTTAATTAGATTTTAACTAACTTTTTTACTTGCTTATCTCTCCATATAGGTACATGGTCTGCCAATTTTAGTTGGAGAATAGTATCTCATTATATGATAAAATAATATACAATTAATATATGGGAGTTTTCGGTTTTAATATCACCGAGACATTTTGTGTTAAAATCCAACACCAATAAATAGGTGGTTAACTTAATTTGGACAATACTAGTGTTGTTCATGGTGGATTATGTTGGGTGTACAAGGTTTATCATGGTATTAGAGCATACTATTCTTTCGACACTTCCTGGGCTTGATTTATTGGACTCAAATTTGCCTCCTTAAGTTGGATCTTCAAAAAGTTGAGCTAGCTCCAGCTTAAGGGTATTGACCGCATAACTGGGCCTTCGTAAAGTTGCGTTGGCTCTAGTGAATGATGATGACCATGCTCTTGAAAATTGTTTAGCTTCGGTATAATGAATTGACTAGTTCCCAATGTGGGAATATTGGTTTACCGTGTGAGACCACTCGTGAATGACTGTGTTGGAGTATAGGATCCCACATTGGGCATATGACGAAATAGTATATTACTAATATTGGGAGTTTTTCACTCCTAATATCACCGAGGTATGTTGTGCTAAAACCCAACACTTAGCAATAGCTAGTTAAATTAGAACAATATGATGATGTTGGTGGTGGATTATGTTGAGCCTAAAAAGCAGGGATGGAGGCAGCTAAGTAGACTTGGCATTCGTGTCGTGTTTTTCGTGTTCGTGTCGTTTTCATGACATATCCGATATCTTAACAGATCGTGTCGTGTAAAACCCGTTAAAGTAAACGGGTAATATGACCCGACCCGAAATCGACCCGTTGCGTTTCAAAATTGAGGAACCTTGCACATTTTTTTTACAATAAAACCCTTCAATTTTCATCAATCACCAAGGGAAATGGTATTGGAATTTTGGTTTGATATATTGTCTTCAAAAGTTATATTGACGATGTTTTCATTAGGCTTTAATGTGTTTTATAATTTTTTTTTAATCGCACTCTTTGCCTATAGTATACTATAAAAATAAACAAATAAGTAAACTTAAATTTTTTATATAAAATAATAATACAATAATACATATTTAATATACAATAAATATATATATACACACACTCTATGACTATTGTATTTTATAGTAAGTTTTTTTAGTATAAAAAATTAAAATCAAAATAACTTTTTTCTTAACGTGTCTAAACGGGTTACCTGCGTGTCACTTCGTGTAAGTCTGTTAAGGATCCGTTATTAAAGGATTTTTATCGTGTGATCCGTTAACAACCTGATTAGTTATCGTGTTGACCCGAAACCTGTTATTTTCGTATCGTTTACGTGTCGTGTAAGAAATTATCAGGTCTACAACTAAGGCTTACTGGAGGCACATGCCCCCACTCAATCTTTGTGACGAGAGAAAAATCATGATGCTTACAATAAGGGGCATAATGCATGCTCCTATATAATTTGTAAAATCATATTTAAGTATTTTTTTATTTCTAATAATATGTACAATAATAAGCGATCATTGTGAAAAAAGTCTCTACAAGTTGTGGCTTAATGAACTTTGAGAAAGAATCAATGAAATTATAGAAGATATTGTACTATCATTAACTGTTTTAGTCTAATTAGAGGTTAAGGTCCTCCTTGCTAAAGAAAGTTCTTAACTCCGTTCCTGCTAAAAAGCTTATCAATTTTGCTATCAATTTTTCTAGCCCAAATTTCTCTCTCTCTCTCTCTCTGTGTATATTTATGATATTTATGGCTAAAGATAATATTTACTTTAGAGGTCGGTCCTTTTAATTTCTTGACCTGAACTTTGGAGACAAGCCCTTACTTTGAAAAAATATTTTGAAATATCTTCTCTCATGATTTTATGAATGTATGAATCAACTGGGGATAGTGGATGGGGAAGCTCCACTATCCCAAGCATTCGGTCAAACGATGAAGCAGAAGCAAGCAAGTAGCAAGACTTGGGCAGAACTTTTTCAAAGTTGTCCTAAATATATATATATATATATATATATATATATATAGTTATGATCCTCTTAATAACATATATATTAAAATTAAGCTTGATTTTTTTTTTTCACCTGGATCCCTCATGCCTGCCACTTTAAGTAGTAATTTATTTCAATGTTCTTCACTGAACCCATTTCTCCTATCGGATGTGCTTTTGTAAATACTGCTGAAGTTTGAGAATTACGTGACTGTCAAATCAACATAATTAAGCTGTGCAGAAGATTCACAAGCATTTTTTTTTTTATTTCGGTCGATTCACAAGCATGTTTTTTAGAGAGTTCAGTATTATAATATTATTTGAAGTTTGAATTAAAAAATATTAAATGTTAGGCCTTAAAATTAAAATGTACTTTAGGACACGCATAACGTTAACCCCTACAATTAACATCAGAGAATATATCAGATTGCACTTTACTTTGAAATAGATAATACCTGCGTTCCCCGTGGAATATGCACATATTTCACTTCTTTCAAATAACAAATACGCATTGTATAACGAACGCAATCATTCAACTTCTTAATCTTCATTTGAAGATCATTCCTACAAAAAATTATTCAAATCAGAAATCGTTTAGTCTTCCAAATTTATGGCACAAATCGATGGTGTAAGTAGCAAGTAATATACTCATGCTGAACTGTCAATTTATTGGATACATTTGAATAACTAAACGATTTATTCAAATAATTTTTTATACGGATGATGTTTAAATAAAGATTAGGTGGTTGAACGGCTCCGTATATTTATAAAATTTATAAAAAAAAATAAGTTATTTGCAAAAAGTAAGATATGTGCATATATTCCTCCATAAGGAGAACACAAGTATTACTCGTTCAATTAAGGTGCAGTTCGATTTTGAAACAAACGAGAATATTTCAAATTGCTGATGGAACCTAATTAAGTGCTGAAAAGATGTCCAACCACCTCATCCATTACCAATTGTTTATACTTTTTAGTTGAATTCTCACATTATAACAAATTGAACCCCTTCAAACGTTCTTTGGAGTTCTTATTGGTCTAAATTTATTCGCAAAAAGAAAAAGACATTCTCTGAATAGATTTTTCGTGTAACTTAATACCAACTTAGTATTATCGACCTAGGCCACCAACCATATTCTTTCATAATTAATCAGTAATTACTAATAATCACCACAAAGCTAATAGAGCATGAGTTTTCTTAAAATTTTGCCTCCGATCAATGTTCTTGAAATCTAGGGTATAGAGATATTGCATGCTTGACCTAAATCTCTTACGATGATGCAAACTTTGAAAAATTTCGCAAAATAATCGATTAAGATGTAAATTGACCATGCGAGAGAGAGGGGACCTCTTTAGCATCTTATAAATAATGAACCGTAGGTCCATGAGAATCATCTATATCACTTCGAAAAGGAGTATCTCTGTTGTTCAGAAAACTCAGTCACACCCAAATCCATTACCTCCGAGACCCTTTTCTTTATACACAGCACACAAAGTAACTAACTGGGCAGGGCTTATACAACAAAACGTTTCGTTTTCGGTTGGTCAATAACTAGGCTGAAGCCCTTCCCAGCCAATTGGATCGAACTAGTAAATTTGTCTACTCTTAATATTGCTTGCAGCACTAGTTGTTCTGCACTGACAATTATGCCACTACGTAACGTAAACAACGTAATGTTATACAGTGCTGTTCTACCAAATTGCATGATATGCCTTGTCCCCATATGTCGCTGCTTTATTTTCCCTTTGCACATTATTACTTGCATATATGCATAATATGGTACGTGCAATACGCAAAAGGTAGTGCTATTTCACAAACTCTTTTTTTCTTCTCACACACCCTTATTAATTTTTGTTCATTAATTTTCTTCAATTCATTTAATCAAACGGTCGGAACTTAAGAGGAATGTGTGAGTAGTAAAAATAGATGTGTGGATAGCACCATCCTACTAAAAAAACTGTATAATTATATATATATATATATATATAAAAATATATAAAATACTTAAATTTTCATAGAAGCATGCATGCTGGCCTCAAATATTACGAGGGATCTGCATGCATGGCCACATGTTTTTTTTATTTATACTAAAACATTTGATTTGATTTTTTTATTTGATTTTTATTTTTTATAATGAATGGCGTACGTTTGCAGGTATTAATTGCATGATCTGCATATACTAATTGAGAGGGATCTTGATGTTTTTCTTCGAGTACTCTTGCGGGACTTTGATACCAATCGGGTGAGACTCATCATACAACAATGCATCATCTCACATTTTCTTTTATTAAAGCGGCATGCAGACTCAGATATAAGATGCTGGAATTACAAGAACTGTATCAATAAAAACCTAATATTGAAACAAACACGAAAGCAATCTTAAACTCTTGCGGCAAACAGGAAATAAGCAGTCATAATCTTTATTCTACTAGAAAACCAAAAGTAACTAACATAATAATAAACCCTAATACAAAAAAATACCACAATCTATACTCTAACATAGTAATAAACCGAAATTGTTAATTGACATGCTAACGTTTCCAATATTTTCTTAAGTCTTCTAATTTTTTTTTGTTGACCTTTTATTTCAAATATAATTGCAAAGAAAAGAAAAGAAAAGAAAAGAAAAGCATCTTCAGTATCCAAGTTATGCTAGGCTATTCGAAATAATGCATGCCTATAACCTAGTAGGCAATTGTGCTCTTATTCCTGTGGTGGACCTCTGGAAAATGCAGGTGGGGTTTCTTTCTAGATAACGAAATAATGGGGTAGCTTGTTGTGGGTTGTGATCAAATGGGGCAACAAGAAATTAGAACAGTTTCCTCCACTAGCATGAGTGATTCTGAGACCATGTGATTAATGTTATCCGCCTCAAGTTACTAGAGAATCTCTCTTGTGACAACGAGCTCGTTTTAATGACGTTATTTGGCAAATAAATATTTGTTATGTGTTTAAAAAGCAAATTATTTGTTTAATACACATTCTTGATGAATTAGTGACAAAAGTGTATTGTTCTATAAAAGGTAACTGTTATGAGCAGAGATCTAATGGTTGTAATATCTGCCAAGTGTCATTAGATTAGACATTTTATTATAGAAGTTGTTATAGTTGTAGTAAGGATTACTTAGCTTCTAAGTATTCGTATATATCTTTTTGTAACAGAACATTGTATATCAAGAATCATTAATCAAGAACCCAGTTTCTTCTTCCTTTCTAGAATTCTCTCGATTCCTCTCTAATCTTCTTTTCCTTCTTTCTAGAGTTCTCCGATCTTGGATCTTTTGTTTCCGCTTCATTTCTTCTCTCTCTGAAATTCTTTGATCCCAATTCCGATCTTAGGGTTACTTCCCAATTCTGTGATTTCTTCTCGTGCATATTCACGCACACTAAGTGTTTGATATGTTGTCTCAGTCAAGATTTTCTTCAGTTTTGATCTCTGATTGCAGCAATGGTGACGGCTGCTCAGTTACATATCTTGCAATCTCCTATTACTTCTTTGATTTTTCCAATTTTGACTTCTGTTACTATGAAACTCGATGACTCCAATTATTTGACCTGACACTTCCAGGTGCAATTGTTGATCGAAGTTCATGGAACTATGGGTTTTGTGGATACTTCTGAACCTCAATCCATTGCTGACACTGCAACTTAGTCATTCTCCTTTCCTATCCCTATGGTACCTGAATTTCAACCTGAGGACTTACAAGTTGTTCTTTCTATTCCTCCACTTAATTTGCATCCTATGCAAAAAGGTCTAAGAGTGAAATTTTGGACAAACTTGCGTTACTATCTGCAATTCATGAAAAGGGTGGTTGATGTAACCAAAGTTGAACATCACACTTATAAATCAGCCTTGAAATATCCAGTACGTACTGTTGCAATAAAAGAAGAACTCTCAGCCTTACACTCTCAAGGCACACGGTCCTTAGTTCATCTTCCTCCAAAAAGGAGCTTAGGGAGTTGTAAATAAGTCTCTAAGATTAAAAAGAAAGCAGATGGTGCAATTGGGAGATATAAGGCTCATTTAGTAGCTAAAGACTTTAACCAAGAAAAGTGAATTGGTTATGATGAGACATTTAGTCCAGTAGTTAAACCAACTATTGTGAGATTAGTTCTTGATTTGGCTGCTCATTATGGTTGGCTATTAAGACAATTATATGCGAATAATGCTTTTCTTCATGGCGTTTTATAAGAAGTATACATGGCTCAACACTCAGGATTTTTAGATACTCAATATACTGACGATGTTTGTAAACTCCATAGTCTTTGTATGGTTTAAACAATCCCCAGTGGTATGGAATGACAGATTCACAAACTTTTTACCTTAATTGGGTTTTCATACAACTTATGTTGATTCCTCTCTGTTTGTTAAACAAGTTGGTATTTTCACTGTGATTTTGATATTGTATGTTGATGATATAATTGTCACAGGTAGTGCAACTGATGCTATATATGATATCGTTATGCTTTAACTACGGAGTTTGACACAAAAGATTTGGGACCATTACATTATTTTGAGGTATTCAGGTTGTTAAGAAACAAGTGGTTTATTTCTATCACATGACAAGTATGTAACTGGTTATTTCTATCACATGACATGTATGTATCTGGTTATTTCTATCACATAACTGACTTACTCACTAAATCTGAAATGCTACTGTCAAAACCTTGTGCCACTCATTGTTTACTTTACAAAAGGTTGTTAAAGGATGATGGTAAGCTTTTTAACAACCCATGATTGTATAGAAGCCCAATGGGAGCCCTTCAATATCTTACTTCCACAAAACCTGACATTTGTTTTACAGTTCATCAGGTATGTCAGTTTATGCATTGTCCAATGGAGTCACATTTCATAGCAGTAAAAAAAATTCTTAGATATTTGAAGCCAGTAAAAGGTTGTGGTATTCGCTATGTTAAAGGAGAATTGGATTTGAGAGCATTTAGTGTTGCAAATTGGGTAGGTAACTTGAATGATAGAAGGTCTACTACTGGCATGGTTTTATTTCTGAGTTCAAATCCTATTTCATGGTCCTTCAAGAAGTAGAAGATTGTCTTCAGGTCATCCGCTGATGCAGAAGACTGTCTTCAGGTCAGCCGCTGAAGTAGAATATACGGCTCTCTCTACAGTTGTAGTTGAAATTGATTGGAACAAATAATTGCTAGCTTTTCTTTAGATTCCAATTTCTGCCAAACCAATTATTTTATGTGACAATTTATCAGCAATAACACTTACATGAAATCCAGTTATGCACCAGAGAACTAAACATATTGAAATTGATATCTAGTTTGTGAGAGAAATGGTTGACAAACAATTGCTGCAAATTCAGTTTGTTTCGTCTAATGGACAATTTGTTGACATTTTAACAAAATGTCTCTCTGCTCCTTTGTTTCAGACTCATTGTGCTAATCTCAATCTCTTTGCTTCTAAGCTTGAGGGGGAATGTTATGAAGGCCCAACATACACACCCCAACTCTAACAATTTATTGACTATAATAAAAAAAAAGGAATTGTTATAAAAAATGGTCTTCCGGAATTGTGTTTCAAAGGAAATGCAACCCCCTCCCTTTCCGAAAAAAAACTCTTTGTGAAGCCTATTCTGTATTCTTAACGATGATCCGAATCTACTTTTAAGTCTTCATTATAGATTGTTCTTGCAAAATATCAGTTCATTCCAAAATCATTTACTCATTTGATTCTTATCTTTGGTATTAATCAAACTAAAAATGTTTGAGACATCTAATTGTGAAAAAAAAAAAAAATTGACAAAACGTGGAGACTCTTTGGGAGGCCCAGTCCACTTGAATTCGTTTACAACGATCTAAAGTGCATACATTTTAAGCCTCCATTCATACATGATCTTTGCAACAAAAAAAAAAAAAAATCAATTCATTCCAAAATCAGTTACCCATTTGATTCTTATGAAGAAATTTCAATGTTTCTTATAATTCTGTTCGTCAATTTCTTTGCTTACATTTAAATATCACAAATATTTGTAATTTGATTAATATTTTGTAAGATTGATCCATATGAACTGAAACTTGAAAAATACACAATATGTATTGTGAGGGTCTGCAGCCATGCGACCCCGCTTCTTGCAATAATGGCAATCTTGGAAATGTCTTGTTGGCCTGATGCACCAGGTAGATGTTCCGAAGCATGTTCAGCCGCAAGAACCTGTTAAACTTCTATGTGGGGTGTGCCCCACATATTGTCCCCATTTTTTTTTGGTTTTTGTAAGGATCCTATCATTAAGCAATGTATTTAATAAGTGTGTGTGTGTAAAAACTTCTTGATCCCATTTTACCATAGCAAAAACTGGAGGGAGGGACAAGACAATTATATAGGTCCTCTTATTCACTATTTTTCTCAGAAAGACGAGGGTCATACGTATACAATAAATACACGGTTCATACAAGGTTCTATTGTCCCATTTTCGTAATAGTGGTTTATGTTAATAATCCCAAACTGTCTATTTTTTAATTAGGTGCTCCTTTAAGGATGTTGCACATCAAAAACATAGACAAACAATCAGAAATATCAACGTTGGATGAAATGGAAATATACCCAGATATTTGCAATTATTGTTTATATATGTATTCATTTTAATTAGGTACTCCTTTAAGAACTATCTGAAAACACATTTTTACTTCAAATAATGACGATTTTGACTTGAAATGGATGGAGACTATGTAGAAAGTTGTTTAAACCCTAGACTTGCCATTTGGGAAACGAACACTGAGACTCTGAGATTGATAGTTGACCTAGTTGGCAAAAATCAAGAAATGCACTTTGAACTGCTTATACCGCGTCGAGTTTCCACATCAATGTCATTTATAATTATGTTAACACTTACGGCACTCCAAAGTCTTCGAAGGATTGGTGGCAAAGTTGACCATTGCGATCGATAAGAGAAAGGGTGTGTTAAGATAAGGCATGCACAGTAAGTAATAATCAGCTACGTTGGATTAGTGTTGAGGACTTTCTTGGCCTTGAAAATGAAAGACAAAGGTCACTCACAGGTTACTTTTCTTATAGTTGGCTAGGTCTTTAAGTCATGGGGTGCCATCAAGGAGGAATATTCATTAATCCACCGTCCAAAAAGAACCTAGCTACCACTTTGGAAAGACTAGTTGAGTTCTTTTTCCCATCAAATCAAAAACCCTTTCACTTTTACTTGGAGAGGTTTCAATTGTTAAACCAATGACTATTTAATTGACTACTCGAACGGTTCAATATTGGCCACACTATCGAAACCCCTCGTGAAGAGTTTCGAGTGGTTAAGAATATTCAATCATGTATCAAATTTAGTGCTCAATTCTTCACCGCCTTTATTATTATTTGTATAATAATAGAATCGCAACTCCTTTGAATTGACGGAATAGGTTTGATTTCACAAACCGAACTACTTCAAATCTCACAAAGGGGCTTTGATTTTGTTCACAAATTTTAAAATTTGGGTCGTTCCCTATAAAATATGTGTGGCTTGTTAAACTGTGATTGAATATGTGTATCTCTTGTTGGATATATGTCAACAATTTATGATAAAATTATATATGCTAATAAATAATAAATGCGAATAGAAAAATTAACAGAGTATGAACAAAACAAAAATATAAAATAGACATTTGAAGATTGAGGCTTGCGTACCGCAATGTCCTTGAAACAGAAATTTCGTCCCTACTCAGTGCTTGTAGTTCTATGGACTTCTGCTTCACCAGGATTCAACGATCAAGTTAGAATTCCAGCACCGGAAAATTTAACTTCTGGCAAATTTCTGTATGGTTCTCTCAGTAAGAATGTTTAGGAATGTAGAAGAAGAATTTGATATTTTCTGTGTTCTAAATGCCATGTAGATGGATGTATATATAGTGGGATTATGCCTGTTCGCAACAGGTATGAGAATGGGATGTGACTGTTGGGAGACATCTCAGAGGGGTGCTTTGCTCTGCATTCTTTCATCACTCTTCAGACTTCATCTGAAAGGATGAGTCTGGTGATAAAATAATAAAAAATTAATTAATTAATTAAATTCGAAATTAATTAAAAATAATTAATTAAATCCGAAAATAATTAAATAAAGTATTTAATTAAAAATTAATTATTTAATTAAATTATTTAATTATTAGAGCCCGACCCTAAGGCCCAAGGGCCATCTTTTGATAATTAATTATATATTAATTATTAATTATCAATTAATTAGCACACCCTAAAGCCCAACCCTAAGGGTGAGCCTAATTTTATTCTCCAAGGTCCTCACTCCAATCACTTTCTATAAAGGACAAAGCCTTATAAAGTGAGGGGACCTTGTGGTGGTAAGTAATGTGGGACAATGAAATTCTACTCAAAATTTACAACATCTCTTTTTAGTGAATCGCCATAAACGAAAAAGAAAAGGATGCAAAGCAAACTTTTTCATTGGATTTAAGTTTGGTGGTATTACAATCTAGTGATATTTCTTTGAGAAGTCTCAAGTTGGAGTGCTAGGTTTGATTAGTTGGTTTCATCACAACATACGGTATGTTGGCAAATGACAGAATGCATCGAGTACTGCTAAACATGGAAGCATGAAAACTTGAAGATTACCGAGTCCTGAAGCCAAGTTAGGGCTCTACCATACAAAATATAGGTCAATTAACTTTGTATTGTAGGGTCTTAGACCAATGAAATGTATTTTGCACAACTTCGTACGTCTTAGACAAAAGAAAATACAGTTAAAAAGTTTAGGAAATTGTTATTAGCACTCCAAAAATCTCATTCTACACTCTTTACAAGTGTATTTTTCTTTCTAATTATAGAAAGTTTGGAGTGCCAAATGAGATTTTTGGAGTGTTAATAACAATTCCCAAAGTTTATATAACATATTTTATAATCGACAGATTTCCAAAGCAATGCTGCTGTTGGCTTCGATCGGGTCGGTATCACGGGATTTGAAAAGCTGCATTAGAGCTTAATTTCCATGTTCGCTAGACAGTTTAGACTTATAGATATTAGAGAATTAACTACATTGAGAAAAACCAAATAACGATGAAAATTTGAGAAAGATGAAGAACAGAGAAAAACAAAGAAGAAAGAACGTGCTTTTCTGTATTGATTGAATGATTCTTGGTTACAACAGAGAGCTTATAAGCTATTTATACAAAACAAACTACTAACAGACTAGTTAACGACTTCTAACTGACAACCTATGCATCCGATATTATCACATGTCACTAAATCAAACACTGAAGAAGTTGAGGTTCCACCGTAAAATCAATTGGCAATATAGAAAGTAACCCAACCTCTTATAAGCCTTTGCAAGGTTTCTCCTCCTATCAATGTGGGATTGAGAAGCAAGGTTTCTCCTCCTATCAATGTGGGATTCATTCTCAACACGCTCCCTCACGTGTGGCGAATATTCAAGCCTAACACGTGGACAATACAAAGGGGTGACGTGGAGCGTGTGTGGCCGTTTGACTTCACACGTGTGACAACCTGTTCTGATACCATGAAGAAGTTGAGGTTCCATCATAAAACCAATTGGCAATATGAGGAGTAATTCAACCTCTTATAAGCCTTTGCAAGGTTTCTCCTCTCATCAATGTGGGATTAGTTCTCAACATGATCACATAGTGATATCACTTTATAATAGCTTCTGTACAAACAATATCTCTCATCTTTGGTGACACATATCCTTTTATCTCCATTTATGTGTTGGCAATCTCAAGACAGCCAAGTATAACTATTAGTTTCGCTTGCTAATATTCGTTTCACAAGATAAAAAGACGAACAATGATAAATATCATTTAGTTTAATGACATCTAGGTTTACTCAATCTCATGCATGATAATTGTTGAATAAAATAAAAAATGTACGTTGTATTACGGGATTCAAACCCCATATTTGATGTGAGGGTAGATCATCAATGGTGAAATGCAACGGCAACGCTAGAGTACCTAGCTAGCGTGTAAAACAAGAAAACCATATGTTGAAAATAAGAAAATTTTAATAAAAAGTAGCACTCTTACACAATCATACAAGACAATCTGAAATATGTAAAAACTCTAGCAACATGAAAGTACAGTATAATACCCTGGAATCCAATTCCAGTGCCTACTTCTTAATCACACCCGTATACAAGGCAATGCATAAGATCATAATATATAGTACTAATTATTGGCCAAGAGAGCTTCCGATTGCTTTTCGTAGCGGAAACCAAGTTTCTTGGAATCATCAGCTGACCAAACAAAGATTCCACCGAGTTTTCGCTCACTCCTGAGCCTCTGGCAGGCTTTAAAAAACCCGTTCTCCGGCGACAATCCGCCACTCCCATCACTGATAAAGCTTGCCAAGACCTGTCCGCCATTGTAATTGGAGCTCTGAGTGTTGAAATAGTTGATGAACTGAGACACCGTGGTGCTCTGATCGTAGGCATAAAATTGGAAATTGACATAGTCAATCAAATGGCCATAGCTCTTCCACAAGGCCAAGTAGTGGCTCTGAACTTCATCGTCGTCAAACGGAGCAATAGAAGCAAATGAGATCACTCCATTGTTCTTTAGGGTTGTTATAAGCCTTCCAATGCACTCGGAAAATGTATCGGGGTCTGCTTGAAAGTGCTCGTAATCAATGTCGATTCCGTCCAAGTTGTAATGCTGGATGATGCTTGTGAGTGAAGAAACAGCATTCGAAACCCACGAATCAATCGAGGAAGGGTTGAAGTAGGCAGAGCCACTATTGACACTATCTCCTCCTAAGCTCAAGGCAACTTTGACATTAGAATGTTGGTTTTTGATGGAGGAAACTTGGGAAGGGCTGAGGTTGTCGGAGTCCCAAAAGACATTGAATTTTCCGTTGGTGGGAGAGGAGCCCGAGGGGTCATAGTCTATGGCAAAGGAGAGAATGAAGTGGAATTCTACATTAGGGTTTATGGGGACATCCGAAAACTTGACGTTATTGAATTCGGCTCCTATGTATTCGCGAAAGAGATCGGCGTTTCCCGGGCCGGCTTGGATATGGGATGTGAGAAGGGCTTGAAGAAAGAAAAGGGTGATGACGAGCTTAAGCTTTGGAATTGCCATTGCTAATATTCAAGAGTAGTGCTAGAATATGTTTTTGTGTGTGGCTATGAGTCACGTTATGTGCCAGTTTTATAGTGCATTAGTTACTCAATGTGAATATGTTTTTGTGCATGCAGTGCCGTTGCAGTAGTTGTGTTTTTTGTGTTGAGCTTTGTCTCGGCCGAATTGCACAAGACAAAATTGTGGCAATCATCTAGATTGTGTTTAATATCAAAATTTTATAATATTTCTGGCCCGGATAGTCCACTAATAAGGCCCAAATTTGTTTATTGAAATCCCAAAATATACAAAGTAAACTGTAACAAGGCCCAAAATTGTTAGATAAATGCCTAAATTTTACCTCATAGCTAGGTATATCACTACAACACAATTGGTCTTTTGCAGCGCACAAAGGGCGCCGTAAACGGTTATTCACGGCGTGAGCCCCTAAGCAGTAAAAGCCCCTGTCGTAAAAGATGTTTTGTCAAATACGACGTTCCCTAGTAGCCGTGAATAATTTAGGCAAAACACGTCGTAAATGCTCTTTAAGGCGTGCCTTGCGTGCCTTAATTGGTATTAGATACGGCGTTAATGGAGTGTCGTAATATTGCAAAAGCAATTACGACATACCTGTGTGCCGTAATTTATATTTGATATGGCGTTTATTGAGTGTCGTAATACTGTGAAGGCAATTACGGCATACGGCGTACATCGTAAAAGAAGACTACCATCAACAATTACGGCTGATTTTGCATGCCGTAGTTTACATTTATTTTTTTAACGATTCAGTTTAGGTGGACCTCACTTCATAACATCTAAATTAATATTGTAAGGAGTACAATAGAAAGATAACAATAATCATCGTAAACGCATTAAACTCTAAATACTTAGATTAATTAGTAAAAATTGTCAATTACATTACAATTGGAAGTTTACAAAAAACTTGAGTTGTTTTGTTCCTCTTACAACTTATGCGCATCCTAAAGCTAACAGAGGAAACTAATGATGACCATAAGGCAACATCATACCAAAAAGCAATATCCCAAGCACACCCTCCATCTCCATGTTCATGGAGCAACCAATTTCATCACAAAAGAGCACAATACCAAGAAGGAAGCTTTGAGCTAACTCTCAAATATGTAGGACCAAAATATAAGGCAACATCATACAAAGCAATATCCCAAGCACACCCTCCATGTTCATGGAGCAACCAATTTCATCACAAAAGAGCACCATACCAAGAAGGAAGCGTTGAGCTAATTCTCAAATCTGTAGGACGAAAATATATATAGCTAGTAAGTGAGAAAAAAAATCAAGAAATAACTAAAGTAGAAATTGATATAAATTTAGTGAACCATCACAACCAAAATTAGTACCTTTTAATCAAGAGCTAGTCAAAGGAGATAAATTCGATTGGCCATGCAATTGTACTAAGGAGTGCATCGTCGAGAAGAAAAAACTCACATGTTGGTCGAGGTAAGTTTATCCTAGATACAAGTATCTCAAGGACCCAAACTTTCCAATGATTTGGTCTAAGTGGCACAAAATACACCAAATCTTGAGGATTTATGGATGCAATTTCAGCAAGTGCAACAACTTCTCTTGTCCCTGTCCAATTTAGTAATTTGCACTTAGTCCCTTGAGGTTTGGGAGAATTATGATTTAGATTACCAGAAGAGGCATCAAGGTTGGAAGATTTAGCTTGAGGTTTGGAAGAAGTAGCATGATGGTTTGCTGAATTAGCATGGTGATTGGCTGAATCATTTGGTAAGTTTCTAGATCCTTGATGATTTGTGCTAACACAAGGAGACTGCCATTAAAGTAGATCATAATTTATGAGTTTGATGCTAATTTAATATTTAATAATAATAATAAAGTGTACGAAAAATGTACTTACCGAGTTAGCATTTTTCCCCATCCGTCCGTCCAACTAGTAGGGAATGGACAATATTTTTCAAATCTTCCAACTCTTTTTCCAGCATAATAACTCTCTCATGATTATATGTTTGAACACTCGCTTGTGAAGGTGTTGCACCAAACCCAAGTCCCCTTACTCTACCTCTACGTTTGGGTCCAAGCGTTTTGGCAAGAGCATCATTCTTAACAGAGTTTTTATCAACATCTGTTACATTCTTATTTGCCTCTTGAATTTTTTTCTACAATGAAAAAGCAAAATGTTAACATACAAAATAAAGACTATAATACTAATACAAATGAGTATAAATTGTTCCATTCATTACCGCTATAGTTGCAACCTCCTAGTTTAAAAATTCACCAGATTTCCTTGTGTGCCCACGAATCCATACATCTCCCCTTGTTATTGCATCATGTGTTTCACTTTCTCTTATCTACATCATTAGAAATTAAAAAAAAAAAAAAAGCACTAAGAGAAATATTAGATCATAGTCTTCATACAGTAGCATCACTCACAATTATGTTAAAAAGTTGTTGTGATGCTACTGATGCTACATATGACTGATGCTGCATATGAAGTCTACTACCAAGGTGACCCCTAGGGTAAATCTCTAGGGTAAGGCTCATTGTAATCTTTAGGGTAAGGGTATGTAATCACCTTTCCCTTGATTTAAGGGAGGAGACTGATTGGGGTAATGTCTTTGTATAAGGTTTAGATTAGGTAGGCAACATGCCTTCTTCTTTCTTGTCGGTTGCTTGTACAAGCATACATGAAATATACATTGAAACTTTAAACCAGAAAATCTACAAAAGTAAAATATGACTAACAGAAATAAATATTGTAGTTTACCATCTCATCTTCAAGGCGAGCATAGCCTTTGCGACTCATTGTGTGTAGCATAGTTTGCTTTGCCCTCATTTTCTTGAATCTCTCATTTATCTCCTATATATCCAAAATTTATTCAATATAATTGTTATGGATTTGAAGTACTGAAAATAGAATGGATATATTTGAATAAAAGAAAAGAAATATTGTTACCTTATATTTTGAACCTAAGCATTTCTTAACTAAACTCCGCCATTGTACCAAACTCACATTATCAGGCTTGAGTTGCTTTGTAGCACGCTTAAAACCAATTTGCTCTCCTCGTTTCTGCACTTCCTTAAGCATTTTGCACCTATGATCTCGCCAATGCTTTGAAATCTTTTGTAATGAATACTTCTTATGACATTCATCAACAACAAATTTATTCTAAAACATAAAACATTAAATTGTTGAAACAGATAGAGAACTAATTTAAACATCGCAATAAAAACATAATAAGGTTTTTATATTACCTGAACATGCTCCCACAGTTGATGCTTAAAGTCATCAGCAAATTCTTTCCATGTATCTATGGTAATGGGAACCAACTCCCTTGCCGTGACACCAAGGAGAGAAGCATACTTTGCTATATTTTCCCCAAATGGTTGGCCTCGATGATTGAAGTCAACTAGGAGCTTTTCCCCTTTGCTAAGATATTGCAATTTAGTTCGACCCCTAGGTTTCCTTTTTCGTTCATTATTCTTAGACTCACCAACCTTGCTTTTGCCTTTGTTTTTTTTTTTTTTCCGTGAATGCTTCTTCAGTGGAAGGTGAATTATTATTCTTACTTCCTTCGTTATCAAGTATAGATGGTATGTCAAGTGAAGGATTAGAATTTCCCTCTTGTATTCTGAAATTACTACTCTGTCTTGCCCGTAAGACAGTAGCAACAATAACAGCTATCTGTTTCTTTGATCGCTTGACACCTTGTTCTGACGACTATATACGAATATAAATGAAGCAACAAAAAATGTGAGAACACTTTATATGATTATTTGAGGTTAAAAAAAAAGAAGAAAATAAATTGGTAGAGTATGTTAGCTTACTTCACCAGACATATTCACTTGTATGCAGACTTCCAAAAAATATATTTCAACCTGTGAACCACGAACATTAATGTAATCATCATAAGTACCATCTCCTAATTTGTATCCTTAAAATCATGAAAATGATAACCACCTAAGTGCATGTCAAGTCTTGTTACATCTAATGGTATGGACGATGTACAATCACTCTCATAAGAATTATCAAAATCATAAAATCCCCTAACTGGTGCATCCAACACAACATACCAATTTGATTCATCGCATACTCTCCAATAAAACACTTTCTTAGCTTGAGAAGCTAATATAAATGGATCATTTTTAAATTGATGTAGGCCTTGATGGAGATTAACCAATGTAAATCCCTCTTCAACCTTGACACCATTGGTTATATTTTCCCAATTGCAATCAAATATAGGAACTTTAAACATGTGATAGTCAAGCAAGATTATGTCATTTATAACCCCATAATAAGTAACTTTTCTAATGGCTTGAGATGTGTCTTTTGCACTAGATCGACATAGTGTGTCTGCTTCCAAGGATGCACCACTTGTGTACTTCTATCAACATCTCTTGTGTGGAAGCGATTTCCATTGATATATATAGCCAAAATATGACATTACATCTCTCGAAGGCCTACATGCAAGCCACTTCACTGTAGTTGACATACCACTAGTATTGCCAAACTTGACTTTTCTTTCTAACACTGTAATACAAAATCAAGTTTAAAAACATTGTAATACAAAAACTTAGCATATTCAAAGGCAAGACACAAAATAAGCCATCAATTACAATAATGAAAATAAATGACTGCTCATTTACATAATTTGTTATACCTGAATTTCTAGGCATGCATTGACAATGATGAAACCTTGATAAGCCAAATAAGCAACGATGCAGGCATATTATCAAACCTGCAATAGCCAAATAAGCAGTGCTTTAGAAGATTATATACTCTCAGAATAAACCACAACTATTTGTAAAACATATTAGATCTTCCTTAACTTGTCATCCAATGTCCAACTTGTACCAATCCAACTTTCAAGTCTTAAGGAGTGAAGACATGAAAGATGCATAACTTTGTCACATCAACAAATGCATCTAAAATCTACAAGATTTAGACCTAAGTCCTAACTCCTAACCAAATGAATTGTAATCTATTTTTCCGCCAAAGGTAATTTGAAGTTGATGCATTCAAATTCTTCTTCTTTAGTTTTCTTTGGTTATCACAAATCACAATATCAACATTCAAATGGATTACATAAATAAATCATCAATCATATATGTTATCGATCGTTTTATACTTTTTCGGAAACAAACACACTTGTAAATGAACAACCCAACAGTAATCAAATACTTTATAATGATCCCACGTAGAAAACAAGTCTGAAAACTAACAAAATTACTAATAATGTTGCATTAAAAATAAAAAAGATTCATAAATTGTAATTGCATAGAATTGTCGTGCCAATAAACTACTTTTCTCCCGGATTCTAATCATCTTCTGGTTGCAACAAAGACAATAAAACAATTTTCTTGCAACAAAGACAATAAAACAACCAATGAAAAAGTGGTCAAGAGGACCACTAAAGGAAAACAGAAATGCATGAGGGAAACAAAACCCTCCTAATAATTTAGTGGTCCTCATGCATGAAAAAGTGATTTACATACCCTTACCCTAAAGATTCCAATGAGCCTTACCCTAGAGATTTACCCTAGGGGTCACCTTGGTAGTAGACTCCATATGCAGCATCAGTCATATGCAGCATTAGTCATATGCAACATCACAACACCTTCATTCAAGCCATATTCCTTCAAATACTCACAAATGCATACATAGCACCAGACAAAAGATTGAAATCTACATCCTTTTTCATAATTACAAACTCAACATTTATATCATTGAAAAGGGTAAAACCAAATGGTTAAAAATACAAAAGTTTCAAGAAAAATATTGAAATTGCATTTTTTAAAAAGAATAAACAAGTGAAAAAAGAGAGATGTGTTGGATTAGGAAATCACCATGGCCGGCCGGGGAGCTTGACGAGTCGTAGAAGCTGGGGACTTTGGAGAAAGAAAAGAGAATCAAGCCAAAAAGCTCCTTTTTGAGCATTGGGAAATTGAAACAAGTCTAATGGTGCTGGGCACCCCAAAACACATGAATTGGTCTAATAAAAAAAAATAATAAAATGTGGGTTGGGAAAATTTCGACGGGAACTAAAAAAAAATTTCGGCGCCAAATTGTCTATTGATTGAGTAGAAAAATTTGGCTTGTTTATAACATAATAATTTTTCAAAGTTAGAGTCATTATTTATGACGTGTCATAAACGGTAGGGACACAAATATATGAAAAATTCACATTACGACATAACGTGAAGCCTTAAAAGAGAAGGAAAGTGTGTCGTATAAATTGTCAAATACGACACACAACGCTTAAGCCGTAAATATTTGTGTTTAACGACTTGCACAAAAGTACTGCCGTGAATGTGAGATTATGCACAAGTATTACGACATGAACTTTATGAATGTCGTGAATGATATTATTTACGACATACCAGTACTGTATGTCGTATTTGCCAAGTCGTAAAAGACCCAATTTGTTGTAGTGTATGTACTTTCAAAATAGTTTACAAATATTGTAACTCAATTGCTTAAAGTCGTTCACTCTTGCACCTGATATTCAGAGTTCGATTTCTACCTCCTTTAATATCTCTCGTAAAAAAATGGATTAATAAATGGTCAGATGCATTAGAAGTTCGCATGGTCAATGACAACGAGCTATATCTCCTACATTAGGAATGGTTTGAAAACATCGACTAGGATTTGGCTTTGTAAATTTTAAGTTGTCTCAAAGTCTTTTGAATTATTAATCTCACATTCAAACCTACTATTCATAGTTAAGTAACTTAAGTTCATCAAAACAGATTCAGTAGTCAGGAAAGTATAACTAATCATACTATCCTATATCTGTAAATGAAGCTTGGTGTACTGGCATGTGGAGAAGAGAATAAAGGGATGCACGGCAGAGAGTGCACATGCATTGGCAGCCTTACACATTTTTCATGCCTAAGCGCTTTACTTATATGTATACTAAGAGCATCTCCAGCCGTCACCCAATTACAAGAGCAACTGGGTTGAATTACCTTTGGCCCAAAAATATTTCCTCCAGCGGGAGAAAAAATTGGAGGCAATTACAAGGAAGGCAGGAGCCCTTATGGTTGTCCTGCCTCCTGAAGCCAGGGCTTACGCTCGTGTGAAGCCCAGCAGACAAGGGGGGCCCACATGAAGCCCGACAAAGTCAAATGGCTCAAATTTGGTGATGTTACAGTTTTTGAATTTTCAACGGTCTGTTGATCATGACCGTTTTGATTTCCAATGGTTAAAAAATAAATAAAGTTTTGCAGTGCTACCACGTGGCACTTTTTGGAGCCTTTGATTTAAAAAATTGATAAATTCAACTGCCAGGACTAATCCAACTCTAAAAAAAAATAAAAAAATAAAAAAAATAATAAAAATTACCATAAAAATTATTAAAATTTTTCAAAAAGCTTACAAAGTTCCCACTTAAAAAAACTTACAAATTTCAAAACACTTGCAAATTAAACATTTAAAATTAAACAAAAATCTACGGCGATAATATATGTGGGGATAAGATGAAGAAAATATTTAAAAATAAAAAATATATTTGTGAATGGTAATTGCCATCCCCTTTGCCTTTCCTCCTTCCAAACGAGTGGACTTGCATAAAAAGCAATTACTGGTTAGAGTGAATAGTAAGGGCAATTTCATTGCCCTTTCCCTCCACTAACGGGTGTAGGTGCTCTAAGGTGAGGTCACATATCCTATGTATGTGTGTAGTGAGTGAAGAGGTATGAGTAACTAGAGAAAAAAAGTAAGATGTGAGAAAGAGGAAGTGGATAAATTAAATTTATCATTTAACTCTGTTATAGTTAGAATTATAACAGATGTGTGATTGTGTAAATCTTAGTAGGTTGTATTTAGGATTCCTATGTGACCTAGAAAATCTTAGGCTTTCTTGTTACTTGTAGGGCAAGTAAGCCCGTTAAGTTTACTACAAATATAGGTACAAGATGGGGGGAAAAGAGCCACACAAAATTCCACATGCCTCTCTTTTATTTCTCTACTGCACTAAGGATATGAAGGATATATTGTACAAACCCATTCACCAAATCCATCACACAATCCAGGTTACCTTTAAAACACGGTTTCAATTTCGATATTTTTTCAACCTTGATTGCATGAAACATTAACCATGAAGCATGAGCCTAATTTAATGCTTTTCGAATTACAGATTATGTTGAATTATTGTTCGCAATTATACTATTATTGTTGTTATAATAGTGGTGAATTGAATATGTGTGAATAAGAGAAGAAAAAGAAAGGATTTTTCCAACCCTAATGTGTGCGAGCTGCGGCCTAAAGCCGTCGTGCTGCGCCGCGTGAGCCACTAGAAGAGCTTGAGAAAAATGTCTTGTACATGAAATCATAAATTTGAAATGAATGATCTTGGAAAAACTCGATATTAACTCGGCTTGGAGCTTGAGCATTGTTTTGACAATGTTTTGGTACACCAGTTGAACTACACTTAAAAGGTGTTGCATCCCTTTAATGATGGTAGAGCAAAGCATTCAAATACTCATATGGCCATCCGAACACTAGATGCAAAACGAGACCCTTTCCGTCCTAAAGATGATGAGGAAGAGGTTTTGGAGCCTTGAGTTCCATATCTAAGTGCAATCGGCGCTTTTGTACTTATCTCATTGTATTAGCCTGGACATCTCCTTTGATGTTAATATTTTGACAAGATATAGCAACGCGCCAACATGCCGAGACTAGAGTGGTGTTAAAGTTTAACATTCTTCGTTACCTCAAAGGTACTACGGGTTTGGGCTCACTCTATCCCTATGCATCTCAAAATAAATCATACCCTATTGGTATTCCGAATGATGCTTGCCTTGTTGGTTATGCTGACTTATGTTATTTATTTGACCCGCCAAGGTATGTTCTCAAATAGGTTATTCCTTTACCGTTGGAGACACCACAATATCTTGGAGGTCAACTAAACAGACCTTAGTTGCAACTTCTTCGAACCATAATGAAATTCTCGCTTTTCATAAGGCTACAAGTGAGTGTTTCTGGTTGAGAGCTGTTGTTGAGCATATTCGAAGCACTTGCAGACTTTCTCTTGTGGTTAATGTCCCGACAACGATTTATGAAGACAACGTTGCTTGTATCGACCAGATAAAAAAAATGATACATCAAAGAAGACAAAACCAAGCATATTTCGCCAAAGTTCTTTTTCTCACATTAGCAGCAAGAGTATTAGAAGATTGAAGTCAAACAATTCTGATCTAAAGACAACCTTGCCTACATATTCACGAAGTCACTATCAAAATCAACCTTCTAGAAGCTTTTTCAAGGAAGGTATATGTAAATTGTTTGATTTGCAATGCTTGTAGTTCTATCTTGAAGTATACTCATTTGACCTTAATTAATGTACCATTTCCGCTACGATCATGATAATTTTGTCTTATTCAATTTTTGTTGCCTAACGAGGTTTTGATGAGTCACCTACTCTAAGTCGGTTATACCTTTATGTGTGTTTTACATACTTCCTGAAGATGATAAGTTTTGACTTGTGGCATGTACTCACTTTTCTCTAGGCATGGGCAAAAAATACCAAGAACCAAACCGAACCCGTACCGAAACTTGTCGGTTCGATTTTTTTTCTTTCAGTTTCATTTGGTATAGGTACAAGATCGGTTTAGTTTGGTGCTTAGTAGGTTTGGTTTCCGTTCTAAATTCGGTATCGAACCGTACCGAATCAATTGTTCAATTATAATTGTCGTCCACGTGGCTTGTTTTTATTGGTGCATCCCTGCGGTAAGAAATTTAGTTCACAAAATCACAAGGACTCAGTGCGACGATCTCTCTCACTTTTCTGAGTTTCTCACTCCGCCCCTCGGTCTCTCTTTCAGTCGCCGGCCCGCCGTGCGTTCACCACTCCTCATCCTTTTCAATCTTTCTCACGATCTCACCTCCACCACAACCATCGTGATATCGTCTTCTCTCATGGTAAGTCAATCTCTTGAATTTGTTTGCATTTTATAAAATTAGGGTTTTAATTTTTAGATTCAAATTGGGATTGGAATTGGGGGTTTCTCTGAAATTGTAAGATTATGCTGAGGCTTTTGAGTTGGTCGTTGGATTTTGTAGTTTTGATGTAGTTAATCTCTATAAGTTGCATTTTATAAAATTAGGGTTTTAATTTTTAGATTCAAATTGGGATTGGAATTAGGGGTTTCTCTGAAATGGTATGATTATGCTGAGCTTTTGAGTTTGTCGTTGTATTCTCAGTATAGCTGTGGGATTGCCCGGTTAGTTTTTTAATTTCCATTTTCGCTAACTTCCAATACTTTGATGTACAAAAGAAAATTTAGTGTCCAATTTTATTTCTCGAATTCCTGCATCTGGCTTTAGAACCTTGTGATGATCTAATTTAGTAATTTAGCGTCCAATTCCTGCATCTGACTTTAGAAAACTTAGCGTTCAATTTTATTTCTCGAATCAAAATGTCACGGGGTGTGTTCAAAAAATGGAAAACCAAAAAAAACCAAACCGAAAAAAAATCGAAACCGAAGTAAAGAAACCGAACCGAACCGAAATCTTTTGGTTCGGTTTCGGTTTTGGTGGTTTGAAAACCGAACGAAGCTGAACCGAACCGATTTAAATATATATATATATATATATATTGATAGAAGCATATTTATGCAACTTAGTTAGCTTGTTTTCTTGCATTTATGTTGTTAGTTCCTAGTTATTTTAGAATATTAAGCTATTTTCGTGTGTTTGTAGGTCCAAAGGGCTAAAGTGGCAAGAAAGTGCATTTTGGTGCATTTTGGAGCAGTTTTGGGCTTGGAATGGATAGCACATGCATGGAGCAAGATGGATGGACGAAATTGAAGACCAAAAGAGGATATGAATGTGTAAAAGAGATGAAGGAATTAATTCAAGAAAAAGGAAGATAAGGAACTAGCAAGAAAGAAGGAATAAGAGCCAAAGTTACCTTATTTTGTCCTAACCTTTTCCTAATCCTACTTTACCTAAGTTCCAGCTGAAAAGAGGATCTTAAATTAATTTAGGACACTTAATGTGAGGTTCTAGAAGGCCTAATCCCAGCCACAAAGGGACGCCGCACCCACCTTACCCTTTCCTCTCCCTTGCCGCATAAACATTTCCCTTTCCTTCCCTAGGATCCTGCTGCTCCTTTCTTACCCTTTTCCTCTTGGATTCTGACATTTATTTACCCTTTTTCTTAGAGGATTTGGAATAAAAATCTATCTCCAAAATTAATTAGGGTTTTGATTTCCTTTCCCTTTAAATAAAAACCTTTGTCGCACCAAAGAGAGAATCATCCATCCATTCACTATCATTCATACTTTCAGCCATTCTTTCATACAATTCATCACTCAAACTTTCACCCACACCTTGTGCCGTAGCAAAGAAGAAGAAGGAAGACCCTTGGACGTGTTTGCCATTCAAGCTTGGATTGCTGGAACATTCTTAGGTGTAATCCATCTTTTGTTTTCAATGTTTGAATTCAATTGTCTTTGTTTTGCGAACATGAGGAGCTAAACTCGTTTTAGCTAGGGGGAATTTCAAAGCCATGAACATATTTGCAATATGAATTGGTTACTTCCAGTTGTGATTTCATAAATCGTGAATGCAATTTACTTAACTGCTTGATTGCTAACGTATTCTTGTATGTCGATTGAGGGTGCACACTTAGTTTGCATGCAGGGATTTGATGCTAAAATATAAGGGAGTTTCACCTAATAGTTACAAACTTATATTTACCAGTAGTGGATGTCGCTAGTCACGATCGCGTTAAGTGAATTCTTGGCAGGAGTATCATGCTGTTCATAGTTACAAATGCCTTGTCAATGCTTATGATTTTCATAGAACTTAATGATCTTTGATATGTATTTCTATTATGTTGTTCATGTAGGAAACTATTGAAGAATAATTTGGTTGCCGATGCGTTGTCTATCCAATTCAATGACTTAAGGAAAATCTGAAGGTTAATTAGTGCTGTTCACGGTTAATCTGGGGCGTTGAGGTTCATGGTTTATTGAAAAAGCAACTGGAAATCAATTTGTATGAAAGTGTGTCATGTGTGGAGAAGAACCCTCTAGCTAGTCTATCACCCATCAATTTACCCCAATTTCGTGCAAATCTGTCTAGTCTTTAATTTCTGTTTGTTTTAGCTTAATTTTGTCATAAAACCCAATCCCTTTACTTTGCCATTTCCTTTAGGTTAGAATCTGTCCAATCTTGTGCTTTTGAGTGTTTTGAGTCAAAATCAATTCAATTTTTGTCCAAAGTGAGTCCTGGTGTATGTTTTGAATCTATTTGATTGTTTTGTGCAGTTTTGTGTTTGTTAAGCTTGTTTTGAGTCATATAAGTCTAGTTAAGTGTCTTAGAGTCTAGTTTTCTGTTTTTAAGTTTCCTTTAGTGTTTTTGAGTGAGTTTTTAAGTAGATTAGCAATCCCTCCTAATCCTCGGCCTAGAACGATCCCTACTTACATATCTACTACAATTGTCAACAAGAGGGCTTAATTTGTGTGCTAGTTTATATCACATCATATATTAATTTTATTTGTTTATTTAAGGTAGGTATTTATTTTCTATACCCAATTCAAGTCAATCATCAACTTAATTTTAGACCCAAATGTGGAGCCAAAAATAATCAAGAGACGACACATGGATTTTTGGGGTGAAAAGGACAAAATTACCCTCAAGGCACACCGGGTTTCCTACACGCGAGCAGTGGAGAATCATTCATCAACTAAGTCAAGAGTGCCCAAAATAGGTAACAAGTTTAAATTTATCTCATCCATCCTCACTCCATATCCTCTACAAGGAAATCATTCCATAACCTTCAAAACCTTCCATAAATTGAATTAATTAGGCTAATTAATGGATTAATTCCTAATTAATCCATTAATCACCAAATTAACTACCCATTATACCTCAAAAAACACACAAGTGGCCGGCCACCTTGTCTCTCAAGGGAACCGGCCATGTGCTATATATATGACCCCATTCTCTAAAAAAAACAGAGGTTCCACACTCTTGCAAAACTCCCAAAAACTCTCTAAACACTTTCTCTCTAAATTCTAACTTTGGCATTGGGGGTTCTTCGGCCAAAGCCCCCCCGATTCATCGTGGGCGCGTGAGGCTCTTGGCCTTGACCTAAGGTGTTAATTGTTTTGTGGGTGCAATTTTGTCCAAGATCAAGGAGGAAGAAATTTGCATCCACACCAAATATGTTCTATCTCAGCTTGGCTTTTTGGATTAGGTCTCCAGCTAGAATCATCCTTTAAACCAACAACCAATGTCATGATTTTTTTTTTGTCAACAGCCAGCCATCCCATTGTTTTCCAGAGTTTCTGCAATTGTGGCAATAGGCATTTGAAAAGCAGAGAGCTCCACCTTGTGCTATTGCATACACCACTGCAAATCAATAAAGCGCCATACAAGCATATATACACATATATTCGTATATAGGCAGATAACTTTTAGAACTCTCAACTCTCCCCCAGCCGCTGCTTGTGAATATTTAGATTTTTAAAAATAATTTTCAGATTTCAATTTTTTTTTTCATTTTTCAAGAAAAAAAAAAAAAAAAAAAAAAACCGAAATTTAACCGAACGGAACAAAAAAAAGAAGAACCAAACCGAAATTTCGGTTCGGTTTCGATTTTGACAAAAAACTGAACTAATTTGAACCGAACCCAGCCCTACGTGAAAGTGTGACATTGAACTTATTAATTTTTTGCAAATTGCTCTCCAGGTCAGTGAATACTTAATTTCTACTTTTAGCTCACCATAAAGTTAAGGCCATCTATATACATATAGGCTTCTATATGTTTCCCTCTTTAGTAATAATTAAATTAAATTTCTGGGTCTTGTTTTTGTGAAGGAGACGGTATGATGGGGTAACATACGAACATGGATGGTTACAACTTACAATGATGATATGTTGTGCTGTAAAAAAAAGCTTAGGCCCAGAATAATCATGAATGCTTTCTTTATTAAATCATGGGACCTCAACTCTTTCAATTCTTCTTCGTTTTGTGGCTGTAATGTTGATCATCATCACTAGCGTTCTGCGTTCAGGTATAAACACGTGGTTGGACAAATAAAGTAACTTGGCAGATTAAATAGCATTGATCATATTTATGTGCAATATTTTGCCTCAACAGGCATCCTTGGCTTGGCATCATCAATTTTCGAAAGACCTTAGACCCGGTAAAACTTAAGAATAACATCCGACGTTGAGGAAGACAAGTCACGCAAAGTGTAGTGATTTTCACAAAACTATTTTTTGCGATGTTACGGATCCACCCTCTATAAATAAATAAATAAATATATATTTTTATATATTTATATATATATATATATATATATATATATATATCAATCACAAACTAATTAATTTAGTTAACTACTTGTATCCACTCCATGAGTACATCCGCAACCCTCGCAAGTCAATGTAAGACTTTCCAAACACTTACTGGAGAAGGAACTATATATTTAGGGTTTGGACTGTAAAAGTGTGAGAGGCGTGCATGGTTTCAAGGCGGAGAGTGGAAAGAATCGAAGCCTCTTCCAAAGGAAAAATGTGTCAGAGTAGACCCACTCACTCACTCACTTGTAGAGAGGGATATGGGAAAAAGAACGTGAAGTAAAGCCTACGCAGAGCACAGAGAGTATGGAATTGGAGTGCCTCACAAGCAAACAGTTCAATCGATCCACTTCACTCACTGAATGCAGTGCAATAGAGGAAAACAAATTGAGAGCGAAACAGTTATACCTGTGCAGTGCATCCAAAACAGAAGGTGATACACCACGTGTTAAAATATAAGTAGACGACAAAATTGATGCGTCTCACTTTAAGGTATATTTTTTCAAATATCTCCCTACTTATATTATATAGATTTGTGTTCCAGCTAACTTTCGAGAAAGAAGATGGTGGTGATCTAATTGGCTTAAACCCACATGGGCTATCGTGCAGGTCCAAGAATTTGGGATTTTCCAGTGGCTAATAATATAATGAATATATAAAGGCTTTTATTTAAAAAAAAGAAAAGAAAAGGGCTTTTTTTTTTGCTTTCTTTATGTTTTAGTCTAAAAGATTGTTGAGAGATATTTCCATGCATTAGGTGTACAACTTGCCAGTATAGAATTGCACTAAGCACATGTTCGGGTATAAGCAGTGTTAAACTACTGCATTTAGATCGGATTAGAGTAGACTACGAATTGTTCAGACGTGCCTGAATTGTTGAACGTGAATACATATGAGATCATTCGTTAGGAGATTCGTGTACACAAACAACATATAATCGCTTATATATGTGTGGACAATCTTCCATAGAAGTCATAATATTAAATTTAAAAATGTTAGCCCTCCCCCACCCCCCACCACCACCTCCACCCCCCCCCCCCCCCAAAAACCCACCACCACAATTAAATAAGTCTCTTAGGTAGACTCTGTAATATAAGAGGTATTTTAAGAGATACCGTAAAACAATCAACACTCTCTATTTTAAAGACCATAAAAAAAATCCACCTTCAAGAGATGCTATAAAAGAGTCTTTATTATAGCCAAATGTACAAGCACTCTTTAAATTTAGAGTGCAACTATTCACTTGCTAAATATTAAAAGAAATAGAGAGATTTGTTGCAGATGAAAAGTTAAAGTGAGTAGCTAAAATAGTTTTTAACACTGTTCATTGCTAATTTAACACAAATTCAGAGTTTCTCTGAGAGATGCTTAAATCTTGGTTTAACTAAATCTTCACATAGATAGTGACATCAATTGATAAAATTTGAAGTAACAAATGTTGAGAGCGTAAGGCCCTTGAGCAAGGAGAAAAAGAACATAGAAGGTTGTTTTAGAAAATGAGTGTTGGGTTTGAATTGTTAATAATAAAACATTTAAAGTTTGTTAAAATAGATTGTTATAGGAGATGAAAAGTTAAACCGAGCAGCTAAAATAGTGTTTTGACACTATTCACTTGCTAATTAAACAAAATTTTAGAATTTCTCATGGAAATGTTTAAATCTTCGTATGGTTAGTGACATCATTTGACAAAATTTGAAGTAACAAATGTTGAAAGCAAATAGTTCCAAGGCGGCATTCCACAAGTAAATTCAAAAATCAATAACCACTATTGCACCAACCAATTCTATAAAAACCGACAAAATGTAGGTCACCTCTTTTGGGTCACAACCCCGATAATCCCTACAAACAATGACAAATATTCGTACACACAACAACTTCTAATTGGGAGCTTTAAAGAGGGATGATCAAGTTGGGGAAAATGGGAGCAACTAGAATAAATTTTAGGGTTATATGCCAGTATACTTCTCCTTTGTGAATTATAATTTGACGCATGTACAAACATATCTTGTTAAAAAATTACAAAATATTTTAACGACGTGTTAAAAAATTAATTGATCAGTAAAGAAGAAAAAATTAATTAATCAGTAAAGAAGAATGACAATAGGCCAAAAAAAAGTGAGTGTGATACCAACATATTGAATTCATATAGGAATTCATATAGGAATTAAACACTTACAATGAGCTGAAAATTTTGAGTGTGATACGAATACATTGAACTCGTGTGATACCAGTATATTAAACTCATATACGAATTATACTCTTACAATGAGCAAGAAAATTTGAGTGTCATGAATTCAATATATTAAACTCATGATGTGATATATGAAACTGATGACTATGATATCAGTATATTGAACTCATACTAGTGTTGTAGTAGTGTTATATGTATCAAACTCAGGTTGTCTTGTTCCTATATATAAAGTCATCTCCAACTGAAAAAGTTAAATATATCCCCGTCCAGAATTATAGTCTTGCAAAAAAATATTTTTAAATGAACAATGTCAGGCCATACTTATATATCTTTTTCAACCGAAGGGGCTAAACATAGCCGTCTCAATAATTTGTTAGTTTTAAGTTTATACATTAAATTTATTAGTTAATTTAATCAACATTACTGTTGGATGTTTTCAAATCTAGCCGTTAAATTTGAATAAATTATTACAAATGAGGAGCTGGACTCCAAAAAAAGGGCTAAGAGGAGGCTACCTTTGACCAACCTGATGCCCCTTTGGCCAAATAATGGCATGGTAGGCTCCATAAAATTATAGCCTAGTCATGGGTTAGAGATGAGTTTTTGAGCAAATCAAGCCATTTTTTAGCTTTTAAACCTTTAGCCCTTTTCATTGAAAATGGCTTAAGTATTAAATTTACTCAAATTATTGTGGAATGCCTAAAAAAAAAAATAGTGTTTTGTGTTGAAAATGCTGGTGGGTAGTGAATGCCCACAATACTTTGGCAGAAATTTTCAATGCCCATACAAAACCGAAATTGACTTTGGGGATGCAGATTCAAAAGTTGTGTTGTAAATTTCAAATGTATAATTAATATGTTTGATCGGAGTTGCTCTATAAATAGAGCGCTCCGTATGCTTTCAAGACAGCAAACGAAAGAAAGAAAGATCAATAACATCATCCATTCCTCCCTCTTTTATATTTGCCATCCCATTAAATTTAAACCACAGTATGATACTTTACATCTGCCTTGCACCTATCACTAAAATGTTATCTCTCTAACTGTTACCTATTTATAACACGTTATCAGCACGAGTCTCTAACAATAACCTTCTCTCATTTCTCTTCATCGAACGAAAAGAAAGAAAAATGTTTCCTCTAAGGTTTTTACTGTTCATCTTCTTCCTCTGTCTCAACTGTGCGATATACCATCGCGACGAACTGTTTGCTCCATTCCTACACTTAGTTCTCAACCTAACGGTTACATACATCTTTGATTTCTTGTTTAGTGTAGATATTGATTACTAACCCAGTGTTTATTTATGTTAATTTTACTGCAATCCAAGATGGTGCGGTACAATCGTCCATCTTGAACTGCAAATTTAATCTTACTGCGATCCAAGATGATGCTGTATCATCGCCTATCTTGGACTGTAGATCTAATTTTACTGCAAATTTTAGGTATAGCGGTATAATCGCCCATCCTACCCTTCATATTTAAATTTGCTTGCTATTTAATTTCATTGCAATTTTAGGTGGTGCGGTATAATCGCCCACCCTGCTCTGCGTATTTAAATTTTCTTACTACTTAAGTGGTGCGGAATAATCGCACATTCTATGTTATATTATTTCAATGAGAATGGTGCGATACAATCGCCCTTCTCATTCATCTTGAAAATCTCAAGCCAGAAGTTTCGAGTGCTTATCATTTTGGCCTGAAGATCAAAATGAAAAATTTGTAAGAACCAGAAGTTCTAACATTATCTTCCTCCAGGAATAAATATTATTGCAAGTTCTTACACATCTCATTTTCTTTCAGAAAAGAAAATGGCGAACTTGGCAAAGCTTGATTTTGCTGCCCTGGACATTACTGGGAAGAATTCCCTTACCTGGGTACTGGATATCAAGATTTATCTGGAAGCAGGGAATCTTGGAGATACCATCAGGGAAGAGAACATCTCATCCTCTCAAGATTGGTTGAAGACCATGATTTTTATTCGTCGCCATCTTGATAAGGGACTAAAGAGCGAGTACTTAATGGTTGAAGATCCGTTAGCTCTTTAGAATGCATTGAGAAACAGATACAATCACCAGATAACGGTGATTCTTCTAAGAGCTTGCTATGAGTGGACTCACCTAAGGATCCAGGATTTTAAGTCAGTGGCTGAGTACAATTATGCGTTGTTCAGAATTACCTCTCAGATGAAGCTCTGTGGGGATACTATTACTAAGAAAGATATGCTGGAAAAGACTTTCAGAACATTTCATGCCTCTAACGTGTTCCTGCAGCAACAGTATAGAGCGCAAGGCTTCACTGAATACAACCAGCTGATATCTATGCTCTTGGTAGCTGAACAAAATAATGAGCTCCTGATGAAAAATCATCAGTCCCGATCCACTGGATCTGCACCATTCCCAGAAGTGAATGTTGCTTCCCTCGAAGTCAATGCCACATCCTCTGGTGGCGATAATCATAAACGAGGACATGGCCACAAGCGAGGTCGATGGAACATGAAAGGCAGGAACCATGGTGGTCAGTTTCACAACCAGGTTCCAAGGCATAATTCAGGCCTGAGCTTCAAAAATGTGAATCGCCACAAAGGCAAAGCTCATATGAACAATGCTCCTACAAACTCTGAATGAGCCTACCATAGGTATGGTGGCATTGGGCATTGGGTGCGTACCTGTCATACCCAAAAACATCTGGTGGATCTGTATCAAGCCTCTCTCAAGGAGAAGGGTGTTGAGACCAATTTTCTCGACCAGGCTAAACCAATGGATATACCTGATCTTGTGTGTGACTTATTATGGCAGTTGAACACAACCCACGTAGATGTTTCAGACTTTATTGTGGAAAGGGGAAATGAAGTATACCGGTCTGATTGAATCGTTTATGTTTGATGTACTTTTATTATGCTGAACTTGTAGTTTAAAACTAGCATTTTAGATTCAATAAAAGTGGCATGTAAATTTCCTGTTATAAATTGTTTGTTAACCGTGATTCCATTTACTCAGAGAGTATGGATAAAAATTGTGGTTATTCTCAAAACATGAGAAATGGCAGAGATATTTGTCTTACAGGCAGCGCAACCACACATACAATACTTCGTGATCAAAAGTATTTCTCAAGCTTAATGCTTACAAGAGTAGGGGTAACAACAATATCAGGACCTTCAGATGTAATTGAAGGCTCAGGGAAAGCCCATATTATGTTACCAAATGGAACAATATTGTCCATACATAATGCGTTGTACGCTACTCGATCTACTTGAAATTTGTTGAGTTCCAAAGACATACGTTTAAATGGATACCACATTGAAACAAAAAGTGCATAAAATGTGGAGTATTTATGCATTACCTCCAATGATACCCAAAAGGGTATATTGGAGAAGTTGCTTGGTCTGTCGAGTGGATTGTATTATACATACATAAGGACAATTGAATCACATACTGTCATGAACCAGAAGTTCATTGATTCAAAAGTTTACATGTTTTGGCATGACCGTCTGGGTCATCCAGGATCTACCATGATGCATAGGATCATTACTAACTCTAATGGACATCCATTATTGAGCAGACATATTGCTGTCTCAAATGATAACCCTTGCAAAGCTTGTTCTCAAGGGAAGTTGGTAATTAGACCATCACAACTAAAGGTTGATGCTGAATCCCCATCATTTCTGCAAAGAATTCAAGGGGATATTTGTGGACCTATTCAACCATCTTGTGGAACATTTCGATATTTTATGGTTTTGGTTGATGCATCTACCCGATGGTCACATGTTTGTCTCTTGTCTACTCGGAATGTAGCTTTTGCGAGACTTCTTGCTTAGATAACTAAATTACGAGCACAGTTCCCAGATTACCCCATTAAATCAATCCGACTTGATAACGCTGGTGAATTTACGTCTCAAACTTTTGATGATTACTGCATGGCATTGGGCATTAATGTTGAACACCATGTTCCTCATGTCCAGACTCAAAATGGTTTAGCAGAAGCATTGATCAAGCGGCTGCAGTTAATAGCCCGCACTCTGCTCATGAAAACAAAATTGCCAGTCTCTGCATGGGGACATGCCATCTTACATGCTGCATCATTGGTTTGATTGAGACCTGTAACCAACCACCAATACTCTTCAGTACAACTCGTGTTTGGACATCAGCCAAACATTTCACATTTACGAGTTTTTGGTTATGCTGTTTATGTGCCTATTGCACTACGGCAATGCACTAAAATGGGACCTCAGCGTAGACTGAGAATTTATGTGGGTTTTGATTCACCATCTATTATCAGATATTTGGAACCCCTGACATGTGATATGTTTATAGCACGTTTTGCTGATTGTCACTTTGATGAGACAATCTTCCCGTTGTCAGGGGAAGAAAAGATTGTTCTAGAAGAACGGAAAGAGCTGACATGGGTTGTTCCCACCTTGTCTCATTTTGATCCTCGAAGCATTCAATGTGAAAATGAAGTGAAAATGATCGTTCATCTTCAAAGTATTGCCAATCAAATGTCAGATGCATTTAATGATGCCATGAAAGTGACAAAATCACATATACCAGCTGCAAATGCACATGCAAGAATTAATGTCCTTGTTGGACAAAATAAAATGGCAACAAATGATTCATTTGGTGCACGCCTGAAGCGTGGTAGACCACCAGGTTCAAAAGATTCAGTCCCTCGAAAGAGAAAGACGAGGGCACAACTGAATCCAAATGAAATCATTCAAGAAAAGAAAATGAATGACAAATCCACAATTCATGATTCTGTACTTCCAGAAAAAGAAAATTTCCTTGATGAGACACATGTCCCTGAAGAGACAGAAGTACATGAAAGCAAAGAAATCTCTATAAATTATGCTTGTACTAATGAATTGTGGGATCGAAATGAAATAATCATCGACGACATGTTCGCATTCGCAGTAGCCACTGAAATCATCTTAAGTGATGATCTTGAGCCTCGCTCTGTTGATGAATGCAAACAGAGACAAGATTGGCCTAAGTGGAAAGATGGAATCCAGGCAAAATTAAATTTATTGGAAAGGCAAAACGTTTTTGGACCAGTAGTCCAAAACCCGCCTGGTGTAAACCCCGTGGGTTACAAATAGGTATTCACAGGGAAACACAATGAGAAAAACGAGATTACAAGATATAAAGCACGACTTGTTGCACAAGGTTTTTCGCAAAGACCTGGAATTGATTATGAGGAGACATACTCTCCTGTAATGGACGCAATTACGTTCCGTTACTTAATAAGTTTAATGGTTTCAGAAAAACTTGGCATGCGACTTATGGGTGTCATCACTGCATATCTATATGGAGAATTAGATGCTGACATATACATGAAAGTCCCAGAAGGACTTAAGTTGCCTGAAACAAGTAACAAACCACGAGGTATGCTCTCGATCAAATTAAGGCGATCATTGTATAGGCTGAAACAATTTGGACGAATGTGGTATAATCGTCTCAGTGAATATTTGATCAAAGAATGATACATCAACAATGTCATTTGCCCTTGTGTGTTTATTAAGAAATCCAATTTTGGATTTGCTATAGTGGCATTATATGTTGATGATATGAACCTAGTTGGAACCCTTTAAGAGCTCAATAAAATTGTTGAATATCTAAAAAGCGAATTTGAAATGAAAGAATTTGGACAAATGAAATTTTGTCTCGACCTGCAGATTGGGCATTGTGCTAGTGGAATTTTGGTCCACCAATCAGCTTACATTGAAAAAATCCTAAAGCGATTTGGTATAGACAAAGCTTATCCACTCAGCAATCCAATGGTTGTTCGTTCTCTGGACATTAAAAAAGATCCATTCCGTCCAAAAGATGATGATAAACTGGTACTTGGTCCAGAAGTACCATATCTGAGTGCAATAGGTGCTTTATTATATTTAGCACAATGTACTAGACCAGATATAGCTTTTTCAGTTAACTTGTTAACAAGGTATAGCTCTGCTCCAACAATTCGTCATTGGAAGGGTATCAAAGATGTATTGCGATACCTTCGTGGGACAACAGATATGGGTCTCTTCTAATCAAAGAACTCCACAAATGACCAGGTCCTTGTTAGATATGCAAATGCTGGTTTTCTCTCTAATCCGCATAAAGCCTACTCACAAACTGGATATGTGTTCAAGAATGGAGATACAGCAATCTCATGGCGCTCAACAAAGCAAACATTAGTTGCTACATCTTCAAGTCATTTAGAAATACTTACTTTACATGAAGCAAGTCGTGAATGTTCTTGGTTAAGATCAATGATCCATCATATCCGGAATTCATGTGGTCTAACTTCGAAGACAGACAATCCAACTGTCATCCATGAAGATAATGCATCTTGTGTTGCCCAAATGAAGGAATGATTCATCAAGGGCGATAAAACTAAACACATATCTCCAAAGTTTTTTAGTGCACGTGAGCTTCAGAAGGCTAAAGTTATTGAAGTCAGACAAATCCGTTCTAATGAAAATCTGGCAGACTTGTTCACCAAGTCTCTACCAAAGTGCACGTTTCAGAAGTTAGTGCAAAGTATCGGATTACGTCGACTTACCAAATAGCTAAATTTGGATCAGGGGGAGCATCCATGATACATGCATGTTGTACTCTTTTTCCTTCGATTAGGATTTTTCCCACTGGGTTTTTCCTATCAAGGTTTTAACGAGGCAACATAAGCATATTTAATACTATATCAACAATCCAGGAAAAGTTGTACTCTTTTTCCTTCGCTATGGTTTTTTCCCATTGGGTTTTTCCAAGCAAGGTTTTAACGAGGCAACTGATGTTGATATGTGGGCATCCAAGGGGGAGTGTTGAAAATGCTGGTGGGTAGTGAATGCCCACAGTACTTTGCCAGAAGTTTTCAATGCACATACAAAACCGAAATTGACTTTGGGGATGCAGATTCAAAAGTTGTGTTGTAAATTTCAAATGTATAATTAATATGTTTGATCGGAGCTGCTCTATAAATAGAGCGCTCCGTATGCTTTCAAGACAGCGAACGAAAGAAAGAAAGATCAATAACATCTTCCTTTCCTCCCTCTTTTATATTTGCCATCCCATTAAGTTTTAACCACAGTGTGATACTTTACATCTACTTCGCACCTATCACTAAAAAGATATCTCTCTAACTGTTACCTATTTATAACATTTTGCATATTTTTCAACTTTTTATTTGTTTTAAGTCACAAGGAATGTATTAGGCACCAGCACCATGTGCCTCCTCACATCACTCTTTTTCACGTGGGGCAACTTTGCCACCACACACATACCCACTTTGTCCACCTTTTCATCATCTTCCAAATTTTGTTTTTCCTTTCCTGTCCCAATTCTCTTCACAGTTTTACAACTAAATATTTCGCTTCACTAATCACTGTGCTAGTGACTCGTTGTACTTTCCTACTTAGGTGAACAACTCCATCAAAATCATAAATTACCAAATCAAATGGTTGGTAAAAATTGACAAAACTAGGACTTTGTTACACACTTTTGTTAAACATCACATTAATTTGGTTTCTTCCTTTCTCACATATCTTAATATTCAAGTTTGCGAATGTACCTCGTCGAATTAGCCTAGTTATACAAAACGTTTTTGACTTGTTATGAGATTATTTCTTATTTTCATATCCTCTACTTGTCATGCTAAGATAATAAATATAAGAGTATACTCTAAATTATCTGGATGAATTCGTACCCTCTCCTTTTCTTGATGATGTTTTTTTTTTTTTTTTTTTTTTTCAACGTATAAACTTTTCAATAGCTGCAAATAGTTTGAAGTTTTAGGTTCATCTCCCTCCCTTTTATCACTTGCCAAGTTTCAAGGCTATAACTATGTTTCTAAGAAATTTGACTTTGGTCAATAAATTGATTGAAATTTCGTTTTCTAACATAGGTTATTAAAATAAGGGGTTTTTTAACTTTAATCATTCAAGAAAATTGAAATTTAAAATAAACTTAGTGTTAGATGACATATTGATTATAGTCCCTTGATATGTCCTTAATTCAAAATAATTAATGTTCATTTTATTTAATGTCTCCCATTAAATATTTAAATTTATTAATATACAATTTTAATTTATTTTTTGACCAAAAAATAGTTTTTTTTTTTTTTAATTTATTAATTTTATTTAACATTCTTCAAACTTGAAAGACTCAATTAATGTACCTAAATATATGTACCGAAATGTATTATATTGAACTAATGTATTTAAATGTTAGTAGCGAAATGTATGTACTGAAATATATGCACCGAAATGTATTATATTAAATTAATGTACCTAAATGTGTGTACTGAAATATTAGTACCGAAATGTCTGTACATAAATGTATGCACCGAAATGTATTATAATGAATTTAATATACCTAAATGAAGAACACAAAGTACATCAAAATATATTGTATAACAAAAATTAGTTTATCTAAATGTTTACAACAAAATATATTACGATAAATGAAATAAAAATTATAATTATAATGAAATAAAATTAATACATTAAAATTAGGAAGGAAAGGAGAAATAATTAAAAAATGCAAATGTAATTAATAAATGAGGTTATTAATGTATCAAGGGACTAAAATTATATTTTGATCTTACTCATGATTTTAGTCTAAAAGTCATCTTTGCTAAGGATTAAAATGAAGTTTTCTATTAAAATAATCACTTAGTACTACGGTCTAATGATATTTTTATTTACTAGTATATGAGATATCTTAGGTTTGAATTTCGTGGATGGTGAGTTTGATACTAATTTATCCTCCCACCCTTTAGTGTAGATGTATTGTTGGATAAAAAAAACAAAATATTTCTAAGGTTAGTACACCCTATTAAAAATTTTCTTCATTGAACTTTACTTAAAAACAAAAAATATATCGTATACATTCATGTTTAACAAAAATTCACTATGTTTACAAATGGTGTCTACTACACCATAAACCTAACTGGATTATACTTAGATACTCACTTTCTGATTTAGCCCAATTAAAAATTGTCACTTGTTTCTTGTTTTTTAAAACCAAACAAAACAAGGACCCAAGTATTATCCAGTGACAAATACTTGAGTGGGCCCATCAGATTTAATTGAGTGGAGCCTAGCTTTGGTCATTAACGATAAATTTTTCAGTGTGTTAGGAACACGACTTGGTATACCAAGTATTATAATACAATTAGTTAATTTTTTTTTTGTAGTTTTCAATCAATTGTATTATAACACGTCTACTATGCAGTGTTTCCAGTTAAAAAATCTCTCGTCATTAACAAGAAAACGCACTATTAGTTTAAACGCGCACACACTAATTAAACCCTAATTTCCAAAACCGACACTAATTAAAGCAGGTTAATAAAAACAAGGAAGGGCCTATCAGTAATATCTGGTAACGACAGGGGCAATAGTTCAAACCTGGTTTCCGTTTCGAAAATTTTGAAAAGATCAGTGAGGTGAGGTGAGGTGAGCCCTCTTTGTCGATTCATAACGGTCGGGAAATTACTATCTCACGAACGATTTTATTTTAGTTGACGGCGTTAAGGGAACGCGTCAATGCCGTCCTCACACATTCCAAACGCCCCCGTAACGTCTCTTGAAAATTAGTCCAATTTAAATTTTTAATTAAGATATTATTATTTTATTTTATTTTTGAGCTCTCAAAGCAGAGTCGCTACTGAGTCTCGCTTGTTTCTCACACCTCCCTCCCTCTCTCTCCCTCTCTCTCTCTCTCTCTCTCTCTCTCTCCATAAATTACAATTCACACAGAGATACAGACTCACTCTCTCTCTCTAAACTCTGCGACTACGACTTTCTTTCTCTAGAGACCGCCATCGCCATTGGTTTAAGGATCTCCCTGTGCTTGCAGGCCGGCCGGCACTGTAAGTTTCTTCTTCTTCTTCATTAATTCTGCTTTTTGGCTTTTGCTTTTTGATTTCTTCGGTTTGAATCGCGCACATTTCGATTTCGATCGTTCGTTTCCGATCCTTTTCAGATTCAAATCTGCATATCTGGATGAATTCGGAATTGCATTGCTTGAATTTGTTTGTGCGATCGATCGTTGACTCAAAGATTGGAAATTCAAATTATGCGCTAATCTTGAATGATTGTATGTGTGTGTGTGTGTGTGTGTACACCGGTACTGATGAGTGAAGGTTTTCAGATTAAGAGAGCAACAAAGTTATGGATTCCTCACAGTCCCAACAGAGAAGAGGAGGATTGGTATCACTATCACCGTCACAGACGCCAAGGTCGAGCGACAAGTCGGTGCGAGATCTGCGATCCGGGGATTCGAATTCGACAAACAGGCATGAGAAGGAAAAGGGTGTCAATGTGCAGGTCCTTGTGCGTTGCAGGTGAGTCGGATTCTGAGTAGAGTTCAGTGAGATGTTGTCTGAGTGAGTTACTTACTCGATTGATTTGGTTTGCAGGCCATTGAGTGAAGACGAAGTGAGGGTGCATACGCCGGTCGTGATTTCTTGCAATGAGGGTAGAAGGGAAGTTGCTGCAATTCAGAATATAGCTAACAAGCAGATTGATAGAACCTTTGCGTTTGACAAGGTTCATGGCTTGGAATATTGGAACTTATTAAATTCTTGTGTTTCATCTTGTTCTACTCTAAAAGTTGCACTAGGGTCTTATAAGATGAACGGAATTAGTGGGTTTTGATCCATTTTTTTTAACAAAGTTCTGAAATTAAATAAGGATTTGTACTACATTTAGTGAAGTGTGGTTGAAATAAGTTCCTTGCTGTTATGCTACTTGTAATATTCTTTCTTTGTACTGGGAAGTGATCAGAAAGTTGGATAATGTTGTTTAGGTCTTTGGTCCAGCATCCCAACAGAAGGAACTGTATGACCAGGCTGTCTCTCCTATCGTAAATGAAGTGCTTGAGGGATATAACTGCACAATCTTTGCCTATGGTCAGACAGGGACGGGGAAAACATACACAATGGAGGGAGGAGCAAGAAAGAAGGTTTGTTTGTGACTTTAGAATAGACGGCACTCTGTATGTTACGTTATAATATTCTGTTTCCTAAATAGATTTCTGACTGAATTTTGTGATTTTTGTAGAATGGGGAGTTTCCTAGTGATGCGGGTGTTATCCCAAGAGCCGTTAAACAAATTTTTGACATATTGGAAGCTCAGGTTGCTGAGTATAGCATGAAAGTCACATTTTTAGAGCTGTACAATGAGGAGATAAGTGATCTTTTGGCCCCTGATGAGAACACGAAATTTGTAGATGACAAATCAAAGAAACCCATAGCTCTCATGGAAGATGGAAAGGGTGGTGTTTTTGTAAGAGGCTTGGAAGAAGAGATAGTGTGCACAGCAAATGAAATTTACAAAATCTTGGAGAAGGGATCTGCAAAAAGGCGAACAGCTGAGACTCTTCTCAACAAGCAAAGCAGCCGTTCACACTCAATATTTTCCATCACAATCCACATTAAGGAATGCACTCCAGAGGGTGAAGAAATGATCAAGTGTGGGAAGCTGAATCTTGTCGACCTCGCTGGTTCTGAGAACATTTCTCGCTCTGGTGCGAGAGAGGTAAGGAACAAATTTAGTTGTCTTGTCAATATAATAACGTATAGCAGATGCATATGGTGACTTCTTTGGAATGTTATTTTTACTAACAAGATCTTATTGCCATATATCCATGAAAGTTTGTGTTTTGAGCTTTTTTCACCATGTGTATGTGATTGAAAAGAAACTTTCACTTGCAGGGAAGAGCAAGAGAAGCTGGGGAGATAAATAAGAGCTTACTTACTCTTGGTCGTGTCATTAATGCTTTAGTTGAGCACTCTGGTCATGTTCCATATAGGTATTACTACTTAACATCCCATACTATTCTTGACTATATTTACAAAACCCAGAAAGTAAATTTAATTACAATTGAATTGTTTGGAATATCAGGGATAGTAAACTAACAAGATTACTGAGAGACTCCTTAGGAGGGAAAACAAAGACGTGCATAATTGCTACCGTGTCACCCTCCATCCATTGTTTGGAAGAAACACTCAGCACCTTAGACTATGCACACCGTGCCAAAAATATAAAGAACAAACCAGAGGTCAGAAGTTTGCTCCATCCCGGTTCTCACAAATTATGTAGTTGAACTGTCTTTCATTCTGATCCTTGTTATGATTTGTTGTTGCTTATTGTTTCAGGTCAATCAAAAAATGATGAAGTCTGCTTTGATCAAGGATTTGTATTCTGAGATTGATCGGCTCAAGCAAGGTTGTTAACTGATTCCAGCGTTGATGTGCTATCTCTCTCTCTCCCCAGAGATTTTTTTTTTTGTTTGACAGGTTATTTAATGATTCTTTATAGTTACTTTGCTACAAGCTAAATTGTATGACATGTTTCTTTTGTTCATTCAGAGGTATATGCTGCCAGAGAGAAGAATGGAATCTATATACCACGAGATCGTTATCTTAGTGAAGAAGCAGAGAAGAAGGTCTTTTCTTGTCGTTTAACTGAATTATGGACTGCTTTTCCTACGTTCACAGTTGACTGGTTACTAACTTCATTAACTCTTTATTTACTGTAGGCAATGGCTGAAAAGATAGAGCGGATGGAACTTGATTCTGATTCCAAAGACAAGGTATTCCCCATCAAGATTCCATTCCTTTCTTTTTGAATAATATTGACTACGGGGTGGGAACTAATATAAACGTTACAATGGCCTAAGAGCAGCAATTGCTGGAGCTTCAGGAACTTTACAGTTCTCAGCAACTTTTGGCTGTAGAATTGAGTGATAAACTTGAAAAAACTGAGGTAATACATTTGTAATATCAACTTACAGAGTCTCCTTTTGTTCTTTCTGTTCTCGTTCTGAGATAATTAAACACTTCATACTTCAGAAAAAGCTTGAGGAAACTGGACATGCGCTGTATGATCTTGAGGACAAGCATCGACAAGCAAATGCGACCATCAAAGAGAAGGAATTTCTGATAGTGAATCTCCTCAAATCGGGTGAGCAAAGTTGTCTGCTAAAACAAATCGTCGTGTCACCATCTACGTTTTCAGACCATAGATAGATTCTCTCCCTTTCATCTTATGTTAAAGTTATACAGTCGACATTCAGGCTTATTCTACACTAGTTCATGTTCAATTTTATGCATATATTAAATTTTATGTTGGATGGTACATTTAAATGCCTTTTTCTCACTATTATTCCATTGTTAACTTTCAGAGAAATCACTCGTCGGGCGTGCATTTGAGCTGCGAGCCGAGCTAGAGAATGCTGCATCAGATGTGTCCAGTTTATTTGCCAAAATTGGTTTGTATTATTATTTTGTTTGTTGTTCTTTGATCTCCCTCAAAACTTCGTTTTATTTATTTACTGACTATGGCTGGTTTTGTAGAGCGTAAGGACAAAATTGAAGATGGAAACCGCATACTAGTCCAGAAATTTCAGTTCCAATTAACTCAGCAGCTTGAAGTCTTGCATAAGACTGTGGCAGTTGCAGTGACACAACAGGAGCAGCAATTAAAAGATATGGAAGAGGACATGCAGTCCTTTGTATCAACGAAGGCGGAGGTAAGGTCTAGACAAGAAGATGATTGTCCTTGCATGCATTCCTGAGATCGAATTGTCAGTCTATATACAACTTCATTATTTGGCTTAATTTTGAAGGCTACTGAAGAACTACGAGGAAGATTAGGAAAGCTTAAAAACATGTATGGTTCTGGTATTAAAGCTCTAGATGGTATAGCTGGGGATCTTGAAGGAAATTCGCAATCAACGTTTTCTCATCTAAACTCTGAAGTTTCTAACCATTCTTCTGCTCTGGAAGATGTAAGCATTAGTTCACTATATATTCTATATATTTTGTCTTCAGATTTCTTTGTTTTTCTGTATTTGACTTTCTTCAAATGATTCAGCTCTTCGAAGGAATTGCTTCAGAAGCTGATGCATTACTCAATGATCTTCAAGGTAATCTTCACAACCAAGAGGAAAAGCTAAATGCATTTGCACAACAACAGCGTGAGGTACGCAAGATATTGTTGGTTTCATGGATGATTTATTTCCTTTACAGTAAAATTCAATCGTCAGTTTGGCTTAAAAATTCTGTGATTTGTATAGGCTCATGCCAGAGCAGTCGAAACTGCACGTTCAGTTTCTAAAGTTACTGTGGACTTTTTCAAAACTCTAGACTTGCATGCATCCAATCTGACCCAAATTGTGGAAGAAGCACAAACTGTCAACGATAAGAAATTGTCTGAACTTGAAGAGAAGTTTGAGGTGGTTGCAGTGCACGTATTAAACTGAATGAGCCGTAGAACAACCTCATTCGTCAAATTAAATGCTTTTTTTTATTTTTGTTATCTCTATGTAGGAGTGTGCTGCTAATGAAGAAAGGCAATTGCTAGAGAAAGTGGCAGAGCTGCTGGCAAGTTCAAATGCCAGGAAGAAAAAACTGGTATGGTTTGTTCATAGGCTGCTACCATTTCCTTATGCCTTTTTCTTGAGGTTTTATGTTAGAATTCAGCAACGACTTTTTATTTAGGTTTTTCTTAATAACAATCTTTATGTATTTTTAGGTTCAAACTGCTGTAAATGATCTTCGAGAGAGTGCAACAAGCAGAACCAACAAAATACAGCAAGAAATGTCAACCATGCAAGATTCAACTTCGTCTATCAAAACCAAATGGACACTTCACATGGAAAAAACAGAATCCCATTACCTTGAAGACACAACGGCTGTGGAATGTGGAAAGAAAGACATGGAGGAGGTTCTAAAGAATTGGTACATATATTCTGGAGTCTGGATAGAGGAATTTATACCGATTTGGGCATGATTCTGCTACTTGAATTTTTCTAGCCCGTTACTTACACTGAACGAAAATGTGCAGTTTGAAGCAGGCATCAGTGGGTGCAGAACAGTGGAAGAAAGCTCAGGAGTCCTTGCTCAATCTAGAAAAGAGAAATGTTGCTTCTGTGGACTCCATTGTTAGGTATGCTTTTAATACTTCAAGCGCATTCGTTATTTAAGAGAAATACTGCGGGTCTCAATTGAAAGTTTATTCATTTACTTTCTCTTCAACTAGGAGGGGAACGGAAGTCCATCAAACCTTACGTGATAGGTTCTCCTCGTCTGTGTCAGCTGCACTAGAAGATGTAGACATCGCAGACAAGAATCTCCTTTCCTCCATAGATCGTCAGTATCCAATTTCACATTTGAAGTTGACATTTGTCTTCGTAGTTATACGTTGGACTACAGTTACTGAAACAAATATTTGCAGATTCATTACAACTTGACCACGAGGCATGTGGAAATCTAAATTCAATGATTGTTCCATGTTGCGGGGATCTGAGAGAACTAAAGGGAGGTCACTACCACAATATTGTTGAAATCACCGAAAATGCAGGAAAATTTCTTCTGGATGAATACGTGGTAAGATTGTTAAGAGTGCAACAACTGTTCTGAAAATCTCTTCTGGATGAAATTTTCTGAAAAACTGATTCGAAGGAGAGTTGCGTTTTTAATAATACTGTGTTTAACAATATTTTCAACCTCTGCAACAAGCAGGTGGACGAACCATCATGTTCCACGCCAAGAAAGAGATCATTCAATCTTCCAAGCGTTGCATCCATTGAAGAACTCAGGACTCCAGCTTTTGAGGAATTGTTGAGGTTATTCTGGGATGAAAGATCGGCGAAACAGCAAGCAAATGGAGACCTAAAACACGTCACAGGGGCGTACGAGGCTGCTCAATCCATTAGAGACTCCAGAGTTCCTCTCACTGCTATTAACTAAAGAGAGGGGGACCGAACATTTAGTGGTCAGAAAAACGTGTGTACATAACGTATATGGCATATATATGTACTATTTAGTCACTGCACTATGCAACTCTTATTCGTTGATTGTTTCTTGTGGATGGAGAATTCGATTTAGTACCTAGGGTTCTTGGGGAACTTCAAAATTCGAGTTCATTGAATCTCCCGCTTCTGTAACAAACTGCAATTGGATTTTTGATGAGGAGTTGGTTGTTTTTTGAGTGTTTAGGAAGCTGCTTCTTTGCAAACCATAATTCATGTCAAACATAAATATAGATGGATGAAATTGAAATTGAGGTTCCACCATAAAACCAATTGGTAATATGAAGAGTAACTTAAGACCACATAAACCCATAGCAAGGCATGTCCCTCATCGAGGTGGGACAAACTTTTCCTCACATCATCAAATCCCAACACGCCCCCGTACATGTGGTCGATTTTCAAGCCTACATGTGGACAACAACTGGGTGACGCATGAGCACGTGTGACCCTTAGGCTTTCACATGAGGGACAACCTGCTCTGATACCATGATGAAATTGAGGTTTCACCGTAAAACCAATTGGTAATATAGAGAGTAACCCAAGACCATATAAAGCCATAGCAAGGCATATCCCTCACCGATGTGGGACAAACTTTTCCTCACATCATCAAATCTCAACATAGATATTAACGGAGGAGTATTGAGGATTCTATTGGCTTCCAAAACGACCGTTGGTAAGTTATCCACCGCAATGTGTTCGTCCCCTCGTCCTATTGAGAGAGATGTTTTTGTTTAACACTAGGACCACATGAGGTAAGAATTTTGAATCCGTTATGGTTGATCCATAGTATAACTTAGCTTTCCGATATAGTTGTATTAGATAGTATTACAACACAATTAATATACCAAAAGAGAATAAATTATCTCTACATTTGCATTTCCTTAATTTAAGGGTGGTCATATCCACACCCGTTTTTATTTCTCACACACCTCTTTCAATTTTTGGTTGTCAGATTTGATTAAAGAAGATTAATGGCCAAAAATTAACAAAGATATGTGGGAGGTAAAGAAGGGTGTGTGAACCAAGAAACCGACCAAACCAGACCAACTCCGAACCTAATCAAACCAAATTTTCAATAATTTCATAAAACCGTCCATCAAACCATTGAACCGTTTGCTATTTGAAGTAAGAAACAACAGTTCAACAGAACCAAATATGAAAATTAGTTCGGTGGTATTATGTTTTGGGAGATCGATTGGGTTACTGAACTGATCCCACCCATATCCAACTTGTAAACGGATTGGATCAACCTAAGTTCGTATCCAAATTCATTTATAATCAGATCATTGGATACAAATGATATTTGACTTGATAATCCATATCCAATAATTTTTATTGGATCCGAAACATATCGGATTGGATCATTATCGAGCCTAATTTAAGACTTTAGAAAGATTAAAATATCATTACGAACTTCATTCTTTTATTGTACTTATTTATTTTTGTTAAAAATTTGCACGTTGTATAATAAGAATATAATGCGTGTTTTTTTTTTGGGGTCAAATAATGCAAGTGTGTTTTGAATAATAAACTTTCATCTCCAACTAAGATAATAAAAATAAGGGTTTTTATCACAAATGGTCCCTAACATTGATCAAACACATCATTTTGGTCCCTGACATTGAAAATCAATAGAAATGGTCCCTGAGATTGATCAAACACATCACAAATGGTTATTCCGTTAAAAACTCTTTGGGCAATTTTCAAAGCTTCGTAACTCAATCGTTTCTTAACCAAATTCGACCCATAATATATCAAAATGAAGATAGGAAAGTGTAGAACAAGATTATACCATTTGGAAGCCCAATGGTTGCCGGAGATGGCCGGAAAATAGCCTCAAATGTGACTGGTCCGTGAAAAAACTGGAAAACTTGCCGGAAACTGGATAAACTTTAAACGTTCATAACTTCTTTAATACTCAACGAAATTGAGTGATTCAAAAATAAAAATATACTTCTTGATGAGACAAAGAGAATGGTACCTTTATTGACTGTAATTCACCGTGGTTTGGCAGAAAAATGGCTCGAAATTGAATAACCATTTTCGAGTTAGCCAATTTTGAGCCATTTTCCGGCCAAACTACGGCGAGTTAGCCATCAAGAAAGATACCATTCTCTTCGTTTCGTTGAGAAGTATGATTTTCATTTTTGAATCACTCGATTTCGTTGATTATTGAAGAAGTTATGAACGTTTAAAGTTTACCCAGTTTCCGGCGAGTTTTCCAGTTTTTCCGCGGACCAGTCACATTTAAGGCTATTTTCCGGCCATATCCAGCAACCATTGGGCTTCCAAACGGTATAATCTTGTTCTACACTTTCCTATCTTCATTTTGATATATTATGAGTCGAATTTGGTTAAGAAACGATTGAGTTACGAAGCTTTGAAAATTGCCCAAAGAGTTTTTAACGGAAGGATCATTTGTGATGTGTTTGATCAATCTCATGGACCATTTCTATTGATTTTCAATGTCAGGGACCAAAATGATGTGCTTGATTAATGTCAGGGACCATTTGTGATAAAAACCCTAAAAATAATTCCTCCAATTAAGGTTAATATACCACAACCACGTGCTAAAGTTTTTTGTCATTGAACTCGTCTAGTATTGAAAATAATATATTTTATAACTTCAAACAAATTACTCTGGGATTGAATTCAATTTTAGAGAAATTATTCAAAATTATCCATAAATTGCTAACAAAATCAAGCATGTTATAAAATATGTCAAAGTTAGAGAGATAACCTTTATAGTGAGTGGAACGAAGCAGAGGTAAAATATCACACTATAATTAAAAACACAAGGAGATGGCAAATTAAAGAGGGGGGAGTGGATGATATTATTGATCTTCTTTTCTGTATGTGCTTTCTAATAGCAGTCGGAGCGCTCTATTTATAGAGCAACTCCGTATTATTACAGTTTGAAACTTGCAGCACATCCTTTGAAAAACGATTTCCTTCATCTCCAAAGTCCACATATCAACACTACCAATGTTTTCATTAACCTTCAATGTTGAAAACCAATCTGAGTAGGCATTGAAATCTACACAATGTTTTCAGTTTCTACGTGGGCATTCATTACCCATTATTATTTTCAACACTCCCCTGTGGATGCCCACATATCAACATCAGTTGCCTCGTTAAAACCTTGCTTGGAAAAACCCAGTGGGAAAAAACCATAGCGAAGGAAAAATAGTACAACTTTACCAGAATTGTTGATGTAATGTTAAGTATGCTTATGTTGCCTTGTTAAAACCTTGATAGGAAAAACCCAGTGGGAAAAATCCTAATCGAAGGAAAAAAGAGTACAACAGGCATGTATCATGGATGCTCCCCCTGATATATATCTCCCCCTGATTCCGCATTCTCCAAACTTAGCTGTTTGGTAAGTCGACGTAATCCGATACTTTGCACTAACTTCTGAAACGTGCACTTTAGTAGAGCCTTGGTGAACAAGTTTGCCAGATTTTCATTAGAACGGATTTGTCTGACTTCAATAACTTTAGCCTTCTGAAGCTCATGTGCACTGAAAAACTTTGGAGATATGTGTTTAGTTTTATCGCCCTTGATGAATCATTCCTTCATTTGGGCAACACAAGCTGCATTTATCTTCATGAATGACAGTTGGATTGTCTTTCTTCGAAGTTAGACCACATGAATTCCGGATATGATGGATCATTGATCTTAACCAAGAACATTCACGACTTGCTTCATGTAAAGCAAGTATTTATGAATGATTTGAAGATGTAGCAACTAATGTTTGCTTTGTTGAGCGCCATGAGATCACTGTATCTCCATTCTTGAACACATATCTAGTTTGTGAGCGGGCCGGATCAGAGAGAAAACCAGCATCTGTATATCCAACAAGGACTTGGTCATTTGTGGAGTTCTTTGAGTAGAAGAGACCCATGTTTGTTGTCCCACAAAGGTATCGCAATACATCTTTGACACCCTTCCAATGACGAATTGTTGGAGCAGAGCTATACCTAGCTAACAAGTTAACTGAAAAAGCTATATCTGGTCTAGTACATTGTGCTAAATACAACAAAGCACCTATTGCACTCAGATATGGTACTTCTGGACCAAGGACCATTTCATCTTCTTCTTTTGGACAAAATGGATATTTCTTAATGTCTAGAGAACGAACGACCATTGGCGTGCTGAATGGATAAGCTTTGTCCATGCCAAATCGCTTCAGAATTTTTTCAATGTAAGCTGATTGGTGGACCAAAATTCCACTAGCACAATGCTCGATCTGCAGGCCGAGACAATATTTGGTCTTCCCAAAGTCTTTCATTTCAAATTCGCTTTTCAGATATTCAGCAGTTTTATGGAGCTCTTCAGGAGTTCCAACTAGGTTCATATCATCAACATATATTGCCACTATAGCAAATCCATAATTGGATTTCTTAATGAACACACAAGGGCAAATGACATTGTTGATGTATCCCTCTTTGATCAAATATTCACTGAGACGATTATACCACATTCGTCCAGATTGTTTCAGCCCATACAATGATCGCCTTAATTTGATCGAGAGCATACCTCGTGGTTTGTTACTTGTTTCAGGCAACTTAAGTCATTCTGGGACTTTCATGTATATGTCAGTATCTAATTCTCCATATAGATACGCAGTGATGACATCCATGAGTCGCATGTCAAGTTTTTCTGAAACCACTAAACTTATTAAGTAACGGAATGTAATTGCGTCCATTACAGGAGAATATGTCTCCTCATAATCAATTTCAGGTCTTTGAGAAAAACCTTGTGCAACAAGTCGTGCTTTATATCTTGCAATCTCGTTTTTCTCATTGCGTTTCCTTGTGAATACCCATTTGTAACTCACGGGATTTACATCAGGCGGGGTTTGGACGACTGGTCCAAAAACACTTCGCCTTTCCGAGGAATTTAATTCTGCCTGGATTGCATCTTTCCACTTAGGCCAATCTTGTCTCTGTTTGCATTCATCAACAGAGCAGGGCTCAATATCATCACTTAAGATGATTTCAGTGGCTACTGCGAATGCGAACATGTCATCGATAATTATTTCATTTCGATCCCACAATTCATTAGTACAAGCATAATTTATGGAGATTTCTTTGCTTTCATGTACTTCTGTCTCTTCAGGAACATGCGTCTCATCAAAGACATTTTCTTTTTCTGGAAGTCCAGAATCATGAATTGTGGATTTGTCATTCATTCTTTCTTCTTGAATGATTTCATTTGGATTCAGTTGTGCCCTTGTCTTTCTCTTTCGAGGGGCTGAATCTTTTGAACCTGGTGGTCTACCACGCTTCAGGCGTGCACCAGATGAATCATTCGTTGCCACTTTATTTTGTCCAACAGGGACATCAATTCTTGCAGGTGCATTTGCAGCTGGTATATGTGATTTTGTCACTTTCATAGCATCATTAAATGCATTTTGCATTTGATTAACAATGCTTTGAATATGAACGATCCTTTTCACTTCATTTTCACATTGAATGCTTCGAAGATCAAAATGAGACAAGGTGGGAACAACCCATGTCAGCTCTTTCCGTTCTTCTGGAACAGTCTTTTCTCCCCCTAACGACGGGAAGACTGTCTCATCAAAGTGACAATTAGCAAAACGTGCTGTAAATATATCACCTGTCAAGGGTTCCAAATATCTGATGATAGATGGTGAATCAAAACCCATATAAATTCCCAGTCTACGCTGAGGTCCCATTTTAGTGCGTTGCTGCGATGCAATAGGCACATAAACAGCACAACCAAAAACTCGTAAATGTGAAATGTTTGGCTGATGTCCAAACACGAGTTGTATTGAGGAGTATTGGTGATTGGCTATAGGCCTCAATCGAACCAATGATGCAGCATGTAAGATGGCATGTCCCCATGCAGAGACTGGCAATTTTGTTTTCATAAGCAGAGTGTGAGCTATTAACTGAAGCCACTTGATTAATGCTTCTGCTAAGCCATTTTGAGTATGGACATGAGGAACAGGGTGTTCAACATCAATGCCCAATGTCATGCAGTAATCATTAAAGGTTTGGGACGTAAATTCACCAGCGTTATCAAGTCGGATTGACTTAATGGGATAATCTGGAAACTGTGCTCGTAATTTAGTTATCTGAGCAAGAAGTCTCGCAACAGCTACATTCCGAGTAGACAAGAGACAAACATGCGACCATTAGGTAAATGCATCAACCAAAACCATAAAATATCGAAATGGTCCACAAGATGGTTGAATAGGTCCATAAATATCCCCTTGAATTCTTTGCAGAAATGATGGGGATTCAGCATCAACCTTTAGTTGTGATGGTCTAATTACCAACTTCCCTTGAGAACAAGCTTTGCAAGGGTTATCATTTGAGATAGTAATATCTCTGCTCAATAATGGATGTCCATTAGAGTTGGTAATGATCCTACGCATCATGGTGGATCCTGGATGACCCAGACGGTCATGCCAAAGCATGTAAATCTTTGAATCAATGAACTTCTGGTTCATGACAGTATGTGATTCAATTGTCCTTATGTATGTATAATACAATCCACTCAACAAACCGCGCAACTTCTCCAATATACGCTTCTGGGTATCATTGGAGGTAATGCATAGATACTCCACATTTTCTGCACTTTTCATTTCAATGTGGTATCCATTTAGACGTATATCTTTGAAACTCAACAAATTTCGAGTAGATTGAGTAGCGTACAATGTACTCTATATGGACAATATTGTTCCATTTGATAACATAATCTGGGCTTTCCCTGAGCCTTCAATTACATCTGAAGGTCCTGATATTGTTGTTACCCCTACTCTTGTAAGCATTAAGCTTGAGAAATACTTTCGATCACGAAGTATTGTATGTGTGGTTGCACTTTCTGCAAGACAAATATCTCCGCCATTTCTCATGTTCTGAGAATAACCACAGTTTTTATCCATGCTTTCTGAGTAAATGGAATCACAGTTAACAAACAATTTATAACAAGAAATTTACATGCCACTTTTATTGAATCTGAAAAACTAGTTTTAGACAACAAGTTCAGCATAATAAAAGTACATTAAACATAAATGATTTAATCGGACCGGTAGGCTTCATTTCCCTTTTCCACAATAAAGTCTGAAACATCTAGGTGGGTTGTGTTCAACTGTCCTGATAAGTCACACACAGGATCAGGTATATCCATTAGTCTAGCCTGGTTGAGAAAATTAGTCTCGACACCCTTCTCCTTGAGGGGGGCTTGATATAGATCCACCAGATGTTTTGGGGTACGACAAGTACATGCCCAATGCCCATTGCCACCACACATATGGCAGGCTCCTTCAGAGTTTCTGTGAGCATTGTTTGTATGAGCTTTGCCTTTGTGGCGATTCACATTTTTGAAGCTCAGGCCTAAATTATGCCTCGGAACCTGGTTATGACACTAACCACCATGGTTCTTGCCTTTCCTATTCCATCGACCTCGCTTGTGGCCACGTCCTCGTTTATGATTACCGCCACCAAAGGATGTGGCGTTCACTTCGAGGGAAGCAGCATTCATTTCTGGGAATGGTGCAGATCCAGTAGGTTTAGAATGATGGTTTCTCATCAGGAGCTCATTGTTCTGTTCAGCTACCAAGAGCACAGATATCAACTGGTTGTACTCAGTGTAGCCTCGCGCTCTATACTGCTGCTGCAGAAGCACGTTAGAGGCATGAAATGTGCTGAAAGTCTTTTCCAGCAACATTTCCTCAGTAATGGTATCCTCACAGAGCTTCATCTGAGAGGTAATTCTGAACAACGCAGAATTGTACTCAGCCATGGACTTGAAATCCTGGATCCTTAGGTAAGTCCACTCATAGCGAGCTCTTGGAAGAATCACCGTTATCTGGTGATTGTATCTGTTTCTCAAGGCATTCCAAAGAGCTAACGGATCTTCAACCGTTAAGTACTCGCTTTTTAATGCCTCATCAAGATGACGGCGAATAAAGATCATGACCTTCGCTCGATCTTGAGAGGATGAGTTACTCTCTTCCCTGATGGTATCTCTAAGACTCCCTGCTTCCAAATGGATCTTGGTATCCAGTACCCAGGTAAGGTAATTCTTCCCGGTAATATCCAGGGCAGCATATTCAAGCTTCGCCAAGTTCGCCATTTTCTTTTCTGAAAGAAAATGAGATGTGTAAGAACTTGCAATAATATGTATTCCTGGAGGAATATAGTGTTAGAACTTCTGGTTCTTACAAATTTTTCATTTTGATCTTCAGGCCAAAATGACAAGCACTCGAAACTTCTGGCTCGAGATTTTCGAGGTGAATGAGGAGGGCGATTATACCGCACCATTCTCATTGAAATAATGTAACATAGAATGGGCGATTATTTCGCACCACTCAAGTAGCAAGAAAATTAAAATACGCAGAGCAGGGTGAGCGATTATACCGCACCACCTAAAATTGTAATGAAATTAAACAGCAGGTAAATTCAAATTTGCAGGGCAAGATGGGCTATTATACCGCACCATCTTGGATCGCAGTAAAATTAACATAAATAAATATTGGGTTAGTAATCAATATCCAAACCAAACAAGAAATCAAAGATGTATGTAACTGTTAGGTTGAGAACTAAGAGCAGGCATGGAGCCAACAGTTCGTCGCAAGGGTATACCGCGCAGTTGAGGCAGAGGAAGAAGATGAACAGTAAAAACCTTAGAGGAAACATTTTTTTTTCGTTCGGCTGAGAGAAATGAAGGAATGATTTCTTTTGGCTTATGTAAATGAGACCTGGTTATATTTAGAGACTCATGCTGATAACATATTATAAAATATGTCAAAGTTAGAGAGAACCTTTATAGCGAATGGAACGAAGTAGAGGTAAAATATCACACTATAATTAAAAACACAAGGAGATGGCAAATTAAAGAGGGAGGAGTGGATGATATTATTGATCTTCTTTTCTGTCTGTGCTTTCTAATAGCAGTCAGAGCGCTCTATTTATAAAGCAACTCTGTATTATTACAGTTTGAAACTTGCAGCACATCCTTTGAAAAACGATTTCCTTCATCTCCAAAGTCCACATATCAACACTACCAATGTTTTCATTAACCTGCAATGTTGAAAACCAATCTGAGTAGGCATTGAAATCTACCCAATGTTTTCAGTTTCTACGTGGGCATTCATTACCCAATATTATTTTCAACAAAGCACAAATTGAAAACCACTTTTACCAAAAGTGATTTTCGGTCAATACGCAATGAACAAAAATCTATATTTTTTTTATATAAACAATATTTTTATACACTACGAGTAAAGGGAACAAATTGATATCGAATTCATTATTCCTAATATTTCAACTAAGACCTCTGAGTTAGAAAACGAAATATCATCAGATCATAGTATTAAGCGGTGAAGAAAAATCAATTTTGATTAAAAGAGGATTTAGGACGGTTATTGTTGCATTTGGCAAAATTGATTAAATACCGTGACCAACAATTTCTTGTCAAAAAATGAGAGATTGTTACGTGCTCTCACTCAACAAATATTTTAGTAATGTTTTACTTATGATGTGACATTACAGAGACAAATGCTGAAAAACTAAACAGATCGCCGAGTCTAAGACCACATTCTATTTAGTTCTCTCTCAAATGTTATGTTATCAAACCATCAATCAAAACTAAACCATCTTCAATATTGTTTTTCATGGTGTAAATGCTTCTTTTCTTTTTGTCAAAGAAAACAACTCATCAAGATCCTTGCAATTAACTGTAAACCAGATGTATAAAAAAGCAAACATGAAATTGGCCATTTTTGCTCAGTTAATGTACACCACTATCAACTATCAACTACATTTTTTGCTTCTTCTTCTTCAAGATCTAAATATATAAAGACAACAATTTTATTTATGGAAAGGCAGAATTATATCGATATATATATCCACCCCACCCGTACCAACTCATGAGCCTCGAACAAGACTAAATTTCTAACCTACATTTTCCTGATAGAATCAATACTATATGCAAAAATACTGCACCTTCAATGTATGACACGCTCCTTGACTGGGAACAACAATGCGATCTGATGGGAAGGTGGAGTGCTATGCCTGCAAAACATATCAATGTTCTTCGTCAGAACCCCACACGATGGATGGCAAAGTACAGTTGATTAAACGTAAATAGTGTCACAACTATACCATATCTGACATTTCTTCGTGTAAACGGATACCTAACGTTGGTTCTATCAACTACAGCATTCATGAATCATATTAATAGCATGAATAAAATTTCAATTCAAAAGAGTAACTTGCCAATACTAACACAAAGAAGATAATATCATTTGGGATAATGCAAAATGCCACAGAAAACTACCTGAATATAACCTCACAATAAGCTTGCACTCAAGAGCCCAACTGTCCTTTCTCTCCCAAACGTTTCATCATCAAAATCTTCATTTGTGGAATTTTCCTGACACAGCAATTTGTTTTCACACATTGGATTTAAGCCATGACCATCCCAAAGCATTGGATTGCCTTGGCGCATTTCATCTTGTTCAGACCCGTTATTGGTATCAGTATTATCTTCCACATCTTGTTGCATATCGTCCAAACATGATGGCTCGACATTGAGATCAGAGCACATATCATATCCAGTTTGTTCCTCAGTCCCATGATAAGCCACAGTCACTGCTCCTTGGTCAGGTAGATCACCAGCATCCTTTTTCTGCCTCTTCCATTTCTTTGTAGATGAAGTACCATCATCCTCAAAATCTTCTTCTTCTCTTTCTCTATGTAAATAGACCCATAATTTCCTTTCCCCATCAAATTGCACACATGGATCACGCTCATAATGCAACCGATCCAGGGCTCCACTAACAACTTGATTAACTTGTGCATCAGACACATCTTCAACAATGTACTGAGAATCTCTTATCAAAGTGCAAACATCTGCTCTGGTGCCAATACTTCCAGGCAACCTTGCAGCTGCATCTCTCACAAGACAAAGAATTGTAACATGCGGTGGTCGATCACGTTTCAGCATAAAGTGATCTCTGGCTTTTGATGTTGGCTTACCGCCGCACCTTCTCAATGGGGCAACAATGGATTTTTTACCATCAGCTGCTGTGTAAGAGAAGGCCCTGTCTGGAATTGAATACCTGAGAACCTCCTCCTTACGGAAATAAGCCCTCACTACTTCGGAACTTGGGCTAATGGTGTTAAGACTCTTTTGAGCTCTTAAATCCCTGAACCTTTCTTTCTCATCCAGGTTGAGCTGCATCAACTCCAAGGGCGGTGCCGGAAGAATTCCAATTTGTTGAATGGTATCTTGCCCACATTTGAGCCAATTTGCAAACGAATCCACCAGCTTGACAAGCATTTTGTGCGGAAGACCCCATGCTTCAGGAAATCCCACCTCCTCGTTGGCGTCGTGATCTGATGAACTTTGAGAAACTGGACCAGTCCACGACCAGCTTTTTGTAGCTTTTTCAAAGGCAACCAGTGTCTTCCAACCCTTTGCTCCTAAAGGTGCTGTTTTTGATGAAAAGATCCTTAGAACTCCTCTCACAAGATCCTGAAGTGGCTCTTGTGTCTCAAGAATACAAGGATCTCCTGGATTCAAGCTAACACGGTTCACAATCTCCTGAACCGTTAGAGAAGGCATATTCATTTCTCCAGCAAGCTCTGAGTTATTGACATCCGCCTTTTCACAAGAAAGAACCCCATTGACAGCACCCTCGTGAGTTTTGTTTGGCTCATCGACAGATTCCCCAACAGTACCTTCTGGGACTGGAGTGATCATTGCCAAGCGAACAGCTGAAAGAAGATGTATAATCGAGAATGAGAAAACAGTATGAACTGTAGGTGTAATTGGAGTAAATGGTTTTTTCTGGGGCCTGGTTTCCGGCTCCATATCTGTTGCTCCCATTTCTGTAATTGGTTGCTCAGAAATTTCTACATCTGAACTAACAGTCTCATTCTCTCGCTTCCTCTTTGCCTTTTTTTTCAAGGAACTGGAATCAACAATGAGCTGTTTATGGTTAGACTGGAGGTCGCCATCTTCATCTCCTCTACCAGTATCCGACACATCCTCCTTCCCTTGCCGCTTCTTTGCCATCATGTTGCACCCTAATAATGGGACCTCAATTCTTTCATGGCGATCACTCACATATTCTTCAATCTTCTGATCTTTCTTCCTGATATTACCCCGTCCACCACCATTCCCCAGGAACCGCATTCGAATTGAATCATCCTCCTCGTCAACAAAATAGTGAGACTCTGGCACAGAATGATCATGGCCAACTTCTCTTTTCTGCTTTCCAGTGTAGACCTTCCATGAGGGTGTGTGCAAACTTTCACCAGCTTCCCCTTGAAATTGGGCGTTCTTGCCCAATTTGTAGATTTGTTTCTGTTCATCATAATCATCACCTTCATCATTAAATTTACTCAAGCCCGGGATATAACGCTCTTCGAAAGCTCTAGTCGAAGGGTTATGTAAGGGACTATTGTCTCGCATCTTACCCTTTTGTTTTGCTTTGGAAGAATAGTTCTCTCGATTACGCATATGTCCATGTTCAGTAAAACCACCCATCTTACTGGAGTAATTGATCCCATCAAGAGCCTGGAAACTCTCCTTCACCTCTTTCTTCGCACATTTGGCCCTTTTTGCTTCTAGAGTGGGATTCAACAAAGAAGATGGAGAAGTTTCCATAGCACCACCGGGATAAGCCAGCTTCCTCCTCAACAAAGGGTTGCTATCCTCATCGTCGTCAAATTGCTCCGATGAGTCTGATTCTGTATCTTCATTTTTTACAAACATTCTATCACCTTTCAATGCTGCCATTTCTGATCCTCCATTTTGTATTCTCTTATCTCTCATCTTCTCTTGCAATGGTTTTGCTCTAAATTCAGAAGATATAAACCTAGCATTCATCTGTGGTGGGGAAGCTCTATATGATTTGTGATTTAGATCAGGAGACTCCCTCCCTAACTTCCATTTCTTGCTTCTAGCATTCCAATCATCCGCTCTTAAGGGAGAATCCATAGAAAAAGTATCCCCTTCGGTCCTTTTATGCCAGAATGGTTCTGCACGTTCTGATAAGTCAGCTCGATCTCCTCTGAGCGGTGGCCGTGGAAGTCTGGCTTTCAAGGACTTCATCTGATCCCCAGCTGTGAATTGACGAATATTTTCTGGATACTTGGCCTTTGTACCAAATTCATAGGGAGCTCTCAAGTTAGGAGGCTTTGCTGTTAAAACATTTGCCTCTGACAAAAGGTTTGCACTGCGGTTCCTACCATAGGCATAAACGTCAGCCTTTGAGGAGAGAGGCAGACCCATCAAACTGTCAGTGTTTAATTCATCACCTCTTAAAAGGTCATGATTCTTTCCCACTTTGAAAACACCAGACCTATCCATACTGCTACCACGAGACACATTTCTATCTCGCTGAATGTCAAATCCATATGTTGCATCTTCAACATCATCACCACTTATAAATTGATCCCTTATTCTGAGTGCTGCCCCAGCATCATCCCCTACTGCTTTATGCTGCCGAGGAAGAGCTACAGCTGAACTGTATGGTCCTGAATGGTTTGCTAGCTCTTTTGCTGAAGGAGTCTTGGACCCAGCCAACTTCAGTATACCTTTCAGATTCTGCTTCCCATATTTTGCCAATTCCATAGCTGACGACCGCCCTTTTGATGCAAGTTCCACACTTGTATCCACCCCATATGGAGAATAACGAGCCATTTTCTGCGCAGTTTTCCTGTCCTTGATTTTGTTGTTCCGTAAACCTTCACCCGACTCTCTTTCTGATGAGTCAGCCTCCATATCTTCCATCTTCTCACCCATCAAACTCTTCTGGATTCTCATAATATTCAGCACCCGGAGCCTCTCCTCAATACTATATCCCTTGCAATTAAGCCAAGCATCCCTTATCTGACAGAGATTACTAACCATACTGTTCTGATGCTTCCTCAAAAGATTGTAGTGCTGCCGCTTCTGAAAGAAATTCAAACCCTCCCGGTAAAGAGCAACTCTTGGTTCGCACAAACCTCCCTTCAACATATCGAACAACTGCTTAACAGGGCTCCCAAAATGAAAGTTGCAACCCGTAAAAAGCTCTTTCAAGGTAATCATAAAGGTCTCCTGGTCCATATCAGGCAGATACTTAGTAAGGCCAAACTTCTCCTCCTCACTCAAGCACTCGTTCCATGAACCCACCGACAATACATCTTCAAGGCTTGGAAGATCATACAGCTCGAAAGGAATGCTACAAGTCTGATTCCCAACTTGGCAAAACTCCACACCAGTTTCCCCCAATTCCAACAAATCAAAGTCATCAGACCCCGCTCCCGAGTCCGCATCATCAAATTCATCATCGTCATCCGATTCCACAGCAGAGCTACGCTGTTGTAGCTCATCCTCATCACTAGACATACTCTTCCTACTACTGGGAGAAAACTCCGCATCAAGCCTCGAAACCTTGAAGTTGTTCTTCTCAATTGCCATGAATCCCAACACAACCCAAACCCAACCCGCCAAAATCAAACAGACTCACAAATTTCACACCAAGCCACCTCCAAGTCCCCAAATTTCAAACCATCACCGAATCAAAACCCTAATTCAAAAAAAAATAAAAAAATAAAAAAAAAATCCTCAACATTTGCAACTACCAAACAAACAAAAAAAATGCACAAATCGAAGCAAGATTCATAACGGACACCAAATTTTACCCTAAATCACAAAAAAAAAGTTTAAAAAAATAACGAGACTGAGAATCGAACGCAAGAATACCTGAGGCGAGCTTCAATGGCGAAATTGACCAGCAGAGCACGGAGGTGCGAGAACTCGACGGTTCGTAGAGAGAGAAAGAGAGGAGAGAGATTGCGTTTGGGTGGAAGATGAGAAACCCTAAAAGGCTATAGAGACAGAGCTAAAAGACGAAGCGGTTAATAATTTGGATGGTATTTTACATGAAAATTATAATCTAGATGTGTGCGTAGGAGAGGTCGCCGTGGGGATGAAGAAGACGATGGTGACGTGGAGAGACGCGCGCCGTCTGATCTCGCGAGGAGGAAGATGGGCGGGGGCGAAATGACGAAAAGGGGCACCGAAGCGGGAAAGAGGAAAATGAGGGCGTATGCGTGTGGCAGCGCAGAGGTAGAGAAGAAAGCAACAGCAGAGAACAGTCGAACACAGAGAGAGATGGCCGAGTTGACTCGGCGAGTCGCGTGACCGTTGCGAGTTCCGAGTCATGATCTCTTTTTTTTCTTCTTCTGCCTGTTGTTGCTTTTTGGGGGCTGGCCCAACATTTGGAGAAATCCTACGGCCGGGCCGGTTTTTATCATATGTGACCCGCTTCGATCTTACGACGTCGTATGGTTTATTGGTTTTGTTTCTTTGTCATTTTGGTTTGCGGATGGATACTTGTCACCAAATTTTTCCTTCATTAAAATTGAGAATTTAATGAAAAGCTCTTGAGATTAAAAAAAGATTGAAGCTTTAATTAAAAGTCCTTAAAATTACAAAAATTAATCGAAATACTGAAATAGAAATTTAATAATACAAAACAAAACAAAAAAGAGCGGTTATATTTTTGTAAATGAGTTGAAGTTTAGTAGGAATATCGTAAATAAATTGAAGTTAAAAACAAAGAGTCAGTTTATGCTCAAAAAAAAAAATAAAAAGTCGGTTGCATTTTCGTAATCGTGTATAAACAATCGGTGCCATCAATGTTCAGCTTATTTACGAAAATGTCACCACCTCTTTTTTTCATTTTCGTTTTTTTTTTTTGTCTTTATTATTAATAAAAGTTCATTAAGTGGTTTGGATACAAAAAAAAAGTTTGAGGTTTATTCATTAGTTTTCCCAAAATTTTAATCTGAATTTGAAAAATATTACGAATTAAAATATTTTCGAAGAGATTAGATGAAAATTGGAGAATCCAAAAATTCCAAATTTTTTATTTGAATTTATCTTAAATGCAATCTTATTATGATGTCTACTTTTGAAATATTCTAAATTTTTTTTATAATTATTTATACTAAAATGATGTAAATTTATTGCTCAATTATTTGCAAGTCTACTAGCAATATCCCAACTTCTAAGTTTCCTCTGTGAAAGAAAGACTGTTGGTGATTTCGGGATCTCTTGATCCTTCTAGTTTGGGTGGTGGGCGTGCCAACTCGCAGCCCAACACCAAGCGGGTAAAAGAAAAGTTGGTGATTTTGGTTGCACTTGAGATGACTGAGGAATGAATGCGTCTCGATCGAGGGATCTTCGTATCTTGGGTTAAGGACTTTGAAATTCGTAAAAGTGAAGTGGTATGGATTTAGTGATTGACGTGGTGAGCTGAGAATGAGATGTATGGAAAGGCGAATCGCATCAACCTATAGAATCGGTCCAATGGATCAAATTGATAAGTAATTAAATTACAATACTTTTATTGCAAGAAAATAAACTGCGAGAAAATAAATTACAAGAAAGTAAATTGTAAAAATATTAAATTGTGATAAAATAAAAATTACTCTGTGCGTGAAAATACTTTCCTCCATACATTGGAGGAAAACGAGTTACACACAAATTGAGAGTGACTACATATAGAACGAGAAAATAAATGTAAAAGCACGCACGGTGTAGAGAAAATGATAATGTATACTACTTGAGAGCATTTATTCTCAAAGTTTCCCCCTTGATTACCTATTGAGCCTTGATTTCTTTTCAGTGATTATAAATTTCAAAATGTATCCTCTCGATGACAATAATAATGTATGTCTTCAATATGAAGATCCTTAATCAATTTCCTCCTCAGATATCATGGTTGACTTAGGAGACTATGACTCAATTCAAGATGATCATGTCGTGTAGAAAGTGACAAATATGAGTCCAAATAGTAGGGATGGCAACAGGGCGGATTGGGTTCAGATATGTCATCCTCATAACCGAACCCGTTTGTTTTCCCTGTACCCGAAACCGAAAATAACCCGAACGGGTATTCCTCGTAATCGAACCCATCGGGTAACAGATTCCCCATCGGGTAACGATTTTCCCCGTTTGTTTTCCCATGATGTTCCAGTTCATCCCTCACGAGTCACGACCATCTTCACATCCCTCCCCTCGCTGGAAAACTGGACTGGTTCAACGGCTTCATCCCCCCCGGTGCTCTATCTTTTTTTTTTCAAGCTTTGCCAATCAGAGCAAAGCTGCTTTTGCTGTCTCTCTTTACTAAATTCTTTTCTTTTTCAAGCTTTATCAATCAGGGAGCAAAGCTGATTTTGCTCCCCCTTCTCCAAAGCTCAATCTCAATCTCAACGGAACGGAAAACCTTGCAGAGATGGTGTGGCGTCTGGTGGTGTGGTTTGAGGGCTCACCAGAGATGGTGAGGTGGTGTGTGTGGTGGTGTTGTGTGTGCGTAGCTCGGGAGAGGTGAGGACTGAGGTGAGTGTAATGAGGAGAGGGAGAAATGGAGAGTTGTAGAGAAGAAGTGAGGTGAGGGAGAGCACATGAAGAAGAGAAATGTGAGGGATGAGGGAGAGAAGATGGTGGTGTGGTCCTTGTCACTACAACAAATTGGTCCTTTAGCGAGAAACGTTTTAGCGAGAACATTATCTTTCACGCTGTAGAGTTGCTTTTGGCGTTGTTGTACATAATGCTAGCGAGGAAAATTTGTTCTTCTCGCGCTAGGTTTAGCGGGAATTATATTCCCTTCCCGCCAAAATATTAGCGAGGAAATTATTGTTTTTCTAGCATTCCCGCTATAATTTTCAAAAAGTTTCAAATACACTAGAACAAAACAGTTCATTTACCACGTCAATTCTATCAAAATCGAAGTTAAAATAACTGTTAAATCGTTAGTTTTCATTTATAACCGTCGAAAGGTTTCGTCTATTTACATAATATCTGAATGTCAGTTTTTTGCGATTTTTTACGTATGCGATCTTGGAGCATATACAAACAAGTTTGACGGTTGGATCGTTGAAACTAGTTTTGTATAATGTGTATCCCTTCAAAATGATAGATTCAACAAACCTTTAGAGTTTATTTTATACTTCCATTAAGTAGAACATAATAATTTGTGGTATCCACTAGTGCAAATATTTTAAATTGAAGAATTCGTTCATCGTACTCTTATAAGGTTGAGGAGTGTATTTGTAAAAAATCATCAAAATCAGAGCATAGTTGTTAACATTAAGCGTAACTGATTTTGTAGACTATGAATTATCATTGGAAGCTATTTTGGTTTTGGATTAATATGAATTAACTTTCAGTACCTTTGATCATTAATTCTCGACACTAAATTTCAGTTACAGGGAGAAACCAACTTCTCGCAGTAGGTTACTTATGAGAATAATTATCTTCAACTTACAGTGTGGAATTTTACCTTCGTTAAAGTTCTCGCTATAGACTTGTTACAGCGAGGAAACGAGTGTCTCCTAGATACTTATCAACGAGGAAATTCATTCTCGGAACATATGATCTGCAGCGAGAAATAATATGTTCATCATTGAAAACTCACCTACAATTCCTCGCCAAAAGATATTTACAGCGAGGAATTTGATTATTTTTGCGAGGAATTTTATCCTCGCACAAGTTATGGAATGTCAATATTTAGGTTGTCAAAAGGTTTTGGCGACCACTTTCCAACCCTTTTAGCAAGGAATTTGTCATCGCTCCAACTCAACTACGAGAAAAAGTTCTACTCTCGCTGTATCATTTCTGTGTGGAAACAATTCCTCGTTGTACACATTTCCTGATGGGCCTACTACGAGGAACGAGCGAGGAATTTTTTTCCTCGCTGAAAACCTTCAGCGACAAAACAACAACTTTCAACGAGGACAAAAGTCCTCGCCAAACATCTATTTTGTTGTAGTGTGTTTTGCATGTGTGTACCTGTGTGTGTGGTGCTCGAGGAAGGGAGAGGTACAGAGCACAAAAATGGGAGGAACATGAAGAGAGAGTGAGGTGTGTTTTTTTATAAAAACATATATATGACAAATATTTATATTTTTTTATTAAAGAATGAAAACGGGGCAGGTTCGGGTATGAATTCGGATCGGATACCCCTATAACCATAACTGAATCCGAAACCGAACAATTTACCCAACGGTTACCCGAAACCGTGAAAAACCAGAAATTTGCTACCCGAAACCGAACTGTTCGGGTCGGTTAACTGCGGGTATCAGATTTCAAGGATTAAATTGCCATCCCTACCAAATAGAGACCAAAAGTGCCGATAAAAAAAATAGAGACCGAAAGAAGCTTCTATTTATGGATGTTGGAGCCCTTAATCATTTTTTTATTATTAGTAGGCTTTTTAGTCAAAATAGTTTTCTAGATTTGCATAACTTCTCTTAGTCTTTGAGATTTGAAATCAATAGAAGTGGTCTTTGAGATTGTCCACCATCAATCATTTTGATCCTTGGGTAAAAAATTATGTTACATAAGGATCAAAATGACAAAATTACCCTCAATTCGATAAACAATAGGTCAAAATGATTTGATCAAAATGATGTATTTTTGTCATTTTATTCTTATTTTGTAGAGATTTTTTTTTCACGGAATGACTAAAATGATTGATTGTGGACAAACTCAGGGACCAATTCTATCTATTTCAAATCTCAGAGACCAAAGTGAGTAGTTATACAAATCTTAGCGACCATTTTGGCTAAAAAGCCTTATTAGTAAGATAGGTTGTCTTGGTTTTGTAACATAGATCATTTCACACATGGATTTTCATGAATATTGAACTCATCCACTAGATTTTGGAGATCTTGGTAGTTCTCACACTTAACAAAGTTTGACGCAAGATGACACCTAATTAGCTTTTTGTAATCAACTTTTGTAATTTATTGTTAGTTTCAGACACATTTTAATTTTATTCATAATTTTATAAACTGTTCTTGACATAACAAAATGTCTTTATGCACAAGAGAGAAGTTTCACAAGAAGTGTGCATGATGATTTCTTGCTTCTTAGTACTATAAGAATGAAATTTCTCAAATTCGTTTTTGAAAAGCATAATATTTTTCGGGGGGGTGGAAGACAATGTTCTTTGAAATTGCCACTTGTATTTTTTATGGTGAACTTTTTATGTATAAATAAAAATTTGTTCTTTATCTTATCAAAGGTATCTTTTTTTATTTTAAAACTAACAAAGGTATCTTTATAATGCACAATACTGTATAAGGTTAGAGTTTTATAACTCCGTCATTGCCAATAAAACTGCCTTAATTGCATAACACGTATAAGGTTCTGTTTAGGATTGCATACGTTAAATGCGTAACACGTACAACCCATCCCATTGAAAGTTTTTGGCTTGGCTTTTGCAAGTAAACAAGAATATTATCATTAAAATCGTAATATTAGTGGCAATGTTATCATTATATCTATTGAACATTAACAAGAATGTTTTGTTTGTAAGCGGTGGATTACCCTGTAAATAAGGCTTTCTTCTTACGGTGTCCCAAACTCAAACCGTCATCTCTCCGTACTTGTAGGTTAAATGAATTTAGTGTAAAAATAAAAGGAGAAAAAAATAATTGTTAAAAAACAGCTTAATATCTAAAATACCAAAATAAATAACTATACATAGCTAAAAACAAAAATAATGAAATACAAGCAGCTAGTGATATTGTTCTCCTATTATTAGACAAAGAACCACCAAACTAACTGAGCCTTCCATTGCTCTTCCCTCCTTTCCACACACATTTGACCCTTTCAGCTTTGTCTTCTCTCCACAACCATAACTCCGCCCTTCTTTCTCTATTTTCCACATCTATCTTTCCCTTCACCATGACATGTAAATTTCAGAGGTAAAAAAATTTCATGGTGGCAATGAACATGTCAAAGAATGATGACCAGAAAGATCCCAACAAATGGAAGCTTGAAACAATTGATATTGACCCCATGGTGGATATTCCCTTAAGTAACAATGACACAGAAGGCAATGTGACCAAGAGTTCCAAGGACGGGACGTTGAAGAGGAATAACAGCAGTGTAAGGAAGAGAAATGGGGTTCAGGGAAACAATCATGGCAGCGTTGGATGTAGGGCGGAACCAGGAGGGAAAGAAGGGATTAAGAGTTTGCGTTTTCTCGATAGGACAGCCACGGGAAAAGAAGTGGACGCATGGAAGCAGGTTGAGAAGCGGTTTAATCAATACGCGGTCGCTGATAGGCTCTCTAGGGACAAATTTGGAGCCTGCATTGGTAAGTACTCGTTTGCTTTTTACGCTTTTGTAAGTTTTTGTATGCATTTTGAAATGGAACGTGGAACACAATGTATGTGAGATTTTAGAAGCTTTCGTTTCGTAGGGATGGGAGGAGAATCGAAGGAATTTGCAGGCGAATTGTTTGATGCATTGGCTAGGAGAAGGATGATATGCGAGAAAGGTGGGATAACTCTTGAAGAATTGAGGTTGTTTTGGGAAGACATAACTAATGAAGACATGGAAGCAAGACTTCAGATATTCTTCGACATGTAACGAAAAACTCTCTATGTTTAATTTAACATTATTAAACACAAACTAGATGAATGAATTTGATGATTTGTTAGGTGTGACAAGAATGGCGATGGGAAGCTCTCCGAGGATGAGGTAGCAGAGGTGAGGATGGAGACCAAATTTACATGTTCGTTCTCCCATTTTTTTTTCCATATGTTTGTGAATCAGATTTCTAAAATTTCTTATGGAAAAGGTTATAGTTTTGAGTGCCTCCGCGAACAAGCTGGCAAATCTTAAAATGCAAGCAAAATCATACGCAGCTTTGATCATGGAAGAGATTGACCCTGACCACCTTGGATATATAGAGGTGAAGATATATGTAGATTCTTGATAGCATTAATTAGAATTAATTTGTCACTTTCAGCGACTTCTCACATTCTAGTTTTAATACAGATGTGGCAGTTGGAAACCCTACTGAGGGGAATGGCAGTGTCCGAAGATAACCAAAAACTCGGAAAGAGAACCCAATCTCTCACGAAATCCATGATTCCCAGAAGTTACAGAACTCCCATTAGCAAATTCCTATCTACAACTGCAGAACTTGTGCAAGAAAACTGGAAGAAAATATGGATTGTGACATTGTGGTTAGCTATCAACATAGGCCTCTTTACTTGGAAATACCGCCAATACCAGAATCATGGACTATACAAACTCATGGGTACATGCCTCTGCATTGCAAAGGGCTCTGCTGAGACTCTCAAGTTCAATATGGCTCTCATTCTCATTCCAGTTTGTAGGGGAACTCTTACCGCAATTCGATCATCATTTATCAGCAACCTAATCCCTTTTGATGACAATATCAAATTCCATAAGTTGATTGCACTGGGAATTGTAATTTCGACTTCTCTACATGCAGGTTTACACATAACTTGTGATTTCCCAAGATTGATAACATCCCGGGAAGATAAGTTCATGGATGTTGCCGGGACATATTTCAATTATAAGCAGCCAACTTACATGGACTTGGTTAATAGTATTCCAGGAATAACCGGGATTCTGATGACAGTTCTGATGATGTTTTCATTCACACTGGCATTAAATGTAATGAGAAAAAACGTCAACTTACCGTGGCCACTCAACAAATTGTCAGGGTTCAATTCTTTCTGGTATGCACATCATTTGCTTGTGTTGGTGTATATGCTCTTTGTCATGCATGGTTACTTCCTAATTTTCACGAGCGACTGGCACAAGAAGACGGTACGTATGCTACTTAAATGAGTTTCATATTCTCTAAATCGCTATAGTCACTAAACTACTGGATTGCACATGGACAACAAGTTCGCAAAGTTTTATTGCGAATCCAAGATTCAAATTCATCCTGCTGAAACAATTTGCATCGTTTGTTTCTTGCAGACATGGATGTATATCCTTGTTCCAGTAATGTTGTATGCAATTGAGCGTTCTATTATAATCATAAAAGAAATTAATCTCCCTGTCCATGTCATTAAGGTCAGTGCTCGAAACTTTTACCATTCACTGAAATATCTCGGAAACTTGATTTGATTCATCACTCTTGTTGGATATTTCAGGCGGTAATATATACGGGAAATGTTCTGGCTCTGTACATGAGCAAACCTCATGGATTCAAGTATAAAAGTGGAATGTACCTCTTTCTTAAGTGCCCTGATATATCAGGTTTTGAATGGTAACAAAAATTATATAGTTGCTATCATGATCCGAAACCATAATATCTCTACACAAATTAAACACTTCGTTCACTACAGGCATCCCTTCACCATCACTTCTGCCCCAGGAGATGACTACTTGAGCGTCCACATACGAAGCTTGGGAGACTGGACTACGGAGCTTAGAGAAAGATTCGGAAAGGTCATACTTGTATTAGTATTAATGAGCCTAAATCATAATACTTGTGTTATAATCTATATATCAACATCCTACTCTCTAACAGTTCTAGACCTGAGGCTACTCATTAATTTTTCGCTTAGGCTACTTAATCAATCCCGAAGAAATTTGGAAAATTGACCACTTCTTTTAAACAAGTCTTGAATTCTTTAATCTCTGCTGCATACTTCTTCAAATATATGCAGGCGTGCAGCCAGCTTCAAAGTACACAAACTAGAAAGGGAAATCTCGTTAGAATAGAAACGAAAGCGCATTCAAACTATGGTCATGAAATAGAAGGGTGAGCAGAATCTTAGCATGAACAAAATGTTGCTCATTATGAGTCAAACTGAAAGCGAAAATCAGTAACTGCTATTCGTTTTTTATTTTTATGGCAGATATCCGAAGATTGTCATAAAGGGACCATATGGTGCACCGGCTCAAAATTACATAAAGTTTGACATCTTATTGCTCATAGGTCTGGGAATTGGAGCAACTCCCTTCGTCAGCATCATAAAAGATATCATAAACCAAATAAACCTCAACTTGGCTTATAATCCTGTGAGTCCAAGTAGAAAAAAAGACAAGTTTTATCGGGAATCTTATGTGAACGATAACTAACAATTCAAAGTAGTTACCTTATGCAGGATTCGACAAATGAGCATCAAGAAACATCTGCGGAAACCAAATCAAACAACATGCAAAGGGAGGCATATAAAAATGGTCCAGAAAGAGCATACTTTTATTGGGTAACAAGGGAGCAAGCTTCCTTTGAATGGTTTAAAGGTGTCATGGATGACATTGCAGAATGTGATCATTATGTGAGTTTATTCAAATTAAAAGTCAGATAAAACCAACCCTAGCTGCATCATTTTCTTTCATTGTTTTCTTTAACATGAACCAAATGTTACAGCATATGATAGAAATGCACAACTACTTGACCAGCGTGTACGAAGAAGGAGATGCGAGGTCTGCTCTTATTGCCATGGTGCAGAAACTGCAACATGCTAAGAATGGAGTTGATGTCGTCTCAGAAAGCCGGGTATTTAACTTCGAAAAATTGTCACACACAAAGCATTGTAAGTGGAGTTTTAGTACTAATTCTGTAATGTAACTGTGACAGATAAGAACTCATTTTGCAAGGCCTAATTGGAGAAAGGTGTTTTCCGACTTGGCTACTGCACATGAATCCTCCCGAATAGGTGAGCCTAATTCTGATGAAGCTCTCGTATGTTTTTATCCATAACAGTTATGAAGTCTTCAAGCTACTACAAAGTTTTGAACATTCTAAGCATAAGACTTACGGTTTCGGGTCTCTTGTTTGTTGCAGGTGTCTTCTATTGTGGAAGTCCAATACTTACCAAAACACTCAGGGAGCTCTGCCTAGAATTTAGTCTAGACTCAGCAACTCGGTTCGTCTTCCACAAGGAGAACTTCTAGAAGAGCTTCCACAGTGCAGATGCAGTCCTGTCTGTACAAATACTTCTCTTTTTCTTTTTCTTTCATTTACATACTTCTCTTCTTCTCATCAACCATTGTACATTCAGAAGGAAAGGAAAATATATACTCACATATATACAAAAGTGGACAAAATATTCGTTTTGGTCCTCGCTTTGAGCTCCTTAGAATTTTTGTTTCAATTTTCAGTCCTCCTCTGTAATCATATTCGTTGGGGAGTTATCTCCCAAATCTTAGTTTGCTCGACTCATGTTAGCTATATTTTTACAGCTTATAAATGGGTCTGGAGCAACCCATGCCCATCAATCAAGGATGAATATCCATTACCCATATAATTAATTTACATGTTTAATGGGCACACTCAAGGCATAGGCAAGGTCAGGGTTTGTGCGTGTCTAGTACATTAAACGACCTATAATATGTGGCATCCCCTTTTGTCAATTGGTACTTGATTAGGATCAACACTAAACTTCAATTCTTCCTCTAGTGGTGTAGTTACTGGCAGACAAGTTGACATGCCAGTTTTATGCAAAAAATCAATAATATCATTCCCATGAGACGAGAAAATTCTAGAACCGCTTCTCGATACCTCAATCCCTAGAAAATATTACAAGGATCCAAGGTCTTTCATCTCAAATTCGGTAGATTGGTATCTTTGCAAGGCTACACATTCTTGCAAATCATTTTCTTTTATCACCATATTATCTACGTACCAATAAGTGCAGTAAGCTTCACAATAGGGTCAAATGTAAAAAATAATAAATAAAAAATATTAGGGGCGGTCGGTTCCCCTACTACCTAATGAAATTTACAGCTAGAAATTGTTCTCATATTGAAGCGCTGGTTAATAGAATTAATAGGGTCAAACAATATTTCCGCATCTAACAGCTTTTTTTTATTTTGTTTTATTTTTTATTATTATTAAAGAGAGAGAAAGAGTTCGAAACTATTACAATAATTTATGAGAGAAGGAGTTCGAAACCCCGCATTGCATAGATAGAAATCCAACATCCTATCCACTATGATATTTAACCGCATGCATTTAATAGCTTATTAATAGGGGCGAATCCTCCCATTTGCCTCTAGTTGAGCGGACCTAATAGTCACTTCTTCTATAGTGATAGTTTGGAGCCATTCCATGCTTCACATAAATCATAAATGTCTTTTTGCACCGTCTATTTTGTCGTTCGGGGCATTAGACATGTCAATTTTTGTAGAGTTGTTTGGTCCATTCCAGCAAAGGCGCCTTTGTTTGAACTGCATTATAGTATGTTGTTTTCTTGTCTGAAACACCAATATTGGAACATTATTGTAACCTAACTTCCAACGATTGGTGTGGGATTCACATTACTCCGGTCTAGGGATGGCAACGGTTCAGTTTGGGGACGGAAATGCTATATTCATCCCAATAACCACGAAAAATAACCATATCCATAACCGGAAATTAACCATCGGGTATTATCCATAACCATACCCACTGGGTAACGGATTCCCCATCGGTTAACAGGTATATCCATCTTCGTCAATACAAAAAATATATTCGTTCAATTGAGAAATTATAAGTTAGTAGATATCAATTTCGTCATTAAACATTTGATGTATAAAATGATCCAATGAATGGATCTTGTTGAGTATAAAAATTAAAACACTAATGATGTTGGCTTGTCTTTGTTATGTCCTATAAACATCATTGAGTTCGCATTGATTTTGATTCAAAACTTTACTTTCCTACAAAATGCAATTTTGTATTCTCAAGGTAATGGTTTGGTGAATAATAGATATACAAATATTTATATATATATATATATTATACTATTATACTATTATATTATATATAAATTATATTATTTACTAATCGGATCGGATTCGGTTATGGATACGGTTTGGGGATCTCTATAACCATATCCAAAACCATAACCGAATAATATAAACGGTTTTTCCCCATATCCAAACCATACCCGAATTTTCATATCCAAATCCAATCCATTCGGGCGGTTATCCACGGTTATCGAGTTTAACGGTTAGAATTGACATCCCTACTCCCGTCACAATACTTTTCATGTGACATCAAATATATATTTATCTAAGATCACTTACCATCATTAGAATTTTTATTTTACGATGGAGCTAATCCAACGCTTGACCTAGCTTATGATTGGAAGAAAAATTTCATCGATTCAACTACATACATCTATATATACACACACTCTATGGTGAGCACTAGAGCTGGTATTTTGAACCCGACTCATTAACCCGACCCATTAAAACTAGTATCTGAGTGAGTGCTTAACAGGTTGGATTGTTAACGGGTCAATCCGTTAGTCACCCGTTAAGTAACGGGTCATCTTGGGTCAACCCGCGAAACCCGTTAGCACCCGTTAACACCCATTAGGGAGGACTTTTGTGTAATTTCATAGTTGGAATAGAAAACCTAGCTTTCTTTTTGTTCTCTCACGTTCGAACCTGGACTGAGTGACTGCCGTTCTCTCCCTCATCTTCTTCCTCAAAGTTGGCTGTCGTTCACTGAGTTCTGCCACCCTTTCTCTAGTAAGTTCTGATTCCCTTTCACCTCTTCTTCCATGGCAGCTAAATCATGAATTGGGTTTCGATTAGAATTTGTAGAGAAATTTTGGGTTGAGGAATTGATTATAATTTGCAGAGAAATTTTAAGTTTCTGCATTGAGTTATAGTCCCTAAAGAGTGAAGTTGGTGCAGGGTTCTTTGAACTTCTTTGAGAATTTTAAGTTTTTTCCTTGCTGTCATCGTCTCACGTTTGAACTTCTTTGAGTTCATCATGGACTGGGTTTTGACACGTTGATGGCTGCAGTCTGTCTATCCCTTTTCGGTCTGCCTAATATGTTGGGTTTGTATTTGATAACGACGAGCGTTTGCTTTTGCTTTGCAAGCTGTTCATTGTATTTTTGCTGGGTATACAATTGAGGTGTATACAGTTGATTGTGCACTGTATTTTTGCAAGATTGTAGTTTGATATATATATATATACACACACACACACATATATATATATATATATAGATATTAGACTGTTAGTTAATGTTTGTAATTTTGGGTAAAAGATGTATAATTTGTATTGGAATGCAAAATGTAAAAAAAAAAAAACAAAAAAAAAATTGTTAAAGGGTGTTAACGGGTGACTTATTAGGCTTAACGGGTTGGGTTCAGGTGACCCGTTAGCTTAACGGGTTAGGTTCGGGTGACCCGTTAAATTAACGGGTCGGGTCCCGACCCGTTTACAAGAGCACTATGTTGAAAATTATAAGATTTTCATATCAAAAAATTGACAAAATTAAATATGATTTATTGAGTGAATTTACTATCATTCTATGTAAGTATTGGTATGGTTAGTAGTGGGTTAAGAACGCATCTGAAATCTTAACACTATAACTATAGCTAAATAAACGGTACATATTCAAAAGAAATATGTGTGTGACAAATACCAAATATATATACTACATATTCGTTGTAAATAATTTTAATTTTGTGGTTATCCACAAAAAATATTACTTAATTTGGAAGCCAATATGTACTTCATTCATTTCCTATATGAATAATATGAAGCCAATATGTAACATGTCTATAACAGGTAGCCCAAGATATGATCATATAGTAGCAAGTAGCAAAAGTCTTTTTGAGAATGATTCTAAAAAAGAGCTATAATGTTTTCGGCCAATTAAAAGTGTATCTGACAGCGTTTGACTGAAAACCTTAAAGGCTTCTAAACGTATTGGAGTAGCACCAACTAGATGTTTCTACAAGAAGCAGTGTCGGTTGCTTTTCTAGAATGCACTTGGATTTTTTATTTAAAATGCACAACCTTTTTCTATTGGCATTTAAGAAAAACACTTATGAGAAAGTCCCAACCAAAATCTAAGTTTCCCATGATTTACCTATATTTGAAATTCTCCAAATAACAAATATTGGGATTAGGGCTGGGCACGGGCCAGGCCGGGCCCAATTTTGGAGGAACCGGACCTTACTCATTTTAAACAGTAACGGGACGGGGCGGGGCGGGTAGAGGGATTTTGAGTTTTGGAACCGGACCTAACTCGGCCCGTTTCAAACGGGCCGATTCGGGGTGGGTCCACGGGTCCAACTCTTTTTTTTTTTTTTTTTAATACATCATTTTATAAAATGGGGCTGCATCCTGTCGCTGCACTGCAGTGCACAACAGCACAGATTACACTTACATAAGTATTGAAGCATAGGTGTTCACATCAGCACATATTAATATAATCCCAAATAATTGAAATTAGAGTTCTCAAGGAGCACAGATTGTTAAATTCCCAAATGTGCACATCAGCACCAATTTTAACAATGGTTAAATTCCCAAACTGACACCAGCTGATGCTTAATCCCAGATTCCGACCATATTCACCCAAATCATTTGAACAAAAGATTTGAAATTGGAACTTAACAGAGGTCAAGATTTCAAAACCCAACAAAATCTCTAAATCTAGAAAACCTTAATTTAATTTTAAATCCTAAATCGCTAAAACATAATACCTTAAAACTGAAGAGAACTGTCAGCAAAGCTCGACTGCGCTGCAAATATAAGTCTGAGTCAGATGGAGGAGATGATTTATTCGTCGTTTCGAGTTGTTCGACTTCGTCGTTCGTCCTTTCGAGTTCGACAGAGAGAGAGACTGATTTCGGGAGTCTGAGTGAGGGAGAGACACAACAACAGCGGTTTAAGGTTACACTAGAAATCAAGGAGCTCCTGATCATCGACCATGATTGCATTCCCCATCCTAATTCCTTGCATGCATTCAAAAATTAAAGCCACATAAAACAAAGAAATTCGCTATAAATTGAATGAAAAAAAAGGAAAGAGGATTTCAGTTTCCCTGGATCGAGGTTTGATGATGGAGGCGGCAGACGGAGTTGATGATGATGGCGGCAAACAAAGCTGGGACAGTGAGAGCGAGTTGGGATGAGAGATCGAGTTGGGAAAAAGGAAAACTGAGTGACTGAGGGAGGGAGGGGTTGAAATGAGGATAATAAAACCAATTATTCCTTCTTAGAAACGGGCCGGGCCGGGGGCCCATTCCCTTCTATTTCTAGAACCAGCCCGCCCCACTAATTTCCTATACCCGCCCCGCCTTGCCCCGTTTTGTGTTTTGAAATTTAGGACCCGCCCCTTACCCGCCCTAAATCACAGGTACACGCCCCGACCCGCGGGTCCAAGACCCATTTGCCCACCCCTAGTTGGGATTATACGACAAGAAGGTTGCGGCAGAGAGCTAAAGAAAAAAAAGCCTATGTATTTCTCTACGTGAGCTTCAAAACCTAGATCCAGAATAAACCCAACCCTAGTTTCAAAGTTTCAACTGCCGCCCTTTGCTCTTGCTCAAGATAGGTGATAACCCACTACTCCCTCCTTTATCTCATTTTTCCTTCCCTTCTTCTTTGCCATTTTCCCTCTTTCCTCATCTCTCATCTCCTCTGCCTCTTCCCCCTCACAGCATCCCACCTCATCTTCCTTCCCCCTTTCCAGTTTTCTTCCTTCTTTTCCTATTTCGGTCATCTCCTAAGATATCTCATTTTTGTGTGAGTTTGGTCTCAATTATCCCCTAAACTTGTCTCAAATTTGGACTTCATGCCTCTTATCTAGTGTTTTTTGCCTACTTTTACTGTTTTCTTCCATTTATTTTTCCTTCCTCCCTCTTCCTTAGCCGTGATATTTCATCCTCACCTTATCATGTGCTCCAATCGACAGGCTCAGATCAAAAATTGGATATCAGATCCACTTCCCTACCTCATTTCCCATCCCTAACCGGCATATCGAGTCCTTATCGAAGCTAAAGTGTTTTGTGGCCTCCACCACAGTAAGGGTATTTTACGTACCCCCTTAGTCTCAATTTTGACTATTAGATACTTTCTTTGTATATATTTGCAAGGGTTAGTGAAGGGACTTAGATCTGGTGTCTACTTTCTCGGTTCACAATTTGGCTTCCTCCAAAGACGTGGCGGTGACAGTAGTCTGGTTTAATTATGCAGCTTGAGATTAAGGTTTTTTGTTGTCTGTTGTCGTTTACCTGACTTTTTTAGGCCTTTTGCTTTATCTGTTGTTGTTTACCTGACTCTTTTTGGGCTGTTGTTGACCCTAAAAACTACCAAGCCTATGTGGCGCACAGGCAAAGTAACTAATGAGCTAACTACGTCATTCGATTGTGTACGGGGCGTGCCAACTCGTCGGCCGAGCTCAGCCGGGGAGTAAAATGTGATACGTGTGGTGTTGGGCACTCTGCTGACTTCTTGATCTTGCGATTGCGACCAAGGAAGTAACACGTCTCGACCTTTGGATTCTAGAGCCTGGAGACAAGGCTGTTATTTCTACGAAGTTCACGGATCGTCGGCCACGGGTTTGATCACGGTGATTAAGAGTATAAGCACGCCGAACTGGTACCAGACTATATGAACACAAGTACTCAAAAGAAATGTATGTCTTGATGGTAAACGTGGTTCAGTCATCAGAATGTCGAACTCTAAAGCTTACTTGTGAGTATCCATTCATAAAAGAACTTGGCGTTCAATGTGCCGAGCCCAGTAATCTGTAACACCTCACTTCGCCAAGAAGGCTAATGAGATGACCTCTGCCGATAAGGATTCGAAAATCCTTATCGACCAAAACTTGGATAGATAATCAGTCGGCCTCGACGCAGTGTTGTTTATCCAAACTGAAGATATCACCGGTTGCTTTCACAGTGCTGTTTATCCAAACTGAAGATGTGTCGGCGAAAAAAGAAAATAAAATCTCAAGGTTGTTGAGAGGTTTCGCGTAGAGCGAGGGTTTGCGCAGGGCAGATTTGTGTGTTGAGTTGGAGGGGTTTGAATGGTGCGCTCCCTCCCTCTATTTATAGCAGCAAACCTTCTTTCGATCGAGTTAAAACTATATTCGGATTCGGACTCCTTATTCTGATCCAGTCTTATCTCGGCCAATCCTACCTCCATTAGGACTTTGAACCCAACCATTTATCAGGCCGCATTCATTTCCAGGTCTCGGTTTCCTCATCCTACCGAGAATCCTTATTGCATTAGGATTCAACTCCCCCATCCATCCGTCTCGTAATGGAACTCACTCCATCTTTATCTGGAACACTCCATTTCCCGAAAGGACTTGGTCGACCTCGACTAGGAGGCCCACGAACTGGATGGCTCACAATAACCCTTGAATAAGGCTTCTTGGCCGAGAATAATTCTAAACTCAGCCCAAACCAATATTTTGGGCCCAAACAGCCGTGTAATAGTTTTTAATGGAAGTAATCTTGTTTAACCAAAAAAAAAAAAAATCAAATGTTGAGTTTGAGTTAAAGAAGAAAGTGTGAAAAAATTGTTTGACTTATGAGTTATGACACATTATAATTTGATGAGATCATTACAAGGGACATAGGAGAACTTAGCCAATTTTTTTTTTTTTTTTTTTTTGAACAAACGATATTATTCACACTAAAGGAGCGGGGGAATGGGCTAAGTCGGTAAGCCTCACAATGGGCTAAGTTGCTAAGCCTCACAATGGGCTAGCAATAATGTGGTTCAAATTCACCTTTGGCGAGAATTGAACCCAATACCTCTTACTTACAAGTGAAGAGAAATATCACTAAACCGTAGTATTAATTGGCAACTAACTACTTTTTTAACTCATTCAATTTTTCGCCATTTTCTTTTTAAAATTTAAAAATATAGTCACTTGAGACTCCCTTGAATAGTGGTAAAAATACCTTTAGAATATGTTTGAATCCCCTCGAATGGTTAAAAATTCCCTTTTAAAAAAATATTATTAAGAGAAGGGGAGAGTTCAAAACTAGTACAATAATTGAGGAGATGAATGAGTTTCACCTGGGACGCACTCGTAGAAATCCAACACCCTATCCACTAAGATATTGGACCATATATTATCAAATGATTAAAATTCCTTTTTAAGTAAAAAATTGGCTAAAAGTCTTCAGCTAATCCGTAGTTTGGTTTAATTAACCAAAGAAATATTTCCTCTTATACAATTTGCCTCTCCCTAAATTAGAAACGAGAAGAAAAAAAGTTTGAAAATGAAAAAAATCCTTGCGAAATTCAAGCATATAACAGACAGAATGTGTTGCATTGACTTGTTCGAAAGGTCCAAGACCAAGTAACACTGATAAAAAGCTGACTTCTACATGACTAGATATACAACATGTAGTGATCAGTTCAAGTACTGGGTGTGCAATATGTCAGCTTTAAGCTACACACAACAGACAAGCTGAGACTTGAAAACAAAGAAATACAACGCTGCATGCAATATTGTACTGTTGTGCAAATAAATAGTGGTAGGTTGTTTGAGTTGAGAGGTTAAAATACTATAGGACCCAGAACCCGATTACTACTCATTGGACAATTGAGATCTTTCACATCACTGAAGAAAAACCCAGAAAACACATAGCAGAAACCAAGACACCCAACAAGTGAGAGAGAGAGAGAGAGAGAGAGAGAGATGCAGTGGTAGGAGATAGTAGTAGTAGGGTTTTTAGTAATTTTCTGTGGGGGTAGAGGAAGAGGGAGCATTGTAGGAGGGCGTGGATTCTTCTTTGAGATTAGCGGCAGTGGTAGGGAAGAGTTGAAGGGTCTTGAGGGGTGGTCTAGAAGTAGTAGCAGTACTTCTTGAACTAGTGCAACATAGGGATGGTGGGCCTACATTCATCATCCAATCACGGCCGTGCATACTCATCACGGACTTCTCCATCTCCACCTTCTCTGGGATCGTCATCTTCCATGTGTAGTTTATCAAGGCATCTTCAACTCCCACCTATGCCGAAACAAAAACATAATTCAATTATCCAAAAATATAGCATTAAAAAAGAAGAGGAAAAGGAAAATCAGTAGCAAAATGACAGAAATTAAGGACAATAATAAGGATAATACTTGCATCCTCTATGTGAGAATGCACATATCCTCCCATTTGCGAATCGAAACTATTTAATTTTTTAATCTTCATTGAAGATCACTCCTACAAAATATCATTCAAATTGGATATTATTTAATCATCCAAATGCATCAAATAAATAGACCGTTCATCATGAATATGTTACTTGGTACCTACATGGTTGATTTGTTCTATACATATGAATGACTAAATGATCTATGATTAAAATGATTTTTGTAGGGATGATCTTCAAATGAAGATTAAGAAACTAACCGATTCCCGATTATGAAATTTGTACGATCAAAATACGTTATGCGCAAGAGAGAATGCAAGTATTATTGCAAGAATAACTATGTATTCTAATGTTTTTTAGTTAATAAAAAACTTGATGTATGATATATACTCTTTTTCATTCGACCCAAGTTGAAAGTTCCGGCAACAAGGTTCTAATGACATCACCGTTTGTGCACCATATATATCCTTGTGTATCCGAATTTGTTTCGCTCTTTAGTGAACTTTGTATGGATAATATATACTTGCATTCTCTCTTTCGGGAGAAGAGCTCATCCCTCATTTGCGATTAACGTATCTTGACCATACAAATTTCACAATTAGAAGCGTTCAATTTCTTAATCTTTCTTTGAAGATTATCCATACCATAAATCACTTCAATCGAAGATCATTTAGTCATCTAAATTTATAGAACAAATCGACGGTGTAAGTACCAAGTAAAATATTCATGACCCAACCGTCAACTTATTTGATTCATTTGGATGAATAAATGATCTCTAATTCGAATGATTTTTTGTGGGGGTGATTTTCAAAAAAGACATATAAATTGAATGGTTTCAATTATTGATTTTGTTCGATCAAGATAAGTTATTTGCAAATGAGATAATATGTGCATCTCCACCTAGGGCAACGTAAGTATTGTGCATTTCTGTATTACCTTGACAATTGATAATTATTCCTTTTAGTTAGTTAATAAATGCAATTACCACAAACCCTAAATTAACAAACAGAACATTGTACATATATAAATTTTAGAAGACCTAAAAAACAACTACAAGTTGATTTTAGAAAAACAAGTTTTCCCTTTCCAGTAATTCTCCTTTATGTTTTTGTCTTATATGTTAATTATACCGGGCTTAGAGGGGTTTGTCCCTTAATTCGAGTTTGGTTAATGTCAGAAATTTTGATGCATAACATACCCTAGAATTTTCGAGATTTAAATTAACATAAATATTTTTCTTATCAGCTATTTGTACTATTATTTGTATTTTCTCTATAATAGAAGTGGGATCCACATGTATTGATGAGTCTTACCTTTATTAAAAAGATAGTACAAATAAATGATAAATGTAGCATTACTCATAAATTAATAAATTTAAAAGGGCGATGAGTTGTAGACTTAGTACTAACTTTAAACAGTAATTAAGCTACAACAATACTCAACCTATGCAATATGCATGCATAAAGTAATAATTTTAAACAAGAAAAAATAAAAAATAAAGAGAGAATGTTCTGTCTTTCCACTACTAGTAAGTATCTCATCATTGTGCCTAAAGGGAAAAAGGAAATTATATAATCGATCGAGTGAGAAATTAATATAGTTATAACCTGAGGAGGAAGAAACCCAGTTGATGAGTAGTTATCGTGATGATGACAAGTAGAAAGTTGCGGATGATGAAGAGCAGAAGATGCAGGAGGAGGGGACTCAAGGTAGCCAAGAAAGCTCTGCTGATTCAGCTGCTGTTGATAGTGGTAGTTAGGGTAATTGTGGTTATTATGATGGTGATAGAGTAGTTGCTGCTGCTGCAGTTGCTTACAAAGCTTTCTCCTAAGCTTCTGTCTGTCCCTTGCCTTGTGGTTTTGGAACCAGTAAAATACATTTTTGCCCTCAATCTTGCCATAGAAAGAGAGCTGGGCAGTGATGTGTTGGATTTGAGAGGCATTTGGGGTTCTAATTCCAGCTCTGTACATCTCTTCAAGGAGCATCAGTTGCTCTGGGGTAGGGCACCATCTCGATGATGATGAGTTAGCTGCAGGGGACATAATTGGTTTTTCTTAAATTGTGGACTTGGTGTGGTGGGTGTAAATAGAGAAACTAAAGTAGGGTTTTTAGTCAGTGTGTTGTGGAGAATGAAGGGTTGAAAAGAGGAGGAGGTATAAATAGATAGACAGAAGAGAAAGAAACAGTGGGTAGAGGGAGGAGAAGGAGGAGGAGGAGGAGGAGGAGGGACAAAAAGATGGAAGAGAGAGAGAGAGAGAGAGAGAGAGAGAGAGAGAGAGAGAGAGAGAGAGGTGTGAGGTTAAAAGAGAATAGTGTGACGTAACAGTAATGCAGGTTGTCATGCTAATGCTTCCTCGAGAGGGGCATTCAAGTGTAGGTTTCAGTCCTTGCGAAAACACGCACACACAAACTTGAGAGAGAGAGAGAGAGTTAAAAGAGGGAAATGGAGTGAGGGGAACATGAAAGATTATGTCATCATTGTGGAGCAAAAAATTATCAAGTGGCGACACGTGGATTTTTAGGTAAAAATAACAAAAATACCCTTATGGAACACCGGAATTCCTACGCGCGAGCAGTAGACAATCATCCCTCAATCAAGTCAAAAGTGCCCAAAATAGGTATTTATTTATAACCTATTTCATCCATCCTCATCATATCTTCTGCACAAGGTAACCCCCAAATCATTCTTCTTTTATTATATTAATTAGCTAATTAATTATTCCATTAATTAGCTAATTAACCACAAATCAAGAACCTAACCCATAAAATCATCCAAGTGGCCGGTCCTTCCTCTCCCAAGGGAGCCGGCCACACCCCTATATAAACCCCCTCATTCTCTCCAAAACTCAATTCCAATTCTCTTGCTAAATTCTCTAAATTCTCCAAATACTTTTCCCTCAAAATTCTAACTTTGGCATCGGAGGTTCTTCGGCCAAAGCCCCTCCATTCATCGTGGGCGTGTGAGGCTCTTGGCCTTGACCTAAGATGTTATTTGTTTTGTAGGTGCAATTTGGTCCAAGAACAAGGAGGAAGAAATTTGCATCGACAATCATCACAGTATAATATTTACTCTCTGCACAGAATGAATAAGATGCACTATATGTAAGTTGAATTCTTGAAGAAGAGAAGCTTGCATGGACTAATTCGATCAGCCAACTTGCAACGGTGCCCGTGATGGACACATTAATTATTCAAATTGCTATAAAGTAGAGACACAAATTAGTGTTGATTGGGAGCATAAAACACTCCGGATTAATTTGATGATATATACAAAAAAAAGTACTATGAATCTCTTTACACCTAACTTCCACAAAATTAAATAAAGTCATTTTCAAGAGGTATATAGGTTACTAGTAACTTTACATATATCATATTACCGTATTTTATTTACTATTACATCATCTCGGTGGGGTCAATTGACCCCATAAACTATGTATTCCAAAATTTGGTTGTTTATCTCTAGTATTCTTTGATAAAATGCAAGTGGCGATTCTAACTAAGAGGAATGTGCATGTACATCCAACTAAAAAAATTTAAGTTAATCACTATTAAAAATCTTCTTTCATAACACCCTCAAAGAGACAGATATATTGATCCACCTTTTATAGAAATGAAACTCATTTATAATAAGTTTTACATTAAATGTATATATGTGTTTGAAGACCTTTGATGCCTAAGTCAAAGAGTATTTGAGAGAATCTGAAAAGTTAGAAGAGAAGTTTGAATATAATTTGCGATTACTAGTTTCCTTTTGTGACTTGGCTAGGGGAAGAAGTTTTACCAGTAGGGCAAGGCAGGGTCGAAATGTGAAGCAGTCTCCCTATCGAGAAATATGCCTTTGGGAGATGCCGGACAAAGGGCATCTAAAGGTCGTCGACTTGGTAATGGACTCGGGCATACATGAGGGCATACATGAGCTAATCTTGATAAACATGGAGTTAGGCCAGAAAGTACTCTACCATATTTAGGGCTCAATAAAGCCTCCCCTCTTACATCCTCGTGTGCCTTTCAGGCCGAGCTGCAAGGGGTCAATAACTATCTCTTTCGAAGTGGGACATAATGCCCACGACATGCTCTGATTAGAAGTGGTTATATATATTTTGTATCTCCACAATATACACACAGAATAGCTAGATATGTGCAGAAGTAGTTTTAGTGGGGTTAATACTCCAACTTCAGAATCTAACATTTTGCAAAAATAGAAATTCGCCAAAGCATGCACGTATTAGCCATGCATCTTTTCGTAAAGAGCATGTGCATGCGGCTGGAAGAATATTCCTATCTTCTAATTTTGAAACGAATCAAATCAGTTTGCAAATAGACTCAAATAAGCAGATACTTTCTGATGGGGGTTCCCACTTAGGAAAATCCAATTCCAATCCCAATCCCAAATTCTCTTGAGCTGATTGCAGTGTGAATAATGTCCAACTTTCCCTTCGGCTCCCAAGACTGATTGGGGGGCCATCATCAACCGACAATCTAAAGGACCTGTGGAAAACGTAAGATTTGCATGCCACAACCAGACATATACGAAATAGACAACTAAAAGAAATGGCAGACATACAAAATTCATAAATGCATACATGCAAATCCAAATGCCATGTGGTTTTCTTTGACTTTATTTGGCCGATTTCCCTTTCTGACCACATTCCCTTATAATAATAGATACAAATTTATTCAACAGTGAGTTGTTTTATTGCGATGATAAAGTTTAATAGTGAATCACATGCCAAATAGGAAGTTTAATAGTGAATCAATTTTATTGCGATGATAAAGTTTAATAGTCAATTTTCGACAAAAAAAAAAAGAAAAAAAAAGAACAAAAGAACTATAAGCCTCTTAAAATTATCTTAATTACCACATGACACTTGGTTAAAAAAATTTTGGTTAAAAAATATATATAATTTGGTGTTTTCTTGATCAATTTTCAATGTATCCAGAACGATTTAACTCTAATTATAATACGTGAATTTATTTTTTTATTTAATAATTACCTTAAAAGTAAAACACGTCAATACTGTTGTTTATTCTCATTATAACACGTAAAATGATGCTTCAAATAGCTTGTATTTTCTCTAAGCCTAAAAGTTTCTCTTCTTTTTCATCTAATCTCATTTTTCCCATGTATCTAGTGTTCCTTTGTTGTTCACAAAAGGAACTTACTACTCTGTTGTCAAGGTTTTTTTTTTATGTAAAAAGGTGAATAATTCTTTGGCATCACAAAATTAATTATGCGATCCTAGAACCTGATTCCATTTCATTGTTCAACGTTTACTACTCGAGTCTAACTTAAAATCATTGCACAACAATAATATTGCGATTTTTTACATATGAAAAACTCAAAGGAAGTGTTCATATATAACATTATGTGTGTGTGTGTATGAGTAATTATAGCATTCTCTTCCTTGGTGTATTTAATTATTAACTGTCACGAATATAAATATATAAACCATTTGACTTTGATCAAATTCTATTTAGAAGATGGATTTTTTTTTTTCTGTTGAAAATTAAGATGTAAAATTTAAACGACGGTTAAATGTTCATATGTAAGTTTTCAACTAGTTAGGGCACTGTGCCACCCTTTTGCATTCAAAGTTAAATCTTTCTCCTTGCAAATTAGAATAATTTAAAATATCGTCTGATAAACAAACAATGACCAAATGTATTTTATGGCATTTTCATTTTTGGATGCAATGAAACATACTGAACATGCATGCAACAACCTGAAAAGGATTCTTGATCACTTTAAGGTACAATAGGCAAAATGAATGAGTTAGATAATTAGTTGGATAGGTTTACGAACACCAATATGCAGGGTCAAAATAATTTCTGTAATACATATTTAAGGAGGTGCAGAAAAGAAGAGAAAAGGACAATTCACATGCCCTCAAGCACAGTAGTTATTTTTGCCATCTGAGAAAAGCTTTGTACATTTCAAAAAATTTTACTATACAACAATGGTAATACGTTATCTTTTGATAACCATATTAGAGCAGCATTTTTATACAAAGTTGAGATGTAAGAGTCATATTTACATTGCAGGAAGATGTAAATGAACACTAGCACCAAAAACACTTTGCGCGACGCAGGTCCTTCGTCGCGCAAAGTTCCAAAACGTCGCGCAAAACTTAGCACAACGAACCTTCGTCACGCCTAGGCAGTGACATAAGGGTTTGCGCGATGAAGATGGACCATGCGTCGCGCAAACCCTCTTTGCGCGACGCAGCCTACGTCGCGCAAACCCTTTTTTTGGTTTTGGTCAAAAATATTATTTTTTTAATTTTTAATAAATATTGTAATTAAATTCTAAACAATAATTAATTAAGCAAAGAAAAGTATTTAATTATAAAATATATGAAAATGTACATACAAGATGTCCAAACAAAAAAGAAAAAACTACAAGTAGTCTTCTAGGTTTAATACATCAGGCTACTAGGTATCGACAGGTTGAAGTGGCTCAGAAGTTGAAAGTGTAGCAAGATCAGGTATTGGTAGCGAGATTTGGAGGTCGGACATCTGTATGGCTCGTACAAGGTCTCTCATATGCTCCCTCTTCTGCTCCTTCGTTTGCTTGCCCTGGGCCCTCATCTGCTCACCCTAGATCGCAAGCTAACCCTTTAGGGTTGTCACTTCCTCCTTCAATGCATCAACCTCTGCTGTGTTCGATTTGGAAGAAGAGACACCCATCTCACGAACTCGCGCTTTCCCCATGCACCAAACATCAGTCACGATCTGAAAACCTACATCCTCGGGTACCGTGATGTCCTCGATCGGGGTCTCCGGGGGAAACTGCGATGTTGCTTCTTAGGACAGGATCTCGCTTTTCCATCATAAGAGCCTGTAAAAATAAATTTAATAGGGGACAAACATCTTCATTCATTTCTTCAAGAGGACAAACATCTCCAACAAGCCAATGCACACTTCATAAATGTAATAATTGATATTTGAATTGTAAACCCTTGTGAATTTGAACCACCAACCACGTATGAGATAAACAAGGGAAAATATAAAGCTTAGAAATCAAAATCTCACGTCTCAAGAACATCATATAGAGAAAAATTGTAATCAATCAAAGGTACCAAAACTTCAGTAGACTAATTGATATGACCAAACTAGTATCGGTCTAACTTAAACCTATAACTGGACCAACTGCAAAATTGAACTTGAAAAAGCTGGATAAGCTTGAATTAACTTGAGGTATGTTAGAGCTATTTCCTGCACATAATAAATGAAAAGAACTGAAAATTTTCTTTCTAGATTCTTAAAACAATAGTTCGCAACTGTACATTCAAAAGCATATTATATAGTTCTCCAATGTTAAACAGCTAATATTATATATCTTCTAATTAACATTTAGCTTTATCCATCACACCACCCACGGTCAAAGCACATTTTAGTAAAAGAGAGATATAGACTTGTTTTTTGGGATCAACAGATATAGGTAGACTACATGAGAAACAAGGATCAACCCATAGCAAGCATTTACTTCATATGGAAAGCAACTAAATTAAAACTGAACATGAGATATTGCTGAAGCTTACAGAAGTAGCCCGTTCTGATTTTAGTCGCTTTTCAACAAAGTTAGCAAGTTTCTGTGCATAAATTTCTCCGGTATCACTATTGAAACAATTAGGAATATCATTTGGTAACTATTGACTACCATAAATAAACAAAATTTACGTGGAATTTAAAATGCATTATGATGGAAGTAGAAAAAAAAAATCAAAGGAACAAGTCTTATAATGAGGTAAAACCAAATTGCATTATCTCTATTTTTTATATCGAGATTCCACTGTAAGATTTTGGTATGGTAATTACAAGTGCAATTTAAAAGAGGAACCTTTTACTAAGATGGTTAATTGTAATTTCATCAAGTGCAGTTCCAAAAGATTATGGTCAGATTGTTATACTTACTACATGACAGTTGTTAGTTTAGCAATCAAGATTGAATTAACTTGATATGAAAAGGGTGAGCTACAAAGCTTAGTAAGCAACAATATCTTATATGAAATGATTAAACGCACAATCAAAGAAGTTGTATTCAAGAGGTCCAATACAATGAACACATAAATTCAATGATCAACAACGATACAAACAACATATGTAATTCCTCATCAGTAAATCCAATGAGGCCTTATTCTCACGGTGGTGTGTCACTACCAACTGATTAGAGGTCATAACTCCTTCACAAAGAAGGCACAAACACTATGATTCAGACGAACTGAGTCAACCACAAGTTCAGATCCTATTCGATGTTCGACTATAAACACTTTGAACGATGAAACAAAGGCAATGGTATATGAATCAATAATAAAAAATAAAAAAAAGGTTTAAATGTCAAAGGGGCCAACTTAACTGAACCAAAGCTCAATAACAAAGTAGCTCAGAGATTCATAAACATGGAGGCAAAGCAAAGCTAACAAAACAAGAATACTTACAGATTCACTAAGCTTGAAACCGTGAAATCCAACAGAAGATTGAGTTTGTTTCTTATTGTGGCCTAACAGACATCTCTTATATACTAACTGTTGTTTTGATTTAGATAACTAGTGCAGGGTTGTGGTCGCAGAATGAGTCAGAGTTCACCAATCAAGATTGAATTAACCTCGAAAGAGATCACCCATTTGAAGAGAATTACTATCATGAATAACATAACAAATATGCTTGATTCATATGAAAGCACCAGTGTTAAAATTTGGTCGTTTGCAGTGTACCTCAACACTAACAGGAACCTATCCCTGTTACTCAACTTGTGAAGGAAACTGCTGCTGTTATGCAGGAGTTCACTCAATCTGGGTAATTATCACACTTCTGATACATGTGCTACACTGCCGGATCCTTGACCACTTTCAAAAACTTGGGGAAATTAGGGTTTCATGCAAAATCTAGTAAGTGAAAATCTATATTGAAATTGCTTCAAACTGCAGACAAGAAACAACAACAATGAAATTCTTAAACCCTGAAATTCAGCCCATTTCCTAATAATTTATCCCAAATATAAACCATGATTCAATCCCCATTTCAAAATTAAAGCCCTAATTCCCATTCACAAATTTTTAAACCCTGAAATCCATCCCATGCCCTAGTAATTTATCCCAAATTAAAACCCTAAATTCTAAAATTCATCTCAATTCACAACCAAAATCCTTAATCTCACAATTCCATAATTTGTAATTAGACTTACTTTCAAGGAGAGAGACGAGCACGACAAAGGGGGTGGTGGCTGCCCGTCGTTTAGAACGAGAGGGAGAGAGACAACCAACAATGGGGTTCGAGATTAGGGCATTTTGGGGTTCAAGATATGGGGTTCGAGCGTGATGAGCAAAGAGGAGGAAGGCTACGGGAAAGAGCGGGCATGATGAGCAAGAGGGAAGAGAGAACGAGTGATAGAGAGTCAGGGTATGGGAATATTTTGTCCAAACTTGGAAAATTCAAAAAAAACGCTTATTTTTTTCACTTGTACCGCCAAAATTATGACAACTGGTGCAACGTAAGTGTACAATTAGGCGTCGCGCAAAGTCTTTTTGAGCGACGACCACATAAAGGCGTCGCGCAAGGTATTTTTTATTTAAATTTTTTTTTATAAAAATTAATGAAAATGTGACTTTACTTATTTCAAATTCAATTTTTTTTTGTATAAAACCCACAATAATATATTTTTATAGCAAAAACATGACTAATAAATTGGTAGCTACTTACATATCATTCAATTTCTTAAGTGTTATACTTAAAAAAATTAATAAATTTAAATCTACTTAATAAATATATATACCATTAAACTTGATGCGATATGCATTGTACTAAACATAATTCAACGATCCAACCGTCAAACCGTCAAACTTGTTTGTATATGCTTCGAGATCGCATACACAAAAAATCTCAACAAAAAAAACGTCCAGAGAATAAGTAACGGGACAAAACTTTTCGACAGTTATAAGCGAGAAATCATGATTTAACTATTATTTTAACTCCGATTTTGATGATTTTTTACAGCTACACTCTTTAACCCTATATGAATACAATGAACTAATTCGACCATCAATTTAAAACATTTACACAAGTGGATACCACAAAATCTTATGTTATACTTGATGCAAGTATAAATAAAATCAAAGTGTTAGGGAATCTATCGTTTTAATGGGATACACATTCTATGAGACTAGTTTCAACTAGGGGTAGGCAAACGGGTACAGGAACCGCGGGTAGGGTGGGTAATTCAAGTTCGGGGCGGGTACGGGGCGGGTCTAAAATTTCTAAACACAAAACGGGGCAGGGCGATTTGGGTATACGAAATTAGCGGGGCGGGCCGGATCTTAAAATAAAAGGGAACGGGCCCCCGGCCCGGCCCGTTTCTAGCATGGAATATAATTAAGCCGAAGTCTGAGGCCTGTCTTCCCATCTCTCATCCCAACTCCTCTCATTTCACTCAGATTCTCAGACTTCGATCTCTCCTCCTAACTCCACCCTTTCTCTAATCGTTCTCCAATCCCCGCACATTTCCATTGATCCAAACACCCTCAACCGCTCCAGAGACCCACACAGAACCATATCATTGTTCTCATACACCTCGAATTCAACCCCACCGGTGACCCCTACGCTATCGATGCTGACGTACATCACCTCCGATGACTCCTTATCGGCGAAGCATGAGCGATGCCGAGTCCGACGTCGGAACCCGGGTCCTGTTGATTTCAAGCAATACCCCAATCTCGCGTCGGATGTGGCGGAGCTTGAGGTGGTCGGGAACGCTCCCAGTCATGCAGGGGGCAACCTAGACGTAAAACAACCGAATTTCGAACCAGTCATCTCCTCCGTCTGACTCAGACCCATATTTGCAGCGCACGACTCTATTCCTCTTCAGTTTTAAGGTATTACTTTTTAGGGATTTAGGATTGAAAATTAAATTAGGGTTTTCTAGATTTAGGGATTTTGTTGGGTTCTTGAACCTTGACCTCTGTTATGCTCCAATTTCAAATCTTTTATTGAATTGAATTTGAATCGACTGAGTTTGAAACTTCTGTTGAATTAAATTGAATTTGAATCGATTGTGTGTGTGAGTGTGTGTATATATATATATATATATATATATATATATTCAAGAATTGATGTACTGAATATATATATATATATATATATATATGTAAGAATTGATGTGCAGTGCAACCTTAGTTTTAAAAAACAGCTCATGTAATTTTCAAATATGTTTATCTTGGATTGCTTGTGTTATGCTTGGACTAGTTCGATTCGATTGTTATAATTTGGATTTGTTTATCTGTTTTAGACTGCCTATGCCATCAGGAAGATGCATTTGGCAAAGGCTAAAAGGTACTTGGAAGATGTTTTAGCCCACAAGCAAGCCATTCCCTTCCGCCGCTTTTTTCACGGTGTTGGTCGAACTACTCAGTCGAAGAACCGCCAGTCCAATGGCTAGGGACGTTGGCCGGTTAAGTCTGCTAATTTCATTCCAGTGTTGCTGCAGTGCACGGCAGCACTACAGTTTGTAAATTTCATTCCAGCCCGCCCATTACTATTTAAAACGGGTAAGGTCCGGTCCCTTCAAAATTGGGCCCGGCCCAGCCCGTGCCCAGCCCTAGTTTCAACGATCCAACCATCAAACTTGTTTGTATATGCTTCGAGATCGCATACACAAAAAATCTCAAAAAAAAAAAAACGTTCAGAGATCAAGTAACGGGACAAAACTTTTCGACGGTAATAAGAAATCACGATTTAACGGTTATTTTAACTCCGATTTTGATGATTTTTTACAGCTACACTCTTTAACCCTATATGAATACAATGAACTAATTCGATCGTCAATTTAAAATATTTACACAAGTGGATACCACAAAAGAAAATGGCAATGCAAGAACCCCAAAAGAAAAGCAAAAGGGAAAAAAAATAAAAATAAAAAATAAAAAAACTTTTCGCTACGTAGCTACACATGCGTCGCGCAAAACTATTTTGCGCAACACATTTCTTCATACATCGTGCAAAGTTATTTTGCACCACACATGTGTAGCTACATCGCACAAAGCTTTTTTTTTTTACCCAATTGCAGATACAAATAGCATCATCCTTTTGCAAGGATCAGTCTCTGCCCTCTCCCTCTCCCCTGTGTTGTTGTTGGTTGTGCCGTACGACGTCGTCTCCTCCCGTTAAAGTTAAACTGTCTCCCTCGTCTCCGTTCAATTTCTACACGTTCCTCTTGAGTCAATTTCTACATGTTCCTCAAGTCTTGTCTAAAAAAAACAAACAGATACACTAAATCAAAAGAAAAAGAAGTCATAAAAAAATAAATGAAAATTTGAAAAGTAGCAAAATTGTGGGGGAAAGAAAGCTCTCACCTTTGGAGTGACGAGTGTAAGTGAAATGAAGTGTTGGAATTGGAGTGATGAGTGAAGTGTTGGGTTTTCTGGCAATTGGGTTTTCTCAGTTTTGCGTGAAGTGTTGGAATTGGAGTGATGAGTGATAAATGACAGAAGGACAATAATTTCTTGTTTCACTTTGCACGACGCAAGTGGGCCTTTGTAGCGCAAAACAGCTTTGCACGACGAAGGCCCACCTGCGTCGCGCAAAGTTGGGAAATCTTGCACGACACGTTGTGTTTAGCGTCACGTAAACACACTTTGCGCGACGAAATTTGCTCCATCGCGCAAAATGTTTTTTCTACTAGTGGAAATACATATAATTTCATAATTTCATTTGTTTTTCTTTATTTGTTTAGTGGGAACCACCTACAAAAAATGTAATTCCATCCTCATGTATTCAAGAGCTTTTTGGCTAACTGAAAATGTAAAATAACTATTCTAAAGTTTTTTTATCTCTCATTGGAGATGCTCTTAGAGGTGATATATTCACATTCTTTTTTATTATAAAATAATTTTTTAATATGTCGGAAGATATGGTTCAAAATGTTATATGTCGGCCTGCTAGTACTACTGGTGCAAGTATGGATAAAATTATTTGGAGATGTGTTTCTAATGGTGTTTTCACTGTTAAGTCAGCTTATAATCTTTTCTTTGATATAGAGGATTTGCCTGATTCTTGTTGGGATTTTATTTGGAAAATTAGTATTGTTCCACCTAAACTAAAAGTTTTTCTTTGGTTGATGAGTAAAGAGAGATTGCTTTCTAATGAGCAACGATTTAGAAGCAAATAACTTCTAATTCTTCTTGTATGACTTGTTGTGGACCAATTGAATCCATTGCTCATATTTTTAAAGATTGTCCCAGGCCGGGGTGTGTGTATTTGGGAAAGTATGGGAGTTCCAAGGCAACTGAGGAATGCCCAGAATCGAGTTTAAGGCTTAGTTGCTAGCAAATCTGAAAGTAAGTTCAAAGGGGACCAATGAGGGTGATTGATGTACTCTTTTCCTTTTTATTTGCTGGTATATTTGGAAATGGAGAAACAAGTAGATTTTTATGTCAATTTTGTCATGCCTATGGATCCAAAAGCGATCATTGTGAAAGATGTGGCTGAATGGTTGAAGGCTTGTGTGAAGTCTTCTGTTAAACCTATCAAGAGGCAAATTTCACTCTTTTGGGATCATCCTAATGTAGGTTGGTGTAAGCTAAACGTGGATGGATCTAGAAGGACAAATTCTAGTCGAATTAGGGCTGGTGGCATACTAAGAGATCATAATGGCAATTGGTTAGAAGGCTTTGCTGTGAATTTGGGACAAGGGCAAGTTTGTGATGCTGAATTATGGAGTTTATGGTTTACAGCTTGCTATTGATAAGGATGCTATTGATCTTCATATTGAGATGGATTCCAAGGCTATTGTTATGTTGTTGAAGCAAACCCAAGTTGATAATTTTCATCCTTTGGAGACAATTATGCATAGCTGCAGATTAATGATGAGACAATTGAGGAGGTGTGAATTGAATCACATTTACATAGAGAAGAATATTGTGGCGGATCAGTTAGCTAACATGAGTTATAATATGGATATTGGTGTTCTTGGATTTGATGAGCCTCTTGTTTGGATTAGATTAGCTCTCATTGATGATGCTACTGAAGTCTCTCGGACTTGTTTCGTTGTTGTTTTGTAGTTCTCTTTGGGTTGTAATCCCCCTTCTTCACACACAAAAAAAAAAAAAAAAAAATCAGCATATGGAATACATTATTATATGATAAAAACAATATCATTCTAGTAATTTCAATTGTATAATACTGTTGGGGGATGGGATGGGCATCGTGGAAAACAAATAAATGTGGTGTAAGGCTACCATCATGCACGTCCTCTTGGAGTAATGAAAGGTCTACGTACATGTGCAGGTTATGCCTCACAACATAAATTAAGAAGAAATGCTAAGGAAACTTTTTCAACAATGGAACTTTCTGTCACCTCACAGTTTAACATCAATTTTCGTGTCAACATTATAAAACATTATGCCAGAAAGATGAAGTGGTAGAGTGTCCACGAAGAATCCAACTTTTTAGAGAGTTTCATTAGCATTTCTCTAAATTAAGTGTAGAGTGCCATTTTTTCTAGTAGTGGCCCTAGGATGTAGCTTATCGTGCGTGTGTTGCTATATGATGGTGAACTTCAAAAATATATGAGTATTATGTTACAAAGAGGAGCCTTTGTCACACTCAACTTCTAACATATCAAAAAGAAATAGCTTGAATAGGCAAGGACGTCTAGCTTAATTTTTTTTTTCTTTTTAATACTGAGGATAAACTCACAGATTACTTTTACTGTCAAGAAACTTCAGAGTTGATGTTCACTGGAGCGGAAAGAAGACAAGCCTCATACACACGAGAAATTTTTATAGGTAACACAAATTGACACCACAACTAATTAGCGTGATCTGGGTTTAGGGTAGATTATTCCCTTTTCTTGTTTGGCGCGTTAGTGCGGGGGACTTATAAGTAGACCTTTTTTTTTCGTTGGCTTAGATTCTCGATCCACTCATCTTAAAACAGATGAAATCTTACCAACATCAGATTTTTTTTTTCGTGCCATATAACATTAAATCCAAGACGTCTAGTAGAACTAACGAGGAATGGATTAGATGATGTATGATTTTAGGCTCATTCCACAATCTATTAATAAGAAGTGTCAAGATTTCAGAGTCCTCAGACTATCAGTCCACAATTAATCACATCAATATTTTCTTAACCATCTATAACCAGGAATGCATAAAATTTTATCACGAAGGTCTCGATACAATTAAAAATGGAACATTCAATATATAAGTTGTAATATGTTATGTAAAGTTTCCTATGAAGGACTATTCTCCAACAAGAAAGACATTGTGCTTCTTCATAGTAGATCGAAGAAGAGTTTCATGATTGATGGGAGTTGGTAGCAAGAAGAAAGAGAGAGAGGAACGGAGATGGAGAGATAGCTTAACTTGACAGTCTAGTCAATCATCATCGTCATCTTCAGTAGCACTTGCAAACATATAAAGGAGTAAATTTATCTCGTCAGAAGAGAATCAGACTCAGACAAGCTTGTCTGATGAATCAAAGTTGATGACCTTTTAGATTTGCTTATTTATAGTAATTATAAAGATCAAGTCATGCATGGATCACATTAATGAATAGTGACTTTCAGACACCTCCTTCTCCTTGTGTCGTTTGCAGCAATTAGTCATTTCATGTCTCCTCATCCCTCATCATTTCTTCATCATTTCGACAAAAAAAAAAAAAATTAAATACATAAAAATCAAATCAATGGATAAAAATCAAATCGATGGAATTTTGGGCTAGCTATTGAATGATAGGGGTATAATTTGGGTTTTCACAAAATGCAGGAGGCATGGAAGACAAGAAGAGCACAATGCATGTAAGCCGACAAGGGTACCCTTTTTTATTCCGAGCTAGAAAAAGAAAGAAAATACAGACCCCCGCATTAGTTGATCTCAGTTTTTCCACATTTCAAGAGGTGAAGTGGTCCAATTGCCTAGCAACTGGGAACTGGCATTATAGCCCAGATGCGCGTATTCATCGAAATGAACATGTTTCTGCAAATTACGTTATTTAACAAATACATATTACACAAAGTTTCCAAAAAAAAAATCTAAAATAGCTTGTAATCAATTTTGACTAATAAATCGGAAGGAGCTAAATTCAGAGAGAGAGAGAGAGGGAGTATATGTATCGTAATAGTAGTGGCCATGCGTGACTTGAAAGTCTAGCTATTTACCCAAATCTGAATAAACTGCCATTGAGTGAGGCAGTGAACAAAGCATCGTACGTCATTTCTGGGAGAAGACAAGACACCGCAGGGTCTATTTGGTCAACACATCATCCACCAGGGTCCACAGGCCAGGGCAAAATGTGATGTTGGAGACTTGGAGTGGGTTAACATAGTGCTCCTTAATTATGAGTGATGTTATTTACACCTCATGTTATTTTTCTACCTACTTTTTAATAAAAAAATTTAAGAGTGATTTTGTATAAAATTAATTAAAAGTTATGATATTAACAATAGGTCAATCAAGTTTATTGGAATTATAAATAGGTCAATGAGACTTTAAGATACATTAAAACACTTCAATCAAATTAAAATTACAAATGATACCATTACTATTTAAAACACAAAACCTTTCCATCTCCTTCATTATAAATCGTGTCTCCCACCACCTTCAGACTTCAACCTCCCTGCCTCCCACCACCTTCAACCTCCAATTTTTCAAACACTGTAACGCAGTGTCTGTTTCCTGTTCTGTGATTGTGCATTCAGATTCAATTGTTTGTGGATTCAGACACTTCGTTGCAGTGTCTGTTTCCTGCTCTGTGATTATGCATTCGGATTCAAATATGTTTGTGGATGCAGACACTGCAACGCAGTGTTTGTTTTTTGTTATGTGGATTCAGACACTTCGTTGTAATGTCTAATTCTAGTTATGTGATTGTGCATTGAGATTCAAATAGGTTGGTGGATTCAGACACTGCAACGCAGTGTCTGTTTCTTGTTATGTGAATTCAGACATTTCGTTGCAGTGTCTGTTTCCTGTTATGTGATTGTGCATTGAGATTCAAATAAGTTTGTAGATTCAGACACGACAACGCAGTGTCTGTTTCTTGTTCTGTGAATTCATATAGAAAACCAACAAAGAAGAAGACAGGAATCGCAGGGGAGGTGGCCGGAAAACTTCAAATAGCCATAACGGGTTCATTTCTCAACCAAATTCAAAGATTCAAAAGCCAAAATAAAGCTCACGAGGTAATGAATAGAAATATACCTAATTGAGGCTGAGCCGTGGCCGGAGTTGGCCGAAAAATACCTGCAACCTCGCCGGTCCTTCACCAGAAACTGGGAAAAATCTCTCTTAGTTGATTTTGTCAAGGAGACCATGTTGCATTCATAGAGAGAAAGAAAGAAGGATAAAAGAGTCAAATTTTAACTACATATAATGACTTAAAGCTTATGTGGCATTCATCATTGACCTATGCCTAATGAGTAAAAATATGTCATTGATTAAGTTCAAAACAAAAACATGTCATTGATATATGACTAAATAGTAAAGTTTTTATTGACGTTTGGCTAAATTACCTTTTTTTTAATTATAAATTTGTACATTTGTAAATTGACTGATAATGACATTTTTTACCCTCTTTTGCGTTTTTTTAAAAGAAAAGGTTGGACGTGATAGCTCTCACGCTCTGTTTAGAGATGATTTGTCTACCTTAAACCCTAACTCATCTTTTCATCCCCTTTTATTCAGAGAAAGCAAAAAAAAAAAAAAAAAACAATGGATTTAGAAGATGACTTGTTTATTGAAGATGTAGAAAATGATGTTTATATGGTAAAGATAGAAGATTATGTTTTCATTGAAAAGGTAGAAGAATAATTTTATGTGTAGGTCATATGAATTTGCTGCATCCGTACATTTGAGGTTTTCGTTGTCAAACTTTTTCATTTGAATTTGCATAGCTCGGTGGTTTTTCATTTCAATTTGTATGCCTGAGTGGCTTTGAATTTATATTTAATTTTGCCTACTATATTATGATTAGTATCAGCACTGATCTTTGCCATCAAACTTTTTCACTTGAATATATATATATAACAATCAAAGGTTATTTTTGGAATAATAATGGGTGGGGAAATAACATTTTAATTTTTTTACTTTTTAAGGTGTGTGAGATTATAATGTGGATGAACAAAAATAAGACAATGAGATGAGTTTAGCAGCTCTCTTAATTATTTGGCTTTTTACACAATGAATTGCTAGCACGTGTGTTATTTGTTGGATATATATATATATATATATATATATATATATATATATATATATCCATTTTTGTTGAGGGTTATTATGTGACTAAAATATGCAATATTTATCGTGATTTGGGAATACTTGACTCTTTTCCTTGACGCATAAAGTCTGTTTTACGGATTGTATTGACTCGAAAATATGCAATTTGTAGAGCAATGTACAAAAAATCTTTGATAAGCAGTCCACGTCCCTTGTTTGGGTTACTAAGCCCATCATCTTTTGAAAAAATGAAAAATTAATAAAAATCAAATACTTAGATACTCACTAGTGATTATTTAGGTACTCATTTTTTGATTTGGCCGAATAAAAAAATGTTACGTGTTCCTTATTGTTTAAACTCAAGAAAAATTAATGACATATGTCCATTATTTTCTAAAACAATACATGTGTTAATTTATCATTGGACAAAATCAAAAGGTGAGTACTCACTAGTGATTATCCAAGTATTATCCATAAAAATGATACGAGTGACTTACATTACTAATTATCATGAGCAATTGTTAACCGTTTGGTATATAAAATATTATAATGCATATTATTGACTAAACTGTCTAAACTTTATACTTTTTTTTTCACAAACGATAGCGTTAGTGGTGGGGTCAAATTTTTAAATGTGAGGGAGGAGGGATTGGTGGGGATTGAGCCCGCAAATCACCACCACTCTCCCTTTCCTCGCCCCCAGTCCAAGACCCCCAAATAAGTACCCAAACTCAAATTCAACTCGAGAAACGAGAAGCTTGGTTTTGAATCCGAAAACTCTAGCGAGATTCTCGTTGTACCCAACTGAGGTAAGGCTCAATATAACCCTCAACATTCATGAAATGTTGTTATGAGTTTGATTTAGACCTTGCATGTATATTTTGGATTCACATATGTAAAGTTCAAATGGAACCACTAACAGCTCCGTTTTTAGGCGAAGTTGGAGGTTTTACCCACATGTTTTCCAACCAAACCTTGTTGAGGTGGACGAGTTTGACACTACCAAACGATTCACCATGCTCAAATCTTCCACTGCATGTTTCAACAAATTCAATTTTGGCCAAGACTTCAAGGCCAAATACCGACCACCTCCAACCAGTTTATTGACTTATTGACTTCTTTATCTTTAATGAATGTTGTATTTTCTAAATAGGAATCCTTCTGTAGTGCAGCATATTCTATGTTTACCTTTGCCTTTAAATATAAAGGATGACAAATTGATCTAGGAGCCTAGATCTACTGGGAAATTTTCCTTTTCTTTTGGCTATCTTCTTATTCGACATAAACATAGTGATTGTGCTTGGGTTAAGGTTATTTGGTGACATTTTATCCCATCTTGACTGTCTATTTTGGCTTGGCGACTTTTTCATGACAAACTTCCTACTGAAGGTGCACTTCAGTGATAGGGTATTTCTTTGGCGTCCATTTGTTGTTTATGTCATAATTCTGAGGAATCTACTGTTCACCTGTTCTTCGATTGTTGAATATCTAGGCAACTTTGGAGGTGGCTAGCATGTCAATTTGCTACCTCTTTGTCTTTTTCAAATTTTTTAGTTGCTTTTTGGGATGCCTATGTACGTAAGCCTTTTTTTCCCAACAGTTGCACAACACAATCTCTAGATATTTGCTGGTCTTTCTACTATTTCGGCTATTTGGAAAGCTCGAAATAAGTTTATTTTTTAGGGTCGCCCAAGCTATTTCTGTCATCTTTGCATGTCTATCAATTCTAGGATCATTCATGGTAGGAAGTTTATTCTTGGTTATTATCAAGGTTTTGACACTCGTATCATGTCTTCTTTGGGAATCCAGCCTATCCCCCTCGCAAGGCGCCAACTATTCTTCCTCTACTTTGGTCTTCTCCTTGGTTTCCTTGAATTAAACTTAATACATATGGTTTGTCCAAAGGAAATCCTGGTCATATAGCTTGTGGAAGAGTTTTTAGGGATTGTCATGGTCAATTTCTTGGTGGCTTCTGCCAAGGGATTGGTCATCGCAACTCTTTCTTTGCAGAATTATCAGCAATTATTATTAGTGTAGAGTTTGCATATCAGCAGGGTTAGCATTGCCTTTGGTTGAAAAGTGACTCTTCTAGTGTTCTTTTTGCTCTCCAATCGACTGATTTTGATCCTCATTGGCCTCTTCGTACACAATGGTCTATTTGTTTGGATCACATTCAGAAGATGACTTTCTACGCCTCTCACATATATTGTGAAGAAAATGTTGTTGCGGACAGTTTTGCTAACATAGGCTTGTCTTCTCCAACTTTAGTATGGCATAATTCCCCTCCATTTGCAGGTCGTGCTGTTTTGTTTTCAGACTATGCTGGCTTTCTTGACTACCGCTTCTCAAATTAATCTACATATCAGCATACAGGTTTAACTCACTTTTTGTTTTCTTAACCTTGTGATGTTGCTTAATCTGTTTTGCAGGTTTAGACTTTTACGTTTGGTTTTAGAGGGGTTAGGTTTCATGTCCCCCCTTCTTTTCCTTGTATCTTTATTGTTTGCGTTTCTAGAGGGGTAAGGTTTATGTCCCCCCTTCTTTTTCATGTACTTTTTATCCTTTTTTTTCTTGTATTATGAGGGGTAAGGTTTATGTCCCCCCTTCTTTTTCATGTACTTTTTCTCCATTGTTTAGTGTCTAATTGCCATTTGCTTTGTTAAAATTTTCATTTATATTTTGTTCTTTCATTCAAATTGTAATGGATGTTTATAAATTTTTGAGTTGGGTGCTAGGATTATGTCTCTGTTTTTGTGAATTAGGGTCTTCCACTGCTTTAATTTGTTTGTTTCTTGATTACTTTTTGTCTGATTGATCCTTTTTCTGTTTTAGAATTGTTACAAATTTTTTGTTCCTTAATTAAAATTGTTATAGATCTTTGTAGATTGTTTAGCTTACCTTAGGGTTAACTCTTTTTCAGTTTATTGTTTTTAATTGTTGTTTACTGTTTGACTAGCCATTCCATTTATTAAAATTGTCATAGATATTTGTTCTATCATTAATGCTATCATAGATATTTTATATTGTTTACTTAACTATTAGGGTTTGCTCTTAGTCTTTTCTAGGTTGTTTAGATCACCTATAGGGTTAGCTGTATGTCCACATTTTTTCCTACAACATAATTCGTTCTCCTAACAACCGTAATGTAGATAAATTTATGGTGCTCCATTGCACATAGCCAGTAAGCTTCATTAAAGGTGTCATAGATATTTTTAAATTGTTTAGTTAACTATTTGAGTTTGCTCTTAGTCTTTGTGAATTAAGGGACTACACTGTCTTGATATTTGTGTTTTTCAGATATTTTTGTTCCCTTTGCTTATAGGTAAACAAAATTCAAACTCCTTTTTAAGTTTATTGTTTTTAAATTTGGGAGTTTAGGCTGTTTAGTTAACTGTTCAGTTCACTGTTTAGTTAACTGTTCAGTTCACTGTTAAGGTCAGATTTCTGTCTTTATAAATAAAGGGGTTGCACTGTGCTCATTGTGTGTTTCTTCATACTTTCCACTAATTGCTTCTCACCAAATCACCTTCAGGGTCTTTTTCCATTTCACATCATTCGAATATCTCTATGTTGCTAGGTTGTTTTTCCATTTCTTGGTTGCTTCGGTATTTGTGTGATGCACTTTTTAATTTTATTTTTCATGTGCATGCAGATCCAACACAAGCATACAGATCAAACCTTTCATTCACACAGCAGCCACCAAATCAACCATTACTGAGGTATTTGTCTATCCATTTTAAAATTTTGTTCAGTTTTGTTTACTTTTATACAAACTAAATTATAATACAAATCTCTATACTGTGTGTGAAACTTTCTAATAACCAGTATGAACAGCAGGTTTAGATGTCTATTTATTGTTTTTAGAAATGATTTTTTTCCATTTAACTCGAATTACTATGCATCACAGACTATTACATCACCACAATGGATCTCTTTGTTCCATCCTTTCTCCATGTTCTGCTACAAAGTTTTTTGACTTAGTCAATTTAGAAAGTTGGAGAGTTGTACACCTCATTTGCTTTGTGCTAATTTTAGTTCTCATCCGTTTTCTCATTCTGACAATCTTATTTTGAATGTATACTTATTTGACTTGTGGCTTTTGTGTGGTATGTTGTGTATTCTTAGTGTGTACGGTTTGTCTGAATGAATAAGTACATCGTTTGTGTGTACAGTTGAGAATTTGGATTAATTATATGATTATTTAAATTATCCTTAGTTGCTTGGGGTTTGGGGGGTGGGAGGGGGGAAGAAGCAGAGAGAAGCAGGACAGAAGGGGGCGGAAGACACAGGAAAAAAAGGGGGAGAGAAACAGGCTGCGTTCTTTTGCTTTTTGTTTGGATTTGTGGAATCACCATTAATGAATATATATGCAATCAGATATATATATATATATATATATATATATATATATGTATATGTACGAATATCCATGAAAGCAACAATAACCAATTTGTCGATTATTGCTCCCTGCTTCCATTATCTGTGATTTTATTATTTTTATTTTATAATACCATGCATCCATCATAACTTTTCTCCAACCTACCTGACCCAATGCCAAATAATGTTTTGCATATGTTTACAATGATGTAATGTGGCCATTGAAATGATCTCAGAATGAGAAAGTGATCAATTGTGTTTCCGAAGTTCTGTGTCATGAAAGATAATCCTAAGATTCAACAATTTTTAAACATTTTTACATTTATTTGGTAAGGGATGAATCCAACTTCAATCTTAGCTTTTTCATTATTTATTATGCTGCTTTTCTATTTCCAAGTTCTTATTTGTTTTACTCAGCTTTAATTTCATTTGATTAGCTCTAATTAGATTAGATTTAGAGTATGTCTATGCTTTGAAGCCCTGACATTTCCAGGCTGTGATTTGGTTTAAGGTTTTGTGCTTGCCTTTGCTTCTGTGCATAAAGAAATTTAAGTGTTTTTCTCAATTTGTTTTGTTCTGTGCATTCAATTTAATTATTTTTGTCAATTTCTTTTCGTAATTTGTTTTTCTCAGTTTGGGTGATTTGAACACCTAAATTATGTTCTGTTTTATATCCTGTTGATTCAAAGAATGGCCCTTTCTCCTGCCAATCATTTGAACGGAGGAGGATTCTCTCCCCCTTTTTTCCCCATATGCATCCATCCTCCTCCTATTTGTGTGATCACGGTTAAGCCACGTCAACATTTTATATTAATTTTTTTATAAAGATAATAAGACAAAAAGACGTGGTTTAACTGTGACCACACAAACAGGGAGATGATGAAAGTGTATGGAAAAAAAGGAGGAGAGAATCCTCCTCCCATTTGAACCTGAATGATTAAAAACAGTTCACATTTGCTTCCATTTCCAGGCTGTCATTTGGTTTAAGGTTTTTTAAATTTCCTTTGCCTCTGTGCATTTCAATTTCAATGTTTTTGTCAATTTACAGTGCTTGCTAAATCTATTTCAAGGGTGGAAGTACAGCTAAAACCCTCAGAGTTTTAGTTACTTATACTATTTCCCCATACTTTCCAGATTTCGTTTTGGATCTTAATAATAGCTGCTATATTGCTTGAAATTGTCAATGATTTCCGTTCTTCGTTTTATTATCTTTTTGGAACTCATGAGTGTGCAGTTTGATCACCAAGTTTGACAAACAAATATATAGAACTTTTCAAATGGACTTTAAATTTATCCCATAGATTTTCTCTTTTTCTTTTTCTAATTGTTGTTGCCATGCTGAGAAAAAAAATATATTAATGGCTGTTCATTTGCCTCTATAGTATCTCTTAGTTATTATGATCTCCGCTGGTTCTCTAAATGGTGTGGTTTTTCAATCAGTTAACAGTTTTTAAAAATTGAAACAACATTATAGTTGTAAGCGTAATCAGTTGATTAGTCTGCCTTATAGCATAATTCCTGCACACCAAGGATGTAATCATGTACAAGGCCCAACTATATAGTTTGTTTCTATTTGCACCTGGTAGGCTTTCATTTCAGTATAGCCTTTCATTTCGTTTCAGATAGGTTAGGCTTCTTTTTCACCATTAGCTATCTTCTGATCATTGATAGTTTAATAGCACTTGGGAATTCAGCGCAAATAAATTATCTACTCTATTTATTTCTACTGAGCAATATATCTTTGCCGAGTAATATAGTTGCCCGTTTCTCTGTTTCGATTATTTTATCTGATAAAACTCATAAGTTGCCTATGTTTAAAGCTACTTCATTTGATTGGTGTTTTGGTTTGTGTGGTTTACCAAGAAGGAATCTAACACTGCAAGAAGCTGGATTCTGGTGGAAATTCGACAACTTTGTGGGGATTTCAAGGTCTTTCTAAGAGGTTAATGTTTTGGAAGGTAATATTTTGTGTTTAGTACTTTTGATTCTCCTTTATTTTTAAGTTGATTCTTACCCACTATCACTCTGCCCCAGACTTAAAATGCCTAAAATCAGGTCAAAACTTACGAAAACTCACATATATCACTATCTTTTTTGCTATGTTAATTCCAATCTGTGAGCATTTAACAAATACCTTCCTCGCTGCCAGTTTTGAATGCTGTTCACTTTTTGCACCAGTGCATACCTAAAGTGCCATAAAGATTAAAATTTAAATATCTTAACCAAAGGCATCCAAGGTATGATGGGTGCATAACTCAAGATTTAAAATCATAAATAAGGGAGAGCCGGGAAAGGAGAGCGTGTATATCAAGTTGAAAAGGGTCGACAAAATAGAATGCAGTAGTTACCAGGGTTGTGGCATGAGTAAACTTAAAGCCAAATTTATTACCATAGAAGTTTAGTAAATAAACATGCTCATAAAAGGATCAGTCCATTACTAAATATATATCTTAAGCATCAAAATTTAGGAAGACTGATGCTTGCTTTTTAGCTCTTGATGAAGTATTGACTTCAAGTGGTTCCACCTTTAGGGCTTGGGTTAGCAATGAAATAGATCAATAATAGCTTGAGTAATTACAAGAGGTAATGTTAGTGATTAAGACGGGTTGACATGCAAATACTTCCAGTCTTTACAAATGTGAGCTTTTTCAGTAGGTGTGTTTTGTAATTCATCATATTTGTAAATTTCCTTTGTTTTTTTTTGGTTTGTCTTTTGGTCATTTAGCTAAAAGTTCTTTAGATTTGCTCTTGAAATTTGAAAGTCTCTAAGTTGCAAACAAATCTACATTGTTTGCAGATTTTATAAATTTGGATCATTCAAGGAAGAACTTGGTTCTATCCTATTTTGAGGTATATAATTATACGCCATCATTTTTGTTCAAAGCCTATTTAGCTATCTACCTTTTTAAATTTATATTTGTGAAGCTTCGATGCTTAGATTTTAAATATATAATTCAATTTTTGTAGTTTGAGCTTACATTGGAACTGAGTTTCTTTCTATTTAGTGTGCGTATATGTATCTGTTCAAAATGTCAAGGCTGAGATAACTAAGCATCCACTGAAGTTTAACGAATGCTTATATATACATTTAAGATCTGAAAGGGATGGAATTGTTTTCTTATTTAGTAATCGCCGTGTATATATATATATATATATATATATATATATATATATATATATATATATATATATATCCAAATGGGGGCGGAAGCAGAAGCTAATGCTGATGATGAAAATTTTGATGAGGACAATAATGATCATGTTGATAAGATGAATGAGGAATTTGTTGATTATGAATTAGGGGATTAGGACTGTAGAGATTAAACCAATGGCTATAGATAAACAAAAAGAATTCTACAAAAGATTGATCGGTATTTACCTTGAATTTGAGATACTCAATTAATTGACTCTGAGTAAGAATTTTGTGCCATTCAAAATCAGTGGTTATGAAAATATTCTTCATAATGAAAATAATGAATTAAAAGTAATGATGCAAATAGAATTTGAAAATAGATTTATTGAATTCAATTTGAACTTACAAGTGCTTTGTCTATTGACAATGGATGAGAAATGAAATGGTGCTCGTAGGCATCCTTGACATAATTGTTTATAATATATTACAATATTTGAACTTGATATGGATGAGCTGAATATTGTCTTCTGTTCTGATGGAATACGCAGAAGTTCAGCTATTTGAAAAAACTCCTCCTCTTCTGGCTGTTGAGGCTTGAAGATATAGGTGGAAGAGGCATCAATAATTGAGGCGGGAATCCCGGCTATGCATGTGCTCTGAGCTGGAAAGGAGCCAAAGGTTAATGATTGTGTCGGAGCACTGTGGAATCACGTTGCTTTGTTTCTGAAATGATGGATGAATAGTAAAAGTGATTTTACTATTTATGAATAGTACCTTGTCTGAATGATTGCTGATGCTACTTTCGGTGATAGGGTCACATGTCTATTACTGTAGGATTTACATGGGTAAAATACTAAAATGATTACAAATTATTACATGATTGAATACTTTCAAAATTCAAACGGGTCTTGGGAGTCCTGATAGTCAGTCCACTTGGCTGGATGTTGAGACGAATCGTCTGATGCATCTGAGTCTGAGTCTTCTTTATGCAGCAAAACTGCTTCTGCCATGAGCTGCTGGGCTAAGTCTTTGAGTTGGGAAGATTTTTCTTTCTTCTTCGAACTGGTAGACTTTGATGATTTGGAAATTCCTTTGAGTGATGAGGATGGACTAATGTCAGAAGGGATTGTTCTAGAATAATAGGCAATGTTTTTGTTGATGGAGCTTGAATTGATGCTGGTATTGGGACTAGATCGATTGGAAATTCAGAGAGAACCAAGTCAATGATTTTTTGTTTGTCGAACTTATCCCACCATTTGACAAACCTGGATCTGTAAATTTCACCGGATTCGGCTTCATAATTCCACTTCATAATCCATGGGATTTTGTATTTGGCCATGAACAATGATAGAAGAGTAATCTTGTAATTGAAACGGCTATGGTTGAATTTTTTCTGGAAACCAGTTGAGAGAACTTGCTTAAGGTCATCTGGGATGATACTGGCCATTAGGCCTTGAACAGACCACCATTTTGGAAACCAAGCTGGGAAGTTTAATCTGAAATTTCTATCAAAAGTTATAAACCATGAATGACTAAAGTCGTTTGTTTAATGAAGAAAAATGTTAGTCCAGGCTTGAATGTAATCAAAATAGTCATAATGGCCATTATTCATAAGAATTTGCTGGCGATGGAGTGGTTTAGATTGATAAAGGGGGATTCCCCATTCTGCTTCTGTGATGAATTTTCCAATGTGAATGGAATGGTAGAGGATTTTATTTTCATAAGTTCTACTGAAGATTGGTTTTATGGCGATGGATTCTGTTTCCATGAGAATGGCTTGGTAGTACTTAAGAGTTTTGTATGGTTCTATGGGTTTGTAATGAAGGTTGGGTGGAAACATTATTTTGGCTATTTTCTCTGGTGCTTGATCTTGGTTAATATTGAAAAGGTATTCCATTAGGGTTTTATTAATATACGGGGATGTTTTGGTGTAGTTGGTTGATTGAGAAGATGATGGCTATGGCATGGATGAGTATGGGTCATAAGAACTGACTAATGCTATTTGGTAATTTGGACGGGGAGCTTGGTAATTTGGCCTGAAGTTTCCTATTGTGGAACCTCGAGGTGTGAAACGATTGGTAATGGCTAAGGCCGATGAAGAATCGGGAATAGATTTTTGTTTTACTGGTGGTGGTGGTAGAGTGGCAAGAAGCCTCCTCTGGGTATTGCTATTGCTTTTATCTCTCATTCTTCCCTTGCAAAAATTCTCTGGTTAGGAAATCTGGGATGCTATTGTGGCTGCCTTTAATGTATTCAATATCAAAATAAAAAATGCTTAATATAGCTTGCCACCGTGCAAAAATTTGCTTTGATGAAATGTTTTGAACATCTTTTTGTAAAACATGTTTTGCAGATTTGCAATTGACGCGAACTAAAAATTTCTGATTTAATAAGTCATCTTAAAATTTGTTAATGCATAATACAATAGATAATATCTCTTTCTTAATAGTACTATAATTACTTTGTGCTGGATTCCATACTCCTGAATGGAAACGAACAATTTGTTCAGGAGATCCGAAGGAAGTTGACTGTTTGAGGATACCTTCATAACCAATGTCAGATGCATAGGTTTCAACAATTTTAAAAGAGTTGGGAGTTGGAATGCCAAGACAAGGCAAAGTCTTAACATGTGATTTAATCTGTTTGACTATAGATGTATGAGTGGAAGACCACGCTAGAGGATTGTCTTTCAGACGATCAAATAAAGGTTTGCATTGTTGATGAAGATGGGAATAAAATTCTGAAACATAATTTAAAGAACCAAGAAATCGCTGGAGTTGGGTTTTATTAGTAATCTGATTTGGAAATTTATCAACGAACTGGATCACTCTGTCTATTGGTTGAATGGTAGACTGATGGATATTGTATCCTAAGAATCTAATGTTGGTTTGAAACAACTTAATTTTGGTTGCTGAAACAACTAATTCGTTGGACTTAATTATTCTAGCAAACATATGCAAATGTTTCCAATGTTCGTCTATAGACTTTGAAAAAACAAGAACATCATCAATGTAAACAATTGAAAAATGGCTATATTGATTAAAAATTTCATTCATGATATTGTGGAATTCATTGGGTGCATTCTTAAGACCGAAAGGCATTACATTCCATTCATAGTGACCGAAAGGTATTACAAAAGCTGTTTTATATTTATCATTTTCATGAATTTGGATTTGCCAAAAGCCTGATTTCATATCAAATTTTGAAAAAATAACTGCTTGAGAAAGTCTCTTTATCAAATCTCTTTTGTTGGGAATTGGATACCGTATCCATTCCAAAACTTCATTCAAAGGTTTGTAGTTAATAACTAATATGGGAGTACCTCTTTCTAACTCTGCATTTTTCTGGACATAAAAAGATGGGCAAGACCAGGGTGATTTACTTTTTCTAATGATTCCTTTATTAAGGAGTTCTTGGATTTCTGTTTTACAGAATTCCATGACTTCTTGACTCATTTGAATAGGTCTGGTTTTGGTAGGTATTTTGGATTCATTAAATTCCTTATTGTAAGGTAATTTAACAATGTGTTGTTTGCGGTGCCAAAAGGCATTGGGAATATCTGAATAGACTTCATTAACAGGTTTCTTTTGAAAATTATTAATGGTTTCTAACAAATTTTTATTTGTTAGCTGTTCTTCAATTCTTTTGTGATTAATTTCTTCTTTTGAGAAATTAATTTGTCGTGATTTATGTGTAATCAAATTGAGAGATCATGATATACTATTTTTCTGAAGATGTTTTAATTTTTTGAGATCTGTTTCAATGCATAACTCAAATGTGATTTTTTGACCTAATGTTTTTGTGGTAATCCGATTGTGATGAACCTTAAAAGGATATAAAAGGGCTATGAAGGGAAGACCTAGGACGACTGGGTCTGAAATGTTTTTTATTAAAACAAATGGGGTTTTGAAACAAACATTGTTTTGGCAAACATGGGCTTTGGGAATTTCATAATTTAATTGCATTGGTGGTTGGTTTGCAGCACTAAGTATTTTTGTTGATTTATGAAAGTACTTAGTAGGAATTAATCCTTCTTGAATACAATTCAAGTCTGCACCTGAGTCAGTTAAAGCAATTGTTTCTAAGTGAAAGTCTTCAATTATTATTGTTATTTTATAATACCATTTATGGATTCTTATCTTGTCTAACAGACCTAATATTAAACTTTTAGATGATTGTTTTTCAGATGGAGAATCTGAATTGTAGTTTGAAGAAGAACTGATGTCTTCAGCATTGTTACGAATGAGTGTTTGGGTTTGGACTCTACTAAGTTGTGTACGAACTTCTAGGTTTTCAGATTTTAAAAACCTAATTTCATCTTTGATTTTATTAATTTATCTTTGGAGGTATTTGATGATGATTTCTTTCTTAGTCTTATTGAACCTTTCCAGGGTTGTGCTAACAGAGATTTTTGGACTTGATGTTTTGGGATGGCTAGTGCCAATTTCTTTTGGAGAAACTAATTTCTTTAGTTTCTTGAGATAGAATGATTTTAGTTTAGGGTCATCGACTTTGCTAATTAATTCGATAAGAAGATCTTCTTGTTCTTCTTGTTTGTTGAGGACTGAGATTTTCTTACAACAGGCGTCAGTGCACCCTAATGTAATCTCAGGGGATGAGAAGTTACTTGAAGAATTTGAAGAGGTTAAGTGTGATTCATTTTCCGATTGACTATTGTCTGTGTCTTGAAGTTCAAGGATTTGGATTAATTGAAGTTTCTCTTCCTCAGAGATCTTCAACTGGTTGATAGTTTTCTTGACTCGACATTTATTGGTGTAATGGCCGAATTTGCCACACTTGTTGCAATTACCTTTTTGTTCTTGAGGTTTTGAGTGGATTTTTCCAGAGGGTTTCCTCTTCCACTTGTTGGATTTGGGTTTTTCGTAAAATTTATTGGTTTCGAAATGTTTATTTTTGGATTTGTATTTGTTGTATTTGGGGTACTGTCTATTTGAGTATCTATTGGGATAGTTATGATAGACTTGTGATTTTTTCTTTTTGTTGGAAGGGGCAATAGGAGGTAATCCGTATTGTTCACAAAATGTTCCTAATTCGTATTTAGCTATGGATTTATCTTTATTAACTTGTTTTGATATTTTCATATCTATACACATTTTCAGGCCTTCCTTCTGGATAATATTAATTATATTTCCATAAGTAAGGGTATGATATGGTATGATACCTTCTTCGTTTACTAAAACATTTCTAATTTTATGGGCAAAAAGATTTGGTAAACCATTGATTAATTTTTCTTTCCAGAATGGTTGATTATTGTCTTCTCTAAGCATGACTCTAGACATGAATACATCTTTGTACCATCTAAAATCGCTTAAAGTAGGACATCTCAGATTGCTGAGTTGATCATGAATTCTGGAAGTGATGTTACTGGGAGTTCCTATGACATGTATAATGATTGTGAAAAGTAATGTGTTTACTGCGTCTGGGACACCTTGTCCAATGGTTTCATCGAAGATGGGTATTCCTTCTTCATCGTTTTTAACGGCATTTCTAATTTCATTTCTGGACTGTTCAGTAAGATGTTTTTCCCACCAGGAATGAAGCATTCCTGTAAATCCATTGACCAAAAGGTCAACAACTTGTGTTTGGTTGAGATCATGATTGGTAATATAGCTATTAGCAACCATGGAGATATGTTCTAGTTTGTTGAGAAGTTCTTGTTCTGATAAACCATCGATATTACATTCATAGAGGTTATCAAAAGAGATTGAGAATTGATTTTGGATATTTCGTTCTTCAAATTGAATATCTGGAGGTATAGGTCTGGGATACTAGTTTTTTGTGAGGGATGTTGGATTGATTCGTTTATTTGTGATACGTTTGAGTTCAGGATTTTGAAAAGCTTGTTCAACTTTTCAGATAGAATTATCTGAATCATTTTCTGACTCAGAAGTTGTAGGAGATATTTCTGTTTGGGAAGTCTCTGGATGTTTGAGAACTTGAATAGTTTGTTCTGATTTTAGTTCTTTCATCATTTGATCTATTTTTTGACTCGTGGAAGTTGTTCGCAAAGCGATTGTGTGTGAAGAGGATTATGGGAAGTTGATGAGAGGTTTTTCTTTGGCAGGGATTTTTGGTTGGGACAATTTGTCAATTTTGATTTCAATTTTATCTAATTGTTTTCCTATAGTATGGAGACTCTGGTTGGCGAAGTTGTTTTGTTCAATGACTGATTTAACTCCTGAATCTTCCTTGGGAAGTTTAAAATGAGTTGCTGGGATTTGGGTATTACCCTTTGTGATGAGAATTGTTTCTTGTGGAGGATGACTAGAAGAGACAATGGTTTTGTCTTCTTTAAGCCAATTTTCTTTGGTTATGACCTCTAATTTCTTTTCAGACTCGTAATATTTCTCAACGAAATCGAAGAAAAATACTTCAAATCTATATTTGTTCATAAAACTTTTCCATTCTTCATAAATTTCCAATTTATGTTATTGTGTGTATTTATTTCAGGAAATATTCCTTTGTGGAATATTTTCTGGTGCCTCAATGTACGCATTGAGTTTTTTCTTGTTATATTTGAATTGTTTGTTTAAAACTAAAAGTTGGTGATGGACTTGACTTGCGTCAAAGTCAAATTCTGTAGGAGATGTTTGTTCTCCTTGGTCTTGGGTGTTAGGTTGGTATCGTGGGTGTGTAACCTGAGAGTTGGTTTCTACTGATTTTACTTTTATATTTATTAGATCATTGATCAATTCTTGTTGGGTAACAGATGTACTAGGATCTACTGATTTTAATGTCCTATTGGCTAAGGAATTGATTAATTCTTGATCTTGACCCATCCTATCAGTTGGTATGGATCCAGAAAAAGAATTTCTGCTAGGAGCAAGTGATTTATGTTATTGGGAAGACTCACAAGATTTTCTGGCTGGACAGTCAAAGTTGATTTTAACTGTTCCATCGAAGTGTTGTTCTATGTTGTCTAGATTGACTAGATTGTTTTGGATACTGACTGGTTTGCTTTCGTTAATCAAACACCAATCTGCAGGTAGACTAATATCTGACCACCTAATGGTTCTAGGTACTTTGATGTTTGCATTTTCTTGGGTTGTTTGAATTAGGAGTGTATGGTCTAGTGGACTTTTGGTTAAAGCTTGGAAGTTCATGTTTGTGCCAGTGACTTTGTAGTAAACTTTGTAAATTAATGCCAATGGCTGTGTTCCTTCTAGGACTTGATATCCTGAAGTTTTGATGTTTAATGTGAGTGCTTTCAGCATGTGGGGGTCTGAAAGTCTTATTGTGAGATCTGGAAAGCAATCAAAATGGATATGTCCGTTGTAAAGGCTAGACTCAATCATTCCAAGTATGTTATCACTGAAGTCAGTGAACCTTGCATCTCGGAGGCATAACAAAATAGAGGTATTAAGGCCTCTACATGTTAATGGTTTGATTGCTATTTGGACTAGGCCAATATGAATGTAGTTATGACCATCTTTCCTATGGGATTTGATTTGTTCAGGTGTGAACAATTGACATGTTTCATGTTCTTTGCTAAGAGCATATGCTTTTTCAACTGTTTTAACATGATGTTCAATTCTAAAAGAGGCTACTAACCATTTCTTTTTATAAATATTTTTACTTGAAACCTTGGGGATATTCCAATCTCCAAAATCGACATTATCATCGGTTTGAAAATCAAGTTTTTGTTCTTCATTAACAATATCTGGTATTGTTCCTAAACTGGATCTAGAGCTAGTGCTGGCCATTGAATTAGATCTAAATAATCTACTCCTAGGTTTCAAAATACAAACAATCAAAATACAAAAAACTTAAATGCGTCACCTTCCTCGCGTATTCGCTAAACTCCTTCCCCGCTCATGCGATCCGCTCATGCCTCTACCTGGGACTTATTATGTAGAACACGCCTTATTGTTTGGTTGGGGAGTCTAACAAACGTACCTAAAAGATTAACAAATAAGATAGACTGTAAATTAAAAGGCTGAAAATTGAAGCAAACTTGTAGATTGTAAAGAATATATATCTATATATATATATATATGTATGTATGTATGTATACTTTTGGTAGTGTCATTACCATATGCTTTTGGTCCAACGATTCTAACCTATATTATTTCATTTATATACTTTTGGTAGTCTGTCATTGCCATATGCTTTTGCTGGAAATGAGGTATCCCTCCTTGCTTTTACTTCAACTACTAAAATCATCTGCTACCCCATAATTTTCAACAAGCGTACTCCACAGTGAACCATTATTTGCTCTATTTAACCTATTCCTTCTAAAACCAACGTTCTCACACTCTAACCCCTGTACTAATTCAGAACCGACTGGGATACCTCATGCTTGCTTTAGGCCTTTAAATTAATATGGTGACAGATGATGGATTCCCGTTGTTAGCAGCTTTTCTTTCGTGAAATGTAAATTTGTCGTGGATTAAGTCCGTTGAATTGTCACAGGTAGAGTCCATTGCACTGCCGCAAATTGAGTTACTTTTTCCTGTGTCCATTTGTTTGCGCTTCAAATTCTTACTCTCAATCTTACTGATCTGTTGTAGTTTAGATCAAAGTCTCATTACAACATCGTGATCTGCTTTTCTTGCTGCCTTTGATCTAGGGGTCCGGACCTATTGCATTTGAATCAAGGCTTTGGTATGTCACCTAAACTAAGATGCATTGTTTCCCCGTGCTTTCCGTTTGAGTTAATGCAGATTTATAATTTTTCAATCGATTGTTTCATTTTATCAGCTTATGTCATTCGTCTGCTCTCTGCTTTGTTTCTCAGTCTTGGTTATCTCTATGATCCTTTGATACTTCTCGAGTTCATTGGTTTCTTTGTTTTTGTTGGTTTTAATTTAGTCTCAACCATTCTATTATTGTTCAAAGGTGCATTGATGTCATTTGTGATTTTGCTTTAATTAGGTGTTCCTAATTCTTAGTCGAATGAATGTTGTTAGCCATTTTATATGTTTTTTTGTCAATTGCATTCTTTCTTTGTTGTGTTTTCAATTTTCCAAACCATTCTTCAGACATTAGTTACTTTGGTTGGTGTGGTTGGTGTTTTCGTTAGGTTTTCCTAAGAGTTAACCCTCTCATCCCTCCCAAAGTACTTTAATGAGTGCTGTTAATAACTATTATCTCCGAACAAACCTAACTTATATCCAAAAAACTCACAGCTTCTATATTTGAGTTTTAAAAATCTTTTACAATGTTATTTTAAGACCTAGAAGCTAACTAGATTTTTCTTTCTAAAATACATAAATATTAACGTTGTATTTAATTTGTCATTCAGGGTTAATAAAATGGTGAAAGAGATTTATCGAAGCGAACAACAAATTCTAGGAGGCGTTTTGGTAAAAAATTTAAGGGAACTGATTAAGGCTCGACACGATGAAAAGAATGAAGGAACGATAAAGAAATATTCCGATATTGCCCCAGGACCCAATACAAAGAAATCAGTCAAAATAGAAAAAACAAGGTTCGGTTTGCGTGTTTATGGTAAGGGCCCAAACCGAAACAAATTGGTGGTCCACACTATCTATCCTCCTGAAAATCGTAGTAATTCACCAAAAGAACAAGTTCTGTTGGATGAAGCAGTTTGGCTTTTGTTTAAAAGGTGTCTCAATCGTATCTACACGTTTGGTTGCTGCAAGAAGATTCTAATTTTTTTGCTCTTCCTTTCCTCCACTGTAAGGGCTTTTTGGGCTTTAACTATATAAAGACAGAACAGTTGTTAGATAAGATAAAGGCCGTGTAATTCTTTTTTGTAGGGTCATGATGCCAATTATGTAAACAATTAACCTTTTTACCGTTTTTAGAATAAGCTATTGGCATTACTCTTTTTTGCACCTCTTTGTTACACTCCTATCTCACGAATTAATGTTTTTTCCTAACAATAACCTAATCGATCTGGGATTATGTTTCTTTGCTTATATATTTTTTGCATTTTTGTTGTAAATAACATCCTTTAACTCATACGTCTTTGCTAGGTATAAACTTTTAAGACATTTGTTATATATGGGTGCGTTTGTTGTACCGGACTATCTCGAATTGGACTAGCTTCAGGGACTAAGTTGGACTGGCTTAGATTAGACAAAGCCAGACTGAGTTAGTGAAGCGTTTGATGCAGTGTCGGACTAAAAAACAAAATAATTAATAAATTATAGTATTATAATATTTAATATACATATAATAATATTTTATTATGAATTCAACATTTTCCTTCTAAAAATTTACTCTTCTACGGTTCTACCTTTCTCTAAAGAGTACTTTCTTCCTCTCTGGTTTCATCGCCCATTATTCCCTTTTCCTCCCATCTTTTTTCCTTCAAAATGCTTCAAAGTTCAATTCCATTTTTTCTGCAAAACACTTCAAAATCATTTTCCTGCAAAATCGTCCCCAAAGCTACTATCTCCTCCCTCTCCATCTCTCCATCTCTTTTTGGGCTTTCTGGGTTCGGTCGTCTGGGTTTTCTGAGTTCAATTTTTCTGGGTTTTCTGGTTGTGGGAAGCAAGGAAAAAGGAGATAGAAGGGGCAAAGCGAAGCAGAGGTAGCAAAAGACCCGTCTTTGCCGTCGTTCGGGTCAACCCATATGGGAAAAGTCCCTAAATCACCGACCCACATGCTAAAAGGGCGCTGGGTTTGCGGGACAACGAAGATCAGGGACAACTGTTTCTAGTTTGATCACTGGAGAAGGGGGCTGATGCTGCTCATGTGGGTTCGTGGGACGCTGCTTACAGATGAGGGAGACGGGACTAGCAATCCCGTTGTTTTTGGGGGGCCTCTCTAAGACCTCCTGGTGAGGGATTTAGTCGAGGTGAATCCTCCATTGTCCCATTAAACTTAGTCCCGCCAGTGAACAAGCACGGATTGCACTAATTTTTAATCTAGGCCAGTCCAGTGAGAGCTAAAGAAGGCAAACAAACACCCCTATATGTTTTGGAATTCTTGGTGAACATGCCGTTCTCATAAACAGATTGTTTATTTCGTTATGTGTTCTCATGGCGAAATTGAGAGAATTTGTTTTTAAATTCCAACTTTAGTTGGTATTTATGAAAATTCTATTCTCTTTTTAAACCCTTCAAATTTTAGTTAGTTCCTCAACAATTTTTAATTCCTTTCTCCAAAAAATATATTTTTGTGGATCTTTGGCTTTGTGAGTTTTTTGCAGCCATATCTAAATTGTTAAAAACTATGTTAATTAATATGATTTTTCGGTTTTTTTTCAAGTGGGGAAGAAGTGAGCAACAAATTTATATTGTTACTTTCGGTTACTCTATAATTATTTCAATATGGAAGTCATGGATATCATGTAAAAATTGCAACAATTTAAAATACAAAAGGTACATACGGTGTGAAAAAGGTAGGTTTAAAGATGGTGACGTTTGACTGCATGCCAAGATTGATACTCATGCTTTCATAGTTGTGTTGATAGTCGTAAAAAATGATGACGATGACAATGGTCACCTCACTATTCCTTTGCAGTAAATTTAAATGTTTTGGTCTTTAGTAACTACTCAACTTAATAGTTTTTAACTATAGCAAATGTGATTCATAAAGTTGAATTTGATTCAACTCAAGGGTGTCAATTTAAAATATAAATTGGGGGTTTACATTTTTCGGATCTTCAACTATGGTTAAAAAACGGTTGATCATTTTTGAGCGGAATTTCAACTTGAATTACTACCATGATAAAATGTTTAACATGCTTACTCACCTTGCACTGACGTCAATCCATTCATTTCACTCTTACAAATTTTCATGATTGTTTTCATTTTTTGTTTTCCTTATAAATGAATTTGTTCCACTCGACTTATGGATGTGTTCACATGTTTATGTGGTGGTGCTCAAATTCAAAACATCTAAGACTATTTCTATCATTATTAATATATATCAAACTAAACGTTTAATAAGAGTCCGACCTAAGAGCTTTGTGAACAGGAACGATGAAATCACATCATAGGTTTCTATAAATCTCTAAACATATTTAATGAAACTGTTTTGAAGCATCTACGAAATCAAACAGAAATTGAATGCAAACTTTAATACTCCGACTCTCTAATAATGCATATCCTTTAGGATGCATGACAATTGTTTTCTATGTATGTTGTTAGTGTTCGAAATTAAGGCCTTACACTTTACATCTTGCATAATCTATTGGTCTTAAGTAAATCCAACCTAAATAATTTTTTCCTTTTTGTCAATTTTATGAATGCATGTCTTGCAATATTAATGTTGTTGAGTTGTTCATTAGTTTTTATAGTTTGATATTTGTTCTATTTTTGGCTTCTCTCTAATTAAATATATTTTTATATTTTGTCTTCCTCTTCCTGTAGGTTCTGTTTTTATCGTTAGGATCCTTTATTCTTTTTTGGTGGCATTCATACACGTCTACGCTTTCGTCTATATAACGGTTATATTTCTATCACTTTAAAGAAGCTTCACCTTTTTTATTTGCTTTTACTTTTTTCTCGATTTTCACATCCAATTGTTGATGCATGCTTTTTTAGATCATAATAACATCGTTATTCAATATTTATGCTGGTTTCATTTATCACAATTTTTTAGCAATCATCGTTCACTTAATTTGTTCATTTTCCACTCTTTTTACTAAGTGGTTGCGATTTTGAAGACGTCTTGCTTTAATGGGCTATGGTTTACCACTTATTTCATATGGTTAACATAGTTGTTCACCATCACATTACTTTTATTAGAAAGTAAACAACTGCCGTTTGGTTTTTTCCGTTTATGTAGAATTATGTCTAGCATAATAGGGGTATCCAAGCATAGGAGAATAGGTTGTTAATCTTAATGATATGGTGTTGCAAGATGTTCCCACCGCTTATGACGATGAATACAACAGTACTTTAACCTCTTTAGTATTCTCAAACAAAGGAAACAATAGTCTCCAAACATTTGCACCAAGTTTTGAACAAAATACTCCCATTGGTGGTGTTTTTACGTCACATTTGGCAGCTGGAATGAGTTCTCATCAAGTTTTTGTACCTCTTCTTATCGCTGATCGTGCCACTGTGCACTGTCTGTTGGCCAGAAATACTCCAATTATTCATTCTGTTACAAACCCGCTCATTACTGGGCAGGCCACCTATCAGGAAAAAAAAAAAGTGTATGCACTCTTTCAATCTAACTTTTTGTATTTCCTTACGGATTGCAAAATTTGACTTTCCTCCGTTAATTAATTTATATCAATTACTCTTTCTTTTTATAGGGATTGATCTAGAATACGTTGATTTTGGATTAAGAAATTATCAATGTCAGTATTGCAGTGCTCTATTTTGGTCTGCAGAACAAAAAAAAATCCTGAGCGCCCTTCTTTTGTTTCTACCCTGCAGTTTACTGGGTGTTGCATGACTCAAAAAGTGCAATTCCCACGTCCTAAACCCACTCCCGCTTTTTTGGATCATTTGTTAAACCCCACAAATTCTCAAAGTTTTTTGCAATTCAAAAAAAATATTAGATCATATAATTCAATGATGGCGTTAACTTCAATGGGGGCCAAAGTTGATGGATCGATCAACAAGGGTCGAGGTCCATATGTTTTTAAAATAAATGGTCAAGTGCATAATTTGATGGGTTCTTTGTTGCCTCCAGAAGGCGACGATCTAAATTTGCACAACTGTACATTTATGACACTCAAAATGAAGTCAGCAATCGTATCGGTTGTTTCAAAATATCAGAAGCATCTGAAAAACTCGATCAACAAGTTGTTGTTGGCCTCATTAAAATGCTAGACGAGTGTAATGAAGTCGTTCAACTTTTTAGGCAAGCCAGGGATAGAATTGATGAAAGATCCACAAGTAATTTACGCCTACGTTTGTACGGTGCACAGAGCAACCATGATATGCAGTACAATCTACCGGCATGTGTCGGGATAGGCAGCTTGATAGTTGGGGTCATTGGCCAATTTCACACCGAAAGAGATATTGTTGTGGAGCATAAAACAGATGGCCTACAGAGAACCATAAAGTTACATCCTAAATACATGGCTCCTCAATATCCTCTTCTTTTCCCATACGGTGAAGATGGGTACAGAAAAGGTCTTCCTTGGAATCCAAATTTTAGGGGGAAAAAACCAAAGAAAGGGGGGGGGGGGGGGGTAACAATGAGAGCATTTTTGGGTTATGAAATTCAGGATAGACCAGGACAAAGTGACACCCTGTTAAAGGGCGGTAGATTGTTTCAACAATACTTAGTTGATGCATATGCGACTCTTGAAGAAGATTGATTAGACTTCATTAGGTTAAATCAAGATTCTTTTAGAGCAGAAGGTCTTAAAGGAATTCATGAAGCTCTCAAAGTAGGAAATGCAAGCAATTTTAGTGTTGGCAAAAGGGTCATTCTGCCAACTTCGTTTACTGGCAGTGTTAGATATATGATAAATAATTATCAGGATGCCATGACTATATGTCGCCACCATGGAAATCCTGATTTATTTATCACTTTCACCTGTAATGCTAAATGGCCTGAGTTTATTGAAGATCTACGTGATAAACCTGGTTGTAAAGCTGAAGACATGCCAGATTTAACTTCCAGGATTTTTAAAGCAAAACTTGACCATTTGATAAAATACCTCAAGTCAGGAAAACCTTTTGGTGTTGTCGAATCAGGTTTGTTCGACACTTGGCCAATTTTTTCCGTTACAAGTCCTAAGAGTCCATGGTTTTAATCTATCTACATGTTCTTTCTTTTTTTTAAAAAAAAAACAGTGATTTACACGATGGAATTCCAAAAAAGAGGCATTCCTCATTGTCATATCTTGCTCTGGGTTAATAAACATTATAAGTGTCATTCGCCTTATGATGTTGATTCTATCATTCCGGCTAAGATTCCTAATGAAGGATGTGACAAAGCTGGGTATGATGTAGTTTCGCAATACATGATACACGGCCCATGTGGTGTTGCGAATCAATTTTCGCCTTGCATGAAAGAAAACAAATGTTCAAAAAAATTTCCTAAATCTTTCACTAGTGAAACCACTTTTTCCATATAGGGTTTCGTTGCATATAAGTGTCGAGATATAGAGAATCTGTTTGTTCTAAAAAACGGCATCAAACTTGATAATGCATTTGTTGTCCCTTACAACCGTGAGCTATTATTGAAGTATCAAGCACATATAAACGTTGAATCATGCTGTCAATGAACACTCATTAAGTATCTTTTTCAGTACATAACTAAAAGAGTTGATCGAACTATAGCTGTTTTTTTAGGATGAGAAGTTTGATGAGGTTGTGGCTTATCTAAACTGTAGATACTTATGTCCATACGAAGCAGTTTGGAGATTGTTACAACTTCATTTTCATTTTAGAGAACCATCCGTTGAGAGGTTGTCTATACAACTTCTAGCTGACCAAAATGTTCTTTTTAGAGATACTAATGACCTAAACTATGTTGTCAACCAACCTAATCTTGAAAATACTATGTTAACACAGTGGTTTCAAACCAATGCCCAAGACCCTGATGCACGTGTGTTATCTTACGTTGAATTTCCTACAAAGTATGTTTGGAAAAATGAAGAGAAATAATGGACACGTAGAAAAAAAGTTAGATCTCTAGGAAGAGTTGCTTATATTCACCCTGCTGCGGGTGAATTACATTATTTGAGGTTGCTGCTGAATTACCAAAAAGGCAGCTTCAGTTTTGATCATTTGAAGACCGTCAAAGGCATTCTTGAACCAACATTCTGAGCTGCATGCATCTCGCTTGGCTTACTAGGAGATGATAAGGAATGGAATAGCGCCAGCAGTTGTCACAGTATCATCCTTCCAATTAAGGCAATTGTTTGTCACATTGGTTCTCTTTTGTGATGTTACTGATCCATCAACTTTGTTTGAAACACATTGGAAAATGATGTGTGATGACATTTCGAAAAACATGATCAATGCTTTTGGCCTGCAAGATCTCTCTAACTACCAAGACTAACTTAGAAACTCACTTTTGTACGAGTTAGAGAAATTGTTTACTGCTTCAAATAGTTCTTTGTCGAAGCATCACCTACCACAGCCAAACAATTTGATGACGGATAGACTTACAAATAGGAGTTTAAGGGAGGAGTTAGATTACAATGTTCACTCACTAAAACATGAGCACTCGATCCTAATTAGCCAATTAAATAGAGAGCAAAAATATGCTTATGACAATGTCATAGAAACAATTCACAACAACAAATCTGGACTATTATTTGTGCATGGTCATGGTGGAATAGGCAAAACTTTTTTGTGGACCACCATTATAGCTAGAATTAGATCCCAAAATCAAATTGTTATAGTAATCACTTCATCTGGAATTGCCTCCCTCTTATTTCCTGGTGGAAGAACGGCTCATTCTAGATTTAAGATTCCTATCAACATCATGGATTGTTCGGTTTGTGAAATTAAAAAAGGGACTCATCTTGCAAAACTAATTGCTGAAACTACTCTCATAATTTGGGATGAAGCCCCCATGAATCATAAACGGTGTTTTAAAACTCTAGATAGATCCCTTCATGATGTTCTTAAAGGATCAAAACCAGGTTTTGACCATTTACCGTTTGGAGGTAAGCCGATTCTTTTCGGAGGTGATTTTAGGCAAATTCTTCTTGTTGTTCCAAACGGAAGTGTCGCTGACGTTGTCGAAGCTTCATTGACGAGTTCATACCTTTGGCCCTGTTTAACAATTTTTTTTCTTAAAGCAAAACATGAGGCTTTCGAAAACAACTCTGGACGAAACAGAAAAACAAGAACTTGCAAATTTTGCAAAGTGGATATTAGACATTGGAAACGGTACTACCACCAATTCTTTATCTTCAACTAATGAAGAAAGCTCTTGGGTTCAAATTCCAGACCAATTCCTTATTCATTTGATGAAGATCTCATCAAAACCATGGTTTCAGCTGTGTATACAAATTTGAAAACTAATTTTCGAAATGTACCATATTTGAAAGAAAGAGCTGCTATTGTAACACCACGCAATGATACAACGACTGAAATAAACGATTTTATGTTGGGTATGGTGCCCGGCTAAAATCGTACCTATCTCAATTTTGATTCGATGTCTTCTTTAACAGAAAATTTAGAAAATTTAGATGTGTTTTATCCAAATGAATTTCTAAACCAACTTGATTTACCTGGTTTACCGCACCACAAGTTAGATTTAAAAGTTGGTACCCCAGTGATGTTGCTTAGAAATTTAAACCAAAGCAGTGGATTATGTAATGGAACACGATTGGTTGTGATGCAATTGAACAACAAAATTATACAAGCACAAATCATAACGGGAAGCAACAAAATTATACAAGCACGAATCATAACGGGAAGCAACATTGGTGAAATAGTTTATATCCCTAGGATTAGTACTGAATCATTTCAGCATAAATATCCCTTTACTCTACGAAGGCGACATTCCCTCTTAAAATTTGTTATGCAATGACAATCAACAAAAGCCAAGGACAATCCTTGAAAATTGTTGGCCTTTATCTGTCGCAAACTGTTTTTTCACATGGCCAACTATATGTTGCACTATCCAGAGTCACCTCCACAAAGGGTCTCAAAATTGTTATTGCTCACGATAGCGACATGCCCTACGGTTATACAAAAAACATAGTTTATAAAGATGTTTTAAAACATTTACATGAAGGTATAAGTTTGCATTATTATTTTATCCTTTACTTTATTTTTGTAAACATGACTACAACATTTCTTTAATAAATCACTGTATTCAGTTTTAAATTTAATAGGCTTCTTAATTGTTTGTATATGTAGATTAATGGAGCAGCAACCAATTAGTTTTCTGAAGCCATACCAGCCGGCAAACAAACTCCAAATCAGGGTATGCAGAATGTGGACCACAAAGAGCATCTGAGATGATCCTCAACCTATAAGTCTTGATTGTGTCTTTGTTGATAAAGATGTAAGGCTTTTACACCTTTTTACTTATCGTTCAATGCTAGCATTATTTCGTATCCATAATGTGCACACCATATTCTTAATACAATAAACATAAGATCTTAAATGTTATCTAAGTAGCCACAACTACACTATACATATTGTTTTCGTTATTCTTAAACTACATGCATTAAATGTTATACCGCTCATTTAGTGTTATATCTCATTTTTAATTTCTTCTTCTAAAAGGGAGATGCGGTTCACGAAACCATGAACGCTCGAGACATCCAATTTTTTTTTTGGACCATCTAAGTGTTGGCAATGCATACGAAATAAACAAATTTCGTGTCATACACAACAGGAAATCAAACAAGGTTATCCCTTATGCTGCGATGATTGAATTGAATAAGAACACCACAATTGTTCCTATTCACAAAACAAGTCAAGAGCTCCCAATGCACTAGTTCAATTTAATTGAACTTGATCAACTTCATCAAAGAATCAACAACAATGTTGAGCTTACAGGTAACAAATTTAGTTTCAAATGTCGCTCTTACATCTAACATGATAATTTTTTTTTTTTTTTTTTTTTTGGCTTCAGTGTGCACTCATTCCCACCACTTAATATTATATGTAGTTGTTTGCCTAACGGCTGTACAACCGACTGAAGAGATCACTATCCAAAATACAAGAGTTGCAAAAAAGAGAAATCTTAGCCTAAAAAATATTAGGTAAGTTATGTTTACGTTAAACTCTAAATATTATTTATATGGAATCGTATTTATAACATATACAAAACCATCATCATTTGTATTACTTATAGAGACGAATAAGTGAGAATCACCTGATGGGGAGAGACTGCAACAAATTTTGAGAACAATGGAATACAATCGATTTTGCCACCCGTATTTATGGCTTTAACAAGCCTCAAGGTCAACCAATACCAAGGTTATGCCCTACCATATTTTATCTAACTATTTAAAGTTTCAATTTGTTGATTTTTATGTTTTATTTATAGGAAATCCTGTTCTCGGAAGCACAGGATCAACCGTTTGTGTTTTCAATTTGGAGATTCCGCAACTCTCCGAATACAAACACAAGTAAAATGACAACCCTTCTTTAATAACTTTTGCGTTTATATTTCTTCGATTAATCTTTCTCACCCTAAACATGCACAAAACAGGTTTAAGCATCTTAGATCACCTGTTCAAATCATACCCACCTCAGCTAAGATGTATACAGGGCGTGCAGTCGGTGCTAATACTGAATCAAAAACAATTGACCAATTGCTACTACTTGATCCTGCATTGCACAAGGTTAGTTAGTCATCACCAACCTATTCACCAAAGTCACCTTTTTTTTCAAAATAGAATTTTCATGTTGCATCTAACTTGACAATATCTTGCTTTGTTTCCCTATTTGTTGATACTCCATGTTTGCAAAATGATGATTAATATCTTTAATGAGTTCAAAACCATGTGTTTCCATAACATAATACAAGTTTCGTATGCCAAGCAATTATTGTTGGATTCGATTTGACTAGGGGTTGGTGGTACAAATCGTGCTCGTCCTGCCATAAAGTTGTCAGAAACAACTCTGGATCGTTTGAGTACAATGAGCATGGTTTCATAAACAGATTACCCGAACCATGGTAATATGCTTTTACACCTATTTTATATCTAATGGTTATATTAAGTTGGTGAGTCCTTTTTTATTATCTTGCGATTATGACAAATAAGGGTTATCTCCCCAATCATTACGTTGTTACTACTGTTTCACCCTTGGGGGTATATTATTAGCATCATTGTAAATGTTCCTCCTATAATATGTTACGGTAGTGTGCACCTATACTATTTTCCCCACCTTTAAACAAGAAACTAAAGAGTTTGTAGAACAACCGTAATCATAATACATAAATGATACTTCAAACTTTCAATAATATACTTTTCATTTTGCATAATATGTTGACGTGAAGTAAATTATTTCTTAATAATTTGTGTCTTTCCGTCAATTTTATACATGCATACCCTACATTGTAATAGTTCTACTTCATTTCCTACATTTCTCACAAGATTGATATTAGCAGTAATGTTTACCTAACAACCATATATCTTCATCTTACCTAGGTTCAAAATAGATCTTATTGTGAAAGACAATACGAATCAACACAACTTCCTCATGATAGGAAAGCATGCTGAAAAAATACTTTGTGTTTCTTGCCACACTCTGGTGATAGAGGATGGATGTGAGGATCCTTTCATAGTTCCACCAACTCTAAAAAATTTGGTCGGCGAGACAAAACAATTTCAGCTCTCTTTTGGAAAACAAAACATTAACTTTGGGAAAACAGACTTCATCATTCATAGACTACTACAAGATCAACCGCACTCGAACCCAACAATTGCCTTAGTCACACCACAAACACATGTTGCCACCGTAGCAAAACAAATTTTAACTGAAGCGACCCCCAGCCCATCTACACCTTCCCAGCAACTGCATCAACAACCCCAACCAACTACACCCACAAAGACTTCAAATAGAGCATTGTTTCCTGATCAAATAGAGAAATCTGACAGGTAAAGTTCTCTTCTTGCTTAATGATCTCATATGTAAATCGTACAATCCATGCTTCTCTTAGGTATATGAATATGTTTTCCTACTCATGAAAAAGCTTCACACCACTCTTTCGCACTCTTTTGTCACTCTCACATTCATCTCTAACCTTTTAAATTTGTACCTTAACTCACAGCAAAAAACCTCGCGTCGACCAAACAGAGACAACCAATTCTGCCAGAATTGCTAGAGAATTCCACAATCTGGTTGTCCCCAAAATTGAACCAGTCGACAAAGTGCCGTTAGCCGCACTCAGAACAAAATCTCAAAACAAAAAACCCAAAGATAGGTAACTTACAATTTATTTTTCACGCACACCTATATAACAAACATTATAGTAGCGTTTCTTAAACTATGATTATATTTTTTGCTATAGTGCAGAAGATGTCCACTCTAAAGCTATAGTGCAGAAGATGTCCACTCTAAAAAAAAAAGGTGAACAATACAATCTCCGTAATCGACTGTTGCAAGTCGTTCTACATGTTTTCAGCTATCAACATTTTTGCTTCAACACCTGCATCTTCTTTGCTTTGTACGTTTGTGCTTGGAAACTTAGATGCTAGAATGAGAACAAAACAGTCTTTATCTTTTTTGTCAACTTCTCAAACATGTACCTAACCTAGAAGATATATATTTTGTCACCTTGGCTACAAGGGCAACATGTCTGCGAACTATACGTTACTTCTGTTTCTTCTATATATTAGGGAACCAAAACGTTTCGTTTCGTCCTATTAATTGTACAATGCAGTTCAAGGTGATGCATTCAAGCCCTGTAGCATTGCACAGGCATTTTTTCTAGTTGTATCTATTTACTCTTCTCACCGAGTCATGTTTTCAAAATTACCCCTTATATAATAAACTCAACTTTAACCTTCTATTATCCTTCATCTCACAATAAATTCGAAATCAAACTTAGCATCCATCACCCAACAATGACGAAACCTTCAACAATCATCACCATGCATCTATGCACATCAAGAAATAACTTATTATATAAATCCATACTCTTAGGTTTTGAGATTGGATTATGTTGTGACTAAAATTAAATATCTGAACGGTTATATAACATTTGGGGTTGAAATATTGAAATTTTCTAGTTTCAAATTAGAAACCCATGACTGGTTGCGCAAAATCTTCAGCCCATGTCTGTCGAACGTTCTTCTTGATCTTTGTTCGGGTCTTTAGGGAGCAATGTCTTCCAAAAATAAATTCAAAATATATGTTCGGTAATTTATATGAAACCTCCCTATATGTGCTCGTGGGCTGGTTTGCCATCAAAACACCAACCCATAAATTTTTAGAAGTGCAAAAGAACATATAATACTTGGAGTTTTTTTTGGTATACCTCCTTTGGAGCTCCCCAAAAGACGTCTTAGTTATTCATTCTTTGAAAGTTTTCATTAATGCATAAAGTGTGCAGGAAGCTGTGTTTAAGGATTTGAAGATAAGTCTTCTCCAAAAAATTATCTCCCTCTGGTGAGAGTTCTTCTCTTAGATTGAGAGTGTTTCTCATTCTTGTGTGAGTGACCGGATCTTTCTTCTCCGTTCAGCCGTCAGCCCTAGCACGACCTGGGTCGGTGGTAGTCCTCCTTTTTTCTCTTCTTTTTCTTCCTTTTTCTGTGTTGCCGTCTGTTTCCAGCCTTTCTTTCTTCCTTCTCTTACCTTGGATCTAACGGAACCTTGGCCTTCGTCGGAAATTTCTTAATCCTGACCATCTTCTTTCTCTTCTCCTACAGTTTTCTAACATCCATGTCACCTTTCAACCGTTTCTCTACTTACCCCCAATGGTTTTGGCCCCTCCTAATCCCATTACTTCTCAAATCTACAATCGGTTCCTCTAACTGCGCTTTGCGACTATCCTGGAAGGTGTGTAGAGCTCTTGCTCGGGTGGTCACACCACCACCTTCCATCTGTGTGCCTTCATTAGCACGATTACTTGTGCGAAGTTCTCCCACGAGTTTCATTCTCTTGATGGCTGCGGATTTGAGTCTTGTGGCATGATGGAGGTGGGTGGAACCTTCTTGATTTCCGATTTGGAGGCTTCATTTAGGTGGATTCCTGTGCTTGCAAGAGGCGGTGGTTCATGGTCGGCGGTGGTGTTAACGACGGCTGTGTAGGGTTTTTTGTTGTCGTTTGTTTGTTCTGGCTTATTCTTTTGAATGGGCCAGTTGTAGGATTCATATCTTAGTTTTTGGGCTTTACTTGTAATTGGATCCCAGTTTGTAAATGTTTTTTTTGTTGGTAATGAAACTTTACCTTTGGACCCCAAAAAAAAAAGGATTTGAAGAGATGGAGACTAGTCCTTTTCATGCAAGGATATTACTAGAAGAAAAAATTGCATTAATTTGCTAGTTGTGGAGAGAGATTATTTGAGTGTAAACAGAGGCTCTATCTTAATTTCTTATTGTGTTCATCACAACTTAATTAGCCACACTTTCAATTACGGCTAGATAATTTAGTTGCCATATTTATTTTTTTTTAACAAACGAAATTATCTACAACAAGGGGGAGCGGGTGAGCTTAGCCTCATAATGGACTAGCAATAATGTGAATCAAATTCGTCTTTGACGAGAATCGAACCTAAGACCTCTCACTTATAAGTGAAAAGAAATACCACTAGACCGTAGTACTAAGTGACAATTGCCATATTTTAATAGTTGGTTAATTGTAGTGATCATGGGATCAAGAAACTAATTAGTTAAGAACAAAAGCCCCTATGTAATGGTATGATGTTTACCTTTTGTGTCTTGACAATGTTAGGTCTGACTCGTAAGAAATAAGCCTTGTGAGCTTATCTTTCCTATTAGTTAGGTGTGGGTCTCCTGTGATTGAGGAATCGTACCTCTGAAAAGTTTATTTTGTGTTGTGTCGTCTTTTTGTTTTGTTTTGTTGTGGTACGTTGTTTATTCGCCTGGCAAAGGATTATGAGGACATCTTCGTGATGTCTCATAGAAGAGCTTCTTTGCCAAAGGAGCATCAGAAAGTGATGCAAGATTTTGTCCTCGTGAGCATTACCTTTCCATTTGGTTAAATGTGGCTATGTGAGGTAGATTTTGTATTGTTTTTCTGTTGCGTTTATAATCATAAAATTGTATTCTAAATAGATGATGTTTTTCGTTTTATATGATTAATAAAATACTTATTACCTTGAAATTATGAACAAATTAAATATCTGGATAGGTAAACCTAAAACCTGTTGTAGGTGCAACAGCAGGCGGTTAGCTCTAGTCACGACGATATATATGTATATATCAACAGGAGCAGTATGTAAAATGAAATCTTACCATCCACATTCGAATTCGATCACGACATGCAGTGCATGCGTAGATAGCTTTGCTTAAGACGAAATCACGTCAAATGAGGTTTCCGTATTGATACTATTCATCCATGAGATAATGATTTGAAGAACGAATATTAACAACGACAGCTTCATGTAGCAATGTTTTAATCTGCTTAATTTGTCATTACGACTAAACAGTGTAAGTGAGAAAGTTCTCACTCTTACTAATTGAATCCAGTTGCCATGATTTAGGGTCCATCCATGAAATAAAAGAGCACAACTGAAAGAGAAATACAGAAATACGCTTGTGTTTGTAGAAAAAAAGTAATACATATGTTAGGTTTTTTTTCTGGAGAAAAGTGGAAGAAAGTAATATACAAGTTCTTATTGCTAGAGAAAAGTGGAAATTTAATATATTAAGTATAGACTCCACTTAACCAATTGTAATATAGATAAAAATTATGATGATGTTTTTTCTTTTCAGTCAAAAAGTTTTTTTATTAGAAAATTTACACATATGTAATATATAGAAGGATAAAAAATTTTGGGGGTCCTCAAAAATTCGGGTCCCTGTGCCACATCACCTTTTGCACACCCCAACGCCCTCTCCCACTTCAATCCCACTTCCTCTCATGAAACTAAATTTTTACCAATTTGCCCCCATAAAATTCAATATTTGCTTCACTTTGGTAGGATTTTGTCTATTCCATTAAGTATATTTTAAGTTTGCTTAGGTGGCTTCGACGCTGCTTATGGGCATTGTACATCTTTTGTTTGCTGGAAAATTCTCCTATGGTGTAATGTTATCCATCGAAAAATGTACATAAAAACCTAAATTTACTTTTTTGCTACATCTTTTGGTGATGGAACCCACTAACCAAAAAGAAAAAATTAAGTAGGATCCCAAATTTACATCCCTCCCTAGAGTAGAACTTTCATTTACATTTGTCGTAAATGTAAAATGAGATGTAAATATGGTTTTGCATCTCAAATTTGCCTTTCCCTTTTGAAGATGCTAAATATATATAATACAAAAGAATTTACATAATGTGTGAACTCATAATACAGTAGCTCACAATCGTTATATGAATATGTGTCATTCAAGCTCACGTAAACTTAAGAAAACTCGATGAAAAATTAGGAGAACCCGTATTTGAAATTGGAAATATCTACTTTTTTGTTTTCTCCTAGGACAGTAAACTATTTAGCCAGACTTGCAAATTAAGTAAACTGATTTCTGTATGGCTTATTGCATCTGCAAGTACAGATGCCATCTGCTAATAGATTCATCAATCACCATAATAATAATAAAATACTCGTTGCTAAGCTTAATAATATTTTAGTAGGTCAAAATCACGTCCATTTTTGAGTTCATCAGAAGATGGAGAGACGTGGAATACTTAGGAAAGGATCGACTTAAAAGGAAAGGAGGTCAACAGAAATTGATTGTCTTTGACACCACTCTATATATAAAGTTGTTCTAGCAATTGCATCCCACAAATATTAAAATATATACCAAAACTCATGAAGCTCTTCACCTCTCTATTTATAAACAACCCTCAACCTTCATTCAACACACACTCCATTGCAGCAGCTTCAGTTTCATCCAAACCCTACAAATCTCTCACTTTCTTCCGCCCAAAAAAGGAGAGACAGCAAAATGGGTGTTTCTCTTTTGTCATCACCAGCATTTCTTAGACTCTTTCTCGTATCTCTCATTACGTTGTGTCTCATTTCTCAGCATGTTTTTGCAAGCATAACGAGGCACTACAAGTTTGATGTATGTCTATACGTACACAAGATATTCTTTTGTCAACAATTTGACATTCTAGGTTCTTGTTTGAATGTGTTTACACACACACCCCTCGGGATTCTTACTTTCTGTCTTTTGTATGATTTTATAGATCAAACAGCAGAATGTGACAAGACTCTGCCACACAAAGAGCATTGTAACAGTAAACGGGCAGTTTCCGGGGCCTCAAATTGTTGCTCGGGAGGGTGATCGCGTCCTTATTAAAGTGGTTAATCATGTTCAGAACAACATCTCTATCCACTGGTAATTAATAGTACGGTTATAATTAACTTATAACAAGGTTCGGAAAGAAAGTATATGTGCTAGCTTAAATTTGATGCCATGCATTTTGAATCTTGATAAAAATGGAGGTTAATTAATCATTTAAACCACCAGGCACGGCATTCGACAACTTCGATCGGGGTGGGCTGATGGGCCTGCATATGTGACCCAATGTCCCATACAATCAGGCAACAGCTATGTCTACAACTTCACCATCACAGGGCAAAGAGGCACTCTTTTCTGGCATGCTCATATTTCATGGCTTAGATCAACTGTTTATGGTCCCTTGATCATACTTCCCAAGCGCGGTGTACCTTACCCATTCGCCAAGCCCTATAAGGAGGTTCCAATCATCTTCGGTAATGCTTCATATCTGCATAAGACTACTCACCAAATGTAACGTACTAATAAGCATATATAAAAATTTATGTCTTATCAATTATATGCTAACAAAAGCTATACAATGTGAATACAGGAGAGTGGTGGAATGCGGACCCTGAGGCAGTTATTAGCCAGGCCTTGCAAACAGGTGGAGGACCAAATGTCTCTGATGCTTATACTTTCAATGGACTCCCAGGGCCCTTGTACAATTGTTCTGCCAAAGGTATCAAATTAAGGAAAAATGAAATTATATGATAATTTCGTGATTTATAACTTGCATGAGTAACTTTGTATATATATGCGGTCTTTATGCAGATGCATTCAAGCTAAAGGTTCAATCTGGGAAGACCTACCTTCTCCGCCTAATCAATGCAGCACTCAATGACGAGCTCTTCTTCAGCATAGCAAACCACACCCTCAAAGTAGTAGAAGCCGACGCCATTTATGTCAAGCCCTTTGACACTGATACAGTTCTGATTGCCCCAGGGCAGACTACAAATGTTCTGCTCAAGACCAAACCCCATTTCCCCGATGCCACATTTTTTATGACCGCCAGGCCGTACGTGACCGGACTAGGAACCTTTGACAACTCTACTGTTGCTGGTATTTTAGAGTATGAATCAACCTCTAAAGCCCTCCACACTACACTCCCAATGAAGAAGCTTCCGCTCTTCAAACCAATTCTTCCTGCTCTAAACGACACATCGTTTGCAACAAAGTTCAGCAACAAACTCCTTAGCTTAGCCAACGCACAATTCCCTGCTAATGTCCCCCAAAAGGTTGACAAACACTTTTTCTTCACAATAGGCCTTGGAACCAACCCCTGCAGCGGCAATAACCAAACCTGCCAGGGACCTAATGGAACAAAGTTTGCGGCTTCAGTTAATAACGTTTCTTTTGCAATGCCAACCACTGCTCTACTTCAAGCCCACTTCTCCGGGCAATCAAATGGGGTTTACAGCCCTGACTTCCCAAGCAGTCCTATAATCCCATTTAACTATACAGGCACCCCACCTAATGATACTATGGTGGGCAATGGTACAAAGCTAATGGTACTTCCATATAACACTAGTGTGGAGCTGGTCCTGCAGGATACAAGCATTCTGAGCGCCGAAAGCCACCCTCTTCATCTGCATGGATTTAATTTCTTTGTTGTTGGCCAAGGGTTCGGGAACTTTGACCGGAATAAAGACCCTGCAAACTTCAATTTGGTTGACCCTGTTGAAAGAAATACCGTGGGTGTGCCCTCTGGTGGATGGGTTGCCATACGATTCCTAGCAGATAACCCTGGTGAGTAAATTAATAAAGTGCAGTAGTATAATATAGTGCTGCAAATCTGACTATAAGATGTAACATATCGAATTTAATCAAAGCTATTTCGCCTAATATACCTATGTGATCAAAAATGTATTTGCAGGTGTATGGTTCATGCATTGCCATTTGGAGATCCACACTAGTTGGGGCTTGAAGATGGCTTGGCTGGTCTTAGATGGAAAGCTTCCCAACCAGAAGTTGCTTCCTCCCCCGGCGGATCTTCCCACATGCTAATGTTTGACTCATTCCAAGCTACATTTTTTGGACGAGAAACTGCTGTCATTATTTTGTAACCCTTCTTTTATTACTGACAACTTTAATTTTTTCATGTATTATCTGATTAATTGTGTTTCAATAATTCTTGTACTGATTCCCATGGAGTTTTTGTTCATTCAAATTTTTCCATTTGGAGTTGAGGGGAGAAAAAGGTTGAGGGGACACTCTGTAAAAGTATTAAATATTCTAATGTGAGAGGCTGAATATGAAAGTATTGATTCTGTATGATTTTTCTCCATGGCAGTCTTTGATAGCTAATTGTGTTTAATTTTTCCGTCTTTATATTTCAACCAAGTAGACAACCACTTAAACTAAGGGTTGAAGTTTCATCCGACAAAACTCTGCAACAAAGGGTTCGTATTTTCGTAATAACAACGCCGAATTTATGGAAAACAAAATTAACTCATTTTCGTGCTGTATCTCTAGCATGCACAATGTAGGTGTCTAACCAAAGAAAGAAAAGAAGAAATGGACCAATCCACCATAAACAATGGCGCTACCAAACTAAGTCGTTCCTAATATATTTAAAGTAAACGCATTTAGATTGAATTCAATTTGTTGGCAGAAGAACTTAAATATATTTATAGACCAATTAAATTAATGTATAGATAGTGCACAAGATTACAGAAACAAAATCATTGAGAACTCTTGTAAACGAAGAAATCGGTCAAGCATACCTAGGCATCAAGTGTTGAGATTTATGAACCGGGAAAAAGAGACTTTGCATGTGCTTATAATTAATTAGACTATTTGCCATATTGCCAATTGATTTTATGATGGAACCTCAACTTTCTTCATGGTATCAGAGCATGTTGTCACATGTGTAAGGCCCAATGGCCACGCGTGCTCCACGTTACCTAATTTGTGTTGTTCACATGTTAGGCTTGAAATTTCGCCACACGTGAGGGGGCGGGTTGAGATTATGAATCCCACGTAAGGGAAAGAAGGGACATTGCATGTACTTATAAGTAATTAGGCTAATCTCCATTTTCCAAATACTAAAGATGCATTACAAAGACACTAAATAAATTAAGAACTTTCAAAATGACACCTTGAAAGTTCTCAATCCAATGTATTGTATCTAGTTATTTTCAAGTCTAATTTTTATAGTGAATTCCTAACAAATCTAGCCTAAATTCCATGAAATTCAGAAACCCCTCATCTAAAACAATGGTTAAAGTCATTTTATAAAATAATATAAAGGTTATTAAGAGTTAATGACATTTAGTTTACACTTTACAGACAAAGAAAGATGGCCAAATAAGGATGGATAACCGGTGCAACAGAAGTAAGCTCAATCTTTAGCGTCCTTACGATATGAAACACTCAAAAGTGTAATCACAGTTACTAGCACTACAGTTTAGTTATATATTTTTCTTTTACTTTTAAGTAGAATGTCTTTAGTTTTCGTTTACTTATCCGGATGATTCACGCGATCACTTTGTTTATCAACCCTAAACCCTACTTATTATAATAAGAAGCCCCGACACAAATTGCTGATACTTAAGGCGACATACAAGGTGCCAATAAATTTCACATTACATATATTCATCATTAGTTCCCTTACGACTTGTGTATACATGCATGCAAAGAAGAGTTGTTTATGCGTGTTACCTTTCGTGACAGACTCGTAGTTGTTGCTAAGCCTGGAAAGTAATATTAAGTAGGTCAAAATCACGTCCATTTATATGCAGAGGGACGTGGAAATACTTAGGAAAGGTTGGACTTGAAAGGAAAGGAGAGAGGTCAACAGAAATATTTGATTGTCTTTGACACCACTCTAAAGTTGTTCTAATAACCGTATATGCATATCCCTGTAATATAATAGCTAATTCATCAAGCTCTTCTGCTACAATCTCCTGTATCCTCCAGAAAAGTAATATACTATATTTCTAATTTCTATGACCATGCACCTACTCGACCAAACACTACTCTTCCCTCTCCTCTATATATACACACCCAAAATCTTTCCTTGAACACGCAAATCTTTCCTTGAACACGCACTCGATTGTAGCAGCTTCTCACTTTCTTGAAGAAAAAGGAGAGAGAGATCTAGAGAGAGAGAGTGTGTGTAAAATGGGTGTTCATCTTCTTTCACCACCACCATTTCTTAGGCTCTTTCTCTTCTCCTTCATAACGTTGTGTCTTATTCCTCAACATGCTCTTGCTGGCATAACCAGACACTACAAGTTTGAAGTATGTGCAAATGCATATATATGTCACAACATATATACTAGCTAGTTGTACATATATATGTAAACACACACACCCACAAGGGAATATACTCTTGTCAAACATGTTAAGATTGTCACATACATGAAGTTTGAGTCCTTGCATGCATGCATGCAACCATTTCTTCCTTTCCTTTTATGTTCTTACGTTTATCCTTTTAAATGATTTTACAGATCAAACTGCAAAACGTGACAAGATTGTGTCACACAAAGAGCATAATAACAGTGAACGGGCAGTTTCCTGGCCCTAGAATCATTGCTAGAGAGGGTGATCAACTCCTAATTAAAGTGGTTAACCACGTCCAAAACAACATCTCTATCCACTGGTAATCATCAACTACAACTTCATAAGTAATATAGAAACTAATCATTTCTTGTTTAAACTTTAGTGTATACACACCATCGCCATGCATAATTAATCTAAATTAAGTACTGATTAATAATGTTAATTAATTTCTTTAAATTGCCAGGCATGGTATTCGACAACTTCTATCGGGGTGGGCCGATGGCCCTGCATATGTGACCCAATGTCCCATACAAACAGGCAACAGTTATGTCTACAACTTCACCATTACAGGGCAAAGAGGCACTCTTTTCTGGCATGCTCACATTTCATGGCTCAGATCAACTATTTATGGTCCCTTAATCATACTTCCCAAGCGCGGTGTGCGTTACCCTTTCACTAAACCCTACAAGGAGGTTCCAATTATTTTTGGTAATTAACATTTAACTATATATATGTATATATATTTATTTATTTAACAGAAGTCCACCAGTTGGTACTAATTCTAATTTCAAATATATTTTCTGCCTATAATATTGCATATAATTGCCAAGAAAAGCTATATAATTTATACTTGAAATACAGGTGAGTGGTGGAATGCAGACCCTGAAGTCATAATTAGCCAGGCTTTGCAAATAGGTGGAGGTCCAAATGTCTCTGATGCTTATACCATCAATGGACTCCCAGGGCTGCTATACAATTGTTCTGCCAAAGGTATCAAAATATGGAACGGAAGTCGTATGAATTGTTGATTGTCGTTGATAATATATCAATATCATTGTAACCAACAAAAAGTATCAACATATTATCGATATGGTATCAAAACTATTCATGGTGCTTCCATTCAATATTATAGAACATGTCATGCACGGAAAATGTATGTTACTTTCATCTCAATTGTTTTGTACGTGTGGCTCTTTTCTGCAGATGCATTTAAGCTGAAGGTTCAACCCGGCAAGACCTACCTTCTCCGGCTAATCAACGCAGCACTCAACAACGAGCTTTTCTTCAGTATTGCAAATCACACCCTCAAAGTAGTAGAAGCTGACGCTGTTTATGTCAAGCCCTTCGAGACTCGCACAATTCTCATTGCCCCCGGCCAAACCACAAATGTTCTTCTCAAGACCAAACCCAACTTCCCAAACGCCAAATTTTTCATGACTGCTAGGCCATATGTGACTGGCCAAGGCACATTTGACAACTCCACAGTTGCTGGCATTCTAGAGTACGAATCGCCCTTCAAAACCAAAACCCTAACAACGAAGAGACTTCCGCTCTTCAAACCAAACCTCCCCGCCCTAAACGACACATCATTCGCAACCAAATTCGCCAACAAACTCCGCAGCTTGAACATCCAACAATTCCCAGCTAATGTCCCCCAAAAAGTTGATAAGCACTTTTTCTTCACCATAGGCCTTGGAACCAACCCTTGTAGCCAAAACAACCAAACATGCCAAGGACCCAATGGGACAATGTTTGCAGCCTCAATTAACAACATTTCTTTTGCAATGCCTAACACTGCCTTACTCCAATCCCACTTTTCTGGCCAATCAAGTGGGGTCTACAGTCCTGACTTCCCAGCCAATCCCATAGTCCCATTTAACTATACAGGGACCCCACCAAATGATACTATGGTGAGCAATGGGACAAAGCTGGTAGTGCTGCCATTTAATTCTAGGGTGGAGCTGGTGATGCAGGACACTAGCATTCTTGGTGCTGAGAGCCATCCTCTGCACCTTCATGGGTTCAATTTCTTTGTTGTGGGTCAAGGGTTTGGGAACTTTGACCGGAATAAGGACCCTAAAATGTTCAACCTGGTTGACCCTGTTGAGAGGAACACTGTGGGTGTACCCTCTGGTGGGTGGGTTGCTATCCGTTTTCTTGCCGATAACCCAGGTAACTAATTGAATTGACCTAAAAAGTAATTATCAAAATCATTAACTATACTATCACACTAATGATCACATCTCTATTATAAGAGACCTTCATGTGTCCAACACTCTGGACTACAAGGCAGTCCAATCAACTAAGCTCTATGATTTTACACCGTTCACTTTGGTGCCCTAATCGGGCATCTAGGAACAAGAATTTTCTCATGGTCATAGTAGACTTACGTAAAGACAGAGATACAGTTACTAATGTGATTAGTAACGGTGACTCTCAAAGATGAATCATATTTTCCTATTGTTGATTTTGTTGATTATGATTGTTAATGGATCATGTGTCAATACACAGGTGTGTGGTTTATGCATTGCCACCTGGAGATCCACACAAGCTGGGGCTTGAAGATGGGCTGGGTAGTCTTGGATGGCAAGCTTCCCAATCAAAAACTGCTCCCTCCCCCTGCAGATCTTCCCAAATGCTGAATATTTTCAACCCATTCTTCTGACCGTAACTTGCCCAAGTAATTTTGTGACCCATTAATATTTGTTTATTCTTTGGTACCTTTTTGCATTTGAATTACTTTCCCAAATTAAATTGTTCGAGTATGATTGCATTTTTCTTAAGAATAGCTGAAGGGGGCAAAAGAGTGAGACAATTACTTAAACACTCTAATTATATTATTAATGTACAATGCCTCTCAATATTCAATAATATTTACCAGCAGATTCTTGCTGTTCTTTTTCATTTCTTGGAATATAAGAAACAAACACAGAAAAGGACTGGCCTGCATTATTTTAAATTCACACTTTTGGTAACAAACAAGAAGTGTTATTGAATTGTTCGGCTAAGGCGTGTCGTTGCACAAAGTTCAGATTTCCTAGTATACAGAAGAAACCAACCAAACCCAGATAAAGCATACCCATGCACGCAGCCGCAGGGAAAAAGACGCTGGAAGGTTACATACTACATAGCCGCCCAAGAAGACGGGATCCTATCTTTAGCTTAAGCGTCTGGTAGTTACTCCACTCTAATGAAAACAAGAACAGCATGGTTTTCTTCTAGGTGTGCAGTAGCATGTCACGATAGAAGACTGATCGTTGATTGAATGGATGGAATGTTATGTCTGCATGTTCAAATTCCAGCGCCTAATCAACAGCTGTATTCACAATTTGACATCATAACACCTACGATAAACGAGGAAAAAACTAATTTTGTCAGGTACCACCTTGATAAAATTGCACAGCCAAAAGAAAAATGAAGTAGAACTTATTGTTTCACATAATTGATTAATGAGGGTTTCCACTTTCCAGTTAATGGAGCCCTGCAAATGATTGATCAGAAGTAGACAAGCAATTGTGTCGAAAAAGCTTTCATAAGGGTTTCATGTTAATGGAGCCCTACAATTAATCGATCAGTAGTAGATATGCATTCACGTCAAATAGATGATAGCTCTATGCAATAAGCAGTCTCACTATATTCCTTACCAAGTATATACCTAAGAATCCAAAGACTAGGATACGTTTGTAATTAAACAAAAATGATATCTATTATGTATCTGTTGGTTCGTGACATCCGCCAAGAAATCATATATTCTTGTCAACATACCTGATGGGGAATCAAATGAATTTGCGAAGCAGTAACATTATCCTTCAAAAGAATGAGACACCAGCACCAAAACAAATATATTGTAAACAAAAGTAATTCCATCTGAGGCTCACCTGTACAAGTACCTCCAAACGAGGTCACACAATTGGCCCCAGAAGTAGGAAACTTTCACAGATCTTCTTGTAGCCATGACTTCATTTAAGCTCCTACCGTTCCTTTTTCTTCAAATGTTTTTCACAGCAACGTCAAAGATCAAAGCAGCCCCAGCAAACCCAAAGCTCTTCAGAGAATACATAGGAGCTGAGACCAAAGGTGTCACTTTCACAGAAGTACCCATTGATTCCAGAGTTGAGTTTCACTTCATCCTCTCCTTTGCCATTGATTATACAACACAATCTCATAATCCTTCTCCCACCAACGGAGACTTTAATGTCTTCTGGGACACAGAGAACCTCACCCCTGCCCATGTTTCCGCCATTAAGGCCCGTCATCCAAATGCTAAAGTAGCTCTGAGTCTTGGAGGTGATACCGTTGGCAACAAAAATGTGTCCTTCAATCCTAAATCAATCAATTCTTGGGTTAGAAATGCTGTCTACTCACTAACTCAAATAATCAGAAAATATCATTTGGATGGAATTGATATTGACTACGAACACTTCCAGACAGATCCCAATACATTTGCCGAATGCATTGGGCGACTGTTGTTCTCCCTTAAACAGAACAATATTGTGTCCTTCACATCAATAGCACCATATGATGATGACTCTGTGCAGCCAAATTACTTGGCATTGTGGAGGAAGTACGGGCATCTCATTGACTACATTAACTTTCAGTTCTATGCCTACGACAAGGGCACGACTATAACTCAGTTTTTGAAATATTTTGAGATGCAGATCTCTAATTACAAAGGTGGCAAGATTCTAGTGAGCTTTGGAACAGATAACAGCGGGGGTTTGTCTCCTGAACACGGGTTCTTTGCGGCTTGTACTAAGCTTCAACGCGAGGGCAAACTTCATGGCATTTTCATTTGGTCTGCAGATGACTCCAAGAAGGATCATTTTCGTTATGAGAAGCAATCACAGGCCTTTCTATCTAGTGTAAATTGATCTGTACTTTTTTTTTTCTTTCCCTTCTTGTATTTGTTGTTATTTTATTCCTAATTGGAAAGAAGAAATTAAAGAGTCCCTCTTTATTAAGGTTGTTGCCCAGTCAATCCCTCTCTATACTATGAATGTTTCCTCGTACCAAAGTTTTTCTGCGACGATTTGAACCGGCTTTTGGCCAAATTTTGGTGAACCGGCTTGTGGCCAAATGTTTCCTCCTACCAAAGTTTTTCTTTCCCTTAATCGCTCTTTATTAAGGGGAGATGAAGTGAGAATTTGGGAAGATAGATGGCTCCCAATTCCCTCTCGGTCCCAGATTTTTTTCCCCGAAACCGCCCCACTGTGACTTAGTTCTTGTAGAAGACCTTATTGATGAGTCTAAGAATCGGAACATTCCTCTCCTGAGCCATCTCTTCTCGGATGTGGAGGTTCAAAGCATTCTGTCCCTTTCCCTGAGCTTCCGCTTGCCGAATGACAAACTCTATGACTGGAAATGTATCTTCTCAGTCAAGAGTGCGTATCATGTCGCCCGGGACTGGATTCAATCTCGAAGGGAGGCTGCTTCATCCTCCTCTGCTAATTCTTCCGGTGAGACTTGGAAGAAACTATGGGCTGCTAGGGTGCCTCATAAGGTTAAGATTGGGGTTTGGAGGATTGGATTGGATATCATCCTGACATGTGTCAATCTCCATAGAAAGAGGATTCAAAACGGATATGGTATGTGTTCTCTGTGGAGCGTATGGCGAATCCCCGAACCATCTAATGTGGGACTGTGCACTTTCAAAATGTATGATATCCCCCACGCACTTCGCGATCTTCCTCTGTTTTAGATTGCTCTGCTCTCTGGGCTGTCGAACTTAATCAATCAAATTTTGAGATTTGTTTGATGGTCATGTGGGCTATTTGGAATGCAAGGAACGACCGTCTCTGGAACGATGTAGTGACTCCACCTGACCTTTTCACCACCCGATGTCTTTGTTGGTGGCAGGAATTTAACAGAGTGGCTTTTACCCCCACCCAAAGAACCGGGGCTCATGCACAGTTGCATTTTCGTTGGTCTCGTCCTTCTACTTACTTCTTCAAGGTTAATGTTGATGGTGCACGGAATGAACAACTTAAACAGGGGGGAGTGGGGAGTATTATCAGGGATGATCAGGGGCTCTTTTGTGGCAGCTGCTGCGAAAAAGCTTGAACATGTGTATTCTCCTCTTCAGGCTGAGGCGTAGGCTGCCAGAGATGGCCTCTTGCAGGCGACACAAAGACAATGTTATTTTAGGATCTAATTTGCTCCAGATTGTTGTGGCACTTAGAAACCCTTCCACTGATCAGACGTATTATTGAGGATTTGAAGGCGCTTATTGCTTCAGTCACTGGAGCTTCCTCTTCCCATGTTCGTCGTAAGGATTCTAAAGTTTCAGCAGTATTTAGTGTTGAACTGGTACTGTGTACCCTTCTTTTTTGTTTTCAATTACATGAATAAACATGGATATATTAAGGCAAATAGGAAGAACAAAATATTGACAAAGGAGAAAGCAAGATGGTGGAGACAATATTGTTAAATAAGAGGAAACACGAGCACGGAAGAGTTGATACAGAGATATCATACCTGGTAGTGCTCCTATATAACTGGGTACCACTGTATCTGATAGGTTTATAAGTTGTTCTGTTCAAACTTCAAAAAGGTATAGCCTTGCAGAAACAAGATGACATACTAATTAACCATGCTTATCTCTACACTTCACTCTATCGTAAATGAACTGATCCAGGAAGAATTAAAAGATGCCCAAAATTAGAATATGCTGGTGGAGAACCTTATGCATGTACAGGGCCTTGGATCATCATATCCAAGAGCAAAGGAAATACCAAATACCCATCAAAGAAAGAAAGAACAGGGATAAAAAAAAAAGTAAACGGAAAACGTGTATTTATGCAAAGAACTTGATGTATGGGATCCCCAACAAGTGAAAGAAGCATCCTTAATTTGTTAAAAGTATGAGTAACCACAGTTTTCTCAATTGATAAAAACATCATCCAACGGCACTTTCTAGGCCTTTTTTTTTTCCTTTCGTAGGCCAGTATTTCATTAGCCATTTACAGAATTGCAAGTGATAGAATCGGTGTTCTTTGAAATAATACTTGACATACAAAACCGAATGCAGAAAACACAAATTGAAATAACACTCGTATTAAGAATCAAAATCGATATGGCATTATCAAAGTTTTCATTGCAATCAATAATTATCACCTGGCGTTAGTAATTAGCATTACATAGAAAACAGTATCTCCACAAAATTACCCTGAACGTGCAGAGCAGCAGACCCTCATGGAGTTGAAATCTCCACCGAATCCCAGAAAACTCAAAACCGACAGCAATGAACGATTGTGTCATTGTCTTCTCAACTTTTCCTCCTCTTTTTTTTCTTATCCCCTTGTTCTTCCAAAGCATCAGAACCTCCATCTTCTAATACCCCACTCTTCCTCTTCTTACTCTCTTCCTTCTTTGCCTCTTCGCTCCCCGTTTTAGCCCCGCCATCTCCCTTCTTAATTTGACCCCTATTTTCCCCGGAATGGCTAACATTGTCCCTCTTTTTCTTCTTCTTATTTTGTGTATCAACTGAATCAGCCAGCTCTCTCCTTTCAACACCCCCATTTGCCCTCTCTGCAATTTTAACCCCGCCATCTCCCTTCGCAATTCGACCCCCATTTTCATTAGAATTACCATCATTGTCCCTCTTCTTCTTCTTCCTAGGCACCTCTACTGAATCAGATGCCTCTTTCTTTTCACCACCCTCCCCTCCTCTCTCTGCAATTCCACCTCCATCTTCCCCAAAATTACGAACTTCAACCTTCTTCCTCTGCTTCTTCTTCCCCTCGGCATCCACTACCTGTCGCTGCGTTTTCGGCTTGGACTCGAACCCATGACTCACTTCACTCACACCGGCACTCTGCGCTGGATTCTCTCCGACGGTCTCTGCGTCGTCGTTTTCGGTCTCCGACCTGTGCCGCACCGATCGCTTCCGTTCCGACCTCGGCGATTTGAGCTCCTTGTGCAGCTGCTTCAGCTCCTTGAACGATGACAAGGTGCGTCGGAGGTAGACGCTGAACTCTTGCGACGCGCCGGTGTCGCTGGTGACGAAGGAGGACAGAGTGGAGGTCGCTTTGGAGAGAGAGATTGGCTTCGACGAGACGACCATCCCTGAGACCGTTTTCATGGTTAGGATTTCTAGGGTTTTAGGGAGAAAGGGGGCGAGGTTTTATCTAGGGTTTTCAATTTAGGGACGCACGGTTTAAATAAAACACGTTTATTTATTGATTTGCCGTGAAAATTTTGAAATGCTATATTAATCACTTCAAGTTTTTTTCAAGAATTCCGCCTACTATTTTCGCTTTTACCGTGATATCGGAGTTACTCGGCGTATTACTTGGCATAAAATAGATAGGAAGCTTTATACATAGAGATAAAAGAAAATTACTATATTTAAGGAACTTCGCTTGTCTTTAAACATTTCAATAAGAGACAAAAACAACTAAAATTCAGCCCAAAAACATGGAAAAAATGTTTTAAAATACGAGCGATACCCTTAAGGCTTTAGGGCTATTAATATAACCCAATCCTCACAACTCCTACAAAATTAATATGTGTCGTAAGCTCAACTCATCATTGACTATTTCTGCAAAATCAGTTCAACCTGTCCTTGACTATTTTGCATAATCAGTTCAATCAGTTCTCGATCATTTTTGCAGAATCAGTTCAACCCGTCATCGACTATTTCTGCAGAATTAGTTCAACATGTCCTTAACTATTTTGCAGAATCAATTCAACCAGTTCTCGATCATTTTTGCAGAATCAATTCAACTCGTCTTTGACTATTTTTGTAGAATCAGTTCAATCATTCCTCGATCATTTTTGTAGCTCAGTTTAACCCGTCCTCGACCATTTTTGCAGAATCAGTTTAACCCGTCTTCGATCATTTTTGCAAAATCAATTTAATCCGTCTTCGACAATTTTTGCAGTATTAGTTCAATCCGTCATTAACTATTTTTGCAGAATCAGTTCAACCCGTCTTCGACCATTTTTGCGGAATTTGTTCAATCAGTCATCGACCATTTTTGCAAAATATGTTCAATCAGTCCTTCATCATTTTTGTAGAATCAGTTCAACCCATCGTCAACCTTTTTTGCAGAATCAGTTCAACCCGTCCTCAACCAATTTTGTATAATCAGTTCAACCCGCCCTTGACTTTTTTTTGCAGAATCAGTTCAACCCGTCTTTCACCATTATTTTTTTTTAGATTTTCCGAGCCTAAGGGAAGAACAATTCTTCACGGATTGATTGAAGGCGCAATCACACATTACACGATCTCGTAAACAATATTATACATATTATTCCAAAATTAACACATTATATACAAATCAAAATTTAATACTATATTGAAAATGCAAAGGCAAATGAGTTTAATACTACATCATAAGCTACAAACATAATCAATCTAATCGAAACATAAAGGCAACAAGTATACACGAGAATTAATTCAAAACTACGAAAAAGATAAGTAACTTGCCAAACATTAGACAATAATTTATAAGCAAATTATTCTAGAAATTCACCACGAAAATGTGTGCGGGATAGGGAGATCCGTAGGCAACAGACTTGGGCTACCCGCTGGCAGATGATCAAGACATGTGGCATGTTACGACCAATGTGATCAACAGATCATCGGGCTGCCAGCTGAGAGATTTATTGTATTAAGAAACCAACAAAGCCAGGAGTCCCTGAAGCGCGCTCGTTTGAGATCTCTAGTTATATCCCGCGGAGCCACAAGAGTTATATAAACACCCGGCTCATATTGTTCAATCCATTCTGCCTCTACTGTATTATCATTAGCAGGCGAGGGAAAATTCTTGGATCTCACACCATTATCCCCATCTTGAAATGGCCAGAATTATTTGCCATCAAAATTTTCGGACACACTACTACTGTCCTTCTAAAATGATCCACCACAATTAGGTAGTTTATCTGGGGATTTTATCATCCCATTGGAGGTCAGAAGCTCTGACTCTGCTGCACATTTGTTTGATTCCTTCCAAGTGGATCCTTGGGTGAATGCGTGGGCCGTGATTTCCATTTGTTGCAGAAGAGTTAATTCCCAATGATGAGATCGAGTAAGAACGGTTGATGGAATTATTTGGCTTCATGCCATTTGGCTCCAAACCATTTGGCAGGAAGGATTCGGATTGTCTGCCCTCCCCATCCTATACCCTTTCCATCATCTCCTATTTATGTGGTTACAGTTAAACCACGTCAACATTTTATATTCTTATTACTTTTTATCTTATTATTTCTATAAAAAAAACAAAAATTAATATAAAATATTGACGTGAACCGTGACCACATAAGTAGGAGGGGATGGGATGAGGGATGGCAGACAATCCAGGTCCTGGCAGGAATGCCTTCTTTATGATCTATGTATCATGAACCCCAGGTGGCAGCCATCACTGTTTTGCAATATAGTCTGAGAGGGTATTTTCGTAACTCACGATTCAGAGAAAAAAAAGCCAATGATGTCATCTTCGACATTGTATTAATTTTTGTCTCTCTTGAAATATTTAAAAAGTGTTGTCTCAATATAAAATTAAATATTAAAAGTATACTCTATATGTAATTTTTCCAAACAAATAGTAGATTTGTTTCATTTTATTTTAGTATTTTATCGAGAACTTATTCAAAATACATTTTTCCTAAGACTAACTCTAACCCTTGAAGCAAGTCTCAAAATTCGGCTTCTAAACCCACCTCATTTCACTCCAACTCTTGGCCTAAAATTTGATTTTGGGTTAAAACTCAAAATTGGCCCAAATATCAGCCAGCTTTTAGGTTTTAACCCCACTGGTGCGACTGAACGCGTCCAGTAGAGGCCACCCGCATGAGATTTGATGCGCCTGTTTGAGGTATGGTTTGGGGTTAAGGTGATTTTAAAAAAAGCTGGAGTAAAATTTGTGTTTGGTAACTCTGCTTATTTTCAAAGTCACTGTCATTTTAAGCTGAAAAGTGGCAAAAAGCTGAAGCAGCAAAATGCAGCTTCTCAAAACCAGCTTTTTATTTCAAGAGGCGGGTGAACAGTAGGATTTAATGAACCTTTCACAATCTCATAAATACCCTCCTCCATTTCTCCTTCTTGTTGGGTTTGAAGATCGAATCATCCTACATACCAATTCCAAATTCTCAAACTTCAAAAGTTGAATAAATTAATCAAAAACATAAAAGCAGCAAATTGACGAATCGTTTTGGCCATTCCCGGACTCTTCGTAACCCGTGAAACCCGACCCTATTATGTTCGAACCTTCAACGTACCTGGTGAACTGGTTCGGGTTAGAATTGCCGGATTTTCTATAGCTGGTGAAAGATTCAGAGCCCAAGTTGGTGTCGTGGCCGTACCCGGTGAAGGAGAGACGGTGGTCGTTGGCGTTCGAGTCATAGGATGAGAATCCAAGGCTAGGGACGTTGACTCGGTCGTCGTAGCTGGTGAACTCGCCTGAACCATCGCCCGAGTCGGTGCTGTAGCTGGTGAAGTTGGTGTTTGCGACGTTGGCATCATGGGCGAAGGACGTGAACTTCTCCAAGTGCGAGTGGGATTAGGGATTTCACAGGGGCAAGTTCAACTTTTCTGAGTAGTTCTTGAACGATGAGGAAGATTCTTGATTTTTCAGGGTTTTGGATTAAGGATTTCACGGCCACACAAAATCCTCACATAAAAATAGTAATATTAAATAAAATATCATAATAATAACAATAATAATAATATATAGTATTATACCATTTTTGATCATTTCACACAATCACAGCTGTTTTACATAAAAGTTTACCAAACACTATCATACTGCTTTTTTTCCAAAAGTACTTTTACAAAAAAGTTTACCGAACACTCTGTTGCTTTATTTCACAGCTACTTATTATCATAGCACAGCATAAACAGTTTTTTTTTCAAAGCACAGTAATACCAAACCAGTCCTGAATCTCACACCCCCATCTTTTCCAAACCAGACATGTTGGGTCCCATGCACATGGGCATGTCTACAAAATAGAAGGGCTTGTCGGCAATAATTGAGAGCCTAACAACTCTTTGATTTAACCCAACGGTTTGGATCTTTGGACCATTGACTAATCCAACAGTCCAAATTCAACTTTAATTTTTTTTAGTTTTATATTTATAAATTTATTAAATCCAACAGTTGAGATCTAATATGATCAAATCCAATTATATAAAAAGATTTAAAGACTCCAATTTAAATCTAACAGCTAAAATAATTTTAAAATTTTATTTAATTCAAACTTCACTAAAAAAAACTCTACAAATACCTATGTATTTGTTCAAACATCCACACAAAGTTCACTTTTCTCTTACAATTCTTCCAATTTTTCTCTCTACCATCTTACAAAAATATTTGTATCATGTGTTTCATATTCTTTCATGCATTGCATATTCTTTCATAGTATCTAATGAGTTTCATAGTGTCAGTTTAGTGGTTTTTCAATATTTATCGGAATTTAAATATTTTTAGGTTAAAATGTTCATAAATTAATTTAGGATAGTCTACATAATTTTTTTTTAAAAAGTTAATTAAAAAAATTAACCTAAATTCATTCTTTAATAATATAGGGCTAAAATTTTAGGCCAAAAGGGTTGGAACAGAAAAAAAAATTTTGAGTTAAAACGTAAATTTTCTGGGCTAAAAATTTTAGATCTTACTCCAAGGGTTGGAGATGGTCTAAAAGTACTCTTAAACAAAACTATCAAATTTATGTCAACGTGAATGTAAATAAGGTGATATAGCTCAATTTTGTAAATTTCAAAAAGTAGAGTGAGATAATTTTAGTTTCATATAATAAAGTGAGATTAAATGACAGTTTCGGAGTTAAATCAATAAATAAGCTTAAATAAAATAAATAAACAGAAGAATATTTACAAACCAGACAAAAACCGGGCGTATGAGTTTGGTTCAACAGTTTTTAACATTTCAGCCGGTTTGAGCGGTTCGAACCGGTCGCAGAAGCATGTGCTGCCATTTATACAGCCTAAGGGCTGGTTTGGTATTGCTGTGCTTTGAAAAAAAGCTGCTGTGAGAATAAGCGGCTGTGAAATAAAGCAGCAGAGTGTTTGGTAAACTTTTGTGTAAAAGTGCTTTTGGAAAGAAAAAAAGCAGTATGATAGTGTTTGGTAAACTTTTATGTAAAACAGCTGTGACTGTGTGAAATGACCAAAAAGGGTATAATACTATATATGCTATTAATTTAATTTTCTTAACAAATAAAGGTAAATTACTAAATATACTTTATGTTTAAAAGAAAAATATTTATAAACTTTATCTTAAATATTAATTAGTATGACAAACTACTTCAATTGAAATATTTTAGATTGAATAGCTAGGATTCATTAGTACAATATTGTTAATGTACTTGAAAGTAGTCTAATTAAATGCATTCATCAAACTTGCCGCTATAATTGATTAGAATACCTGGTTCAAGGAGATATGTGACGAAGTAAGCGTCACAAAACACTAAAATCAATAACCTATAAATTCGTCACATATCATATATGTGAGTGACCCTAAAATCATCACTTATTCCTTTGATATGTGGTGTAGTGTGCATCACATATGTCAAAATCCAATACCTATTTGTTTCTAGTATGTGATGAACCAACTACCACATAATCCTTGTTCATAATTTGAAATTAGAACTGATTACAAATGTAATGTAATACTTTAGTTAATCACATTTTCATTAATCAAGAATTTAATCATATAAGTTGAATACATACACCAAGTGAAGTCTCAAAAATAACATAAACATCCTAGACGCTAACAAGTCGAATATGGTGTCTCATCTCAACTTAACAGCAATTGGACACCTCTAGACATATTGAGGTGCTAACCAAAAAGTCTACCCTATGCATTTTGTCTACCACTAACTTGCAGCTAAAAAACCTTCAATTGTGGATAACATCTTCATTCTCCTTTTGCAAACCCATTGAGCTCTCAACTCTCCGTTCTTCTTTTGCACAAGTCATACATGACATACAAAAGAAAAGTTAGTTAAATAGTTGTCCAATTTGGTTTTGAAACATCTCATGCATCAAGTGATGGATAAGTGGAAGAAAGATAGTGAAAACATATTCAATTGAGGATGAGTAATCAATAAACCATATGGAGAGAGTATGTATACTAGCATAAAGAGCAAGATTTGGCAGCATAATTCGTGAGAAATAGCAGGTCTGTATGAGAATGGGCAAGGACATCCCGGTTTGAAAGCATTTTTTCGCCTATCAAGCAGTAAAATCAATGTTCATATGACTTTTTTAAGGAAAAAAACTGGACCACTAATCACAAGATTAATTTCAGAACCGGTTATAACCCATAAAGATCAATGTTTATTGAAATACATAAGGCCTAACCTAACTGCATATAGAAAAGATAGCAATCGTTATCATTTGGGGAAAGTTTGAGCTTCGATCTGTGCTTAAAGCTGCATATTCAATTAATGCAAGCAAAAAATTCCAACAACAATCGAAATAAGGAGAAACAAATGATTTCGTTTGCTAGCTGAAATAGTCAAGTTCATTACAGCAGTTTGTTGCCCCCTCTGCACCTATGTTCGAATTCCCCTCCCCCTAGTTCAAGATTAGATTATTAGAATATCGCTCAAATCAATGAGCGAGAAATTCATCCTACAAAGCTTCCAATATCTCTCACACACAAACACACAAACAAATTCAAATTCCCAATTCGCATCTCGCGATCACCAAGTAGCAGAGAACAAAAGAAAAATTGATGTAACAATTGTTGTCGAAAGCTAATCATTAATTTGGGAGTTTCTCATTTCCTTATATATCTTTAATCAAACAAAAACAAAAAGTCAAGTTGTTCTCTCAATGGAGCCGAATAAAAAGTTTATCAAAATGATCCTGTGTCGTTGAATTTTGCCAAAAATCTACATGACCCCAGTCCTAAATTCGGAAGAGTGCCATTTTTCCTAGTTACCAAAAAGCCTATTTATGCTTCTGTAAGGTATCAAAACCAAATGCAAATTCACAAGGATAAGCAAGAAACTAAGCAATTGAAGACTCATTAATATCTCAAGTCTCAACATGGAAAGTAGGTTTCCATGACCACAAAATAAGAATGAAGAAACATAAGGTTATAACAACTAAAAAAATACCAAACTCAGATCTTGTGAATGACAAACTCAGATCTTGGTAAGAAACAATAATCTTACTAATGGCAAAGAAAAAAGAAGGATAACGTGAGCCAGTATTATAGGTGGCCTGAATTTGCTACCCGAAACAACGTGTACAATGCAGTCCAAATTTTTCTGTCAGTCGCCATTCAATCAATTCAAACCGAGGAATAGGCAACATAGTTTTGATTAAAACCAGTCAATTGAAGTATGCAACATGTAAAAAACAAAGGAAGTATAGCAAGTGAGGCAATACAACAACAACAAAAAAGTATCAGCGGGGAATTGATCAAACCAGTCAACTGAAGTAGCAACATGCAAATTCAATGTCAATACAAACATATAATCAGCAGCCAATTCAACAATTAACAAGCACCATTGTCATCCATAGTGGATGAGCTACCAAGATCAACCAGAGACAAACTGAATTCCCAACCTTTCTCTCCATTTCTCTCACTTGCTTTTTACAAGTCTCATATCCAAATGGTATCTCACCCCCAAACACACCATCCCAGAAACCCCCCAAACCCACCCCAACTCACTCAAATTACCAAATCCCAGCTCACAAATCTCACCCTAACAACAAACCCACCATTACCCACTTCCCCAAATCACAAAAATCACCCACTCCCACTCGACCAAATCAAAACCCTAAGATCTCACCAACAAAAAACAACCAACAATTAAAAAAAATCACAGATTTGCAACCATTCCATTCGCTTTCTCTGCTACCCTTTTCGCCAAACCTCCCATTTTGCTCCCTCTCCCTCTCCTCTCAGCATTTGCGTGGGATTCTTATTTCTTAATAGTTATCTCTCTCTCTCTCTCTTTGTTTTTTATTTACCAAAACAGCAAAACAAACACAACTCAATTCAATTCACCAAACGACCCAAATATACAAAAGTAAATGTGAATTTTCAACTATTTTGACCAAATAAATGACTTTCCAATTTCCATCCTAATTTCATCAATTTCTCAGTAAACAAACACGCAAAAAAATATAATCAGCAGCCAATTCAATAATTAACAAACGAATTACAGAGAATCAACTAAACAAATCAGCGTAAAGCGATTGAGAAAACGAGAGAGAAATCTCACAGGTCTGAGAGGGAGTGAAAGCGCGCGCGATTGGTTGGATTGGAGACGAACTGCTCAGAGAGAGATCTCAAAGGAGTTGCAGTGAGGGGCAATAAACGTTTGGGTGAAGATGATTGAAATGAAACCGTGATTTTCAGAGGGAAAAGAGAGGAGCGCAGGGATTGAAAACTCCGTGGGCTGAAAACATGAAGCCAAATCAGAAGCAGAGCAAATTTATAAGAAATTATCCCTTACCTAAACCCAAATCAGAAGCAAACCTTCTAAAAAAATGAATAGAGAAGTAATCAAACTTCTCTCTCAATTTTTCTTGTTTCCTCCACAAACCCTAATTTTTTCCCCAATTAATTTTTTCCACCAACCATATCACCTTCTCCAATTAATTGTTTCCCCACCCTCCATCCCCAGTTGTTTTTCCAGACACCCATACCCTCATCCCTTTGCTCTTCCCACCCCTCCATCCCCAGTTGTTTTTCCCGACACCCATCCCCAAATTGAAAAATCCAAACAAATAAATAACAAATTTTTACAAGAGCAGCTTACCAAGGGAACCTGGAGAAACCTGGAGAACGAGAGAACCAGAGAACGAGAGAGATCACTGGTTTTTGGAACGAGAGAACGAGAGAGTGGTCTGGGTTCGGGTATGCGAGAGCTGAAGGCGAGAGGGATAGGAGGGCAATTTTGGGTTATTGAAAAATTCATTAAACGTCCACTGTTCACCCATGTTTTCTAAAATAAGCTGTTTTTGGAAGCTGCTATTTGCAGCTTCAGCGCTCCTTCAGGTTTTGGGCTTCTTTTCATCCCCAACTTTGAAAGAAAGCTGTTTTTGAAAGTTTACCAAACATCAAAACCTCTACCAGCTTTTTTTCATCCTAGCTTTTTTTTTAAGCACCTCAATCCCAAACTGCACCTAAAACCCAACTAAAAACCCTTCTGAACGCGCGTTCTCACTCTAACTGCAGATGCTTCTGCGCCACCTCCGATGAAGGCTCCACCGTCGGCACCGCCACCACCTTTCTGAGCGCGCGCTCTCACTCTAACTGAATGTATTTTTCCATGAGCAGTGTTTCTTTAGATATGGGACTACCACGTTCAGATGTGCAACTCGATTATGGGCCACAACCGATTCTTACGTGATTTGAAGAAAAATGGTTTGTAAAGCATCACATTTCTCCCGAACTGTGTCACGCAGCCTCGATGCTTCTATCATTTTGGTGGCGCTACCATCATGTCTAGATGGCTCCCGTCTTGCACCTCAGTTACTTGAGAATTGACTGGAAATCGTTTTAACTGGGAAGCTTGTATACTTTGCAGTATGTAGCAGCCGGATTTCGAGTCATTTGCGTAAACTCGTCTGATTCATTTCCGGCTTGAACTTGGTCTACGAGAGATGAGTACCTGTATAATTTGTATGTAACATTTTCATAGCATTGATCTTCAAAATTGGCATCTCTCAGCAAATTCTAGCTGCTCAGAGAACGAATGTTGAGAAACCGTAAAAAAATGTTTCCATTTCAGACATTTGTAGGTCACAGTGCCTAGAGTTGTGTAGTTTTCGCTCGTGAGCGCCAACAAAAACTATGCGATAAAAACTGGTACGGAATACAAAAGTATTGCTTTTATGTACGTGCACATTGTATGTAGATTTTATTCAGCTTGGATAGTCACAAACAGTTATTTGCAACTGAGTATTTTCCTGCTCCGTTACGTGTTTGATAAAAGCTCTTCTCCACCAAATCTCGAATGCCTTCTGAATGTTGGGGCAGTCGTCTCCCTTGTTTAGAAACCGATCGAACCAATTAAGCAAAATTGTCTGCTGCTGCTGCAATGGCAGTGTGAGAATTGTCTGGCTTATTCCCTCTTCAACCAGTTTCTTATCAATAGATCTCGAAGAAGCCCTCCTCATCCATCCGAAATCTTCATACAGAGCTTCCAGCCATGTCGATAGCAACAAGAATCTTGTTTCTTTTGGCACAAGCAAATTCCTGCTCCCAATTGCAACGCATAGCTGAGCAGTGATCCTGCTGATTTCGTGCCTGTACATGGTTGGAATCTTCGAATGCAGGTCCACAAGCTCCTTCTGATCCGCCCATAACTTGACAAACTCCTCGCCCATTTTCTTGTCCACTAGAATACCAACAATCCACTGCATGTTATCAGCCTCTCTCGCTATCTCTGCCATCAAAACCCCGCGGTCCCGCCTGCCGTCATCCACAGATGTAGCTTCAGATAAGCACAGGACAAGAGAACTCAGACATCTGTGGCAAAGATGGTAAAGGGTTTCTTTAGAGACATCAATCCTATTGCTGTCACTGCCTGCATCCTCTCTGAGCAACCGAGAAATGAGAGTCTTCATTTCCCTCCGAGATCTATCATCTTTCGCCTGAAGAACGCCGGTCAGCAGTCTCATGAAAATGCCATCAGCTCTTGCAGAAGTGGACAATTCAGACGAAACTCTGAGCAGAACTTCACTGGCTAAGTCTTCATGAAGCTGGAGCTCACCGAGTTGCAATACAACTTTCTCCTCTTCTTCCTCAGACCACGGAACAGCTTCCAAATACTCCAAGCATGAGGCAATCCCCTCATCATACATTATAGCAGCAGATACCTGCAACAAACAAAAATTTCACAAATATTCATCGTCACAAACTCGATAAACAAATACAGAGACTGTGTTATCGAATATTCGATTCTTTTTTCAATTTTTCATAAAGATTTAAGAAAATACAGATTGGGGCCGTTGATTTTAAAAGGTAAACAACTAGGAAAACAAAAATGCAGCTTTGCACAAGAAATTGCAAACGTAAAATGGGATTTCTGGAATTTAAAAAAAAATTAACGATACATCAAAGACGTGTACAATACAAGAATTAGGATTCCTAATTTCGATAAGTTTTTATTTGCGTCTATTTTAGCAACTTTAACAACTTTAACAGACTATCACAAAAGCGCACAGATTTCCAAAACCCATATGTCCTAATCCAAAATTTTCTCACCAACCAAACAGAGCATAAGACAGAGAGAAACAAAACAGAGAAAATGCTAAAAGCAAAAGCCAAAAGCACATACCTTTAGCAAACCCAAAACCCTAGCGACCTCCTCACCCATCATCCTCCTCTTCAGATCATCAGAGTACATGAGCACCACAGCCTCCACATAAACCTCCACGTCATCGCAGTCCGAAATCTCCACGCAGTGCGAAACCCCCCGTTCTTTTCGGAGCTTTTCGGCAAAGAACCGGCTTTTCGCCGCCAGCACGCTCTTGTGCACGTCCATCGAGACCGTGAACCCGTCCTTGGCCACCACCGTCAGCCTGATGTCGCCGGACACCAGCCCTCCCAAACTGGGGTTCCGAAACGGCGCGTTTTGGAGAAGCCTGTGGACTTTCTCATGGATTTTCCGGTCCCGGAGGAGCTTGGAGTCTCGGTTCTGGTCGTCGGACATCATCTCGTAGAGGGTTTGGGACTGGGTCGGTCGAGTCAGAGACTGATTTGACCCGGCGAGTTGCGGCGGCGGCGGCGGTTGGGGAGAAGGAGGGGAGGAGAGGGGCTTGGGGGGCGAGGAGGTGGGGGAGTAGAGCTTGGAGAGAGATCTTGATGGCGAGAAGGAGAGGGTTTGATCGGAGATGAAGCCCTGTTTGATCATGGCGGAGACCTCCCTCGATTTCAGCGCGTTCTCGGCCGCCATTGGAGCTCTGAAGCTCGGTGGAGGAATTAAGTGGATGGGAAATAAAACCAAGAAGTGGGATTTTTGTGGGGATTCAAGGATTGAAAGAAAGATGGGTTCTTGGAGGATTGAGTGAGAGAAAATGAGTAATCAATCAATCAAAGAAAGAAGTGAAATTTTCTAGGAAAGTAGAGAGAGCGAGGGGGAAAGTAATAAAGAATGTTTTCTCGGGAAGTAGACGGTAAAATATTTTCCGGGAAAATGAAGAAAGTAGGAATCCAAGAAATAGAGAGAGAGAGAGAGAGAGAGAGAGAGAGAGAGGGTAATGGTGTGAATGATTATAACGAACCTGAGTAAAAGGGTTTGTTTATGGAAGGAAGAAGGTAATATTTATATGAACAGCTGAGCTGCCCATATTTTGTTTGGTTTGCTGTAAAATTATGCTTTATAGGTATGGAGGAAAGGAGTTCATGTGGACCCATCTGTGTATTATTATGTACAAATTCAATATTAATCAACTTTTAAATTAGTTTATCAAGTGGATCTAACTTTTGTTTAATTAGTTTAATATTTTGGATGTTTGGACGATAATGGTTGGAGATTCTTCCTGTTTGCTGCAGAGTGCAGAGAACCCTAATCCAGATTTAATAATCTAATCATAATTAGTAAAATGGAATGGTGTGTTTTTTTTTCCTTTCTATTTTTGATACAAAGAAAGTGTTTTTAGTGTTTCAAAAAACAGAAAGTGTTTTTAGTTGCAGAGGATTTTTAGTTGCGGAGGAGGACCTAGAAGTGGGTGCTGAAACCTGCATTCTGTGCAGTAGTGACACTGTCATATGAAGTGGTTGAGCAATGGGACATAGCATGTCTCCAACTTCAACTTCACCTTCACCTTAGGTAATGATTCTCCCTTCCTCGAAATAACTTCCATGCGACGGGTGAATTATATCACGTGAGAAGCAAGATAGTTGGATAAGTAGTTTGTTTCTCAAGTTTGTTTTTAGAGTAAATTGTAGTTATGGTTATTTAACTTTAACTCAATTTGAGTAATGGTCCCTCAACTAAAAATCAATTACTATTGGTCCCTCAACTTATCAAAACGTGCAGCTATGATCCCTCAACTAAAAATTCATTACTATTGGTCCCTCAACTTTAATTCAACTGGAGAAATGGTCCCTTAACTTTAACCCAATTGTAGCAATGGTCCTTCCAATATAACTCGTTTTGACAAAAATTTTGACATAATTGACGAAAAGAACCATAATTATACACTTTGATGAGTTGAGGGATCCTAATTGTATAAATGGTCATTCCAACATAGCATATTTTGACAAAATCGATGAGAAGGACTATAGCTACACATTTTGATAAGTTGAGGGACCAATGGTAATTGATTTTTAGTTGAGGGACCATTGCTCCAATTTGATTAAAGTTGAGGGACCATTCATACAATTTACTCTTGTTTTTATTGTTCCACAAAATGATTTATGAGATTATGTTACGGTCTGTTGTTCAAACGTGAGGGCGAGTGATTATTTTTGAGACAGTGTGGTCGAGTGGATGTTTTATACAAGGATAAAGATAAAGGAAAACTAATGAAAATTACTTGAAAACTTTGAGTTTTAACGAAAATGACAAAATAAAGGGTAAAGTAAATTGTACCAGGATGGACTTTTTAGTTTAAAAATGTAGTTTTTCGTTAAAGTGAACATCACCGGGAGTTTTTTGTTACAGTTTCCTAAAGATAATTCATAACAGAATCAACTCAAGTGCCACATGGGTGGACCAAATGATATTTAAGACTATCACACCAGAGGCATCATTGTGTTTTGCGAAAAAATTTTAGTTATGACGAGAATATGAATGGTACACCACGTGTTTTTATGTAAGTGATGGAAAATTTTAATTTTTAAGTTATTAATCTTTTAACACACATATCTCACTATTTATATAGGAACACATGATGTACCACACCTCATGTGACAATCGCACTGAAAAATCTCTCGTGGTTTGCAAAGCTGCTCCATTGGCCTTGTAACATTAGTGCAAAGTCAATAATGTGACTGTGAGCCTGAAATTATCGGCCCAATAAATGCGTGAAAAATGGGTAAGCATGGTTCGGTATATGTAAAAGTAATGCTAATAAGATTAAATTTAGAGATAAAATTTACAAATTAAATAATGTGTTACTAATAAATATGAGTATGTTTATCAATGCTTAAGTAATAAACCAATCATCAACTTCCATGTCATTTAGTTTCTAAAATTTTGTTTACAAATTTAATCTTCCTAGCATTATCTATAAGAAAATCTTGGTTTATATAAGACAAATTTAGTCTCACTTCTTTCGAATAATGTATATTTGTCTTATGAATTTCATAATTGGACTCATTCAATTTATAATCTTCATTGGAAGATGATCCCTACAAAAAAAAAATTATTCGAATGGAGTTTGCTTAGTCATCCAAATGTATGAAACAAATCGACAATGTGAATACCAAGTAATATATTCATAGTGAACCGTCTATTTATTTGATACATTTGGTTGGCTAAAAGATTTCTAATTCAAATAATTTTTCCGTAGGATGATCTTCAAATGAGATTAAAAAAACTGAACGATATTGACTATAGAGTTTATATGATGAAAATACACTTATCGCAAAAGGTAGAATATGTGCATTCCCCCAATGAAAAAATGCAAGTATTATTCAGTTAGGTAATAAACCAATCATCAACTTCTATGTCATTTAGTTTCTAAAATTTTGTTTACAAATTTAATCCCCCTAGCATTATCCATAAGAAAATCTTGGTTTATATAAGACAAATTTAGTCTCACTTCTTTCGAATAATGTATATTTATCTTATGAATTTCATAATCGGACCCGTTCAATTTATAATCTTCATTGGAAGATGATCCCTACAAAAAAAAATTATTCGAATGGAGTTTGTTTAGTCATCCAAATGTATGAAACAAATCGACAGTGTGAATACCAAGTAATATGTTCATAGTGAACCGTCTATTTATTTGATACATTTGGTTGGCTAAAAGATTTCTAATTCAAATAATTTTTCCGTAGGATGATCTTTAAATGAGATTAAAAAAACTGAACGATATTGACTATAGAGTTTATATGATGAAAATACACTTATCGCAAAAGGTAGAATATGTGCATTCTCCCAATGAAAAAATGCAAGTATTATTCAGTTAGGTAAAACACAAGTATTATACCATAGGGATAAACTTCGAATGAGATTAAAAAACGGAACGATTCTTATTATGGAAAGAAAAGAAAAAAGTTCGTACGGAGTTTTTTTAATAGTTTGTTATGGCTTTCTTGTTTTTAACACTCACGGTGGTTTCAGTTTGGTTAAAAAATTAGGGCTTGGCACAAGTATGCAAAAGCCATTCTGTTGTCATTTCGAGTGAATTGGTCAAAAAGTTTGCTTAAATTTTGAGTTTTAAACAAAACTATGTGCGTTTAAATTTTGCGGAGGATGAGTTGTCACTTCCACAGGTGAATGCCGGCAGGGCTGTGCACTCTCACATCACAACTTGGCATTTTGTAATATTCTTGGCACTCATGATCCATTTGAAGAATAGTTCATATGGTAGGAGTACATAGAGAAATTATGTACGCCCCCAATAATTTTGTGGACTCACCACATGACAAAGACTTGCCAAAGTGAAAGGACAAGGACATGATGTGATATTTCAGCTAAAGCTTTGACTCGGAAATTGCAAAATGAACCGGCTCATAATATTAATCGACATTCATGGTCAAGTAGTTGAGGATATAATGGTTGTGGATCTTTATTCATGTTCTCACCCTTTTCATGAGTCATGTCTGAGTTTGTAAGTGGCCGGCATGTTTAGTCAGTTTAATATACGTTATTCGCTTATTCTCTGACAGCTTATAAGTTATTTAGGTTCCCACCTTTTTCCGATATGGTACTATTAGAGCTCGATTTGCAAGATGTCTAGGTTTACACAGGATAATACTTGCGTTTTTTTACGAGAGAATGAACATATTCATTTCTTTCGAATAACGTATATGTGTATCATATGAATTTCATAACTAAAATCGTTCAGTTTTTTTATCATTTTTAAAAGATCACCCTTTAAAAATCATTCAGGTCGGAGAGCATTTAGACTATCTCCAATGGAGAAGGCTAAACGGCAATGGAGTAATAAAGACAGACACAAAAACAGGTTAAATGAATTAATTAAATTTCAAATTTTTGGAGTACAAACCAACATAGATTACAGAAACATCACACTTCGCAGACATCATACGAACAATTATTAAAAACCTTAAAGTTCTATCAACAAACTGCAACATCCTCCAGGATCAGCCCGTTTTGAAATTTGCTAACAATAACACACAAGCAAATCAACTACACCGGAATGTTTGAACGAAACGACGAGCTTTTCTTAATGAGATACAGTTCAAGTACTCAAAACGTGCACCAGAAAATTCCTGACCAAGAAAGCAAAGTGTTAATCTACTAATAATGCTAGCAACATTCAGAATTCTTCGAAACGGGGTGGAGAAGATATACTATATATACCTCTTAGAATATGTTTGTTTGTAAATCTTGCATCTCAGGATCTACAGCATCTGCTCCCTTTTCGGCTTCAGTTTTTGCAAAGAGAGGAGCATCGAGTTGAGGAGGGTTCTGCAAATTTAAAAACTTTTCAGTATGAACTCCTTGAACTTTCTAAATTTTAATGCTTCAGGCATTGCAATTTGTAAGCCCTTTGGTGTTACCATGCAGCGAACAAGAGCCCAGTTGACGCCCTTGAAGAACGGATGGCGCTTAATTTCATCTGCTCCTTCCTGTGAGCCCAATCTGTTTTTGGGATCACGGTGCAACAACCGATACATTAACTGCTTTGCTTGGAGACTTGCCTGCATCAGGACACAACTCCATTAGCATCCAAACCAGAGAGGAACATTTTCACTTTGTAATTTCTAACTTCATGCATATTATATTTGTAACTCAGAGTTGCAGTTTGTTAATGAAGAAAAATGTCTATGTTCGTCCGCATAATGCTCTCTCTATAGATCCTAATGTCTCCGCCAAAGCACATCAAACAAGCGATCATAAACGCATTGCGAGACGCATGTGAACCTACAGAATTATAGGTGCAAGAATATACACATTTCATATAGGTATGTGTATCTATACACGCAAACAGTAATCTTACCGATATACTTCCTGGAAATTTAAGATCCTTGTGAAGAATATTGGCGAATGTCTTTTGCCTTGTTTTCCCCCTGAATGGTGTATATCCATAGAGCATTTCATACAGAAGAATACCTGAAAAAAAGATGCAGTTGATCAGTATAGGTGGCAGATGGTAGACGAATGATTTAATTTCAGTCATGCATATGTTTGTGCTAAAGTAAATGCCACTGCATCACTTGAAGAGGTAAGACACTCCCGTCATGAGGCGATGAAGATAGTTTCTTATCATTCTCATGCAGAGATGACATACTAAAAGCCGAAAAAACAATTGAAATACGAAATTGAATAAATTACGTACCAAGAGCCCACCAGTCCACTGCACTAGTATGACCTGCTCCAGTTATGATTTCCTGCAAAGGTAGTAGGAACACAAAGCAGTAAATATGAAGAGTCCTAAAGTTTGACATATCTTGGAAGAAAAGAATAAAAAAGAGCATGTTCTAAGTGTCACACCGGAGCTATGTACTCTTCAGTTCCAACGAAGGAATTTGATGCTCTCATTGGTTCAGCCATGAAGATCATATTCTGTTGAGGTTTGCGTTGTTTTTTCTTTTCGTTGATGCTTGGAAGTAGAAGCTGAAAGGAAACATAATTATCACTTCAGAACGAAAAGGACTTTTTCTTTTAGTTCCAAAGTAAGATATGGTTTGTAAGATGTGGTTGGATACCTGTGGTTTGCAAGATGTTAAACACGATAGATCAAAATCTGTCAGGGACACATGCCCATTGCTCTGAAGTAAAACATTTTCTGGCTTCAAATCCCTGTATATTATCCCTGTGAAAACAACAGAAGGCTCAATACAATAACTTGAAGATACTGGGAAGGACAAACATCATTGCAACACAGAGAAAGACATGTGAATGATGCACACAACTTACCCTGACAGTGAAGATACTCCAGTGCAACAACTACCTCTGCAACGTAAAATCTACAGTTGTCCACACAAAACAGCATTCAGTCGTTTGTTTACAATTCGGTAAAACCTTTGATCGCAATCAAAATTTGAATATTATTTGACTAGAAATACTGAAATATTCAACTGCAATAGTAGTTAAACCAATTATTTCTGCTCAAAATTAACAAACTTTCAATTGTCTGTGACCTATTGCATCGTTATCATTTCTCGTGATTTACCTTGCAGAATCCTCCTTAAGAACCTTCGTCGGTTGTCTGTCCAAAAGCACGAAGAGTTCTCCACCCGGGTAGTAATCAGTAATGAGGCAAACATGTGTTTTGGTCTGCAAAATTTATAGATGTTGAAGTTTGAAAAGAAATCCATATGTAAGGAAGCAATGTCTAACATATATAAATGATAGTTTTAATCTTAAGTCAGGTGTTGCCTTGTGGCAAAATGAATGAGGCAAAAGCAAGAGTGAGAAAGAAACAAAAAGATGAGTTCTGCAGAGAGAAATCATCCATTCTTGCTAACCTGAAATGAAGCATACAATGCAGGAAGAAAAGGGTGATCCAATATGTCGAGGATCTCTCTCTCTGCGCAAGCTCTGTGCACCTGCAAGAAAGGAACCAAAGGAGTCCTGTAAAGAGATATGGAAGTGGCAGTACCATAACGTTCCTAAAAACTTGACTCCAAACAAAGCATAAAGCAAGGTAATCAAGACACATAAAATCATGGATTTCAGTACCTTGTTGCGATTGAGCATGACACCCTTATCCATAGCCTTCATGGCGAAGTAGTGACCAGTTCCACACAGTTCAACCAAATGCACACTGACATAAGAACATATAATGTTGAATGATTCGTATGAGTTTGCAACTAAAAGACTTCTCCTAAATATCGACAAGTAAAACGAATGTATACTAAAGATCTATAGTTTTATTCAATGGATTTCGATCAGAGCCACCAAGTAATTAACATTCCTCAAGTTCATTATATTAATAGTGAAAACCGGAGGTAAAACTGTGAAGATAGAAAATACTAACTTGCCAGTATCACCAGATCCCAAGGGTTTTATAGGCCTAAAATGTTTCAATCCGATCGGCTCTCCACTGTCTAGAATCTGCAGAATCAAGCGTTCCTTCAGCAATCTACCGTAATATAAAGGGTGAAGATATTCAAGAAAATCAATAGAAGAAAGCCCTAACACTTAATAGACCAAATATATCTTTATGTATGAGATAAATCTGCATTATTAATCCAAACTTCCATGCATAGTGCATACATAAATCCACAAAATGTAAGTGATTTCCTATACCACAAAAAAGAATGCTAACCCGAAAAACAAAAAAGAAATTGCCAAAGTGAGAGCTTCTACTCTAAATTTTAGTGGATAATAAAAGGGCTAAAGTACGTTCACATAAACCACGTCTCTGAAAAGAAGCATTACTTCGCACAATTTTAGTTGCTTGCAACTCAAGGTTCTTAAAATAAATCCTGAATTCTGAAAATCGAGAGAGGTTTTCTTTTCCCGCTACACGAAATCCATAAACCATGCATAACTGATTGATGATCGGTACCTTTTGGATAGCTACCCAAGAGGGGGTATATTTTCTATGAGGCTTTGGGTGAACAACCTTCGAATGGTTCATCCATAGATCTTCAGGTTTCTGCAGTAGAAAAGGATGCTGTCAAACTCGTAAACATACAAAAAAATTTAAGATGACGAGGATTTAAATCAAGACATTACCAAATTCGCATCAGGAAGTTCTCTCGCTGCCTCATCGACGTTTTCGGCAGTTTCTCTGATCTAAAAGTAGAAATCGTGTACTGTATAAATAAGCTTAATTCTGAATAGAAATTCAAGAGCAGAATACAGGAATAGAAAATAAAAAAATGTGAAGAAAGTTGAGACCAGTTTTTCGCTCTCTTTTACGGTATCTTCAGGAATAGCGTTCTTAAGAGGCTCAATATGCTCACTGCCATCTAGTTGTACCCCAATAAAATACTGCACCTCCCCCTGTTTACCGAAACAAGTAAAATATCATATGTCATTCAGTTCCAGAGCCTTTTCTATTGCAGGTAACTGTAGTTGCATTGTTTTCGTTCAATATCTGTGTAGATCATACCTTTTGATCACGCATAGGCTGCAGATGAAATACATTCCAGAACTTTTTACCTGGATCGAGTGCAAACAGACTTTAGTTAATTATGGAAGGGTAAATTTTAATTGGGGCTCAAGTTTAAACTTATCTTCCTTACTATTTGTTAAATGTACTTACTTGATGTGCCTTGCGTAAAATGGAAAAAGGAAACATACCGCTTTTCGAATAATTGATGAGCTGTACGGTAACTTCAGTCTGGTTGTTGATTGCATCTCTTATTTTCTTCACAGTTTCCGGATCAGTTTCAGGTCCTTGCAGGAACCTAAAGACATCCAAACAACAAAACAAGTTAGAACCCTCTTCTAAGTCCTGAACATTTTGGGATGATCAGATCCCGAATGAGGATCATTGAGCTTCTTAAAGCAACTCGCCAGACAACAAAATCAATTATTTATATTGAAGTACACCTGCAATTTCTTCCCAATATTTCTTCGCGGCTGTACTCTGTAAGCTCTAAGAAACTGTCGGACGCAAATATCTGAAATGCAAACGCTCATAAATATCACATGCTTAAATCTTGCGTTATTTAAATCTTGATTGTGAAAATTTAATGACAAAGTTTTTGTGAAACTTACAATGGGATTATCAGGCAGCCTTGGATCAGTAATGACAAAGTTTTTCTCAATACGTTCGAGTGTTGTAGCAAGATCAATACCCTTCCTCATTTCCTTCTGTCTTACTTTGTCATCAAGACTGTCCGGTCTCTCCTCGTCACTCTCATAGCTATCCGCAGGGACTCCGGTGTCAAAGCTTTCCTCAATAGTTTGGCTTTTCCTAATCCTCCTAAAGTTGTGAAGTAAAATAGTAGAGGAAAGTATTAAGTCTATGCATGCCTTAACATTTTTCAGTAGTTATATTCATATGAATAGATCAAATTATACCCCATGAAAGAACGCCGGCTAGTTTTTTTCGGTTTCTTTTCAGGCAACTCGTTGATACGCTGTATTGAGATTTTAGGATGATCCCCGCGAGAGTATCGTCTAGGTGGACCAACACTCTCAGAGTTTCTCCTCCCTAGAGGTTGATCTGTTCTCTCCTCTGCCCTGCCACCTTCTGACTTTCTAAAGAAGGGACGATTTGCTGATTCACTAAGTGATCTTGGTCTTTTCACTGCCTGTACCAGTTCAGATACTGAGTTTGAAGCCATGTCTTTCTGACGAGCTGCAACAAATCCAATTATAAGTTAGCTCAAAACCTAAGACAATGTGGTAATCATTTTCATGTTTCAGTTTTAGTCATCAAGTCGCTATCTCAAAAACGCTGGTAGTTCTTCGTACTCGGAAAAAAAAGGTAGAGTTTGATGACAGTTTAGTACAAATTTGACTGGTTGCATAACAATACTTGCAAACTTTTGGTTTTACAGAAAGCATATAAAATTCTTTTTACTCGAACTTATGATTTTTTGTTAGTCACTTGTTGAGCTATGAAATCGTTGTAGTTCATGGCTGGTACTGGTTCAATCATGTCACCAAACAAAAAATCAGGAAAAAAAAAACAATTGAATTAGAGAAATAATTAGAATATATACCATCATATCGAATCAAGGATTCGGGCAATCCATTAGGACGCAGCATCTTATCCTTGGACCCCTCTGTATGCTTGCTCACTTCCACTTGCATTCTGCCACGTCACGAAAGTAGTAAACAAAAGCATGCATGGATAATTAGCATCGCATGCATTCCCATGCAATGCATATATATAGTTGCTAAAATGTCTATATCCAACATTCTTGTCTCTCTAGGCCATGTCCATCCATCTGCCTCCCCATCCATCAAGCATCCGATCGATGTCGGCAAGTGCATACATGCATGCATGCATGGGAAATAGCTTACTAGTTACTGTACCCTGCATTGTGTCTGTTTTTTTTTCTCACGTGATGTGTAACATGAGGAGGATACAGACACGAGACCCTCGCAATTGAATACAATACACGGTGCACATGTGGTCTATGACAGGAAGGTCCACACACACGTGACACTCCATCACAATCAAGTCCTATATAGGCTAATTGAATCTGGTAAGATTATGGAGACAAGAGAGGAGCAAGGCAGCCCCAGTTGGAGAAAAAGTAGAACAATTATTGGACCTTTACATGTGTGTCTATACCCACTCTGCTAGACAGTCAATAATATACTCGACCATATTTCTACTACCCAAGAGATTTTTCAATATGCCTAGAACACAGAGTGATACGCCATATGTCATTATCTAAGTAGAGAAATTTTTTTTTTCAAGTATCCATTCATTTGTATAGTGATATATGAGGTATGTGCCCATGTTTTAGATACACTGAAAAATCTCTCTTACCCGACACATACATATGATTACATAATTATGGAGTTAGATGACCAATAAATTTATCACATCAAACAATCTGACATGTTATATCATTCATGACATCAAACGACATGATATGTTATGTCGTTATACTATCAAATCTAAATTCTACTTCTTATAGATTATTAATTTAATGTAATATAAACTCTTATATTGTGCGTTTGTGAATAAGACTCGTAAATATTATGAGATTGATAGTTTGACAACTCACACTTCCAATACGAAAAAGTATTCACCATGAAGAAAGAGAGAAATAAAAATGAAAAGACTAACCCAATGAATTTAAGAACTTTCCCACTCTCGTCCTTGATGGGAGCAATAGTGAGTAAATTCCAAAAAGGGGTCCCATCTTTCTTATAATTCAGCAACCTCCCACAGTAACTCTTGTTCCCTTGCAAAGCCTCCCTTATCTGTGCAACGTCTTGCGGGTCCGTACCCGCCCCCTGCAAAAACCGGCTGCAAAAAAAACAGGAAACGCCAACAAAACCCCGAAATTGTCAAAACCACCCTCCTCACACTTCATACCGTTATTACCGTTACCATAAATATAGCAAAAAGTTGAAAATAAAATTAAGGATATCACCCTTCAACTCTTTCTCCAAATGTATAATTAGGACCATTATCATTATCTAAATATTATCTATAGACAAATTTATTCAATTTATAGACCATTTAGTTATACTAGATGAAGTCCACACACTATGTATGTGTAAATATAAAAGATTTAAAAAGAAAAAAATATATATGGAAAAGAGGGAAGTTGGAGAGAAATGTGAAAGAGAGGAGAAACTTTTCAGTGTTGTAGGAACACGGTCCGATACACCAAGTGTCTTAATACATGCTGTTGGATATTTCAAAAAAAATAACTTCTAACCACTTGTAGCATTCAATTATGAGTTTAATAGTAGTTTTCTTAATTTTTAGTTAACGAAGAGTGTTCTATTAAAATGTGTATAGATATATAAAGAAAAAATTGTCGGTTCCTTATGAGAATGCTACTTATTATCATAACGGTCTACTTATTTTATACATGCAATATAATTATATAATTGACTTAATGGTCAATAAATTGACTGAATTCTAAAAATTGATTTTTAGATGGCAATGTAAAATAAAATGAGTTGTTCCAATTACAACGATTATATGGTGAAATGATGAGAGGGGTAACTGAATGAGGGGTGTGTTAATAAAATTAATAAAACGGTAAAGAGTAAAAAAGTTAAATAATTACCAGTTCCTGCCGATGACCTCCTTGGAGGTGTACCCGGTCATTTTAAAGAACCCGGCGCTGGCGTAAAGAATCGGGTAATCGGGTTTGGTGGCGTCCGAAACGACGAACGTCTGCTGAAACGTCGACAGCGCGTCTTTCAAGTCGTTAGAAACTCTTGGAATCCCTCTCTCTTTCCCTCCACCGAACACGTCGTCCGACAACAACTCGCCGGAGCTCCGAGTCGAGTTGTTCGAGTTCCTTCTCGAGGCCTCAGTTCCTCCGCCAAGACTCGGTTTGGAAGTCGAGTCTTCTGGTCCGCCCGAGGTACGGACGCCGACTCCCTGCGGCTTCCCGGTCTCCTCGTCCGTCTTCAGCACCAGACCCCACTCGGCAGCCCTCTGCGCGGCGTCGTCGGACGGCTTGTCGTTTGCGTCGACAGAGGAGGAGGAGATTGTCTGCTGAATATTCGATAGCGGAGATGGGGTTGGGGAGTGGTGCGCGACGTCCTTGAGGGCCATCCATGAGGTTGTGATGTCGGCGGCGCGGGTGGACTTGGAGGCGAGGTCGGGTAATGGGTCGGGTTCCGGGGTGGTGACACGTGGGTCTATCCAGCTCTGCCACGTCTGCTGGGAGGGGAAGGCTGGTGAACCGGTTGTAGTATTTGTTGGTTTGGCGGCGGAGGAGAAGGTGGAGGGGTTGAAGACTTCGAGAGAGCCGCGGGAGTCTCTTGGGAATGGCGGGATGAGGGAGGCGGGTGGCGTTGTGTCTGAGAACTGTTCGTCTTCCATCTCTGCATGGATATTTTGTGACCAGATAATTAAAAATTAAAATATGAAGCCTTATTATATTATACAATCCAAAAAATAAAAATAAAAAAATCGTGCGTCACCGTGAAATGTTCTCGTTGATATTTGCAGAAGAATATAACAAAATTGAGGACCACATTACGCTGCAACAATACGTGGTTTCATAATTTTAACCGTCTATTTGTTAACTATTACATATTATTTTGAGAAATATTTATGTAAAAAATGTTGGAGAACTCAAAAATTGTGTAGCAATTTTGTTAGAATCATGCTAATTTCAACGTCCACTGGAAGCACTATGTGTGTATGTATGACTCACTCCACATTGGACTTTCATGATTCGAATTGTTTATTTTTCAATTTGTACTTTATAGATAATTTTTGTAAAATATTAGCCAAAAATCAAAAAATGTTTGAGGCATCTAATTGAGTTCATAGAATTGACGATCACTATTTTCTAAGAAACATTCAAATTTTATTATGAAAATCAACGAGTAAATGGTTTCGGATTGAATTGATTTTTTTGCAAAAATTATCTATGAATGAAGACTCAAAAAATAAGTGGTTCGAATCGTTGAAGTTCGATATATAAATGAGCTCCACAACTAGCCCCCATTTAAAAAAGAAAAGAAAAATCCTTTAGATAAAGGCTCTGTTTAAAAAAGTCATTAATTATGTACTTGCTGAGGATAAATTTTGACTTTATTTTATTCTGTTTTATTATGCCTCATTCATGATAATTATTTATAGTGCAGCTCCCCATTATTCTAGAACTGCCTTCTAAATTTGAACGGGTAAATTTTTTTAATAAAGTGAAAACTAATTGTCATTAAACTAAATTAATAGACATAGAATACTATAGCAAAAGTACTGCATAAAATGGGAAGAAGAAAAAGATAAATGATTCGAAACAAGGATACCACATTGCAAGCTGGACATAGTGCACAACACTTTGGAAGATATTATTGAAGATATTACAAAAAATAGGAGTGAAAGAGAATGAGCCATGTCGTGACATAAGTGGTAGAAATAAGATGTGGACTAGCAATGTTAAGCATATTGTTTTCCTTGCACCCAATGCCTACACTGACCATAGCTCTTGTGGGGCTGTGAGAGTTGGGGTTTGGCCAAATTTCAGACTAGAGGGACATGGACGGTGATGTGTAAACTTTTGGATTGATGTGAACTCATGACACACATTTTGAAAGTAAATAAAAAGGATTGTCTTAGGTTTCATGCGCAAGTGGTTAAGTTCAGACAATCTCGATCGAATTAATAAAAAACCTCTAATTCAGCTGACAAATCTTGATATAAATCATGCATATATCCAACTAAACATATGCGTTAGGTATAGGGTTTTAGTACTGGTTTAGAACTGAAGTGCTTTTATAAAAAGTGGGTATAAAAAAAAACTGAGCTCAAAAAAGTGTTTGGTAAACACTTAAAAACAACTTATTTTCACAATTTTGAGTGAAAAAAAAACTGAAAACGTGAAGCAGCAAAAATGAGTTTATTCTCACAGCACAGCAGAAGTAGTTTTTTTTCAAAGCACAGCAATACCAAACCAGCCCTCCTCGTTGAAACTTTGAAAAGCTCCTTAGGACTGCTGGAGTGATGAGACCTCATGTTGTTTCAACTGCAATTTTTTGTGCTATACCAACATATATAGCACTTTGAACAAGAGGTCTGGGTGGGAACTAGGTGGGTGTGCTATTTAATTAAAAGGGACACTACAGCAACTTCCTTCTTTCTCATGATCGATTGTGATATATATAATTCACAGTAGACATGCATGGTCACATTACAATAATTAATCAATTTATGTAAGGTCATTAGTTGAAAAATATGCAACATTAATGATATAGAAAGCAATAACTTAGGCAACAAATTGACCAAAAGCATAGTTGGAGAGGAGTCATACATATGATTGTTATAACCTAAGGTGAATGAATTGATGAAGTAGGAATTATTAGAGTTCAAATAAACATGTCGTGAGAGCATCTCCAGCAAAGCTAGCTATACGATTCACATGATTAAATTTGATTCGTGGATCGCTAGCTGGTTCTTGGAGAAGTGCCTTTGAGTTCATTGACTGAAAATGACTTAATTAAAAGTGAGTTTAACTAGTTTGTTGGAGATGTTCTAACTCTAAGTTTAGCATATCATTTGGCTTCTACATAAACTCAAAAGACAAAAATATCATTCAAAATCTTGCAATTAGAGTAATATTTAAGGATCACATAGAAGTAGGAAGTGATCAACTGAGCATGCATATTGAACTCAAATTTACCAAGCCGGATGTATAGTTGAATTTGAACTTTCAGAACTGCAAGAATCAGTGGACCCAAAAAGTTTGTTTAAGTAATATGCATCTTCCTAAAAACCCATTAACTAATAGAGTATTGTAGAAAAAATTTATTCAGCCACACAAGACTGGTAGCTCAGTAGCTGGAATGGTTGGCTATATCAAGAGGAGAGGGAGGGGGAGAGAGAGAGAGAGGGGGAGAGAGAGAGAGAGAGAGAGAGAGAGAGAGAGAGAGAGAACATTCAAAGATTTTGCATATACAGAAGAAGTACCTGATCAGGTGAACTTGTGTACTGCTAAACAAGGCAATTGGGAAATAAATGAGTTTCAATTCTTAGCAAATTGAAGAAGCTCATTTATATGGCTTTTGTTTCAAGAAAATAATTGGTTAGAGAGAGAGAAGAGAAGATAGCACAATATGGGTGAGGGAGCAGTTTTTAGTGGGCAAATTAAAAGATTGAGAGAGAAACAAGAAAGATAAAATGATTGTGAGAAAACAAATGGTTTGGCTTCCCATCCCTCATGATCGATTGTGATATATATATAATTCACAGTAGACATGCATGGTCACATTACAATAATTAATCAATTTATGTATTAGTTGAAAAATATGCAACATTAATGATATAGAAAGCAATAACTTAGGCAACAAATTGACCAAAAGCATAGTTGGAGAGGAGTCATACATATGATTGTTATAACCTAAGGTGAATGAATTGATGAAGTAGGAATTATTAGAGTTCAAATAAACATGTCGTGAGAGCATCTCCAGCAAAGCTAGCTATACGATTCACATGATTAAATTTGATTCGTGGATCGCTAGCTAGTTCTTGGAGAAGTGCCTTTGAGTTCATTGACTGAAAATGACTTAATTAAAAGTGAGTTTAACTAGTTTGTTGGAGATGTTCTAACTCTAAGTTTAGCATATCATTTGGCTTCTACATAAACTCAAAAGACAAAAATATCATTCAAAATCTTGCAATTAGAGTAATATTTAAGGATCACATAGAAGTAGGAAGTGATCAACTGAGCATGCATATTGAACTCAAATTTACCAAGCCGGATGTATAGTTGAATTTGAACTTTCAGAACTGCAAGAATCAGTAGACCCAAAAAGTTTGTTTAAGTAATATGCATCTTCCTAAAAACCCATTAACTAATAGAGTATTGTAGAAAAAATTTATTCAGCCACACAAGACTGGTAGCTCAGTAGCTGGAATGGTTGGCTATATCAAGAGGAGAGGGAGGGGGAGAGAGAGAGAGAGGGGGAGAGAGAGAGAGAGAGAGAGAGAGAGAGAGAGAGAGAGAGAGAACATTCAAAGATTTTGCATATACAGAAGAAGTACCTGATCAGGTGAACTTGTGTACTGCTAAACAAGGCAATTGGGAAATAAATGAGTTTCAATTCTTAGCAAATTGAAGAAGCTCATTTATATGGCTTTTGTTTCAAGAAAATAATTGGTTAGAGAGAGAGAAGAGAAGATAGCACAATATGGGTGAGGGAGCAGTTTTTAGTGGGCAAATTAAAAGATTGAGAGAGAAACAAGAAAGATAAAATGATTGTGAGAAAACAAATGGTTTGGCTTCCCATCCCTCCATACCAAAAACTCACATGCCCTCTTCCAGATCTTGCTACACCAATCCCATACTCTATGTATTTTTCTTAAAGACACTCTAGAGAGCGCAACAGAGGATTAGGCGAGAAAAACTACACACGCTCCATGATATGATTAAGATCAAAATTATAAACACTAGTAATTTATTTTGTGCTTCCATTATTAATATCTTTCTTACCTTGCCCCCAATATATGATTGAGCTTCTGGTATCTTTCTTTACAGACTGGAAATTGGTTGGCAGCAGCTAAAACAACAAAGGCAGTCACAGAAGCAGAAGCAGTAGTAGATCTAGGAGCCCTTCATCCAACCCGTATAGCTCGATCAGCAATGCTTCTTGTGTTTTTCTGCCGTACTAGATAGAAAGTAAGATTTCTATAATTTTGCACTGGAAAAGAGAGAAATGATGAGGACCATATATCCATATATATACATATATACATATATATGTTTGTGTGTGTGTGCGCACAAACAACTTGTGGCGGTGAAACTTCCTTGAATGTTATGATTAGATTTGTGAATTTGTCAGCATTATTTTTTTTCTTTTAATTAGGGCAAAGATTTATCCTTTTTGGGGGTATCAAACTGCTCGTGGCTTTAAAAGTTTACCTGGGTTTTGGGATAAACTTTCCGAAATTAGTAAGATAAACTATAGAAGCATAATATTTTGTCCTGAGGTGGAGTGGTCATGGGTAAGAACTCTGATGTAAGAGGAGTGCACATGCACATGCACATGTTGGGAGGGTCAAAAAGCATTTACCTAGGTTTGTTGAAGTTACCAAATTTACTCATGCTCATGGAGCACATGCACATGTTGGGAGGGTCAAAAAGCATTTACCCAGGTTTGTTGAAGTTACCAAATTTACTCATGCTCATGGAACAACGGAACATGGAAGGGTTTGTTCAAATTAGCAGGATTCTCTTCTCTCTTTTTTTTCTTCCTCTTCCCTTCCCTCAATTGGCGGAGAGAGAACCCTACTTGATCAAATTAGTTCCTCCAGTACACGTTACTATATATGTTAAGAGGATTGGATGGATTGAACTAAAAAAAATTGACAGTGAATTTCTTAAGGAAAAAATCAAGTGTAAGTGCTGTGGTTATACCAAAGCATAAGGAACTTGAAGGAAACTATACAAGTCTTAGCCTATCCTACAAGGTATTGTGTGTTTTGGTTTTTAACACAATCGATATTAGCGGAGGGAGATGAATGCTAACATTTAGGTTACAATTGTGATATAATTCGATGCTATGAAGTACAAGGTATTGAGTTTTGCTACAATACACGAGTTGATCATCACTAGGGTTTTGTTATCGATACTGGTGGCAGGTTTACAAGAGAGCGACTGAAAAATATTGCCCTCACTCACCATTTTTACTAACCTTGGAGTTTCCAAACTCTGCGGTTGGGTATAGTTGTCATGAGGCAAGGTATCAACAGTAGGGAAAATAAGCAGTGTGTGTAGACTTGGCTAATTATAAATTAGAAACTAGAATTTGTGGTAAATATGTTAGATATAGAACTTGATTCTTGGGGAATAGAGAGATGTTTTTGGTTTGAAATCGATTGCAAACCTTGGCAGATCTGAACAAGAAGTGGCTAGCTACATACATTTCTCTTCAAAAAGCACAACCTTTTAAGTTATCAATTTTTGGCTTATTTTTAGCAACGCTCCTTTTAAGTTATCACTTTACTGCATGAAACTCAAAATTCGTACCACTTTGATATGTGGACTCTCTTTTCTCCCGAAAACTTATAAGTAATCTCCTAAAACATAAGTGAGACCTAATACTCAATAAGACTATGCCACAGTTCAGCAATCGGAGAATGTTAAGTTTGAAAGAAAATAAATTTAAAAAAAAATTGATTAGCATGGAGCACTCAAATCAAATCCACACAAAAAATTAACAGATTTAAGGTAATGTGGAGTGAATTTTGAGTTTTATAAGGACGATTTTCAATTTTCAGATGGTAAAATAGGATCAAAATCGAGTGCCAAGAGACAAAGTAAAACGAATTTTAAGTTTTATAGAATAAAATAATAATCTTTTAGTTACAAAAAATAAAATAAAATTCTAAAAAACGTAGCTAAAAATAAATCTCAGTTTTTTTAATTTTATATCAAATTTAAGTTGGGGTGAGATTTCTGCTTTTTCCAGGGAAGTATATGATGCTCACATTTAATTATGTGGTACTCAGACATGGAGTAGGTCCTAGAACCACGTGAACAAACCTTTTACACAGAGACATCTTATCCGTTCACGGCCTGATGGGATCACATCAGACGACACAACCTCCCCTCATGCTCAAGTGCCGTCCCTTTCCTTGGTAGGCCCCAACCCCTAGTCTCTCTGGCAGATAGAACAACCAACCCCAGATCATGGTCCCTCCCAACGATTGTGATTGCCTCAGAGAGAGAGAGAGAGAGAGCATGGGAGTCATGCCACCATGTGTTTCTATAAAGTTGTAAAGGGAAGTTACGCAGCTACGAACTAAATTGGGTTGTCTGATGTCACACCGGGATTGCAGCTTCAAAAAAATTTAGGTGCTCCGGAGTATCCTGTATTTTGTCTTTCAACCGTTAAAGCTTGTTTCGACGGAACTTTCTTTTTAGGTTTTTTCTTGCAGCCTTATCACTTTTTGAATTCTTTTTCCGGATCGCCTTTTGAAAAGTGGGAAGGTAGGGATCATGATAATCCAATGAGAGGGATCTTTTCACAAAGTCAGAAAGAGTTTTGCATTTTTAAATAAAAATCTAACGGTTAAAACACAAAAAGCACTAGATACATCCATAAAAGTCTCTCAGTTATTTCTTTTATCTATGTGTCACGTCATTATATGGGATTGTTGGGTCATGGCCCAAACTAAAAAATGGGCTTTTTTCAACTTTTTGGCACAGCGATAGCTCAAGGACTCGAGGTGATTTTGGGGGGCTCCAGATTGCTTCATAACCGAAAGAACAAAAGGGTCCAAAAGGCAAAGAAAAGAGATTTGTGAGTTGTTGTGGGCTCAAGGTGGACCATGACCATCTATCAATCACTTTACCTATAACAATGACATGCAAAATAGAACGTTCTCTATTTATATTGCCACAATATATGACTATAATGAATATGTTCAAACAAGATTCAACCTGATCAATTGTTCAAAACCACAGTACGACAATACAAACATTTTATATCGTCAAGCAATACGGAAAGCAAAGTTGTGTGGTTGGTGGCTTCTGTGTTTTCTCTCTGGTATTGAGATTTGTGAGAGAAGACTCAAGAGGGGGGGAGACAGAGACAAAGAGGAAGAAATAGGAAGAGGGAGGAAAAGAAAGTGGAAGAAGAAGGGAAATAAATTAAATCAAAATCCGACCGCAAGATCTGAATCAAACGGCTAATATGACTTGGTCCTCAGTATTTGGAGGCACAGATCCAGAGAGGACCTGAATCCTTCAATTCTATTGAAGAAGACTGGAGTGGAGATTGCCATTTTCACTTAGCACACCAAGTGGCAGGTCCAATTCAGTTCATGAGTTACAAAATTTGAGTTATTAAAACACAAAGTACTTATAACACGTGACAACATTTGTCACTCAACCTGCCATGCCCACCCAATTTTGCTAATCATATGGCCAATGTTTTTCTTTTCGGTTACAAATCATAAGACCAAAATCTTCATGAGAAAGAGGTTGGTGTGCAAAAATATTTCTCATAAAAACTGCCTGCTCTCCCACAAACCATACAAATTTTCCTTCTCCTAGCAATTTAGACATGATCAATATGTGTCATTTAGGCAGAAAGGTCAATAAACTTCCAACTTCCTCGCAGTCAACTTCGTTCATTCCATAACAAACTTTAGGACACAACACACATCCCCCTCCCTCTCCTCTCCTCTCCTCTCTCTCTCTCTCTCTCTGTGATCCGAACAATTTTGAAAGGAAACCATCTTTCTGCCACCTCCTTTCTTGAAGCCAAACTCAACAGAAATGGGAGGTAGCAGCACCAACAGCAACCACAAACTCCAAGACTCCGAAAAGAAATCGTCACCTGCACTAGTGGCTCCTCCAATGATAGGCTTCAGAGCCACCCTCACCTGGGTTCTCCTCACCGTTTCTGTTCTCTATGTCCTCTACTACTCCAACCGCCTTCTCTACGACCGCCAAGATTGTCCAACCACCGCCGTAGATCCCTCCACCGAACGGCACCTGGAATCCATCTCCAATGCCACTACTTCGGCTGATCTCAAACTGGGGGAGGACCAAAAAGAAGGCAACGAAGAATCCCCACAAGTGGCTGCACTTTATCAAAAGCCTCAGGGATTCGACACGGAGCTTAAACACATTATGTTCGGGATAGCTGCTTCGTCGAATTTGTGGCAGAAGAGGAAGGAATACATCAAAGTTTGGTGGAGGCCTAACGAGACTAGAGGGGTAGTTTGGTTGGACAAAAGGGTAAGGGCTAGAAGAAGTGAGGGGCTACCCGAGATTCGGATTTCAGGAGACACAAGTGGATTTAAGTACACGAATCGTCAGGGGCGGAGATCTGCATTGAGGATTTCAAGGGTGGTTTCGGAGACAATGAGGCTTGGAGTGAAGGATGTGAGATGGTTTGTGATGGGGGATGATGACACGGTTTTCATCGTGGAAAATGTGGTGAGGATTCTCAACAAGTATGACCACACGCAATTTTATTACGTGGGAAGCTCGTCGGAAAGTCATATTCAGAACATATTTTTCTCGTATTCTATGGCGTATGGTGGAGGAGGTTTTGCTATAAGTTACCCTTTGGCAGTGGAATTGGAAAAGATGCAGGACCGGTGCATTCAGCGCTATCCCGCATTATATGGCAGCGATGATCGAATGCAGGCTTGTATGGCTGAACTGGGCGTGCCACTTACCAAGGAAACTGGATTTCACCAGGTAAGAGGGAAACAAAACATGAAAAATGTTTGAAAATTGGCAACTGATCTGTGTTTTTTTCATTTTTCTCTGAGTATTGCTTGAATCCAAAAACTTTGGATCCCGAATGATGAGGAAATGTTTCATTTGTTTATTTACGACTGTGTCATCTGTTACTTCATTTGGTGACCAGAATTTTGTGATTCTAGAATGTGACGGAGTTTCAGATGTCATTTTACGTTTCTTGGTATGCAAGAATTGTTGAAATAACTTCCAAACACAAACTATGAACTCTGTTTCTTGTGCTTGTGCAGTACGATGTGTATGGAGACCTACTAGGCCTTCTGAGTGCACATCCTGTGACTCCTATGGTGTCACTTCACCACCTTGATGTAGTTGAACCAGTTTTCCCGCACATGAGTCGAGGGAAAGCGCTTCATCATCTATTCCAATCCGTCAAGCTCGACTCGGCTAGTATAATGCAGCAATCAATCTGCTACGATAAAGATCGGTACTGGTCCATCTCTGTTTCATGGGGCTATGTGGTTCAAATCATTAGGGGAATCATGTCTCCGAGAGAACTAGAGACGCCCTCAAGAACCTTTCTGAATTGGTATAGAAGAGCTGATTACACAGCATATGCATTCAACACTAGGCCTGTACCGAAGCACCCATGTCAGAAACCCTTCATTTTTTACTTGAGCTCAACGCAGTATGATCAAGGTAGAAAGAAAATTATTGGCTACTACACTCGTCACAAATCTCCCATTCCTCACTGCCGATGGAAAATGGCGTCACCAGAAGTAGTTGATTCCATCGCTGTCTTAAAAAGGCCGGATCCTCTTCGTTGGGAAAAGGTATGATGTTTCCAGCACATGAAATTTGACTCGTAATTTGAATGCATAGTTTCTTTTACAACACATAAAAGCATGTATCAATCAAATTTATGAATTAGGGTTACTGGTTTTACTGCATTCACATTGATCCTCATACTATCCTCATATTTTTTGTTCATGATTCCGTTTCTAACTGAAAGAAACTTCCTTTTGCAGTCACCGAGGAGAGATTGTTGTAGAGTTCTTCCATCGCAGAAGAACTCGACCATGTACTTATTGATCGACAACTGCAGAGTCGGTGAGGTTAGTGAGTTGTAGAGGCTTGTAGGAATAGGGAAACATCTCTCCTTGATCTATTTTTGTATCTGGTTCTGTTTCCCGCGGTCCGAGATTCTAGGAATAAAATCAAATGCCAAGTTTTGATGGGAATAGAATACAGAAGGGTCCCTTGTTATATTTAGCTTCAATAGAAAGTTCATAAAATATCATCAATGGTGAAATCAGACAGCTACGAATTGGAAATTCATTGCTCTTATTTTGTATTTATGTAAATTTGAACCGAGTACACTATTCACCGTTGTTATCTATGTAAAGTCTAACTACAACAAGTTCCTTGCCGGTGCATTCAGCGTATCAAGCAGACACATCTATGAACGTCTTCTCCTAGCTTCGCATGAATCGAAGTTCTAAGTTGTTTACAAGATTGATAAAAATAGACTCGTAAAGCTGTTTTACTGTAGTGAAAAGAAAATTGGTCATCATTCAGTTTTGCTCAACACTTGGAACTTCAGTTGCATTGTTGACCGTGAGATTCTGAGGAACTGTGGCGACTGGTGACATGGCCACGGCTGCCAGGATTGCAATATCAATTCGAGTCTCATTGAGGAGCGGTATCTCAGTTTCGACTACAGATGTAATTCTTCCGTTGATGCTCACCACTTTTACTGTTTTCAAATAAAGGCAAAAGACAGTTGATCAGAAAAAATTAAATTCCTCTCACTTACACAAACAACCACATGATCATATTCAGAGGTATCATTTTCTTAAAGAATCAAAGAAATAACTCAATTTTCTTTCCCGATAAACCAGTTTGGAGCAAATGAACGATACCCCATTTCCCCAAATGGTAATTTATCTTCGCAAACGTAATGAACAAGAAATCGAAACAAGCAAAACCATTAAAGACCAAGAGACTGAAACTTTGTCCTAATCTGCAAGCCAGAACAACCACCCCATAGTCATATACAAAAGTAGCGATTTCAAAAGAATCAAAGCAATTTCTCAAATTTTCCTCCTAAGAAACGAAGTTCGGAGCAAGAAAATACCCTTTTCCCCAAATGGTAACTTGTTTTCACAAACAGAATGAATTATGAAGTAGACATCAAATAAGCCATTATCAAGAAACAATAACATAAACCCATCAAAGAAATCAAGCAGAGAACCCGAAGAGATCGAAATTTTTGACCCCGTTACAGTACCTGATTCTGAACAGAAAATCACAGAAATCACATGTATAGCAAAAAACTCATAATTCATATACAGAAAGGACCAATTCCCGAAAGAATCAAGGCAATTAGCAATCACACAATTTTCTCTAACCAAGAAACAAATTTCAGATTAAACAGAAAGTTCCCGTCTAACCAAACAGAACTACAGAAATTTATCTTCAGAAACAGAATTCATAAGGAACCCATCAAAGAAATCAAGCAGATAAAACCAAGAAACCCAAATTTCGTGTCGAAATTTGCAATACCTGAGACGGAGAACCACCAGAGCACGAAGAGGCAGAAGAACACGATCACCGGAATGGCATGGGCCCACTTCTCCACCGACCTCGAAGAACCCTCTTTCTTTCCCGCGGCGGATCGCGGGTCGTAGACGGGGAGTTCATCCGCGCTGGCTATTGGAGTGCTGTTGTGGTGGTGCTTCAGCTGTGGCTGCTGCTGCTGCGAAGCTGCGCCGCCGCCGACGGTCGCAAAAGCTTGATCTTCGGGTACTCGAGAGGAGTAAGGCGACCAAAATCTCTGCTGCATTTTGGGTTGTGAAAATTGTGACCGAGAATTTGTGGGACTCTGAATTTCTGAGGGTCGCGACTCGCGATTTGGGTTTCTTAGGACTGAGGATTCTCAACGACTTTGGGCGGGAATGAAGTCTTCATCACGTGCGTTGCACGTGAGTTGGATAGGTCGGCGACGTTTTGGGGCAATTGGGCCAAAGGCCCAATATAACATGAACACAGACACTCCCCACTTTCATTTCTAATTTTCTACGGACACCCAAATTCTTTGCCCTTTCCTGCTATTTCTTGTTCTGCGTCAAATGAAATTTTAAGTTTGTTAAGAGTTGAACCTTATTGTGAGAATGGGTTGGTACTAACTTTATCTTATTGTATATTGGAGGGAGTCAAATTTGGAATTTGTCAAAATTCTTATCTGTATATCATCTTCCTTCACCACTTGAGCTAACAAAGTCGAAAGCGAAGAACAAGCAAGAATAATCCAATCAACATAAAGTAGAGCTGCATCAGGTCAAGCCAAGCCAGGCGACTAACAGTTACTTATGAAAACTCAGAAATACGTTCAATCGACAAGCTAAGCCCTTAAATGTATTTCTTCTCAGATCAGAGGACTCTTTCTCTGCCAGACAGTGGTGCTCCATATCTAATCCCTACCACTGTACAAGCCTAATTTAGGAGGTACAAGCTTTCCAAAGTGTATGAGACAAGACAAGACACTATAGTAAAAGGGCTCTGAAATGTGTATAAAAATTTTGACCCCGCCACGTGAAAGTTGCACAAACCACTCGCGGCTAAGCATTACTCTCGCATCGTCAGCCGTGGGCCCCTTGCGCACATGTTGCCCTCTCTCTTCGTTTTATTATTACAAAATTTACCGCAACTTCATCTCTTATACTCAATTCTCTCATTTTATATAATTCATTTTGCTTAGTTTCCTGATTTATTTTATCCATTAATGAAAGGTTCAAGTGAGGCTCCAACCAAATGTGGAAATTACTCAATTGAAGAAGATGTTGCTCTATGCCATGCTTGAGATATGAAAATCTAATCTAATCTAATTGTTGCAGAGAGTTAAAATCTTATCTGAATCAGAAATAATTGATCATGACATAATCTAATAATGGAGCTATTTTAGTTACGTTATTGTGAAGAAAACAGTTTGGTGTGAGAATTTGAATCTTTGTTTGTCGAAATGTTCACAAAAAAATTTACGACGACGTAATTTTTAATTAATTCGAAAAAGCTAACGCAAACAAAAAATTGCACCTAATCAAATTATCATATAAAAACATAAAAACCTCATATTTATGGTATAAGGACTCTCACATTGGAGGCAATATTTCTTTAGGAATAGAAAGATTCCCTTCAAGTCCATAATGAGTCTTCAAAGGTAGTGATGAGAGTCCTTATTTGATTGTGTTGAAGATGGCTAAGTTGGAAAATAGCGAGTTAAGGCCATATAGTGCTTTTAGAACACTAAAAGCGCTTATGACCATTTTTGCTATAAATCCTTTTTAAACACCAAAAGTAACTAGGCTACTCTCCATACAGATTCAAGAAAAAACACTTGAAGTGCTTCAAAAAAGAAGAATTTATTATATGCCTCCTTCGAGAAACGCTTGTATTTTTATTGAAGTTTTTTATGTGCTTGTAAGGGAAGAACATAAGTGTTTTTTTATTTTTTTAAAGAAAAAGAAAAAGACATTCAAATGGGTTGTATACTTTCATAAAAGCACTTCTAACAAAAATTCTTAGATGAGTTTCGTATAGACTATAAACATACTCCCAAACGCGAAACTGTACCTTCCACGACTAGAACCCGTAACCAATTATAATTCGATTGAGAAAAATGAACACTATCAATTACATGTTGAAAACATTGGTGGTAGGTATTGAAAACATACATTTGCAATGTTGAAAATGTTGGCATATTGATGAATGCCCACATCAGTTTCAATGCCCATGCAGAGTGAAATTGAATTTGGGAATGTAGGAGATTGTATTGTCAAAGTTAGATGTTGTAAACGTCAAACTGTAATAATACGAGTTGCTCTATAAATAGAGCATTCGACTGTAATCGAAATACACAGCAAACAGAAAGAAAGAATTCTCAATAACATCATCCATCCCTCTCTCTTTAATTTGCCATCTCCTGGTGTTTTTAATTACAGTGTAATATTTTACCTCTGCGTTCCACTCACTAAAAGGTTATCTCTCTAACTTTGACATTTTATAACACGTTATCAGCACGAGTCTCTAAATATAAACATGTCTAAGCCAAAAGAAATCAATCCCTCATTTTCTCTCAGCCGAACGAAAGAAAAAAAAAAAAAGTTTCCTCTAAGGTTTTTACTGTTCATCTTCTTCCTCTGCCTCAACTGCGCTGTATACCCTCGCGACGAACTGTTTGCTCCATGCCTGCTTCTAGTTCTCCAACTAGCGGTTACATACATCTTTGATTTCTTGTTTGATTTAGATATTGATTACTAACCCAGTATTTATTTATGTTAATCTTACTGCGATCCAAGATGGTGCGGTATCATCGCCTATCTTGGACCGCGGATCTAATTTTACTGCAAAATTTAGGTGGAGCAGTATAATCGCCCATCTTGTCCTGCAAATTTAAATTTACCTGCTGTTTAATTTCATTGCAATTTTAAGTGGTGCGGTATAATCGCCCACCCTGCTCTGCGTATTTTAATTTTCTTGCTACTTGAGTGGTGCGGAATAATCGCCCATTCTATGTTACATTATTTCAATGAGAGTGGTGCGGTACAATCGCCCTCCTCATTCACCTTGAAAATCTCGAGCCAGAAGTTTCGAGTGCTTGTCATTTTGGCCTGAAGATCAAAATGAAAAATTTGTAAGAACCAGAAGTTCTAACACTATATTCCTCCAGGAATACATATTATTGCAAGTTCTTACACATCTTATTTTCTTTTAGAAAAGAAAATGGCGAACTTGGCGAAGCTTGAATATGCTGCCCTGGACCTTACCGGGAAGAATTACCTTACCTGGGTACTGGATACCAAGATCCATCTGGAAGCTGGGAATCTTGGAGATACCATCAGGGAAGAGAGTAACTCATCATCTCAAGATAGGGCAAAGGCAATGATCTTTATTCGCCGCCATCTTGATGAGGCATTAAAAAGTGAGTACTTAACGGTTGAAGATCCATTAGCTCTTTGGAATGCCTTGAGAAGCAGATACAATCACCAGATAACGGTGATTCTTCCAAGAGCTCACTATGAGTGGTCTCACCTAAGGATCCAGGATTTCAAGTCCGTGGCTGAATACAATTCTGCGTTGTTCAGGATTACCTCTCAGATGAAGCTTTGTGGGGGATAGCATTACTGAGGAAATGTTGCTGGAAAAGACTTACAGCACATTTCATGCCTCTAACGTGCTCCTGCAGCAGCAGTATAGAGCGCGAGGCTACACTGAGTACAACCAGCTGATATCTGTGCTCTTGGTAGCTGAACAGAACAATGAGCTCCTAATGAGAAACCATCATTCCAGACCTATTGGATCTGCACCATTCCCAAAAGTGAATGCTGTTTCCCTCGAAGTGAATGCCGCATCCTCTGGTGGCGATAATCACAAACGAGGACGTGGCCACAAGCGAGGTCGATGGAATAGGAAAGGCAAGAACCATGGTGTTCAGTTTCACTACCAGGTTCCGAGGCATAATTCAGGCCCGAGCTTCAAAAATGTGAATTGCCATAAAGGCAAAGCTCATATGAGCAATGCTCCCAGGAACTCTGATGGAGCCTGCCATAGATGTGGTGGCAATGGGCATTGGGCGCGTACCTGTCGTACCCCAAAACATCTGGTGGATCTATATCAAGCCTCCCTCAAGGAGAAGGGTGTCAAGACTAATTTTCTTGACCAGGCTAGGCTAATGGATATACCTGATCCTGTGTGTGACTTATCAGGACAGTTGAACACAACCCACCTAGATGTTTCAGACTTCATTGTGGAAAGGGGGAATGAAGCCTATCGGTCCGATTAAATCATTTATGTTTAATGTACTTTTATTACGCTGAACTTGTTGTCTAAAACTAGTTTTTCAGATTCAATAAAAGTGGCATGTAAATTTCTTGTTATAAATTGTTTGTTAACTGTGATTCCATTTACTCAGAAAGCATGGATAAAAACTGTGGTTATTCTCAGAACATGAGAAATGGCGGAGATGTTTGTCTTGCAGACAGCGCAACCACACATACAATACTTCGTGATCGAAAGTATTTCTCAAGCTTAATGCTTACAAGAGTAGGGGTAACAACAATATCAGGACCTTCAGATGTAATTGAAGGCTCAGGGAAAGCCCTGATTATGTTACCAAATGGAACAATATTGTCCATACAAAATGCATTGTATGCTACTCGATCTACTCGAAATTTGTTGAGTTTCAAAGACATACGTCTAAATGGATACCACATTGAAACGAAAAGTGTAGAAAATGTGGAGTATCTATGCATTACCTCCAATGATACCCAGAAGCGTATATTGGAGAAGTTGCGTGGTGTGTCGAGTGGATTGTATTATACATACATAAGGACAATTGAATCACATACTGTCATGAACCAGAAGTTCATTGATTCAAAGGTTTACATGCTTTGGCATGACCGTCTGGGTCATCCAGGATCCACCATGATGCGTAGGATCATTACCAACTCTAATGGACATCCATTATTGAGCAGAGATATTGCTATCTCAAATGATAACCCTTGCAAGGCTTGTTCCCAAGGGAAGTTGGTAATTCGACCATCACAACTAAAGGTTGATGCTGAATCCCCATCATTTCTACAAAGAATTCAAGGGGATATTTGTGGACCTATTCAACCATCTTGTGGACCATTTCGATATTTTATGGTTTTGGTTGATGCATCTACCCGAAGGTCACATGTTTGTTTCTTGTCTACTCGGAATGTAGCTTTTGCGAGACTTTTTGCTCAGATAACTAAATTACGAGCACAGTTCCCAGATTATCCCATTAAGTCAATCCGACTTGATAACGCTGGTGAATTTACGTCCCAAACCTTTGATGATTACTGCATGACATTGGGCATTGATGTTGAACACCCTGTTCCTCATGTCCATACTCAAAATAGGCTAGCAGAAGCATTGATCAAGCGGCTTCAGTTAATAGCTCGCACTCTGCTTATGAAAACAAAATTGCCAGTCTCTGCATGGGGACATGCCATTTTACATGCTGCATCATTGGTTCGATTGAGGCCTATAGCCAACCACCAATACTCCTCAGTACAACTCGTGTTTGGACATCAGCCAAACATTTCACATTTACGAGTTTTTGGTTGTGCTGTTTATGTGCCTATTGCACCGCCGCAACACACTAAAATGGGACCTCAGTGTAGACTGGAAATTTATGTGGGTTTTGATTCACCATTTATCATAAGATATTTGGAACCCTTGACATGTGATATGTTTACAGCACGTTTTGCTGATTGTCACTTTGATGAGACAGTCTTCCCGTTGTTAGGGGGAGAAAAGATCGTTCCAGAAGAACGGAAAGAGCTGACATGGGTTGTTCCCACCTTGTCTCATTTTGATCCTCGAAGCATTCAATGTGAAAATGAAGTGAAAAAGATCGTTCATCTTCAAACCATTGCTAATCAAATGCCAGATGCATTTCATGATGCTATGAAAGTGACAAAATCACATATACCAGCTGCAAATGCACCTGCAAGAATTGATGTCCCTGTTGGACAAAATAAAGTGGTAGGGAATGATTCATCTGGTGCACGCCTGAAGCGTGGTAGATCACCAGGTTCAAAAGATTCAGCCCCTCGAAAGAGAAAGACGAGGGCACAATTGAATCCAAATAAAATCATTCATGAAGAGAGAATGAATGACAAATCCACAATTCATGATTCTGGATTTCCAGAAAAAGAAAATGTCCTTGATGAGACACCTGTCCCTGAAGAGACAGAAGTACATGAAAGCAAAGAAATATCCATAAATTATGCATGTACTGATGAATTGTGGGATCGAAATGAAATAATCATTGACGATATGTTTGCATTCGCAGTAGCCACTGAAATCATCTTAAGTGATGATATTGAGCCCCGCTCTGTTGATGAATGCAAACAGAGACAGGATTGGCCTAAGTGGAAAGATGCAATCCAGGCAAAATTAAATTCCTTGGAAAGGCGAAGTGTTTTTGGACCAGTAGTCCAAACCCCGCCTGATGTAAATCCCGTGGGTTACAAATGGGTATTCACAAGGAAACGCAATGAGAAAAATGAGATTGCTAGATATAAAGCACGACTCGTTGCACAAGGTATTTCTCAAAGACCTGGAATTGATTATGAGGAGACATATTCTCCTATAATGGACGCAATTACGTTCCGTTACTTAATAAGTTTCGTGGTTTCAGAAAAACTTGACATGCGACTCATGGATGTCATCACTGCGTATCTATATGGAGAATTAGATGCTGACATATACATGAAAGTCCCAGAAGGACTTAAGTTGCCTGAAACAAGTAAGAAACCACGAGGTATGCTCTCGATCAAATTAAGGCGATCATTGTATGGTCTGAAACAATCTGGACGAATGTGGTATAATCGTCTCAGTGAATATTTGATCAAAGAGGGATACATCAACAATGTCATTTGCCCTTGTGTGTTCATTAAGAAATCCAATTCTGGATTTGCTATAGTGGCAGTATATGTTGATGATATAAACCTAGTTGGGACTCCTGAAGAGCTCCATAAAACTGCTGAATATCTGAAAAGCGAATTTGAAATGAAAGACCTTGGGAAAACAAAATATTGTCTCGACCTGCAGATCGAGCATTGTGATAGTGGGATTTTGGTCCACCAATCAGCTTACATTGAAAAAAATTTGAAGTGATTTGGCATGGACAAAGCCTATCCACTCAGCACGCCAATGGTCGTTCGTTCTCTGGACATTAAGAAAGATTCATTCCGTCCAAAAGAAGAGGATGAAATGGTTCTTGGTCCAGAAGTACCATATCTGAGTGCAATAGGTGTTTTGTTGTTTTTAGCACAATGTACTAGACCAGATATAGCTTTTTCAGTTAACTTGTTAGCCAGGTATAGCTCTGCTCCAACAATTCGTCATTGGAAGGGTATCAAAGATGTATTGCGATACCTTCGTGGGACAACAGACATGGGTCTCTTCTACTCAAAGAACTCCACAAATGACCAGTCCTTGTTGGATATGCAGATGCTGGTTTTCTCTCTGATCCGCATAAAGCCCGCTCACAAACTGGATATGTGTTCAAGAATGGAGATACAGCGATCTCATGGCGCTCAACAAAGCAAACATTAGTTGCTACATCTTCAAATCATTCAGAAATAATTGCTTTACATGAAGCAAGTTGTGAATGTTCTTGGTTAAGATCAATGATCCATCATATCCGGAATTCATGTGGTCTAACTTCGAAGACAGACAATCCAAATGTCATTCATGAAGATAATGCAGCCTGTGTTGCCCAAATGAAGGAAGGATTCATCAAAGGCGATAAAACTAAACACATATCTCCAAAGTTTTTCAGTGCACATGAGCTTCAGAAGGCTAAAGTTATTGAAGTCAGACAAATCCGTTCTAATGAAAATCTGGCAGACTTGTTCACCAAGTCTCTACCAAAGTGCACGTTTCAGGAATTAGTGCAAAGCATCGGATTACGTCGACTTACCAAACAGCTAAGTTTAGAGAATGCAGAATCAGGGGGAGATACATATCAGGGGGAGCATCCATGATATACGCATGTTGTACTATTTTTCCTTCGATTAGGATTTTTCCCACTAGGTTTTTCCTATCAAGGTTTTAACGAGGCAACATAAGCATACTTAACACTACATCAACAATTCTGGTAAAGTTGTACTCTTTTTCCTTCGCTATGGTTTTTTCCCACTGGGTTTTTCCAAGCAAGGTTTTAACGAGGCACCTGATGTTGATATGTGGGCATCCAAGGGGGAGTGTTGAAAACATTGGTGGTAGGTATTGAAAACATACATTTGCAATGTTGAAAATGTTGGCATATTGATGAATGCCCACATCAGTTTCAATGCCCATGCAGAGTGAAATTGAATTTGGGAATGTAGGAGATTGTATTGTCAAAGTTAGATGTTGTAAACGTCAAACTGTAATAATACGAGTTGCTCTATAAATAGAGCACTCGACTGCAATCGAAATACACAGCAAACAGAAAGAAAGAATTCTCAATAACATCATCCATCCCTCCCTCTTTAATTTGCCATCTCCTGGTGTTTTTAATTACAGTGTAATATTTTACCTCTACGTTCCATTCACTAAAAGGTTATCTCTCTAACTTTGACATTTTATAACATTACATTAATTTTGGTACCATTCTTCCATAAGAGAGTTTGCACGACTCTCTCTCTCTCTCTCTCTTTCTCTCTAACAATAATGTAATAATAATGGATGGCCTTTTGGGATGATGAATGTCTTGGTTTTATTAGACAAAGCTTTGAATGTGGTATGCTTTCCCAATTCATCAACCCTTCGAACGATTCATGGTATTTGATTTTGTCACGTCTTGTCACCAAATAGAGCACCAAAGCAATGCAAACGTCCTCTAAAACCATTTTCACTCACTACCCTAACTCTTTGTCTTCGTGTTGAATGTGACATCAAGGTTATATATCTCAAGTGGATGCCCCACTGCAAAAATGGCTTGACTTGTCCAAATTTTTTTTTTTTTTTAATACTATGTAGCATTGATTGATACGAATTATGAGTACATGAGATTGAAAAGAAAGATCTTAACAATTGGAAAAATCATATCTAACAGCTAAAGCATATGTAAAATTGAATTATACGTAACAATGATGTCAGCCTCATCCAGAAAAATTACTCGTTATCCTCTTTTTACTAACAAAGTTAAAAGTTAACATCTTTTTACAAATTTGTTCAACGTTACTATGACACAATTCATGGTACATTTGACGGCTCTATCAGCACTTCCTCGTGCAAGGATGCCAAAAATCTCAAAGCTCTTTTGGCAGCCTAAAAGATATTTACCCTCCCAAACCCTCAAAACTTACCACACTCAACTCCGGCCACACAATACCAAATCATTCACCGGAACCTCCAACATCCCTCTTTGAATTGGGTTAACCGGAAGAGGGGCATCTTAAGCTCTCCACAACGATGTTCCCAGCATTACCTGCATGGATGGAGGCAGGGGGAAGTAGATGTGTCCACTTCGTTTTTACGACAAAGCTTGTGCACGAGAACATCCATTATTTTGCAGCTATATTGTGCACAGAAAATGAAATTGAAACAAAAGCACAAGCATAGACGCCTGGTGGGGAACAAAAAGAGAAAAAGGAGGCATCCGGCCAAAGAATGGAACTTTTATAGAAATTAAGGGTAACTAATCCAATGGGAAAATGTTCCTACAGCGAAGCATTTTACATACAAGAAACGCCATCTCTCATGTACACCGCAAAAAAAAAGGAAAAAAAAAGAGAGAAGAAAAGGCAGAAATTCTCTGTGTATGAATGTTGAGGATGGCAGTGGTACCTGTTATCTTCTATGACGCAAAATTTGATAACTAGGCACATCATCTACAAGACCACAAAAATGATATTGGCTGCTTTATTCTTTAACTTAATCCTCCGGCTCAGTCTCTCTCTGGCCTGTCACCTCCAATCTGCGTTATATCATCATCACTCTTCAATCTTGGAGAAGATGGACCCCTTTTTGAGGTTTGACCAGGATCGGTTCGGGGGTCATACTTCTGGGATGCAAGGTAATGCAGCGCTGTAACTATGTCAGTTATGACAGGCCGCATGTTGGGCTGCTCTTGAACGCACATCGCAGCAATAGCAAGAGCCTGGTATAATCCCCTGACCGGATACTGACCTTGAAGCAACGGATCCACCATTAATGAGAATTTCTTCCGGTCTCTGAACATGGGTCTTGCCTGAAAACAATATAACGGCTAAGGATACACAACCAGTTCTGAAACCAAACTACTGGTACTTGTACACGTGTAACAAATTTTTATTTACTCCACTAAAAAAGTAAAAAGATAACTAACAACCAATATTTCAAATTCTACAATGGACTACATCGGCTAGTTTCTATGTGGGGGCAACTCAGGTGGAAATACTTGACAATTCTACTTCGGATATCAAAATATAACTTTATAAGACATTAGGTACAAAAAATCAACCGCAAAATGAAAAGAAGATAAGTACAGAAAATAAGTTTCAACAAAATGCGATTATAATTCCTATATCCAGCCTCTTGGGCGGTTGGGCCCGACCTAAAATGTGCCTACAAATCTGATTAACAAAGGTTTCCACAACCATCAGCATTTCAGATATTATGGCATACCACACAATATTTCGACATGAATTCTACATATTCAATTCCACAGAATGAAGTGTAATAGTAGATATCGAAGAAGGGAGTGCAACTACAGCTATCTTACCCATGCTACCAGGTTTTGCTCTCTGACTGGTTTTGTATTATCAATAGCTTTCCTTCCTGTGATAAGCTCCAAAAGAACAACCCCAAAGCTATAAACATCTGATTTGAAAGTCAGCTGACCAGTCATGGCATAATCCGGTGCACAATACCCATAGGTACCCATAACCCTAGTAGAAACATGAGTTTTATCTCCACTGGGACCTACTTTAGCCAAGCCAAAATCTGATAACTTTGGATGATACCCCTCACCGAGCAAAATGTTAGAGCATTTCAGGTCACGATATATAACAGGGGGCTGCATTTTCTCATGCAGATACTCTAAACCCCTCGCTGCACCAGCTGCTATCTTCATTCTTGTATTCCAGTCAAGCACATTCCTTCCGGGTGAAAGACCTGTAAAGCAAAACAAATGTGATACTTGATTCAAACACATTGCGATAATAAGGGGCAGATGTAAAAGAAAGTGAAAAGGTAATCTCGATCATACAACAAGAGCAGGATTTTGGATTGTTTCAGCTGCATACCATGCAAATGGTTTTCCAAAGATCCTAATGGCATATATTCATAAACCAATAGCCTCTGCTCTCCCTCGGCGCAGAATCCAAGCAGTTTGACAAGATTAGGGTGGTCAGCCAAACTAAGCGTCAATACTTCGACAACAAATTCCCTAATTCCTTGGCATCCATTACGATCAAGCTGTTTAATAGCAACAACCTAGAACCACAACAATAGCAAACTCGGGTCAGTCCTTGAGCTTATGAGTCATTTACTAAATGAAACTCAAGGAACAAAACACATTTTTTGATACAATGGCATAAAAGGGTACGAGTAATGTCCCAGCAGAATTCAATTCCACGTACAAGTTCAAACAGTTGAAAACAATTTTACCAATGTGAGTTAAAAACGGTCAATTTAATGATAGAACTAACATTCACATAAACACTACGGACCTGATTAATTTTCTCCAAGTAACCCCTGTAAACTTTTCCAAATCCTCCTTCACCTACAAAGCAATCAGACCTGAAATTGCCAGTTGCTGCTGCAAGTTCAGCAAATGTAAATGTCTGTGCCCGCTTGCCAGTGGTTTTTCCATCGTTGGAACCCTCTATTATATTCAACTCCTTTACATCCAACGATAACTGGTCATCCTTCGTCGCCTCCTCCTTTTTTACACCCAGTTCGTTTTTCACACCCAATTCTTTTTTCACATTCCCATTCGTATTCACTTCACGGATCAAAACGGGCAAATATACAGCCACAAAGACAGGTAACTAAATGAGATTTGAGAATGCCAAGAAAACAGACAAAATACAGAATGGAAACCAAAATCCAAAAATTCGACATCGACTAATTCTATCAATTTATGGGGTGAAAAATCGGAGTCATGCAAATCTAAATGCAAACAAAGAATACAAACTGACAAAATTCGAAACAAAAAGGAGTGTGGAATATAGATTGGACCTTCCTAACCAAGCAAAGAAACAAACAAAATGAATGAGCAACAGTCTGTCTCAATGAACAGCAACAGGAATCAAATTAAATTTATTAATTTAGCACCAGATGAGAAAATTAACAATTTAACATAAACCCAGATGAGCAAAAAGGATTAAAATTTCATAAATGTGATTAAATCCCATTTCACTAGACCAAAATTCAGCCATAATTCTTTCCTCATCCGCTGCAAAATTTCAAAAATTGACACTAATCTCATGGCAAAGTCAAAAGCACCGACCTTTTGAATCGATTTTTAGGTGCAAAGAATGACCATTCAAAACCAAATTCAAAAAATTCAACCCAAGAATTATATAAAGTAAAAAAATGGAAGAAATTCAAGAACTCATACAATGGATGAAATTTAATGGCTTTTATTCACAGATTGAAAGCCACACATAAACCCAGGTAGGGTAAAGAGTACTACCCACAAAATTCGAACAGATTTAGAAATAGGAAAGCAAATTATCAAATTGTAGCATCCAAAAATAAAACCCACAATGCCAAAAATAAAATAAAATCATCCAAAAAAATCAAATACGATCATATAAAACATGGGTTTTATCTCAATGACCCCAGAATTAAATCAAATAATTTCGGAAAAGAATTCTTACCTTGATGATTGGGTTTGTTGGTGTTGATGTGGGTAATTTTCTTCTCTGATTCTTTGGTTGATTTCTTCGAGCAGCGAAAGCAGCTCATCGTCTTCCCCTTTTTTTTCTTCTTCTTGTGCTCTCACTGCTTTTTATCTCAACTGGCGCACAAAAACAGAGCACCCAAAAAAAAGCATAGAAAACCAGCCAACCAAGAAAACAGAGCAGAATGAAAGAAGAAGAAAGAAAGGACAAAGCTCAGACACAAAGTGACAGACTCTCTTCGTACTTTTTTGTGACCCTTTAATTTATAGGGGGAGGGGCTGGTTTGTGGTGCAAATTAACCGCAAAATAAATTCCATTTTTTACCGATTAATGATTGCCACGTCATCAATTTCTTTTTCAACACTGTTTCTCACATGTTTACTTACCGTGTCTCCAATGGACGTGAATTCTACATTCGATGTTTATTGACAAGTAAATTACGCAGTGCCGTACATGTGGCGTTGCTATGGTTAGAATTATGATTATAATTCAACTGATACGAGGTGTATCAGATAAGTACACAATGTGCCCGATTTGTATACGAGGTGTCTCGTAATGGATTCCATTTCCTATTCTATGTTTTATGATAAGGATGACGTTTATGTTCAACGTTTCTTGACAAGGAAATGCGCCATACATTACATGTAGCATTATTCAACTTTGAAATTATATTTATAGTTCGATTAATATGATATATATGTATACAGTTTGGATATAATTTGTATTCGACTTGTATACGATATGTATTTGATATAACATGTTTAACTTTCCTTTTGTATTTAGCAAAAAACAAAAACAAAATCTCTTTAACCAAATAATTTAGTAAGGTTTAGTTAAAGTACATAGTAGAGTTACTTATAAGGCTGTTACGATTCTACTTGTTATTAAGTTTCTTGTATGTAAGCTTTGGTTTGATTTGTGAATTGGAAATTTTAAAGCGAATATTGAACGACACTTTTATATGGTAAACACATTACGGAAAATCTGATGCTTTTAACTACATATCTTGCATACAAAAGCCCGACTAAGTATGTAATTTACATGTTTCGAGAATGCGTCTCTACGATTCAAAATTAATCTTAGATATAACTTTTCGTATACTAAAATTAAAAGTACTCTACAAGTTTTAATAATTTCACAGGTGCACCAAGTAAAACATGGAGTTTGAAAAATAATAACCAATTTTACTTCTAGAAGTAGAACGACGGGGGCCGTAATCTGCTGCATGTGTCCGCACTTGCAACAACATCCGCGCCGAGGCCGTCGTTCCGGCGCACAGGTTTGTTTGGTCAACTCCTATTGAATGTACGGTATTTTTGTTTTGTCTTTTACGTGTTCCTATCACCCAAAGGCTCTGCCGACGTGGCCGTTTCTCATTGGCCAGCGTGATTTTAGTTGCGAGCTGGTTCGCAACAAATCTTTGTCCTTTTCCTCCGGCGAGCAACCAAGTCTCTCTTCCTTCTCAGAATTCGTTCTTCTTACCCGCACGTGATGCTCATCCGTCACAGATCGTCCCCGCAGCCGTCGGATTTGTAATAAAGAAAAGTTGGTGTACGGGGAAGGTCCGACTGGATCGCATTAAAGGGACCCTCTGACTGAACGCGGTTCCCCATGATATTGCTCTGCTGTGAAAGGGGAAGGTCCCAACGGTGATTGACGCGCTCGCCTGCCATAACTCTGCTGCGTATTTCCCAGGGGAAAAAGTTGGAAAAATAAGCGTTCAACAAAGTTAATTTGACATGTGGCAATCCCAGCTCGTAATTGGGTTTGACTGTCCGTGTGAATTTTGAACCGACAAGTTGTTTACGCGGGTTAATTATGAGAAATTTTTTAGTGTACCGGTATAAGTGATTAGAAGGTTTTTTCAAGAATCAAATTACTAGTATATTAATGTTGAGTATATCAAGCTATGTTTTCGGCATGAAAAATATCTTGTAAATTAGGAGAGAACCTTCTAAGCAGAAGAATGACAAACGTGAAAGAAAACACTCATATAATAGCGTTTTGTACTAATAAATAAAGATATATGTAAAGTTTTGTCCGGATATTATTAACTCACTAACAAAGAATACCAAGTGACGCCACACTTGTACCATGTAAGTTGTTCTTTTTATGTAGATGAAAGAGTACATGCATTGAGAATCTTCATAGATGAATTTGCCTCCCCATAGTTTCATTCATAATGCGGAACATTGTATGGTTAAATGCATCAACGTTATGTAGTTAAATTATTGTGAAACACTAAGAGCTTATTGTTAAAAATAAAAATAAAAATAAAAATAATAAATCCCCTACTAAAACAATCAACATGTGCTACAATCCTTTCTTTTATTTTTAATGTTTTTTCTTCGTAACTTCGAAAAAAACATTATTTATTTTATTGAATTTGGAGCTTAAATTGTCAAACCAAACGACCAATTTTTGTATGCTTTTGCAGCTGTGACTTGTTGGCTGTCTTCACCGCAATATGAAGTTTCGACGAACTATGATTCAACACTTTATGCAGTGAGCACAAATGTTTTAATTTATAAATGAATGATAAGCACAACATAGATCTTAGGGTATACGACTTTAATAATATAGTCTTTAATTAAAAGGAAACAAAATAATGAGGCATTTCGTGACACTGTCAAAGAGAGTTGCTCTCCTAAAATGAGGACCTAGGAGGTTCTTGTTTATATGAGTCGTCGAATTAATCTTACAATAAATTAAACTATCAATTTAAATAGTTCTCATTACATGGAAATAAAATACTAATTGATAAAATAAAAACACAATAAAATAAGAAGAGAGAAGAAGGTTTCACGTCTGTTGAATCCCTTCAATATGCAAAACCTAGTCTCCTCATCGAATATCTAAATCCAGCAAATTCAATTGGATAAACTCTGATAACTTTACACATCCAATTTCATCCAATATTTTATCAATAATATTCAAACCCATTTAGTTACAAAGCACCCAAAAAATGACTTTGAAAATTAGGATCGCTTCTTGAACACGTGAATCCTTTTTTCTTATGAAATTTTTCGACGAACTTGAAAATTTTGAAACAAGTCATTCTCCCTTTATCATACGCAAAAGGAAAAAACAAAAAAAACTCAGGAGGAGAGAATGAAAGTGAATGATTGAGAGAGAGAGAGAGATGGAGAGATGAAGGGGATGCGAAGAGAGAGACGGTAAGGGAAGAAGACGGAAGATTTCATGCGAGAATCTTTTTTAATTTATTTACTTTGCACAATTATTGTGTTTTGGTGTAACATGGATTATTTAAGTTGATAACTCAATCTATCATTAAATTAATCTGATTAGTATATATAAAAAGGACCTCACAAGTCTTCAAAATGAGAATCTTAGAAGAGCAGTTTTGCTACTTCATACATAGTGTTTGAGATGGGCTTCAAAAAGGACCAGCGGGAAAGATGCCTTTCGCACCAATACTCCTCCTGATGAAGAAATTTTTAGTTGTAACGGGAACACAAGTAGTACACCACATGTTTTAATATGGGTGGTGGAAAATTTTATTTTTTAAGTTATTAACTTTTTAGCACACATATCTCATCATTTGTATAGTGACACATGGTGTACCACTCCGTGTACCGGTCACACTAAAAAATCTCTTCTCCTGATGCCATTCAGCACTTTCTCAAGCACATTTTATTTATGTTATTCGAGAATTTTCTCTTCCATTTGTACGCTTTATATTTATAGGCACGCCCTAATTATATATACTACCCATCACCAAATAGCACACCAATTTAAACCAAATTAGGATAACTTTAGGAGCCCTTAATTCCTAAGGCAGCCAGGTATATGGTTTAACTGTTAATTGAATTCTAGTATTTACACTCTTGAGTCTTACCAATCGTTTAATTAACTGTTATACCAATTAGGCATATTTGGCGTTGAATTATTACTTTCAAGGATAATACTTGCATCCTCTTATGTTGGAATGCATATATCCTCTATTTGCGAATATTATATCTTGACCAAATGAAATCAATTATCAAAGCAGTTCACTTTATTAACCTTCATTTGAAGATCGCTCTTACAAAAAATCATTTGAATTCGAGATCATTTAATCATCTAAACACATCAAATAAATGGATGGTTCATCATGATTATATTACTTAGTACTTACACTGTCGATTTGTTCTATCCACTTGGATGACTTTTTTTTTTTTTTTTTTCTAAGAAAAATTTATTATTAATAAGGGGAAATGTGAGAGTTCGAAACTACTACAATAATCTAAAAGAGGGGAGAGTTTCAAACTCGGAACACATGAGTGAAAACTCAACACCCTATCTATTAGGATATTGGACCACATGCATCATACACTTGAATGACTAAATGATCTCCGAGTGAAATAATTTTTTGTAAGGGTGATCTTCAAATAAAGATTAAGAATTGAATGATTCCAACTATAAAATTTGTACAGTCAAGATACATTATTTGCAAAAGAAGAATAAACGCAAACCCCCAAAGGGGGAATTAAATTATTATCACTCACACTGTTAAATAACTTCCGTTGTTTCGGTTTGATTATTCAATCCGACGACTCTAAAAAAAGTGTGAAAAACTAAAAAACGAGCATGAAAACCACCTCCTTCAAGTAAATAGTCTAAACAGTCAAATACTTACCATAGCTGCATATAGGACAAACAACAAGAGGAAATTATATCCATACATTAGAACAACTTGAAAACATATATGGCGACTAGGAATTGCAATAGCATTAACAAGAAAATTGGCTTAAGAAACTACATGCTTAACTTGAATGTGGTGGCCTCTTCGTGACTTATGAGGAACGACAACCACTAGATTTTCGTATTTCATTCGCTCCCAATATTTATAACTACTTTCTTTCAGGTTAAAATAAAGGTTTATATGTTAAAATAGTCCCTTTATTTTCAATTAGATCAATTTGATCCCTGTGTTTAACTCAATTAGTCAATGTGTTCATTTTCTGTCACATTCAGGACTCGGCTTTGACGTAGCACGATATTGTCCGATTTGGGCTTATTATTCCCTCACGGTTTTGTTTCTGAGAACTCACACGAAAACTTCCCAGTAGGTCACCCATCATAGGAATGCTCTCGCCCGAACTCGCTTAACTTCGGAGTTCCAATGGAATCCGAAGCAGTGAGTTTCCAAAAAGCCTCGTGTTATAGGGAGGGGAGCATGTACATATAAGGCACATCACCCCCTCTCCATTGGTCAATGTGGAATCTTACATTTTCCATCTAATTACCGTTAAAATTTTACAATCACGTTTAATATTAATTAAAAAAAAATTAAGAAAATAAAAGAATTCAAAAATAAAGAAAATAATACCTTCAAAAACAACAAAATTGAAACCCTCCCACCTCCTACTTTTCCCCTAATTCCAGCCACCACCGTCATCGAATCCATCCAACACTCCAACCACCATGAATCGCCCCATAACCACTCATCCTAATTGCACTAAAGATGAAATCAGCAAATCCTTTGTCCAGTTGGTACGTGTTGGAGAGTCTTATCATGTAGCATGCATGGTCGGTGCAAGAAAAAGGAAGAAACAGTATTATAATGATTTTATGATTGGTTTATGGAAATTCAACTGTTCATGCAGCGGACACACCAAGAGAAATTTTAACACACGGAAGGCCAAGATCAACCACAATAATTAGGGTTAGTAACTAGTGGTTTACATTCTCAAATTATACACGTAAGAATATAGAATAAAAAATGTTACACACATTTTTCATACCACATTTGTCTCACGTCTTTAATAAACGTAGAATCCACTTGTATTAGTAGGCCTCACCTTTATTAGAGATGTGATATAAATGTGATACTCTATAGAGTATTTTAGTTTATCTAAATTAGGCAGGGTTTTGAAAGAAAAAAAACATGGTAATGTCCATATTAAATTATAAGTTGGATCCATGTGTTAACACGTAGATCCAATTTTAACTGAATAATATATATGTCAGTCAATTTGTCACGTGTCAAAGAGCTAGGCACCACATTTCATCTAAAAAATTTTGGGACTTCGATTTTAGTAGTTATCTTATACCAAAACATTTTTGAGATTGTTTCAGGCTATTTGATGTCTCTTTAATTAAGGCTTGTTATAAGTTATTACTGGTCTTAATTAAAAAGATGTCACAAACACTTTAGAATAGTCATTCTATACTTGTTTCATTCCAACATATGGTCAAGTTATAAGTTATAACCAATCTTAATTGGGGAGATGTCCCAAAGTTTGATTCCAATATCTTGTTATAAAACAATATAGGAGTCCAAGATGATTGTGTCTTATATTCTAATACCACACGTGTCATCTACTAAGCTTATTACGAACAGTAATAATTTGGATTAGTTGTTCAGAGAGTGAGTTATCTATACTATATTAGAATTTAGTATCACGTTCATGGGTAGTGATGATCTCATGCATGGATTTAGAAAAGCTCCGCCATCCACGTATAGCTACAAAATAACTTTTTTTATTCCAACTAAACTGAAAACCAATTAGAAAACTTTTATTTGGAGATTGCACTACCTACTCCCTATTTTCATTGGACACTTTGAATCAGCAATTTCCATTTAATACTACGATCTAATGGTAATTGTATTATTTTTTACTTGTAAATGAGAGGTCTTATGTTCGATTTTCGTCAAAATCGAATTTGAACCACTTTATTATAGTTAACACAATATGAAGCTTAACCCCCTTCCACACCCTGATCGTTTGTTTAAAAAAAAAATTGAATCCGCCGGCTGACCATTTTAAAAATTATAATGATATGTTGTGATGTATCTAGGTAAGATATTATCCTAACTCAATGAAAATGCCACAAGGAAGAGGTCAAATTTTTAAAATGAGTAGCTTGGGAGGGACTCAGCATATAGACCATCTATATGGGGATAGAAATTCTAGGGCAGTTTCACACTAGAAGGCACCTTCCCACGTTTTAATTTGCCAATTGTAAGAGCATATTCAACAGCCATTTAGTACTACAGTCTGGTGGTATTCCTCTTCACTTATCAGTGAGATGTCTTAAATTCGATTTTCTCCAAATATGAATTTGAACCACATTATGATAGCCTATTATGAGGCTTAGCTCACGCTTTCCCTTTAGTACAAATAATATCGTTTGTAATTAAAAAAAAAAATCTCCCCTATGAAATGAGATCTTAGGGGGGAAAAAACAGAAACTTCTAAAGCATATATACCCTTCGAACACTTAAAACAAGCTTGTTGGCTAGTCTTTCCTCGCAAGTCACCAAGTCTTATTTTCGTTTCTGAACTTAAGCCTTCCTTTCATTTTCATTTTTATTCATTTGTATAATGTTTTAGATTAATTGTTGGCACAGTACTAAAAAAAAAAGCAATAATTGGTGGCAATGATTTAATGTCAATTTCGTGTACAGTTACCACTCGTTTTATTTCATTTTTGTGTGCATTCAGTACTGCTTACTGCTCTGCTTTGCAGCCTGCAGTAGTACGTTATTTTCTTTCTTGAATCATTGTTCACGTACAAACTTATGAAATCATGATAAAATCCAAAGGGAACAGAATATTTAAGAAAGTACTAACCTGGTGGGTGGGTAATTGACGGGAAGTGAAATGTTTGAGTTAAATAACCATAGTAAGTTGCAACTGCGGTTTTTTAATAAATAAAAAAATATGAAAGGGTTGATATTTTGAACAGGTGAGTCTGTTTGACTTTAATTAAGGATAGAGTGAAATTCTCTATAATCCCTCCAGGCTCGAAAAAGGTTAATAATCTTAACTTACCACCAGTTATTCTTTTTTTTTTCTTTCTAAAAATTCTAAAAAAAACCAAAAAACGCTGGAGTTAATTGCAAATTGAATAAAGTGCAGTGGTTAAATTGGCAAAATTGAAATGTCGGTGACCGGATGTATTTTCCACCCAAACACGGTGAAAACAATGTTTTACTAAGAAAAAAATGTTTAACTGCTCTAATTTTTTTGGTCGCAATTAACTGCTCTAAAGTTGAAATGTGTCATTAAGCTTGCCTTTTGAGCTACAGTGGTTTTTCTTTAGGGAAAATAATTTCATTAGAAAAAGTCAAAAAAGTACCTATGACAAACATATTAAATGTGGCTCTTAGAACAACTAAAAAGATTATACATTTCAAAGGAATATCATAACCCTACAATTACAAACACATCAATTATACAGTACCATTATTCACAGAAGACCCTTAATCCTAAACCCTAGTCACGAGGACTAAAACATTGCAAGCCCAAGAATTAACGTAGAGGCTCCACAAGATAAAGACAGCAATAATCTATGATGATTTTGCAATTGTTGGCAAAGAAGCCTTGCTATGAGTTCCCTTCCAACAAACATTGAGTTTTCTTCCCATAGTCTTTTGCTAAGCGTACAAACCACAAACACCACCACCTTAAATCTAAACAACAAGCACTGCTCTAAAATTTGAGATTGAACAAATCACGACCATGACCACAACTACAAAATCTCTCATTGACAAAGAGAGAGAGCAACCACAACCACGAAATAAATACTTTCCTCAACAAAGCGAGAGAGTGACGTAAACGCATACACGGTAATAAACAACCCTTCTGATATTAACCGGACGAAGGTTTTTTCTCTTTTATTTTATGGGTTCGGTCTCATTTTTTATTTATTATTTGATTGGTTGTTCAGAAAATGAAGTTAAATTTATCAGTTTTAACATGTGCTCCGATTTGTTGCTTCATTTTTAGGAGCAATTTTTTGGTTTATCTAAAACACGGCAACGTGAAGCTAATATTCCACATATACGATCATTGAATTTGTTATTTATTTATTTATATATCTTATATGTGACACATATCAATTAGGAGTGGTATTGGTACGATTACCGTACCAAAATCCATGTACCAGTTACCATACCAAACTTTTGGTATGACAAAATCTAATACCATTACTGTGTCAAACTTTCGGTATACCGAATTTAGGCATGCCAAATAGTTCGGTTGGCATGGTATGGTAATGGTAATTACCACTTTGTTTTCGGCCATTCTTTTGGGCCAAAATTTAATTTTTTTTTTAACCCAATTCAAGGCCCAAATGTGTTTTGGCCACTCTCTTTGGGTTTCTAAAACTTTTTTATTTAATTATGAGAATTTTATAGAGATTCATTTAAGAAACAAGAAGTAAATAGATGTAAGAATTGCTCAAAGAACCCAACATCCCTAAAAAAATAGTACAAAGATTCCTAAATTCCATCTCTACATTCTTTAAAATTGTACAAAAATTAACTTGATAGACGAAGTCAGGAAGAAAGGCAGCCCAATTTGATGAAGGAGAAGATGAGATGGACTGCGAAGAGAGAGAGAGTTGCCGGAACGGGAGCAACATAGATGAAGCCGATGGCTAGATGAGTGAAAAGATGAAGAGTCGCAGCGCAAGAAGGCTTATGTTTTTTTATTGGGAAAGTAGAGGTTAGAGGGTGAGATGATTGGATAAATGATTAGGAAAAAAATATAAAGTGCATATATAATAATAATAATACCTAATTATATATATATATATATATATATGAATAAATAAATGATATAATACTAATAGTAGTGGTACGGTATTGTACGGTATACCACTGATAATGGTTTTGAATACCATTACTGTACAAAAAAATGTATGGTACGGTACAAATACCGTACCATTACCAATGGTACAAATTTTTTGACACAATTTTGGTATGGTATGATAATTTGACAAAAAATTTCGGCCTTGATGTCAATCATGTCGTACTCTTACTATAACACATGAAATCTTTGACCATACGAATTTTGTCGGTACTCATAGCTTGTTTTAACAAATTCGAATTTAAAGTAACATGAGTAAACAAAGCTGCAAATTTTTTGTAAGGTCATATCTTGAGGGGGGGTTTTGAGTTGAACCATGAAAAAAGGGTATAAACTGTGAGGCCACATGTTCCAGCAGTTGGAGGATATGAAGGCGTAGGAGAGGTACATTCAGTCGGGTTCGCCTTCTTTCTATACATTCTTCATTTCAAGATCACATTTCCTTACATATACGGTGGTGAAAACAAAATATTTGCATGCCCCTTGTCCTTAGTTTTTTTATTAGGGACATGGCAGGTGTATATTGTGAAAGATTAGTGGGTATGGTACAAGATCAATAAAGATACACCCTTGGAATATGCTGCCACTGTTACGGTTTATCCGTTGACCGCACTACGAATGCTAGAAGACTTCACAACTTTAAAGAAAGGTAGAGCAACATCTGTAATTCCGATTGTGTTTTCTTAACCTTCTTGTCACTGACTAATTTGTTTGAATATAGGAGATGCTATTGTTCAAAATGGGTCTATTTGATATTATGATTCTCTACATATACATAATTTAGAATTTTCTTGAGCCGTATGAGGAGAAAACTTCTTATACGTTTCTAAGGGGGAATATTGTTCATCTATCCCAATAAGCCATTTAGATAAGTCACCCTAAATGCCACTCTACAGAACCGTACATGAGATTTTCCCCTCGCATGGCTCCTTGTCCAACTCTTTTGAAGTCATTGGGTCCTTGGTCCCGTTCGAGAATCTCTTCCCTTATTCCACTCCGTTCCGAAGAGTAACTAAGACCAATTCAGTCACGTTTTCATTCATTTGGATTGGACGAATTCTTTACGGAAGAAGAACAAATTCTTTCTTTAATCTTCCCAAAAGCTTCTTATACTTTGGGGAAGAGGATCAAATTGGCCCTTGCCAACAACTTGATGCACTATTTCCCCCATGATTAGGGATATTTGAGAGTCTGTTTGGTATCCTATTCGAAATTTTTTATTATTTCTCAAAACATTTCTTAAGAACATTTCTTGAAAACAATTTTCTGTAAGACTCAAAAACTTGTTTGGTATGCGATTTAAAAATTTTAAATCTTACAACTTAAATTGGACAAAGAGATCCAAAAAGAGGGTGTCGCAGGAGAGGGAGAAAGAAGAGAGAGGATCAGAGGAGATAGAGAGGAAAATGAGTGAGAAAGAATCGAGAAAATGAAGAGAACAAATTGAAGGAGAGACGAAAAAGGTAAAAATATAAAGGAGAGAGAAGGAAGAAAATAGAGAGATTTGGAGTGAGAGGGGAAGAGGGGCAGAAAAGAAGTAAGATTAAGTTTAAAAACTCTAAAAACTCACTTTTTGTTTGTTTTTTTTGTTTATGGATTCATACAGTCGACCCCGCTTAGGGAGATAAAGTTTTATTGTTGTAGAATTATTTCTTTGAGTCCCTTGACCACAAAATGGCAATCGACGGACGAGCCAACTTTGTCACACAATAACTTCCTAGTGGAATAAAGAGCAAAAGACCATGAATCTTGATGTGCTTCATGTTCAACAGCAGTGGCATGTTTACTTACGAAAAATGAATCCACAATGTGTTGAGTATCATTTCACGTACGGTGTATCCTGCATTAACTAGGACTTCAGAATACAAAGTGAGGCACATGTGGGATTAGGTATGCCATACTTGAATAACTATAACGAATACAAGGGGCTGTTTGTCCAATATACGAACAACCGTGTATCATTCTCATATCATTACCATTCACAATTACTCCCATTTCGTAGTAAGTAAACACGATAATGGTATACACCACGAATTGATCCGAAAATGAAAACCCGACTGCGGTTCATCTTTTATTCATTTAGATGTCACCTCAATTGTCTTCCCCCAAATTTTCTTTCTTATAAAATGTTGAAAAAATATATGCATATACTGATTAAGTAATCAGAACATACTTGAACCTGAGGAGAGGAGGGGGAATGAAAAAATTAAGTGAGCGAACGAAATTCTAAGAGCTGCACTCCTTTCTCAAAATAAAGTCTACAGCTTCTTCCACCGTGTCAACAACCTGCAGAAGCATCATGACGTATCCGTTAACAAATTTGAATATGTATTATAGATCAAATAGGGAAGAACTATAAAGTAAAAGATGATGCTACATTTTCATAGTATTGCAGAAAAAGTTATTAAGCACTACCAGATCTGCCGGAAACTCAGCATGATTTTCCTTTCCCTTGAAAACCCCTGTCCTTGTCAGAATAGAAAACCAGGGATGGCCAGCCTGAAACGAAAAATATAATTAACCCTTGCAATATTGTTTGATTTTAACCCCGTATCACTAGTGTGAAAACTATGCAACCAAATTTCTGGCCCAAGAGAGGCAAACCTGCCGTGCGCCATTGATGTCAACTGCAGGATTATCTCCTATCATATAGAGTGTTTTGAAATTATGGCTTCCAGCATTTGCTGGATTGAGAACTTGAACCTTGTCTTGAAGAGATAACACAAGTTGCTTAAGTACAAGTTCTGCATTCTTGAATACAAATGAATTTGGCTTCCCGAAAGTTGTATACTCCAGAGCATGAGGGTGGATTCTGCATATTTAATTTAACGAACAGGTTTAGCTTGAAGCACAAGTAATCACATCAAATCATTATCATCATCAGCATCCTTGCCTTTGTCCTAGTATTCACATTTGCATATTTCTAGGACAAGAACACGATACGCTTTTTTTATATTTCTTGTCTTACCTATTAAAGATGGATTCCAGTGCTATTCTGAAAGCTCCCATTCCAAAACGCTCAGAAGGAAAAGCAGCCTACCTTTTGGGGCACCTTATCAGTACATCATTTTTTTTTAATCACAAGTAGTTCCATAGAAACTCAATAAGGTATACTGGATTAACAGTACAATTAACTTACTACAAGGGGAGGGGGAACCAACCTGGTATGCAAGGTCATCATGCGCAAAATAAAGCTGTGGTTGGTGTCCAATTCCCTGACCAGGAAGACCACCGGTTCTTAAAATGTCGCATAGAACCTGAAATCACCGTCGTTATTCATTAGACACTTGATACTTTAAAGCTTCTGAAATTACTAAAACAAGAAAGCGGGAGAATAAGGATCAAATGACTGGAATCGTTTGAAAATATTTAAAGACCAGATTGATGACATTTTGAGTAATTCACGTCTAGCTAACCAACAATGATGCATTGTGAGTCACGCATCCTCTTAGTATAGCTGAATGTGCATACAAGAAGTCCCTATAATATTATGAACAAATAAACTTGTCCAAGATAACCTGAATGTCTCTGCTCCAATCAACAGAATCACTAACTACAAACGCCGCCTGAACTCTTTGTGAGAGAACAAGATCTTTGACCGTAACCGCCTTAACTGTGCTATTCTGATCAGCAACTTGCTTAGTTATCCATTTTTTATATGGTGCTAGCGGATCAATGTTTTCGAAGCAGGATGCATAGTCATCAATTGAAAGAACATTTCTGAAAGGAAAAAAAAAAGCCATTCAGGAGCAAAATCTCGGATCAAATTAGACATTTTGTTCAAGCTTGTCAAGAAACTCGACATGCCAAAATCAAGTTTGGACAACCAGACCAGAAACTTACTTAAATCCATATTCAGACATCACAGCAGCAGGTTCTCCTTTTCCCACAGCAACAATGAGTTCATTCTCAAATCTGTACAACACAAACCGAACATCTGGAATACGAGAATATAACGAAACAAAGATGAAATCTATCTCCCAGACAAATTAAGTAGTGAGTCTAGTAACCATTTAGTAAGGTTTACATAAATAATGAAACGCATACGCTTAGATACTGAATTCAATTTGATTTGCACCATGTATATCTATTCACTCCCACATTTAGCCTAGAGGAATATACAGATGGCACAGAAAAATGAATCATGCCCTGCACTGCGAATACTCAATCAAACGCTAAGGAAAACACTATAAACTTATACAACAAGAATTTACTTTCTGACCCGTAACTCAGCTTATATGCATCATATTACATACCTGTTTACTAACTGCTTAAAAGCTGTATGGCCCTGTAAAACCTGCATGCAACACCATGCAATCAACAAAGAGGTAAAATTACAGAAAAATAAGAGGTAAAAAGTAGACAAATCTGGATAAAAGAGGTAAAATTATAAAAATTTATGAAAACCCTCAACAAAAATAAACCTGTAAAGGTGAAATCTTCACTCCTAAAAGTGAACTTAACTCAAGGGCTCTTTTGGATTCACTAAACCCACCTCCTATCACAACCAAAAAACCCAACAATTTAAAACAATTATTTTATTTTTAAAAAAAAAAAAACAAAAACTTTGATTATACAGGTTGGAAAAATTACAAATTAGAAAACTAACCATTTGTCAAGAACACGTATGGAATCCTGAGATTACCTGCCAAAAAAAATTTAAAATTTCAGAAATTAATTCCCAGAAAGAACAAAAATTGGGAGATGGGTATAAGAAATGGGGGTACCAGAATCGTCGTACAATCTTCTGAAGGCCCGAGAAGAGCCTCCGATGGGAGCTTCGCTTCGTAAAACGACGCCGTCGATGTCGAACGCAATGCCAAAGGCATGCCTGATGAATTGAAACTAATCAGGAGGATTAAACCCAATTGAATCTCGTCGTAGAACATCACCATTATATTTTATTAAAAATAAAGAAATAAAAAGAGAGATTGATCGTACGGTGTGGATTGCGAGGAGAGCTGCGAGATTGAGCGTGTGATGATTTGGGAGCAAGCGGATGATAGTTGGTCACCGTTCCGGCTCCGCCAAGCATTTCTCAGAATTCGGAGACCCATCGGTGTTCTTTCGTACGAGTATTGAGTACCTACCAGCATCGCCAATGAGAGGTCTATATAACGGGCTGATGGGCCATTTTAGAATTTCGATTGTGCACATTTTTACTTTTTACATCTTCTTTTTAATTTTTATCCATTGATATAAACCTGTTTCCTACCCTCTTATTTTGTGTGGCTTTCAACATTTAGTACATCAAGTTTTTTTCGTTCTAGAGTCATACTAAAGTGTAAATTTTGGGACAGGCTCATACATCTGTTAGTCAAACTGTTAAGTCTCCCGTTAACTGATAACGTAGCGTCTATGTCAACAATGACAGGACGCCACGTGTCAATAAGGGGCCCACTTGAATATTAAAAAAAATAAAAAAAAATCCCCCCCGGTCTCCTACCTCCCCCATCCCTCTCCCTTCCTTCCTTCCTCTGCAACCCGCACCTCCTTCCCTTCCATCTCTCCTCTGCAACCCGCAACACCTCCACCATTCCTCTTCACACCACCACCTCCTCCACCATTCCTCTCCCAAGCCCCGCGAGACCAGAAACGTCCCCGAAAAAAAAAAAAAAATATATATATATATATATATATATATATTCTCATATCTTCCTTCTTCCTTTCACCGCCGACCCACCTGCAAGTCCAAGCCACCGACCAAGCCTTCGCATCCGTCGTCATCTTCAAAAAAAAAAAAAAAAGGTTTCGATTTACTGAAGGACTTGCTTGTAACTCAGGCCGTTTCCTCCATAATTCCACACCAGCTCCCCAAAATTTCAAAATTCAAGAGAATCCCATTTTTGGGAAATGTTAATATGGTGCTCTCCAACGTTACAATCTATGAAATCGATGTGGGTCCGTTGCGTTTCGAGGGAGACGACGGAATCGCAGTTATTGATTCTGGGGTCACCTGCAATCTGAATATGAATTGGCACTATTCTTACAGTACTTGGAGTGCTCCTGTTGTTGTTTCAGATGAAGGTCGTGCTTCGATTCAGAAGCAATCAAAAACCAAAACAATAAAATTCAAAACTTTCCCACAAAAGGAAATTTCCCGAAAATCCCATCTTACGGAATCGGTACTTCCGAAACACGAGAATGCTGATGGAGAAAAGCCTGCTGCATCAGAGCTTGTTGCTGCTGCTGCTTCAGAGAGAAGAAATTTGAGGGTTTTGCCGAGAAATTTGAGGGTTAGGGTTCGAGCAGAGGGCCTCAGAGAGAGAAGAAAAATTATGGGTCTCGGGTTTGCGAAATCGTTGGACGAAAACGGAAAATGGCATTGTCTCCAAGGTCGGTGGAGATTCTGGTCTCGCGGGACTTGGGGACGGGTCGGCTGTGGACCGCCAACGACGAGGGTTGGGGTGCAGGAGAAGGAGGAGGAAGAAGAAGGTGGGGGTTATGAGAGGAATGGTGGATGAGGTGGTGGTGTGGAGAGGAATGGTGGAGGTGTTGCGGGTTGCAGAGGAGAGATGGAAGGGAGGGATGTGCGGGTTGCAGAGGATGGGAGGGAGGGAGGGAGGGAGGATGGGGGGCGGTGGGGATTTTTATTTTTATTTTTTTTAAATTTAAAATTTAAAAAATTTTATTTTTTTAATATTCAAGTGGGCCCCCAATTGACACGTAAAGTCCAGTAATTGTCTACATGGGTACCACGTCATCAGTTAACAAGAGACTTAACAATTTGACTAACGGATGTATAAAACTGTCCCAAAATTTACACTTCAGGTATGACTCTGAGACGAAAAAAACTTAATGTACTAAATGTTGAAAATCACGAAACATGAGGGTAGTGAACTGAGATTTACCCTATTTTTAAATTCATTTGATTGGACAATCGAAAATTAAAAGAGGTGTGTGAAAAGTAAAATCAGATGTGTATATAGAATCACCTTAAAACTTTTGCACTCAAAGAAATCTTTCTCAACGAGGACCTATATAGTAATTTGATTATGTGCGTAGTTTAGTGAAGGGAAAGAAAAGGGAGAGAGAAAGACGACAACAGAAAGAAAGAGAGAATAGGACTCAGAAAAAAGAAAAAAAAGCAAACTGGCCCTTTAATTTGGTGTGGGTTTTACTGTTTTTTTGGACTAAATGTAGTCCAATTTTTTGTTACCCAAGAAAGAAAGCTGCCAGCTCAATTGGTGGATCTAGCCCTATTTTCCAGCCCATTGGGAATGAAAGTTCTCACTCGGGCTTCAAATATAGTAGTCTTAAGGAGGATAAAACACCCATTCGGATGCTCTTTGTAGCAATCTCGTTTGGATGCGCTTTTAAAATGACTGAAAGCGCTTTTGGTGAAAATATTTTTAGAACAAATTCTTATTCAAAAATACAAGTAAATTCTGGAAAAGTACTTAAAGTGCTTCTTGGAAGAAGCACATAACTGGTGCTTCATACAGAAAGCACTTTAAGTACTTTTAGAACCAAAAAATATTTTTTCTAAAAAAACTTTCAGTTATTTTAAAAGTATATCTAACAAGCCTTTAATCATTGTCTGGATTATAGGAAAATATGTTAAAGTGAGTGGAGACGGAAACTAGTTGGGGCGTAAATCTTTAATTTTTATCCATTTTTCTTTAACAGTCCGAAATAATTAGTAAATATGAAAATAAGCCGTCATGATGGAATCGAAAGAATTGTTCTTTCTTACTAATTTAATGGATGAAAATTCTGCCCCACCAATTTCCACACCAAAGTAATCATAATTTAATATTTAATAATAGTAATCCCATTTTAAGAGGAGGCATTTTTAAAAGTACTGGGTATTCAAGAGTTTTAGGATTTCAAACAATACTTATATGTATGATATATTATTTTGTGTCTCTATTTTTATGATATATAGTGTACCCGTTTGGATATTGGATATTTAAAAAAACCTTTTTAAGAGAAAATTAAGATTTATTCCATAACCTTTGATATTTTTGAGTTATTTTATTTACACACTACACTTTATTTGTTTCCACCCATATTAGTGAATAATAACCTCTAAATTTGTCAAAATGTAAAGCACTAGCCCTTTTAGGTTATACTGTATGAATTTCCATCCAAAATAATAGTTGTCACTTGGTGCACCTTTCTTCCTTTTAAAAACAGTATCCATTACTAGGGATGGCAACGGTTCGGTTTGGAGACGGAAATGCTATATCCATCCCCATAACCACGAAAATTAACCATTTCCATAACCGCAAATTAACCATCGGGTATTATCCATAACCATACCCACCGGGTAACGGATTCCCCATCGGTTAACGGGTATATCCATCTTCGTCAATACAAAAAATATATTCGTTTAATTGAGAAATTATAAGTTAGTAGATATCAATTTCGTCATTAAACATTTGATGTATAAAATGATCAAATGAATGGATTTTATTGAGTATAAAAATTAAAACACTGATGATGTTGGTTTATCTTTGTTATGTCCTAAAAGCACCATTGAGTTCGCATTGATTTTGATTCAAAACTTTACTTTCTTACATAATGCAACTTTTGTATTCTCAAGCTAAGAGTTTGGTGAATAATGGATATACAAATACATATATAAATATATATATATATGTGACAGTCCGTCCCTGATTTTACAATTGTATAAATTTTTAATAAGTGATTTTACGAAAATGCCATTTGAGGCACGTGCATTGTTCGAGGTTAATCGTTGTGTCGTGCCATCTAAGATTTGTTTTCTTGGCATATTCTCGTAGTACTCGTCCGAACTCTGTTTTGGGTGATCTTGGTGTCCATGAAAAGCCCTTGACGAGCCCTACATCTTTGTAGTGTTAGAATTCCCAATTTCTTTCCCATTTTTCCAGTTTGAAGCCACAAACCCACGGGGGCATCCGGCGGCTTTGGCTTCGAATCATCCAATCCCGAAGCAATTTCTTCCAATTACCACCACCCATGGCATCCTCTTGAGGTCTGGAACAAAGCCCAAACAAGTTTGGAGGCGCCGGAGTTGCTTTGGAGGTCGAATTGGAGCACACCAAATTCAAGGGTTTTGTACGGTTTTGATGAAATTGGAGTCTCTCTTGACCGAATTGGCCTTGGTCACAGGTATGAAAGTTGTTCTACTCTTTGAGATCTTCAATTCTGAAAATTTTGGTAATTTTTGGAGAAAGTTGGATTTTCCGGTGAGCCGGGGCGGCCGACCGCCACCCACGGCGGCGCGTGTGGCGGCGCGTGGCCAGTGAGCCGCCAATGCTATTTTTAGGCCATAATTCATGTTTTGAATTCAGTTTTGGTGAATGAATGACGTTTGATGATCATTTGAACCTAATATCATTCCGATTCGGGGTTAGGTAAAAATATGAATCGACGATCCGACCGTTGGATCGTCACCAAACTTTGATACATGGTAGTACTTAATATTTGAAGAATTTGGAAACTTACGGATCGGGAATTTGACGTATGGATCTTCCCGAATTGGATTTGTAAGTTATAAAATAAAAGGTTAATCGCCACATGGTTTTGGAAATTGGCGGAGATCCAACCGTTGGATCATAACGAAATTTTAGTATGTTGTCCTAGAAGCATAATGTGAATCATGAGAAGTTACGGATGGGGAATCTGAGTTGCAGATCTTCCGGATCGAACTATATAGTGACGTGTTTTATATAAGTTATATATTCTATCGATATGATTTCTGAGGCATGATTTGATGATTGTTCTAGGCGCCGATCGTCATGACGCCTTGATGGGTTGTGCTAGGGAGTTGTAGGGCGAACTCCAGGTGAGTGGGCTTTTGTTTTCAGTATATAGATATATAATTGATTGATTTCCCAGAAATACGTTTTAAAATGTTTTTATGAAATGAATGCCATGTCGAATGCCATAGTTACATTTTTATATATATTTGTGTGATTATTTATATTGCTGCACTGCGGGCGCCAGGTAAGTCAGGTAAGTATGTGATTGTGATGTGATGATTAAGGTGATATCGATGAGATTGGTATATGGCTCATTACCTGCACATTGGGGTTGTGCATGCCTGAGGGCTTAGCTTTCACGTGATCGTTCACCTTGGATCCAAGGCAGGTGCCAGCCTGTCGTACAGACCACATTAGGTGGTTCCGACTCGTAGGTGACTTGCGATTCGTCGCCAGCCTTCACGTGATCGTAGCCTAGAGCGTATATACCCAGCTTGACGTACAAACCACATTAGGTGGTTCCGTCATGAGTGCAGGTTACTGATTACTGATTATTGATTATTGATGATTGATTGAGAGATGGATTGAGGATTTGATTGAGGAGCCATAGATTCAGCCGTACAGGTCACTAGAGGTGACTCCGGCTGATTGATATATATATATATATATATATATATATATATATATATATATATATATATTGCCGGCATGATTTGAGTTGAGATATCACCTGATTATTTGATGGTATTTGGTATATGTTGATTATTGGTTATGGTTCATTCGGACATGGCATTGCTTATTTGATGAGATTGGTTGATAAATGGTTTTTCTGTATTAGTACGTATATATATTTTCTGGGAAGTATACTTGTTTTACAGAGAGGGGTTACAACTTTCATAACGAAATGATTTTGATAAAGCTTTGTTTTTGCCCACTCACGCTTTTTGTTTTGCGCCCCTCCAGGTTCTAGTAGCATAGTTTCTTTATCGACAAGAACTCGTGGCATATCCAAGTTCAGGTGGCTACTTTTGAGGGTATGATCTTTACCCATACTACTGTACTTTACTTATGCTCTGACAACGCGTGTGAAATGGGTCCATACCCATTGACAGCGCACTCTGATAGTTAGGTACCTTTAGGTTTAAATTTATTCACATTCTTCCATATCATCACTTTATGGCTTCGTCACCTTCCAGGTGATGGCCAGCACAGCTCGATTCAGAGTCCTAGTGGACATTCCGGGTCGGGGTGTGTCAGTTTGGTATCAGAGCATAAGTTGGGCAGTATTGCATTCATCACACGCGTGATGTGAGCATTCTTGGTTTTCGTGTCTAATATTTGGATTTTGCCACCTTGTCGATTTCGAGAAAATATGTTAGCTTCTCTAAGTTGTGGTAATTTGGTCGACTTGTTGATGTTTTGGAAGAGCATTTGGCGAAGGTCCTTAGAATTAAAGTGAAATTTATTAAGGATTGATGCAGAGGCAAGTGGATGGCCTAAATCTGAGTTAACATATTATTGGATGTTATCAGATGCTTTACTAATCAATTCGATACTTATCCTCTAGCCATCAATATTAAACATTGAGATTGGAATCTCAGAGTAGTTTGATTCATTGTCAGTATTGGTTAGGCTATCGCCTATTGGAATTTTTGTGAAGTCTACCTTGTTAAGACTCCAGGATAGTCTTGTGGGACGATGGTGTTAAAGTGGCAGTATTTAACGGAAAAGCACTTTGGGAAGATCACTTTCGATGTATGATTGGATTTGGGAAGTAATATTGTACACTCTTAGTGCAAAATATTATGTATATGTTGAGAATGGGAGAATCAGTAATTATGGTGCTAAACCTATGTTATGTTCATGTGGTATTTCAATTGGTGGAAACTTTGCTTAAGTGGGAAGTTGTATTATTCCAGCCCTAAAGCTTAAAGTATTGGCGATGTTTTTCTTTCCTTAAGTGGGCGCTAAAATTTTGACGACAAAGTATTGGTGGATTAGCTAAGATAGAAAGGTGGGTTGTTATTAATTTCTCTCACCTTGTGATATAAAAGTTTGTATTCATGATCTAATCAAGGGTGGAGATATAAAAGGAATTAAAGTCGAGGCTCCACTTGATATGATTGAAGGAAATTCTCAGTTTAGGCGAGTCTGCCTTTGGTTAGAGCAGAAGAATGTTTGAGGATGTATAATTTAACTTCCTGGGCAACCACAGTTTCTTATTGGTTGTTCCAGAGGATGATGGCATTATGAGAGAGCTATTTTTGGACTCTTATACTAGTTCAAGCAAGCAGAAATCAAAACAGATTACTAGCTGGATATAATTATATTTCACCGTGTTGCACGTTTCATTTCTAAGCTTTGGGAAGTCTCTAAAAAAGATTATGAATGCTAGATAGTATGTGATTTATAGAAGGGTATTGTGATCAGGTACCTGGATGACCAGAGGTTACTTTTGGGGGTATGCAAAGTGGAGTGAGGTATGCCGCTATTTCTGCTGTGAGAGCAAATAGATCGTTATTGAAAGGCTGCCAAGGATATTTAGTTCATGCGGTACTAAGAGATATTGCTCTGAGTAGTGTGGAAGAGGTCAAGGTGGTTAGACATTTTCCTGACGTTTTCCCTGAGAATTTATCTGGATTGCCGCCAGGCAAAGATGTGGAGTTCTCTATTGATTTGTTTTCAGGTACGGACCTTATATTAGAGATTGGTTCATGATGAGTTAAGGGAATTGAAAAGTCAGTTGCAAGAATTGGTTGATAAAGGTTCCATTCAACCTAGTATGTCGTCGTAGAGAGCCCAGTTTATTTATGAGGAGGAATGTGGACATTAAAGCTATACTTTGACTATGGACAATTGAATCGGGTAACGATTGAGAATCGTTAGCCATTACCGCGTATTAATGATTGTTTGATCAATTTAGAGGTGCCTGTGTATTTTCAAAGATTGATTTGAAGTCTGGTCGTTACCAATTGAAGATTAAGAGTGATGATGTCCCTAAGACGGTTTTCAAAACTCGTTATGGTCTTTATGAGTTTTTGGTGATGCCATTTGGATTGACGAATTTTATAAGTTTGACGAACGAAGTATTCCAGGAATATCTCGACAGGTTTGTTATCGTTTTCATTGACGATATTCTGGTATACTTAAGACTAGAGCAGAGCATGCTAGACATCTTAAGTTGGTATTACAAAGATTGATAGATTGTCGATGTATTCAAGTTTAGCGAATGCCAATTTTGGATGAATCAAGTGGCATTTCTGGGACATGTTATATCTACTTAAAGTATTCAAGTGGATTCTTAAAAGGTAGCAGAAGTTGAGAATTTGGAACAATCGCGAACCGTGACTAAGATTCGGAGTTTTCTTAGCTTAGCAGGCTATATGGACGGTTTGTGAAAGATTTTTCAGTCATTGCCTTGCCATTGACGAGATAGACGAGAAAAGAGGTTAAGTTTGAGTGGGATGAAAATGGTGAGCAAAGGTTTCAACAGTTGAAGTATTTCCTCACTCATGCACTTGTGTTAACACTCTCAGATGATAACGGGAATTATGAGGTCTATAAAGATGCTTCTTTGGATAGTTTGGGATGTGTATTGATGCAAATGGTAGGGTGATTGCCTTTGTTTCACGGCAACTGGAACCTCTTGAGATGAATTGCCCTACTTGTGATCTGGAATTTGCGACTATCACCCTTGCTTTGAAGTTATGGAGACATTATATTATTGGTGAGAAGTACAAGATTTTTACGGATCATAAGAGTCTTCAATATCTGTCTACTCAAAGGGATCTTGATTTTAGGTAACGAAGGTGGATTGAATTGCTTAGTGATTATGATTGCACGACCAGGGTGATTGTGCAAATGTTTGGGCTGATGTACTTAATATGAAGACTCTCGTGAGAATAAATGCTTTGTATGCTTGTTATGTTCCTCTTCTTGCGGATTTGAGATCTACTGGAGTAAGGTTGGAAATAGAAGAACGAGAAGAAGCATTGCTTGCTAGTATCCAAGTTAGGCTTATTTTAATTAATCGTATACTTGATGCCTAGAGGATTGATGAAGAAACCAGGAATTAATTGAGGCAAAGAATATCGAGAAAAAGAAAGACCTCAGAGTTACAGAATCAGATGACATGCTTATGCAAGAGAACAAGATGTATGTACCTAATGTTATGGAATTAAAGAAAACAATTTTGGAACGAAACGCACGGTTCAGCTTATGCTATGCATCCTGGAAGTATTAAGATGTATCATACCATTTAACCATTTTACAATTGGCCGGGTATGAAAAGAGAACTTGCTGAGTAGGTAAATATGTGTATCATTGGTCAGCAGGTTGAAGCGGAAAGAAAGAAGCCTTTTGGATTGATGCAGTCATTTTCCGTTCTACAGTGGAAGTGGAAAAGTATTACTATGGATTATGTGTACAAGCTTTTTCGTACATGAAATGGTTATAATGGCATCTGGGTGATAGTTGATCGACTTACTAAGTCAGCGCATTTTACTTCAGTAAAGAGCAACAACCTTTCCAAACAAGTGCAATAGTTATTTATTTGTTTTATGGAAAAGAGATTCGGGCTTACGGATCTGTTGAACTTTTTGGGTATGTTGGTCACTTAAAAGTTTTGGATAGCATTTTAGGAGGTTTTGGATACAAGATTACTTTATAGTACGGTTTATCATCCTCAAACAGATAGGCAATTTGAGAGGACGATTCAGATGTTGGAGGATATGCTAAGATTTTCAATATTGCAGTTTGGTGACGCTTAGCATAAGCGGTTGGATTTGATGGAATGTAACTATAACAACAACTTTCATTTGGGTATTGGTATGTCGCCAGTTGAGGCATATATTGGAAAAGCTTGCCGTACATCTTTATGTTGGTCAGAAGTTGTCGAAAGAATTTTGCGGGCCCTGAGATTATGGATGAGTCTACTTAGAATGTTTAAGTGATTAAGTTTAACCTGAAAGCAGCCCAGGAGTGGCAAAAGAGCTTAGCAGACATGCCACTAATCGAGTATATTATGTAGGTGATTGGGTGTGTTCGAAATTTTCACCTTGGAGAAGTGTGATTCGATTCGAGAAGAAAGGTAAGTTAAGTCCTAGAGACATCGGACCTTATGTGATCACCGGGTGAGTCGATGTAGTTGCTTGCAGGCTTGAGTTGCCTCCAGAGTTGTCGTAAGTTCATGATGTGTTTCATGTTTTGATGCTTCGGCACTATGTAGCGGATTCGTCGCATATTATTCCGGTTCAGCCTTTGAAAATTAATCCAGATTTATCAGATAATAAGGAACCATTGACTATCTTGGATTGGAAAGACAAAGTTCTAAGAAACAAGACTGTGAGCTTGGTAAAAGTTTTATGGAGGAATCATTCAACGGAAGAAGCGGCTACTTGGAAGACAGAGGATCGGATGAGGGAGATCTATCCCAGGTAATTTTATGATTATTAATGGATAGTAATTATTGTTTAAATTTCGGGGACGAAATTTTTTTTAAGGGGGGAAGATTGTGACAGTCCGTCCCTGATTTTACAATTGTATAAATTTTTAATAAGTGATTTTACGAAAATGCCCTTTGAGGCACGTGCATTGTTCGAGGTTAATCGTTGTGTCGTGCCATCTAAGATTTGTTTTCTTGGCATATTCTCGTAGTACTCGTCCGAACTCCGTTTTGGGTGATCTTGGTGTCCATGAAAAGCCCTTGACGAGCCCTACATCTTTGTAGTGTTAGAATTCCCAATTTCTTTCCCATTTTTCCAGTTCGAAGCCACAAACCCACGGGGGCATCCGGCGGCTTTGGCTTCGAATCATCCAATCCCGAAGCAATTTCTTCCAATTACCACCACCCATGGCATCCTCTTGAGGTCTGGAACAAAGCCCAAATAAGTTTGGAGGCGTCGGAGTTGCTTTGGAGGTCGAATTGGAGCACACCAAATTCAAGGGTTTTGTACGGTTTTGATGAAATTGGAGTCTCTCTTGACCGAATTGGCCTTGGTCACAGGTATGAAAGTTGTTCTACTCTTTGAGATCTTCAATTTTACAAATTTTGGTAATTTTTGGAGAAAGTTGGATTTTCCGGTGAGCCGGGGCGGCCGATCGCCACCCACGGCGGCGCGTGGCCAGCGAGCCCCCAATGCTATTTTTAGGCCATAATTCATGTTCTGAATTCAGTTTTGGTGAATGAATGACGTTTGATGATCATTTGAACCTAATATCATTCCGATTCGGGGTTAGGTAAAAATATGAATCGACGATCAGACCGTTGGATCGTCACCAAACTTTGATACATGGTAGTACTTAATATTTGAAGAATGTGGAAACTTATGGATCGGGAATCTGACGTATGGATCTTCCCGGATTGGATTTGTAAGTTATAAAATAAAAGGTTAATCGCCACATGGTTTTGGAAATTGGCGGAGATCCAACCGTTGGATCATAACGAAATTTTAGTATGTTGTCCTAGAAGCATATTGTGAATCATGAGAAGTTACGGATGGGGAATCTGAGTTGCAGATCTTTCGGATCAAACTATATAGTGACGTGTTTTATATAAGTTATATATTCTATCGATATGATTTCTGAGGCATGATTTGATGATTGTTCTAGGCGCCGATCGTCATGACGCCTTGATGGGTTGTGCTAGGGAGTTGTAGGGCGAACTCCAGGTGAGTGGACTTTTGTTTTCAGTATATAGATATATAATTGATTGATTTCCCAGAAATACGTTTTAAAATGTTTTTATGAAATGAATGCCATAGTTACATTTTTATATATATTTGTGTGATTATTTATATTGCTGCACTGCGGGCGCCAGGTAAGTCAGGTAAGTATGTGATTGTGATGTGATGATTAAGGTGATATCGATGAGATTGGTATATGGCTCATTACCTGCACATCAGGGTTGTGCATGCCTGAGGGCTTAGCTTTCACGTGACCGTTCACCTCCCGCACCGTACGCTCACCTTGGATCCAAGGCAGGTGCCAGCCTGTCGTACAGACCACATTAGGTGGTTCCGACTCGCAGGTGACTTGCGATTCGTCACCAGCCTTCACGTGATCGTAGCACAGAGCGTATATACCCAGCTTGACGTACAGACCACATTAGGTGGTTCCGTCATGAGTGCAGGTTACTGATTACTGATTATTGATTATTGATGATTGATTGAGAGATGGATTGAGGATTTGATTGAAGAGCCATAGATTCAGCCGTACAGGTCACTAGAGGTGACTCCGGCTGATTGATATATATATATATATATATTGCCGACATGATTTGAGTTGAGATATCACCTGATTATTTGATGGTATTTGGTATATGTTGATTATTGGTTATGGTTCATTTGGACATGGCATTGCTTATTTGATGAGATTGGTTGATAAATGGATTTTCTGTATTAGTACGTATATATATTTTCTGGGAAGTATACTTGTTTTACAGAGAGGGGTTACAACTTTCATAACAAAATGATTTTGATAAAGCTTTGTTTTTGCCCACTCACGCTTTTTGTTTTGCGCCCCTCCAGGTTCTAGTAGCATAGTTTCTTTATCGACAAGGACTCGTGGCATATCCCAGTTCAGGTGGCTACTTCTGAGGGTATGATCTTTACCCATACTACTGTACTTTACTTATGCTCTGACAACGCGTGTGAAATGGGTCCATACCCATTGACAGCGCACTCTGATAGTTAGGTACCTTTAGGTTTAAATTTATTCACATTCTTCCATATCATCACTTTATGGCTTCGTCACCTTCTAGGTGATGGCCAGCACAGCTCAATTCGGAGTCCAAGTGGACATTCCGGGTCAGGGTGTGTCAATATATATATATATATATATATATATGTATGTATTATACTATTATATTGTATATAAATTATGTTATTTACTAATCGGATCGGATTCGGTTATGGATACGGTTTGGGGACCTCTATAACCGTATCCAAAACCATAACCGAATAATCTAAACGGTTTTTCCCCATATCCAAACCATACCCGAATTTTCAAATCCAAATTCAATCCATTCGGGCGGTTATCCACGGTTATCGGGTTTAATGGTTAGAATTGCCATCCCTATCCATTACCCACTAGATTTGAGCAGATCTCTAGATTAAAACAGTTTTGTCATCTCATTTCTAAAATATATAACCTTCATGTGTCATTTCTTTCCGTTATGATAATGAAAGCAATACAATATTTATACACATATATATTGTGAGAAGAAATAGAATAAATAAATGTTGGAAAATATAAATTCTACTGTGACGGTCCTTGCATTTGCATAGATGCTAAATTGCTAATGCTCAAGATTCTATTATATATCGTGTGATTGTAACTCAGTTCGATAAGAGCATTTATTCTTGCACTTAAAATTGTGTTCGATTCTCCTTTTCTATAATTATCTTATCGCTTGTCATAAAAAAAACTCCAGATATATAAAATACTGCAATTGTCTTTCACGGAGCTTTTTCTTTTCATTTTGTCAAATTCGCAGAGCTCTTCTTTTGGATTTTTGTGGAAGATTCAAAGGTTGGGTTATCTTCTTTTCTTTTTTTTGAGAGAAGGGTTGGGTTTTGTAGGAGAAGAAGAAGGCGGGAGATGACAGAGAACATTCGTATGCTACCATGATTTCCTTTACAAGTTGTGTCGGATTCTAACCTAGCATTCGTCCTGGCTGCGTGTGTTGAGCTAGTAACCCGAGCTAGGACCGCGTAGTTTAGAGAAATTTGTTGGTACGGATGAATCTAATATGGGTGACAGGTTGAACCATTGGTGGCAAGGGTGTAATGAAAGCTGTAGAAGGAGAATGTGATGTCAGTAAACCCATTACGAAGCAATTTCCCACCACAACCACTGTTTATACCTGGGTGGACATCTCAGTGTACTTCATTGAGGGGTGAAGCGACTCAACTGCCAAGGAGAGGCAATAATGAGCACAGCGAAGTGGAGTAGGGAGGGGCTCCTGTTGAGACGTTGACTAAGTATGAACATTTCAGCCCAGTAGCTCATACATAAACTATTTTCAGTGTTTAAGTTCGTCAGGTGTCGGCCTCTTAAGCTATTATTCGTCACAGCCATTGGATAGGAAGTACACGGATGGGATTAAAGTTGTCGCGCACAGAGCGTTAGCAGATCTTTCTTGAAATGATTAGTCCACGCAATCTTGCTTTTTGTGTGGAGGACTATGAAATTATGAATAAAAAATCTGTTTTGGAACGAATAATATTTCCGGGTTAACGTCGGTAAAGAGTCGGCGATTTAAAATGAGCCCAAAACTACTATTTGTAACTTTTTCTCGGGTTATTTCGTGTAAACAATAACATACGATATGTTCACAAAGATTGTTCAAGAACGCACTACGTACTAATAGTTAGCTACTGCATGTGTAAAAAATTACGTGCTCTAATTGATAAGCTATAACTCGATTATAAATCTGTCTCATTATTTGCAACAGTTAGAGTCAACCTTAAGGCTTCCTTTCACCAAACCAAACCCTAGTTAATGTTAAATTTGTTATTACTTGTATTTTCTTTTCTTGGTTGAGACTAAAGCTATCTCAAATATTGTGAGTGTTAACCCAACACTTTCCATTAGAGATCCTAGGCATATGCTTTGACATAACTTGTTAATTAGATGAATCAAAACGAGCTAAGATCCCTTCAACAGGAAAATGTTTTTCATAATCCTACTTTTTTTTTGTTGACAGTAATTAAAGAACAGAAATAAGAAAAAAACGAACGTGGTGACAAATCTAGTTGTAATACCAAAAAAATGCACGTTATTTTCCCCAAAATAAATCCACGGTCAGTCTCTTCCTTATCCTACGTTTTATCACGTTACTAGTCCTACGATTGCAACAACAATTCTGAACAAAACATGTCGGCATAGATTTAAAAACATTATCATTGCAATGAGAAATTTGTATGAATTTCGGAAATACAAATCACGTGGTGTAGTACACGTGTTATGATGAGAACGGATAACATTATTAAGATATATTAATAGACAGTAAATTCCCATATTATGATTTGAGTAAAAAATCAACGTTAAGTGGTGGTGTTCAAGTATACGAAAAAATTGTTCTATTACAACAACAATTCAAATGAAAAAAAAAAAAGTTCCACACCAAACAAGTAAACAAGGTCTAGTGATCCCTTTATAAATCCCCATAACCAATCACCTGTAATTCACTCCTCGCTGACTTGTTTGACTTTGTAGCAGAAAGCAAATAAGAAGGAAAATGCAGCTATGGTGCTGCGAGAGTGATGAAGGTTCTGATTTCATTTTACACACCTCTAACCAAATATAACGGTTAGAGGAAAGAGAGAAGTGAGATTCTTCTCTAACAACTTTACATCAAGATTAAATCCTAGCCTTTGATTCCATCTATCACCCTATAAGGTGATTACACTTGTCATAATCTATCACTTAAATCCTAGGCTAGAGAAGAGACCACTTGGACTATGATCCAATGACTCAGATTACATCCGAAATTAAACATATAAAAAAATGGAATTCAAAACTTGTGACTTTGCCTCCAAGATATCAGCTCAAAGGGTTACACATCAACATACAGTTCATAGTTGAGAGCAATGCTGCTGAATGTTGGGTGTATGCTATTTTCTGGAAAGCATCCGGAGACAACAATTTGTCATGGGGCGGCGGCCATTACAGAAGCAGTAATATTAATAGCTACCAACCCAAATTAGGGTTCAACGATGTGGATTTTCTGGGGGATAATGATGATGGAGATGTTACTGACTTTGAGTGGTTTACATTTACAGCGTTTCTTTAACCCGATCATTTACTGCAGATGATAACATTCTAGGACGTGCATTTTGTTCTGGAGGATTTGTTTGGCTTGCAGGGGATCATGAGTTTCAATTGTTCATGTGTGAGAGAGTGAAGGGAGCAAGAATGCATGGAATCCAAACTTTGGTTTGCATTGCAACTTTGAGTGGGGTCTTTGAACTGGCTTCTTTGGATGTGATCAAGCAAGATTGGGGTCTTGTGCACCTAATAAAATTACTGTTCCGATCTAACAATGACGACGATGAAGACCACAACAGGATCTCAAAGAAGCAGGCCAGCCGTGAGGCCAGTGCACTGGTTCCTCCCCTGAAAAATGGAGGTATCCAAATCGCCAATTTTTTTTTTTAAATTTTTAAAAATTTTATTTTATTAAGTTTTTGGGTAATGCTAGACACGCCTTCTATTTAAATTATATTTTGTAAATCATATGACGTGGTTTTCGATGATTGGATCATTACTTAAGTGTTGATTAACGTTTTTATTTTTTATTGGTGACACATCACATGGTTTGTAAATTTGGTCTAAAAAGTAGGTCTACCTACCATTTTTCATTTTTAACACAACAATTTATTTATAATAGGGTTGTGCTTCCACACAGATAATACTAATAGGGTTGTGCTTCCACACAGATAATACTATAGAATTATCAGAGAGACGGGCCAAAGGCCCACTTCCAACAACACTGATATTGTCCCCAACTTGGTAACTACCACCTGCACAATCCCTCAGGTGTGAGGTTTTATCACAAAAGGCCTCGGTATTAGTTGGAGTGGGATTAGGGTATTTAAACTATTCTTTTGTCATTGATAAGGTCGATGTGGGACATTTCAACACGCCTCTTCACGTGGGACCCAATTAGTGGGTCACAAGTGGGAGATCCACACATCGACAACCACGTGGAGCCAAGGGGACTCACCCTACACGTGGGTCCAAGGGACCTACCTTCATCACGCCAAGCCAAGGGAACCCACCCATCATGTGGCAGTATGGTACAAACTCACTCCCTGGCTTTGATACCAAGATAACTTTGATTGATTCTTATTCTCATCTCTCCAATATGGAGGCAATATATATACATCCACACCTTGCGGTACAAGGAATAATAATAAAATAGTCTATCCTAAACTAGGAAGGAATCCCTTTAATCTTGGAAACCAAATTACATTCTAATACTGATTCATTTATGACTCACACATCAACAAATACTTAGGCACTTACTAGTGAGAATTCTTTTTTTTTTTTTTTGGTTAAAGGCAAAACTTCATAGAAAAGAAAGGCACAAGGCCAAACAACAAGCAGAGAAGCTAACTCTGCAGCTACAGAGAAACAAGGACAAAGATAAATAGGATCAAGATAGATGCCACCACACCAGGTACCAGCATCGCCCTATCTATCAAAGTAAGCAAGACCCTACTTACAAAGGAGGACATGGAAGACCGTCCTTGTTCAAGATGCCCACTAACGAAGATAGAGGTTAAACAAACTAGCCGAAGCCGCACATCTCTGGTGAAAAATTTCTCATAACAAAATCTGCCGCCATATTTGCTGATCGTGGAGTCCACGACCAGAAGCATAATTGAAAAATCCTCCCAACCTCCAAAATACGGCTAAGAATTGGGAGTAGGTCCCAATCACAACTCAAAGAAGGAGAATAGAGGGATCGAATAACCCCTTGTGCATCCGACTCAATTACCACGTCCTGCTCCTGCAAACTTCTTGCCAAAAAGCACCTTTCCAGAATAGCAAGAGCTTCTGCCATCCCAGCCGAGGATGCATGCATCCAGACACTTTTCATCGCCCTACATCCCGAGAAGCAGTCCCTAGCCAGAATCCCAATCTTTCCGCAGAAGGAGTCACTCTTCCAGCATGCATCGACATTTACTTTAATCCGATTAACTGGGGGAGGAGACCAACGAGCGAGCATATCAGAAGCTCTAGGAGGGCAGGTTCGGGTAGGGGACGACAGAAGCATGGAAGAAGAGGCAAGCTTAAAAGACTCCAAAGCAGTAATGATGGCCCGATTAGTTCTGAAAGGAATAGGTTTTACACCATTGAAAACAGCGTCACAGCGAGCTCTCTAAATAAACCAGCAAGTAAAAACCAAGTACATCATGGATCGATCAATATCCTCCTTACACCCCAAATTTTGATTTACCACCACATAAACCCACTCAGCCAAAGTAGTGATTGAGCTTCGATTAATCTGAAAGCTCAGCGGACCCCCAATTCAAACTCTGAAGACCCAAGGGCACAGAAGAAGAATATGCTCCATGGTCTCCTCACCTTCGCTACAAACTGGGCAAAGGGGGGAAGAGGCACACTTACGTCGAAACAAATTTGATTTAGTAGCACAAGCATCCCGAAGAGCCCTCAAGAGAAAATTTTTCATCTTTGGAGGAGCCTTACTGCTCCAAATCCAATCCCAAACCCGGGGATCAACACTTCGAGAGGAGGAGGGGCGATCAAGATTTAAGCTGGGGTGCCCACTGTGAACTTGCCAATACTGGGACTTAACTGAGAAAGAGCCACTTCGCTCATAAAGCCAAACAAGCTTGTCAGGACTCATAAACGGCCCCACATAAATTCGAGAAATGGAGTCACGCTCCGTTTCTGAGAGAAGGTTAGAAAGAAGGTCCAGATTCCAATCTCGTGAAATTGGATTAACGAACTCCGCAACCTTGCTCTCCCTGTTTATAACCGAGTGACCAAAAGAGGTGAGGTGCCCTCCTAAGATGCGAGGGACCCAATTATCCTCCCAAAATCGAACCTCATTTCCTCCTATGATCTGCCATCTAGCATCTCTCAGAATGAGATCCCTCCCTTCTAATAAGCTCGCCCACGCCCAAGAGGCCCTTCCACCCTTCTTGGCCTCCAAGAAAGACACATTTGGGAAATAACGCGCTTTCAAAACACGAGCCCACAGGGAGTCTGGGTCATGAATCAACCGCCAGCATTGCTTCGCAAGAAGGGCAACATTGAAGTCATTTAGGTTGCGAAAACCCAAACCACCTTCATTCTTAAACCGACTCAAAGCTTTCCAGTTAACCCAATGTATCCCACAATCCCTGTCAGCACCCACCCACCAAAACCTCGCCACTGCCGCATCAATATCCTTGCATAAACTTACCAGCAAACAAAAGACCCACATTGGGTACATAGGAATAGCCTGGACCACAGCTTTTATGAGAACTTCCTTCCCCGCTTAAGAAAGAAAACGCCGCTTCCAACCCGCAATCTTCGTCAGAATCCGGTCCTTACTAGTGAGAATTCTATCTACTCACTTTCTGATTTGGCCTAATAAAGAATGGATATTGTTAGGAAGACTAAGTTTTTAAACCGAATTTGTATACCAAATGATGTGTCACCAATAGAAACAAGCATGTCAATAAATACTTAAGTAACAATTCAATCAGCAACCAACACATCATTTGGAGGTGAGTATTATCTAGTGAGTACCCAAGTATTATCACAATCCACATACCCATTTTTACTTCTCACACCCCTCTCAATTTTCGGCCGTTGGACTGAATGAACTGAAGAAAATCAATGACAAAAAATAAATAAGGGTGTTTGAAGGTAAAAATGAATGTGTGAATAATACTTTCCTTTACAATAATAGGACAAATACATATAGTTTATTAGTATATATCGAACTGTAATCAATTTGAATGTAATATAATAATTATATGTGATATTTTGATTTACACACGATCTCTCTCCACTCCTTACCTTTTCTCTCTTCATCTATCTCTCCGCTACTTAACTTATTTGAAAAGAAATTACATGAAACGAGTAACACCATCACGGTCTTTCGTGTTAATAATACAACAATAAGTGTAAATCGATCTCCATATAACATTTTATCATTCACATAAGACACCACAATTGTAATCTACTTGTGCAGTGAAGTTGTTATTACATTATTCATGCAATATTGAAACTTGTAACTCTGTTTGTGTGGACTTATGTGCATATTTATAATCATAATGTTATTGTCTGCCTAGCCAAGTACGAAAGTGAAATTTCATTATCTGCACCAAATTTTTTCGAAGAGGATTACCCTAAATTTGTATCAATTGAGTCATTGACTGATTAATTATTTTTATATGCATTTTGACCGGAAGGTGGTAGAAACGAAGCTACATCTATAGATATTGGTGGATCAACATCACCAGACTCGCGTTCTAACTCAGTTGGCAATTTCATCTCTAAGAACACAGAGAACAGTCGATCGAAAAAAAGAGGAAGATCATCATCAAACCATGGAGCTCCAACCAAAGAATCACAATTACCAAGTCACGTCGAGGCAGAGAGACTGAGAAAGGATAAGCTCAACCACCGATAATGTGTCCTCCGTTCAGTTCTTCCCAACGTGTCTAAAATGGATAGGTCCTCATTGCTTGCTGATGCAGTGGCCTACATCAACCAGCTCAAAGCGAACTTGAGGAGTTGGAGGCCAAAATCCAAGCACAATTACCACCACCCCAGAAATCCAAAGTGGATAATGATAATAATGTGGTAGATATTATTAATCTTGATCAAAATTCAAGTGATAATGGTAATAGTGCAGGTGGTGGTGTTGTGGAAGTGGTTGTTAAGATTATAGGTTCATCGGAAGCCATGATTCAAGTTCAGTGTCCCGATCAAGACTACTGTTTGGGTCGGATTCTGGATCTGGTCCCTTGCACAGCTTCCCGGGGTTTTGGCTCTTTCTTGCCTGTCGGGCAAGATCTTGCTGCTTGGTGCGCTGCAATATGAGTTGTTGTTAGTTTGAATGGTGCCTTTGTGGGGCCCTTTGGTTTAGGTCTTGAGGCTCACAATCAAAACTAACATGGATCTGAGCGTGCCACTATTATCTTTGTATAACAGATTGTTGAATAAGTGTGAATTAGGTCCGTTACTTGCGCCACAAGTTACTTAGACTTCTTGATTATCATAGGATTGTCATATATGGGTTAAGTTTCTATAAGGTTTTTTATTGCCTTGTAAACAAGGACTTTTAATTCATAATATTGTATGTCCAAAATGAAGGGGGTTCAAGACCTTTCCAGCCATTTCCTTGATCAAAGTTTGCTTTAATGAAAACATGTTCATTAACTTATCCAGATTTGACTGCAGATGAGACTTTTGAATGGAAAATAGTTGAAAATGATTTAAAAACATGAAAGGAAATGCATTAAACAACAGATCTACTATATGTAAGTAGAAATAGAAAAGACTCGAGCAAGATTTAACCTTGTCGGGCAAGGTTCAACTTCTTGTGGCCACCTCTTTCTGTGTTTATAGGGGTTAGTACACTGGGGGGGGGGGTGAAAAGTAAAAGGGTTTTATTAGAGGAAATTGATACTACAACAGTAAAGGAAGGTAGCAGAGCTTCTAATCTCGATAAAAGATGGCTTTTTATAAGGGAACTATAACTAAAAAAGATAGGATCTGGACAAAGTTCAGCCTTTTGGTTTCTTGCTTGTTTGAGAGCAAAGTGGGATGTCTTTTGATTAACTGGTTGAGTATCCTTGTCTCTGGTATCCCTTTTTGCTTTTATAGACAACTTGGCCCGACTGCTTAAGCTTGGTAACTTGCTGATGTCCTTCTGAGGATGGTGAGTCACCATTTATTTACCCTTCATGCCTTTGAAAATGTGCTTTTTGCTGGAAGTGAGTTGCCCTCTGTGCACCCATCACTTCTCCCCTAGGCATGTGGCCTATGCCTATGCTGAAATAGCTTGCAATTCTTCTTGGGCCTATCGATTTGTCTGAGCCTAGTCTTCTCTTCGCTTTTGCATCTTTGGGCCTCCATTATCACAAAGCCCAGTGTTAAATATAAACCCAAACAGTGCCCCCTTTAATCATTGTTAAGTCTATTAACCAAGACATTGGTAATGATTAAAATTAATTGCATGCTTTAACTTGGTACTCGCGCCACTTACTCAGCCGTTTTCGAATAAACCTTTGCACTAACCCACAATCTCCAAAATTAACTACCTGCCCGTTAAATAACTTCCATTTAAATTTCCTCGGCCATCACCTTCAGCAAACTTATCTCCCTGAATTTTTAGAACCCTCAAATCTCTTGCATTCTCAACCCTTTCTAACCTTAGTCTTTGATTACTTTCACTTTTCTCCCTCAATTTCAACCATGCCCCTAAATCATGCTCTGCATGTGAATCTGGATAGAGAATCATCAATTTACGCCATAGGCTCAATGGCCTTCATCGCCCTCGGGCTGGCCTAAACCTTTCTATCTTATTCGAGGAGGGATGAGTACATTCTTTGGGGCCTGCCTAGACTACCTAAGTCCCTATTTCAGTGGAGAGCAACATGCCAGCAACTAGTTGGTTCACTCCCAACCCCTACTCCACCGAGGCTGGAATTTTTACCTCCAAATGGTCGAATTTTAGGAAAGGCTTCCCTCCGATGAATGACGAAGCTTGGTCTCACTGGGTGGACGAGCTAGAGCCTATCTGGAAGCAAAAATGAATGGCGAATGGCATCTACGAGCTCATTATGATGTCAAATATCACTATCCCGGTCTAGCACGAGCTTCTGTCAACTGCCCTGCTCTTCTGGAACAATGGGACCAACAAATTCGATTTTAGAATGGGTCTCATGTCTCCCACAATTTTGAACATGGCTTAAGTCTTTGGCCTGAGGCTCTCGGGTAGGTGTGTGGATATCACACACGACTGGTCATTCTCATTTCGCCCAACAGCGGAAAGCTCGAAGGCCTCCAATTTAATCACTCACTTAGAGTACAACCCCTTCACTTTCAAGAGCTATGAGACATCTTTTGTGGGCTTCATTCCTTTCACCAAGAAGATGTTCAGCCTGCATTCCTCCACTGCGGATAGGGCTTAGGAACACATGTACTTTTTCATTTACTGGTTGAACAAGTATGTGTTCCCCAACAAATCAAAGGGGTGAAGTTGGAGTGGATACCATTGGTGGAGGCACTGCACTCATTTAATGACGTTACGACTGGGTCATTCATCTTGGCTCATCTCTACCACCTCTTTCACAAGATGACCAAAGGTTAGCCTTACGTGACCAATGTCAACGAGGCCACTTGGATGGTACAGTTGTGGCTTCAGTGGTGCTTCATTGAGTTTCGGGCAGCCAACTTAGAGTTCCCCAAAGGCATAGCTCCAACCTGGATTTTGGCAGAGGTCTTTATCACCAACCACTCTACTTTTGCCTGCCTTTATTTATTCAAGGTCTGTTGGACTCGGACAGATTTGGAATGAGGTGCCTATGTGCTCAGGAGGTACCCTTGGTTCTCGGACCAACTCTTCCAGGACTCATTCGGGGAAGATGCCAGCAATTCGTGCAAAGAAAAGTTTGTCAACTGCATTAAACAGAAAGATCTGGCTTGGTGAGTCCGAAGTGACAGAGTTGGGTATGAGTGCGGGCTGGAGGTCTACCACCAAAACTTCTGTGGTAGATAACTGGGATTCAGACAGGCAATCCCAGTGCATTTCTTCGACTCTCTTCACTGTGGGACCTTATATTACCTTCGTTCTCCCTCCGAGGTTACTTTTCGTGCAAGTCGCCTGAGTTTGGAGGTGATGAGCAAGATTGCTCACAAGCCGGTGGCTCTGAATTTTGAGTGCTCCTCCCTATTCACCACTTGGTGGGAGGCTAAGTAGTCCAAGAAGTATGATGGGGACCTTAGGGAAGCCCATGACCGACTTTTCGGGCAAGTCTTTTTCAAGTCTTTCCCAAAGAATGAGAAGTTCGAGAGCTGGAAGAAGGCCATTAACCAGAAGAACCAAATTCTGCTTATAGGTAACTTTCATTGCTTTTGTTTTCCTTTTTTACATCATATTTTGTGGTCTGTGGGTTGCTAACCTTTTTTTTTTCTTTCCTATTTTGCAACCCAAGGCAACACTGAGGAAATGGATGTCGAGCAAGAGTAGGAAGCTGCTGATGCCTTTGTTATCTAAAAAGCTGCTGCGGAGGCAGCTTGACAAGGAGTAGGGTCTAGCTATGCTTTTAGGAATATGGGTGACATCTTTGAGTTGTTCAGTGACTCGGAGAAAAAGGCTGGGCCCAAAGTAGAGACAAGGGCTCTTCATCGTGCGAGGGCTTCTGTGGTGGAATTGTCGGAATCTAAGCACGAGGAGAGACCACAAGCCCGACTCATCATTCCTGCCCCATGGGTCACTCATACGAAGAAGAGGACCAGGTCTCAGACTTCCCAAGCCTCCAAACCTTCATCTGCCCTCCCCACTGAAGTAGGCAGGAAGAAACAGAAATCTTCCAGTAAGTATTCTAGCCTTGGTCTATTTTGTCTTAGTTTTGATTTTTCTGAGTTTCGAACTAATCCTTTCTTTCTTTTGTAATTAAGGCCTCCCATCACCAAGAAGCTTGCCCCAACTCCCCAAGACTCACAAATGGGCGAGGAAGTGCAGCAGAGTGATAAAGAGGTCATCGCCAAGATCCTGGAAGAGTTGAAGGTATTTCTCTTAACTTTTGAGTACTTAGTGTAATTCTGAAGTTTAACCTTCTTAATTCTTTGCTAATTTTTTGTTGTTTCCTTGAAACAGGATACCAAAGAGGAGGGGACCTCCTAGCCTCAGCCTTCTTTTCATCCAGCCCACGTTGTGTATCATTCTCCTTCTCAGGCAAAGCCCGCAAAGGTAAAATCTTTCTACTTAACACTTGTTAGTTTTGTAACTCTGAATTTTGAATGCTAACTTTACTTCTGTTGTTTTATAGGCAAGGGAAGGGCCTTCAGCCTCTCAGGTCGGGCAAACACCTTTTTCTTATTCTTCTCCAATTCCTCCAACGATAGTGGTGATCCCCACTTCCCAGTTTAACCCAACAATTGGGGATATGTTCCATTTCGTGGAAGATAATAGTGTCTATGTAAGTTCTCCAACCTTAAGCTCATTCTAAGTTTGTTTTCTTTGAGCTTCTTACAATGCGTGTGTTATCTTTGCCAGTCTTCTCCAATGCCTGAGACTAACATCCAACCATCATCAACCTTTGGGGAGCCTGTTGCCCTTGAGATACCTGTTGTCTCAGAGGTGACTAGCCCTAAGGCTCCTCAAGCTTCTTCTCGGGCCAGCCAGCCTACCTCTTCCAAGGCAGTAACACCAACATAACATTCTCCTACAGCTCAAGGGTCTTCCTAGGTATACAAGTGCCTTTATTCTTGCTTTTTCTCTTGGTTAACTTTGGTACAGACCATCCTACTAACTTGTCTTTTTCTTGGTTTAACAGGCTTCTGGCAAGGGCTCTGGTAAGTCTGCTCAGCTCACAGTGAGCAAGGTTGCCTTTCCTTGGCCTTCCAAGGCTTCTAGAGTCACAGGGATCCCCATCACTAGGCCCATGAATGTTGCTACAACTGAGGCTCTTCCAGCTATCTCTTCTAAGGCTATCATCACTGCTGTTGTTTTTGGAGATGCAGGAGTGATGCCTTATCCCTTAGCTTCCATCCCTACCACAACCTCCTTGCCCGAACTAGTCTGAGAGTTCGGGCAAATTCGGACAAAGTTGTGATCTCTAAGGCGCCCATATGAGCCTTTACACCTTCAAAATCAGCGCAGGATGTTCAGGGAATGGATACAAAGGGATTTCTCAGCCTCTTAAAGTCTCAAGGCACTCTAAGAGGCTGAGAAAACTTTCTTTGAGTTGTACAAGGCTTAACAGATGTCAAAGGTCCAATACGAGTCATTCTTTTCCTTTTTCGAGAACTTGAGGGCTCTAAGGGACCAACATCTTCGGGTTGAGAGGCAAGCTAATAGAGTGAAGTGCTACAAGGAGAAGCATTCCAAAACTTCCACTTCTCTACAACAGCTGGTGGAAGAAGGCTCGGCCATGGAAGACAGAATCATGATGGTGAGCTCTAAGATCCAAAAGTTGGAGGAGCAGCTTTCTGCTTTGAAGGCTAAGCTGATGACTCTCTCGAGCAAGCTTTATCAAAAGATTGAAGAAGTGAAGATGACCAACCTAGAAGTGGAGGACTTTGAAGCTCAACTAACCAATAGCAACATCGCCCTAGAAGAATTGGGCAAAATTTTCACTATCATGCAGACTTATCATTCTAGGATAGCTGCTTTAGCTAGGGATGTAAAACTACTAGGCTAGGGTTTCTTGTAACTTCCTTCATTATGAAATGAAATGAAAGATCACTTTTTTCTTCACTTGTTTACTTGTTCATTTACTTCAATGCTTAACTGTTTTAAATGTAAAAAAGGTGTTACTACTTTTTCCAGTGGTCAAACTTCATTAATGTAACAATCTCTAACATCCCACATAGTTGGGTGACACTTCTTTAAAAACTTGGCATTGACTGTATGTCTTTGCAAGTTTCCCTCTAAATCCATCAAGTAGTAACGTTATATGTCTAACACTTTGTTGATTGTAAAAGAGCATTCCTAAGTAGGACTCCACTTCCCAAAACCTCTGACTTGAACTCCCAAGGGTATAACCACATTCCATACCAATTCTCATTCTCTGAAGGTTTTCAGTTTCACTCTCTTGTTGTATGCTCAGGCCACAACCATTTTTCCTTCCTAGATCTTGTTTAGAGCTTCAATTCGGGCTACATCTAAATCATCGTTCCCTTGACATATAGCCTGGATGAATTGCTCACTATGTAGTCCAAACTGGTTATGAAGTCTTACAGAACTTACATTGATTTCCATAGGGAGTACAACATCTTGCCCGAATGTTAATGCATAAGGGGTGGTCCCAGTTCCTGCTCTTTTTGAGGTTCTGTAAGCCTAAAGAGTATCTCCCAACTTCTCATGACATTTTTTAGGGCTGTTTGCCACCATTTTCTTTATGATGTTCACCAAGATCTTATTGTTAGCTTCTGCTTGACCATTGGATTGGGGATAATAAGGGTTAGACTGGATCATCTTTATCTTGAACTTGTCTACAAACTCTTCTACTTCTTTTGAGATAAATGATGGCCCTTTATTTGTGACAATTTTCTCGGGGACCCTATATCTGTGTAGGATTTTGGTTTCAATGAATTTCTTTACAGCTGAGGCCTCTACCCATTTAGTAAAGTAATCAGTTGCTTCAATTATGAAGGTGTGCCCTTTGATGGAAGCTGGGTAACTTTGCCCAGTGAAATCCATCGCCCATCCTTTGAAAGGCCATGGTTTTACTACTGGATTCAAGGGCACTGATGGTATATGCTGGAGAGGTCCATGCCTCTGACATTCTTCACACCCTTTAGCGTAAGCTTTGTAATCTTTTTCCATGTCGGGCCAGAAGTAGCCATATCTTTTTAACAACCATCTCATTTTTGTCCCTGCTTGGTATGCTCCACAAATGCTTTCATGCACTGTAGCCATTACCTTCATTGATTATTCCAAGCCCAAACATTTCAACAAAAGCCCATATGAAGTCTTTCTTAGCAAGGTTTTGTCCCACATAACAAACTTAGTTGCTTGCCGTCTAATTTTTTTACATGTGGGGGAAGAATGGCCTTTTAAGTATCGCATGATGGGTGTTCTCCAGTCCTCTATTTTAGGCTCTTTGGTCATTATATCCAAGCTAAATCTTCTCTCAAAGATAGAAAGGAGATTTTTCCTTTGTACTTCTACATTCATCTCAAACCCTCTTTCTTGAATCTGCGCTCCAGAAGCCATCTGTGCCATTTCATTGGCAATTAAATTTACTTCTCTGGGGACATGATTGATTGTTACTTCACTACCCTAATACTCTAATAACCAAGTAGTTGCCAAGTAATATCCTGCCATTGTGAGATATCTACACTTGTATTCTCAATTCAATTGATTAATCCCCAACTCAGAATCACCATATATTTCTACCTCAGTTGCCTCCAACTCTATCAGGATTTCTAAGCCAATGATTAGTGCCTCATACCTTGCCCTGTTGTTGGTAGTATCTTTGTAATCCAGAAGAAATGAGTAGCAATTTGAATTCCTTTTAGATTAATGATGACAATCCCAGCTCCTGCAGTATGTTGAGTGCAAGATCTATCAAAATATAACTTCCAGGGAGTGATCCATAAGCTAGTTATTCTTCTTACTTCTTGCTGGATCCACTATTCCTTGCCCAAGTGATCTTTACTAGGTGGGATCCAAAGGCTGGCCACTTCCAGAGTCCCTGGGATGTTGACAAGTTCTTTCTCGGATTCTTGATGCTCAGACAAGAAGTCTGCAATTGCTTGTCCCTTTATTGCCCTATGAGGTACATACTGAAAATCGAACTCTGATAGTGCTAGAATCCACGTCCCAATCCTTCCTGTCAGCATTGGTTTAGCCAACATGTAATTGATTACATCAGTTTTGGCAATTATATGGATGTGGCAAGGCAACATATAATGCCTCAATTTGCAGGCTGTGAAGTATAAAGCTAAACATAGTTTTTCAATTGGGGTATATCTTGTTTCTATCTCAGTAAGGATCCTACTGAGATAGTATATGGCTTGTTCTTTGCCCCCTTCATTGTTTTGAGCCAATAAACTCTCTATTGACTTTTAAGATGCTGAAATGTAGAGCTTTAAAGGTTTCCCCCTTTGGGGAGGCTTGAACACTAGTGGAGAGGTTAGATAAGCTTTTACCTTGTTAAAAGCTTTTTGGTGTTGAAGGCCCTACTCGAACTTGTCTTGATTCTTCAATCTTAATAAAGGAGTCAATGGATGGATCTTGCCTGCCAGATTAACAATGAATCTCCTTAAAAAGTTGATATTTCTTAGCAACCTCTGCAGTTGTACTTTGTTGGTGGGGGAATATGACTTCATTATAGGCTGAGCTTTTTTTTGTCCACCTCCACACCTCTCTGATGGACCAGGAATCCCAGAAAGTTGCTCGATCTGACTCCAAAGACACACTTCCTAGGATTCATCTTTAACTTGTGGATCCTTATTCTCAACAAGGCTTGCCTGAAGTTTTGTAGGTGTTGATCTTCAGTTTTGGATTTCACCACGATGTCATCGATGTATACCTCCATGCTATGCCCAATTAAATCATGGAAAATAGCATTCATTGCTATTTGATAATGTTTGTACCATACTTGACCAATCCCGAAACTACTGAGAACCGGTCAACATTATACCGTCAAGGACCCACAAGGTCAGAGGCCAATTACAAGGTGACATGTGTCGACATCAGAGGCCAATCACAGCACGACACGTGTCAACATCAGAGGCCAATCACAGCTCGACACGTGTCAACATCAGAGGCTAATCACAGCATGACACGTGTCAATGTCAGAACAAAGCTAGAAACTCTCTTCTATAAATAGGGATCATTCTCCCACAATAATCTCTAATGTCATTTGTACTAAATCATTCACTAGAATTCACTAAAGGAGAGCTTGAACCTTTGTATTTGCGTTTGCTTGCCTGTCTCTGTCCATTTACATACTTGTCCACACTAGTGACCGGAGCGACCAAGCGAAGGTCACGAACTTGAAACTTTCTGTTGTACCAAAGTCCTCACTGATTTTGTGCATCAACATTTGGCGCCGTCTGTGGGAATCGACACTTATTCCCACTCTCTTCAGCTTTGTCAAGCTGGTTTCCACCATTCGTATACTCTCTTTTGATCAAGCATCCCTCTCCAACATGGGGAGCGAAGGAAGCCACAGCTCACAGAATGACACCCCTCTCGCACTTAGTGCGAAGCAACGAAAGAAGGAAGGAAAAAGGGTTTCTCTTCAAGCTAAAGTCGATGAGCTAGAAGCTCAGAACAACAAGATAGCAATGAAAAACGAGGTCCTTCAAGAGCAATACGAGAAGCTCTTCGAGACGCTCCACGAAGCTAGGCATGCTCAAACACACGAGCTCGTTGCCCATGTGAACGTCAACCATCAATCGGATGCCTTCCAACATGGAGGGTCACCTGCCTTCAACATGGGTATTCTTGATAAAGAGCAAGCTACTCCTCAAAATGTCGGTCAACATGAAACTTCTCTCAACCTAGCTGTTTCAACCCGAAACAGGAGAAGTGGAGGAAGGCACCTTCTGGCAGAGGGAGCAGAAGGATCGAAAGCTGTTTATCGCGACTGTCGAGACTTCCTGAAGCAACGTCGAGAGAACCCCATCCACATAAGCTCAAAGATCAATGACCCAAGGGTTTCTGAAAGACTCGGTCCCCTACCACGGCCCATGCAGGCTACCGATTTGGGGAAAGGGCAACAAATCCTAGAGAAACATGAGGGTATAGGGGACTCAGAGGTGTTCCGACAGACATACCCTAGAAGTCAGTACGGCGAGTCCAGGGAAAAATCACATGCTCTTGCTCAGACTTTCCTACTTTCAAGAGGGGATGGAAATTTCTGAAAGAAAGCTCCAGTGATACAAAACTCCACCCAGGACCCCCTTGTCCTACAACTCCTTGAAGAAGTAAACAAGTTGAAGGCTGAACGACAGGCTGAGATACCTGACTGGAATCAACCCAGGCTTGGCCCTCTTACAAGGAAGATCCTCGACACCCTTTCCAGGCGAAGACAAAACAAAAGCTTGGCTTGCAACTCTATACTGGAAAGGAGGATCCAATTGAACACCTTAACTTTTTGAGTCTACCATGGCATACCGAATGCACACCGACGAAGAGCGATGTCTTCTCTTCCTCTCCACCCTCTCTGGTGGAGCTTTAAACTGGTATTGTCGTCTTCCACCTGAGATGGTTGACTCATTTGAGGAATTGAGGAAACTGTTTGTTTCTCAACACATCTTCTAGATCGATCGCTTGCATTCTGCAGATGATTTGTACACTATCCGCCAGAAGCCGGACGAGTCACTACGACAGTATGCCGGCCGCTTCAGCCATGAATATTTTCGCTGCGCTAAGGTAGATGACAAGACCGCCCTCAAGGCCTTCACAATAGGCTTACGTGACTGTTTCTTCAAGTACATGATCAATGCCAACACTTGGAAAACTTACTCCGAGGTGATGGCACAGACCTATAACCACGCCTCTGCCGAGGCAAGAACATATCAAGGGAAACCCCATACAGCCACCCCTTATCAGCAAGTAGGGAGTGGAAGCCAGATCCAACCAAATGAGAAGACATCGGCCCTCCAAACGGCAACAGCGTATCCCTCTGCCTCACTTAATGCTTCGCCAAGTCAATAGACATACCAATCTCAGGGCAAGAGGAAGGATTTCCATCCCCACCACTCTCATTTCAGTAAAAAGAGTAAAGGGCACTATCGCGATAACCAAAGGTATCGCCACGACAATGCCCGCCCCCTGGCAGTCAATGAAGTGGGCCAAACACGTGTCAAGACATGCCTTACCTCGAGGTATGAGACATACACGCCCTTGAACACCACATGCGTGGCCATTTACCCCAGTATAGCTCACCTGATACCGAAGCCAAAGTTGAGAGAGCCAGTTTACAAGTCCACGAAGAACACGGGCGTGTTCTGCTGCTACCATGAGCATAACAGTCATGACAGCGAGAAATGTATCATCCTCCGTGAACATATTGAAGCTTTGGCACGTGAAGGAAAAATTGATCAATTCCTCATTCACTCTCCAAAGGATAACTGTAACCAACGCCAAGTGAATGTGATATATTCCATAAGCGGCGGCATACCCATATCTAAATCTTCCAACAGGGCCATGAAAAACAGTGAACGAACTTTGAGGCCTGGTCACTAAGTGTTTCACGTGGAAGACATCAGGGGAGGCAAGTATCAAAAGCCTAACTGGGATCCAATATGTTTCTACCCTGAGGAAGAAAGAGGTATCATCTACCCTCACAGTGACCCACTGATCGTGGAAGCTCACATAGCCAACTTTGACGTAAAACGAATCCTGGTAGACATGGGGGCTTCGGTCAATATCATGTTTGCTGAAGCTTTCAAGGCACTTAATGTAGCTGAACACTTGCTCGATCACGCAGTTTCTCCTTTGATAAGCTTCTCCGGTGACGTTGTACAACCTCTAGGGAGCATACACTTACCCTTCACCATTGGTATAGGCCCTTACACAGCTACCATTACCACTAACTTCCTAGTGGTTGACTGCCCAACGGCATACAATGTCATCTTTGGGCGCACAGGCATCAATGATCTCAAGGCCATGGTATCTACACATATGTTGTTGATGAAATTTCCAACCCCCTATGGCAACGGTTATATCAGAGGAGATTAACTTAGTGCACGATCATGTTACAACACTTCAGTCAAGCAACAACATCTGCCTGTGCCTAAGGAAACCCTTTTTATACATGACCAAGTCATAAAAACAAGCCCGGACGAAGCCAACTTGGATCTTCATGATGGCAACAGTCAACCCGAGGATCCTCGAGATGACTCTTTCACCCAGCAAGCCCAACCTGCTGAAGAGTTGGAGAAGGTCTCTATCTCAAAAGATTATCCGGATCGTATGGTGAAGATTGGCACCACCTTGTCGCCACCCATTCGGTTGGCATTGATCTCTTTTTTGCAAGAGAACACTGAGGTCTTCGCCTGGTCATATGAGGACATGCCAGGCATCTCTCCTGATATCATCTGTCATCACTTGAGTATTGACCCCAAGACCAAGCCGGTAAGATAGAAGCGAAGATCTTATGACGCTGAACGATACGAGGCAATGAAGGCGGAAGTTGAAAAACTCAAAGGCATAGGCTTCGTCCGTGAAGTCAATTATCCAACATGGGTGGCAAATGTGGTTCTTGTTAAGAAAAATCCGACCAAGGAAAGTCTCTTGCTTCAAAAGATCTTATGGAGAATGTGTGTAGACTACACCGACCTAAACAAAGGATGCCCGAAGGATAGCTTTCCCCTTCCTCTCATTGATAGACTTATAGACTCTACAGCAGGGTGTGAACTCTTGAGCTTCATGGATGCTTACTCAGGGTATAACCAAATCCTCATGAACCCTTCGGACCAAGAACACACAGCCTTCACTACTGATAGGGGACTATACTGCTATAAAGTTATGCCCTTCAGCCTAAAGAATGCAGGGGTAACTTATCAAAGACTTGTAAATTCAATGTTCGCCGAACAGATTGGGAAGAGCATGGAAGTGTACGTTGATGATATGCTAGTCAAGAGCAAACATGCTGACCAACACATTACCAACCTATCTAAAACTTTCACCATTCTGAAGAGGTATCAAATGAGGTTGAACCCTAACAAATGTGCATTCGGCGTGGGCTCTGGCAAATTCTTGGGTTTCATGATTAGCCAACGAGGCATTGAAGCTAATCCCGAGAAGATCAAAGCAATGCTCGACATGAAGGAACCAGTAACTTCAAAAGACATCCAGAACCTCACTGGTAAGGTGGCAGCATTAACCAGGTTCATCTTTAAGGCCACAGACAGATGTGCTCCTTTCTTCAAAGCACTTAAGGGAAGTAAGAAGTACATTACATGGACTGCTGAATGTGCCGAGGCATTCAAGAACCTCAAGGAGTACATGAGTAAAGCCCTTCTGCTCTCCAAACCTGAAGTTGGTGACACTCTCATTATCTACATATCGGTATCAGCTTCAGCAGTAAGTTCCGTTCTCATTCGAAAGGATGGTAATGTCGAACGGCCCGTGATGTGATAAAAGTTAAGCACTCAAATTAAACCCTCTTGTTGTCAAATCGTAGTATAAATGCAAGTAGGGATCGTTCTAAACCGGGGATTAGGAGGGCTTGCTAAAACCTCTAAACTGACTCTAAAACATAAAAACAAAGTTAAAAACGTATGGAAAGACTCAAGGGACTCAAAACAAGCAAAAAACACTCAAAACTGCCTAAAAACACAATCTGGGCAGTTTTGGACTCTAAACACTTCTTTGGACGAATTTAAGGTTTTGACTTGACTCAAAAGACTCTAAAACACAACAAAACAGATTTTAGACACTTTGAAACAAGAAAGTAAAAGGGGGTTTTGGTTTTTGACGAATTTAAAACTAAAAACAGAAACTTTGCATAAAAACTTTAGAAAAAACGATTTTGATGAATTAAGAAGGGTGAAAGGCTAGTTAGAGGGTCCTTCTCCACACATGATATATGCATATGAACCAATTTCCAGTTATTATTCCTTTAGACTTGAATGACAACACCCCAAGTTAACCGTGACAGCACAAATTAACCCTCAGATTTTCCTTAGTTCATTGAATTGAATGGAAGACGCATTACAACCAAATTATCCTTATCAAGTCTCCTAACTATGACAGCATGATAGAAAACATATCAAAGGTCATTACGTTCTTTGAAAATCATAAGTGTTGACAAGGAATTCGTAACTATGACAGCATGATACTCTTGCCTAGGACTTACTTAACATGATTGTGACTAGCAACCTTTACTACTTGTGAATATAAGTTCGTAACGATTAGGTGAAACTCCCTTATACTCTAGCATCAAATTCATGCATGCAAATTAAGTGTCGACCCCCAATTAACACACACAAACAAGTTTTAATAACTCAGTTTAGCAAATCACATTCTAGTCTTGAGAAACAATAACTAGATGTAATCAATTCATATAAAACATATAATCATGGCTTCAAATTCACCTCTAACTATAAAGAAATTAGTTCCTCATGTCCACAAACAAACAAACATAAATAAACTTAAACATTGAACAAAGATAGAAAACACCTAGAAAATGCTCCAGAGTCCTTTCTTCCTTGCAAGCTGCGGCACAAGAGGGTATTGCTGATTTGTGGTGTAGAGATATGTGAATGAGAGATGGTGTTGAATGGCGTGGGGGGTTTTGTAGAGAGGGCTGCAGATGAATGGGTGTGTGAAGGCAGAGAATGAATGGAAGGCTTGATGATTAAATGGCACGGCAAAGATGGGTATTTATAGGGGTAAAGGTGCGGCACAAAGGCTTTAGGATTCAGAGAAGGATTACACAACCTAAACCCATCAGGAATAGGCCATCTTGAAGGTAGGAAATCCCAAAGGACAAGGATTCCATGCGGCAGATATGTGTGGTTTCCTAACAGGACATCTGGTCTTCTAGAAGGAAATAAAACCACCTAGGAGAAGGGATAAGGGTGCGGCAAGGCTAAGGGTTTCTAGAAACTTAATTTAAATGTCCCCCAATCAGAAAATAAACCCTCATTGTACCAGGAATTGAATTAGCAAAGGATTAGGATAGGATAAGGTTAGTTAAGATAGGATAAGGATTGGATAAGATAAGATAAGATAAGGTTGTTTGGATAATGTTTTGGATAATTCTCCTTCTTTTGAGCTGATTCCTTATCTTCTTTGACTTGAATTTATTTCTCCAACCTTGAAACATATTCCTAGCTCCATTTGAACTACAAATTCGTCCATCTGCTTGCCCATTGCTTGTGCTATCCATTCCAAGCCCAGATTTGCTCTAAAATGCTCCAAAATGCATCTTTTTACCAACTTTGCTTCTTGGACCTAAAAACACACGAAAATGACTTTAAACACTATACTAAGCAACAAATAACTAAGTAAATGCAAGAAAACACACTAAGTCGCATAAATATGCTCCTATCAGCCCGTCTACTACGCTAGCAAAGCCTTACAAGATGCGGAGACGCGATATTCCAACATTGAGAAATTGGCTCTGGCATTGGTCATGTCTGCTCGAAAACTTCGCCCTTACTTCCAAGCACACTCCATCATTGTACTTACTAATCATCCTCTTCGACAGATACTACAAAGCCCTGACACTTCAGGGCGAATGATCAAATGGACGATAGCATTGGGTGAGTTTGACATCTCCTACCAACCAAAGCCAGCTGAGAAAGGCCAAGCGGTGGCAGACTTCATCGCCGACTTCACATATCCTGTTGACATTGCTTCTACACCTAAAGCAATGGCTTCGTTACCCTTGGAAGCCCAGAAAATAGAACCAACAGCCCTAGTATGGAGTCTGTATTTTGATGGTTCATCCAACCAACAGGGTTGTGGAGCAGGACTAGTCTTGACCACCCCCGACAAAGTGGCAATGGAGTATGCTCTTCGTTTCAAATTCAAGGCATCAAATAATGAGGCCGAGTATGAAGCCCTTCTAGCAGGCTTACGTTGGCCAAACATCTTGGGGTTAAACAAATTGATATCTTCAGTGACTCCCAATTAGTGGTTAACCAAGTTACGAACAACTTTGATGCTAAGGATAGCTCAATGGCAGCATATCTTGCGCAAACACAACTTTTGCTCAAGCACTTCCAGTACCAGATCACCCAAGTTCCTCGAGCGGCAAACAGTCATGCAGATGCCTTGGCTCGCCTTGCCTCAGCAGTGGAAGACAAAGTTGGGAGAAAAATTCATGTAGAACTGTTGGTTGCCCCTAGCACCACGGCCGCGGAAGTGTGCAACTTACAACAGGGGGATAGTTGGATCACCGCAATTTATAAATTCCTTGCTTATGGCTCCCTCCCAAATGATAAAGTCCAGGCTAAGCAAATTCGATACAAGTCTACCCACTACCTGATCATCAACGATCAACTCTACAAACGAGGTTTTAACTTGCCGTACTTAAGGTGCCTTACGCCTGCCGAGGCAGAAATTGTCCTACGGGAAATACATGAGGGAGTCTGTGGAGATCATGCTGGATCTCGGTCCCTAGCACACAAGATTTTTCGCCAAGGATATTACTGGCCAACACTCCACCAGGATGCCATCAAAGTATCCCGCACATGTGACAAATGTCAACGCTATGCGACTATTCCTCACTCCCCTCCAGAACCTCACACTCCCATAATCAGCCCTTGGCCCTTCGCCCAGTGGGGGCTTGATTTGATCGGCCCAATGCCTGTAGGGAAGGGCAATGTCTGTTATGCAATCGTTGCGGTTGATTACTTTACAAAGTAGGCCGAAGTAGAACCCTTGGCAACCATTACTGAGGCAAAGATAGAAGACTTCGTGTGGAAGAACATCCTTTGCAGATTTGGTATTCCCAATGCGATAGTCACTGACAATGGGCGACAGTTCAACAACAAGAAGTTTAAGATGTTCTGCTCTAAGTTCAACATCAACTTATGCTTCGCCTCCCCAGCTCATCCCCAGTCTAATGGACAAGTTGAGGCCATCAACAAAATAATCAAGCGCACTTTGAAAACCAGCTTGGACAAGGCTAAAGGTTGTTGGCCTGAATTTGTACCCCAAGTTCTTTGGTCATACCGCACTTCATATCGGACTTCAACGAGAGAAACTTCATTCTCACTTGCATTTGGTACAGAGGCAGTTGTCCCAGTCGAGCTTGAGCAAACAACATTTCGAGTCCAGAACTACTTGCAAAGTGAAAATGACAAACAACTCACCCTCAACTTGGATCTAGTCGAGGAACACAGAAACCAGGCTCACTTGAGGAATGTCGCATACAAACAACGTATCTCCAACTACTACGACTCAAGGGTCAAACCTTGCTCTTTCAAAGTGGGGGATTGGGTATTAAAAAAAAGATTACTCTGCGATAGAGTCCCAAGTAAAGGCACATTGAGTCCAAACTGGGATTGACCGTTTGAAGTTATTGGCATCAGTCGCCCTGGCTCCTACAAGCTCAGAAGTTCCGATGGCAAGATCCTTGGCCATCCATGGAATGCTGATCACTTGAAGTACTACTACAAGTAGACTCACAGTGTACAAGTGTTGAGCTATAGGCGTTCAGCATCCTATGTAATGAAGACCATTTGGCAATGAATTCAATAAAGAGATGATTTCGGCCCTAACTCTTTTACATTCCTAGCAATGAAACACTCAGGTGTTGAAACTTCAACGGGAATGCTTCCGACATGAAATAAAATCTAAGTATATGTCAACGAGACTATACAAAGAAACGAACAACCAAGTCATGGCTTATATCCAAATAAGGGATCTATTCAAACATAGCCAAACAGTCATCAATGATAGTGCAAACACTCGTAAACATCCAAAACAAAAAGCTCTTAGGCTTATAACATGGCAGATGCCATACAAACAACAAGCTAGTACATCCAGAGTACATGCAGAAAGTGAAGACACTTCTAGTCATCCTCATCTGAAGTCGAACCCCTGACAATATCACTCTGCATCCCACCACCATCCTCTGCATCTCCAAGATCATCTTCACCTTGGTGAACCTGCTCATCAGCACTAGCCTCATCGTCAGACTCCTCTTCACTACTAGGATCGACTGTGAGGACGAAGGTTTCACCCTTTTCTCGATACTCATCTTTCTCCTCACAGTACTTGCGAATAATGCTTCCATCGTCGTAACGATCAAGGACAACCATCCATTTCCTTTTCTCAAAATTAGCCGCTCGGATGCAGTGAGGTCTAAAGGCATCATGAAAGGCTTGAGAACTTAAGAACTCCTGCACGACAGCTTTCCTCTCAGTTGGGATACTTCTCTTCAGCTCAAAAACCTCAACCAAGGCACTATCCAACTCCGCTTTAACCTTGGAAACCTCGAGGATAGTTATCTCAAACTGTTCCTTAGCCGCCTCTAACTGTGTTTTGAGCCTCAAGTTCTCACCATTCCGCCTCTTCAAACTTTCAAAGTTTTGATCTTTGAGCCGGACGGCCTCAACCAAAGCTTTACTCGTCTTCTTGGCATCTTTCACAAACCGCCTATTCTCTTTAAACTTTGCCTTGTATTTCTCAAGCTCTTGTAGCCTGTCGTCGTACTCAGTCATAACCTACATGACAAGATGATCATCACTACTAGAAAAAAGATGGGAGAAAGTAAAGAAATGATAGAGCAACACTCACATAGGAAGATAGCCTCATCACCCGGTCACGATTAGATTCGTGCCTAGTTAGCGGCTCGCAAGCTCTTCAACAGTAGATCGACATCCTGCTAAGCAATTATTGACATACCTAAAACTACTTGGTTGCATGGCAACCTTCAAATCCTTCCAAGGGATACTGCCAACCTCTTCCTTGTACTTCCTCTTGCGGCTACAGCTAGGACCACCTTCTTGGTCAATAGACTCCATGGTTGGAGGAAAGATGAGATCGATGGTAGGAAGAGGAGGCAACAGTCGTTTCTCCTCTCCTGCAACTATGGCGGCAGCACACCCGATAGCCTCAGCTTCAGCCTTCTTTGAGGCAGCAATATTGAGGACCTCCTCTTACGACTTAGCTCTAGGGGCTAGCTTCACCCGATGCTTACGAGCTCCTTTGTGAAACAAAATGTCGTCTATAGGAACCAACATGGGTGCTTTCCCTTTCTTGGTGCTAGTCTCCCCTTTTTTGCTCACTTTCTCCACTGAACAAAAAAAAAAAAAATCAAAGTAAGGAATGCAATTTTGTAAGAGCAAGAGGATGCGAAATGAAAGATACAACTTACTTGTTCGTCTCTGGCACTCGGAAACTTAGGGCTGGAAACCGTACATTTGAAATAAGGGTCGTAGCTTGCCCAAATGCCTATACTCTTCGGGCACCCTCAAAACCTTCTCTACGTCAGCTAGCTCCCATCCGGACAGTTTGATGGTTCCTCGTGTCACTGCAAAAAAAAAAAAAAAAAAATGTTAGTAGCAAGAAGAAATCACAACAAATAGCAAACAATGCAAACAATGGATACATTACAACCTACAGTCTGGAAGTGAGTAGGAACACGTCGCTCAGGTGTGACACCCTTAGCATGCTCCCAATCGTTATAAAGAAAGCACCAACGGTTTTTCCAAGTGCAGTATACCTTTTTCTTACCAAAGACAACACGCTCTCTCTCACTCCGACATGCACACTCGGCATACCCAGTGGATGCTTTCATCAGGCGCATCTTATAGCAGTAGCGCCACTGATGCAAGGAAGGCTCACCTAACCCACATTCCATCCAAATAATATAAAACCCGATCAAGGTATCCCAAAAACTAGGGTTGAGTTGCCCAGGCGCATATCCAATAAAAGATAGCTTCCGCTGCAACCACGGGTGTAAAGGTAGCTTTACCCCTAAGGTCAATAATACCTGGGTATAGAACATAACATGACCCTTGGGCGGCTCAGAGGGCAATTCTTCATAATGCACCAAACGTATTCCTACACTATAGGGGACACTACATGACTGCCTTAGGGCCTCAAGCTGCTTTTCGCTATCTAACAAATTGTTTTCTAAATGGTCCGCTGTGAACTCAGAGCAAAATATGGGTATGGCATCATGAACAACCCCCCCACCCACTGGCATGGAGGAAGAACCAATATTGGCTAAAGTTTGACAAGTGTGAAGATCATCCAACGTTTCTTTTGTACAAGACTCTGACAAAGACCATGAAGACTCCGACAGTGCAGGCTCCAACCTAGAGTTAGAGCCAGGGGAGCCCTCATCACTAGAACTTCCAGGCTCTGACATCTACAACAAACAAAAAAAAACTCTATCACTACATGGAGGATCGAAGCATAAGGAAGTTCCTAGGGCATGAAAAAAAAAAAAGCTCAACCAGTTCATTATGTTCTTAACCAAGTACATGACCACTCAAACAATTCAACAAGAATGAAAGCATTCGATCTAGTGGAGAAGACTACCAACCTGAAGATGGTGCAAAGCAATGCCGGAATCCCTCTCAACTAGAGAGCACTTTGTCTTCAAAAATCACTACAAAATCAGCAAATGAAGGCAAGGTAAATAGTGGAAACTTATCATTCTTATATAGATAGTTCAACATAGCCAAAGAACTTTGAAATTCAAATTCAAACCATGAGAAAGCCACACATGGAAATTCTTCAAACTTCCACACAAGCTAGAGAGTTTCAAATTTCAAATGTTCAGTTCCCCCACTCCAAAAAAAAAAAAAAAAAAAAAAATGGAAGGGCGAACACAACAAAGCTTCATCAATGGAGGACAACTACAATTCTCAAAAGCTTCACACACTCTTGATCAAGATAGTGTGAAGCGAAATCAATTTATGGTGCAAACAAAGCTTCACCCTACAAAGCTTGACCATACAAAGCTTCACCCTACAAAGCTTCACCCTAAAAAGCTTCACCCTACAAAGCTTCACCCTACAAAGCTTGACCATACAAAGCTTCACCCACAAAGCTTCACCCTACAAAGCTTCACCATACAAAGCTTCACCCTACAAAGCTTCACCTACAAAGCTTCACCATACAAAGCTTCACCCTACAAAGCTTCACCTACAAAGCTTCACCCCATAAAGCTTCACCTACAAAGCTTCACTACAAAATTTCAACACTAAAACATGCAAGAGCTTCACACACTCTTGATCAAGATAGTGTGAAGCTAAATCAAATTTTGTGTCCTAAAAAATAGCTTCAACTAGTCAAGCCTTTTTCTCTTTCTCCCTCTTCCGTCACCTTTCATCTATCAAATTTCCACAACTTCTGCTCTTCTTCAATGGAGCCGAATTTTTGACATCTTATAGTTCTTGAACAGATAAACAACTTTGAAGAAGGAAATATTTCTGTTTGAGCGAAGGAAATTAGAGTTTTGAAGCTCCAAACATGACAGTCAGATTCCTGCCGATTTCAAAGCTATTGTGATGTTTCAAAGATCTGGAAGTATTTAGCAGTTAATTCATTCTGAATTTTTGATATGTTATGGAAGAGATGATAAGGAACAACTTTGATGAAGAAAGTATGTTGATTTGAGCAAGATAAAAGGCAGTTTCGAAGCTAACAACAGGCCTGATGGGTTGACAGACAAATCATGAACAGTTACTCATCATACCTGAATATATGGAGTTGTACTGCTCCGATGGATCTCAAATTTGGATATGTTGTAGATCACAAGTTAAGGAACAACTTTCATGAAGACGACTTTGCGATTTGAGCTACAGACAAAGGTGTTTTAATTGCAGCAACTCAAGCTGATTAGTGGAAACGAAAAGCAATTCCACCACAAAAGTGAACAGCAGCAAAAAAAAAAAAAAAAAAAAAAAAAAGAAAAAAAAAAGGGGGAAGCAGAAATGGGCAAAGGGATGAGACCTTGGGTTTCATTTTTATTATTTCCCTACCTCTCAAACATGAAGCAAGAAAGAATTGTACTTCACTAAAAAAGAATTGTGCTTCACCAAATGAAGCAAGGCAAGGCATCGATATTCTGACAACTTGGTAACAAGCAAGACACCTTATTCGGCAACTCTCCTCGACCGACGACTTGGGGGACTCCTATCATATACTACTACACCTCGGTACTTGGAAGTTCTGCTACTACTTAGTGACTTGGATCTTTTAAGTCCCCAATCAAGAAGTTTTCCTCACTCGGGAAATTAGGGGGGCACTATTTCAGCCTACAGGATCCACCCACGAAGTTTCAACATGCAAACTTCAACAAAAGAAATAATTCAAAGAACTTAGTGGAGGATGCCTTAGTGTATTTAACACAATACGCTGAATGAAGCAAAGCTTGTTTATTGACATCATCGATAAATTACATATATGTACATACACAAGAATCAAAACAAACAAACAGGAGGGAACCTTCACAAAGGTTGCCCAGGAGAAGCCTCAGTACTCGACAAAGCACCAGAAAGAGGAGGCACCGGATGGTGGTTATTTGGAACCTCTGTACTGGGCAGAACCCCAGAAGGAGGAGGCACCGAAGGTCGATCATTTGGAGCTTCAGTACGCGGTAAAGCTCCAGAAGACGAAGGCAATAGATGCCCTTGCAACAAACCCACAAACCTCTGATGATCACTTAGAATCTGACTCTCGGATTCCTCCAGCCGGTCAAGCTTTCTCTTCATGCCCGTGGAGTAGCTATGTGCAAGCAGGTGCAACTGTCTATTCTCATGCTTAAGCCCTCTGATCTCCTGTTTGAGGCTTATCACCTCAGCCGCCAAGGACTCAGCCTGGCGGGTTCGAGCAAATAGGCGCTGGGCCATATTAAACACAGAAGCCACACACTGAACACTGAAAGCCAGAGAATCCTTAACAGCCAACTCATCGGACCGTTTGGAAAGTAGTCTATTATCTTTGGGAGTGAAAAGATTTCTGGCCACCACCGCAGCGGTCATGTCATTCTTCATCACAAAATCCCCAACGGTAAGATGACCAGTAGGGGATAAGAAAGACGGACGCCATATGTTGTCTTGAGGAGACCTGGCTGCCTCTTCCTCAACATTCAAGTCAAAACGACGGTCGGATGGGCCAGACATTTTCAGAAATGACGAAGGAAAAATGAGGTCCAATAAATCTCAGAAGCACAAAAATAAAGGGAAGATTTCTACAAGCAGTAGCTCTCTGAACATACTTCTTGAACACAATTGGTGCCCCTATAAAAGAAAAGGCAACATGGCCGTTTGTTCAAAAAATCGAAGAGACACCACTTTCCGAATTTCGAGAAGCAGATTTTCGTGGGTAAAATTTATCGACAATCTTCACACGCAACACCAGCTTCTCGGATACCAAAGGTGACTCTGCCAAAGAACTCTGACAAAGTTAAGGCACGAGATTTTCAAAGTTCCAGCTACCCTACTATTACCCACAAGGGTAAAGGAACAGCACCCGCTACTTGCTAATTGATGAATCCCTAGATGTGTCGACCTTTGTCTTTCATGGCAAAGCATACTCACAAGAATGCCTAATTTTTCCTCATCTTCAAAGATACACCTTTAACAGATCTACTTGTTCGAAAATCAAAGAGGCACCACTCCTCGAATTTCGAGAGCCAGATCTCCTTGGATAAATTGTGTCTGCAACCTTCACACGCAACATCAGCTTTCCGGATATCACGGACCACTTTTTCAAAGTGCTCTGACAAAGTTAAAACACGTGAACCTCACAGCTCCCACTACATCGATATGACCGATAAGGGTAAAGGAACAGCTTACCCAGAAGGGTAAAGGAATAGCACCATTACTTGCTAATTGGGAAATCACTATACGAGTCAAATCTGTCCTCTATGGCAAAGCATACCCACAAGAATGCCTAATTTTTCGGCACTTTTCACAAGCAACATCAGCTTTCTGGATATCACGGAACACTTTATCAAAAGATCTCTGACAAAGGTAAAACACGTGAATCTCGCAGCTCCCACTGCATTACTGTAATCGAGAAGGTTAAAAGAACAACATTACTACTTGCCAATTGGAGAATTCCTATATATGCCAACCTTCATCCTCCACTACCAAGTAGACCTCCAAAAATGCTCAACCTTTCCTCACATCCGAGAGGGCACTCCTAGCAAAACCTCTCGAAATACTCGGCTTTCTTTCCTCTCGATAATACCTTTGCAAACAAGCCACACCAGAGCAAGAATATCTCATATCATCAGGGACAAAAGCAAGAGTATCCCATATCATGCTTTTTCCCTGTCTTTTCCTTTGCCCTTGCTCTTACCTGCAAGACAAGGAGAAAGAGAGCAATCAGCCAGCACTTGGTATCAATCTTCCGATCTGGAACCGATTGCCTGGAACCCCTTCCTGATTGCTTACCTAGCATTGCTCTCGAGTACTCATCTTCAACATCTTGTGCTTCCAGAGAAGATGCCACATTTGCATGGAGAACAGATAAGGCAAATGAAACTGATACCTTGAAGCATGTGGAGACAACGTGCTAATTCATCCTCAACTAAACTGAGGATCACTTGCCATGTGAGATTACTCATGGTCCGATTTCCTTCAAAAATCAAGCCACCAACGGCCCTTGAAGAAATTACAAGTCCAATTCACGATCAAGTCTCCTATTCCTTGCTAAGAAGCTCTCCAGCTCAGTTTAAGAATAAACCTGTGGAAAGATACTTCTTCAAAAGCAAAAGTACCTCATATCATCAGAGTCGAAGGCAAAATTATCTTATGGCATGCTTTTCCTTTACCTTTGCTCTTGCCTACGGGACAAGGAGAAAGAAAGCAATCGGTCGGCACTTGGAAATGTTGAACAAAGAAATAGACCATCACCTCTACCTCGTGCCTGCCTGCCGTTCAGAAGAAACAAGCAGAGAAGAATGCAGCATGATGAGCTGTAACAGATCACTATAGCATGACACCCTGCCTTGCATAATCATATAACTCAGCAGAAGGAGTCTGAGTTGAATCCAAGAGCTTAAGAAGCTTCAACAACCTTTCGCTGGCACCGTCGCCGAAAAGCAAAGCCTCGCCATACCGCACCCACTACTTTGTCAACAGTAAAAGTATCCCATATCATCAGGGTCAAATGTACTCTAGATTTGACGGACTTGTTTTGACCCTCAAATTCCTGAGTTGGCCCGCTTATTTGGAGGAAACCAAAAAACCCTCCAACGCAGTTCAAGAGTAAGCTTGTGGAAAGTTACTTCTTCAAAAGCAAAAGTATCTCATATCATCTATTCTCCCCTTTCTTCTCTTTATCCTTGTAGCTGAATGAGAGACAAGTAGAAGAAGAACAATCAGTCGGAACCCGAAGTCAAGCTTCCGACCTAGACCTGATTACTTGGGCCTCCTTTCCCTGATTGCTTACCTTGTTTGTTACCTCTTTCGGCAGATCTCCTCACTCAGAGACTTGGGGGCTCTTACTATAGTTTTTGTATCACACTTGACCAAGCCCGAAACTACAAGTAAGCTTCAAATGAAAATGATACATTACCTTGTGCGTCAACATCAGCTAGAGATACCACTCATGAATGGAGGAGAAATGCTTCTAGAGAAGATGCCACTTCCACCTATGGAACAGAAAAGGCAAGTGAAAACGACACCACGCTTCAATACTTGGAAGTTTCGGGATTACTTAGTGGCTTGGAACTTGCAAGTCCCCAACTGAGGAGCTTCCCTCACTCGGGAACTTAGGGGAGCACTGTTTGTACCATACTTGACCAATCCCGAAACTACTGAGAACCGGTCAACATTATACCGTCAAGAACCCACAAGGTCAGAGGCCAGTCACAAGGTGACATGTGTCGACATTAGAGGCCAATCACAACGCGACACGTGTCAACATCGGAGGCCAATCACAGCTTGACACGTGTCAACATTAGAGGCTAATCACAGCATGACACGTGTCAATGTCAGAACAAAGCTAGAAACTCTCTTCTATAAATAGGGATCATTCTCCCACAATAATCTCTAATGTCATTTGTACTAAATCATTCACTAGAATTCACTAAAGGAGAGCTTGAACCTTTGTATTTGTGTGAACCCTTCACAATTAATGAGAATTTCTCTACTCCGTGGACGTAGCCAATCTGGGTGAACCACATACATCTTGTGTTTGCTTGCCTGTCTCTGTCCATTTACATACTTGTCCACACTAGTGACCTGAGCGACCAAGCGAAGGTCACGAACTTGAAACTTTATGTTGTACTAAAGTCCTCACTGATTTTGTGCATCAACAGATAGGTAGCACAAATGTTTTTCAGCCTGAATGGCATGACCACGTATTCATATACTCCTATATGTCCTGGGCATCTAAATGTTGTTTTATGCATATCCTCTTTAGCCATTTTTATGTGATTATATCCGACATTCCCATCCATAAAACATAGAACTTTATGTTTTGCAACTGCATCAATGGACAGGTTGGCCATATGCATGGGGTATTCATCTTTGGGAATGGCTTCATTAATGTTTCTATAGTCGACACAACATCGAATGACATTAGTTGTAGCTTTTAATATAGGTACAATATTGGCAACCACTCTACATACTTTGTAGGTTTAATAAATCCTGCCTTTACCAGCCTCTCAATCTCTTCTTTGACTTTCTCTTCTATTTCATTCGACATTCTTCTTGGTGCTTGCTTTATAGGTATGTACCCCTATTTAATAGGCATTTTGTGTTCCACCAAATTGGGGTCTAATCCAGGCATTTCTGTGTAATGCCATACAAAACAGTCTTTGAATTCATGCAAAAGGTCAATTATCTTTGCCCGATCTCCAGCCTCCAACAAGCTGCTGAGTTGTATTGGCCTTGGATCCTCCTCAGTCCCCAAATTAATAGTTTCCAAGGGGTTTTGTACTTGTGGTGCTGGTTCATCAGGCTTTGTGCATAAAAGTTCTATTGACTTCGGGGCCTTGGGCTCCTCATCTAGCCAGTTATATATACACTCTGCCATGTGAATGACTACTTTAACTTATTCTCCCAAAATCTTTCTTCATTCTTCATCTCTGGTGTCATAAGTTCCTTCTCCCTACTCTGTCAATTCTTTGGCTGAGCTTTCTTTAATCTTTTTTTTTCTCTCCCATACTCCAACAGTCTTTTGATTAAAGACCTGACTGCAACCACTTGGTCCTTCCTCTTTTGGTCGGTCAACATTGGGTTTGGTGGGCAGGGACAATGTAAGACCTGTCCCATTCCTTTTGGGCGAGTGAAAGTCCTTGTTCTATGAGCTTTTGGGCATTCACCTTGGTTGGGCGGCCGTTCTTATTAGCACCTAAACATTGTAAGATCCCAACACTGGGATTGTAAAAATTTGCTTCTGCAACATTGGCTGTGGGGAGAAATGGCCGTGATTCGGCCTCCATGATCTCTCAAAATCCTGGTTCCTTGGCTCTGGTTTCATGGTAGACAGCACCTTGCTGGTGTAAGGTAGATGGGATAGACAAACTCTGGTGGATCCAATCTCTTCCCAACAATACGCCATAGGTAAAGTTATTGTCCACCACAAACAATGCTAACATAATCCTCTTAGATCCCAAATCAACTTCCAATGGTAGTATCCCATATGTTCTGGTAATAGCCCTAGAAAAACTAGATACTGTGAAGTTAGTAGGGATGAGGTCTCCTTCACCTCTGTAAAACCTTCTCATTTGTTTGAGTGGTAACACATTAACTGCTGCCTCCCATCTATTAATACTCTTTTGAAAGGAACACCCTTTAAATGAGCTATCACATTTATTGTCTTCAGATGGTTTACCAAAGCTAGATTTGGCCTACTGAATACCATTTTGTCAGAATAACCCCTCTCGGCCTCTTTTCGTGCAAGGTCGAGCAAGTCTGCTAAGCTTGATCTCTATTATCTAACTTCCTTAATATTCACAAGTGCCATTATTGGTTCTGGTGCCAAATAGTCACCATTCATTGTTGCTGGTTGATCTGGTTCTGTACAGAACATGGCTGATAAGACATAGGTCATGTTCACATGGAAGTTGCTCGGTCTAGGAACTTCTTCTTTCTTTTCTCCAATTTGACACAGAAACTGATCTATCCATGCTTGAGCATCATTGGTTAGGATTAACTCAGGCACTTCCTCATCTTTTGCTATATCAAAGTTATGCAACTGCCTTAGGATTTCACAGGGAGTATCTTTTAGTAGAGGTGGAGATATCATCCTCTCAGAGAAAAAGGTTCTAAAACATATAAGTTTTGGATTCCAACCGGGTGTAGGCACCATCACCATACTCTCTTGAGTCTTTCTCAAGATCTTGTACTTCCCTTGATGGGGATTTTGAGGTACATGATCTCCTTCACCTTCAGCTTTACTATTATCTCTCTTTATTTATTTCTTACTCCTCCATTGAAGTTGTCTTCTTCCTCATTGGGTGACATTTTCAAACTTAACATTTCCAGAAGCTTCTAAAATGGCAGGGATCTTCAATGAGTTCATATGAGCCTTGTGCTGTCTTTGAACCCTCTTTATCATAGATGCCCCTATTTTCCTAACATGTTTCTTATCTTTCCCTACTATGTACCATTTTCAGCCGAGTCGGGCTGAATCTCTCTTAGTAACTGAGAAAATTGGGCTCATGGTTCTTTCTCGCCATCCTTGTCTCATGTTGCTGTGATAACTTGGCTGAGGAAGTTTCACATCCACCTACCTTGGCAATTTTGCTTCCTTATCTTCAGCTTTTTTAGAGGCTTCATAGTTTCTGAACACCTCAGATAGGCTATTGGGCTTTGAATCTCCTCCCAATCTCTGAAATACATTCTTGGTGGTTTCTTTCTCAGCAGCCCGACTAATACTTCTAACGGCATTTCGCTCCTCTATCTCTCTTCTTTTAACCAACTCCCAATCAATAATGGCGCCTGATGTCGGCACCTCAAGTTCACACTTACATTGACATTTACTGCATAAAACCACTCTTTTGGCCATAGCCGCTTAAGGTCTGTCAGGCAACTTTCTGACATCTTCTGTTGGCGTAACAACTTGCATTCTCTATCCTCTCTCATCCCAGGTAGCCTTTCCTTTTCCCTTCTCAACCTAATTAAGGTTGATCATGTTGGTTGGGGCTTCTGGGAATGGATCTGTGTCAATCATCAAATTGGCTTGGGGTTTCTCCAATAATAAGTTTCCCTTGACTGTGAGATCTTGGATCCAATCTCTGAATTGCACATAATTAGCTATGGGAGTGATTGAAGGTGTAGTGAAGCTTGCAGTACTTCTTTCCTTTAAGCTCTTCAAGTTTAGGCATATTTTTGGTGCTGTCGGGCAAGATTACTCTAGCCTTCACTAGTTCCTCATAAATGTCTGCTGCATTGGTTAAATCGAAGGAGTACGCCTAGTACTTTGGGGGTTTCATAGGCACAAAGCCTCCATTATTCATTACAATCTTCTACTAAGCTGGACTAATCCCTCTACCATTAAAGGTTTGAAAGGAGTGGTAATCTCCGCTGCATATAGCTCAATCCCCTCTCCCAGACTGCTATCATTTTCTCCTAGCTCTAGACCTTCAAACTCTAACTGGTGTACTGGGGCTTTGCTCTTATAAAAATGAGGCACTTTAGATGAGTGCTTCACTTGTTGCTCCTATATCAGGAACTTTTCATACTTAATGGCTACAATCACTAATTCTTGAAGCTCGTTAAACTGTACATCGTAAAACTTTTTCCTCAAAGGTAGCCTTAAAGCTTTTTAGGCGATGGCTATAAGCTGAGCATGGTTGATAGGAAACTGGCACCTCATCCTGGTTTTCCTGAATCTCATCATGAAATCCTCCGTGGACTCTTGCTTCTACTGCTTCACTTCCACCAAATCATGATGGTCATTTCTGGCTCCACCCTACAAAACTGCTGGAAGGCCATCTTTATTTGCCCCCAATTGGCAATGGAATTAAGGGGGTAACAGAGAGTACCACTGTGATGCTAAGCCCACCAATGAATTCCCAAACAGCCTTAGCTTTTAGTTAGGGTTGTCCTCGAATGCCACATAGTAATTTGAGAACTTTAAGATGTGGTCTCTAGAAAACACATTATAGTCTTCCCTATTAAAAGTTGGGAATGCGGGTATCTTGAAGTTGAGAGGGAAAGGATTTTGCTCATGAATGTACTCAAGATAAGGCTTTTGGTATGTTATCCTGAACATTAGGCGAGCCTGTGGCTGGGCATTTTGTACCACCATTCTCCTTAGCTCTGACAACTCATTCCTGAGTTGTTAGTTAGCCATGTTATTATGTGGGGTATGAAAAGTCCCCCACTTCAGGCTATGATCCATGCCCAAAAAGCTTCATTCTGTGCATCTAGCTACCTCCACCTAGCTTCTCCTTATTTGTTAGCTAATGGTGGTAGCCTATAAGGGGGAGGTTTGCCCACAACTATGGGTAAACCTTTTTCGCTTGTCTCTCCCACTGGATTGGTTGTCTCCATCTTCATTTTTTCCTGCTCGACCTGTCTCCTTCCATCTAGTGGAAGTAACAGAGGATTGGGCGAGCTTGTCTCTTAGAACTTTTCTTCTTCTGGTCGACTGGTTCTAGCCTTTTCTTTCTTTTTTCCTCAATCTTTCTTTTCCTCGAGTAAGGGGAACAAATGAATCACTGGTTCCTCTAGCTTTCTCTGCAGAGTTCCTATTAAGGAACACAATCTGCGAACCTCTCATCTGGTCTCTAGAAAGATTTTCTCCATACTTCTTAGCACTTGCACCACAGTGGCTTGCAAGTCTTCATTAGTAACTTTTCCACCAAACTTCTCAGATGAAGTCGGGCTTTCTAGAATCGCAGGGCCCCGTAGTGAAGGGAAGTCTTCTGGATGATCTGCCATCCTAGTTTTTGTTGGACAAAGAGGTTGCCCGAACTCTACTTTCCACCTGAAAGTTTGTTCTTTCCTTCTTGTTAGCATACAAATTTATCCATGGGGTCCCATCGAGCGTGCCAAAACTATGTTCGGGCCGGATTCTGGATCTAGTCCCTCGCACAGCTCCCCGGGGCTCTAGCTCTTTCTTGCCTGTCGAGCAAGACCTTGATGCTTGGTGTGCTGCAGTATGAGTTGCTGTTAGTTTGAATGGTGCCTTTGTGGGGCCTTTGGTTTAGGCCTTAAGGCTCATAATCAAAACTAACAAGGATCTGAGCGTGCCACTATTATCTTTGTATAACAGATTGTTGAATAAGTGTGAATTAGGTTCGTTACTTGCACCACAAGTTACTTAGACTTCTTGATTATCAAATGATTATCACAGATAGGTTAAGTCTGTATAAGGTTCTTTTCTTGCCTTGTAAATAAAGACGTTTAATTCATAATATCGTATGTTTAAAATGAAGGACTTTCCAGCCATTTCCTTGATCAAAGTTTGCCTTAATGAAAATAGGTTCATTAACTTATCCCAATTTGATTGCAGATGAGACTTTTGAATAGAAAATAGTTGAAAATGATTTAAAAACATGAAGGGAAATGCATTAAACAACATATCTACTATATGTAAGTACAAACAGAAGAGACTCGGGCAAGATTTAACCTTGTCGGGCAGGGTTCAACTTTTTGTGACCACCTCTTTCTGTGTTTACAGGGGTTAGTACACTCTGGGGAGTGAAAAGTAAAAGGGTTTTACTAGAGGGAATCGATACTACAACACTAAGGGAAGGTAGCAGAGCTTCTAATCTCGACAAAAGATGGCTTTCTATAAGGGAACTATAGCTAAAAATGACAAGATCTGGAAAGTTCAGCTTCCTGGTTTCTTGCTTGTTAGAGAGCAAATATGATGTTTTTTGATTGATTGGTTGAGTGTCCTTGTCTCTGGTATTCCTTTTTGCTTTTATAGACAACTTGGCCCGACTGCCTAAAGTGTTGTGATACTTGCTACGCAACCTATGGAATTGGTTACATAAAGAGCAAAGAGTTCTCTTAAACCTTTGCTTACGAAATTCCATATAACCGCGTACTTTTGATACGATAGGTTAGCGAATTTCATGACCCAAAAATCTTTAGTATGTTATGATGTAGGCCACACAGCTCAAAGGATTGAAGAAAGACAAGGTTAACAACCTAATGGTTATGCAGACTCGTTTGCAAAAGTTCTACACTATGTTATGATGTAGGCCACACAGCTCAAAGGATTGAAGAAAGACAAGGTTAACAACCTAATGGTTATGCAGACTCGTTTGCAAAAGTTCTACACCAACACCTATGGCTACATAGTTTATACGGGCCTGTCTACTTATAGAAAAGTGGCATGTTTGCCTCTGGTCTAAAAGTCAAAGGTTGGGCGTAAACAAAAGAAGCGAAGATGACGAAAAGCGACGGAAGCAAGTTTATTAAATTTTCTAGCAAAATTGATAAACGAATAGCAAAAACCGAAGAAGTTTAAGTAAAACAAAAGTAACAAGGAAAACAAAGAAAATACTAAAGGCTACCTAGAAGACTACCCTTCAGCAGCTTGGACATCCCACGACTACTCGGCCGCCATACCTTCAGCAGCTGCAACACTCCAGCAGCAGCATCATCTGACGCTTCACCTCTGGCTGCTTCGACCTAGGCATCAAACCCTCTGACTACTTCACCAATGGAAGCCTCAAAAGTAAAGGTAAGCAAGTCTTCCGGAGAAATAAAGAAGGTCTCAAAATCTTTCCCAGCAAACTCAAAGTTAGACGACCTACCAAAAAGATGATCTACATAACCCAACTTGTAGAAATCGGCCTGACTATGAATAAGCGATTCCTCGAGCCCAACCTTCTCACCTTTCAACTGCTCGTTCTCATTGAGAAGACTAACATGGACGAGCTGCAGCTCATCCACTTCTTTCTTCAAATTTTCGTTGATCTTTAGCGCACCTTAGAGTTCCAACACTTGGGGTTCAAGCCTATCAACGACATTCTCGAAGTGGATCACTTGGTTATAAGCAGCAATAAACTCTTTATCCTTTGCGTAAGCAGCGGAACAAAGCTCAGAAACAGCACGCTCAAGATCTTGAATCTGAGGTATGTAACATCCGATCTCTTTCTCTGCACTTTCATACTTAACTTGGATCGCATCATGCCTAGTCTTCAAGTCAACGATCTCTTGGTGAGCGGTCTCAAGTTGCAGAGAAGTAAGGGCAGAGAAATTAGACCCATTGAAAGCGATAAGCTCAGATTCCAACCTCTTGATCTTCTCCGTAGGGGAATAAGCTTCGGCTGTTATAGCCTTTGCCACCTCTTTGGCAGCCTTGGTATCATTTTGGTCAAAAATCATAGACTTGACTGCTAGAATAGCCGCCTTCTGCATCATAGTAAGCAGAGCATGCCTCATATACTCGGCCATATGCTTCGCAAATGAACTTGGGCAAATAACCCCTGTGACGCCATCGACAAACTTGGCACAAGCGTTCATGTCTTTAAGCAAATCTGGTTTCAAAAGCGCACAGATCTCATTAGCCTCGTCAGGAACAGGCTTAGTGGATTTCTCACAACTACCCACGCGAGCAGTCTCCTCATTCTCAATAAGCGAATCAGTCTCAACAATAAGAAGAGTAGGCCTTGGCCCCATTTTAGCAACAGAGTCCACCTTATCACTCTTCACAGTAGCAAGCCTCTCCAAAATGTGAACTAGACTTAGCTCCCAGCGGACGTCTTGGCACTAGTTTCGCCATTGGGGGTACGACAGAACCTTTACGCTGAGCAATCCTATTGGCAATTGAAGTAGTCATCTTAGGCATGGCAGACGTCACTGGTTCAGATCTAGCAGCCCCATCTTTCGTCCCCTTGGAAGAAGTCAAGTTAATCACAAGCCTAGGGGCAGCTAGTGAACCCTCGTGAGCAGCCGAAGAAGTCTTCGGCTTTTTCTCAGCTGGCATCTCTTGAGCAGGCGGGGAAGATCTTTTTTTCCTACCTTCATTCGCAACGGGCTCCACAACAGCGATCGGACGAGTTAATGCCTCTACCTTGATTCGCTTTATCTCATTTCTCGGGGGCAGCATGCTTTTCTCCCGACGAAGATGACTAAGTAGCTAACGTCATTCATGGTACTCAGCAGGGATACCCAAAGCAACATGCACCTTCTTCATATATGGAGAAATCTTAGGAGTTGAGCCGAATTTCGAATCTACATAAACAGAAAAGGACAATCAACAAATTAGAGAGCAGCTTAGCAAGAACACAAAGTAGCCAAGGGACCAAGCAGTCTACTTACCGATGATGAAAGTCGTTGGAACACGCAGCTTAGGGGAAGAATTAGACTCCCACTATCCACTTACCTCCAAAATCTTCTTAACCTAGTCATGATCTCTATTCCTCGAATGATCAAAGAGCTTATGGCGGGATCGCAGCTGCCCAACTTCCTCGATGTGGCCTATGTCACAGAAGTATCAGAATTCATTGACAGTTAGATCCAAGTCAAAGAATTGGCTTAGATTAAGGAACCCCACCATCACACGGACCGCATTCGGAGAACATTGAGTGGGGGCACACTTCATGGATCAAAGCATTTCTTGGAAGAAACACGACATAGGAAAAGTAAATCATAACACGAAGTAGTAGGGGTGAAACTTGATGGCTCTTCGAGCCTCACTGCATGGCTCACGGCTCATACCTTCCTTAACGTGCTTCACATGCACCCCAAACAGAATGACGTGCCTATATGCCTTAAGAAAGTCTCTAAATGAGTCATCAGAGCTAATTTTGAAGTGAGCAGCCTTAGCCCACCTTACTCGAAGACCCGCCTTGACGTATAATGGCGGAACATCATCATCACCCTTATGGCTTGAAGAAGACATGCTCAAGTGTAGAAAGCAATGAAAGACGACACTTTGCACGAGCAAGTGTAGAAGATTGCTAGAAGAGGAGGAACAAATATCCTCTAGCTTTCTCTTTCTTGTAGGGTAGACTAAATTGCTCTCTGAAGTTGATTTAATAATCTACTTAAGGTAGACTTAAATAGACGTTAGAAGTAATTTATTTCCCTTTCCTAGAAGGATCTAATTTCCAATTAATATGGGAATCCACATCAAAATAGGAAACACTATTACATTTCCTAAAGCAAGGGAAAATCTCTACACCTGCTGCCCTTTTCTGCGAGCAGCCCAACAGTGTGGGGGCATTTGTGGAGCCAAAAATAATCAAGAAAATTATGGAGGCGATATGTGGACTTTTGGGTAAAAAGGACAAAATTACCCTCAAGGCACACCGGAATTCCCACGTGCATGCAACGGACAATGACAGCCCAAATCATGGAAAAGTCAAAGGTGATCAAAATGGTATTTATTCAAATCCATTTCATCACTCCTCATCAAATCCTCACTCAAAAGGTAACTCCCAATTTTCCTATTCAATTTAGGGTTAATTACCAAATTAATTGCAAGATATTATTTTACATAATATCTTGTAATTATATTGATATTTCTACCATATGTGGCTGGTCCTTACTCTCCAAATAGGGCCGACCACACCCCTATAAATAGCGACATTTCTCCACTAAAATCCTAAGTTCATTCTCTCCCAAAATTTCGCAAACACATTTTCTCTCAAATTCTAACTTTGGCATCGGAGATTCTTCGGCCAAAGCCCCCCCATTCATCGTGGGGGCATGAAGCTTTTGACCATAATCTTAGGTGTTATTATTTTGCAGGTGCATTTTCGTCAAACAAGAAGATGGCGGAAATTTGCATCCATAATATATATATATATATATATATATATATATATATATATATATATATATATATATATATAACATCTGTGACGAAGCCATTTTAAACATCCATACAAATACAAGATAAGTAGTTAGAATGATTATACCAAAGCAGGAACATGTTCAGAGCATACAACTAATTAGAAATAATAGGAAAGAATGATACCTACACTGAGAAGACTCGAGGATACCTATATCAAAATGCCCTGATGCCGGGATCATGTGCCTCAATCCTAACTCTTGAGGGGGCGCAAAAGCTGAAAGGAGAGTGGACCAAGTTTATAATAATAATACTAATAATAGGAAAACATTTTATTTCTGAACGTACTAGCCCCCTGTTTTGAAAACACATATATAATACTACATAGTAGGTTTTATAAAAACCCTAGCATGCCATGAAAAACATTCGTAAAACATGTATATAAAACCAGTGCTCAGAAATGGGAATATTATCGCCTAAAGGCAAATCTGTAAAACCTTCGTAAATCACATCAGTGGTGTACTCAACTAGGAGTATCATAGTCGCCTGAAGGCAGTACCTGTCCATCACCTGAAGGTGAAGCTATACGACACTGGGTTACGCCAGTGAAGAAACCATGGTCGATCACCCGAAGCTGAAGTTGTACTACTCCAGGTTACATCGGAGAAGAAGATATATAACATTACACACCGACACTTGCCCCGGGCTAGTGAAGCTGGGGGTATATCATCATATCATCAACTCCTCATTCGCCCAAAGGCAGTACCTGTCCATCACCCAAAGGTGAAGCTATACGACATTGGTTACGCCAGTGAGTAAACCATGGTCCATCACCCAAAGGTGAAGCTGTACGACTCCGGGTTACGCTGGAGAAGAGGTATACACATAATCATCCTCAACTGTGTCCTATGGCCATAGACGTCTACATACCCGTGTTGTGTGGATGTGTTGTATAATAACCCACTAGATAAGCACCGAAAACATATCTCAAAATCTTATATCAAATTCGGAGCTCAAAAGCTCAAAACCTCATTTCATAAGCCATAATAAGTCATATTCACAAATCCATGGAATCTCATATTCGTAAACATGTACAATAAATCATATTCGAAATCCATAGAAATTCATATATGCAAATCCAATCATTTATAATATTTAGTAAAACGTAAATTCGATAAATCACATAAATTCGATACCGTAAGGCAATTTAAAGAAACCATAAATTCTCCATAAAACATAATATGAAACATGCTCAAATCATGAAATATGATATGCATGCTAGGCTAATATTTTATAAAAACATATAAGTTAAGAAGGGGTCCACTCACAAGTTTTGCTTTGCCCGGAAACCACTCGAACTAGTGAGGATGGTGTCACTTCCCATGGACGCACCTAAGCACAAATATGAACCATTTAGTAAAACTCTACTAAAATTTCATAATTTGTGAAAATGGACAGCGGATTCGGATTCGGCACATCGAAAAACTTAAATGGGGATCTCAGGTTTCTTCACGCGCCGCTGCAAGGCGATGGCCTGGGTGGCCACGTGCCACCGCACGCGCCAAGATGGATTGCCAAAAAAGTCTCTGGTGCCGCCGTGGACGGAGGCGGAGCACGGTACCTTCGACGGAGGTGCATGTGCTCCACGCGTTGGCCTATAAACCCTTCCAGGGAGCCCATGCGCCGACCTAGTGAGCTGGGTTTCAGACGTGGGTCTAGTCGGACCTGGGTCGGATCTGGGCTTGGGTTTGATGGTTTGGGCCTTGGCTATTGGGTTAATAGGTTTGGGCCAGGTAATGGGTTTTTGGATCTGGGTTATGGATTAATGGGTTGGGTCTGGGTTACATGGCCTAAGGGTTTGGGCTGGTTTTGAACTGGGTTTTGGGCTTGTCATGGGTTGCGGGTTGGGTCTTTGGGTTCCTGGATCAAGGGGACCCGGTTTCAGGCTGGAGTCCATGAAGAAGAAAGCCAGAACTTCCCAAGCTTGGATTATTACCAAAACGTAACCAAAACTTGTCATTTAATATACCAAAATGAAGCCCAAAGAGCAAGGAGTCGAAATATACCTTTTGTTTCCTCAACTATGGCCGGAGTTGGCCAAAAAATGGTTTGCAAGTTCCAGCATCCCTCGCCGGAATTTGGACAAGTATTCCCCGAGTTATTCTGCGTTCAAACCTCATTCATTACACCAAAATTTGATGCCACACGACGTAAAACGAAGAGATAGAAGTTTCCCGATGCTTACCCCACGTCGAAGAAGGAAGTTGCTCGTGCGAATGAGAAGGAAGAGAGAAGGGAACCTTTGCACCTAAGATCGCGTCCAGGGGTCAAAAGGGGTGAGGTGAGTGTAGAGGTCCATATGTATAGGTGCGTGTGTATAAGTTGCTCGGCAAGGAGGGATGTGGCAGAGATAGGAGAGGGAGAAATAGTGAGAGGGAGGGAGTTGCAGAGAATATAGGTGAGGAATAAGGAAGAGAGGAAAAGAGTTTCCTACAGAGAAACAAAGAGAGATGGGGAAAATAAAAAGAGAGATAGAGAGAGATAAAGTTCTAGAGAGAGAGAGAGGACACCCCTGAAATGGGGATGGGATCTGCCACATGTCAGCATGGAAGTGGCCCAAAGTAGAAAATATCTCTGCTTGGTTAAATTACCAAAATACCCCTATTATTCTGAGTTTCGTAAAATCTTTGTTCTAGCTCCAAATTCGGTTTTGCTTACGCCCATGCGTTCGTGACAACGAGTACTACGAGGATATGCCATGAAAAAGAGGCTTACGCGACACAACACTATAGTCAACAAAAGTCAACCCTTTTACCTTGAAGGGCATTTTCGTAATTTCACACTTTAAAATTATAAAAATCAAAATATTTGGGGACGGGTCGTTACAATCTACCTCCCTTAAGAAAATTTCATCCCTGAAATTTAAAATAACTCGCTAAATGTAATCTACAAGGAAGAAATCAAGTTAGAGCGGCTGCATAAAAGAGAATGTCATTTCGTCACGATCGGATTGCAATGATTCCTCTTTCTTGCCTCAAAGGTTATACCTTATTCCTTCCTCAATAATATAAAATAGTATAATACTCGTATAAAATTATAAAGTTGAAAATACAAATTACTTTGTAATAACATAAAGTCAAAAATATATACGTAATATAAGATGACGACCAAAAATAGATATATATACTAACGTAGGATTCAAATACTTATACGGAGTTGAAAATTGAAAAAGGAAATAACTCATCCAAAATTTGTAATGGCAAAAATATATATATAAATAAAATAATGTAGTTCAAAAATATTTGCACGGAAAATCAAAACCAAAATGAAAATGGGCATTGTCAAGCAGTCGTCGTGTCACGTACTTTGAGAATGAGTATGTGTGTCACGAGTTGAGTCCAAACCATAACTAACTAGTAACTGCTGCCGTAGACGACAACCTAACAAATAAACCATCGGTATTACAGTTTGCAGCCTGCAACACCGATAACTCATTGTTGTCTCGGTATACAAGTGGGAAGTTCCTAAGGATGCCAAAATACCATTTTGCCCATTATGTGAGAATATGCCTAGATCGTTCGATTCACGCCTCGATTGCGCTGCCGTACTATTCCAGAGTGCACCAATCAGAGCTGCTAGAAGTGTTTTGGCATCCACATGCATACGAACAATAAAGTCATGGAGTGAAGTAGCTAAAAGATGCGTAGAGACGAACACGTCGTAAAGCATTTCTTTCGTGACTAACCGCGATCATTGCTCTCCTGGCCGAGAAGTACAAGATTCAAAACCTATATTAGAAGAACAATCACTCTAACTACTTCCTTTGAATAATGACTGCCGCTTCAAACCATTGACAGAAACTAGCCATACAATCACCAGGCTCGGTACTTGTAGTTCTACCTTCACCACTTCTTTATTAATAGATAGCTCAAACCTCAAAACCTCTTGGAACTTTTCCTTGTTAGTCTAGTAAGCTTGTGAAAAGGTTATGCTCTTAATGTTCCTGTTGATACCGATATGAACTGGGCGCACAATTCAGCCGAGTCGATCCATCGCGAATTCTTCACGGATTTAGCGAGAAACCATACCAAGAAGGCTAAAAGAACACTCAAGAATTTGAGGGTGAAAACAAGTTCATTAAATCTAGAGTACAAGATGTCTGGATTAAATATACAACTTTGATGTTTGAATGCATATAAGTAATTTACTTGATTGGGTAACAACAAATTGAAATGGTTGGACTTAAAAATCTGCTAACTTGGTTTCCTGGTGATCGAGAAATAACGTCATAACAGTAATCGGGAGTTCAGCATAATGTGGGAATATAACAGATTGAAGAGTATTTAGATACCTATGTGTTTTCCTATTGCAATCGTTAGTAATTACAATTGCACAATCTGGGTAATATGCGATGGTGCAATCGTAGGCATTGATATCAATCACCGCCACTAGAGACTTAGCTCATTTTGAGTGAAGATGTAAATAAAAAGTTGCGAAGTTGAACAATAGTATAATGAAAACTAACGAACGAAAATTTGGATTTTCCCACAACTCAAAATTCACAAAATGTCGTTACAATGGTAGCCCTAGGAATATTAGATCACCAGTGGTGAAGATTCGTTCGATATGGTGCTGACTAGGTGACTCAAAGACTGACGATCTCAACTAAAAACCTCAACATCTGAGTGATCCTTCTGGACAGTCTGTCTACTTCAGAAATGACACGAAGAGCAGTAGGGTAACCCAAGGTTAACTAAGATACTTTTTGATATTATGAGGTGAAATTGAAATTACGAACAAAGATGATGCGGACTAAATGTCAGAGAGTCTGAAAAATTCGAGAATGAATAATTCATCCAAATGGTTCAAGGTATAGTCCTAACGGAGTGATGGATAGTACATGGAGTGAGTTGGTCGACAAATATCAAATCTTTACCAAAGTCTCCACGGAGGGGTGTCATCAGGTTTTCAAGCCAGGATGGTAGCGGATGACTCAATATCGTAGATAGGACGGTTCACTTCCTGCTATTCCAACATCGAAATGCCTAAGCATTACTCAATCATACATTATCACGCACAACTACACGTTCGATAGAACATCACCGTAGGATTCGAAATTGATCAACGTCATCGAAGGGTGTAAGAACAATGGTAGAGTAAGGCAACATCTCGAACAAACTGACTTGTTTCCTAACCGAAGATGAGAATTTGGGTTATGGTCCAAGAATCGTTGGCAACTGTCGATAGAAATCGACAAGACCCATGATATTTCACAATTCATGACACTTGAGAAGATTTTTGATTTCCAATTGTCACAACCTTGGATTTGGTAAGGATATCTTCCGCTACGCTCACGCCTCCCAAGAAAGGCATGTAGTTTAAGTAAGGTCGACATTTGAGGAATTTGATACAAAATTGGTTGTTGATGTTTGATAACTGATCGCGTGGTCGAAGTAGACAAGGATATTGTTGGTGAAACAATCACTGAGAAATTTTCTGAGGGTCCAACGAATTCCCTTTGTGGGAACATCAAGCCCGAGAAAGTTGATTCAGTCTGCTCCACAGATACCTACTAACTTCGCTTACAACTGGCACTTTCTAAATTTTCTGCAACACGAAACTTCAAATATCATAAGCGATTTCCCAACAAGTATGCCTCTGCCCGCCATTCCTAAGGAACACATGTCGCAGAGGACCATCATCGTTTCCAATCCTCAATTGATCCCAACTAGACTTTGTACTACAAGATTTCTCTATTTCACATTACTTCAATGTTAATCCGACTCTGCCCGTAATTGTTAGGGAACGCATGACGCAGAGTACTGGTTCAATGTTGAACGTCATTCATCCATTAATTACATCTAACTTGAGGCACAATCCCAACATGAATTTCTAATGCTTCTAATAGGATGTGGCCATTTAGACAGAATAAGGATTGCATAACCGTGCTGAATGACATAAATAAACAGAAGCCATATCATCTAAATGATATCAAGGCCGACACATTACTAGAGTAGGAGAAGATCCTATGTATGCTCTGAATAAACCATGCTTTGATACCAAACTGACACGCCCTAACCTCGATATCCTCACATACTAAGGTATGCACGTGCTGGCCGACACCCGAGGGTGACAAAGCCATTTTAAACATACATACAAATACAAAATAAGTAGTTAGAACGATTATTCCAAAGCAAGAACGTGTTCAGAGAATACAGCTAATTAGAAATAATAGGGAATAATTACTATAAAAAGATACAAGCAAGGGAATGATAGCTACACTAAGAAGACTCGTGGATACCTATGTCAAAATGCCCTGACGCCAAGATCATCTGCCTCGATCCTAACTCCTGAAAGGGCGCAAAAATCGAAAGGTGAGTGGACCAAGTTTATAATAATAATACTAATAATAGGAAAACATTTTATTTCTGAACATACTAGCCCCCTGTTTTGAAAACACATAAATAATACTACATAGTAGGTTTTCTAAAAACCCTAACATGCAATGAAAAACATTCGTAAAACATGTATGTAAAACCAGCGCTCAGAAATGGGAATATTGTCACCTGAAGGCAAATCTATAAAACCTCCGTAAATCACATCAGTGGTGTACTCAATTAGGGGTATCATAGTTACCCGAAGGCAGGACCTGTCCGTCACCCGAAGGTGAAGCTGTACGACACTGGGTTATGCCAGTGAAGAAACCATGGTCTATCACCCAAAGGTGAAGCTATACGACTCCGGGTTACGTCGGAGAAGAGGATATATAACATCACACACCGACACTAGCCTCGGGCTAGTGAAACTGGGGTATATCATCCATATCATCAACTCCTCATTCGCCCGAAGGCAGTACTTGTCCATCACCCGAAGGTAAAGTTATACGACACTAGGTTACGCCAGTGAAGAAACCATGGTCCATCACCCGAAGGTGAAGCTGTACGACTCCGGATTATGCTGGAGAAGAGGTATACACATAATCATCCTCCACTGTGTCCTATGGCCATATACGTGTACATACCGTGTTGTGTGGATGTGTTGTATGATAACCCACTAGATAAGCACTGAAAACATATCTCAAAATCTTATATCAAATCCGAAGCTCAAAAGCTCAAAAGCTCAAAAGCTCAAAAGCTCATTTCATGAACCATAATAAGTCATATTCACAAATCCATGGAATCTCATATTCGTAAACCCATACAATAAATCATATTCGAAATCCCTAGAAATTCATATATGCAAATCCAATCATTTATAACATTTAGTAAAACGTAAATTCGATAAATCATGAATATTCTATAAGGCAATTTAAAGAAACCATAAATTCTTCGTAAAACATATTATGAAACATGCTCAAATCATGAAATATGATATGCATGCTAGGCTAATATTTTATATAAACATATAAGTTAAGAAAGGGTCCACTCACAAGTTTTCCATTGCCTGGAAGCCGCTCGAACTAGCAAGGATGTTGCCACTTCCCATCCACGCACCTAAGCACAAATATGGACCATTTAGTAAAACTCCACTAAAATGTCAGAATTTGGGAAAATGGATGGTGGATTCGGATTCGGCACTTCGAAAAACCTAAGAGGGACCTTGGGTTCCCCCATGTGCCGCCGCAAGGCGACGACCCGGACGGCCAAGCGCCACTGCACTGGCCGAGATGGGTCATCGAAAAGTTGGTTGGAAAAGTCGCTGGTGCTATTGTGGACGGCAGAGGTGCGCGTACTCCACGCGTTGGCCTAGACAGCCTTCCACGTGCTGACCCACGCGTCAACCTAGTGAGCTAGGTTGCGGACCTGGGTCGGATCTGGGCTTGGGTCTGATGGTTTGGGCCTAGGCTATTGGGTTAATGGGTTTGGGCCAGGTAATGGACTTTTAGATCTGGGTTCTGGATTAATGGGTTGGGTCCGGGTTTGGGCCGATTTACATAGCCCAAGGGTTTGGGCCGGTTTTGAACTAGGTTTTGGGCCTGTCATGGGTTGCGGGTCGAGTCTTTGGGTTCCCGGGTCAGGTCGACCCGATTTCAGGCCGGATTCCATGAAGAAGAAATCCGGAGCTTCCTAAGCTCTATCATCGCCAAAACATAACCAAAACTAGTCATTCAATATACCAAAATTAAGCCCGAAGAGCAAAGGGTCAGAATATACCTTTTAATTCCTGGACCGTGGCCAGAGTTGGCCGAAAAATGGTCTGCAAGTTTCGGCATCCCTCGCCGGAATCTGGGCAAGTATTCCTCTAGTTATTCTACATTCAAACCTCATTCATTACACCAAAACACCAAAATTTGATGCCACACGACGCAAAATGAAGAGATAAGAGTTTCTCAATGCTTACCCCATGTCGGAAAGATGAGGAACTCGCCGGAGAAGGAAGTTGCACAGTGAAGGCGTTACTGTGCGAAAGAGAATGAAGAGAGAAGGGAACCTCCGCACTTGAGATCACGTCCAAGGGTCAGAAGGGGTGAAGTGATTGTAGAGGTCAAAATTCATGGATGTTGTGTGTATAAGTTGCTCGGCAATAAGGGAGGTGGCAGAGATAGGAGAGGGAGAAATAGTGAGAGGGATGGAGTTGCAGGGAATAGAGGTGAAGAATAAGAAAGAGAGGAAAAGAGTTTCCCGCGGAGAGATAAAGAGAGAGAAGGAAAATAAAGAGAGAGAGAGAGAGAGAGAGAGAGAGAGAGAGAGAGAGAGTTCTAGAGAAAGAGGGAGAACTCGGGGAGGGAGGACACCCCAGAGATGGGGAGATGATTTGCCACATGTCAGCACAGGAGTCGGCCAAAGTAGAAAATATCTTCGCTTGGTTAAATTACCAAAATACCCTTATTATTCCGAGTTTCGTTAAATCTTCGTTCTAGCTCCAAATTCGATTCCTTTTACACCCATTCGTTTGCGACGACGAGTACTACGAGAATATGCCACGAAAAAGGGGCTTACACGACACGACACGATGGTCAACAAAAGTCAATGTTTTTGCCTCGATGGGCATTTTCGTAATTTCACACTTTAAAATTATAAAAATCAAAATATATGGGGACGGGTCGTTACAATATAGAATAAATATATATTTATCCTTGCATTTGCATGGATAGGATGGCAAATTGCTAATGCCCTGCATTATTGTATTTCACAGAGCTCTTCTTTTGGATTTTTGTGGGAGATTCACAGGTTCGGTTCTCGTAGAAAATGGAGAAGAAGAAGGAGATGAGAGAAAATGACGTTTTGGAGAAATTTGTTATTGTGATCGGAATACGACTGGTACATTACGTGTTTTTATATAAGTGGTGAGAAATTTTTTTTTTAAGTTATTAACTTTTTAACACACATATTCCACCATTTGTATAATGACACATGGTGTACCACCCCGTGTTCCGGTTATATTGAATAATCTCTCGATGTGTCGACTTTTTTAGTTCGCCACGTGTTGGCATATTAAGCCGTTATTCATGGAAAACATATCCCTTCCTCCTAATCCACCAAGTCCGGGGATCCGGGCCATTGAAATTTGATCCAACGGCTAAAGTTATTATAACTTTTAAAGTGGGCCCTTGTTTGTAGCCGTTAGATCAAATTTCAACGGCCTGGATCCCTAAACTTAGTGGATTAGGAGCAAGGGATCCGGAGAGGATCCCTTTCTGTTATTCATCGCAGCCATTGGATAGGAACACATTGTTGCCAGTGATTCAAATTCACTATCTTAATTTATCGAAATGGTTAGTCCATACAATCTTGTCTTTTGCATGGAGCACACAAAAGTCAGGACCATGAATAAAAAGAAAATTACACAAAACTACTTCAATTGTGGTCTAATCACAATCTTATACTTTATGCTTTAAACATTACAATGTCATACCTCATTTATGAATTTGTTGCAATGCCAGACATCCGTTAAATTTTCTGTCAATTTGGTTGTTAAAGGATGACGTGGCAAAAACAAGGCCCTACTCATTTGCCAAGTGGAATAAAATAACAATTATTTAATAATAAACTAATACTTTTTTATTTAACAATTTAAATTAATTATAAAAAAAAAAGTCTCTTCTTCGTTTTTCCCCAGAACCCGATCATCCTCCCCTCATTTCCATTTGCCGCTGGTACACATCCAACCAGATACTCCCCGACGGATGCGCCATCGTACGAAAAAAGGTTCTACTTCTGGTTCTTGGCGGAGACCGACGACTGTGGCAAGGAGAAACATCTTTACCCATTCTTGCACTTTTTGCCTGACTACAACCGTTCCATCTTCGCAAACAACCAGTTATTACAATAGCAACCCGATCGTTAAGGAACTCCCGGGTATGCCCGTCACCAGTGGCGGAGCCAGGAATCATACCACAAGGGATCTTAGTGTAAAAGTCCAAATAAAAATTTAGGATGGAAAAACATATTGAAAATGAAATCATAGTACTTCCATTCATAATTCATAATGGAAACAATATTACAAGCTATAATTGTCCACGATGAGGTTTCATATTTTGAAAACGAAGCATTATAGCTTCATTTTCAATACAAGCAAAAATATCTCTCTCAATATAAACAAGCAAGCTATCACTCAACCATTGATCTCCCATTTTGTTCCTATGTGGACCCTTAACAATATTCATGAAAGAAAATGCTCTTTCCACTGAAGCAGTTGCAACTGGTAAAACTAAAGACAATGTAATGAGCAAATATACATAATTGAATACTTGATGCATCATTGTCTCCACCATTTTTTTTGCAAGATCACCAATCCCTTCCAATTGAGAGAAATCACTACTGGAACACACATAATGAATATAAATCTCAAGTTGATCTTCAAGTGCCAAACGATCCTCATCCGAAAAGTCTTGAGGATAAAATTGAGTAAGATGAAGTAACTTTGGTTTATCAAAAGCTACAAATGAATCTTTCGGACTCAAACATGCCAAACAAATAAGCAACTCGGTATTTACCTCATTAAAGCGATCCTCTAACTCCGTAATTTGCTCATCAATGACATAAATAAAGAGCTCCACACGATAATGATAACGATTTGTCTTTATTGGAGCATTACGCCTTGACCTCCCTGGAAGTATAAATGCCTCTTCCATGTTAGGAACATCAATATGATGTTTTTCACAAAAAGAAGATACTTCATCAACCAATGCATCAAACCCATTATTCCTCATCCAATGTAGCTTTTCCTTGCATGATTTCACTAAAGCCATTGCATTCACAATTTCTTGATCTTTCCTTTGCAATGCTTGTGACAAATCATTTGTGAGTCCCAATATGACTTTCATCAAGAAAAGGTGAAACACAAACTCAAAAGTACGTATTTCTCTCATTAACTTATTTGCTTCACCTGCACTTTCATTGGGATTATCATCAATAACCATTTGAAGCACATGAACCACAGATGAAAACATGGAAATGATGCTAATCAAGGTACCATAGTGTGAGTTCCATCGTGTGTCACCGGCACGTTTGAGACTTGTTTCTTCATTTAAGCCTCGCCCCGTTATAAGACAATCATTTTCAAAAGCTATCACAAACACTTCTTGAAGTTGTTGTCTAAGTAAATCACGCCGCTTACAAGATGCTCCAACATGATTAACCACGCTATTAGCTGTTGCAAAAAAAAGAGGCAATGTCTATATTCTTCTTTGCTACGGCAACAAGAGCTAGTTGAAGTTGATGAGCAAAGCAATGAACATAATATGCACAAGGTTGTTCTCTCAATATCTTTGTTTTAAGACCATTCAACTCACCTCTCATATTGCTAGCACCATCATAACCTTGTCCTCGTAGCTTGGAAATCCTCAAACCGTTGCGAGAAAAGAATGTGTCAATAGCATCCTTTAGTGAACTTGAAGTAGTCTCGGTAACATGTTGAATACCCACAAATCTTTCAATTACATGCCCGTTGTCATCCACATAACGCAACACCATAGCCATTTGCTCTTTCACCGACACATCACGTGCTTCATCCACCAATATTGAAAAGAATCTATCTTTTAGACCATCCATGAAAGCATCAAGTGTTTCAAGGGCACATGAATTCACAATTTCTTTTTGAATGCAAGGAGCTAGTAATTTGAGATTCCCCAGAGCATTTTCCAGCACAACTTCTCTAACTTTATCATCATTATCTGCAAGGAATTGCAATAGCTCCAAGTAATTTCCCCTATTGCTTGAAATGGCACTTTCATCATGGCCACGAAAAGCAAGACCTTGTCGCAATAAAAACTTAGTGCACTTGATTGATGCATTCAAGCATGTGCGATAAGCCTTACGAGCTTGGTCGGAGTGTTTGCTCACTGCCGTTTCAATATGTGTAGCTTGATTCATCAAATTTGTAGCAGCTTCTCTAGCCTTATTATGAACACTCCTAACCGGTCCAACATGCATCTTAAATCTTTCTCTCCCTTTCTTCCAAGTCTTAAATCCATCTCTAGTGAAAGCTTCACTACCCACTTGTTCAAAATTGGATTTAAAGAGATAGCAATAGAGACAAAATGCCGCATCTTTAGATATACTATACTCCAACCAATCAAACTCATCAAACCATTAGGGAATGAAGCGTCGATTAATTCCCGACATAGTAGTTATTGGGAAATTATGACCTCTAGGTTGACAAGGTCCTTTTTGTCGATATGATCTTCGGACCTCATCTCTCATATTAGCATCATAATCTGTCATTCGAGTTCTTAATCCAGGATCTGCTTGAAGATTACCCAAAACACCATATAACTGACTTTGTCTTGAACTTGGAGTTCTTGAACTACCAACAGTATTTGAACTATCAACATTATTCGAACTACCCGAACCCGATGATGATTTTCTCTTAAAAAACCGTTCCATAATAATTCTACATATACAAAATATTCAAAATAAATACTCACAATATAAACAAACCATCAACATAATCAAAATAAATATGAATTGGATTTCAATTAAATTAAACTGTAAAATGGAAAGAAAAAAAAATTATAGTGTCGTTCCATTAAGTAAACTATACTAATATGCATAATAACTAATCCAACCAAGCCAACAATTCAATTAATCAATACCAATTAGCATACAAATTATTCAATAAATAAAAATTCAATTCAACTAATCATATGAATAATTGTATACATTATGTAATAATTCAATTAATTAATTGAATATGATAATCAACAACCAATAACCAACTTAGTGCATTACCATATGAATATGATACAAATTATTTAAGAATTCAAATTTTAATTTTCACCATAAAAATTAATTTCATATCAATAATCAACAACCAATAATCAACTTAGTGCATTTCCATATGAATATGATTCTATTTCTATAGCAATTAAATAAAATTTGTATTAAATAATTATTTAGGGTTACGTAGGGATTTTAAATTTACCTTTGAAGTTTGAAGTTTGAAGGTTGGCTGAGGCTCAGCTCAGTGGCTGGAGGACTGGAGTGAGATTGTGAGACAGTGAAAGTGAGAGGAAAGCTGGCTCCGTCCGTTGCTACTCTTTCTGGGATTTGGGGGAGCTGCTCTCTGTAATTGGGCTGAGAGAGTAAAGAAGGTTGAATGGGGGACTCACGGTCCCCCCACCCCCGCACCTTATTATTTTTTTTTTCAAAACGGATGAAACAACGCCGTTTTGGTTTATAATTTTTAAATTTTTTTTACCAGGTCCAAAACGACGTCGTTTTGGCCTGGTTGAAAAAAAAAGAAAAAAAAGAAAATAGCAATCTTCAGATTGCAGATTGCCCAGAAAAAACAAAGGACTGAACCAGGTTTTCTGGCGAGGCACACGCGAAGGGAGTAGCGAAGAGCTGGGTCCAGTGGTGTTTCCTGGAGAGGGGAGTGGCAGCCGCCACTCCTCGCCCTCACATCACGTGGCTTCGCCACTGCCTGCAAGCGAACTCTTTCTTCTTGTTTCAGACATTTCGTCGACCACGTGGTGTGCAGCTCCAAGAGGTCGCACCAGCAGCTCCAAGGGGTCGCACCAGCAGCTCCAAGGGACCTCTAAGGTTATTTCCATGGCTTCCAAGGGGTCGTGCGACCCCATTGACCCCACTGTGGCTCCGCCTCTGCCCGTCACCATCAAGCGGAACTACCCAGTACGAGGTCCTCCGTCCTCCTCCCGCTCAGAATGAACGGACTCCCAAATTATTCGCCAACAACTTTTTCCTCCCAAAAACTGCTGATAAATTGGGAAATTTGGAGATTTCGGCCCCAGGTGTGAAGGGGTTCTGGGGGAGAAAGAAGGGGAGGAAGAACATGCTATGGGGAAAAAGGAAGAAGAGAGATTTTTTTTTGTTTTGGTTTTTAATTAATTTAAATTGTTAAATAAAAAATTATTAGTTTATTCCACTTGGCAAATAATGAGTGGGCTCTGTTCTTACCACGTTATCATTTAAAGCTAAATTGACAGAAAATTTAACGGGAGTCTGACATTGCAACGAATTCATAAGTTGAGGTATGACATTGCAATATTTAAAACATGAGGTATGAGATTGTGATTTGACCCATAACTAAGGTAGTTTTGTGTAATTTACTCATAAAAAATAAAAAAAATAAAAAAAATCTGTTTGGAAAGTTAACATCAGTACCTCAAAATACTCAAAACACGATTTAAATAAGCCCAAAACTATTATCTGTGATTTGTTTTTCTTTCGGTAAAACGTGTTATTTCTATACGAGCAGATGTTTAGAAAGATTACTTTGTAACATACTACAAGTAGTTTGCTACGGTACTTATAACAAAGTTAAGCACTCCAATCAATTAGCTAGAATTAGTGACAGAGTTAGGATTTGTATAATTTACTCATAAAAAAAATAAAAAAAAATAAAAAATCTGTTCTGGAAGGTTAACATCAGTACCTCAAAATACTCAAAACACGATTTAAATAAGCCCAAAACTATTATCTGTGATTTGTTTTTCTTTCAGTAAAACGTGTTATTTCTATACGAGCAGATGTTTACAAAGATTACTTTGTAACATACTACTAGTAGTTTGCTACGGTACTTATAACAAAGTAAAGCACTCCAATCAATTAGCTAGAATTAGTGACAGATTTAGGATTTGAGTATTGCGGAGTTCCATTGTTGAAGGTCTAAGGTTTAAATGAAAACAGAGTGCGAAACGCATAACAAATGGCTTGTTTTATTAACAATTCATATGTTGTTAAATACATCCCACATACTTATTATACTACACATTTGCTTTGCAAATCAAATTTATCCTAATATACTCCACGTACTTTCCCATAATACTTTAACACCCCACACTCTTAGCATATCTACACCCCATATTTTTTACATATGCTCTACACTCTTCACATCTTAGATGCAAATACATATTTTATGTTTTTATTTATGTTTTTTACACCCACACTCTTCACATCTTCGAATTATGAGGTAGTTTGTGACAGCCCGTCCCGGGAAATTGTTTTTTAAAAATGTGAAAAGACAGAAATACCCTCGGACGTTGAATGATGTGTGTGTGATATGATTTGGTCTAATTATTTGGGATGGGTGACCCAATTAGAACTAAGATTTTTCTTAGTTTGGGTTGGTGGCTTTAGGACCACACACAAATACCCATACACCTTTCACTCTCTCTCCTCTCCTGTGTTCTCTCTCTTTCTCTCTCGGATTCACTCCCTCTCTCTTCTCTCTTGTACGGACGACACCCAAAACCCTTTGAAACTTCACAGATTGTGGTCAAAGAAGGCACCATTGTGTTCGTTAAGCTCAGACGAGTTGATTGGTACCCATTTCAGGTAAGGATACCTTCGAAAACCCTAGTTTCTCATAACCTCCGACATGCACACGTAATTATGGATGTTTTTGGAAATTTCAAGCTCACAGGGAGCTTAAGGAGGTCCTAAGGAAGCTCGGAGTGTGTCGTTTGATGGTTTTGGACGTCGGGATCGTGAATTTCAAGCTTGGCCGGATTTTGTGGAATTTCCCCGGTGAGATCCCGTGACTTTTAGAGCTTCAAATTAGTATGAATGTGTTCTACAAGTTAAGAGCTTCATTTTGATATATAAATTGCATGAAATTTGGATGAAAAACGAGTGAGAATATTCCTGACGCCGTTAGTTAAGTCTTGGAATATTCCTGACGGCGTTAACTGACGCCGTCAATGTGACAGTCACGTGGCCACGTGTGGGGGGCGCGTAGGTCCGTGCACTCGTTGGCGCGTGAGGGCCTGTGGGAAGGTGAAAAATTATTTTAAAAATATGGGGATGTTCCTAAGATTGTGTAGATCACTGTGGTATATTTATATACCCAAATTGAGCAAAGTATGAGAAGTTATTAGCTAGAATAGTATATGTGCTTAAAATAACGTTGTTATAGCTATTTCTCATATAAGTGAGACTTATTCGGAGGACGAGCGTAGCCAGGCTAGACATGGGGATTATGACCCGACTATATATCAGTGAGTAAGCAGTTATTTTCAGTATATATATATATATATATATATATATATATATATATATATATATATATATATATATATACAGACACACACACACACACACACTTGACGTTTGTCCCAGAAAACGTATTTAAAGGAAATGTGTTTTAAATGTCATGCCATACTTGCATCATATTTTAGTATATGCATTATCATAATTATGCATATTGTTGCATGGTGCTGCGGAGGTCCAGGTAAGCCCCAGGTGAGTACATTATGTTGGTAATGATTATAAGATGTGATGATGATGATGATGAGATATAATAGAGCTCATAATCTGCACCCCGGTGTTAGTGCTCCCGCCCAGAGTTAGGGGCATAGCTTCACATGATCATTCACCTCTCGCACCAAACGCTCACCTTGGATCCAAGATAGGTGCATAGCCTGTCGTATAGACCATTTTAAGTGGGTTCGACTTGTAGGTGACCCGCGATTAGCGCATAGCCTTCATGTGATTGTAGCACTTGAGCGTATTCATTTATACAACTAGCTTGTTGGTCAGACCACGTGAGGTGGTACCGACTTGTGTGCAGATATGTATACATATGATGAAATATGAGATTGAGATACGATTGAAATGAGCTTTAGTTTCTGCTGTATAGATCACGTCAGGTGACTTCGGCTAGCAGATGATTTATATTGAATTGCATCACCTGGCTTACTATTTGATATATTGTGATGTTGGGCATAACATATACATGGCATACATTTAAATATGAATCTCGATATACTGAATATGATTTGAGTTATATTTACATATTCTATTTTCTGGGAAAACTATACTTGTTTTACGGCGAGGGGTTAGTATGTTCAAGGAAAAAAAGAAAAGAAAAAGAAAAGTAAGGTTTTCTTATAAGTGTGGTTTTACTGACCCACTCAGCTTTGCTTTGGCCCCTCCAGGTATTAGGTAGCTTTTGTTGGTGGCTCACGAGGATTCTGGTGGAAGTTCTGACAGTACATTATCCATGTAGGAATCTTGGATACTGTTTATTTTAGTAATTCCTATGCTTGACTGCACTTAGACTTAATTATGCCCTGAAAGTGTATTAACACTTAATTCCTTTCTAGCCATTTTGGATGTTTGGTTTTTATTCATTGGTAATTTCTATATCTTAACGCTTCCGTATTGTGCTTATGGTTACGTCACTCTCATGTGACGGCCAGCATGCCTCGATCTTGGTCGGGGTGTGTCAGTTTGGTATCAGAGCCTAGGTTGCAGTCCTGCATATTTTATGAACTTCCCTAATTAATTTTGATGTCTTCTGTCAGAACTATGCCGCCTCGTAGAGAGCCACGTCGTTCAGTTGAGCCTAATTTTCCTGATATTTCTTAGTTGGGGGAAGCTATTGCTAATGCCCTTCAGTCTGTAATTCGCCCTTCTCAAAGAACTCCTCTGGAGTCTGTGTATAATTTGAAGTTGCCTCAGTTTATGGGTAATGAGGGACTTGGAGAGGCAGAAAAGTGGTTACAAAAGGTTGAGAAGACGTTCTTGGTTATGCACATTAAAGGAAACCCACCCGAGAATAGGTGGGTTGAGACTACTACTTGGTTTTTAGGTCCAGAATCTGCATCTTGGTGGGGCCAGAAAACTTTTGGACGACCACCTACGGAGATTGCTGATTGGCAAAATTTTAAACGGGCATTTAATAAGAGATTCATTCCTCCAACATATCTGGATCGGAAGAAGCAGGAGTTTACTAATCTGAAGTAGGGAAAGCTGTCTACTAATGAGTATTATAGAAAGTTCACAGATTTGTCCCATTATGATCCAGAAGTTGCTACCAATCCAGTTAAGATGCTTCATCATTTTAAGCTTGGTACTAAGAAGAAGTAGCGTTCTATGGCTACTATATCAACCTGTGACACTTATCAGGAGTTCTATGAGATTTTGTTGAGAGTAGAAGACTCAGAAAATTTGCCTAGCGATAGTGAAGAGGAAGAAGGTAATCAGAAGAGAGATGATAAGGGTAAAGGCCAGTATTCTCAATGACCTCGCAAGACCCAGAGTTTTAAAAGAAGTGGTGCAAGCTCAAGTTCTTCCAGTGGAGGTTTTAGTACCACGGGCCCAAAGTGAGGAGGTAGACTTTCCGGAGGCCCTAGAATTCAGAGGCCAAGGGATTCAGGTGGTGCTAATGTTCCCTTATGTCGAAGATGTAATAATCGACATTTTGGAGAATGTCGTCAAGGTAGCAGTGGATGCTATACCTGTGGACAGATGGGGCATTTAACTAAGTATTGCCCTCAAAATCAGCAAAGGCCTCAGCAGCCACAGCAGCCTCTTATGCCACTGCTAAGGCAGACTCAGCGATTTTCAAAATCAAGTGGTTATGCTCAGACAGGTCGTGGTGGTGCTTACCACTATCAGGGAGATCCAGTTCCTTGTGCCCTTGGACAGTATCAATACCCTCAAGATTCTTATTAGCAAGGTGGCTATGGTCAGCACTCATGAGGATATATACCTTATCAACAGGGTGATTATAGCCAATACTTGGCTGATGGGTCACAGTGGCATTCTGGAGGACAGCCACACTACATTGATGTTGCTACTAGCAGTGCATGATCGTCTAGGCAGCATAGTCAGGCAGGTCAGGGATGCAATGCTCAAGGCCGTGGTGTTCATGCTAGCAGAGGTAGAGGAGGAAGGCAGCCAGCTCAGGGACATGTTAACAACATCTCACTTCAGAATGCTCAGAACAATCTTGAATTGATTATGGGTACATTAAATGTTCTCGGTCATTATGCTAAAGTGTTGATTAATTGTGGTGCTACGCATTCTGTAATGTCTCATACATTTGCTCAGTTGACTCAACCTCAGTCTACACCCCTTGAATATGAGTTAGAATTTGCAATGCCTAGAGGGGAGAAGTGTTATGTAGATAGTGTTTATCTTGGATGTCCCGTTGTAGTAGAGGATGTGTTTATGCCAACTAATCTTACTCCATTAGGCATTGTAGATTTTGATGTGATTTTGGGCACAAATTGGTTACATTATAATCGTGCCAAAATTGATTGTTATGGGAAGACAGTGACTTTCCATCGTCCTGGATTGCCTGAAGTTAAGTTTGTAAAGGAACGTAGTAGAGTAAGGCATGGTGTTATTTCAGCTGTGAGAGCCAATAGATTGTTGAATAAAGGTTGTCAAGGTTACTTGGCTCATGTGGTATTAAATGATGATAATCCTTCGAGTGTGGAGAATGTTCGAGTAGTCAGACATTTCTCTGACGTTTTCCCTGATGATTTACCTGGATTACCGCCAGATCGTGATGCGGAGTTCACCATTGACTTACTTCCAGGTACATATCCTATTTCTTTAGCTCCTTATCGAATGGCTCATGCGGAGTTAAGAGAATTAAAGATTCAGTTACAAGAATTGGTTGATAAAGGTTTCATTCAACCTAGTACATCGTCATGGGGAGCTCCAGTCTTGTTTGTCCGAAAGAAAGACGGAACTTTGAGGTTGTGCAATGATTATCGGCAGTTGAATAGGGTAACCATTAAAAACCGTTATCCATTGTCGCATATAAACGACCTATTTGATCAACTTAAAGGTGCTTGTGTGTTCTCTAAGATTGATTTGAGGTCAGGCTACTATCAGCTAAAGATCAGGAGTGATGATGTCCATAAGACGGCTTTTAGAACTCGTTATGGTCATTACAAGTTTTGTGTAATGCCATTTGGATTGACGAATGCACCAGCAACTTTTATGGGTTTGATGAATAAGGTATTTCAGCAATACTTGGATAGATTCATCATTGTTTTTATTGATGACATTCTGGTGTATTCTAAGTCGAAAGCAAATCATACTCGACATCTCACTCTAGTACTAAAGAGATTGAGGGAGCATCGGTTGTATGCTAAGTTTAGTAAATGCCAATTCTGGTTAGATCAAGTGGCATTCTTGGGACATGTGATATCAGCCCAAGGTATACAGGTAGACCCTCAGAAGGTAGCAGCTGTAGAGAATTGGGAACAGCCACGAACTGTCACCGAGGTACGAAGTTTACTTGGTTTAGCAGGTTATTATCGACGGTTTGTTAAAGATTTTTCAGTCATCGCTTTACCACTTACAAAGTTGACGAGAAAGGAAGTTAAATTCGAATGGAATGGTGATTGTGAGCAGAGTTTTCAGCAGCTTAAGTATTATCTCACTCATGCTCCTGTTTTAGCACTTCCTGATGATAGTGGGAACTTCTAGATTTATAGCGATGCTTCTTTGAATGGCTTGGGATGTGTCTTGATTCAGCATGGTAGGGTGATTGCTTATGCTTCACTTCAATTAAAGCTTCATGAAAAGAATTACCCTACTCATGATTTGGAGTTAGCAGCCATCATCTTTGCTTTGAAGATCTAGAGACATTATCTTTATGGTGAGAAGTGTAAGATCTTTATATATCACAAAAGTCTTCAGTATATCTTTACCCAGAAAGAGCTTAATCTTAGGCAACGGAGGTGGTTAGAGTTGCTTAGTGATTATGATTGCACGATTGAGTATCACCCTGGATGTGCTAATGCAGTGGCTGATGCTTTGAGTAGGAAATCCCAAGGTCGAATCAGTGTTTTGTATGCTTCTTGTGTTCCTCTTCTTGTAAAATTGAGGTCTACTGGAGTGAAATTGGAATTGGAAGAACAAGAAGAAGCTGTTGCTTACTAGTTTCCAAGTTAGGCCTATTTTGATTATTTAGATACTTGAAGCCCAGATGAATGATGAGGAAATTCAAGAATTAATTCGATTAAGGAATCAAGGAAAAAAGAAAGATCTCCGAATTCGAGATTCGGATGGCATGCTTATGCAAGATAGTAAGATGTATGTGCTGAATAATGAGGAATTAAAGAAAGAAATTTTAGATGAAGCGCATATTTCGGCATATGCCATGCATCCAGGAGGTACTAAGATGTATCATACCATACGACCATCTTATTATTGGTCAGGTATGAAGATAGAAATTGCAGAGTATGTTAGTAGATGTGCTATTTGCCAACAAGTGAAAGCTGAAAGGAAGAAGCCTTTTGGGTTAATGCAGCCACTTCCCGTTCCACAGTGGAAATGGGAAAATATTACTACAGATTTTGTGTACAAGCTTCCTTGTACACGGAATGGTTATGATGGTATTTGGGTGATTGTAGATTGGCTTACCAAGTCAGCGCATTTTATTGCAGTAAGGGAAAAATATTCTTTGAACAAATTAGCTGAGTTGTTCTTATTGAAGGTGGTGAAGTACCATGGAGTTCCTGTGAGTATTATTTTAGATCGAGACCCCAAATTTACTTCTAAGTTCTGGGTAGCTTTTCAAGAAGCTCTTGGCACGAGATTGCTTTATAGTATAACATATCATCCTCAGACAGATGGTCAATCAAATAGGACAATTCAGACTTTGGAAGATATGTTAAGATCTTTTGTGATGTAGTTTGGTGATAGTTGGCATAATAAGCTTGATTTGATGGAGTTTGCCTATAACAACAGTTACCATTCGAGTATTGGTATGGAACCATTTAAGGCACTTTATGGCAAGGCATATTAGACTCCGTTATGTTGGTCAGAGGTAGGCGAGCGAGTGTTGGTGGGCCATGTGTTAGTAGAGGAAACTACTCAGAATGTTCAGGTGATTAAGACTAATCTGAAAGCGGCCCAAGATCGCCAGAAGAGTTTAGCTGACAGACATGCTACTGACAGGGTGTACAATGTGGATGATTTAGTGTTTTTGAAGCTTTCACCATGGAAATACGTGGTACATTTTGGGAAGAAGGGTAAGTTAAGCCCTAGATACATTGGACAGTATCGGATTACCGAGCGAGTTGGTGAGGTTGCTTACAGGCTTGAGTTGCATTTTGAATTGTCTAAGGTGCATAATGTGTTTCATGTTTCGATGCTTCGACACTATGTCTCAGATCCTTCACATGTGATATCTCCTCAACCTTTGGAAATTAATCCGGATTTGACTTATGACGAGGAGCCAGTGACTATATTGGATAGGAAAGAAAAGGTTCTGAGAAATAAGACTATACAATTGGTTAAAGTATTGTGGAAGAATCATTCAGTGGAAGAAGCTACTTGGGAGACAGAGGATCGGATGAGAGATATGTACCCAAGATTGTTTTATGAGTATTAGTGGATGGCATTGTGTGTAAATTTCGAGGATGAAATTTCTATAAGGAGGGTAGGTTGTGACAGCCCGTCCCGGGAAATTGTTTTTTTTAAAATGTGAAAAGATGGAAATACCCTCGGACGTTGAATGATGTGTGTGTGATATGATTTGGTCTAATTATTTGGGATGGGTGACCCAATTAGAACTAAGATTTTTCTTAGTTTTGGTTGGTGGCTTTAGGACCACACACAAATACCCATACACTTTTCACTCTCTATCCTCTCCCGTGTTCTCTTTCTTTCTCTCTCGGATTCACTTCCTCTTTCTTCTCTCTTGTATGGACGACACCCAAAACCCTTTGAAACTTCACAGATCGTGGTCAAAGAAGGCACCATTGTGTTTGTAAAGCTCAGACGAGTTGATTGGTACCCATTTCAGGTAAGGATACCTTCGAAAACCCTTGTTTCTCATAACCTCCGACTTGTGCACTGTATATGCACACATAATTATGGATGTTTTTGGAAATTTCAAGCTCACAATGAGCTTAAGGAGGTCCTAAGGAAGCTCGGAGTGTGTCGTTTGGTGGTTTTGGACATCGGGATCGTGAATTTCAAGCTTGGCTGGATTTTGTGGAATTTCCCCGGTGAGATCCCGTGACTTTTAGAGCTTCAAATTAGTATGAATGTGTTCTACAAGTTAAGAGCTTCATTTTGATATAAATTGCATGAAATTTGGATGAAAAACGAGTGAGAAATCAAAGTTTTAAAAATCCCCAGTTTTTCGGCGAAGGCGATGGTCGCCGGAGTCCAAGGGTTAAAGACGACGGAATATTCCGTCGAGTCTGACGAAATATTCCAACGCCGTTAGTTAAGTTTAACAGTTACCGTTAGGATTTGACGGAATATTCCTAACGGCGTTAATTGACGTCGTCAATGTGACTGTCACGTGGCCGCGCATGGGGGGCACGTAGGTCCGTGCACTCGTCGGCGCGTGAGGGTGCGTGGGAAGGTGAAAAATTATTTTAAAAATATGGGGATGATCCTGAGATTGTGTAGATCACTGTGGTATATTTATATACCCAAATTGAGCAAAGTATGAGAAGTTATTAGCTAGAATAGTAAATGTGCTTAAAATAACGTTGTTATATCTATTTTTCAGTATATATATACACACACTTGACGTTTGTCCCAGAAAACGTATTTAAAGGAAATGTGTTTTAAATGTCATGCCATACTTGCTTCATATTTTAGTGTATGCATTATCATAATTATGCATATTGTTGCATGGTGCTGCGGAGGCCTAGGTAAGCCCCAGGTGAGTATATTATGTTGGTAATGATTATAAGATGTGATGGTGATGATGATGAGATATAATAGAGCTCATAATCTGCACCCCGGTGTTAGTGCTCCCGCCCAGAGTTAGGGGCATAGCTTCACATGATCGTTTACTTCCCGCACCAGACGCTCACCTTGGATCCAAGATAGGGGCATAGCCTGTCGTATAGACCACTTTCAGTGGGTTCGACTTGTAGGTGACCCGTGATTAGCGCATAACCTTCATGTGATTGTAGCACTTGAGCGTATTCATTTATACACCTAGCCTGTCGGTCAGACCACGTGAGGTGGTACCGACTTGTGTGCAAATATGTATACATATGATGAAATATGAGATTGAGATACGATTGAAATGAGCTTTAGTTTCTGCCGTATAGATCACGTCAGGTGACTTCAGCTAGCAGATGATTTATATTGAATTGCATCACCTGGCTTACTATTTGATATATTGTGATGTTGGGCATAGCATATACATGGCATACATACAAATATGAATCTCGATATACTGAATATGATTTGAGTTATATTTACATATTCTATTTTCCGGGAAAACTATACTTGTTTTACGGCGAGGGGTTAGTATGTTCAAGGAAAAAAAGAAAAGAAAAAGAAAAGTAAGGTTTTCTTATAAGCGTGGTTTTACTGACCCACTCAGCTTTGTTTTGGCCCCTCCAGGTATTAGGTAGCTTTTGTTGGTGGCTCACGAGGATTCTGGTGGAAGTTCTGACAGTACATTATCCATGTAGGAATCTTGGATACTGTTTATTTTAGTAATTCCTATGCTTGACTGCACTTAGACTTAATTATGCCCTGAAAGTGTATTGACACTTAATTCCTTTCTAGCCATTCTGGAAGTTTGGTTTTTATTCATTCGTAATTTCTATATCTTAACGCTTCTGCATTGTACTTATGGTTACGTCACTCTCATGTGACGGCCAGCATGCCTCGATCTCAGTCGGGATGTGTCATAGTTTCTATGTTGTCTCTCCTCCCTTTGAAAGAATGAAGATTTTAAATTTGAAGGTCCATTTATCTGCAAATCCATTCCCAACTTCAGCCTTGGATTGAAACCTTAAACATTTTTTTAGGCTATTGCTATCGCATCTTGTGTTCGTGACTGTTGGCCTGTTCTTACAATCTTATCGACTTCCTTGCGTTTACAATGGGCCTTTGTAAGTGCTATATTGAATTCTGTTAGTAGGAAGGTTGATCTTGCAAAAAATAATGTACACTTACGAGGATCGTAGATTATTTTTCATATTTTTCTAAAACGTCGATTTTATGTTCCATTTTGTAAAAAAATAATAAAAAAATAAAAAAATAATAAAAAAAATAAAAAAATTCAATCAATGTATTTGTAGATGTATTGGTTAGAGTTTTGTTATAAGATGAGTGGTTTTGAGAGCTAAAGAAGATAAAATAATCTTGGGATATACACGTTAAAACTGATTTGAGGTATATTTTAGAATTTTTCCACGTTAAAATTGATCTGGGGTATATTTTAGATTTTTTTTTAATTCTTTTAAGAATCTTATGTGGTTGAAATTACCATTGTATACTAGGGGTATATAAATGATGTTTTTCATCAATTTTGCATTGGCATCTTTATATAATTTGTTTCTACACAATTTCCTTGCTCTCTCTTCTCTCTCTATCACATTCATACAATTTCTTTCTAATTATTTCTAAGGGAATATAATTTGGTTTTGCTAATCAAATATTCAATACTTTGTTCTATCTTGAAAATGATTTGCCAAGAACCCTTTAGCAAACTCATCCCAGTGGGAGCAAATAACACTTTAAATAAATGAATCAAGTCGTACTTCAAAATCATTTTTCAAATTTTTCTCTATATTTCTACATTTATTCCAGCATTTGGGGAGTGCATTTTGTTCTGGAGAATTTGTTTGGCTTGCAGGGGATCATGAGTTTCAATTGTACGAGTGTGAGAGGGTAAAAGAATCAAGAATGCATGGAATCCAAACTTTGGTTTGTATTGCAACTTCAAGTGTGGTGCTTGAATGGCTTATTTGGATGTGATCAAGCAAGATTAGGGTCTTGTTTGATTAATAGTATTAACTTGATCAAAACTTAAAGAAGCAAAATTGGGGTCATCATTTTAATAGTGTGATTAACATTATTAATCTTGATGTTGTTGTCCTTGAATTTGCACTCAAGTTCTGTAAACACATCACCGAAACTTCTCGTTTGATTTTGCACATGGGACGGATTCACCTTGTAAAAAACTGGCAAAACTAGTTGTTGCTTTGATCTCTACATTGAAGAATTTTGACGAGCTCGTCAAAGCACCATCTTGAAGATGCATAGGATTTAGAGAATATATATGACTATAGAAATCTTGACTCTTCAATTGCTTGGAGGAGTGCTGGTGATGTTTCTTCTCCCTTTGTAAGTGTTGGAAATATTGGCAATGTGGATGCTACTTCTCCTACAACAAATCACATTAGATAAATATTAGTATATGATAATTCTCATTGCTACAATTATATACATAAAAATGAACAAAATAAGATAAAATACTTATCTTTGGTAGGTAGAGAACGCTCTTCGTCGATCCTTGATTAGAACAATATTTTAGGTTGAGGCATGTAAGTTCACTATCCTTAAGAGTAGATTTCGCCCCTCTAAGACAATGCTCGGTGTAGCAGGTTATGACGTCCTACCCTACAAAATACAACAACCTACGATCCTTGTAAGTGTACACTTGCAATACTTGGACGATATCACTTGGAAGAATGAAGGAACCAATAATGGATAGATGGCAAAACTAGGAGCTCATTTTAGAAAAAGGAATAGATGATAATATATATAAGAAATCAAAATGGTGTAAAACGTTATACTAAATAATTGTCCAATGGGTTAATCAAGTAGGAATCTTCAAAGATAAAATGTGATTTAAGAGCCCCAACATTATAACTCCTTTAATGCGTCAGTTTTGGTTTGCAAATAAAATTGAAATTAAGATCAAAAGAAATCATTAAGAATGATATTAACATGACTAATGAATTGCTTTAACTGATGAGTTGTATTTTGAAATACCCAATCAAATATCCAACAATCCCCAACATATTTCAAAATACAAATTGAATCACCAAAAGGGAATTTGAGAATCACAAGTTTAAAGAGGACAAGGAAGTACCAAAGGAAAATGAGAATTCAATGCATCAGAACTGGTGTCTTTTGGACTATGAACCAGCCTTAGGACAAGGTAGCCGTAACTCATAGAAATTTAGTGAAAATTAAATTTTCTATGAACCAAGATTTCTTTGTGTGAATCATAGGACTAACCACCCACATTGAATCCTCGGAACACTACAAGAATAGTGATTATTAGGGGCGGTGGATTAGGGGTGGATATAAGAATTTGTCCCTATTAATCTTTATTAAGGGCAGAAATATAGATTTGTCTCTATTACTTGTAATAGAGGCGAAACGATAAACGCCCCTATTAATGTTACTACTTTTAGGGGCAAAAAAAGCCACATCTACAAAATTTAGTTATTAGGGGCGGATAAATGACCCTCTAATATATATATTTTTAACTTATTCAGTTTTTTTAATTTAATAGTTTAAATTAGGGGCATTTATCTTCTTATATTTAATTTTTTTTCTTAATTATTAATCAAATAAATAAGAAAGTTATCATAACCCTAATTCTAGGATAACCAACACGCACATTCCCCATATTTCTCTTTTGATCTTCTTTCACGGCACAAACTCCTCATCTCCAATTTTCTTGTACGTTCCTTCATATTCTTTTCTTCATCTCCATTTTCTTAGTTGATTCATAGCTCTCCATTTTTTTTGTTTCTTCATATTCTTCTTCTCATCTCTATTTTTCTTGTTCCTTCATATTTTTATCCGTCTTCTTCATTTTTTTTCTTTTCGGATCTGATATTGTTTTCTCTTCATCTCTATTTTTCTTAATTTTCTACCCTTCAATATTCCCTTTGATGAGTCTAAGAGAGCGGAAGAGTGATTTAAAAAGGTTCGTAGTAGAGAAAAAAATAGCTTTATTTAGTTTGATTGAAGTTTTTTTTTTCCCTCTCAAACTGTTGTTTTGCAGGTAAATTTGATGATGGGGTGCGAAAAATTTGAAGTGAAATTCGTTAGGTTGTTCTTCATACATTTTTTTCTATTTTATTTCATATAATATTAGTGTTATCAAAATGATGAATTACATCGTAAACCTCGATTGGCTTAGTTTGGGTTTTGATTTTTTGTCTATTTTGCAGGTTTTGTTTTCTTAATGTTTTGTGAAGGGGTTGTACATAATTTGATTGTTTTACGTAATTTGTTCGTTTCTTTTCATGGTTGTGAGTTCTACATAATCTGATTGTTTTGTTTCTTAAAATAGTGTTACTCTAATTTGATTTTACCTTTTGTGGTGTATCTACAAGATGAATCATGGAAGACACATGCTTTTGACTTTGCATCATTCGGTGTTTGGGATGCAGAAGATTGATTAGACAAATAATTTTTTTTTAGACTACCATTTGTATCTGCGGTTTAAACTTCTTCATGATACTTGTATCATTCATATATAATCAATCGAAGTATTAATTATTTTAAAATTAATTTTTCTGTTCACAATTTATTTTTTTGTCTAGGTTGGTGTTGGAAAATAAAAATAATCGTAAAAATATTTGACCCTAAAATATGAGAATACAATCAAATAATTAATGGGAGATTGAAAATCGTTTTCAATTAATACAATTCCCAAAATGCAATAATAATAAATATAAATGTGATTATATATGTATAAAAAATAAAGTAGGGGCCTTAATAATCGCCCCTAATACTTTAAACATCCGCACTTAATATTGTTTGCACGTCAGACTTGCCTACGTGGCAGCAAAACTATTAGGGGCGAATATAAGTGCTTATTTGTCCCTATTTATAAATAGCAACGCTCTTTTTAGGTGCAATTCCAATATTCGCCACTCCTAACTATTATGTGTGGAAATCCTCAATTTTTGCCCCTAGTTCTAATTATAGGTGCAAATGTATTGGCCTCTACTTGTTCATAGTTTTGTAGTGGAATCAAGCTTGTTCTAGTGGGTTGGTGCGGATAAGCCATGCTCCCACCTGGATAATCATGGGTGCTCTAGAGAACTTGCTTAAGCTCTCATAGGAAGCAGCCCCACTCCCACACTTAAATAGGTGAATCCATCAAGTGTGCACTGCAGTCAATTACACCACCTATATATAGGCTATGATATTCATTAAGAACATAAGTTCAACCTCACACGCTGCAGTAGTTGCACTATCTACACCATAGGGATAGACTCTCAATAAAGTTATTGATATAAATTGATAATGCATGCCCAATCAACAAGTAACTTGTTCTTACCTATATGAACCTACTTCCTGGGATCTCCATTCACATAGGTTGGGTTACCATCACTCTTGATTGATGCTATAGGCATACGTCTCATCCCCTCGATGTCATAATCATCACTAGCATTTAGCTTAGTGGATTTGTCAGATTATCTAAATCCATTTCTGACCTCTAAATAATTACATTAAACGCAAATGCACAAGTTATTTAGCTTAATGCACTCATAGCTATGATATCACAATGAACCAGCTAGTCTCTTCCACAAATAGTGGGATATCTCAAACCAAACACATGATCACATCCATATAAAATGGGATATAACGAAGAGGTTGTTAAGCCTCAATAAATATCTTTTTAAGAGGCTATCAACTCATGTTCCCATCTAAAATGAACCTGCATATCTATTTAAGATATATATCTCCAAAATATGATATTAGCACGTATAATATTTACCATAGGCATCGTTGTACTATAAACATAATTGATTGTATCTTTAGTATATTTAGTGCTCAAAATCAAGGTTTTAAAAGACGCTAGGCGTTAATCGGGCTATGGTTTGGGGCCTAGCGCCTAAGCGGCTAGGCGGATTTAAGTAATGAGATACATAATTTAGGAAATGAGAGAATCTTATTCCACTAAATATACATTTTATTAGAAATTTTATGACTCTTTCTATTAATTTTATAAGGTTTTTAAGAGCATCTCAATTTTTGTACGTTCTCCACTAAAGGTGGGCCTAATTTTAAAATTAAATGGACCTGAAAGTCGAAACAAAAGCCTTCTTTTTCAATAATACAAAACCCTAACTAACCTTTACTTGCCGTCGTCCTTTCCTTTTCTGCAACAGATCGCGTGTTCTCTCTGTCTCTCCATCCCATTTCTTTTCTGTAGCAACAGAGCACGCCTTCTCTCTCTTGGCTTCATCCTACATCGTTGCCAGATGTATTGGGGCCTCACACAGTGGCGCACCCGAGGGACGACGAGACGGCAAAACAAAGTATTGTTACAATTTTCCGTCCAGAGGCCACTAGCCCGCCAAGCCGCCGCCTTGCCCGTCCAACGGCCGCCTAATAGGCAAGCCGATTTCCCAAACGATTTTGGGGTTGTCGCATCGGTGCTTTACCGTCGAGCGCCTAAGCACCGCCTAGATCGCTTTTTAGAACACTAATCAAAATATACCTCTGCAGTAATCCATGACAGATTTCTCGAGTTCTTCGTTTCCACCAATTAAGTGTTAGTGTCACAAGTGGGAATCTTCACAGATAAAATGTGATTTAAGAGTCCCAACATTATAACTCCTTTAATGCGTCAGTTTTGGTTTGCAAATAAAATTGAAATTAAGATTAAAAGAAATTATTAAGAATGATATTAACATGACTAATGAATTGCTTTAATTGATGAGTTGTATTTTGAAATACCCAATCAAATATCCAACCGTTAGTTGGCGATCAAGGAAGGTGTATAGTCCCTTATCGACCAATCCCTTGTATAAATGAGTTGTAAAATTGGTTTGTGTACTCCTCTCCTACCACGCTCAAAAAGACATCGTATCTCCACATAGGAGTACTACTGATACAAAAGGAACTCTCCACCAAAGCGGTTGTAAGCAATAATATCAAAGTCAATGTAAGAAGTTTAAATTGACTAGGATTAGATCCTAAAAAATGGTAGGCGCTAGTCAAACAACGGACTGGGATCTAGCAGCTAGGTGCCTAGGCGAGATCTAGGCAGAAGCCTAGATGGATTTAAATTATCGTAAAATAAGCATTAAACAATATTTACATTGTTTTTAAAAAGTAATACAATCTTTATAAATAATGTGAGAGTTTAAGATAAATACAGTGGGAGTCTTAAAAGAGAAAATAAAAATACATATAAGAATAAAAAAAAAGAAAAAAAAGGGAGAGAAATGGATTAATAAACCAAAAAAAAAAGGGTGGGGTCAAAAGAGAAAAAAAAAGGGGGGGGGAATGGGGAAAAAAAATAAGTGGGGCAGAAAGATAAAGACCGGAAGAGAAGTGGTGGGTCAACACAGTATTTTGAAGAGAGAAAAAAAGTAAACAAGCGGTCAACAGGATAATACTTGAGTAAGGTGTCAGTACCCAATTTTTACTAACTTAGGTGGCCCAATAATTGTCTAACACCTGTCTTTAAAACTCACATCCAAATTCTTGCTATCCTGATAACCGGATCCAAATCATTTCCCTATCATTCACTGTGGATCCACGCGGACCAATTCATCCCAGCCTTTGATTTAAATCTCACGGCCTAGGTTTAATTTTCACTTTTTTAATTTCCTTGACTCTTTCGCTCAAAACGAAGTCTTTTTTTCTTCTACCTGATGCATCTTCTTTGTTCTTTCCTCTTTAAGCTGTCCATTCCTGATGAAAAAACTGGAGCAACAATCCCAAAACAAATCTGGTAGGGAGGTATCAAAAGAATTAGATGGATTTAAAAGGCCTTGTCCCACTCTCGCTCTCTTTTGCCCAATCTCTTTCTCTGTCTGCAAGTTTTTTCCTAAATTTAGTCTTCCATCACCGGAATAGGCGCCGGAGACGATGGGGTCGATGATGTCGCCGAGTAAGTGGGTGACATATCGAGTTTGAAATCAATATTCATCCTTATTTTGGCCTGGATGTTTTAAAAAAAAAAATTGAACTCAGCTCTGCTGCGCGCAGAGCAGAACCACACAGACACCGGAGACGGAGAGCAGCAGCAGCAGAACCAGTCGGGTTTTTAAGGCGAGGAGAGTGGCAGTCGCCACTCCGCCCCCTCACGTGGCTTCGCCACTGCATAGGAGTACTACTGATACAAAAGGAAAAAGAAGAAGAGACAAGTTGATTGTTCATTGGAGAAATCCAGGTAAACTAAAGAGCCTCTCAAAGAATTGAGTATGGATTCTAGACTAGTACTTGCTTCAAGAATTCGCTCTTATTACATACCAGGCCTTATGCATGCTATTCTTCTGTTGAAAAAATAAGGTCTAATTCGCTTTTGTCGTCAATTAAATGTTAAATGAACATGACATAATATATTAGAAAAACCTGGAAATACGGTTGAGGCAAGTATTAGACACTCTGTCCTTAAGACAAGTTTACACCCAACTACGATGCTTTTGGTTGATGGGCACTTGTCTCCCAGAATACAATAACCACGTCCTTGTAATAGTAGCACTCTAAATCACAATGCTCCAATGAACCACGATTGTGTTGAATACTCTCATATGACTCAATATGACACTCTAATATTTAATGTAGTATATGTATGAATATGTGAATACAAAAGTTGTTTTATGATTATATTCCTTATTTATAGAAGTTGAGATACCTCTTACAAAAACATGTGACTATTCATGAAGAGTCAAAAGCTACAACTCTTCATTATGATAAACACATATTCTACCAAAAGACATCAATTCTAATTTCCATTCAATTAATAAATTTAATATTATAATAACATTAATATTAAATTTTCCAACATCTTCCTAGGTAGGAAGCATCAGTTTCCTACCCTGCTGATTACCACTTTTAATGTGAATGTGATTACATGAAAGGAGAGCAATCTTCATTCGAACTTCCATTCATCAAACGCTGATTTTCTTTGTGTTGCTGACACGCTTTCTTTTCACCTCACGACACCGACAACAAAAAGAACTGCCATGCAAGTTGCAACTAGTGCCCTGCTATATCATGTCACACCAGACACGACCTTACGAATAAAATGAATGAAAACTAATAAAAATGGTTTCAAAATTTTGAGTTTTAATGATAAGAACAAAATAAAAGGTAAAGTGAATAGTACAATGATTGATTTTTTAGTGTAAAAATATGATTTTTCGTTGAAGTGAACAGTATCGAGAGTTTTTCGTTAAATTTCTCTAAAAAAAACCACAACCTGACATGTGGGAAACTAGTGCCCTGCTATATCATGTCACCATAATTCCATGAACGACATAGATGCTTTTTTCTTTTTGACAATCCCCCACCTTAGTTTTTGTCTGGGTGAAATATTTTCTGTATGCCATATTCATCGTCCCTTCACAATGTTATTAGGTGGGAACAGCTACAATCATTCTTCATTTCAAGTTACATGGTAAAATGATTTTTTTGGAGCGAAATCAAATTGAAAATGTTGATAAAAAAATCCTCCATCTTAGTTATTTTCGTTTCTTAAAAAACACTTATTTTCTTAATCATTCGGCTGATGAGGCCAATGACAAGAAAATAAGGGAGCAACTAAGCTTAACTATGCTTGAGCGCTCCATGCAAAAAGAAGCAAAAAGAGGAAAAAAGAATGAAAAAACTCGGTGGGGTATGAGATGTTGGAATATAAATGGTGGGATTTTTCATTCGGTGGAGGTAGATCCATGCCAATTGCTTGGCCATGAGTTTTCTTTTATTTTTATTTTTTAAGTGGGGCATTGGTCTTTTGCTGTAGGGCATCTGTTTTTTGGCATAGGTATTTGTTTTTATTAGGCTTGGGATCTGTAAATTGGGTCCATAATTCATGACAACAGTTGGGCAGACTGTAAAATAAAAGCCGAGGGTTGCAGAATTCCGTGCTATATTAGAGATTCATGTTTGTGCATGTCCTTGCGTGTCAAATGAGACAATAGTAATTTACAGCTTGTGAAAATTTTCTCGGCTCGAGAATATTGTTTGTGCTGAGAAAGTTTAGACGACATTAGGTGGAAAGCTTAATTTTCTTAACTATTCGGCGTTCAGGCCGAAACTCAAGAAAATTTTGGGGGCACAATGTTCAGCCCTGATTATGCACCAACGGCTTGTTTAGTTAAGGCCGATGAATTAATATTTTTTGTGAATATTACTACCAATCTTAATTATTCTAGTAACTATCTCGGAAAGATACATTATGAGCTTGGAAATGAGGATATGTCTAAGAAATGCTGTTTAACCAGAATAAGATGAAGTTCTAGAAAGGGATGAGATCCTTCTCCTTATCCAGGGATATTCTGATTATTTAGTTAGAATGGATTACCATGCAATGATTTATGATGTGATCAGAACCCCAAGCTGTTCAAAGATAAAAACGTGGGATAATGATTGCAATTTGCAATAGATTGTGATTGATTTTAAGAGGTGGTTGTAAATATGAATTTCCTCGAAATTTGCATGTATACAATGGTACTGTAATTTATTGTAATTGGTTTTATGGATACATCAGGACAAACATGGAGAAAGGAAGCCTTATGGGCCACGTGGAAATTTTAAAAAAAAAAAAAATGCTAAGAAGACTCTCTTAAAGTGGAATTCTTCATGGACTCTCCGTCATCTCATGTTTTTGGCATAATTTTTTATATGTTAGCACGGAAATGTGTTAAAAACATGAGGTAGTGGAGAGTCTCTAGAGAGTTCCTCCTTAGCATCTCTCTAAAAGAAAACCACTTAAACATCTGAACCATACTCTTCTTCCTCACATTTCGTTTGCAGTCCAAGAACTCAAATAGCCATGATATATATATATATATGGAAAAATTTGTATCCGTTCTCTAACTACTAATATTCATTGATTAAAACCTTATTAGTTTTCAGATTTTAATCCAAGTCTGTAGCATTTATGTATTAATAAATTCACATGTCAATTACATAATTTTTAAAATAAATATTAGTAATTTATTTTAGTGTTTTAATACTCACACATTTATTAAACTCCAAATTAATTGTCAATTCAAAACATTTTCCAATAAAATAAAATAAAATAAAATGAAAATAAGTTTGTACTTATTAATTTTTTATAATTTTTTAATACCAATTTGTTATACGTAAAATGTACCCTTTTTTTACTATTAAATATACCCCTTTTTTTTATTACAAAATCCATTCAACTTTTTTCTAAACAAACGACTAAGGGGAGGGGGTGGGCTTAGCCTAACAATGGGCTAGCAATAATGTAGTTCAAATTCGCCTTTGGCAAGAATCGAACCTAAGACCTTTCACTTACAAGTGAAGATGAATACCACTAGACTATAGTACTAAGTGATTCTAATTTGACACACCCCGATCCGGGATGTCCATTTGGACTTCGAATCGAGATGTGAGTATTATACCAACGAAGGTAACCTTCTATACTAAGATTTGCCAAGAATCCTCGTCGATACGAAACTCAGCTACTAAAACCTGGAAGGGCAAAAACAACGATGAGTTGGCCTAAAAATAAAGTTTCTTTTCGAAAATGTAATAACCCCTCACCATAAAACAAGTATACTTTCCACATATAGCATATTACATATAGTATGAAAATACTTACCGTAGCCAGCAATATCTCAAGAATTCAATTCGTCACAATATTTCGTAAATAAACACCTAATGTCCGATAATCACATAATCTCGCATAAACAAACATATCATATCGATTGCTCATCAACATATGCTGACACACAAGTTCATGCAGAGATATTCTGACATGAACAGGACTGGGTGTAACAATGATATATGTTCTAATACTACAATCACGTGAAGACTGGCGCTATGGGCATCACATACGAGTCCTAATTGCCTATAGTAATCTAGGACAGGACTGCCACCTATAATGAATCCAAAGTGAGTGTATGGTGCGATGTGAACATACACGTGAAAGACTGGCTCTGGCCTCGGGCGAGTACTAAGCAGATAACATAAATATGATAATGCCACGGTAAACTAATAATTAGATAATTCTAATCAATACAATGATATTCATGACTGTTAATCCAATTAAGGCATCCCATAATAATACGCATACATGTGCATCCCACAGGATTCAGAATAATTTCACAATTCTCAACATTACGACCTTTCTTATAAACGTTAATTTAATTATGACAATCACGTAGAAAATTCATTGTTAAATATATATGTGAAAACTAAACAAATATATATACTATATAAAATAAAAGACCCACTCACAGATACTTGCGATGTCACATCCGTTCAAGCTAGGAAGCCAGAGTCTTCGATAGTAATCGCACCTAAGCTTAATATTGGGACCCATTAGTAAAACTCAACTAAACCGATTAAACTCGGGAAAACAAAGTGCGGATTTGGAATCAGGACGTTGAAATAAACTAAGAAAGGTCCCGGGCAATTTTCGTAAAAAGTCAATGGTTAATCTTAAAGTCAACCAAGTCACCCCAGTGGTTAACTACATTAAAACTTTGGAATTTCACTAAATGGATATCAAAAACGGACTCGGGGCGTCGAAATTAGCCTAGGAGGGTTTCTGAGAAAATTTCGAAAAAGTCAACTAACGGTCAACATTTAATTTTAACGGAATATTCCCTTCTCAGAAGGACTATTCTGTTAAAGTTAACGAAATATTCGAAAGGAATATTCCCTTCAAATTTTGAATGGATCTGGGTCGAATATGGGTTAAGGGTTTGGCTGTTCCTGGTTTGGGCCTTTTTTTTTCCGGTCGGGTCAACCCGGTCCCAGTCGCGAGTCTGGTCGCTGGTATCCGGGCAGCGATTCCAGAGCCCCAAACAAGCTCAAAACTCAATTGTTTTCAGCAATCTTTAACACAAAATGAAGCTAAGGAAGAAGAGAACAAGGATTTATCCATTCGAGAATTATCCGTGGCCGGAAGGTGGCCAAAAAATACATCTGAAATTCATAGGTCCTTTGCCGGAAGTTGGGGAGTGTTTCCCCTAAGTGATTTCTATCCCTAAACCCTACAACAAAGGTCTAAAACCTTAAAATCTTTCACAACAACAAAAAAGAACGAGATAGGGGGTTCCCTAGGCCTACCTTGGTCGGAAAACCTTGAAGGTGCACACAATAGCCATAATGAATATTAAGGTTTTAGACCTTTGTTGTAGGCATGTATGCAAACCACTCATCCGAGCATCATCTATCCTTTTACGCTTACAATTGTGGCCAACTTCCAAACATTCAAAGTTATTCTAGAGCGAGAACCCTCATACAACAAAAAAGAACGAGATAAGGGGTTCCCTCATGGCAATAAAATCACGTAATTTAACCATAATGAATATGCAATTGTGGAACGTGTTCAGAGCATATAACTAATCCAAAACACCGTAAAAGGAATATTATAAAAATGTATGAACAAGGAATGGGTCCTACACCGAGAGGACTCGAAGATACCGATACTGGAGTGCCTTGTCGTGCAAAAAAAAACATGAATGGACCAAGTTTATATATAGTAATACTAAAATAGTTATTCTTCAACCTACTAACCCTCAATTTATGAAAGCTCATATAGCATAATAAGTAATAGGTTTTCCGAAAACCCTAGCATGCCATAAAACCTTCATAAAACATATATCATACATAGTTTGCTTAGTAGTGGTATCACAATCGCCCGAAAGCACTACATCACCCGCCCGAAGGCATATATAAATATCTCCCGCCCGAATGTCATATATATATATATATATATATATATATTCCGCTCGAAGGCACTACATGCCCCCCCCCCCCCCCCCGGGAATGTTATATATAAATATCTTCCGCCCGAAGGGACTACATCGCCCACCCGAAGGTCATATATAAGTATCACTCGCCCGAAGGCCCTTCATCACCTGCTCGAAGACATATATAAGTATCACTCACCCGAAGGCATATATAAGTATCACTCACTAAGTAAGCACAGAAAATCATGAACATAATCTTTCCGAAATATATCTTATCGTAGCTCAATAGCTTAAACATCATATCATAAATCCATGTTCATAAATATCTTAGTAAGCATAAATTCAATAAAGCATGATATTTCATAAAGTGTAAATCTGATTTACTCATAAATGTTTCATAAAACGTAGCCATAAAATCATGCTTTTCATGTATGCATTTCTAATAATAAAATCTTGCATTTTAGAAGAGGTCCACTAATAGATACTCTGTCACCAAAGAGCCACTCAAACTAGAGAGGACGAGGTCGCCACTAACAAACACACCTAAGCACATAAAGGGACCACAAAAATAAACCGTACTAAAACAATTGAATTTGGAAAAATGGAGTGCGGATTTAGAATTAAGGCGTCGAATTAGCCTGAGAGGGGTTTTGGACAAATTTCATAAAAGTCAACGAAAAGTTAACAAGAATATTCCAAAGAATATTCCGGAGAATATTCCCTAAAGCAATATTCCAGAGAATATTCCCTAACGCAATATTATGAAGAATGTTCCTTAACGGAATATTCCGAAGAATATTTCGTTAATTCACTCTTTTAGAATTTATAAAATCATAAAATTAGGGACAGGTCGTTACAATCTACCCAACTTAAAAAAATTTTGTTCCTTAAATTAGTTGTTATACATAAAATATTCAAGATAGAAAGAAAATATATAAGAAGAAATCAAGCTAAAGCGGTTGCATAAAATAGTATGCCATTCTGTTGTAAACTGAAATAGAAGGGAACGAAGTTACCCGAAAAATGTAGAAGCCTCGAGTGGTGAATGATTCTTGGGATGAGTTGCGGACTAAGTCGCTCTCTTTAAGACGTTTCACGGCTCTGCCCAAAGTATGCAAGCAGTTCATAAACACCACGTCGTCCCCAGGATAAAATAGCCCAGGGCCTTCTTCTGATAAGGTTCTTCCTTGCACAATGGAAGAACCTTCAAACTTGCACCCTTTCGAGATCTTGCTATCAATCTATGTAAAACTTCTAATTTTTCCTTATTTACTTTTTGCAAATCGCATAACTTCCATATCAATTTTTCTATATATAATATGTGTGTGTGTGTATATATATATATAAGAAAATATACGTTGGGGGTGCTAAATGGTCAGAAATCAAGGGAACTATTATGAGGATGCAAAACCGTAGGAAATTAAAAGGAAGATTCAAAAACAGACGAGACCAAACCGTACAAATCACAACGGACAAAGTTATGTATATAGACTTGATCTTGGAATCTCACATTTAATAACAGTTTATGTTTTATATTTAATGTTTGTAATAAAGCAAAATATAAATATATTTTAAATAAAAACATATTTACTCCAACAATCCCCCACTTGTCTTTGTTTAAAAACCGTAAATCAAGCAACATATTATAAAGCTATGTATAAGTGTTTAGGCCCAAAATATTAGGTTGGGCCGAATTGGAATTGTTCTCAGCCCAGAAGGTTTTATTTGGAGGCTTGTGGTTTATTTAGCCCATGGGCCGAGATCGGCCAGGTTCTGTTAGGAAAAGTGTTGTTTGGATAAAGGTGAAGCAGGCAGAGTCCTACGGATAATAGGAATCCTGATTCATTAAGGGGTCTCGGCAAGGATGAGGTTAACGAGATATAGAGATGTGTGCGGCATGATAAAGGCTAGGTTCAAAGTCCTGATTAAAGAAGGATTAATCGACATAGTTTTGGATCAGAATACGGACGAGATAGTTTTGGATCAGAATACGCAGTCCTAATCCAAGTATGACTTGATTGCAGAGACACCCCTATAAATACAGAGGCAGTGGCACCATTCAACCTCTCTCCAACTCAACACACAAATCTGCCCTGCGCAAACCCTCGCTCTACGCGAAACCTCTCAACAACCTTGAGATTTTTTATTTTCCTTTTCGCCAAAACACCTTCAGTTTGGATAAACAACACTGTGAAGGCAACCGGTGGTATCTTCAGTTTGGATAAACAGCACTATCGTCGTAGAATCAGCCGACCGCGAAGCACCTTCAGTTTGGATAAACAGCACTGCGAAGGGGCCGACTGGTTACCTATCTAAGTCTCGGTCGAGAAGGATTTTCGAATCCTTATTGGCAGAGGTCATCTCATCAGCCTTCTCGGCGAAGTGAGGTGTTACAATTTATTAGGGCTCGGCACATTGAACGCCGAGTTGTCGTATGATTGGATACTCACAAGTGGGCTTTAGAGTTCGGCATTCTGACAGCCGAACCACATTCACCATCAAGACGTACATCCGCTTTGAGTATTTGTGCCCTTACACTTTAGTGTCGATTCGGCGTGAGTTTACTCTGATGAACACCATCACTGTGATCGAATCCGACGACAACGATCTATGAACTTCGCATATTTAGTAGCCTTGTCTTCAGGCTTTAGAATCCGAGAGCCGAGTCAAGTTCCTTCCTCGGCCGCAATCGCAAGATGCAGAAGTCAGCAGCGCAACCAACGCAACATCAACAAATTTTCCTCCTTGGCCGAGCTCAGCCGACGAGTTGGCACGCCCTGCACTCAACCGAAGGACGCAGTTAGCTTGTTAGTTACTCGGTCTGCGCGCCACGTAGGCTTGGTAGTTTTTAGGGTCAACATTTTGGCACGCCCAGTGGGACACAGTGCTAAAACTACGAAGTTCATGCCAATTGAGACACGATCAGTCAAGAAGAAAGCAGTTATGGGAAAATCAACGACTGATTTGTCAGTACCGCAGACACAAAACCCCATTGTTACCGCAACACCAGAGTCGGCAAGCACGACACGCCGAGAAAAGGAAGCTGGTCTTGGCGGTCAGCCTCGCAATACAGAGGCTCCTAGCAAAACCGCATGCATTTTCAATGAGGTGGTAGTAGAGGATTGCGATGAAGATGGTGGTGAAAGCGTTGATCCACCAACAAGGTCGTTTCTCCGAAGACGGCTAGATGAACAATCTCGGCAAGTTGAACAGGTATTCAGCCGAGGAATAGAAAGTCTGCGCGACATAATAAGCAGTAGTAGTGAAACACACACCAGATTGCTTGAAATGCTGGTACATAAGATCTGTGAAGAAAAACCCTCCGATCATTTTTGGCAATTGCCACCAAGGAATGATCCTTTACTAATAGTACGGGCCGAGCCAGTGCCTGCTCGGCTCAAGTCAATTAACCTGGAAAAGAAAGGAGGATCGAACAGTAGAGCGGATGGATCTGACCAGAAAGTAGAAGCGACATCCATCGATGCGACCAAGATCCAGAGGATGATCGATTCGGCCTTGAGAAAGGGGCCGAAATTCCCAAAATTCATCCACCCGTACCCTGCTTACGTCGAAAAATTTGAATATCCCAAAGGTTTTAAAATCCCAAATTTCAGTCTGTTTGCCGGAGAGTCGTCTTTGTCCTCGTTAGAACATGTGGCCCGGTTCACCGCTCAATGTGGCGACGTTAATAGCGATTTCCATAAACTGTGGCTATTCAACTTCTCATTGACAGGCTCGGCCTTTGCGTGGTACATCAATCTCCCACCAAACTCCATCCAGAGCTGGAAGGAGTTGGCCAAAAAATTTCATGAGCAATTCTATTAGCCGGGGATGGAAATGTCGGTTTCATCATTAGCTAGGATGGCTCAAGCATCAGATGAGTTTCCAATGGATTGCCTAACCAGGTTTAAGTCAGCAAGAAATTGGTGCCGAGTACCCCTTCCTGAAGTCGAATTTGTTAGACTAGCTTTGAATGGGCTGGACATGGAGTACAAGAAGAAATTCCTAGGGGCAAACTTCCGAGACATGTATGAATTAGCTCAACACGTGGAGCAATATGACTACCTACTCCGAGAAGAAAAAGTCTCAAAGTCTCCATCCCGAGGAACCATCTATAAAAACCCCACGGTTAGCTATGCCTCGACTGAACCTGAAGAGTATGCTAATATTGATGCAGCCGAGATAGTCATCGATAAACCGTATGTCTGCAAAGCATTGACGTATGCCAATCCCAAGGATGTAAAAACTCGCTCGGCCACCGAATAATCTACCACCAAAACATCAAAGGTTTATACTTTCGACATCACTAAAGCCGACGTCATCTTCGACCAACTGCTGCTGGCCAAGATCATCAAGCTTCGACCTGGGCATAATATTCCTAAGGCCGAAGAATTGAAGGGAAGAACATATTGCAAGTACCATAACTCGAATAAACATACGACAAACAACTGTGTCATATTTCGAGATACCGTCCAAAGCTGGATCGACAACGGCAAACTTAAGTTTCCAGACAAGAAAATGAGCGTTGATACCGACCCGTTTCCTACAGCGACGGTTAATATGGTAGATGCCCGTCTACCTAGGGACAAAGGGAAAGAGAAGGTCGAGCCCGTCTCAGTGCAACACTTTCGAATGAAGAGTTCTCAGCCACGGCTCAAGATAGATTTATTTTCGAACGAGCCACCCGAGGTTCTTTCAGGACCGGCCATCATCCAACCTATGACAAACTCCAGCGCTGAGGAAGAAGATAAATCAATGATTATTTGCAGTCGGTGTAAGACAAATGTTGACGCAGCCCCAAACAGAAGGCTGTTTCAAGTTAAGACAGACTCGGCCGCAACACCTCAGAAGACACTTAGTGCGAGCCAACGCCAGGAAGTTTTCAACAGACTCAGCCCCAAAACACGGCCTACCGAACTACCCCCAGTTAGACGGCACCTCGACTTCGATGCACCATTCTATAATGACGATTATTACGCACGAAGTTCTAGCAGCTCGAACTCATCGGCAAAGCGGAAAACCTTCAAACCTCCGGAATCGCGTGATCAACGTTGGTACACCTATCATTCCCCTAAAGATGTGTACACTGCACTATCCAAATCACAGAAGTGTCGGCGCCAAAGAATGGACTGCATGGCTCACCGACAAGCAGCTCAGAAAACTTCAGCCCCCAAGTGGCAGCCGAAGAACAAAACTAGCAGTGATGACGAGCGACAACCCCCGACCCTCATGACAGAGTTGCTCCAAGAAAGACAAGTGATCAATCCTGACGTGGAAACCATATTTGAGGAGGCTGATAAGCAAATCAAACTTCTCTTTCGACCCGGGGAAATGAAGGCGCTCCTTGAACAGTTAAAGGCGAAAGCCGAGAGCAAACTCCTATTGCTACCTATACAGAAGCCTTTGATCAGGGTTAGACGGAACCTGCATCCACCGTTCCTCGGAGAGGCATTGGAGTATATGCGAGAGTTTCACAAAAAACATTAAGCCAACGATCTGTACGGTTTACCGAAAGCATGCCAAGATACGATTGATCTCGTTCTGGCTTGTCCTGATGCCGAGCGAATTATTCAAAAGAATTCGAACCTAGGGGTGAAAGCTAGGTTCCAGCACATACGAGAAGCTCGAGTCCTTGGCTTTGACGTCGACCCATATACTGATATCGAGACGAGCGAGCTCCCATTTTCTCTGGAAGATCTCCAGCACTTGCGAAACCATTTCGAAGTCCTTTCGGCCGTTTCTCTTTTCAGCCTTACGGCCGATGAAACGAAGCGCGTGGAACGCTTAGATGCCTACCTAGACATCAGGGACGCCCACATTATGTATCAAGATCAGGCTCGCGGCACAACGCAGGTCTTGGACCCTGTTGTGGTTCTCAATGAGTCTGAGCCCTTCGACTAACAGAAGGAGATCCTCCAAGACGCCTTGGCAACGGTCGATGAGGTCAACCCAAATACTGTCCATGACAGGAGTCCGGAGGAGAAAAGCCCGGCAAACAAATGACCGTCAGATGTGGGAGATACCGGGCCGATGGGTCCTTTGGTCCTCGACAACATGGAAATCAGTACGGTCTATGTTCTGCCTGTAGATTTTCAACCACGCACGTCCCAACCTAACTTCGTCGACGGTTACGTAGTGGCCGAGGAAGCTACCCAGGCCGGTTTCGTGCTCCCTGCCGAAGTCGAGTTAGCGACAAAAGAAGATAACCTCAAGGCAGCTCTCGTCGAATTATTTCCTCGTTCGTCATCGGCTAATCTCCATCACCTAAAGCCGTTGTATGTTACGGCTCATATCGAGGGATACCCAGTGTCCAAAATTTTCGTTGACTATGGAGCAACGGTCAATATTATGCCTGCGACAATCATGAGGGCGTTACGTCGTTCTAACGATGAGCTCATTCCATCAGGGATCACCATGAGCATATTCGTTGGTCACAAATCCCAAACCAAGGGAGTCATCCCGTTAGAGGTGACCGTCATAGTTCGTAACCACATGACCACCTTCTTTATAATTGACTCCAAAACCGAGTACAATGCATTACTCGGACGGGATTGGATTCACCAAACCAGTTGTATCCCTTCATCGCTATATCAAGTTCTCATCTTTTGGGATGGCAAAACGGTCGTCGTTCACCCAACCGATTCTCAGCCATTCGAAGCCAACATGATCCAAGCGCGATACTACGATAATCATGTTGGATACATCACGTTACACGGCCTTAACGAAGAAGGTCGGCCAACGCGGATTTTTGTTCAGAAGGCCATCGAGGTTAGCGTCGAAATCGTTCACCAGGATTCGGCGAGGCTCAGGTTAGCCAACTTCATCACCGACCCTGATGTTTGACGCCAGTCAGACCACACGCCGAGCCGCAGTTTCATCGACCATGAAACGGTTGCTGGCTCATTGGTACGCTATCTCCCAACAGCCGGATTCAGGCGTCAACCTCATGGAGTTCCTCGCCGAAGACGACAATGGCCCTGTTCTCTCTCTCGACAAAATCCAGGCTGCCCCGGCCCAATTCGAGGATAGCCAGCCCCAAGTCAAAGACCCATTGGACGAAATAAATGTGGGAACGACCGATAACCCTCGGCCATTGTTCATCAGTGCTTTGTTACCCCAGCATACTAAGACTGAACTCTGCAAGTTGCTTAGCGAATTTAAGGATTGTTTCGCTTTGAGTTATCACGAGATGCCTGGCCTTGATCGAACCCTCGTTGAGCATGAATTACACATCAAACCTGGTTGCAAGCCTTTTCGCCAACCTCCTTGACGGTTCTCAACCGAAGTTCAACTCGGCATAAAAGAAGAACTGGTTCGACTTTTAAACGCCGGGTTTATTCGAACTGCCTGATATGTCGAATGGTTGGCAAATATCGTGCCGGTGCTAAAAAAAAGTGGTGCCTTACGCATTTGTATTGATTTTCGTAATTTGAATCTGGCAACTCCCAAGGATGAATATCCCATGCCAATCTCAGATTTGTTGATTGACACCGCAGCCACTCATGACATGATGTCTTTCATGGATGGCCATGCCGGTTATAACCAGATCTTTATCATCGAGGCAGATGTTCATAAAACTATGTTTCGTTGCTCGGAGGCACTTGGAACATTCGAGTAGGTGGTTATGCCATTCGGCCTTAAAAACGCTGGGGCCACATACCAGCATGCCATGAACGCCATCTTCCATAACTTGATTGGCACAATAGTTGAGGTGTACATTGATGACGTGGTGGTTAAATCGAAAAGCCGCCAAACACATCTAGATGATCTTCGGCAAGCTTTCCTTCGCATGCGACAACATCATCTGAAGATGAACCCGGCTAAGTGCACCTTCAGCATATCGACCGGTAACTTCTTAGGTTTCCTTGTGCATCATCAAGGAATTGAGGTGGACGAAAACAAGGCACGCTCAATCATTGCTGCCCCGCCCCCAACGACAAAGAAGCAATTGCAGTCCTTACTCGGCAAGATAAATTTTCTTCGTCGTTTTATATCTAATTCGGCGGGAAAAATGAAGGCGTTCTCTACGCTTTTGAAATTGAATGACTTGGATCAGTTTGAGTAGGGCGAAGAGCATCAAGCGACTTTTACACAAATCAAGGTTTCCCTCACCACGCCACCAGTTCTCGTACCACCTTGGCGCGGTAAGCCTCTAAAGTTGTATATTTCAGCGGCCGAAGAGTCTATTGGCTGCCTTCTCGCTCAAGACAACGAGGCCGACCGCGAACAAGCTATCTTTTATCTTAGTCGGGGTCTGAATGCACCTGAGATCAATTATTCGCCTGTCGAGAAACTTTGCTTGGCTTTGTTTTTCGCCACTACAAAACTCCGCCATTACATGCTTCCGTTAGTCACACAAGTCATCGCCCAAACTGATGTTATCCACATGCTAACACGGCCTATAGTAAAAGGTCGAATCGGGAAATGGACAATGGCGTTGTCAGAGTTCAGTTTGTAGTACGTGCCTCAGAAAGCCGTTAAAGGCCAAGCTTTAGCCCATTTTTTGGCCCAACATCCCTCCCCATATGATGTCAGGGGCAATGACGTCGAAATTGGCATGGTTGAAGCACGCGATAACTACTGGACAATGTACTTTGATGGGTTTAGTACCTCAGTCTCGGCTGGTGTTGGCATTGTCATTCAATCGCCTAGCCACTGCCGATGGTTTTTTTCTCTTCGGCTCGATTTCGATTGTACGAATAATCAGGCCGAATATGAAGCTCTTATCATCGGCCTTTATGTCCTCCATGACTTACGAGCGATCCGTGTCCTTGTCCTCGGTGATTCCGAACTTGTGATTAACCAACTCAATGGATCTTTTCGATGCATGAGTTGTACTCTGGCACCCTATCACATGATTGCCAGCTATTTGGCCGAGTCCTTCGACGGCATTACATTTGAGCACATTTCCCGGGCTCATAATACCGATGCTGACGAACTGGCCCAAATCGCTTCCGGAGCACAACTCCTGGAGGGCAAGCTAGGCCGGGAAATACCTGTGTTACGACGACCATACTCGGCCTTGGTTAATCAGCAAGTCCTCCAACGCGATAACGTGATACGCACAAGAGTCATGTCATTACCTTCGTTGTTAGACCGACAAGACCCTATAGATGTTTGCGCAGTTGAGGCAATGCCAGATGATTGGAGGAAGCCCATTATGAGGTATCTTGATAATCCTAATAGCAAACACGACCGCAAGACTAGGGTTCACGCCACGAATTACGTCATGTATCAAAATGAATTATACCGAAAAGGTAAGGATGAACTACTATTGTTATGTCTCGGCCCCCAAGAAGCTGCTCGAGCAATCACAGAAGTTCATGAAGGAATTTACGGATCTCATCAGTCGGGCCGGAAAATGCGATGGTTGCTTCGACGGCATGGTTATTTTTGGCCAAGTATATTAAAAGATTGCATTGAGTTCGCACGGGGATATGTACAATGCCAAATTCATGGTCCCATACAAAGAGTCCTAGCCGAATCATTACACTCGGTCACTAAACCATGGCCCTTTAGAGGATGGGCTATGGACGTAATTGGCAAAATCACGCCGTCCTCCGGGGCTGCCAAGCATGCATGGGTGCTTGTGGCGACCGATTACTTTACCAAGTGGGTCGAGGCAAAATCGTATGCCGAATTAACGTCCAAAGAGGTTTGCGACTTTGTGGATGAACACATCGTGACCAGATTCGGGATAACAGAAATGATCATAACTGACAATGGCACGATCTTTACAGCCGAGAGGTTTAAAGAGTATGCGGCAAATCTAAAAATTCAGCTTGAACAGTCCACGCCGTATTATCCACAGGCAAACGAACAAGCCGAAGCGAGTAATAAGGTAATGATCGGTATTCTTGAGAAAATAATAGGGGGAAGGCCTGGCATGTGGCATTTGAAGTTGAATGAGGCTTTATGGGCTTATCAAACATCGCTCCGGTCAGCGACTGGGACAACTCCGTACGCACTAACCTACGGGCACGACCCAATGCTACCAGTCGAATCGTTGCGAATAATCGAGCAAAGTAATTTGTTCAACGCCGAATATAATCAGTCTATGAGGCAAGAGTTAGAGGATTTGGAAGAAGCGCGGCTTGATGCATACAATTTATTAGTAACGCATAAAAAGATTGCCGAACGAGCCTATAACCAACGGGTTAGACAGAAAACATTCGGTGAAGGAGATTTAGTTTGGCAAACTGTGTTGCCTATGGGAATTAAAGATCCTAGATTCGGCAAATGGTCGCCGAATTGGGAATGACCGTTCATCATTTATAAAGTGCTCGACAAGGGGGCATATCACCTTAAAGATGGAGCCGGCGCAGTTCACAAGTTACCAATCAATGGGAAATTTTTAAAGAAATACTATCCGACTACTTGGGAGATGCGAGAATGAAAGTTCTTATTAAAAAATTGTCAAAAAGTACAATTTGAGCTGGTCGGTCAGTACATAAGTAAGTCTAGGGTGACGAGGGAAGAAGAGTTTCAAGCACGGCCTTCAGCTCCAGCCACCTCACTTTGCCCATGGTGACCTCGGCTTGACGGATCCTCTTATCCATTTTGAGCTGTTCGACCCGCTTCACGCTAGCCGCATAGTCGGACAGGCGGGATTTGCCACTTAGCTCAAAATCCTTCGCGAGTTCAGAAGCCACGGCCGATCTCCGTTTTTAAAACTCAATGATCTGACGGTCCAGGTCGGCCAGAGCGTCCTTCTTTGCTTTCATGGCTTTAACTTTTGGGCGGAGAGCTTCGAGAACGCCCGACGCGGCCTTCAAGTCGTCTTCGGCCCGAAGAGCTTTCTCAAAAATGCCGAAGAATTCTCGAGTCTGCTCCAAGGTCGAAGATGCCCGAGTAATAGCTTCAAGGCTCAACTGACCATTAACCGCAAGGTCATTGAGGCATTCGCCGACGGAGTCGAGGCCCTTGCGTTTGAGAACCTGGGAGGCCGAAAGTGACAGAAGCTCTTGCAGCTTGATGAGAGAAGATGAGTCGGCCGAGGACCCAATCGTGGTCGTCGAAGGGCCAGCAGTTCCCGATGCTGCTGAGAGGAGGGCATCGAATTCGACTTCCCACGAAGGCTACACGAAACAGAAAGGTCAGAACATATCGAATCATCAGACAATCAATTAAGAAGGAAATTTTAGACCTGCTGAGAAGAGACTTCGGCCATGTCTACTGGATCGTTGCTCGAACCTAGAGAGCTCAATGGCCGAGCCCAATGTTTTAGACTACTTCTCAATTCACACGGCCGATGAAGGTTATCTACATTTGATGGCCACTGAGGTGGCCAAGAGATATAGATAACGCCCTTCGGCGCATAAAATTTTCGGTGAAATGAGAACGCGGGCACCTGACATTTAGTATTTTCTGGTTTAGCATTCCAAGCCAGAAGATTGATAAAAGAATAGTGAGGAGGGTGCTTACATAGGCGGAGGTGGCTTCCTGAGGAGGGATGCCGAGGTCTTGATCCTGTGGGTGGATCGGCGTTTCCGCCGCTGCTTCAGGCTCGGCGGTAAGGCCTTTCCCATGAGCAACTGCAGGAGGATCGACCTGGCCGACCGCTTTAGCTGTTGCAGGAAGCTCGACCCGGACTGCTGCCTCGACCGACGGAGGAGGACTGTTGGGGTGGTTGTCACTCTCATCATCCTGAAATAAAGGTGGTTAAAATTGCTCGAAGTTGTTCGAGGAAGAAGGAATTAATAACCACATCGTTATACCTCCATGATGATTGTCGACTGTCTTGGAGCCTTGGAAGGGGTTCTTCTCGTAGTTGCGGTTGCCCCTTCCAAGACAGGGGCCACGACCGGTTCAGAAGTGGCCGTGCTCTCAACCGGCGGGGAAGCAGCCGGTTCGACCGGGGCTAGAGATACCGTACCCTCGGCTAGCTGGGCAGCTGCTGGCTCAGCCGTGACTTATGGCTCAGATCGAGCCTCGGGTGCTTGGCCAGTTTGGGTCCGCCGCACGATCGCCTCGGTGCCGATGGAGGGAGAGACGTTAGCTGCGGCTGATCCTGTCGTGTGGCTATCAACGACATGGATCTCCCGTTCCCCTTTCTTTGCCAATTTCTTGACACGCTTGGAGGGTTGAGGGGCCACGGCTGCTGTCTCGGTCTCCTGTCAAGGTAGTTTGCTTGGCCTGGAGGAGGGAATTAATTTCTTCTTCGCCGCAACGGCAACCACCACCTCTACTCTCTTCGGCACTTGGCTGCCTGGGAAAAGATAAGAGTGAGTCAGTAAAATTATGTTGATTTCTCTCAAAACCAAAGTAAAAATAGTCGTATACCTTGGGCCGCTTCTTTAGGCGGGAGAGCCGGGGTCTTATTCGGACGACCGCCGAAGAGCCTGCTTGTGATATCTTCGACCGGTGCGCCAAAGAATTATTGAGTGCACTCTTCCCACCAGTCGCCGAAGGTGTCAGTGCTGAGGGATTCGGGGACGACCGGTCGAAGGCGAAGTTTCTAGCACCGTTCTTGAAATTCCCTTTTCGCGTCTTTGCATTTCTTTTTCGATGAGCCAAAGAGGCGTCCTCGGCTCAAAAGAGTGCGAGATGAGAGAAGGAAGACAGGACAGCCTTGAAGGTAGCCGAGCTGCCGGGCGGTGAAGTTTGGATGATAGACCTCCCAGCTGGCTCGGCGGGCGTCGCAGCCAAGGGGAAGGTCCCGGGCAAGCACGAACGATCCCCAGGATTGTCGGAGGTCGGCATCTTCCTCCATGCTCCACGTTGACGAGGGGAGCATGACCAACGAGGGGTATTCCCGACGACGGCAGATCAGAAATTCGTCGTCAGAGAGGGCATCGAGGGAGAAAAGGTATTTGAATACTTCCTCGACCTTGTGCGGGGGCGCTGGTCGAGAAGCCAGCTGAGGACCAAGTGCCTCGGTGGGTAAAAAGTTGGCGGTTTCTGGTCGAAGGGGGACAAAGTAAACCTGCAGCCAGAGCTGGAAGACCCAGAGAGGGCCGCTCTGGTGCGGGTCGACCTTGTGAAAGGTCATCTCGGCCAGGCAGCGGAAGATGTGAGCGAGGATCGTCGGGCTAAGAGCCAAAGTGTGGCCGCAAGCCAGAGCCTCAGCCACTGGCATGTTCTCGACAAGACACTTGTTCGACTTAGTACAACAGATGTATTTGCTGTACCAATAGAAGAGGAAGGCCTCGTGCTCTCCTCCTCGCAGATCCTCGTCCCCTCGGCCGGCGAAATGGAGGTAGAGGGTGTTATAGTTGAAGAAGTTCTTGTGAAGTTTTTGAACCTCTTCCTTCGAGGGTGTTTGACCTTCGCCGCTCAGTATCTCGAGGGCCCGCTTGTCGAAAAGCACTTTCAGATCAAGATTCGACGGGTACCCAAAGAGGGCTGCATCGATTGGAATGCCAGAGGGGGAGGTCGTCAGAAGGGCCGTGACGTCGAGGATGGTGGGACTGACAGAGCCGAGAGGGAGGACCATGGTGTTGGTAGCCGAGCACCAAAGGCTTGTGGCGGCTATGAGAAGTTCCTTGTCCATAGCTATCTCCAGTGATGAAAGGCGGATGGCGTCATAGATGCCGAGTGTTTTCCACTGCTCACCGAAAACCTTCTTCATTCGCTCGACCCAGGCCGCCCAGGTTGCAGTGGTCAAGGGCCAGGAGCCTTGAGGTTTTGCCGAACTCCACTTTGACCACTCGAAGCCTTGCAGCAGGAATTTCAGGCTCTCAGCTTTGAAAATTTCAATAACAGGGGATGGCACGGCCGCTTTGAAAAGAGGACGAAGGATCTAATGGGGGGTGTTCATGTCGCATTCGAAGCGAATGGTTTTAATGGCGCAGGGATCGACGATCTTCTCGCATTTCTTGCATTCTTTGGAAAGCTGGGAGGTAAAGGAAGCCATTGCTAATAGTTGGGAGGTTTCTGGAAAAAAGGGTTTCTGGTTTGGAGTCTAAGTGCAAGGATCTTGGAGAAAAGAGGTTTTCCTTGGGTGTTTCGGGAGTAAGAGCAAGAGATTTCAGAAAATTGGAAAGCGTAAAGGTACAAATGAAAGAGTTCTGGAATTTATAAGGTCCTTGGAGGAAGATCAATCATTTCAGAATTCGAAATAAAAGGGAAATTAGTCGAAAAAACTCTAATCATTATGAATATCCGGAGAATCCAGGTGAAAAGACCGAGTTTTTCATATTTTGAGGATGCACGTTTACGTATGGCGGGGAGTTTTATGGGAAAGGACATTTTGGTGCTTGCACGATCGCCAGGTTATTCAAAAATCTGCGGATCGAGGTGTAATGATTAGGCTTAGTGAGAGATTCGACGGTTTAGTGAACCGCACGCTTCAGGCATCATTACTAGGGGCAGTTATGGCAGAAGACGCCACGTAGTAAAACGGTTAGCAGAAAGAAGATCGTGAAATCGTGCTTCATAAATGCTCCTTGGAAATCGAGGATTAGGGTGATGAAGAGATTCGCTTCTTCAAGGCCAGGGCTCGGCCGGTAGATCTCCAGGCCGAAGACCTCAGAAACGAGGGGGCAATGTTTAGGCCCAAAATATTAGGTTGGGCCGAATTGGAATTGTTCTTGGCCCAGAAGGTTTTATTTGGAGGCTTGTGGTTTATTTAGCCCATGGGCCGAGATCGGCCAGTTCTGTTAAGAAAAGTGTTGTTTGGATAAAGGTGAAGTAGGCAGGGTCCTATGGATAACAGGAATCCTGATTCATTAAGGGGTCTCGGCAAGGATGAGGTTAACGAGATATAGAGATGTGTGCGGCATGATAAAGGCTAGGTTCAAAGTCCTGATTGAAGAAGGATTAATCGAGATAGTTTTGGATCAGAATACGGATGAGATAGTTTTGGATCAGAATACGGAGTCCTAATCCAAGTATGACTTGATTGCAGAGACGCTCCTATAAATACAGAGGCAGTGGCACCATTCAACCTCTCTCCAACTCAACACACAAATCTGCCCTGCGCAAACCCTCGCTCTACGCGAAACCTCTCAACAACCTTGAGATTTTTTATTTTCCTTTTCGCCAACACACCTTCAGTTTGGATAAACAGCACTATGAAGGCAACCGGTGGTATCTTCAATTTGGATAAACAGCACTATCGCCGTAGAATCAGCCGACCGCGGAGCACCTTCAGTTTGGATAAACAGCACTGCGAAGGGGCCGACTGGTTACGTATCCAAGTCTTGGTCGAGAAGGATTTTCGAATCCTTACTGGCAGAGGTTATCTCATCAACCTTCTCAGTGAAGTGAGGTGTTACAGTTTATTAGGGCTCGGCACATTGAACGTCGAGTTGTCGTATGATTGGATACTCACAAGTGGGCTTTAGAGTTCGGCATTCTGACGGCCGAACCACATTCACCATCAAGACGTACATCCGCTTTGAGTATTTGTGCCCTTACACTTTAGTGTCGATTCGACGTGAGTTTACTCTGACGAACACCATCACTGTGACCGAATCCGACGACAACGATCTGTGAACTTCGCATATTTAGTAGCCTTGTCTTCAGGCTTTAGAATCCGGGAGCCGAGTCAAGTTCCTTCCTCGGCCGCAATCGCAAGACGCAGAAGTCAGCAGCGCAACCAACGCAACATCAACAAATTTTACTCCTCGGCCGACGAGTTGGCACGCCCCGCACTCAACCGAAGGACGTAGTTAGCTTATTAGTTACTCGGCCTGCGCGCCACGTAGGCTTGGTAGTTTTTAGGGTCAACAATAAGTAAAGGTGTTTCTCAACTTGAACCTGTACATAGTGTTAGCGATCCTGATTATACTAGAGTAACTTATAGTTTTGAACTCTATCTCTAACAACACCACATACATAACTTTATTAAGGTGAAGTTTACAAAGCCAGCACATTACGGCCATGTGTTTATATCCCAGTATAATGAACGCTCTAGAAACTTGCCCAAGATTTCATAGGAAGCGGCCTCACTTCCACATTCACATAGGTAAGACTATCAAGGATATTTCTGCAGCTAGATATCCCACTCGACATAGAGTATAGAATTTACTAAGAGAAAAAAAAATCTCAACCTAAAAATGCTTCAGGATGCCATGCTTCTTAGGGATGGACATGGAATAATATTCTAAATTAAAATTAGCAAGGCTTCACTCATATCACTTATGACTTGTTATTACCCTTTGAACATATTTCTTGGGATCTCAAGTCTATAGGTTGGGTTGCTATCACAAATGACTCAATTTTCTAAGGGCTTTAGTCTCATCCCTTTATAGGACTTCCAAACCTTTTCTCGTGCTAGTCCTTTCGTCAAAAGATCAACTAAGTTTTCTTCAGACCTTATATGATCCACTCTTACAGCTCCATTAGAGAGATAATCACTTATAGTGATGTGCTTGCGACGTATTTGTCGCCTTTTCCCGTTATAATAACGGTTTTGCACTTTAGCTATTGCCGCTATACTATCACAATGGATCAAAACTGCTGGAATCAGTTTCTCCCATAAAAGGGTATCTGATAGTAGGTTTCTCAACCACCATGCTTCTTCGATTGCCGTAGCTAGCGCTATTAATTCTGACTCCATAGTAGACTGAGCCAAGATAGTATGTTTCTTAGACTTCCATGACACAGCCCCACCATCAATACTAAAAATACATCCACTAGTGGCTTTAGAGTCATCTGAAAGGGTATTCCAATCAGCGTTGCTGTAACCTTCTAGGATAGCAGGAAACTTCTCATAGTGTAATATGAAATTCATCGTCCTTTGAAGGTATCTCATAAGCCTCTCTATAGCATGCCAATGCTCCAAACTGGGTTTGCTAGTAAACCTGCATAAAACTCCTAGGACATAAGATATATCAAGCCTAGTGCAATCAGTAGCATAACGAAGGCTACCAACAATACTCGGATACTCAGATTGTTTAACATTGTCTCCAGTGTTCTTGAACAATTTTACACTAGGATCATAAAGAGTACATGCTGGTTTACAATCAAAATAATTACTTTCTTAAAAAAATTTCTATGTAGTGAGATTGATCTAAAGAAAACCCATGTTCGGACCTAGTTATTTTCAAACCAAGTATTACACTAGCTTCACCCAAGTCTTTTATATCAAAATTAGCACATAACAAAGATTTGACATTATTCACAACATGAATATTCGAACCAAAAATAAGCAAATCATCCACATATAGGCATATTATAGTGCATATATTACTTTCAAACTTATAATAGATGCATTTGTCACTTTCATTTATTTTAAAACCATTCGAAGTAACCAATCTATCAAATTTTGCATGGATTGTTTAGGAGCCTGTTTCAATCCATAAAGTGACTTATCTAACTTGCAAACTTTATTTTCTTGTCTTGGAATGATAAAACCCTCTAGTTGATCCATATATATTTCTTCCTCAAATTCACCATTTAAGAAAGCTGTTTTAACATCCATTTGGTGCACAACAAGATCATGAATAGAAGCTAAAGCAAACTATACACGAATAGATGTTATTCTAGCCACAGGTGAATAAGTATCAAAGAAATCAATATTTTCTCTTTGTCTATAGCCTTTGGCAACTAGTTGGGCTTTAAATTTTTCAACTGAACCGTCAGGTTTTAATTTTCTTTTAAGAATCCATTTGCAACCTATTGTTTTGCAACCAGGTGGAAGATCCACCAAGTGCCATGTTTGATTTGACTCCAGGGAGTCCATTTCATCATTTATAGCTTCTTGCCACAAATCTGCATCTAAAGAAGTTATAGCTTCTTGAATTGTATTAGGATCTTCTTGTCAGTTATATACATGAAAATCAGGCCCAAAATCTTTAGCTATTCGAGCTCTTTTAGAAGAATTAGATTTTAGAAATCAGGCCCAAAATATTAGGTTCATAAATTTTAGAAGAATTAGAACCCCCACTATTTCGAAGATTAAAAAGAAATTTATTCTCATAAAAATCAGCATCAAGTGACTCAATTATGACATGGTTTTTCGAATCATAAAATCTATATGCTTTGCTATTACATGCATAACCAAGAAAAACACATTCATATGCTCTACTAATCAATTTCGATCTTTTTGGATAAGGTTTACGAACATAAGCTAAACAACCCTAAGTTCTGAAATACAACACATTTGGTTTCTTATTTTTCCAAATTTCATAAGGAGAAATATTCGTTTTTGAGTTAGAAATTCTATTTAACACATAACATACAGTCAACACAATTTCACCCCACCAATAAAAAGCAACTCCAAACCTCAGTAAAGTAGCAACAGTCAATTCAGAAAGAGTTCGATTTTTTCTTTCCGCTTTACCATTCATTTCAAGAGAATAAGGAGCAGTAGTTTCATGAATAAAATCATTCCACAAAAATTTTATTCCTCACGGCTTATGCAGAACATGAAGTTTCTTCTCTTTTCTTACTTTTTAAAGTTCAACTCGAGTTTATTTTCCTTTTCAAATTAACTGGAACTTTGGTTATTAATCTTCTGCTTACAACCACATTCACGTCTTCTTCTTTTTTTTTCAAAAGAGAACGACATAAGTCATATTGAAATTTAGGAAGAAAGAAACTGATGAATGTTTGCACTGCAGATATTTTTTTGGTTTGCAGAGACTTGAAACGAAAGAGACGAGTGGGAGAGAAAGAGAGAACGTGATGAGGAAGTATAGGGGAGGCGAAAGAAAAATGTTTTCCTTTAATAATTTGTTTAAATCAATTTAGATTTAATAAAGAAAAATTAATAAAATTAATTAGATTACATCTCAACAATTAAAAATATACAAATCTAATGGCTTAAAATTTGTGTCAAAACTTGTGTAAAAAATATGTTACCACCGATTCGCTTCCTATATATATATATGCGAAATTAAGTTCACCTATCTCATTTTTCTATTCCATTAATTAAAACTTTATTTCTTTTCAACTCTTTATCAAGGTCGTATTTGTGACTCCATGATATCACTAGTGGAAAAAACACTTTGCGCAACGTACGTACCTTCGTCGCGAGAAGTCAAAAATCGTTGCCTAAGGGTTTGCGCGACGCAACCTTCGTCGCGCCAAGGCAGTGACGCACGTCATGCGTCGTGCAAAGTGGCTTTGCGCGATGCACGTCCTGCATCGCGCAAACCCCTTTTTTGTTTTTTTAATTTTTGATAAATAATGCGCGACGTAGGACATGTGTCGCGCAAACCCCTTTTTTTTTGTTTTGTTCAAAAATAAATTTTTTTTTTAAATTTTTGATAAATATTGTAATTAAATTCTAAACAATAATTAATTAACCAAGCAAAAGTATTTAATTATAAAATATATGAAAATGTACATACAAGATGTCCAAACAAAAAAGAAAAAACAAGAAGTAATCTTCTAAAGTAAACAACAAAACGATGAATATACAAAGAAATATCAAACTATCCAGAGACCTCCAACAAACAAGGACGTTGTCACTTGAAGACTTCACATTTTTTGAACACCTCCAAACAAAACCTTGAGAGCGAACTACTGCCCCTAATGCTTAAGCCTCAACAATTTTGGCCTCTCTCTATCTGCACAGACACAAGCATATGGATCAAGAAAAAAAATTTGTACTTGTATAGGTAGAACTCTTGAAAAAATATATTAAGGAAGGTCATTTGAGAAAAGATAAACACATGATAGATTATGAACCTGCTAAACAGCCATGGATTAAATTCTACCAGCCCCGAATACCAGAGAACATATATTACTACAGGTTCCTCGGTATGTATAGACTGCACGAAAACAAATGCAAGGCTTGAAATTTCATATTGAGACATTAAACAGTAGTATTGTAAGCAATAAGAAAGAAAAACAAGAACATCCAAGCAATTTTCATGCTTAATATTTGTTTAGTAGAACGTCTCTCATTGTAGAATCTTTAAAGCAAGTAAATCATATAATTACCGTACTGCAGGGATGGAGTTATGTTGGTGATAGGCTACTATCAGCAATTATACCTTACGAAGAGAGTGGCTGGTATGACAGACAAATGTGGGTAAAGCCACCTGAGGTTAGCACCCTTCACCGTATCCTTTCTCAGTTAATAAGGATCAAGGATGAAGTCCCTCTGAAAATGTCAACCTTCAAAGTTTAATCCACATATCTTATTTAAGTATTCAACTGAAGAAGGCTACTTAGAATAATCAAGATATGATAAAATTCAAAGAAACTAATCACATAAGCCTCAACGTTCAAAGATATTAACTGATCACATAAGCCTTAACGGTCAGTGATATTAACGGATCACATAAGCCTTAACGTTGATGCATATATTGCCTCTAAATCAAAACCTCAAAATTTTGATTATGCTATGGAAACTGTATCCTGTGGCTTATCACTAGAGCTTAATACTTGAACAAAGTTTCTGAGAGTCGGACTATGTCCCTCTGTGTGATGTATATGTGCATATGTATGTCAAATATTAACTGAGAAGGGTCATTGGAGACAGTGCAAATTTGAAGATATCTAAAATTGGTCATTGGGCAACAAAACTAAATGACTCTTGACCTTTAACTAGTTAAAACCAGCAATTGGAAGCCAAAGTTTTTTTCTATTCTAATATTAATAACTGAGATGCAAAATCGTAGAAAATTTATGCTAAAACATTATTTCTTACGATACTGTGAAGCATCCAGCTTCAGCCACAATCCTCTTTTCATAAACTTCATATAAAAAAAAAAAAACCATGTGTTATTCTTATAAGCATGAATGCAGCAAGCCATGGCGCAAGACCCAAACAAAGTGCATGTGCCATACCAAATCTTGGACTGCATAACATGAGAAAGATCATAAGTACTACTAGCCAATAACTCCAAACATGTTTAATTAAACAAATGAGCACGTTGTTTGTTTGCATTAATGCTTTCCATAAGAGATTAGAGTACGTTCCTTGTTAGAGATTAAAGGAAGACTAACACTTTCATGGTAATCAATTACCATGTGAATGCCATGAAAAGCAAAAGTTCCACAGACGGATGTTTCTCACTACAATTCAAATTAAGGAAAAAGAAAATGCGTTGCGCAAGTTTTACACAAATTATTTACCATCCACAGAAAAGAATACAAACATAATTCTTCCACAAAGAAAATGCAAGGTAAGTCATGTTATGTAAAAAGAAATTCCTCTCACAGAGGCAAAGATACTTAATCTAAATACATAAATTGGTTTCAGAAACAGAAGACTAACATATTGAAATATACAAACCATGCATCCTAATTTTCTGCTCGAAGCAAATAATCAAAAAGCCAAACAAATTTCGAGTTTTCTTTGTCAGTTGCAACAACATTTGAGTTTTTATTGTTCTGTTATGTCATATCTTCTAAAGCAAATTAAGGGCCGAGTTCACAGCTGATTTCGAAATCTCAAGTAAACCCAAATATTACAAATTTCCCAACAAAAAAATTTAAAAAAAAAAAAACAACAACTTTCCTTTCATTTCTTATAATTTCTCAGTGACCAAACAGATAAAAAATTCACAATAATTCAACACATACAACAAATTAAAGACAACAAGATAGAAAAATCACCAGTTCTTGGCCCAAAGCAGCTTGAAATGCACTATCAAGTAGATCTTCCCCCCTCTATACATCCGAACCAATCCAAAATTACCCAGAAATTAATGGACTTAAATTACAATCAGAAAACAAAAATGGGGGAAGAGGGAAAATCGTAAAATCAAAATAAGGCCGACCTTTTGGGTCTTGCCGTCTAGCTGAGGGAGCTCGAGTTCCGGTGTGGTAGCGGGGCAGGTGATGGGGATATCGAACTGGAGATCGAACTTGTACTTGAGGAGGTTGTAAACGTACCAGCACTTGCCAGTCTACCGTGTACCCTCAAGATTGGCGGCGGAGATTCGGAACCAATCATTGTCATTGGACTTGTTCATCTGGGTGTATTCATACCTTGAAATATCCAAGAACGATGTGAACTGGTTGAAAACAATTCCCGTGCAGACCCATCCTTTTCAACCATGGATCTGACCATAATCATTAAATTAAATATGCAAATAATGAGATTGAATGTAAGAACCTGAATAGGACATTGAAATTGACGGCGGCGCGAGCTTGGCAGAGATGGAGGCGTGTGAAATTTTTTTGGATGAAGGCAAAAATAAAGAGAAATCGAGAGATGGTGTTGGGAATGAGAGACAAAGAGTTTGAGAGAGTGATTGAAGACCGAGAGAGAAAGGAGGCTCAGGGCTCAGGCTGCTACGCGAGATTTGAGAGACCGAGTGAGAGAGAGGGAAGAGAGACCAAATTTTTACACTCCCATTTTGTCCAAATTTGGGAAAATAAAAAAAAAAGGCCTAATTTTTACAAAACTACCGCCAAATTTTTAACACATTGCTCGACGCATGTATACATTAAGACGTCGCGCAAAGTGGTTTTGCGCAACGATCTCATCTAGGCGTCGCGCAAATTATATTTAAAATATATATATATATATATTATAAAATTCTACAAAACTAATTTCAACGATTCAACCGTCAAACTTGTTTGTATATGCTTCAAGATTGCATACACTAAATCTCGCAACAAAAAAAAACATTCAGAGCTCAAGTAACGAGACAAAACATTTCGACAGTTATAAACGAAAAATCACGATTTAACGATTATTTTAACTCCGAATTTGATGATTTTTTACAACTACACTCCTTGACCTTATGTGAATACAATGAATGAACTTGATTGTCAATTTAAAATATTTACACTAGTAGATACCACAAAATCTTATGTTATACTTAATGAAAGTATAAATAAACTCTTAAGTGTTAGTGAATCTATTGTTTTGATGGGATACGCATTCTACAAAACTAATTTCAACGATCCAACCGTCAAACTTGTTCGTATATGCTTCGAGATCGCATACGCCAAAAATCGCAAAAAAAAAAACATGCAGAGATCAAGTAACGGGATAAAACTTTTCGACGGTTATAAACGAAAAAGAACGAGTTAACGGCAGTTTTAACTTCGATTTTGATGATTTTTTACAGCTACACTCCTGGATTCTATATGAATACAACAAACGGAATCGATCGTCAATTTAAAATATTTACACAAATGGATACCACAAAATCTTATGTTATACTTAATAAAAGTATAAATAAACTCTAAGTGTTAGTGAATCTATCGTTTTGATGGGAAACGCACTCTAAGTGTTAGTGAATCTATCGTTTTGATGGGAAACGCATTGTACGAAACTAATTTCAACTATCCAACCGTCAAACTTGTTTGTAAATGCTTCGAGATTGCATACGCCAAAAATCGCAAAAAACAAACATTCAGATGTCAAGTAACGAGACAAACCTTTTCGACGGCTATAAACGAAAAAACACGATTTAACGGTTATTTTAACTCCGATTTTGATGATTTTTTTACAGCTACACTCTTTAAACCTATAGAACACAATGAACTAATTCAATCGTCCATTTAAAACATTTACACAAGTGGATACCACAAAAGAAAAAGGCAATGCAAGAACCCCAAAAGAAAAGCAAAAGGCAAAAAAAAAAAAAAAAAGCTTTGCACGACGTAGGTGTTGTGTCGCGCAAAATAGCTTTGCGCGACGTAGTTGAACCTACGTTGAGCAAAGCTATTGTGCAACGCAGTTGAACCTACGTTGAGCAAAGCTTTTTTTTTTTTCTTTTTGCCTTTTTGCTTATGAGTACAAATAAATAAATTAAATTCTACTTAGTAAATATATATACCATTCAACTTGATGGGAAACACATTTTACGAAATTAGTTTCCACGATCCAACCATCAAACTTGTTTGTGTATGCTTCGAGATCGCATACGCCAAAAATTGCAAAAAACAAACATTTAGATATCAAGTAACGAGACACCTTTTCGACGGCTATAAACGAAAAATCACGATTTAACGATTATTTTAACCCGATTTTGATGATTTTTTACAGCTACACTTTTTAAACCTGTATGAACACACTGAAATAATTCGATCGTCAATTTAAAACATTTACACAAGTGGATACCACAAAAGAAAAAGGCAATGCAAGAACCCCAAAGAAAAGCAAAAGGAAAAAAAAAAAAAAAACTTTGCACGAACGTAGGTGTTGCGTCGCACAAAATAGCTTTGTGCGACGTATATACACCTACGTCGCGCAAAACGGCTTTGCGCAATGCAGTTGCACCTACGTCGCGCAAAGGCTTCTTTTTTTTTTTTTTTGCCCTTTTGCTTATGAGTACAAAATAAGTAAATTAAAATCTACTTAGTAAATATATATACCATTGAACTTGATGGGAAACACATTTTATGAAATTAGTTTCAACGATCCAACCGTCAAACTTGTTTGTATATGCTTCGAGGTCGCATATGCCAAAAATCGCAAAAAACAAACGTTCAAAGATCAAGTAACGGGACAAAATTTTTCGACGGCTACAAATGAAAAAACACGATTTAACGGTAGTTTTAACTCTGATTTTGATGATTTTTTGTAGCTACTCCTTGACCCTATATAAATACAACGAACGGATTCGATCGTCAATTTAAAATATTTACACAAGTGGATACCACAAAATCTTATGTTATACTTAATGAAAGTATAAATAAACTCTAAGTGTTAGAGAATCTATCGTTTTGATTGGAAACACATTGTAAGAAACTAGTTTCAACGATCCAACCGTCAAACTTATTTGCATATGCTTCAAGATCGCATACGCCAAAAATCGAAAAAAACAAACATTCATATATCAAGTAATGAGACAAACCTTTTCGACGGCTATAAACGAAAAATCACGATTTAACGGTTATTTTAACCCCGATTTTGATGATTTTCTACAGCTCCACTCTTTAAACCTATATGAACACAATGAACTAATTCGATCGTCAATTTAAAACATTTACACAAGTGGATACCACAAAAGAAAAAAGCAATGCAAGAACCCCAAAAGAAAAGCAAAAGGAAAAAAAAACAAAAAAAAACTTTGCATGACGTAGGTGTTGCGGCGCGCAAAATAGCTTTGCGCAACGTAGATACACCTATGTCGGGCAAAACGGCTTTGCGCAACGCATTTGCACCTACGTCGCGCAAAGTTTTTTTTTTTTTTGCCCTTTTGCTTATGAGTACAAAATAAATAAATAAAAATCTACTTAGTAAATATATATACCATTGAACTTGATGGGAAACACATTTTACGAAATTAGTTTCAACGATCCAACCGTCAAACTTGTTTGTATATGCTTCGAGATCGCATACGCCAAAAATCGCAAAAAACAAACATTCAGAGATGAAGTAACGGGAAAAACCTTTTCGACGGCTATAAACGAAAAAGCACGATTGAACAGTAGATTTAACTTTGATTTTGATGATTTTTTACAGCGACACTCCTTGACCCTATATGGATACAACGAACGGATTCGATCGTCAATTTAAAATATTTACGAAAGTGGATACCACAAAATCTTATGTTATACTTAATGAAAGTATAAATAAATTCTAAGTGTTAGAGAATCTATCGTTTTGATGGGAAACACATTGTACGAAACTAGTTTCAACGATCAAACCGTCAAACTTATTTGTATATGCTTCGAGATCACATACGCCAAAAATCGCAAAAAACAAACATTCAGATATTAAGTAATGAGACAAACCTTTTCAATGGCTATAAACGAAAAATCACGATTTAACGGTTATTTTAACCCGATTATGATGATTTTTTACAGCTACACTCTTTAAATCTGTATGAGCACAATGAAATAATTTGATCGTCAATTTAAAACATTTACACAAGTGGATACCACAAAAGAAAAGGGCAATTCAAGAACCCCAAAAGAAAAGCAAAAGGAAAAAAAACTTTGCACGACGTAGGTGTTGCGTCGCGCAAAAGTTTTTTTTTTTTTTTTTTTTTTTTTTTTTTGCCCTTTTGCTTATGAGTACAAAATAAGTAAATTAAAATCTACTTAGTAAATATATATACCATTGAACTTGATGGGAAACACATTTTACGAAATTAGCTTCAACGATCCAACCGTCAAACTTGTTTGTGTATGCTTCAAGGTCGCATACGCCAAAAATCGCAAAAATCAAACATTCAGAGATCAAGTAACGGGACAAAAATTTTCGACGGTTATAAATGAAAAAACACGATTTAACGGTAGTTTTAACTCTGATTTTTATGATTTTTTATAGCTACACTCCTTAACCCTATATAAATACAATGAACGGATTCGATCGTCAATTTAAAATATTTACACAAGTGGATACCACAAAATCTTATGTTATATTTAAAGAAAGTATAAATAAACTCTAAGTATTAAAGAATCTATTGTTTTGATGGGAAACACATTGTACGAAACTAGTTTCAACGATCCAACCGTCAAACTTATTTGTATATGCTTCGAGATCACATACGCCAAAAATCGCAAAAAACAAACATTCAGATATCAAGTAACGAGACAAACCTTTTCGATGGCTATAAACAAAAAATTAGGATTTAACGGTTATTTTAACCCGATTTTGATGATTTTTTACAGCTACACTCTTTAAACCTGTATGAACGCAATGAAATAATTCGATCATCAATTTAAAACATTTACACAAGTGGATACCACAAAAGAAAAAGGCAATGCAAGAACCCCAAAAGAAAGGCAAAAGGAAAAAAAAATAAAATAAAAAATGTTGCACGACGTAGGTGTTGCGTCGCGCAAAATAGCTTTGCGCGACGTATATACACCTACGTCGCGCAAAACGGCTTTGCGCAACGCAGTTGCACCTACCTCGCCCAAAGTCTTTTTTTTTTTTTTTTTTTGCCCTTTTGCTTATGAGTACGAAATAAGTAAATTAAAATCTACTTAGTAAATATATGTACCATTAAACTTGATGGGAAACACATTTTACGAAATTAGTTTCAACGGTCTAACTGTCAAACTTGTTTGTATATGCTTCGAGGTCGCATACTCCAAAAATCGCAAAAAACAAACATTCAGAGATCAAGTAACGGGACAAAATTTTTCGACGGTTATAAATGAAAAAACACGATTTAACGGTTATTTTAACTCTGATTTTGATGAATTTTTACAGCTACACTCTTCAAACCTATATGAATACAATGAACTAATTCGATTGTCAATTTAAAACATTTGCAGAAGTGGATACCACAAAAGAAAAAGACAATGCAAGAACCCCAAAAGGGCAAAAAAAAAAAAAAAAAAAACTTTGCACGACGTAGGCTTTGCGTCGCGCAAGACAGCTTCACGCGATGCAGTTGCACCTTCGTCGCGCAAAGCTATATTGTGCGACGATAATATTCGTCGTGCAAACTGCCGTCGCGCAAAGGTCTTTTGCCCGACGTTTTGTTTTTTTCGTCATGCAAACATACTTTGCGCGACGAAATGTGATTCGTCGCGCAAACATGTTTTTCTGCTAGTGTATATAAAACACTGCGGTGGTGTATTCAGTTGAGAATTTGAAAGACTTTAATAGATTTATAAATCCATGGATTTTTATGGAGTTTAATTGATTTATAGAGATTCCATATAAAATTTTGATTCAATTCCCTCGAAATTTCATGAAAAGATGTGAGATTTGTGGATGCTTAAAATACAGTATGAAATCTCTCCAATTCCCTCTAATTCCTCAACTTTCTCAAATTCTTTAAAATCAATTTCTAATTGATTACACCTAGAACGTTATAAACTTCTTTAAAATCCTAATTGAATACACCCGGATTTCTAAGGATTTTAATAAACTATCTTGAAATTCTAATTGAATACACCATGAATTTCGGAAAATCGCTTAAAATCTTGATTGAGTACCCCTAGATTCATTAAAAGAATTAAAATCCCTCAAAATTCCAATTGAAAACACCCCATTAGTATCTTTCACAAAGATTTTCCTTGTCTCGGAGTGCAGAAGTTTTGATCATAGAGAATTGGAGTTCTAATGTGCAACATGTTCACAGAGCGAGATGGAGTTTCAAGAGCTTGCAGAGTTTCCTTCTTGTTTAGTTCAAACTTTTTCAAATAACTACTCTGAAGTTGCTACAGCAAGATTAATTGTTTCTTAGTGTTTTCTTTTTCCATGTTATCGAAAAAAGAAAAAAAAAGGTTGGGTTCTCTTAGAAAAGGGAGGAGAAGAAGACGGTAGGTGGGAGAGCACATGATGTGTTTGCCAGATGTTTCAAAATGATGTCGTGCACACGTAGGATATGAAAATGATGTTATTCATGGATTTGGATCTGATCCGTATCCAAATTGTGGGGATCTTAGGGATCCTCACATCCTAACCGTTTATCGTATATCGTGGGTGTGTGTGTATCAGAAAATAGACGTTGGGGGTGCTACATGGTCAGAAATCAAGGGAATTATTATGAGGATGCAAAATCGTCGGAAATTAAAAGGAAGATTCAAAAACGGACGAGACCAAACCCTACAAATTACAACGGACAAAGTTATGTATATAGACTTGATCTTGGAATCCCATCTTTAATAACAGTTTACGTTTTATATTTAACGTTTGTAATAAACCAAAATATAAATATATTTTAAAATAATTGATTTGTAGAGATTTCATATAAAATTTTGATTCAATTCCCTCGAAATTTCATGAAAAGATGTGAGATTTGTGGATGCTTAAAATACACTATGAAATCCCTCAAATTCCCTCAAATTCCTCAACTTTCTCAAATTCTTTAAAATCAATTTCTAATTGATTACACCTGGAATGTTATAAACTTCTTTAAAATCCTAATTGAATACACCCGGATTTCTAAGGATTTTATAAACTATCTTGAAATTCTAATTGAATACACCTTGAATTTCGGAGAATCACTTAAAATTTTGATTGAATACCCCTAGATTCATTAAAAGAATTAAAATCCCTCAAAATTCCAATTGAAAACACCCCATTAGTATCTTTCACAAAGATCTTCTTTTGGATTTTTGTAGGAGATTGAAAAGTTGGGTTTTTGTCTCGGAGTGCAGAAGTTGGATCATAGAGAATTGGAGTTCTAATGTGCAACATGTTCACAGAGAGCGTAATTTTACAGCTGACGGGTTAGTCAAATTAGGTTTAAATAGCAAGATGGAGTTTCAAAAGCTTGCAGAGTTTCCTTCTTGTTTAGTTCAAACTCTTTCAAATAACTGCTCTGAAGTTGCTACATTTTGATTAATTGTTTCTTAGTGTTTTCTTTTTCTTTTTCCATGTTACCGAAAAAAGAAAAAAAAAAGGTTGGGTTCTCTTAGAAAAGGGAGGAGAAGAAGATGGTAGGTGGGAGAGCACATGATGTGTTTGCCAGATGTTTCAAAATGATGTCGCGCACACGTAGGATAGGAAAATGATGTTATTCATGGATTTGGATCCCATCTGGATCCAAATTATGGGATCCTAGGAATCCTCACATCCTAACCGTTTATCGTATATCGTGGGTGTGTGTGTGTAAGAAAATAGACGTTGGGGGTGCTAAATGGTCAGAAATGAAGGGAATTATTATGAGGATGCAAAACCGTTGGAAATTAAAAGGAGGATTCAAAAACGGCTGAGACCAAACCGTACAAATCACAACGGACAAAGTTATGTATATAGACTTGGTCTTGGAATCCCATCTTTAATAACAGTTTACGTTTTATATTTAATGTTTGTAATAAACCAAAATATAAATATATTTTAAATAAAAATATATTTACTCCAACACATTCTGTCGCGATCGGATTGCAATGATTCCTCTTTCATGCCTCCAAACTCATACTTTCATTCTCCTTCAGTACAAAACTATAATATAGTACTTTTATAAAACAGAAAGTCCAAAATAGATATATAACAACATAACGTCAAAATACGTATATACAATAACGTAAAATTTAAAATAGTTGTACTGAAATCAAAACTGAACATAGAAAAATTTCACCTACACACTCGTAGCGTCACGTACTCCGGGAATAAGTTTGTATTATCTTTGGATCAAGGCTGAACAATAGTTAATTGTGTTTTGACTCTCTCCTGCTCCCCTTACCTTCCTTCTTTTTTTTCTCTTCTCTATCGATCCTCATCTGATCTTCTATTCAGAAAATTCTCTCCAGATTGATGTTCATATATTAAACTGAATTGAAGCAATCAAATAAATGAGAAAAATACATTGCCTAGATACTATATGGTGTTCTGGTTATTCTTCAAGTTTCACAACCCCTGATGGGAAAAAAACTTGTTATACGCCTATGTTGAATATGGAAATCATGAACAACACTATGAAAACAGAAGAAAAATTCTTACCACCACCGCCACCTAAAGTGGTTTTGGGTTTGGGTTGGTTTCTCAAAATTGAATATGGTTACTAGGTTGTAGCTCTAAACAACAACATCTGGTCATTATTGACAACAAAATTATGTGGATAGTACAATTAAATAGTAACGAGTTACATAAAAAAAATAGTAACGAGTTCTTGAATAATTTCAACAAAAACCATGAGACTACAAGAGAGTCGGAGATGACGAAGAGACAAAAAAACAAAGATAGAATTGCAAACAAAAAAGAAAGAGGTCGAGCTGATCATATTAAAGGAAAAAAGAGAGAATGAAACATAATTATCATAAATAAATAATTAATGATGGATAGGGAGAAATTATAATTGCAAAGTTCAAATTTTTATTTTCAATATGTATTTGTTTGATAAAATTAATATTCAAATTAACTGACATGTCAGATTTTATCTTAGCCATTAAAAGTGAGCTAATCTAATGGTCTAAAGTTTGTGTCAAATCTTGCGTAAAAAATATGGTGCCACGAATTATCTTTTAATATTTTCAACACAAGTTTTATTTAAAATTTCATTAATATAAACAATTACAAATTTCAAGTTTTAATTTAAAAATTATAATAACCTATACAGAAATACATTATTACTTTAATATCAGGCTCTTCAATGAAAAACTGAAAACCAATAAAATTTCAATAAGAGAACATTGATATAGATAGGGACCACATATAAAGTATAGATATATGAATCAGTGGCACCACATGTTTTACACAGGTTCTAGGCCCTTAGATTTGTACACTTATAATGGTTGAGATGTAATCTAATTAATTCAATTAATTTTCTTTATTAAAACTAGCATATGGCCACATACATAGTGTGTGAAATTTTTTATTTTTGTTTTTGAAGTAGAAGAAGAGAGAGAGAGAGAGAGAGAGAGAGAGAGAGAATGTGGGAGTGGGAGAGAGCTCAAATTTTTTTTTTTAGTTTTTATTTAGAGATATGTTAGAATCACTTGTAGGTGAGGCTTTGAAAAAAAAACAGCAAAATTTTGATTGTGTGAAATTACATTTCTGCCTATATTTCTTATTCATGTCACATCCCTGGCTCAGCTCCACCATAGTACAATATTATCCGCCTTGGGCTTACCATTCCCTCACGGTTTTGTTTATGGGAACTAACACGAGAACTTCCCAGTGGGTCACCCACATGAATGCTCTCACCCGACCTTGCTTAACTACAGAGTTCCGATGGAATCTATAGCTAGTGAATCCCCAAAAATCCTCGTGCTATAGGGAGGGAAGCATGTACATATAAGGCACATCACCCCCTCTCCGTTGGTCGATGTGGAATTTCACATTCATGTTCAGTTTTAATTAGAGAATTAAACTGATAATTTAATAGGATTTTGGTTGACAATGAGTGTTTTATTAATATGTAGTTTAGATATTTATGAATTGTGAATGAAATTTAATTAAGATTTTCGTATTTTCTCCCCATCTCATTAATTGTTTTTCATTAATCCCTTTCTTCTTTGACTCTTTCTTCTCCATTCTCATTCTTCATCGTTCATCCAATGTCTAATGTACAAATATTTCCCTTTCTATTTCTTCTCTGTTCATCCTTCCAGGGCCATGCTCTTTTTCATGTTTTTGGTTTTGTTTTTTAAATTTCTTCTCCATAAAATGTTTTTAAATCTCTTCAGATCCGATGCCTTATCCCTTGGAATTTTTTAACACAAAAAATTTATTCCTCACGGTTTATGCAGAACACGAAGTTTCTTCTCTTTTCTTACTTTTTAAAGTTCAACTCGAGTTTATTTTCCTTTTCAAATTATCTGGAACTTTGGTTATTAATCTTCTGCTTACAACCATATTCACGTCTTCTTTTTCTTTTTTTTGTCAAAAGAGAACGACATAAGTCATATTGAAATTTAGGAAGAAAGAAACTGATGAATGTTTGCACTGCAGATATTTTTTTGGTTTGCAGAGACTTGAAACGAAAGAGACGAGTGGGGAGAGAAAGAGAGAGAACGTGATGAGGAAGTATAGGGGAGGAGAGAGAAAAATGTTTTCCTTTAATAATTTGTTTAAATCAATTTAGATTTAATAAAGAAAAATTAATAAAATTAATTAGATTACATCTCAACAATTAAAAATATACAAATCCAATGGCCTAAAATTTGTGTCAAAACTTGTGTAAAAAATATGTTGCCACCGATTCGCTTCCTATATATATATATATGAGAAATTAAGTTCACCTGTCTCATTTTTCTATTCCATTAATTAAAACTTTATTTCTTTTCAACTCGTTATCAAGGTCGTATTTGTGACTCCATGATATATAAACACTGATGTGGTGTATTCAATTGAGAATTTGAAAGACTTTAATAGATTTATAAATCCATGGATTTTGATGCAGTTTAATTGATTTGTAGAGATTCCACATAAAATTTTGATTCAATTCCCTCGAAATTTCATGAAAAAATGTGAGATTTGTGGATGCTTAAAATACACTATGAAATCTCTCAAATTCCCTCTAATTCCTCAACTTTCTCAAATTCTTTAAAATCAATTTCTAATTGATTACACCTGGAATGTTATAAACTTCTTTAAAATCCTAATTGAATACACCTGGATTTCTAAGGATTTTAATAAACTATTTTGAAATTCTAATTGAATACACCTTGAATTTCGGAGAATCACTTAAAATCTTGATTGAATACCCCTAAATTCATTAAAAGAATTAAAATCCCTCAAAATTCCAATTGAAAACACCCCATTAGTATCTTTCACAAAGATATTCTTTTGGATTTTTGTATGAGATTGAAAAGTTGGGTTCTTGTCTCGGAGTGCAGAAGTTTGATCATAGAGAATTGGAGTTCTAATGTGCAACATGTTCACAGAGAGCATAATTTTACAGCTGATGGGTTAGTCAAATTAGGTTTAAATAGCGAGATGGAGTTTCAAAAGCCTGCAGAGTTTCCTTCTTGTTTAGTTCAAACTCTTTCAAATAACTGCTCTGAAGTTGCTACAGCTAGATTAATTATTTCTTAGTGTTTTCTTTTTCTTTTTCCATGTTACCGAAAAAAGAAAAAAAAAAGGTTGGGTTCTCTTAGAAAAGGGAGGAGAAGAAGACGGTAGGCGAGAGAGCACATGATGTGTTTGCCAGATGTTTCAAAATGATGTCGCGCACACGTAGGATAGGAAAATGATGTTATTCATGGATTTGGATCCCATCCGGATCCAAATTGTGGGGATCCTAGGGATCCTCACATCCTAATCGTTTATCGTATATTATGGGTGTGTGTGTATATAAGAAAATAGACGTTGGGGGTGCTAAATGGTCAGAAATGAAGGGAATTATTATGAGGATGCAAAACCGTCGGAAATTAAAAGGCAGATTAAAAAACGGACGAGACCAAACCGTAAAAATCACAACGGACAAAGTTATGTATATAGACTTGATCTTGGAATCCCATCTTTAATAACAGTTTACGTTTTATATTTAATGTTTGTAATAAACCAAAATATAAATATATTTTAAATAAAAACATATTTACTCCAACACATTCCGTCGCGTTCGGATTGCAATGATTCCTCTTTCATGCCTCCAAACTCATACTTTCATTCTCCTTCAGTACAAAACTATAATATAGTACTTTTATAAAACAGAAAGTCCAAAATAGATATATAACAACATAACGTCAAAATACGTATATATAATAACGTAAAATTTAAAATAGTTGTACTGAAATCAAAACTGAACATAGAAAAATTTCACCTACGCACTCGTAGCGTCACGTACTCCGAGAATAAGTGTGTATTATCTTTGGATCAAGGCTGAACAATAGTTAATTGTGTTTTGACTCTCTCCTACTCCCCTTACCTTCCTTTTTTTTTTTCTCTTCTCTATCGATCCTCATCTGATCTTCTATTCAGAAAATTCTCTCCAGATTGATGTTCATATATTAAACTGAATTGAAGCAATCAAATAAATGAGAAAAATACATTGCCTAGATACTATATGGTGTTCTGGTTATTCTTCAAGTTTCACAACCCCTGATGGGAAAAAACTTGTTATACGCCTATGTTGAATATGGAAATCATGAACAACACTATGAAAACAGAAGAAAAATTCTTACCACCACCGCCACCTAAAGTGGTTTTGGGTTTGGGTTGGTTTCTCAAAATTGAATATGGTTACTAGGTTGTAGCTCTAAACAACAACATCTGGTCATTATTGACAACAAAATTATGTGGATGGTACAATTAAATTTGTATGATTACGAGAAACACAAATCACGTAGTGTAGTATTTTACATGTTATAATAAAAATAGACAATATAATTAAAGTATATTAATAAAAATCAAATTTACATGTTATGTTTTGAGCAAAAAAAAAACTAATGTTAAGTGGTCGTGTTTCAAATGTATTGAAAAATTGTGCCGTTGCAACAGCAATTCAAAAGAAAAAAAATGAGAAAAACCTTCCAGCAAATCCACCTATTTTGCCCAATACCCATCTCTACCCACCAAACAAGTAAATAAGGTATGGTATCCCCTTATAAATTCCCATAACCGGTCACCTGCAATTCACTCCTCACTCGCTCACTTCTTTGACTTTGTAGCAATAAGCAAATAAGTAAGCCATGGAAGCAATCTTATCCTCTTGTTCTTCACCCAATTTTTTTCAAGAAAATCCATCATCTTCCACATTAAAACAGCGCCTACAGTTCATAGTTGAGAGCAATGCTGCCGAATGTTGGGTATATGCTATTTTATGGAAAGCCTCCGGAGATAACAGTTTGTCATGGGGCGGTGGCCATTACAAAAGCAGCAATATTATTAGTTACCCACCCAAATTAGGGTTCCACGATGTGGATTTTCTGGGGGATAATGATGATGGAGATGTTACTGACTCTGAGTGGTTTTACTTTTACAGTGTTTCTTTAACCCAATCATTTACTGCAGATAATAACATTCTGGGACGTGTATTTTGTTCTAGAGGATTTGTTTGGCTTGTAGGTGATCATGAGTTTCAATTGTACGAGTGTGAGAGAGTGAAAGAAGCAAGAATGCATGAAATCCAAACTTTGGTTTGTATTGCAACTTCAAGTGGGGTGCTTGAACTGGCGTCTTTGCATGCGATCAAGCAAGATTGGGGTCTTGTGCACCTAACAAAATCACTATTCCGATCTAACGGCGACGACCATGACGACCAAAACAGGATCTCAAAGCTGCAGGCCAGCCATGAGGCCAATGTACTGGTTCCTCAGCTGAAAAATGGACGGTTTTTAGAAACTCAAAAGGAGTTGACCACACAAGGTATGCAGGACGCCAATTTTTTTTTTAATATAACAATATACATTACAATAATAGGACACTATATAACTTTAATAATTATGGGTGATATTTCGATTTACTCTCTCCAATGTATCTCTCCCACTTATCTCTATGGTTCTGTAGTAATTAATTAACTCACGTACATAGCATGTGCCTTATTCAAGAAGAGTTTACATGAAATAAGTAATTACCATCATGACGTTTCGTGTTAATAATATAACAACACATGTAAATTAATCTTTACACAATGTTGTATTATTCAGACACCACAATTATATTCTACTTGTGCAGTATAAGTTGCTGTTACATTATTCATGCAATTTCATTATTGAAACTTGTAAGTGTATTTGTGTGGACCCATGTGCATATATATATATATATATAACCATAATGCTATTGTATACTTAAGACAAGTAAGAAAATCAAATTGTATTATCTGACACCAATTTTTTCGAAGAGGATTACGCTAAATTCGTATCAATTGAGTCATTGACTGATTAGTTATTTTTACATTCTGATCAGAAGGTGGTAGAGTTGAAGCGATACCTTTAAATGTAGGTAGATCGTCATCACCAGACTCGCGTTCTAACTCTGTTGGCAATATCACCTCTAAGAACACAGAGAACACTCGATCGATAAAAAGAGGAAGATCAACATCAAAACATGGATCTGCAAGCACAGAATCACAATTACTAAGTCACGTCGAGGCAGAGAGAATCAGAAGGGTTAAGCTCAACCACCGATTCTGTGTCCTCCGGTCAGTTGTTCCCAACGTGTCTAAAATGGATCGATCCTCATTGCTTGCTGATGCAGTGGCATACATCAACCAGCTCAAAGCAAAAGTTGAGGAGTTGGAGGCCAAAATCCAAGCACAATTACCACCACCCCAGAAATCCAAAGTGGATAATAATAATAACAACAAGATTAACATTATTAATCTTGATCAAATTTTAAGTGATAATGGTAATAGTGCTGGTGGTGGTGTTGTGGAAGTGGACGTAAAGATTATAGGTTCATCGCAAGCCATGATTCAAGTTCAGTGTCCCGATCAAGACTACCCATATGCTAGACTGATGAATGCACTCAAACGGCTAGGGTTACAAGTTTCCCATGCAAGCATATCAAGTGTTAACGAGTTGATAATTCAAAATGTAGTGACAAGACTGCCTTATGGGTTCACAAGCAGGGAGGCCTTGAGACTGGGTATTATAAAAAGATGGCACACTTAAAAATTATTACAATTCAAAATCTATGCTAGCTAATTGAGCTAGTAATTAAGGACAATGATTTTCCATTTGAGTATTTCATTCTACAGCTCGAATACCTCCTATTTGATTTGATATGATCAAATTTGTAGGTCATTAGTTATTGTCAGACTTTATTATAAGGTAATGCGACCTTTTATTTAAACCATATGGCAGTGTTGTTGATGATTGGATTATTACTTAAGTATTGATTAATATGCTTATATCCTATAGGTGACACATCGCGTTTGCAAATTTGGTCTAAAAAATGGTTATATTAAGTTGAACTAATCACAAGCTTTTTGTGTGCGCTATATTTATAATCTTTAGGGTAAAGTGCCAATTTAGTCCTTCAACTATCACCTCAATGAAAATTAGGTCCATGAATTATTATTTTTGGGTAAAATAAGTCCCTAAATTCATTAAAAATTGCTAATTTCATCTCTACTATTGTATTCAAAACTATTTTATCCAATTTTTCATCAACTTAAGTCACTTGACACACATTAGAGTGTAATGTCGTCATTTTCTAGCCTATAAGCCTTAACATTTCATATAGGTTGTGAATCTAGCGTCTAATTTAACCTCCAAAGTTAACTCCGTACACTATTTCTTTAAGGAAAATTACCAATCTACCCTCTAATATGTATTACATGCAAGTAACGTGACCTAAATTGACAGGTATCACATGCAAGTAACGTGACCTAAATTGACAGAAAATTGAATATAGTAGCTTCGAATATAATATTAGGAATGTAATTGGCAGATTTTTATAATTTAAGAACTGACTTTTCTGAAGAAAAAAAAAAGTTTATGGACCTAATTTTCACGTAGATAATAATTAAGAAACTAAATTAGTTAAATATAGTAAAAAGGAACGAACAGAGATTTATTTGTCCTAATTCTAACTAAATAGTTTAAAGTATTTGTTAAGCAATATGTATGAATCCGGTTGAATGGAAATTTTGTTGTAATTAACAGTACGCGATAACGCAAGGAAAAGTTTCCGGTAGGGATTTGGACCTGTACATTAACAGTAAGCGATAACGCGAGGAAAAGTTTCCAGTAGGGATTTGGACCCTCTGCTCTTTTTCTCTGCTACGATCTGCTTGGCGCATTTGTAAGGTTTTCAAAGGAATGTGAGTTATAATAAAACCATGATATCAAATATGTTATGAGGACTAATTGGACTTATCTTTAATCTTTAATATTAGAAAGCTAGAATGAGAATTTGATATCTCAAGCTTCACCAAAAATAATTGGACTATAAAGCCCCTCAAACGAAAAAAATTAAAACTGCCGTGAAAAATGGATTCATAATCCACAAGGGTATTTTTGTCAGCAAGTAATCAGAATACAACCTAATAAATAAGAGAATTACAAACTTAAAAAATTACAGGAGAAAGAGAGAGAAGTGCCAGGGAAACCAACCCACCCACGTCTATCTCCCACAACCCCATTTTCTGATCAAACTTCTTCCTCACATGATCGAACAAACGTGATATGCCACGTGGTGCAGACGTGTAAGCGGAGGAGGAAAAAAGCCGAACGTCTAAGGAAACAGTTTCGCAGAAGGGGAAATCCAAACAGTATATATTGATTGCTTAACCGGAAGGGGAGAAATAAAAATGGGGTTTTCTCAATTTTGTTTGGAGTTTAATAGAAAGTACTTTTTTTATTAGTCTATATATCATAGTACTGAGAAACTTTTCTGCAAAACTTTTGTCTCTTGCTCGCAGGTTGAGGCTCGATCACCTTGACTGCAGCTTTCATGGCCATACAGGTAGGTATGCTTTTTGCTCCAAACCTTGAGATCTTTTGTTTATATTTACAAACTTTGATCGGATTTTGGTAAAGGGTTTAGTAAAGAAAACGTTTTTTTTTGGTTTGTGTGATGTAGATTTTGGAGTTCGTCTGAAATGGGGAATAATCTTTGGCGGAATAAGGATTGGGACTACAAAGTGGAAGAAAATGAAAAATTTCTTGCGCTCTGTGATTGTTTGCTTTCTGCTGGGTGCATGCGATTCACATAGGGTAAGAAAGTTTGGTAATTTATTTATTTTTTAATATTTTCGTAAAATCAATATTTTTCATTAATTTCAACTGTTTCACATTGTGTGTGGAGTATCATCCCTTTCCGAAGTCAACAAGCACAAGGGCATAATTGGAGATTTGCACAGTTAGCCTACATTTCATATTCAGAAGGTCAGTTGGTGAGTTTCGTACTGAGTTTGGACTTTAACCCTAATGTTTTTTTTTTTACTGATTCATTTCATTAAACAAAACAAAAATCAATGTGGTTGATATTGCAGTGCACTCATATTTGTCTTACAAAATCTAATTAGTTTTTCTTACTCAAGGTAACAACCTTCTATTGACATTTTTGATATATGATGTCTCAGATTGGTTGAATACGCTTTGGCAACCTTAAATCGGATTACTTAATTGCACCGGTAGGAGCCTAGGAGGTATATGTGCGTTTACTATATACAGATCAAAGCATGCATTTTTACCCATTTTCTTTGTTCTTTGCAGATTTGTAAATAAGGATTAGGACTACAAAGTGGAAACTATGAAATATTTCTTTGTTGAAAAGGATTACAGGTTATTAAAGTTTCTGAAGGTGTCCTCCGCTCTGAAATTCGAGCTGCCTCGCCGGTTCAAGCGGGTATTGATGTATTCATGTTTCATGACTATTGTGTGTTGTTAAAAGATAGAGGGCATCTAGAGAGCCAGGGAAAATCCCCAAATCCAATATTGATTTTGCACTCTTTTCGTTTTCTTTGTTCTTTGTAGATTTGTCAATAAGGATTGGGACTACAAAATGGAAGCTCTAGAAAATTTCTTGATCGAAAAGGATGACAGATTAGTGAAGGTGTACTAAAAAGTCTTACAATTTGTTGAAAGTATAAAAAACAAAACGGAAGTTATATATAGTGTCTAAGTGAGAGTTCCTATATAAAAAAAAAAAAAAAAAAAAAAAAAAAAAAAAAAAAAGCATACAAAATTATAGAATCACCCAGCCCGTCTAGACCTACTTAGATATTAATAATGGACTTACAAGTATTTTAATCATGATAAAATACATAAGAGGGAAATTATTAGAATTAAAGATAATGGAATAAGAGTTGGTTACAAACTCTTAAAACTGCAAACACAACTGCTACCACGACAGGATGAGCAGTTGTAATCTCACGTAAACAATATAACTGCAGTATGGTATCTCTTCTCGGACATGAGGTTTATATGCACTAGCCCTATCGAGAGTGAAACCATTCTGAGTCCTAGAGAAGAGAAGATCACTGCAAAGGTTTTGATACAATAACTTTGCAATCCATTCAAAAGAGTTTGCGTTGGTTGCCTAATCTCATGGCTAATCCTGCAAGTAAGTCTTGCTTCCTTTATTTGTATATTAATACTCCATGTTGACAATGATATAACATATATAAATGTAGTCTAGTGATCTGGTTGATCAAGTTCTTAAAGTATCTAAATGCCAACATGTGGTATCAAAGCACAGTCAATCTAGACATTAGACTCATACAGTTGTCTACATGATTAACTATGTTTTGGTTTTCCGCTGCTGTATTGATATATTTCATTCTGATCCATCAATAATAAGTGTTAACGGATTGGTTGTCATTCTATAAAGATCTTTTCTCATAAAATACATTCTGAGTTCGTATCAGATGAGGGAGAAAAGGAATGGTTCATTATGTTCATCAGACACTGCAATATAATTTAGTATCGTATATTGCAGAAATATTTCATTGTTATGTGGATCATCAGAATAACTTGTAAGGACCACCAAAGTGGTTTAATTGCTCTCATGATTCTGTAAGATTCAATAATGCACAATAATATGCGACTTAAATGCTCTAACAAGTAGAAAAATTTCCAAAGAAACAATTTACTGGGATTGGCTATAAGTTATTGTATAGTAAGTTAAGAAACTGGCAGTGTATATATACAAATTTATTCTTGCCCAAAGGTGTTGAACTTATATATATTGTAGTGTTTATAATTCGCTATGCAAGATTTGAGATTCATATTCATGATTATATGGACAGTTTCTTGCTCAAAAGTGTAACTGGTTCCATAGTTTTTGAGTAGCAAAGAATAATAAGTTCCTTTTCTTTGTCACAAAATCATGAATCTCAGAATCAAATGATGTTTTGATTGCAGGTTTCAATATGCTCAATCTCATGAACATTGAGAAGTTGAATGGGAATAATTTAAAGACATGGAGGCAGCAAATTGAAATGCATCTTCGTATGTTGGAATTCAACATTGCATTCACTCAGACTCAACCAACTGCTTTAACTGAGACAAGCACTGCTGCAGAGAAAGAAACATTTGCCAAATGGGACAGGGCTAATCAGATGTCTTTACTGATCATGCAAAATTTGATGGAGGAACACATCAGAGGTGGCATTCAGAGTTGTGACTTGGCAAAACAATATATGGCCAAGATTGAAGAAAAGTATAAGAGATCTGATAAAGCTGAAACTAGGGCATATCTTTCAGATTTGATCAATGCCAAATTTGATGGTACTGGGAGTGTCCGAGAGCACTTGCTTAAGCTTGTCAATGTGTCTAACAAGCTTAATGCAATGAATGTAGCTATTGCAGACCAATTCCTTGTTCATTTGGCTTTGTATTCTCTGCCAAATGAATATGAACAACTCAAAGTGAGCTATATAATACTCAGAAAGAAACATGGGATATCAATGAGTTGATCCATTTGCTGTTAAGAGGAGGAGAGAATGAAGAAAAGTAAGCATGAAACTGTGAATCTGGTTCAGTATGGGAAAGGGAAGGGGAAAGTCTTTGGAACAAGCAAACTTGCAGCACTCAAGATTGGCAAAGCTACAACAAAGTCAGGTTCTACTTACCTTGGTTCCAAGAAACATGATTCCAATTCTGCCGTACCTGTTAAGTCTGATCTTGCCTCCACTAGCACTGGTCTTAGATTTAATAAAATTAATCTTAAAAAGTGTCATTTCTGTGGTTCCATTGACCATTTGAGAAAGGATTGTGCTGGATTTAAAGCTTGGCTTATTAAGAAAGGTATTCCAGTCATAAATATTTTTGTTACAGTAAAATCAAACATGGTTTTTATTCCTCAACACTCATGGTGGTTTGACACTGGCTGTTCTGTGCATATAACCAATTCATTGCAGGGATTTCAAAACCAGAAGGGCCAAAGTAAGGAGCATTACAACGTCTATGTTGGAAATGGAAACAAAGTCACTGTTAAGTCGGTCAAGTCATGTTAAAGCTTTTTTTAGGTCAAGTTTTAGTGTTGAACAATGTGTTTTATGTACCTTCTATGAGAAGGAATTTACTTTCTGCAACTAAGTTTGTAAAAGATGGTTTTTCTTTCATTGGTGATGACAATTGTATTTGCTTTTATTTGACGAATCAATATGATAATTTTCTTGGTTTTTCATCACTTAATGGAGATCTTTGGCAAGTGCAATGCACCTATTTTTATGAGTGTCTCAATGTTGATACTTTTGCTCCTAAGAGATTGATAACTAATGATGGTTCTTCTATGTTATGGCATAGAAGATTAGGACACATCTCCAAAGAGAGGATGATGAGACTAATGAAAATAGGTGTGCTGCCATCCTTAAACTTCAATGATTTTGAGACTTGTGTTGATTGTTTTAAGGGCAAAACTACCATTTCAAATAAAAAAAGACCAATTCAACCAGAAGTAAAAACCTTTTGGAGATAATTCACATTGATGTTTGTGGTCCATTTCCAACAAGGACGATTTGTGGCAACACTTACTTTGTACTCTTCATTGATGACATTTCTAGGTATACTTATCTTTATTTGATTTCTGAAAAATCTCAAGTGCTCAATTGTTTTAAAATTTATAAACTAGAAGTGGAAAAACAATTAGGGAAACAAATTAAAGTAGTAAGATCAGATAGGGGAGGTGAGTATTTTGGAAGGTATACATAAATGGGGCAACAAAAGGGACCTTTTGCTTTATTCTTGCAGTAAGAGGGGATTGTAGCACAGTATACTACACCAGGAACACCATCCCACAATGGTGTTGCAGAGAGAATGAACCGTACTCCTAAAGACATGGTCAGAAGCACACTTTCACAGTCACAACTTCCAGAGTTTTTATGGGGTGAAGCCATTAAAACAACAAACTATTTACTTAATCGAGTACCAAGTAAGGTAGTTTCTTCTACGCCTTCTGAACTTTGGACAAGCAGAAAACCAAGCATTGCATACCTGCATATTTGGGGATGTAAATGTGAAGCACGACTGTACAATCCACATCAAAGGAAACTGGATATGAGAACAACTAGCTGTTATTTTGTTGGATATCCAGAGAGATCCAAGGGGTTTCATTTTTACTGTCCTAATTCTCACACCGGGTTGGTTAAAACCAATAATGCAAAGTTTGTTGAAGAGTACCAATCATTGCATTCTCATTCCAAAAATAGTTATGTATTTGAGGAAATGGATGTAATGGAAATAAATGCTGACAATGGTGCCACAGTTTTGACTTTGCCTGTAACTGTTGTATCCAACAGTTTACTCACACAAGCTCAAATAGAGCCTTCTGCACTCACTGATCAGAATCTTCCTTCATTAAGTTCAGCATCAATTTCAATTACTCAAGAACCTGCAGTACCACCACCAATTTCAACATCAACTGAGCATGGAGGACCATCGAATATTGTAGCACCCTCCACTACTGCAACACTGAGGAAATCACAAAGAACTAGAAGGTCTGCATTGTCTAGTGATTATGTGGCTTATCTTAATGAGATTGAGTATGATTTTGGAGATGAGGATGATCCAACTAACTATAAAGAGGCAATGGAAAGTGCACAAGTGTAACATCCCACATCGCCCATGGGAGTGATCCTTAAATGTATATTCCCATCCCTACCTAGCACGAGGCCTTTTGGGAGCTCACTGGCTTCGGGTTCCGTAGGAACTCCGAAGTTAAGCGAGAAGGGCTCCCAGGATGGGTGACCCAATGCGAAGTTGCTCGTGAGTTCCCAGAAACAAAACCGTGAAGGCGTGGTCAGGGCCCAAAGCGGACAATATCGTGCTACGGTGATGAAGCGGGCCTGGGATGTGACAAATTGGTATCAAAGCCTATCCCTGGCTGGAAGTGTTCCGACGAGGACGTCGGGCCCCTAAGGGGGTGGATTGTAACATCCCACATCGCCCAAGGGAGTGATCCTTAAATGTATATTCGCATCCCTACCTAGCATGAGGTCTTTTGGGAGCTCACTGGCTTCGTGTTCCGTAGGAACTCCGAAGTTAAGCGAGAAAGGGGCCAGAGCACTCCCAGGATGGGTGACCCACTGGGAAGTTGCTTGTGAGTTCCTAGAAACAAAAGCCGTGAGGGCGTGGTCGGGGCCCAAAGCTGACAATATCGTGTTACGGTGGTGGAGTGGGCCTGGGAAGTGATCCACCCCGGGCCGGGATGTGACAACAAGCTTCTTTATGGTATGCTGACATGCAGGATGAATTGTGCTCGATGGAAAAAAATGGAGTTTGGACCCTAGTTGAGGGATGCACAAATAAGAAGCCTATAGGGAATAAGTGGGTTTTCAAGACCAAATGAGATTCCAATGGTAATGTTAAGAGACTCAAAGTCAGATTAGTGGCAAAAGGTTTTACACAAAATGAGGGTTTAGACTACACAGAAACATTTTCTCCAGTATCTACAAAAGACTCTTTTCGAATCATCATTGCCCTTGCAGCTCATTTTGATCTTCACTTACATCAAATGGATGTAAAGATTGCCTTCTTAAATGGCAGTCTTGATGAAACAATCTACATGCAACAACCCCAAGGATTCGTTGAAAGGGGGAAGGAAGGTTTTGTTTGCAAGCTTAATAAGTCTATATATGGACTTAAACAAACTTCTAGACAGTGGTATAAGAAATTTGATGAGGTAGTGGTCTCATTTGGCTTCATTGAGAACAAAATCGACAATTGCATCTATTTGAAGGTGGTGAAATCAGGTTTCATTTTTATGGTACTATATGTTGATGACATACTTTTGGCTAGTTCAAATGTGCAATTATTGAATGAAACCAAAAACAAGTTGTCTAACAGCTTTGACATGAAGGATTTAGGTGAAGCGCACTTTGTCTTAGGCATTGAATTTGTGAGAAATAGATCAAAAGGAACCATTGGTCTTTCACAAAAGTATTTTATTGATAAAGTGCTTAAGAGGTTTAATATGTCAGGTTGTAGTAGTGGTGATGTACCTATTTCAAAGGGTGACAAGGTTTCTTTAGCTCAATGTCCAGTTACAGATTTGGACTTTGAAGCTATGAAAAGTAAACCTTATGCCTCACTTGTGGGAAGTGTGATGTATGCACAAGTGTGCACTAGATCAGACTTGGCTTTTGCATTAAGTGTTCTTGGAAGATTTCAATCGAATCCTCGTGTGGCACATTGTAATGCAGGAAAGAAAGTTTTGAGAAACCTCAAGAAGACCAGAGATTATGTTTTGGGGTTCCATCGAGTAGAAAATCTGGAAGTTGTGTGCTATATAGATGCTGATTTAGGTGGCTGTGTGGATGATAGGTGATAACACGATATTTATGCATTTATATTGCCCATATTTCCTAAGTTTTATGCTATGTTTTCTTGTGAAATTGGTTGTTTGATGTGTTTAGTGCATATTTTGTAGATAATGGACAGTAGAGAAGACTTTGGAGTCTTTTGGTGATTTCAAGACTAAAAAGGATCAAAACTGAGAAGAATTGAAGTCAAGAAGCATTCCAACGATCATCAAATGTTAAATTGTTCAATCCACAATTTAATGGCTGCTGTGTGAAAATTATAACTGGAGCCGAAAGGTGCTGCGCAGAACTGTCATTTTTGTTGGGACGTCAAAATTTCATCAGGACGAACTGGGTGTTGTGTCACATATGCATGGAAAGCTGTGGATGTCTAATTTCGGCAGAATTTTACAGATCATAATTTGGATGCTTCTAGAAGAAGTTATACCTGTTTTAGTACGAGAAGGTCAGTTCAGGAATTCTACGCGGAAGTGGAGTCCAGTTTGGATCAGGAAACATGTTGGGATTCTTGTATGGGCTGGGATTCGATAATTGCGGCAAAGCAAGGCCTAACCTAAACCTAACTATATATTCCTTGGATGGTTGTAAAAAGATTGGGGGGAGCAGCAACGAGAAAAAAAGAGGAGTCGCACTTCATCATACGGTTTTAGCGAATTGACCTAAGGAAGACGCCGACGCCAAGGGGTCCTCCAAGGGTTTTCTTTTACATATTTTCAGACTTTGTTTCATGATTATGTTTTGTTATAATTTGATGGTCGTGATGAACTAATTCCTTTATTAGGGATCCGATGTAGCTTTCATGATAATTCTATGTCTTAGTTAACTTTACTCTTTTATCAATTCAAGGGTTTCTAGTTTCATTCATTATCCTTAAATCATTCTTTATGTTCATGCTATTGATTAGCTACCTTTAATATGAATTTTTAGATGTATGAGACAAGGTTATAGTACATGCCATATGCTTAGCCTTGACATAGCTCTCTGGATGAAGAATTGTTGTTGATGCAGACGCCATGCTAAGACACTTTTTGGTTTTCTTTGTTCTTCTTGCACTTAATGGATTTTTGATTATTGACTTAGACTAGACGCCTTGGTTAAGTTGATGATTAAGAATACTTGGTTACACCCGGACGCCTAACGGATAATCATAATAAAGAGAGAACGAACCCTAGAACATGAATTGAATTGTTCTTACTAAGTTATCTAATGACATAGAATTGGATTGATATGGTGAAGTCGAATACCTAGTGTTTCAACCATCGTTTTCAGAAATTATTTACATAAATTCTCTTTAATTTACTGCACTTAAGATTACTTGATCAACTTCTCTTTGGTTAATTATTTGAATTTCGTGGTTTAGTTGTTTTCGTTATTTTAATTCTAGTGGGTACTACAAAATTGGATTTAGTTAGGTGACTTTACAAATCCATGTGGGTACGACACTCGTATTTGCTTGTTATACTATCATATCGATTCGTGCACTTGCGAGAAATATAATTTGTTCATCAATAGGATGTCAACAAGTGGCTATGTTTTCATTATGTGTGGAGGAGCAATCTCATGAAGAAGCAAGAAACAAACAAGAGCTGTATCTACAATGGAATCAGAATACATTGGCTACTTTGAGGCAATGAAAATTGGCTAAGGAATTTGATCCGAGAAATGCAGGTGGTAAAAAGCATTGAAAGGCCTTTAAAGATTTATTGTGACAATGCAGCAGCTGTTTTCTTTGCCAAAAACAGCAGAAGATCAGAAGCATCTAAACTTATGGACATTAAATATTTGAAAGTTCAAGACAAAGTTAAAGAGAGTCATTGAGATAGAACATCTTGGTACTGTTAACATGGTGGCAGACCCTTTGACAAACTCAATACATGTTACAGCCTTCCAAAGACATGTTACGAGCATGGGTTTGCGAACATGCAAACATGCCTTGATCATGTTTGAATGTGGGTGTAAGGTACGTATCTCCTTACTCAAATTAATGAATTTATATTTATGCAGCAATGTTGTTTGTTGTGGTTTCAAACTTCATAACTGATGTGTACTGCATGCATTTTGTTATTTCAAGTTTTCATGAAAATTTTGGCAATGCAGAAAACATAACGAATACAGAAATGTATTAAAGGAGACCAATCTTATGTGGAAGGATTATTGGAACCATTGAAGTTCCCTAAGTTACAATGTCAGCACTTACCTTAAACAGTTTGTGATTCTAGAGTACTTATACAATCTTTTTATGTATAATGTTTTCTTGAGTTCAATTGATAAAGCCAGTGATTGATTGTAAAAGTCATTATGATTAACATAAGTCAGTGATCACCTTGGTTGTCTTAACATATATTTTGCATATGGTTTAATTATACTCATGTGGGAGAATGTAAGGTTTTCAAAGGAATGTGAGTTATAATAAAACCATGATATCGAATATGTTATGAGGACTAATTGGACTTATATTAATAATGGACTTACAAGCATTTTAATCATGATAAAATACATAAGAGGGAAATTATTAGAATTAAAGATAATGGAATAAGAGTTGGTTACAAACTCTTAAAACTGCTACCACGATAGGAGGAGCAGTTGTAATCTCACGTAAACAATATTACTGCAGTATGGTCTCTCTTCTCGGACATGAGGTTTATATTCACTAGCCCTATTGAGAGTGAAACTATGAGTCCTAGAGAAGAGAAGATCACTGCAAAGCTTTTGATACAGTAACTTTGCAATCCGTTCAAAAGAGTTTGCGTTGGTTGCCTAATCTCATGGCTAATCCTGCGAGTAAGTCTTGCCTCCTTTATTTGTATATTAATACTCCATGTTGACAACGATATAACATATATAAATGTAGTCTAGTGATCTGGTTGATCAAGTTCTTAAAGTATCTAAATGCCAACAGCATTAACTTAGGAAATTAAAGTGTTGGAATTTCTTAACGTCAGCTATAACCTAAACTACAAGAACTATTCAAAGGTTGATTTGAATGTACTACCTGAAATCGTCATTGCAGGAAGGAAAAAGAACCTTCTGTAGAAGCCATTGAAACCCGATAAAAATCTTCTACTCATCCAGTTCCTTAGCTCTCACCAGTGATTAATAGAACGTCATTAACTGATGAACAGGGACCCTTCTTTTATAGAGATCAGCCAGTAACAAATCCCGTCCATCAAGGGATGCTACCAGTAACCTTTGTATCTCAGTCAAAACGTAGTGGTGTCATCCCTAATCCTTCTCACGCCTATTTGTGGTTCCCCAATTCAAGGAAAGTGATTAACGTACAAAATAACTCTTAATTAGTTTACAATACAAATTACATTTATCCTTATCATAATTAGTTAGGTCCAACTAGGGTTCCAACAAAAAGAAAAACTAATTAAACAGCTGAATCATATTCTTCTTCCTCACATTTCGTTTGCAGTACAAGAACATGTTAAAAGTACAACACCAGCCCAAAGATTAAGGTCCAGGCCATTATGAAAGTCTTGGTGTTCTAGAAGAATCATGCATGGGATTTTGCTAGAGAATTCTAGCAAGCAATGTCGGTGGGATGCATTGCATATTAGCAAGCTAGATAATTCTAGCTATAATATCATATAGGTTTGTTTGCTAGAAAAATCTAGAAGCTTGTAACAAATGTGTCATAAACAAAAGCCCATATCGGTGGGCTGTTGTATAAAGAACTAGAAGATTAGTTTCCATGTAAAGCCCATATTAGTGGGCAATGGGAAAGTCGGCAAGCCCACCTATAAATATGGGTGTGATGTAAGCTTGTAAAGAAAGAAGTAAGAGAGCAAACCAAGAGAGAGCTAAATAAGAAAGTGAGAAGCCTTGTGAGTGAGTAGTCTTGTGAAGAGTGTGAGTGGTCTAGAGTTTGTCTCTAGAAAAGTGAGAGAGTGTCATAGCTTCTAAGTTGTGTCCTTGAGAGTGTGTCTAATACAATTAATTTGTTTACTTGTTTTGTCTCTCCAACACTTATGTTAGAGTTGTGTACTCTAGTTTTTCCTCAACAATTGGTATCAGAGCGGTACAATCAAGGACCGTCACTAGTGAAGCTTCCAAGAATTGTGAGAAGTTTAGTACTTCGCAAGATCGTTGGCTAATCTTGTTTGGTGTATCGAAGTTCTGCTGACACAATGGGGGACCTTCAAGTTGTTGGAGGAATCAAGAAGCTTAATAACAAAAATTACAACACGAGGGCGACGTCTATGGAGTTTTACCTATAAGGCCATGATCTTTGGGAGGTGGTCAGTAGTAATGAAGCTACGCAGCCAGAAGAAGACACCAATGGCACTTTGCAGAAGTGCAAGATCAAGGCAGGTAAGGCCATGTTTGCCTTAAAAACCACAATTGAAGATGACATGTTAGACCACATAAGGAAAGCTTCAACACCGAAAGAAGCGTGGGACACCTTCGCCACACTCTTTTCATAAAAGAACGATACAAGACTGCTGCTTCTCGAGAATGAGCTGTTATCAGTAGCTTAAAGGAACATGACGATTGCTGAATATTTTCACAAGGTAAAGTCTATTTGCCGTGAAATTTCTGAGTTAAATTCCTAGTGCTGCCATTGTAGAATCCAAGATAAAAAGAATAATTATCCATGGGTTGAGATCCGAATATCAAGGCTTCGTTGCTACTGTACAAGGATGGCTGACCCAACCATCCCTTGTTGAGTTTGAGAATTTTCTTGCCGATCAAGAAGCTTTGGTAAAGCAAATGGGAGGGGTCTCGTTAAGAGGTAAAGAGGAAGCGCTCTACACCAATAAAAGTAAAGGCAACATTAAGCAGCATGCTGGTGGTGGATCTAAAAGAAATGGTGACAAGGCAAAAGGTCATCGGAATGAGAGGAGTTCTCGGTAAAGGGGAGCTCCAAAGTATCACAACAACCGTGGTAAGTCCCAGAATAATAAAAGGTTTGAGGGAAAATGCTACAATTATGGAAAGAAGGGTCATATGGTGAAGGATTGCTGGTTTAAAAGGCCTATAGAAAGTAACATAGCCAGCTCAAATGAGAAAAGTGAAGATGATTGGGATGCCAAAGCGTCTCTACCCTTAGAGGAAGAATGGGACGCTGAAGCATCTTTTTGGTGGTGCTCAGAAAATAAGGCGTTGCCTAACTCGAGAGAGATTAAAGATACGTTACAACAGAAGATGGGGGTGCAAACTGCTCAAATCCAAACTAGTCAAGATAAGCCTGAAGATTTGCTTGCTAGAGACAATGTCAAGCAAGAAGTACCTAAAAGTTTTTGGCAAACCGGTGTGTATCAACAACCAGGACAAGTTAGACCTAGTGAAGTGGAAGTATCAACTCCACAATTACAAACTGAGGAGGTTAACAAGAATACGAAAGCCAAATCCTAAATATGCCAATGCTGCCATAATTGATGGAGCAGGAAAAAAACCTAAAACGTTTGAAGAAGCATCACAGGGTTCTGAATGGGTAAGAGCTATGAAAGAAGAAATCATTGCGCTTAAGCAGAATTAGACTTGGGATTTGGTGCCAAAGCCAAAGAATGTGAAACCAATATCCTGCAAATGGGTGTAGAAGATAAAGCGTCGTCCTGATGGTTCAGTTAAGAGGTACAAGACTCGGTTGGTGGCTCGAGGCTTCTCTCAGCAGTATGGACTAGATTATGATGAAACATTTAGTTCAGTGGCAAAGCTTACGACCGTACGAGTCTTACTTGAATTTACAGCTAATAAAGACTAGAACCTGTACCAAATAGATGTGAATAATGCTTTCTTGCATGGAGAGTTGGATCGGGAGATCTACATGATGTAGCCAATGGGTTTAAAAGCAAAGTTCATCCCAAGTACTTGTGCAAGCTGAGGAAATCACTCTACGGTCTAAAACAAGCACCAAGGGTATGGAACGGTAAGATTGCAGAATTTCTAACACAAAATGACACGCCCGACCCTGATATCTTCCAAATACCAAGGTAGGCACGTGCTGGCCAATGAACAAAGATATGGGTCCTACAACTAGAGGACTCGAAGATGTCGACATGAAAGTGCCTTGACCCCGGGATTGCACGCCTTGATTCTAAATCCTGAAAGGGCGCAAAACAAAACATGAGTGGACCAAGTTGATATATAAGTTATTTATCAACGTACTAACCCCCAAAGTTTATGAAAAACCCTAGCATGTCATAAAACTTCATAAAGCATATATTATATAGTGTGTTTAGTAGTGGAATCATTATTCGCCCAGAGGCAATATCATTCGCCCGTAGGCAGATCATTTGCCCGTAGGAAGGTCATTGGATAACCATTAAATAAGCACATAAAAACATGAACATATACTTTTCAAAATATATCTCATCGAAGCTCAATAGCTCAAACATCATATCTTAAATCATATTCATGAATATCTCAAAAAGCATAAATCCAGTTAAGCATGTAAATCTGATAAAGCATGATATTTCATAAAGCATGAATCCAATTTTCTCATAAACGTTTCATAAAACATATCCATAAAAATCATGTTTTTCATGTATGCATTTCTAGCAATCAAAACATGCATTTTGGAAGGGGTCCACTCACAGTTACTTCGCCATCGAAAAGCTGTGCAACTATAGAAGACGGAAACGCCATAAACAATTGTACCTAAGCACATAGAGGTACCAATTAATAAAACTATACTAAAATGATTGAATTTGGGAAAACGGACGTCGGAAACCTATTCAAGACATCAAAAAACCTAGAAGGGAACCTTGGGTACCCCTACGCGCCGCCGCACACACTGCTACGCGCCGAGTTGGGTCGCCAGAAAAGTCGTCGGCGCCGACGTGGATGGCGACGGAGCACAGTACCTCTGGTGGAGGCGCGTGTGCTCCACTCGCAGGCCCACGCACAAACCCACGCGTCGACTGGGAACCTGGGATCCGACTGGGTTGGATCTGGGTTCTGGGTTGGGCTTGGTTTTGGGTTTGGGCCTGGGGTTCTAGGCTTAGGTTCATTAGGCAGAAGGCCTAGGTTTGGGATATAAGGTTTGGTTTTGGGCTAGGCTGCAAGGTTAGGCCGAATTCCAACTTAGGTTTAGATCTGGCTTTAAGGATTTGGGTCGGGTCAACCCAGTTTCAGGCTATGGGTTGGCCGGATTCTGTGCAACATTTCAAACACTCATAACTTCTGATACTCAACCAAATCGAGTGATTCAAAAATGAAAGTTGTAGTTCTCAACGAGATGAAAAGAATGATACCTTGCATGATGGCTAACTCATCGTGGTTTGGCCGGAAAACGTCTCGAAAATGGCGATGCTCGTCGAAAAACTGGGGAAAAGCTACTCCAAGCTATTTTATACGTTTAACACGTATGTACAACTTAAAACAAGCTTCGATCTAACCTTAAAACACATCCCAAGGGTTTCTAGAAGCTTACCTAAGTAGAAAAAGTCTAGAAAGCCACCGGAATTAGTTGGCGAAGAGGATGAACAGTGACACCGTCACTGTGGGGTTCCACGGTGTGTGTTGTGGGGTTCTCGAAACCTCTACGTCCAGTGGTGAGGTCTAGGGTTATTGTTTGTGTGAGTGTAACATCAAAGAAGAGAAGGAAAGTTGCAAAGAAAAAGAGTGCTCGGGGAGAGAGTTAGAGAGAAAGAGGGAAAGTGATAGGGAGAGAGAGAGGTTTGTCACGGGAGAGGGAAGAAAAAGAAGGAGATTGAATAATGGGCCGGTGGACAAATTTGTAAAGGTGGGCCCCACGTGGCTCACCAATTAAGACCCAAAAGCAACAATTCAAAATATCTAACCCAACCATAGTGAAAATACAAAGTCACCATTCCGTTCCGTAAATTCCAGGATGGGTTGTTACATAAAGTGGTTACTTACTGGCACATGCAGATTCTAGCTTATTCATTAAAGCTAATGAAGGAAAGTTAGCTGTCGTCCTGGTGTACATGGATGACCTGATGATGATGAGGAAGAAATTCATCGAACAAAGGATAATTTGTCAGTTCGGTTCAAGGTGAAAGAACTTGGACAACTCAAGCACTTTCTTGGATTAAAGGTTGATTGCACGCACGAAGGGATATTTCTGTGTCAACAAAAGTATGCAAAAGATTTGTTGCAGAAGTTTGGGATGTTTGAATGCAAGCCAATCTCAACACCGATGGAACCCAATGCCAAAATGTGTGCACATGAAGGCAGAGACTTGGAAGATGCAACAATGTATCAACAATTGGTAGGTAGTCTGATCTACCTTACTTTGACTCGACCTGACATTTCTTTTGCAGTTGGTGTGATGAGTCGGTGCATGCAAAATCCAAAGAAGCCTTATCTAGAAGTGATTCGACGAATATTAAGATATGTAAATAGTACAGTTAATTATGGTCTCTCGTACAAGAAATGTGAAGACGGTAAGTTGGTTGGCTATTGTGACGTAGATTTTGCAAGAGATCATGACACCAGGAGATTAACCACTGGGTATGTCTTCAGAATTGGTTCTGGAGTAGTTTTATGGTACAACAAGAGACAACCAACGGTGTCTTTGTCAACAACGAAAGCACAGTATATAGCAGCAGCAATGGCAGCTCAAGAAAATTTACGGCTAGTCTAGTTGATGAGTGGTCTACATCAACCAGTAGATTATGCAGTACCATTATATTGTGATAACCAATCGGCAATTCGTTTGCCCAAAAATCCAGTCTTTCATGAGAGAACTAAGCATGTGGAAGTACACTACCATTTCATTAGAGAGAAGGTTTTGCAAGAAGAGATTGAGATGAGGCAGATCAATACAGATGATCAAATTACGGACTTGTTCACAAAAGGTTTAAGTACCGGCAAGTTCGAAAAGTTTCATCGTCAACTCAACATGGAGAAAAGAATGAGCTAGTGTTAAGGAGGGGTGTTAAAAGTACAACACCAGCCTAAAGATTAAGGTCTAGGCCATTATGGAAGTCTTTGTTTTCTAGAACAATCATGCATGGGATTTTGCTAGAGAATTCTAGCAAGCAATGTCGGTAGGATGCAGTGCATATTAGCAAGCTAGAGAATTCTAGCTATAGTATCATATAGGTTTGTTTGCTAGAAAAATCTAGAAGCTTGTAACAAATGTGTCGTAAACAAAAGCCCATGTCGGTGGGTTGTTGTAGAAAGAACTAGAAGATCAGTTTCCATGTAAAGCTGTTTGGGCCCAAAATATCGGTTTGGGCCTAATTTGGAGTTGCATTCGGCCAACTGATCTTTTTAGAATTATTGTGGGCCTTTGGATCATGGGCCATCTAGTTGGGGTCGGTCGAATCCCATAACAAGATGGATTGGTATGGATAAAGGAGTAATTGAGACCTATTGTGAATAGGAGTTGGAAACATGCTGGGGCTCGGAATGAATCTGGTCCATCAAAAAGGCAGGTTCAAAGTCCTATTTGCATTAGGATTGGCCGAAGCTTAATCAGATTAGGTTAAAGAATCTTAACTTGAATATGCTTCTGGCTCGGGTGTGGGAAGGGCTGGTGCTATAAATAGAGAAGGTTGTGTATCATTTAAGGCCTCTGCAATTCAACACACAAATTGCCCTGTGCAAACTTCTCAACAACCTTGAGATTTTTATTTTCTTTTTCTGCCAACACATCTTCAGTTTGGATAAACAGTACTGTGAAGGTAACCGATGATACCTTCAGTTTGGATAAACAGCACTATCGTCGTAGGATCAGCCAACTGCGGAGCACCTTCAGTTTGGATTAACAGTACTGCATCGAGGCAAACTGGTTATCTATCCAAGTCTTGGTCGAGAAGGACTTTCGGGTCTTTATTGGCAGAGATCATCTCATTAGCCTTCTCGGCGAAGCGAGGTGTTACAGTTTACTAGGGTTCAGCACATTGAACGCCGAGTTGTCTTATGATTGGATACTCACAAGTAAGCTTTATAGTTCGGCATTCTGACGGCCGAACCACATTTACCATCAAGACATACATCTTTTTTTATAGTCTGGTACCAGTTCAGCATGCTTATACTCTCACGAATATAATCACCGTGACTGAACCCGGCGCCGACGATCCGTGAACTTCACAGAACTAGCAACCTTGTCTTCAGATTCCAGAACCCAAAGGCCGAGACATGTTCTTTTCTCAGTCGCAATTGCAAGACGCAGAAGTCAGCCGTGCGCTCAACGCAACATCAACATGTTTTACTCCTCGGCCAAGTTTGGCCGACGAGTTGGCATGCCCCGCACACAACCTGAATGACGTAGTTAGCTCATTAGTTACTAGGCATTCGCGCCACATAGACTTGGTAGTTTTTAGGGTCAACATTTTGGCACGCCCAGTGGGACCTAGTGCTAAAACTTCAAAGTTCATGACCATTGAGACACAATCAGTAAAAAAGAAAACAGTTATGGGAAAGCCAACGACCGACCTGCCAGTTCAAGGCCCTATACAAGATTTGTCACAGGCACAAAATCCTCTTATTACTATGACACTTCAGGCTGCAAGTGCGACGTATCGAGAAAAAGAAGTTTGTCTCGGCAGCCAGCCTTGCAAAGCAGAAATTCCCACCAAAACCACAAGCATTGCAATTGATGGTTTAGCAGAAGATTGCGATGAAGATGGTGGTGAAGGTTCCGAGCCACCGACTAGGTCGTTTCTTTGAAGACGACTTGATAAGCAATCTCGGCAGGTCGAACAGGCGGTCAGCCAAAAAATGAATAATTTTCTCGAGGTGATACAAAGTAATGGTGATACACACACTAGATTGCTTAAGTTGTTGGTTAGTAAAACTTATGACAATGGACCCGCCGATCATTCCTGGTAATTTCCACCAAGAAATAACCCATTACCAACAGTATAGGCCGAGCCAGTATCTGCTTGGCTCAAAACAATTGACTTGGAAAAAAAAGAGGATTGAGCAGTAGATCAGACGGATCCGACCAGAGAGTGGAAACGCCATCCACTGATATGATCGAGGTCTAAATAATGATCGATTCGGCCTTGAAAAAAGGGCCGAAGTTCCCAAAATTCATCAATTTAGACCTGGCTTACGTGGGAAGTTTGAATATCCTAAAGGCTTCAAAATCCCAGATTTCAGCTTTTTTGCTAAAGAATCGTCCTTGTCCTCGTTAAAACATGTAGCTCCATTCACTGCGTAATGCGGGGATGTTAATAGTGATTTCCATAAACTGCGACTATTTAACTTCTCGTTGACAAGCTCGGCATTTGCATGGTACATCAACCTCCCACCTAACTCCATCTAAAGTTGGGAGGAACTGGTCGAAAGATTCCATGAGCAATTCTATCGACCAGGAATGGAAATGTCAGTTTCTTCATTGGCCAGGATGGCTTAAGTATCTGATGAGTCACTAATGGATTATCTTACAAGGTTTAAGTCAGCCAGAAATTGGTGCCAGGTACCTCTCCCTGAAGTCGAATTTGTTAGGCTCGCTTTGAATGGGTTGGACGTGGAGTACAAAAAGAAATTCCTGGGCGCAAACTTCCGAGACATGTACGAACTAGCTCAGCATGTCGAGCAATATGTCATTTGCTCCGAGAGGAAAAGATCTCGAAGTCCTCACCCAGAGGAACAATTTACAAGAATCCCACGGTCGGCTGAAAGCGAGGATTCCCAGTACGCCAGTATGGACGCGGCTGAGATCGTAATCGATAAGCCGTATATATGTAAGGCATTGACCCATCTTAATTCCAAGGATGTCAAAACTCGCTCGGCCTCTAAAGAAGTTACAATCAAAGAATCAAAAGTTTATACTTTTGACATCACTAAGGCTGATGCAATTTTCGACTAGTTGTTGCTTGCAAAGATTATCAAGCTTCAGTCAGGGCATAACATCCCTATGGCTGAAGAGTTGAAAGGCAAGCCGTATTGCAAATATCACAACTCGAATAAGCATACGACCAATAACTGTGTTGTTTTCCGTGATGCCATTCAAAGCTGGATTGATAAAGGAAAACTCAAATTCCCTAAGAAATGAATGGTAGTTGACGCCGATCCATTCCCTTAGGCGATAGTCGGCATGGTGGATACTCACTTGCCCAAAAACAAAGGGAAAGGGAAGGCTGAGTTCATTCCAATACAACTTGTCCCAAAGCAGAATTCTCGGCCACGACTTAAAGTTGATTTATTTCCAAACGACCCACCTACAGAGTTTTCAGGACCAGCGATTATCGAACCTATGTCAGACTCCAGCACAGACGAAGCAGATGGACCAAAGGTGTTGTGCAGCCGGTGGAAAGCAGATGTTATCTTGGCTAAGCCAAAGGAAAAACCACCTCAGGCTACAACACCACAATCTTCATCCACGGCCGCGACGACACCCCCCAAAAATGCTCGGTGCAGGCCAGCATCAGAAGGTCTTCGATAGGCTTGGTCCTCAAATACAAATAGACGGTCTAACCTCGGCCAGACGACGCCTTGATTTTGATGTGCCGTTTTACAATGAAGATTATTATTCGCGTAATTTCAACAGCTCGAGTTCGTCGGCGAATCAAAGAACGTTCAAGCCACCCGAGCCACGTAACCAACGGTGGTATAGTTACAATTCCCCTACCGGCGTCTATACCACATTATCCAAATCTCAGAAACACCGACGCCAACGGATAGACTGCATGGCCCACTGACAAGCTGCACATGCTACTTCGGCTACTAAATGGCAACCGAAAGAAGTATTAGGTAGTGAAGATGATCGGCAACCCCTGCAATTATGGCCGAATTACTTCTGGGAAAGAAGGCGATCGATCACAACTTTGAGACTACAATCGAGGAATCTGAAAGCGCATCAAACTCCTTCTTCAACTTGGGGAAATGAAAACTCATTTTGAGCAGTTCAGAAAAGAAGCAGAAAACAAACTCCCTCCGTTGCCTTCACCAGAACCACTAATTAATGCTTATTTATTTTATTTCTTATTTTTTTCGCCAAACACATTAACCGCTTCCATTTGTTATAATATATTAATATGCAATGAATTTAAACATTAATGAAGTTTCTTAGAGTCATTAATCTTTAATCTCTCCATTCAAATCTACATACAATTAATTAAGAAAAACTAATAAAAATGGCTTAAAATCTTTACATTTTAATAATAATAAAAAATCATCCATTAACTTTATTTAATGATAAGGACAAAAGAAAAAAAAAACATAAAAAATCCAACTTGCGTTGGGCGCTTCCCACCCCCCCCCCCCAAAAACCCCCCTTCACACTCCACTTTTATCTCCCATTGTCAGCTACATTATTAGATTTTTATTTTTATTTTTATTTATTTTATTTTTGCTTAGAATAAGAAAAAGATTTCAAATTGAATTACATTCCCCCGTTTTATTTTTGTGGTGTTGTTTCCTAATAGTAGTCAAGATGACAAGGATTTTTCAATGTGCTCGAAACACGGGGTGGTACACCACGTGTCTCTATCCAAGTTGTGAGATTCTTGTGTTAAAAAAATTAATAACATAAAAAATAAAATTTCTCACTACTTACATAATAACCCATGATGTACCACCTGTATTACGGGCACAAGGAAAAATTTCTCCAAGATGACATCCAAGCTCAAGAAATTGGATGGAGAGCTACATTTATTATTGTAGGTATGTAAACAATGTGAGGCAATTTTAATTTGGTAATTGAAAACATCTTTTTAAATATAATTACTGAGAATATAATCTTCTCAAGGTTTTTATCTAAAGGATCACTTATAGGTTCATCGTTTTCGGATAAATGGGTGCTTTTACAAGGCCAAAAAGGGTCTAAGTTTCAAACCTTATGAAATTGAACCAAGAAATAAACACTATTTATAAAATTTGACCAATAAGTAGACATTATTCATGAAACTAGACCAATAAGAAGCACTATTTATGAAACTAGACCAATAAAGAGACACTATTTATGACACGAAAACAAGAATTAGACACTATTTCCAAAACTAAACCAATAGGTGGAAACTATTTATGGAATTGAACTAAGAACTAGACAATATTTACGAAACATGACCAAGTATTAGGCACTATTAATGAAAGTGGACCAATAACTAAGCACTATTTATGAAACCGGACTAAGAAAGAGACACTATTTATGAAACTGTATTAATTACTATACATTATTTATGAAACTAGACTCAATAACTAAGCATTATTTATGAAATATGACAAGAACTAGGCACTATTTATGAAAGTGGACCAAGAAATAGGCACTATTTATGAAATTGGACAAATAAATAAAGTAGTACCGTTCAGTTTCATAAATAGTGTTTGGTTTTATAAATAGTGTTCGGTTTCATAAACAGTGTATGTGATTGAAGCACGGGCCCCACGCGTCAGTTTTTTTTTCAATATTAAAATTGTGTATTTTTCATTAAAATTTAAGTTCTTTTGTCCTTTTTATTAAAATTTAAGGGTTTTCATTAATATTTAATTTTTTTTCATTAAATAAAGTTATAGCATGGTTTTTTGTTAAAATAAACTTAGTCCAATCCCTTTTCATGAAAATTCCCTTAAATATATTATTAAAATTGTAATTAGGTGAGTCTTATGGGTCAGAAAAATGAAAAATGTATAAAGCCAAATAAAATTAATGAATTTGCTTATGTGGAGTGACACACCCCGTCCCGAAGGAGGGCATGCTGGCCGTCACGTCCTACCTACGGGTTCGGGTGTGTCATGGAGCCTAGTCGTTGGGTTTTATTATGGTAAAAAGATTATTTTGGGTTTTATGTAAAGAAACTTGATTTTCAGGAGCTAAAGTCATATTTTCTCATTTAAAAACATTAACATTGCAATGAGAAATTTGTATGGATACCGAAAACATAAGTCACATGGTATAATATTTTTTGTGTTATAAGAGCTGACAATATGATTAAGGTATACTAATAAAAAACAAATTTACATTTTATGATTTGAGTAAAAAAAATAACATTAAGTTGTCGTATTCAAGTATATTGAAAAATTGTTCTCTTGCAACAACAATTCAAATGAAAAAAAACTGTCCCACACCAAACAAGTAAACAAGGCCTGGTGATCCCTTTATAAATTCCCATAGTCAATCACCTGCAATTCACTCCTCGCTCACTTGTTTGACTTTGTAGCAAAGAGCAAATAAGTATGCCATGGAAGCAATTTTATCCTCTTGCTCTTCACCCAATTTTTTTCAAGACAATCCGTCACCTTCCACATTCAAACAGCGCCTAGAGTTCATAGTTGAGAGCAATGCTGCTGAATTTTGGGTGTATGCTATTTTTAGGAAAGCCTTCGGAGACAACAATTTGTCATGGGGCGGCGGCCATTACAAAAGCAGTAATATGAATAGTTACCAACCCAAATTAGGGTTCAACGATGTGGATTTTCCAGGGGATAATGGTGATTGGGATGTTACTGACTCTGAGTGGTTTTACTTTTACAGCGTTTCTTTAACCCAATCATTTACTGCAGATAATAACATTCTGGGACGAGCATTTTTTCCCGGAGGATTTGTTTGGCTTGCAGGGGATCATGAGTTTCAATTGTACGAGTGTGAGAGAGTGAGAAGCAAGAATGCATGGAATCCAAACTTTGGTTTGTATTGCAACTTTGAGTGGGGTGCTTGAACTGGCTTCTTTGGATGTGATCCAGCAAGATTGGGGTCTTGTGCACCTAACAAAGTCACTATTCCGTTCTGACGACGACCACCACAACAGGCTCTCAAACCAGCCGGCCACCCGTGAGGCCAATGTATTGGTTCCTCCCCTGAAAAATGGACGGTTTTTAGGTGCTCAAGAGGAGTTGACCACACAAGGTATCCAAAACGCCAATTTTTTTCTTTTTAATACAACAATATATTCTTATGATAGGACTACTATTTATAGTTTATTGGTATATGTCGAACTCTAAATCAATTTAAACATAACTTTAATAATTAATTGCTAGCATATGTCAATATTTTTTATTTTTGTTTTTAAAATAGTAAGAAAGGGAGAAGGGGAATAAGAAGAGAGGGAGAAAGGGAACGTAGGAGTTGGGGGGGGGGGGAGTTTTGTTTTTTATTTTTTAGTGTGAAATATTTTTTATATGTCGGACTCTAAATCAATTTAAACATAACTTTAAAAAAAAACAGTAAAATTTGGTTTTATGAAATTACATTAGTGTCCGTAATATTTTTTGTTGTGATAAAAGACCCTCTTTTGGTTGACAAATAGAGTTTTGTTAATCAGTAGTTTAGATGTGTGATATTTTGATTTAATATAAGATATAATATTTTTTTGTCATGCTAATAATACAACGACACATGTAAATCAATCTCCACTTATTTTCATAAGACACCACAATTATAATCTGCTTGTGCAATATAAGTTGCAATTACATTATTCATGCAATTTCATTATTGAAACTTGTAAGTCTATTTGTGTGGACCTATGTGATATATATAATCATAATGCTTTTATATACTTAACCCAAGTACGAAAATCAAATTGCATTATCTGACACCAACTTTTTCGAAGAGGATTGCCCTAAATTTGTATCAATTGAGTCATTGACTGATTAATTATTTTTACATTTTGACCGGAAGGTAGAAGAAACGAAGCTACACCTAAAAATATTTCATCACCAACAGACTCGCGTTCTAACTCTGTTGGCAATTTCACCTCTAAGAACACAGAGAACACTCGATCGAAAAAAAGAGGAAGATCATCATCAAACCATGCAACCAAAGAATCACAATTGCTAAGTCACGTCGAGGCAGAGAGACTCAGAAGGGAAAAGCTCAACCACCGATTCTGTGTCCTCCGTTCAATTGTTCCCAACGTGTCCAAAATGGATAGATCCTCATTGCTTGCTGATGCAGTGGCATATATCAACCAGCTCAAAGCAAAAGTTGAGGAGTTGGAGGCCAAAATCCATGCACAATTACCACCACCCCAGAAATCCAAAGTGGATAATAACAATAACGTGATTAACATTATTAATCTTGATCAAAATTCAAGTGATAATAGTAACAGTGCAGATGTTGTGGAAGTGGATGTAAAGATTATAGGTTCATCGGAAGCCATGATTCGAGTTCAGTGTCCCGATCTAGACTACCCATATGCTAGACTGATGAATGCACTCAAATGGCTAGGGTTACAAGTTTCCCATGCAAGTATATCAAGTGTCAACGAGTTGATGATTCAAAATGTTGTGATAAGACTGCCTTACGGGTTCGCAAGTGAGAAGGCCTTGAGACTGGCTATTATAAAAAGATGGCACACCTAAAGGCTAAAGGAACGAACAAAGATATATTTATCCTAATTCTAATTAAATAGTTTAAAGTATTTGTTATGTACTATACATGTATGAGTCCAGCTGAAATGAAAATTTTGTTGTATATTTTTTTTTTTTTGAACAAAAATTTTGTTGTATATTAACAGTATGCAAATAACGCGAGGAAAAGTTTTCAGTAGGGATTTGGACCCACTGCTCTTTTTCTTTGCTAGGATCTGCTTGGCGCATGTCACTTCATTTAAATTACATCCAAATGCTATATAAATGATGACATATTAACTTAGGAAATTAAAAGAAAACCACTTAAACATCCGAATCATACTCTACTTCCTCACATTTCGTTTGCAGTCCAAGAACTAAAATAGCCATGACAAGAAGATATATAAATATATATATATATACACACACGTATATATGCATATAAATAATATCAAAGCATAAATGGGGAAGAAGCGTGTGAGTCCTTATACGATTTGAGAAAGCGTTTTTTTTTTTTTTTTTTAAATTGACCATTATAAATCATCTATTGTGTCACTAATAGAAAATAAATACGTTAAACAATGCTTTAGTAATAATTCAATCATCAACAACCATGTTATATGGTTACAAAATATAGCTTAAATAAATGATCTTCCAAAGATTACCCCCCATATGATAAAATAAAATTAATAATGGTCAATCTTTTATCGTTAGCCAGTGCATGATAAACGAACATGGCTAAACACGATAAACCAAAATGGGCATAGTTGTCGATTGACCATTATCTTGATTAATCAAGCCAATTGGCTAATCATGAAGTCTTCAGTTGATCAGACAAGATATGATCAAACGGTCTGAAACATATATGGGCCGACAGTGCAAAAGTCGAGTCCAAACAAAACTACAAGATTGTGTGGAGAAACATGGATCTCTTTCTTATATATTAACAATGTTTAGTGGTGCAATTGGTTGGTTGGGACATTGTTCATGTTTAGTATAAGTTTGTCACTTGGTGCACCTTTCTTCCTTTAAAAAATAGTATTAATTACCCACTAGATTTGAGCACATCTCCAGATTGTAACATTTTTGTCATCTCATTTTTAGAATATATAAGCTTTATGTGTCATTTCTTTCTTTTATGAAATTGAAAGCAATATAAAGTTTATCCTTGCTTTTGCATGGATGGTAATTTGCTAATGTCCAAGACTCCATGATAATATATAAAATACTGAATTATTATCTTTCACAGAGCTCTTCTATTCGATTTTGGTGGGAGATTGAAAGGTTGGGTTTTCGTAGAAAAGGGAGAAGAAGAAGACGGGAGGTGCGAGAGAAAATGATGTTTTCAGTTTTTAAGTTCGCCAATGTCGGAATCCTACAGCCATTGGATAGGAAATGGGGAGGATCCTCGCCGGATCTTTTTCTAGGGATCCCGTGATCTCACCCGTTCTTCGTATATCGTGCGGTCGGAAATCATTTCAAAATTTAAAATTTAAAATTAAATATGAATAGTACCTAATGAAAACTGACCACACGATATACGATGAACGGGTGAGATCACGTGATCCCTAAAATCCCTAAGAAAAGGATCCGGCGAGAATCCTTTTCCAGGAAAAGGGATGGGATTGAAGTTGTCGCGCACACAATACCTTTTTTTTTAATTTATCGAAAAAAATGATTAGTCCCCGCAATCTTGACTTTTGTGTAATAAAATCCTGATATGGAATGAAAATAATTCCCATGTTAACGTCAGTGCCTTAAAATATACTCAAAACAAGTGGACGATTTAAATGAGGCCAAAAACTGTTGTCCGTAATTTTTTTTTCCTTTAAGTAAAACTTGTTATTTAACTCTTCTTGTAAACGATCAGATGTTTACAAAGATTATTTTATAACGTACTAGTAGTGGTCAGCTACTACACCTACAAAAAGTAACGCGCTCTAATTGGTTAGCCACAACTGAATTATATCTCATAATAATTATGTCTCATTATTTGTAGTAGTTAGAGTCAAACTTAAGACTTCATATAACCAATTGGAGGACTTTCACTTAAGTGACCCTTTACTACAGTGGTAGGAAGGTGTTGAGCCCTTACATGACAGCATGAGTTTAAACACCGTCGGTGACTAATCTAACATCTAATCTAACAAAATATATCGTTTCACAAAAAACATTGGAGGACTTTCACAAGACCAAGTACTAGTTAGTGTTAAATTTGTTATTAGTCATATCTTTTCTTGGTTGAGTCGAATATTTTTTATCCGGAGCCCTGTTTGTTAATGGGGGATTTCAATGATTTACTATTGGAATCGAAGAGGAAGGGGGGATGGAAGAACCGGAGCGTTTCGAACTTTTGTGGCTCAAGCGAGTTTGTTAGACTTGGGTTTTGAAGGATACCCTTATACATGGAGGAATAGACGGGATGAAGGTTTTATCCATGAAAGATTGGATCGTGCGTTGGCCACTCATGATTAGGTTCAAAGTTATCAACAAGTAGTAGTGAAACACGTGGTGTTGGAGGGATCGGATCATGCTATGTTAGTGCTATCAACGGAGGTGAATCCACCTAGGCGTAAGAACCGGTTCATGTACGATCCTCGGTGGAATCAGGATCCAAAATGTGATGAGGTTGTGCGTGCATGCTGGGATCACTACTACAAAATTATCTATAACTGGCGGTCCAAAAATCGACAAAAAACGTATATTACTGTCGAATTTTAAGCAAAATCCGATAGAAAATAGATGCAGTGGTGGATATAATAAGCGACAGAATTGTCTGCGTCAAGAAATGAATTTTCCGATAGAAAATACTCTAAAACCAACAGAAATCCTGTCGGTTATATCCAACAAGATATATATTTATACAGAAAATACTAAAACCGTCAGGACTTTTGTCGGTTATAACCAACAGAGAATTTATTATAAGAATAAATAAAAGAATTCTTGTCGGATAAAACCGACAGAAAATATATTAATAATAAAAAAAATTCTGCATTTTCCATATCCCCTGCATTCACCATCCGAAACCTCGCCAGAGCTCGATCTCGAAAACCTCAGGGCCCTTAAAGTCTTAGGCAAGGGAGCAATGGTGCGAATGTCCTTAATATCAATAGGTACGCAATAATGTGTCAATGAGTATTATGTAAAGCTACCAACGTTTTGTCATGGAGTTTTCAGTATAAGAGCCTAACTAGTACCTTGTTTTTTGCAGTTTAAGATTACTACTTCACAAGACAATACATTCAGAGCAGAATAAACTGGCATCACATATGCAAACTGGAGAACATGAAGATCTTTCAGCCTCATGTGTTTTTGTTAAGGGGGTGTTAGAAGAAAATCTTGCTAAGCTTGAGAAAAATGAGCTAGATTTTGATAATTTTGTGAGATGGGAACTTGGAGCTTGCTGGATACAACACTTGACAAAGATCAGGAATCGCCAAACGAGAATGCTAAAAATGAGTTGAAGGTTGAGGGACTTGGGACACCTCTTAAATCCCTTAAGAACAGCAAGAAAAAATCAGATGGAGGCAATACCAAGCTGCAATCTGAAAGCTCAAAGTCTCATGCAGATGGTGTTGTTGCGGAAGCTGAAAATAGTATATCCCCTTATGTGGAATCAAAGCTTGAGACTAATGCCAAAGAAAATGAGCTTGTGTTGACAAAGAAAATGAGGAGAGGACAAAAGGGGGAAGGGAGAAGCACCGGCGCAAGGAAGAGATGGAGGGGTTATATTGTGGAAAATTTTCATTACTGTCGGTTAAAACTAACAGAAACATTTTTTTTAAAATAAAAACCGACATAAACTTTTCATTAATGTCGGTTATAACCGACAGAAATAAAATGGCGGCAAAAATCCCCTCAAAATTCCCTCTGAAAATTTTAAATTTTCCCCCAAATTTTTAAACTCCCCCCCCCCCCCAAAATTTTGTTATGATTTTAAAAAATAAAATAATAATTGTTTGGTTTAATAAATAAATAAATAATATGTATTTAAATAGAATATGTTTTTAAAAATTAAATAAATAATTGTTTTGTTTAATAGATAATTTTTACATTTTTTTATTTAATAGATAATAATCCATGTAAAATATGCGATAAAGAAACAAAAAGAGAATTGTACAATGAAAATATCATCGCACAAACTAAATATTGTCTAATCAATACTTGAAAAACATAAATAAAAATTTAGCACAAATTACTTTTTCCACTTCAAAATTTCGGCAAATTTATGCATTCTACGAAACTAGTTTCCATGATCTAACCGTCAAACTTGTTTGTAGATACTACAAGATAGCATACGTAAAAAATCGTAAAAACAAACATTTAGAGATTACATAACGAGTGAGTGAAAAAAAAAATTTTAATATGTGTTTATTTATTTATTTATTTTTAATCAATATAACATTTTAAAATAATAAAATTTTCATTTATGTCGGTTATAACCGCCAGAATACTAAAATAATAACCGGCAGAAAGTAAAATAATAAAATAGTCAATTTCTGTTGGTTATAACCGCCACCAGTAACTTAAAAACCGCCCGAATCTGTGAAAAATATTTTTAAAAAAAGGATTCAAAAATACTGTCGGTTATAACCAACAGGATTTTTTTGATATCCGCCACTAAATATCCGCCAGGAATTTATGTCGGATATAACCGACAGGATTTTTTTAATATCCGCCACTAATTAAATGATGTGTCGGATATAATTTATTCGACAGGATTTTTCTAATATCAGCTACCATCATCCGCCACCTAAAGCTATTATTGTAGTAGTGGGTGGTGTACACAGTGGAACTCATACACAACATCTCGTGCATAATCTTAGAAAGGTCAAGCATGGGTTGGTGGCGTGGCGGAAAAATGAGGGGCGTAATGAACCAAAGGAGATTTGTCGTTTAAAGGAAGTTCTCCGTGATGCGTATCAACAACCAATGTTTGATGGCCACCGGATTCGAGGTTTGGAAGAGGAACTTACACGGGCAATTCGAAGGGAAGAAATCTATTGGCGTACGAAGTCTCGAGTACAGTGGTTACGAGAAGGTGATAAAAATACTTATTCCTTTCATGCGCAAACTTTGAAACGTCGTAGGAGGAATATGATTCAGGGACTGGAAGCGGAGCATGGGACATAGTGTACAGATGAGAATCGAATCCATGGCATTGCCATTGATTATTTCACATCTTTATTTACCACGGATCAGCCTACTGATTTCTTGGAGATTTTGCAATGTGTGCTAACTAGGGTGGGTGAGATGGAAAATGTTATGTTGATTGGCCCAGTGACTGATATGGAGATTGAAACTGATATTTATCAAATACACCCAACGAAATCACCAGGTCCAGACGGTTTTAATACGGGCTTTTACCATCACCATTGGGAGACTGTTGGGGGTATGGTTATTGGTATGGTAAAATCTTTTTTTGTTTCGGGAAGAATGTTAAATGAATTGAATCAAACTAATATTGTGCTTACCCCTAAAGTGGATAACCCCACGAAAATGTCCCAATTCCGTCGAATTTCGCTTTGTAATGTGGTGTACACAATTATTTCCAAAGTTCTAATGAATAGATTGAAGAGAATTCTTCCTAAAGTGATTAGTCAGAACCAATCAGCGTTTGTGGCAGGAAGGAAAATTTCTGATAATATACTAGTGGTGTATGAACTTATACATTCTATGCAACATGGGAATGAGGAGGGTTTTGATTATATGGCAATGAAATTGGACATGGCAAAAGCTTATGATCGGGTTGAATGGTCATTTTTGAATGCAATGTTACATAAGTTGGGTTTCAATGATATTTTTTGCCACTAGGTGATGGAGTGTGTGCAAACGATTTCTTATAGTGTGGTTGTTAACAGTGAGACAACGGGTTATATCACGCCTCGAATGGGAATTCGGCAAGGAGATCCGTTGTCGGTTCTCATCCTTAATCCATAGTGAAGAGAGGATGGGACATCTCTGAGGCATGTTGATAAGTGCTTGTGCTGATCCTCTATCACATGTTTTTTTTGCAGAAGACTCAGTGTTTTTTTGTCAAGCTACGGAGATTGAGGCTCATAATGTTAAAGGTTTGCTCCAACAGTATGCTGAGGGGTTTGGACAATTCATTAATTTGGATAAAAGCTCGGTACACTTTAGTGTGGGGTGTTCGCAGGGATTGAAATCTCACTTATCACAGATTTTGGGGATTAAACGCCAAGAAGGTTTTGGGAAGTATTTGGGCAATCAAACAGAATTTGGAGCATCGAAGAAGAGAGTGTTCGAAGATGTACGGAATAGATTGGATGAGAGTATTAATGGGTGGGCGGAACAATTTTGGTCGGTAGCTGGGAATGAGGTTTTGATCAAGAGTGTTGCGGCTGCTTTACCTATGTATACTATGTCATGTTTTCAATTGCCCATCCAATTGGCAAAGGAAATTGAACAAGTTATTGCAAGATTTTGGTTGAGGGATCAAAAGACAAAAAAGGGAATTCATTGGATGGCTTGGAACAAGGTTGCAAAAAAGAAGGATTCTGGTGGTCTTAAGCTTAAGGAGATTATTACTTTTAACTTAGCTATGTTGGCTAAAGTGGGGTGGCGGCTCATCTGTAATCCGAACTCACTTTTGGCTAGAGTACTTCAAGCTAAATAATATCCTTCTTTGTCATTCATGGATGCACCGGTGGGTAGAAGCACATCTTACGGTTGGAAAGGGATTTTACAGGGAAGGAAAATCTTGAAGGCTGGAGTACGATGGCGGGTGAGGGATGAGAGGTGTATTCAAATTGCGAATGACCCGTGGCTGCCTATACCAAGGATGTTTCGGTCTAATTCACGTCATGAGGAGATGCTTACATTGGTTGTCAACTTGGTGGATCTGGGGGGTAATTGGAAGCGTGAGGTTATTGAGTTGTGTTTTAATAAAGAGGAAGCTCGTACTATTCTAAGTATCCCACTTAGTCGGTTTGGATGTCAAGATCATTTGATGTGGCATTATACACGAAATGGAGTATACTTGGTGAAGTCTGGGTATATGGTGGCGCAAGAAATAAATAGAAATGGGGAGCTCGGACGGAAAGGTGTGGATCAGTCTAGTATGGCTAATAATAAGGATTCGGTGTAGAGGGATATATGGAGATTGAAGGTTCCACCCAAATTATGTCATTTTGTTTGGAAGGGTGTAGGAACATCTTGGCAGTGCGTCTAAACTTGCAGCGACGGGGGATTCGTCTAGAGACTAGTTGCCATTTTTGTGAAGGTGAGGTGGAAACACAGGTACATATCTTCTTTCGCTGCCTATTTGCCTGTGTTTTTTGGTTTGGTTCCCCGCTTCAATTGGATGTGACCATAGTGGTAGGTGAGGATTTTTTGGAATATTGGAAGTGGTTACGTGCAAAATATGGTAAGGAGAAGGAGGCTAGTGACCTTATGCGATTGGTGGTTGGTGGTTTATGGAGGATATGGAAATGTCGGAATAGTTTGGTGTTTGAGAAGGTTGTGGTAGAGCCCCTTGTTGCGATACAATTACTTAAACAACAATGGGAGGAAATGGCGGTTTGTGAAGGAGCACAGGTGCACCAGCTCCTCCGTAGGCAACAAATGAGACGAGAGGGTCTTCAAGGGTGGATCAAGCCACCTTTTGGAACTTTTAAAATCAATTGTGATGGAGTATGGTGCAGTCAGACTGGTATAAGTGGTGTTGGGTGGGTGGCGAGGGATTTTGTGGGCATCTTCAAAGGTGCCGGAGGTGTGGGAAAAATTCTTTGTGTCTCGAGTATTATGGCGGAAGCGGAAGCAATGCGAGTGGCTTTGTTGGCTTGTGTGGAGAGAGGCTTTGAGTCTGTACAGTTGGAGACTGACTCTCAGGTTCTTATCGATATGATTCATGGCCGTTTACAACCGTAGGCAGTTCTAGATGTTATTTTATGGGATATTAGTCTTCTTAAGCAACAATTTGATGCTATTGAGTTCTTATATGCTCCTCGTTCCTGTAATGAGGTTGCGCATTTTGTGGCATCTTATGTTGCGCAAGTGAGGGGTAGTCATTCTTGGGATGGTTTTGAACCAGAGTGGTTGTTTAACACTCTGGTATCTGATGTAAACATTTCGATTCGTATTTAATAATATTCAACTTTCGACAAAAAAACAAAACAAAACAAAAAAAAACACATTCCATTAGAGATCCTAAGCATATGCTTTGACATGACTTGTTAATTAGATGAATCAAACCGAGCTAAGATCCCTTCAATAAGAAAATGTTTTTCAAAATCCTACTATTTTCATAGCGCGTTTTCGAATTATTGACAATAATAAAACAACAAAAATATGAACAAGAAAGAACGCGGTGATAAATCCACGTTCAGTCCCTTATCCTACATTGTAAGATTTTGTTATACTTTTAGGTTATAGGCGGTTATATGAAGTTGAACTAATCACACACGTTTTGTATGTGCTTTTTTACTTATAATCTAATTGTTTAAATATAATAAATATAGAAAGGGAATATGTCCAAGGTTAAGACCATCTCCAACCCTTAGCCTAAAACCTAAAATTTTTAGCCCAAAAAATTTAGGTTTTAACGCAGAAACAGCTTTTCTGGTCCAACTCTTCTGGCCTAAAATTTTAGCCTCAAACACTACTACAATATTAGCTTTAGGTGTCGGACGATCCTGGCGGTTAGTAAGCCATTCTGACGGATAAAAGATATCCGACACATAATTTATTTACTGTCAGATTAAAGTTACTTTCTGTCGGATATATCCAACATAAATTCTTGGCGGATTTAACCGCCATAAAATTAGTATAACCCTCAGTATTTTTGAATTCTTTTTTTTTTAATATTTTAAACATATTCTGGCGGTTTTTAAGTTAATGGTAGCGGTTATAACCGACAGAAATTGACTATTTTATTATTTTAGTTTATGGCGGTTATTATTTTATTATTTTGGTGGTTATAACCGACAAAAATTGACTATTTTATTATTTTAAAATGTTATATTGATTATAAATAAATAAATAAATAAACCAATGGTTTAAATATTTTGTTTTTCACTCACGGTCCTGTTACCTAATCTTTGAATGTTTTTTTTTTTTGTGATTTTTTACACATGCTATCTCGGAGTATATACAAACATATTTGACGGTTATATCGTTGAAACTAGTTTCGTATAATGCATGTCCTATCAAAATGATAGATTTAACAAACACTTAGGAGTTAATGTTATACTTCCATTAAGTATAAAAATTATCCACTAGTGTAAATATTTTAAATTGAAGATCGAATTTGTTCAATGCATTCTTATAGGGTCGAGGAGTGTAGCTGTAAAAAAATCATCAAAATCGGAGCTAAAATAACCGTTAAATTCTGATTTTTCGTTTATAACCGTCGAAAACTTTTGTTCTGTTACCTAATCTCTGAATGTTTGTTTTTTTTTATTTTTTAGGTATGCGATCTCGGAGTATATACAAACATATTTGACGGTTAGATTGTTGAAACTAGTTTCGTAGAATGCATATCCTATCAAATTGATAGATTTAACAAACACTTAAGAGTTAATGTTATACTTCCATTAAGTATAAAATAAGATTTATCCACTAGTGTAAATATTTTAAATTGAAGATCGAATTCATTCATTGCATTCTTATAGGATCGAGGAGTGTAGCTGCAAAAAAATCATCAAAATCAGAGCTAAAATAACCGTTAAATTATGATTGTTCGTTTATAACCATCGAAAACTTTTGTTCCGTTACATAATCTCTGAATGTTTGTTTTTTACGATTTTTTACGTATGTGATCTCGGAGTGTGTACAAACAAGTTTGACGGTTTGATCATTAAAAAAAGTTTCGTAGAATGTGTATCGCATCAAAACGGTAGATTAAATAAACACTTAAGAATTAATGTTATACTTCCATTAAGTATAAAGTAAGATTTTGTGGTATCCACTAGTGTAAATATTTTAAATTGAAGATCAAATTTATTCATTGCATTCTTATAGGGTCGAGAAGTGTAGCTGTAAAAAATCATTAAAATCAGAGCTAAGATAACCGTTAAATTGTGATTTTTCGTTTATAACCGTCGAAAACTTTTGTTCTATTACCTAATCTCTGAATGTTTGTTTTTTGTGATTTTTTAGGTATGCGATCTTGGAGTATATACAAACATATTTGACGGTTGGATCGTTGAAACTAGTTTCATAGAATTCATATCCTATCAAATTGATAGATTTAACAAACACTTAAAGAGTTAATGTTATACTTCCATTAAGTATAAAATAAGATTTTGTGGTATCCACTAGTGTAAATATTTTAAATTGAAGATTGAATTCGTTCATTGCATTCTTATAGGGTCGAGGAGTGTAGCTGTAAAAAAATCATCAAAACCGGAGCTAAAATAATCATTAAATTGTGATTTTTCGTTTATAACCGACAAAATTTTTTGTTTCGTTACCTAATCTCTTAGCGTTAATTCGTTCATTGCATTCTTATAGTTTCGTAGAATGTATATCTCCGTTAAATTTGCCTAAATTTTGAAGTGTGAAAAGTAATTTGTGCTAAATTTTTATTTATGTTTTTCAAGTATTGATTAGACAATATTTAGTTTGTGTGATGACATTTTCATTGTACAATTATCTTTTTGTTTCTTTATTGCATATTTTACATGGGTTATTATCTATTAAACCAAACAATTATTTATTTTTGACAAAAAAAATTATTTATTTAATTTTTAAAAACTTATTCTACTTGAATACATTTTATTTATTTATTTATTTATTAAACCAAATTATTATTATTTTATTTTTTAAAATAGTAACAAAATTTTCGGGGGGAATTTAAAATTTTGGGAGGGAATTTTGGGGGGAATTTTTCCACCATTTTTGTTCTATCGGTTTTAACCGACAGTAATGAAAATTTTCTTATACCCACATCCGGCCCCCACTCCTTTCCTTCATTTTTCTGAAACCTAACTCTAACTCTCGACATTGTCCCTCTCTCTAAGCTCCGAGAAGGAACCCCCACCATTCCTCTCAATTCTGACCAAATCAACCCTCAAAAATTTGAACCTCGAACCCTTGGGACTTGGGGAATCAACCTGCAGCGTTGCATGTATCATCGATGCATCACCGTGTGCTCTGCCATTAACGCTGAGAGCTTCAGCTCTCTCAAACTCCATCTCAGGTATGAATTATTTTCCCTTCTTGGTTATGTGGGTTCTAAACCATCTGTGATGAGTATTATGTCGAAAATCTCTAGGGTTTAATCTCTGTTTTGAATCTGTGCATGCATGTCATCACAGCGACGAATTCCGGCGAATGTCGTTAAGTTCGAAGCTAGGTGGTGACTGTCTTCTTGGGAACCCACTCATCGTCTTCGTTTCGCTTCAAAGATCTGAGCTTTTCTACATGTCAGTGAAGTACAAATTTCTTCCATAACTCTCGATTCAATCATCGTTTAATGCATTAATTTCAATCGTCATTTTTTCCCTTATTTCTTCTTCCTCTACTTCGTTTTTGCTATTGCTTCTTCTTCTTCTTCCCCCTTCTGGTTCCCCCCTCTTGCTTCATTTCTTTTGATATTTTCTCTCTCTCTCGCTCTCTTCAAAATCCCACAACAGGTTTTCGAGATCGAGCTCCGGCGAGGTTTCGAATGGTGATCCGCAAGCCTTCTTTGTTTTGTTGCAAAACAGTTCGTGGATTTGGACGTTTTTGTTACTCAAACACGATTAATCCACTCTTAACAAAAACATGATTAATCCAACTCGGCTTTGACTGGAAATGTTATCTCAAAACCACGATACAAGAGAAGAAGAAAAAAAATAAAGGTGACTGACAATTGACAGTGAATGCAGAAATTTTTTTTATTATTATTAATATATTTTATGTCGGTTTTAGCCGACAAGAATGATTTTATTTATTTATTATATATATATATATCCTGTCGGTTATATCCGACAGGATTTCTGTTGGTTTTAGAGTATTTTATGTCGGAAAATTCATTTCCTAACGCAGGCAATTCTGTCGCTTATTATATCCGTCACTGCATCCATTTTCTGTCGGATTTTGCTTAAAATCCGATAGTAATATACATTTGTTGTCGATTTTTGAACCGCCAGTTATAGATAATTTTGTAGTAGTGAAATTATTAAAAATTGAATTTAGGCTAATTTTTTTTAAATTAACTTTTTAAAAAAAATTATGTAGACTATCCTAAGTTAATTTTATGAACATTTTAACCTAAAAATATTTAAATTCCGATAAATATTGAAAAATCACTAAATCGATACATAAAACTCATGAAACACTATGGAAGAATATGAAAATCATGATAGAGATGTATAAACACAAATGAAACACACAATACACACATAACACATATGAAGCACATACAAACCACATGATAGAGATGTATAACACACCAAACATGTGAAACGCATGACACACACGAAACACATACCAAATACATACAAAACACATGAAACATAAACCTACACACAAGAAACGCAAACCTTCAATCATCCTCTATATAAGCATAGGTTGAATATATAACCATCACACAACATATTCACCAATCTTCCAACTTTCAAAGTGTTTTTGTTTCCTCAAAATCATCAATATCTCATCAATGGGTGACAGAAGAAGGCGTAGCTTGGCAATGCAGATGGCACAATACCAAGCAAGCCTTGCAACTGCAGATGCAGAAATGAACAACAAAGAAGCCAAATTTGCAAACTCGCTTATGCAATATGAGCACCATGCCGAATCTAGCTATCGTGGCTCTATCACGGGGCGTTCATTTGTGCAGCGTGATAGAGAAGAGTGTCGTGACCGGATGATGAAAGATTATTTCATCGGACATCCGAGATATCTTCCTCATGATTTTCAGAAGCGGTATTGGATGAGGAGAAAGCTTTTTGAAAGCATCTTGAATGCAGTTGTCCATCATGACCACTATTTTGCAAGGAAGATAGATGTCATAGGCCGACAAATGGGTGCTCTACAGACTCAACTGATGAATATTGTCGACTTGCAGAGAGTACTGCTATTGAGAACCTCAAGCGTTTATGTAAGGCAATTAAAGCCATATATGGAGCCACATACCTCTGCAAGCCAAATTGTGAAGACTTGAAGATGCTTCCCTGGCATAATAGAAAGTCTCGATTGTATGCATTGGGAGTGGAAGAATTGTGCTACTGCTTGGGCTGGTCAATTCAAAGGTCGTCACAACAAGCCAATTGTGCTCGAGGTTGTGGCGTCTTACGACACATGGATTTGGCATGCATTCTTCGACGCTCCTGGATCAAACAACGATATCAATGTTCTTTGGTCTTATCATTTGTTCGATGATGTTGTCAATGGATGGGCACCGGAATAGAGGTACAAGGTAAATGGTAGTAGGCATGAGCTAGGTTACTACTTAACTGATGGTATTTATCCTAGTTGGTCTACCTTTGTGAAAAGTTACTCTCATCCCGATAGTGTGAAAAAGAAATTATTTTCGTAGAAACAAGAGTCTTACAGGAAAGATGTGGAAAGAGCGTTCGGGATCCTACAAGCTCGATGGGCCATTGTTAGAGGGGTTGGACTGCACAATTGTGGAACGTGGAAGACCTCCATTCAATCATGATGACGTACATAATTTTGCACAACATGATTGTGTAAGATGAGTACATAGAAATTGAAGAAGTTTATGACGATGATGTGGATGATGACCAACCAACATATGCGAGAGCTATGGCAAGAGATGTTGAATATCTCACCGCAACCACATACGAGACCCGACAGGATAAGGTCACAATGAGTGAGTATATGAGACGTTTAAATAGAATTCAAGCTCCTCAAGGTCCTGACACACTCCGCAAAGATTTGGTTGAGCATATATGGTGCCGAGAAAGAGAACGTTGATGATGGATAATCTTAAGTGTATTAATGTGTTAGTGTTGGTGTATTAATGTGCTATGTTGGTGTATTAATGTGTTCTTGTGTTAAATTTAAGTGTGCTATGTTGGTGTATTAATGTGTTCTTGTATTAAATTTAAGTGTGCTATATATGTTGTTATTTTATGTAATAATTTTAAGTTTACTGTGTTGGTATTTTCTAGAAATAAATTGAAGTGTCTTCTTATGACAAGTCTTTTGTCTAGTACGTTGTCAAAAATTATTGAAGGCCGTTTGAATTATTGAAGGCATCTATTGTACATCAAAGTGTGCAACAATAAATATAATAATTATTGAAGGCATCTAAATTAATAGAAACAATAATTAATAAGCCATAAATTTAATACACACGATAATTAATAAGTCATAAACTTAATACAAACGACAATTAATAAACTACATAAACTTAATTCAAACGACAATTAATAAACCACATAAACTTAATACAATCGATCATTCATAAACTACATAAACTTAATAATGATATCCACCATCTTGACTTGGTGGTGGACTTGGGATATAGCCTTGAGATGAATCATCATCTTGAAATATACTCCTTGTGGCATGCTTTCACAAAATTTCCTTTGCTTATCATGTAAGAAATTCTTCCTCTCTAGAGTGTATTTGTTGAAGTCCTCCCTCATGAAATTACTTTCAAACATTTCTTGCTCCCTATCCCCTTCATGCGTAATGGCTAAATGCATTCGGGCCGCTTCTTCCCCCCGAGAGCTATGGCTTTCGGTCAATCTTGCAAATCAGGTAGCATTTTGTGCACTAATCGGATCTTCGACCTTCCCTTTTCTCTTTGCTTCCTTTTGCTTATCTTTTCCTGGGGGCCTTGCAAAAGAAGAAGTTGAGGTCAACAAATCGACACCTTCATTGACATCATTTGTCTGTGCGGCTTCACTATGAAATATCTTCCCCATTATTGATCCACATCGGTTCCCCACCTCGGACAATCCTTGAGGACGTTCCAAGCATGATGCAACTTAAAAGCTAGATTTTTTGGTGTAGTTCTTGTCTTGTAAATTGCCATTGCTTTGCCACCCTATGCAAGAAATACATAAAAACAATTAGTTGCAAAATAATATTATGTACATGACAAATAAAATATCAACAAAGAAACTCACAACTTATGCGGCGCTCTTTCCACTAGCCATGTCAACCACGGCTCTCTCCAAGCTTCCCTTCCATAAAGTGCATGCTCTGTTGATAACCTTCCACCGATAGTAAACACCACCACCTTCCCTTCGGCCGGCGTTGAAGTTTTCATTAAACTTATCAACGATTTTACCCCACAAAACCTTTTTATTTTGATTCGTGCCAACAACACCATCTTCGCTAATAGAAACCCATGCCAAGCATAACGCAACATCTTCCTCAAAGGTCCAATTACGACCTCTAATATGCTCTTTTGCCATCTTGAAAAATTTGGAAATGGGAAGAAATGGAAGAAAGAAAAATTGGAAGAACTGTAGGAGAAAAGTGAGTTTTGTGTGAATGTTTGAACAAATACATAGGCATTTATAGAGTTTTTGAGTGAATTTTGAGTTAAATAATTTTTTTTAATTATTTTAGCCGTTGGATTCAATAAATGTATAAATATAAAACTAAAAATAAATATTTGAATGTAGGCCGTTGGATCAACCAACGGCCAGTTGATCTCAGCCGTTGCTCGCGAAACTAGCCTTTAGATCAATGACGTAGGTGGCCGACACGCCCACGTGGGTGAGGCCATGCTGGTCTCTGCCTTGGGCACGTTGCTCGCGTGCGCGCGTCGCAAGCGGGTTTCTGCCTTCCAACCACCCAGTTTCACTCGCGCTAGTGGGGCCCACACCATTTTCTAGTCTAAATCTTGGCTGGTTTCTGGCTTTCTTTTTTCAGGTTTTAGGTTTTAGGCCCAAATTAAAACTAGGGTTGGAATGGATTGGGGGGGGGGGGAATAGAAGGGAAATTATAGGTTTTAGGCCATGGGTTAGAGTTTGCGTAACGAACCGAGATTTATTTGTCCTAATACTAGAAATAGTTTTTTGACAAAAAAAAAAATAGAAATAGTTTAAAGTATTTGTTAAGTACCATGTATGAATCCAGCTGAAATCAATTGGAGGACAAATCAACTTTCACGAAACCAAATAAGTACTAGTTGGTGTTAAATGTGTTATTAGTCGTATTTTCTTTTCTTGGTTGAGACTAAGATATGTCAAATATTTTTATTGTAAAACCGACACATTCCATTAGAGATCGTGGGCATATGCTTCGACATAACTTGTTAATTAGATGAATAAATAGGAGCAAAGATCCCTTCAGTAGTTAAATGGTTTTCATAATCCTACTATTTTTATAACACGTTTTCGAATGTTGACAGTAATCAAACAACAGAAATAAGAACAGGAAAGAATGTGGTGAAAAATCTAGTTGTAATACCTAAAAAAATGCAAGTTATTTCCCCTAATCTTCCTTATCCTACGTTTTATCACGTGGCTATACTAGTCCTACGATTGCAACAACAATTCTAAACAAAACATGTAGGCCTAGATTTAAAAATACATCATTGCAACAAGAAAATTGTATGAATACTAGAAATATAAATAACGTGGTGTAATATTTTATGTGTTATAATAAAAGTGGATAATATGATTAAGGTGTATTAAATAAAAATAAATTCAATTCATGTGAATTAAAAAAATAAAATTGGGTAGTCACGTTTCAAGTATACTAAAAAATTATTCCGTTGCAACACCAATTCAAATGAAAAAAAAAAAAAAATTGAAATAAACCGTCCCACCAAATCCACCTATTTTTGCCCAATACCCATCCCTACCCACCAAACAAATTAACAAGGCATGGTGATCCGTTTATAAATCCCCATCCAATCACCTGCAGTTCACTTCTCACTCGCTCACTTGTTTGACCTTGTAGCAAAGAGCAAATAAGTAGCCATGGAAGCAATCTTAACCTCTTTTTCTTCACCCAATTTTCGAGACAATCCATCATCTTCCACATTCAAACAGCGCCTACAGCTCATAGTTGAGAGCAAGGTATTAAATATCGATGATATCGGAAATATCGGTAGTCCAAAAAACACGGAAATATAGATGGAAATATCGAGATTTTATCGATATCGATAAAAATTGAATAAAAACCACAGAAATTGTAAGAAAAACTTGGAAATTTTTATTGAAACTTTGCAGGATGTTTATTTAGTCAATTATCTATTAGTTTATCACAAAAAATGGGAAGGAAATGCATTGCATGATGGATTTAACTGATTTAAGTTGATTATATAGCGAGCTGGCAAACATTGTGAGTGTAGAAAATATGTAGTAATTAATGAAAGAAGTTTAAACACACCATAATTATTTATATATAATGAATTAGTACAATATTTTACACTTTATACATTGTGTGGTAAGATACATGAGTGACTTAGTACCACATAGAGTTCATATGAGGTTCAAAATTTTCACTATCTTCATCATCTCCATGTGTAGAGTAAGTGTATTGTGAAGAGTAGTCATCAAATGATAAATCCCCAAAATAGTTTTGCATGTAATTGTTAACATGCCACCCATATGGATCCGAGATTGGTTGACATTGTCCATAAGCAAAATCATTTGAAGATTGAGTCTCGGATTCTTTCTATGAGTCGCTCGATTCCATCCCAACAGGAATGAGATATGAAGGGTTCGGGATTACCAAACAAATGGGATTTGGAAACCAATCCCATATCGAAAATTTCGGTATTTTTTGGGATGAGATTCCCAAACTTCGGGATGGTTTTGGTTTGGGATTTTTCGGTTTTGGTTTGGGACTTTTTCGGTTTGGTTTGGGATTTTCGGGAATTTTTTCCAGCCCTACATGTAAGTGACCAAATAAAAAATAGAAAAATTAAAAACCACATGTCATTGACTAAGTAATTAATTGACACAATTTAAAATATAATACCACAAAAAATTTGGAATATGTGCAAATTTGTTTCTTGCAAAAAGAATTCAAAACAAAACTATATATATAAATATTTTAGCATATTTTCACAAAAACATAAGTGATATGGTGGTTAAGGTCTTGAAGAAGTGAAATGGGAGGGGTTCGAATCCCCCTATGCCCAAAATTGAGATTTTTCAGAAATTTTCAAGTATTTTTGGATTTTATATCGCGATATTATCGATAATATCGCGATATATTAACGATAATAAGAGAATAAGTCACCAAAATATCGTCGGACCAAAAAAACGATAATATCGGCGATATTTTCGATATTTTGGTCCATGGTTGAGAGCAATGCTGTTGAATGTTGGGTGTATGCTATTTTCTGGGAAGCCACCGGAGACAACAATTTGTCATGGGGCGGCGGCCATTACAAAAGCAGTAACATGAATAGTTACCAACCCAAATTAGGGTTCAGCGATGTGGATTTTGTGGGGAATAATGATGATGGAGATGTTACTGACTCTGAGTGGTTTTACTTTTACAGCGTTTCTTTAACCCAATCATTTACTGCAGATAATAATATTCTGGGACGAGCATTTTGTTCCGGAGGATTTGTTTGGCTTGCAGGGGATCATGAGTTTCAATTGTACGAGTGTGAGAGAGTGAAAGAAGCAAGAATGCATGGAATCCAAACTTTGGTTTGTATTGCTACTTTGAGTGGGGTGCTTGAACTGGCTTCTTTTGATGTGATCAAGCAAGATTGGGGTCTTGTGCACCTAACAAAGTCACTATTCCGATCTAACGAGGACGACGACCACCACAACAGGCTTTCAAACCAGCAGGCCAGCCGTGAGACCAGTGGACTCGTTCCTCCCTTACAAAATGGACGGTTTTTAGGAGCTCAAGAGGAGTTGACCACACAAGGTATCCAAAACGCCAATTTCTTTTTAATACAACAATATATTATTATAATAGCACTACAATATAGTTTATTGGTGAGTAATAGTAATACTAAAGAGATTAAATTTGTCAATAAAATTTTTTAAATTAAACGAAATGGAAGTTGATGATTGAATTATTACTTCAACATTGAGAAACGTGCTCATTTCCTATTGGTAACACATCATTCGATATGCAAATTTTGTTTACAAATTTGGTCTTCCTAGCATTACTCTTTATTGGTATATGTCGAACTCTAAATCAATTTAAACATAACTTTAATTAATAATTAATTATGTATGTTTTTATTTATTTATACACTGGATCTCTCCACTCCTTAACTTTTCTCTCTTCATTTATCTCTATCGTGTTGTATCAACTAGCTCACATACATAATATATGCATTATATGATAAAAATTTGGAGAAATTAGGTTCACATCCTTCATTTTGCTACTACATTGATTAAAACCCTATTCATTTTCAATTTTTGATCAAGGTCCTTGGGTATTAATAACATCATTAATTATTTGAATAATAAAATATTTTTATTTTTAAATATATTCCTTTAGTGTTAAAAATGTTACGATTAGTATATCTATATTTATGGTTAAATTTTTTACCATATATTTTTATTTTTAGTTTGTACCTATTTTTAATGTGCAACCCATTTTTAATTTGTACCAATTTTCTTTTCATTTTTAATTTGTACCCATATATTAGTTTCTTTTTGTGCCCATATTTTTTTAAAGTTTTATTTGTATTTGTACCCATGTGTTTACCGTCACATGACATTGTATATTTAGTCAATGACAGAAAAATTACATATGTTATATTTATGTTTTATGGCTAAACTTTGTATCATATATTTATATTTTTAGTTTGTACCCACTTTTAATTTGCAACATTTTTTAAAATTTGTAGTATTTTCTTTTTAGTTTCAATTTGTACCCATATATTAATTTCTTTTAGCGCCCATATTTTTAAAAAAATTCATTTGTATTCGTAATTTTTTAATCTTTTATTTGTACCCTAATTTATTTATAACGTACCCATTCTTCTTTATTAATGTACCACTTTGTTATATGTGAAATGTATCTTTTTTTTTGCAAAGTGTACCAATTTTTTTTAACACCATGGATACATTCTTTTGCCATTTATTATTTCTTATTGTTACATAGTTTTTATCCATTTATTCAATCAAAATGTTTGAATTTTTTTATTGTAACCGTTTCTAATAGTATTTTAATGAGGGACTTTAAATTTTTAGGATTATAAATCTCATAAAATATCAAACAATTAATGTCAAAACTATAAAAATAAAAATATTAATAGTAATATAATGCGGTGTACAAAGTCAAGGGACTTTGATCAAACTTTGAAAACCATTAAGGTTTTAGTCAAAGAATGTTAAGGATTAGGGACCGCATCCAAAGTATCCCTAAAAATTTACATGGAGCCTAAAATTTACATGGAACGAGTAATCGTCGTCATAGCATTTCATGTTAATAATACAATGACACGTGTAAATCAATCTCCACATTACGTTATATCATTTGCATAAGACACCGCATTATAATCTACTTGTGCAATATAAGTTGCTATTACATTATATTCATGCAATTTTCATTATTGAAACTTGTAGTCTATTTGTGTGGACCCATGTGCGCATATATATATATAATCATAATGCTGTTGTATACTTAACCCAAGTACGAAAATCAAATTGCATTATCTGACACCAATTTTTTATTTCTAAGAGGATTACCCCAAAATTTTGTATCGAGTCATTGACTGATTAATTATTTTTACATTTTGACCAGAAGGTGGTGGAAACGAAGCTACACCTATAAATATAGGTGGATCATCAATATCACCACCAGACTCACGTTCTTACTCTGTTGGAAATTTCACCTCTAAAAACATAGAGAACACTCAATCGGAAAAAACAGGAAGACCATCATCAAACCATGGAGCTGCAACCAGAGAATCACAATTGCTTAGTCACGTCGATGCAGAGAGATTGAGAAGGGTTAAGTTCAACCACCTATTCTGTGTCCTCCGTTCAGTTGTTCCCAACGTGTCTAAAATGGATAGATCCTCATTGCTTCCCGATGCAGTGGCATACATCAACCAGCTCAAAGCAAAAGTTGAGGAGTTGGAGGCCAAAATCCAAGCACAATTACCACCACCCCAGAAATCCAAAGTGGATCATAATAACGTAATTAACATTATTAATCTTGAAAAACATTCAAGTTATGATAGTAATACAGTAGGTGGTTGTGGTGTGGAAGTGGATGTTAAGGTTATAGGTTCATCGGAAGCCATCATTCGAGTTCTGTGTCCCGATCAAGACTACCCATATGCTGGACTGATGAATGCACTCAAAGGGCTAGGGTTAGAGGTTTCCCATGCAAGCATATCAAGTGCCAACGAGTTGATGATTCAAAATGTTGTGACAATACTGCCCTACGGGTTCACAAGTGGTAAAGCCTTGAGACTAGGTATTATAAAAGGATGGTACACCTAAAAATTATTAAAATTCAAAACCTTGTCAAAAAAGTTCTCTATAAGTATAGGTTGTAGTTTAGTATAGGAATTAAGTTAGTCAAGATGTAACCCTCAGTTTATAGCCGTTTCGACAATCTTATTTATATGTTTTTCTTGTAATAAAATAATGTTCAAAGTTTATCTTTAGTTTGTTAGTTGTACTCTAATTTTCAACAATGCTACCTAATTGAGCAAGTAATTAAGGAAAATGATTTTCCATTTGAGTATTTCATTCTACTGCTTGAATAGTTGTTTTGTGATCATATGATCAAAATTTGTAGGTCAATAGTTATTGTAAGATTTTGTTATAATTTAAGGTTATAGGTGGTTATATTAAGTTGAACTATAATCACATGCTTTTGTATGAGCTATGTATATTTATAATCTTTAATTAATTGGTTAAATATAGTAAATAGAAAGGGAATTCAAGGTTAAGGAACAGAGATTTATTTGTCCTAATACTAATTAAATGGTTTAAAGTATTTGTTAAGTAATATGTATGAATCCAGCTGAAAAGAAAATTTTGTTGTATATTAACAGTATATGCAATAACGCGAGGAAAAGTTTTCAGTAGGTGGATCCTCTGCTCTTTTTCTCTGCTAGGATCTGCTTGGTGCATTAACTTAGGAAATTAAAAGAAAAACCATTTAAACATCCGAATCATACTCTTCTTCCTCGCGTTTCGTTTGCAGTCCAAGACTCAAATGCCATGATAACAAGATATATTTATAAACAATACCTAGCCATGCATGCATGATAACACGAAGTGGGAAAGCTTTAGATATTTTATTAAGGAGAAATTAGGTTCCCATCCGGTCTTTTTTCTACTCCATTGATTAAAACCTTATTCTTTTTTAATTTTTAACTAAGGTCCTTAAGTTTCAATATTACAATAATAAAATATTTACATGTCAAGATAATTTTTTTTTTTTTGTCGACACAAGGTAATTAAATTTTATTTCTTTTCAATTAAATTGTATTTCTAAATATATTCATTTAGTGTTAGAAACGTTACATTTGGTAATTTATATTTATGGCTAAACATTGTATCATATATTTTTATTTTTAGTTCGTACCCATTTTTAATTTGCAACTCTTTTTTTTTAATTGTACCAATTTTCTTTTCAGTTTTAATTTGTACCCATGTATTAATTTATTTTTGTGCCCATATTTTTTAAACTTTTATTTGAACTTAAAAAAATTTTAACCTTTTGTTTGTACTCGTAATTTGTTAATAATGTGCCCATTTTTCTTTAGAAATTTACCATTTTGTTATATGCAAAGTGTACCAATTTTTTTTTTTTTTTTGTAAGTACCATTCTTTTTATGTAAAACATACCAATTTTTTAATGTAAATTCTATTTTTTTTTTAATCTAAAATGTACCCATTGTTTTTTATATAAAATGTACCCATTTAATTTATATAAAATGTACCCTTTTTTGTATAAAATGTATCAATTTTTTGTATGTGAAATGTACCCACATTTTTATATAAATGTACCAATTTTTTATATGTAAAATATACCCTTATTAAATGTACTCATACTTTATAAAAATGAAAATAAACCTAGAAGCACCCATAAGCAATTTTTTTTTTTTTTTTGTTGAAACCCATAAGCAAATTTCAATAATTAAATTGGTAGTGTAAACGAAAGCAAAATAATTAAATGTACTCGTGCTTTATTATTATGTCATTTATGTTGCAGGAGAGGGATTTCAATTTAAAACCTAAAATGCATAAAGTTTGAGTCTATAACAATTAGAGACCAGGGACCGCAACTAAACTATCCTTTTTATTAATTTGACTATAAAGCTCTTTATTAGTAATGATCGGACTTAGCAACACCAATTTGGCCTAAGATCACCTTACAAGTATAAACTCTACATATACCAAAAATTAAAGTTATAGACTGTACAATTGTGATTAAAATTCTACAGTAGCCAGTAGGAACCAAAAATATATATTAATCTGGTTGAAAATATTGGAATTGAAGTGTTTGTTACAACACACGAGAATGACAAGCTTGTGAGGATCCAAACGTTTTCCCCATTTATGGTTTGATGTTATCTTGTTGCTATTGTTATTTAAGGTTTTTTAACTGCAGAAGAAATGTGAGGAAGAGTGTGCTTTAGGATCCTATATATGTTTAAGGGTTTTATGCATTACGTAAATATGAGCCTGCAAATCTATGTATTACGATTCACGAGCAATAATCCAAGAAAAATGAAATGTGGAGCAACGTAGACGGGACATTGGCGATTCAAAATATGAACTTGAATTAGAAGTTAGAGGCGATACAAGAATTATATTTTGCCTTTTTCTCCATGCTTGGAAAATGAAGTGAGACTTTTTTTAGCTGTATGTATATATAAAATCATGGTGTCATACCCTTTATATATATATGTATGCTGGATGTCCAGGTTTGAGTTTCCATTTTTTATTGAAATTTAATTTATAACCAATTCTATTGATGTAACTTTCTCTCTTTTTTTAGCTCCATATATTTAGTGGCTATATACACGCCAAAATAAAGAAAAGCATCTAATTAATGTCTGCTCTACGACAACCTTTCACAAATAATAAGAAAAAGAAAGAAAGAACCAGCAATATATATAAAAGATTCGTCACGATTCAAGCATAGTTCAAAACCTTTATTAATGGAGCGTTTTGATATAGACCCTCATTTTTAGACTTCTTAGATTAAACATCTATTCATTTTAACAATTTGATTAAACATTCTTCTACAATTTGGGGGCCATGTGTATTTTAATTAGCCCATCATAATGTACCCAAATTACGTAATTTGCCATAGCCTTTAACATATGTGTTTCCCGTATCCAGTTTCTTCACGCCAAAATGCACGCAAGGTTCCTAGATTCTTGCTAACTAATGTCTTAGAGTTTTAATCCAAGAAGAATACTGATTGTTGAATATCAGAAGGATTTGAATTTAAGGATATTAATAATATTTTGTATTTATTTTGGTTTAGTAGAAACGTACTAGCAAGTAATTTTCATTGCTCTGTTGAGAATATAAGTTGACTTTGTCCCATTTATTTATGTTTGTGCGTTGGCTCAAATGTACTAGGTAACATTTTTAATTTGATACATTATTGGACTGCAACTTTGTAATGTACCAAGAGTTTGGTACGTCATTTAATGTTATGCTAACATATATTGATCGTTTGGTACGTAAATTTTTTATTTTTGAAACATATCCGTCTGGAAAAATGTTATACAGTGTGTGTTTGTGATGTACCAGGAGTTTGGTACGTTACTTAATGTTACACTGACTCATATTGATCGTTTGGTTCATGAAATAATACTAAATTAGATCATTCCAAGCGTTTGGTACGTAAACTTTTTTATTTTTGAAACGTATCAGTCTGAAGAAAAAAACATTATACAGTTTGTGTTTGTAATATACCAGGAGTTTGGTACGTTACTTAATGTTACACTGACTCATATTGATCGTCGTTTGGTTCATGAAATAATATTAAATTAGATCATTCCAGACATTTGATACATAAAGTTTTTTATTTTTGAAACATAAGAGGCTGGCAAAGTGTTGGTGTGTTAATCCAAACGTACCAATTATTTGGTTTGTCTTTTGTCATTAGTTAGACAATTAATGATCAATTGGTATTAAACTATCAACTAATAGGTCGTTAATTAGCGTTATATTGACACATTAATGCGATAAGTTTGAACTATTGTAGATTACCGTGTAAATTACTATGCGTTATAGATACTATTGATTATCAAAATGGTGAAAACAACCACTAATTGAAATGGATAAGTCCATTCAAAATTAAAAAATGAGGATCACATAATTCAAACGTGGAAGAAGAAACCATACGTCTCAAACATGGAAGAAGAAACCGGCTTCCTAAAAAAAAGTCATGTACATAAATATATCAACCTAAAAGGATATATATCGAATTTAATAATTAACATTTTAAATTAAAAAAACACAATAATGACATGTAATCTAAATAAATATAAAAATGCTGACATGGCTATCGTTTAGGCGTCCTAATCAAATTTCAAAATAGAACCAATGTTTGATCTAAAGAGTATTAGAAAAGTGCATGGGATTCTAATTTTCCCTTTATTAGGGGTTAATTAACCTCATAATGAGCACACAAGTGGAAGCAGCCGCCAGATCTAGCAAGAAACCAATTCTCTGTTGCCTCCTTGAGCCAAGAAACTCCACGAGAACTAACATCATCTTTCGTACCCACGTCGTACTCTGGATACCTTAGGGTTTGAAAAGCCGGATCGAAGAAGTCCTCAACCCCGTGAACAATCAGCCGTCCATTGTTATAGAGATCCCACTCATCAACTTTGACTAGGTTAAGAGAAGCATATCCATGTGTGCCGGCCGGTAGGGAAGTAACAACGAGAGGATGGCCGAGCAGGAGAGTGTCAACCATGGAACCGTGACAGAAGGAGGCCTCCATCGAATCTTTGTCCACCTTGAATGGCACAACATGGTACTTAAGGAGTGTCAATGGGGGCTGTGAGTACTTGGAGTTGAAGAAAGCTTTGTCTTGTGGGCAAAAGAGGGTAAGAGTGGTGTTAGGGTTTATAGCCTCAATAAGGATGTCTAGGGTAAGTGACATGGCAAGATACCCTTTGTCGGAGAGTACGGCTGATACCAAACCACCGTTGATTGTCCCTGATGATGGTTCGCGTTGGTTAGTTTCTTCGTAGGGTTGGACAGCCTCAGCTTTCATGGTGTTGGTAATAAAGAGAGGTGAAGTGAGAAGAAGAACAAGAAGAATACGGAGTGCAAACTTGGGATCCATGGGACAAGAGAGAGCTAGGTGTATAGAGCTATATAATTGCATACAACTGGAGACCAAGAGAGAGTTGAAACAAAACATGAGGCAGAAACACATATTACAGTACGGAGCCAATTTCTTAATCCTACCCCAGTTCTAATTGATTTCCAAATCGTAAAGGGATTCCATTTTCTTTCTGGAAATATAGTTTGGCTCTTGGCTGTTTCCAATTTTCTTGGGTTTTTTTTGGGCCAAAATATATTTGTCCACTTGACTAAAACAACTTGAAAAATTACTTGGAATCCATGTAATTAATGGCTATTCTCCAAAAATAAATGTAATAATTATTGTTTAACCATACGGAATGGAAAAACTTATGAAATATACTGTTTCCGCACTTATGGTTTGATATTGATCATATCTTGTTGCCATTGTTATTTAGGGTGTTTTTTAATTGCAGAAAAAATGGTCACTTAGTACTACGGTCAAGTGGTATTCCTTTTTATTTGAAACTGAGAGGTCTTAGGTTCGATTTTCGCCAAAAGTGAATTTGAACCACATTATTGCTAACCCATTGTGAGGCTAAGTTCACCTCTCCCCATATCGTAGATAATATCGTTTAAAACAACAACAAAAATTGCAGAAAAATGTGAGGAAGAGGAGTCTGATTTGGGTAAATTTATTAACTTAATGGCTTCCATTGTTATTTTGGATATATTGTAATTGAAGTGGCTTGATGATAATAAAAACAGATCCCAGCAGAGAAAAAATAAGCATAGGATCTGAATCCGGCTGGTAGGGGTGGGCATATGAACCAGCAAACCGGTGAACTAAACGGAGCCAAACAAAAAAAAAAAACGAAAAATCAATTCTTGCCTAGTTTAGTTCAGTTTTGGTTTTGCCACTTAAAAACCGAATTAAATAAGCTACTTAGTACTACGGTCTAGTGAAAATTTTATTCACTTGTAAGTGAGAGGTCTTAGGTTCGATTCTCATCAAAAACTAATTTGAATCACATTATTGCTAGCTCATTGTGAGGCTTAGCCTACTCTTCCACCTTCATTAGTATAACTAATATCGTTTGTTCAAAAAAAAAAACAAATTGAATTGTATATTTATGTCTCTTTCTTATGGGACATCTTATAAAAATTATAGGACCGACTACACTTAAATTCGTCCATACTTTGTATAAGACATCCAATAAAAAAGAGAATGAAGTGAAAGTGAAAAAAAATCTGGGAGTTAGTGTAATTTCTTAATATGCATACCGATGGAAAAATAAATTGATATCGGACTCACGATTCATGAGAGTCGAACTAAGATTTCTCATAAGATTCGAACATAAAACCTCTCACTTATAAATGAAAAAAAAAAAAAAAAAAAAAAAAACCAACTAGATTTTAATACTACTGATTTTGGAGTGGCATGAACGTCATAAATGGCGTTTGCGTTTTAGTGATGACCGTCTTTACGTTTCATTAGGACCAAAAGGAGTGTTAATTTACTCAAAAGGTTATCATAAAAAAACTCAAATCCAAACAAATATAAAGATGAAAACAAACTGCTATATCCTCTACTTTTATTTGGTTAAAACTTTTGAATCCTATTGGATTTTACAATATACAAACACACCGAAAACCAACGAAGGCCGGGAGATCGAAGCCTTCTCTTCTACACACCCACCCTCAACTCTTACTAGATTCTTAGGTTGAATGAATCCAGATTCCAGACGCGTCACACAACGATACCACTCTTGTTAAGACACTGTCGTTTCATCCTCTCAACGCGAAGGAGAACCCATCTCCCTAGTTGACCTTCTCATATAGAATCTCACACATATGAGATACATTACCAACCTTCCATTACCAAAAGCATCCTTCAAACACGACGCTGGTTGGTGAAAAACACAGCAGAAAGAGAATACAGGCCGCAGTTGAGATAATTATCCCAACATATTATCCGGATTGAAGTGTAGTGACTCCCTCCATATAAGCTCCTTTATATCTTCTTCATCCAGGGATGCCTGTTCAAAGTCGAAGACGAATGGAGATGGGCAAATAGGTTCCTCATTGATCTCGTGAAGACTTGATAAAAACGGATGATTCAGTGCTTCCTCCACTTTTCATGGATAGTAAATGAAAAAGGACAGATGTTTAGTACGAATGAGAAAATTCCAGATTGAGTGTTATTAAATGCTAAGAGTAAGAGACTTACCAGTAATACGTTTGCTTGGATCAAAAACTAGCATTCTTTCAGCAAGATCAATTGCCAGTGGCGAGAAATTTGGGAATTTCTCGGCAAAGGGTTGCTTCGGGACATGTGGGAGTTGCTTAACATACTTCCTAGCATTATCACTTCTTAAAAAGCCAAGATCTGATTCCTCTGGTGAACCTAGGAGCTGTATTTGAACAATCAAGAATTTGAAACATCAAAATTATAAAATTAACAGCATAAACTTCCAAATTTTGTAACTAGTTTTGAAATCCCTTCTAAAGAATATCAACAATAAACAATACTCTGCTTCCGCTAATCTATCAAGTTCAAGAGTCGCTATAGAATATGATGGCAAATGCCTTTACCTCATTTATGAGACTCAACTGCTGAACATAGTCTTTACCAGGAAACAGTGGTTCCCTCCTAAGAGTCTCCATCAAGATGCACCCTACTGACCAAATATCAATTGCTCCAGTGTATTCTGAACAGTTGAGTAGTAACTCAGGGGCTCGATACCAACGAGTTACAACATATTCTGTCATGAAATCTGTCTCTGATGTAGTTCTAGCAAGCCCAAAGTCACAAATCTTAAGGTCACAATTTGCACTGAGAAGCAGGTTGCTCGGTTTCAGATCACGGTGCAAAACATTTGCAGAGTGTATGTACTTCAATCCTCGCAGTAATTGATACAGGAAATACTGCCAGAAACATTATATTTTGCTTAAAATTTAAGTGATCTAAACTTTTATTTCAACAGAATTTACAAGGTAATTCATACTATATATGTTGCGAATACAACATGACCAATACATAGTCTACACATCATCCCAAGAGGGAGACGGAGAGACAACCAAACACGAGCAAGAAATTTCATACTTGCAGCAAAACTAGTAGAAATCAAATATTCATTCTGCCTACCCCTATGTCTAATGTTTATGTCTGGATTTCCTTCAAAACAATGTCCACAATATAAAAACAAGCTACTTACTTGACAGTGATCATCTATCAAAGCCTGGCTGGAGTTTATTATCTGATTCAAGTCAGTGTCCATCAATTCATACACAATGTAAACATCATTGAACTTTTCTCTATCTGCCGGCCTTATGATGTCCTTAATTTTGATAACCTACAAAACAACAATGCAATTATTTCTCATTCACAGTTAAACAATCTAACAGGCAAGTTCAACTATTCTTAACGACAAAACCTTCTTAAATAAAATTTTCAATTTTTGGTTATCATTTAGCTAAATTTGGACATGTGATATGTGACTGAATGCAAAAGGTTTTACATTGTCATGATCCATATGGCAAAGGAGTTCTATCTCTCGAAGCGTCCTCTTCGCATCAATCCTATTGTCAAATGCATTCCCAATCTTCTTGATTGCAACTTCTTCCTTTGTCTCAGAGTTTGTTGCACAGCTGCCAAATGGAAAACATTAATCTCTCATTGAGTAAAAACACTTAATCCCCATGAAACCTCTCAAAATTGATCAAAACATGCAGTAACAGTATAGGAATCCAAAATCTATCCTTTTGGGGCCCAAGAAAAGCAAAATCCCACAAAGCTAAAGACTTCCCATTTCAATTTCATGCTCAAAAATCCAACCCTGCTTTTCCCAGAATCCAAACAGATACCATTTCTAGACCAAAACCAATGTCAAAACTGAAAGCAAAAAGGTTCACAGAGAGAGAGAGAGGGAGGGAGATACCAAACGACGCCAGAAGCACCGCGACCGACTGGGTGAATAGGAGGAGCGTACTTGGCGGAGACTTCAAAGAGATTACCCAGAATGTTGTACTGTATATACTTGCCTCCATACAGAGGAATCCCTTCTTTTTGCGCACCCTCCATCTCTTTCTTGCTTCCTTTTAATCCTCTGACAGAAAGAAAAAGAAGAAAGCCCTGCGGAGTACTCACGCTGACAAACGCAGAAGAGAGAGAAAGAAAGAGAGAGATGGAAATGGAAAGGGTGGAGTGACCGCCTGTAAATGGAGAGTGAAAGCTATGGAGGGGCCATTTGGCACCACAACCTGTGCCCAACCGCCACCGCACTCTTTCGCTGTTTGTGTTTTTCGCTTCGTTTGATTTTCTTTCTACTTTTCAACGTTCAAATTTGAATGTGGAAAAAAGCAAAGTCGCAGGTCAAAGTTTTCTTGGGTCAGGAAAATTTCAGTTTTCCTTCGGTTGAAACTTGAAAGATTAGTCTTTGAGTTTGAGGGCCCAAACTCTTAGTAGGCCTATAAACACTGGAGCTTGGGTGGAGCTGGCTTCTGGGTTGGGTCGGACTGGAAATTACGAAGGAGTGAGCCTTCCCATTATCAATAACAGAATGTATTCTTCTTTCTTGTTTTTTTTCTTTCCCTTTTCGAGTTCAAGACGAGATTTGAGTTTCAAAGGATAAAGTGAGACGAAAGTAATGCAAACCCATTGGGATGATTTCTTCATATGAAATTTTTGATTGCCCAATTGGTCGTTTCATCAATTAATTGTGTGCAAACATTTCTGTGTAATTTTTTGTTTCTTCCAATTAAATGGTAAGATCAAATTAAGCTAAGAACTTTGGGTTTTGTTCATCAGCTGTTGTAAATCACTTGGCAGATAAAAGTTGTGTAATTAAATTTATTCATATTATCAATTAATTTTGAGCAAACATTTCTGGGTAGTTGTTAATTTCCTTCAATATCAGTAGATTTTACTTGGCAGAGAAAATGTAGTTTCCTTGATATTTTTCATGTTTTGTTTTGTTTTTTTTCAGATCACATTGTAATGGGTCTCTTTGAACAAACAGTTCCTAAGACCAGTTGTGAGGTTTGTTCTTATATGGTACATGAGTTTTCTTTATAATTCTTTTGCACAGTTGTTAGTATTTGTAGTTGTGATTGGTGTTGTCCTACATGTTTAAACTCAATGCAGGCCTGAAGGAAATGAGACACTACATTTGCAGACGATAAACCATATTGAGAGTGGAGGAATCTCCTTTTGAGCTGGTCATGTCGGAGTACATTTTTACCAACTTGGTACACTATGGAAATTCATGGACTCTTTTACTTGCACCTTTTGTATATGTATTTGTTAATTACATGACAAAGTTTTCGACCCGCCGCAGCGCGCGAGCATGAATTCTAGTATAGACTATAGTTTGTCCCCAAGGCCCTTCAAATGTTGGCGTGTGCACAGAATTTACCTACTCCATGCTAGGATCGGCCATGCCCGAAAATCACATGAACTATCTCAAAATATACAATTTCCTTCTGCACACTTTCGCCTAATAGTCTCTTCCAATATCTCATTATTTTGCTCAAACAGTTTTCAAGTTCAGTTGTACATATACATAGAGAAAATAATTTACATATCTTTATCAGACAACAAGAAAGAAGAAGACTTTGAGAGGTTTATTTTGTTGTGAATCAACAAAAAAAATAAGAAAGAACATTTGAATTCTGAAGTCATGCAAATGAATTGAGGTCTTAATATGTCATACTAATTGTGTTCTAATAAGGTATACTGTTTACATGAAGTGCATACCGAAAAGTTACTTTTTATATGGCTTTTTTTTTTTTTTTAAGACGACAATGTTAGTGAGTTAAATAGTTAGTTGTTAAAGAGAAGAAGAATAGGTGAGGTCGAACCCGCACTAGAGTACATAGGTATGATTACTTTCCACTACTGCGATAAACTCTATCCGCTACTCTTTATATTGCTATTAATTATCAACTTGGTAATCACATACTTATTGTATGAAGAACAGTTTTCTCAACTCAAAAAACAAGATAAAATAAATTCTCATATGCCTCATTTTAACCATGGAATTATATACGTAAGTTTATAGTTAAGTTGGCTAAAACAATATGATCAACTCTTGACACTCAATTTGAATTCTCGTCCTAGTGCAATTTCTTTTATTACTTTATATCAAGTGCTTTGAGTAAAGAAAAATTAGCCAAACATAATATCAATTTTTTTTATAGTTCGTACATGCCAATTATTTATACAAACAATTAAACATTTAAATCAACCTAATATGATACAACTCGTGAGATTTCTTCCTTGTCTTAAATCCTTAAAAAAATAAAAACGAAAATGTTAGAAAGTCGTATTAAGAAAATCTTGTTGTATCAAACAGTTGAATGAACATACATCAATGTTTAATACTTTGAGAAATCTCTATCTTACTACTTTTGCTTGCTTGGCAGTCAAGAAACTTAACCTTTATATAAACATCTGCATCTAGAAAATGGCTCATAACGCACCTAGTCTTGCAACACGTGGCAAAATGTCCTTACTGATTGGACAAATTAAACCAAAGATTGAAACTTTTCCATCAGATTTCTATCCTTATTTTAGCTGCTGTTATCCAAAGTCTAGAACTAGAAGACTCGAAAGAGTCAAGTGCAGCGTTGGAGGAAATGCGGCTATCTATTCAAGTCAATATTACATTGCAATAATCAATCAAAAGTTCAATATATATGATGTAGAATAAAATAAATTGGTATTTTTCTGTTCACATTAATCATGTAGACACGTAACTTAGGGACGGATACAATATATTCGATCAGTTAAGTGCAATCGAACAACTTATTAGGCAGCACGCAATTTGATTCGATTTAAGTAAAACCAATGAAGATAAATATCTCATCATGTACAAGCAATAGCGAAGCCATGAATTATTTAGTAGGTGGGCTAAGCTAAATTATTACTACAAAATCAAATGCTTAATTTTATTTTTTTTGTAACCGGCATATATAAAGTTGTATACTACTAAACCTAAAAGTAAAATTTTGAAATTAAGAAATTATAACTTTGCATAACTCAACTTTCAACTAGATTTAACAAAGAAAACATTTAAAGTTGCAATTTGCAATAAAAAGAAAACATATATCATCAATCTTATTCAACTTAACAAATAAAAAGAAGAAGAAAAATACCTATTCAAGTTGTGCCCTTCGATCCTAATAGAATTGAAACTCTTTGTTATTTCATCTGAATCAACATTTTTGGCAAGCTTTTTCTTAATGTAGACAACCATTGAATATGTTAGAAACTCACTCTCTATCTTGTTGCGAAGTCATGTTTTAATAAAATTCATTGCTGAAAAAGCTCGTTCGGTACTTGCTGTAAAAACGAGGAGAGTCAATACAAGTCGAACTGACCTATCAATCAAATAATACCTTTAGGACCTCTTCATTAGATGCAAATTGAGTATCACTCTCTAATTTATCATCATTATCTCTTTTTCTTAAAAAATAAATCGATAGTTCTTAACATTTTCATTGTATAAACAGTTAGACCTAACAAATTAAACACCAATAACACAATTGTATTTTTTTTTTTTTTTTGATAGATAACACAATTGTATATGATAAATTATATCTAACAAATCTATCAGGAAAATAATATTATAATTAAACATTGAAATTTCAAGTACAAATTTTTAAAATTCAAACAACAAACAAATAAACACGATAAAAAAAAAAAGAATAAAGCGGTAAAAACTTACTAATTGATGAGAAAATCAGTAGACTTTCACGCGTGCAGACTTCAGAAGCTACTGTGCCTTCGAAACAGTCGAAAAGCGGGCAAGGAAGCGTGTAAATAGTTGTTAGAAATGAATAAAACAATAAAAACTAATAATTACTTACTCCTAGAAAATCTAAAACCGCATGGTTTTGAATAGAATAAAATATTAAAATATTAAAAGTTGATTATTATCTCTAGAATCTAGGCATCGTATGGATTTTGAATTGATTAAAATAATGTTAATAATTATATTTTATTCTTTGACAGACTTGTGTGTACGGGTTATAATAATTAAAAATAAAAAGTAGCCCAAACAGTTGGTATTTTTAAGCTTAAAAAATTAAAACTCTCGCCGTGCTAGAGTCCAACTTAGCCTTGTTACTAGCTCTGCCCTTGTGTACAAGACTTAGGGTTGGTTGGTATTGCTGTGCTTTGAAAAAAAATTGTTTCTGCTGTGCTATGAGAATAAGCAATTGTGAAATAAAGCAGCAGAGCGTTTAATAAACTTTTTTGTAAAAGTGATTTTGAAAAAAAAAAAAGCAGTATTATGGTGTTTGGTAAACTTTTATGTAAAACAGATATGAAAAAAGCCGGTTTTTCAAAGCTGGGTGTTGCAGCTTCTTGTTTTTGGCTTTTTTTCACCCAAAACTGTGAAAAAAAAACTGAAGTTAAATGTTTACCAAACACCAAAAACTCTCCCAGTTTTTTTTCATAACAGCTTTTTTTAAAATCACCTCAACTCCAAACTGGGGTTTAGAACAGACGACCTTCCAAGCTTTAACCCTAGATGATAAGAGAAATGGCAATTGCCAGACATAGGGATTAATTAGTCAATCGTTCACCATCATATATGTCGTGGATGGTTGCAACCCTTGAATTTTGGGTAACAATGTCGATGGAATTCAATTGAATTCTTTCTCCTACTTCGTTATTTTCTACTCATATATTCCAACATGTATGTTCCATGTACACACGTCTTTTTAGAGGGAGACTAATTTGTTTAGAAAAATTTGGGATTTGTGGTCTATTGACTTTGTCTCGTGATTGATTGTCATTCGTTTACTTAATTAGTTGTCGCTAGCATGCGCATGGTCGATTGTCGTTACAAGCAAAACAACACGACTCACATTCCCTTGAATATGAAGTAATGGGATTCCTATTCAACTTCATGTCATACAAGAATATCAGTGGCTCCTTGCGTGACATATATGAGACACGTAAGCATCGATGAGTCCCTAATTTTCTTCCAAAAGGATAAAGAAAGTGACAAATAAATAAAGATTAAAGAGAGAGTTGCTTTAAAATCGAAGCTTTTGTGGCCTGGCACGTGAGAAAATTGTATCCCAAATTCCAGAAAACATGCGTGGCTCCAGTCTTTTGTTTATTATTCTAATCTGATGGTTAGCATTAGCTAATTAAAGCCATTTGATTAGCTTATTTAATCAACAGGACGACCCTTCAAATTAAATTGATTAAATTGATTACCTTATTTAATCAAGAGGAAGAGGACGACCTTTCAAAATAAAATAGTCTCAACTGCCCTATTGAGAATAATTGTTTACTACTGATAGAGCACCCAATAAAGAATTAATATTGTAATAAATTAATAAAGTACTGCGTACAAAAAACCATAGAGCATACAAAATTTCTACAAATTGCAAGACAAAAAAAATGCTTCGTATAGTTTAATATCATGTTCTTTTTGTCAAGGAAAGAATTATATATATGTAACATGGGAAATGGGGACAAATTAGGAAGATTAAAATTAATTTTGATTACCATGGATGTCACATCACGGTCCGGGGCGAACCACTTCTCGGGCCCGCTCCACCACCGTAGCACGATATTGTCCGCTTTGGGCTTACCATTCCCTCACGGTTTTTTTTCTAGGAACTCACGAGCAACTTCCCAGTGGGTCACCCATCCTGGGAGTGCTCTGGCCCCCTTCTCGCTTAACTTCGGAGTTCCTACAGAACCCGAAGCCAGTGAGCTCCCAAAAGTCCTCGTGCTAGGTAGGGATGAGAATATACATTTAAGGATCACTCCCCTGGGCGATGTGGGATGTTACAATCCACTCCCCTTAGGGGCCCGACGTCCTCGTCGGCACCCTTCCGGCCAGGGATTGGCTCTGATACCAATTTGTCACATCCCGGCCCGGGGCGGATCACTTCCCAGGCCCGCTCCACCACTATAGCACGATATTGTCCACAATCTCTGGGCCCACTAGCACTCTTTCGCCAACCTCAGACCAACACGAGGGTGCAATATTACCATCTTGTTTCTTATAGGGAAATACATATACACGCCTCGATCGTGTTCATTCATTACTTTCTTGACAACATCATCAATAACAAGAAATATATCAGCCGGAGTCAGCTAACATGACCTGTACGGCTGAATCTTTCAAAGTCCTTCGTAGCACGATATTGTCCGCTTTGGGCTTACCATTCCCTCACGGTTTTGTTTCTGGGAACTCACGAGCAACTTCCCAGTGGGTCACCCATCCTGGGAGTGCTCTGGCCCCCTTCTCGCTTAACTTCGGAGTTCCTATAGAACTTGAAGCCAGTGAGCTCCCAAAAGGCCTCGTGCTAGGTAGGGATGAGAATATACATTTCAGGATCACTCCCCTGGGCGATATGGGATGTTACAATGGATATTTCAACCGATTTACAAACTAAAGCCTTGGTGTTAACACGAACTCTATATATATATATATATATATATATATATATATATATATATATATATATATATAAATGATAAGTTATTGTCATAAACAAGGGTAAAAAAATTGGTCCAAAAAAAGTTGAGCATGGACTGACCAAACAACAAAATAAAGACCCAAAATAAAGATTTATCGCCAAAATCTAGGAACTCTAACTATTCTTCCGCCGGAAGAACCACCGTCGCCACCGTCAACAATAAAAAAAGAGTCAAAGAATAAGTTTCAACAAGAGATATATAAAGAATGGACTTGAAGCTTCATTCTCAAAGTGCGAAAGCACTTGTTTTGGTTTTGTTTTGTGCGAGAGAGCCCTATGTTTTTTAAATATTACACTTCGTAGGAGACTCAAAGACCCCATGTCCAAATTCATTGCCGGATTCAATCAATTCTAAAAAATATCCAACATCTTCTTTCACAAATTTCATAAGTTCATATATCAATCACTAAGCACCCTTTGGAATTGGAGAGGGCAATGTGAAGTGTGAACAGAAACAAACTTTTCCAAACGACTTAGTTTTAAAATTTAAGCTTAGCCTAGGCCTATAGCAGCTTAAAGAAGTATATAGAGACATGGGCACAAATGTGTTGTCCTACTTTCTCAATCTATGTCACATACTAAGCAAACATAGTTGAAAAATCATTGACTAATCAACCAATTGAATACAATTTCTTGTTATTCCTTGCCTAAAAAGACAATATTTTAATCCAAGCTTTAAGCTTTTCTGAGTATCTAATAATTTAACAAGCATTTCTTGTGCCTACAACCATATTTTCTCATCTTTCCTGACGAACGTATTTTGAAGGAATGATTAGAAAGTGACCGCCAAAACAGAAAATGTTCGATAATTGTGTACAATAAGATCCCATTGATTTCCTCAATTAACTTAGAAAGTGTCCAAATCGTTTTGTTTGTCCAAATTATACTAATCGTTTTGTTAATCTTAATCCCCTTATCTTAAAACGTGCAAAACCACTATTGACTTGCACGTGTCTATAAGTAATTAAGCTGCTTTTCATTTTGTCAGTTGATTTTATGGTAGAACCTCAAGTTTTTTCATGGTATCAAAGCAGGTTGTCACAATTGTGCCCCAGCTTCCTCCCCGAGAAGCGACTGGATTAGTGGGAATCTCAAGCCTTGCGCTCGAGCGTGTTGAGATTAATCTCACATTGAAGAAGAATGAACCTTGCATGTGCTTATAAGTAATTAGACTATTTTTCATATTATCAATTGATTTTGCAATGTAACCTTAACTTTCTTCAAACACGAGTACACATAGAGCCAATCAAAACAAGTTAAATTTAGGAGATAGCAACTACCAAATACCAACTAGTCAAAACACATGGGACTGTTAGATTCCTCTAATCTTATCCTTATGTACGCTGAGGGGAGTTGGAAACGGATGCTAATATTGAAGTTATTTTGCAGGATGTGCATTTGAATTGGAGTGTTTCGAGTTATCTTACACTTCACGCAATTGTAATAAAGTGGCTCACTCGGTAGCTTCCTTTGTCGTTTGAGAGAGTGGTTGTTATAGATGAAGTTTGTTATTTCCCGATCGGATTTTTAAATTTCTTGTTGCAGATGCTAACGTTTCTATTACAATTTAATAATATTGTACAATTTGCCACTAGTACTACGGTCTAGTAGTATTCCTCTTCACTGATTAGTGAGAGGTCTTAGGTTCAACTTTCGCCAAAGGCGAATTTTGAACCAATTTATTGCTAGCCCATTGTGAGGCTAAGCCCACCCTCTCTCCTTAGTATAGATAATATCGATTGTTCCAAAAAAAAAAATATTGTACAATTTAACCAAAAATAAATACATAAGATTGTTTCGGTTTTTGATGGAAAGAAATCAAGAAAGTTAAATAATCAAGGGGATTTTAGAATGAAGCCCCCCAAAACCAACACTTTTTGGGAATCAACCTCCATTTATAAGCATATCATTTCTCTGCACATCTTGTTTACTTTTGTCTCTTGGGTCATTCAATATAACATTAGAAATAAACAAGGACGTACAAAAGAAGAAAAATAACGTCTTAAAAACACTTTCCCTACATTATTATTTAAACCCGCCCTTTGTTTGGGCATTATGATTATGCTAGGTGCATTAACTATAGCTTTAACAATTTTGGAGTCAGTAAAAATTTGCACATCACGAATAACCTAAAACCGAAACATATGCATCACATGTCATAATGTAAGTGCAAAATAGAGCTTCAATTTATTTATTTACATAATATACTAACTTGTATTTCGAGTACACTAAAAATATCCTCAATGAAACAAATCAAAGTTACCAAAAATTAGTGAAAGGAATCCAGAGATGATCAATTTCCGTATCCAAAAACGTGCTTATTCTTTTACTGAAATTGGTAACATGTAAAAAGTAAATGATTGGTCACAGAGAGAGAGAGAGAGAGAGAGAGAGAGCAATTAGACGCTGTAATATACATGATTGGTTTTAACGGTTGAAGTCACCTTTCTCTCTTACTGAAACCAATATCAAAGTGCCATTGTTTACCCAACAAATGTCAAATTAATGCTCAAATCCAACTCCCAACATACCAAGCAACACAGATCTGGCTATAAAATTAGAAACTAAATAATTATATTTGAACAACATGGGTACATAGAAAACACGGAATTTCACTCTGCTTCTACATCACTGTAATACTGTACAAAACCCTGCCAGCCTACACCACTTCTGCGACAACATGGCCTCGTGTCCCGAGAAATTCTAGATATGAACTTCGTGTCCAACATAGCAAACCCATTTCCCCAAATTCATCTCTTAAACCCGACCCCAATCCCTCGTGTCCCGAGAAATTCTAGATATGAACTTCGTGTCACGTCGTTCGTCCGCTTAAGACACGCTAAGAGATCTCTGCATCCTATGTGGTGTATGAATGCAACGAGGTCGCTCTTCGCGTGTCTTACATAGACGGGTGATACGGAACGGAATCCCTTCCCCGAAAATCTTCGGTCAAATCCCATAAACTCAAAGATCAATAAATTAAAAAATGAACAAATTATATATTACAAACTAACAATCACAGAGGGGGCTCCTACCAAGAACCTCAAATTTCAGCAAATTGATGGATCAGGAGCGATCAGATTGAGCATCTGAGCAATACCCACTTGGGGTTTCAGCTGGGGTTTGGGAGCTGGAGCTCAGGAACCCTCCATATTCCTTCGGCTTCCGAGCTCGCCCGCCCGCCATGGAAGCCAGTGACTTGACCAAGCCCTTGATTATCCTGATCTTAATCAGTCCCCTCCTGGGAGGAAGGGTCCGCTTTTGGCTGTGCTTGGATTTGGAACCTGGGATTTCCATTTTCTTCGAATTCAACATGAGGGCCTTGAAGGGTGGAGAACAGAGGAAAACAGTGTTTGGCTGAAGGCCTTTTCTCCCTCTAGAGAGAGAGAGAGAGAGAGAGATGAAAAAGAGAATTTGCTTTTATGGAAAAGAAAGCTAGAGAGAGAGAGAGAGTGAGCGTGCCTTGGAGAGGATGTTGGGTGTGCTGAGCATACTGAAGTGGAATCGAGCTTAGGGTGTGTGTTTATAGGCGATTTTTTTTTATTTTTTGGATTGTTTTTTGCTGCAGAAGACTTTGCTTGCTGTCCAAGTTTTTCGTAGAGTGTTTTCATTAAGACATGTGGCACTGGCACCCAGGGGCATCTAACATGAGAAGGTGGAAGGAGCACAAAGACCACGCTGGGGATGCATGCTCATCAACTGACTTGACGAAACTAGTTGCAATAGGCCACGGCTCAAAACCTCTTCTGCCAAACAAAATAATATAGAGACAACGGATCTCCTTGTCTGATGCCTCTGGAGCAGGAGAAAAAACCACAAACTTTTAGAGGTGAAAATCTTAATCTATGAAAAATTCATCTAATCTCCAACCTTTTAGGGGTTGATAATCAGATAGTGTATGTTGGTCCTATAACTCATGGATATACAATGTATCTGTACAAAATAACTATAAATGTTGCATATTCTCATTGCGAGTCCAAGAATAAATATTCTTTCTAATTGAATTTGTTGGCCAGTATCAAATATAAAAATAGAAAATCTTTCGAACGATCATCTTCAATTTATTTGATCCGACGATCGAAAATTAAAAATTGTATATGGAATGTAAAAAGAGGTGTGGCTAGTACCACCCTTTTGAAAAAGACATGTATGTTAGCGATATTAGACAATTTTGTATTACAAATGTGCAATATCAACATGCCAAATGGATCTGAACATAACTATTCATATTATAACATGTAAATTGATTATTAATATTTCACCATGAAGTATTGTCAACTTGTATAATAACTCGTGAACTAGTAATATCACTTGATCGTGCATGAAATTGTTTGCTTAGATAAACCACAACCTTTTTTTAGTATTTTCGTTATTAGTTATAGAAAAATTAAGCATCTAAAAATAAACCATTGGAAACTAGTTGAACGTGTGGGCCTCCAAACTATATCATAAAACGCGGTATTGAAATTTTGGGATATATTACAAAAGAAAGAGATCGATCGAGGGATGTTAATCTTTGAGATTTCTTATACTCACAAGTCACAATTATATAATTCTTACCTAATTATTTTCATTTTTTTCACAAAATTTAGAGAAGCCGTAGCAAGCAACATTAGTATTTATTGGCCTGCAAGAAGAAAATTTTATTAAAGATTAACGCGTGGGGACCCTTCCAAATATGTATATGTCATAATTTTGCATGCAGCTTGTGGTTCTAATTAAATACAGAGAGCAAAATGATTTGGATCCACCAGGATCCTCGTTGGATTCATTCCCTGGGGATCCTAAGGATTCCGCAATCATGTCCGTTCATCGTATATCGTGCGGTCAATTTTCGTTAGGTACTATTTATATTTGAATTTTAAATTTTAAATTTTAAATAATTTATGACCGTACAATATACGATGAACGGACATGATTGCAGGATCCCTAGAGATACTCACTCAAATTCATTCATTCTCAACAGATACTCACTCAAATTCATGTAAGTTGTTCTACTCACTATATTACAAGTTAATAAAGTTACGAGTCCTATAAAAAAATTTATAGGAAAACTAATGAAAAGTCTAAAAAAACTTCTCTTTTAACGAAAAGCCCTTAAAGGTATAGTGAATAGTGTCATGTAAAGGTAAAAAAATGGTTTTTCATTAAAAATGAACAGTACCGGAAGTGTTTCGTTAAAACTCCAAAAAATTATAGATAAATACACACAAAAATTATACCAGGATGGCAGTCATATGCATCACATTGACATGGCATTAAAAAAAGTCGTTAAATCAAACGACGCGTAAACATTGTTGGTAGCACTTTATACTATTTCTTATATATGATAGGAACCTTACGTACATGTTTTGTATATAAAAAGTATCAACAATGATTGTGAGTTATCAATTAGTTATTCGTTGCATGTATTTGTATTATCCAATTAGCTAGGTTGGTGTGATGATATGACCTTTTTTTTTTTCAGTTCCAAAGAGATGCACCTTTCAAAGTGCAGCCATTGTAACTGAAATCCGCCACCAAAGTTGACCCAATCCCACATCATATAGTATATGCTAGGTTTTGGTTTAAGGGAAGCCCCCAACAAACTAAGAGCCAAGTTAGAAAAAAATGTTCTTGAATTTTATTAATTAATCAAAATAACGATTAGGAGGAACTTAATTTAGCACCGTAGGTGCATAAAAGAAACGTGGGATTATAATTCTAGTGAAGAAGGAGAAGTTAAATTGTCAAGAGAACTGTGGTCTAGTTAATTTGTTCTTAGTTCCCAAAAATGAACATCAATAAGTTTCAAGTATTATGAGATTTTGTAGCTTCGATAATAGATACACGCGTTTTTGTTCCTTCTACACACTTGTATTTAATTATGTTTGTAATTTTTATGTGATTTATTCAATCCAACCAAGAATAGAGTATGAAAAGTTAAAAATACTGTGTGAAAATTAGCTCCCAGTTATAATTTGCAACTACGTTTGACTAGCGTTTTCTTGGAATATGTTGGAGTGGAGTTAGCCTAGTCTAAAGGTAAGGTTTCTTCATAATTGGCTAAAATAATCATAGATCATATTTCAATTGCTAATTGATAAAAGTGGTTGAAGATGAATGACAAGACGATTAGCTACCGACGATGTCCTAAAAAGCTAATTATTTCAGCAATTGAGATTTAAAAACAAAATGATAATCATTTAGACTAATCTCCATTTGTTCTTTACTTTCTTATATATTTCTTTTTATCCAGATGTAGATGCATGCATTATTGATCAATAATTTTCAGGTGAGTGTCTAGTATTATAGTATATGAACTGGGTCAATACTACCACTTTAGAATGGTGACCACATCAAGAATAACCTATTTCCCAATTCTGGACAATCATATATTTCCTATTTAGAATAATTTGGTTCCGAACACTTTAGGGACTCACCACATCATACAAACGTTAAAAGTCATGCTTTCATCTATCACACCATAAAAATAAAAAAAATTAGTAACATCATATCATATATGATATTTCAAATTAAATGCGTGTCTAGATATATAGAAAAATGTCAGCGAACACGGTTTGGGTCATTTGGGATTTTATTATTTCAAACAAATAATTTAAATAATGACAAATCACTTCATAGGTCTAAGACGGGAAAGGATTCTCTCCGAGGCAGTCCCTTAGGATTATCCTGATCGGGCTTTGTGGGCCATTGAATTTTTATCCAACGGCTACAAATAGGGAGATCTTCTAAAAGTTATAATAATTGTAATCGTTGAATAAAAATCCAACGACGTACGAAGTCCGATCAGAAGGATCCGGAGGGATTGCCTCGGAGAGAATCCTTTTCCGTCTGAGACAGAAAATTACATCAATGGCAGGAGGGGGTGTGACAATTGTGAGATGATGCAAAAAGTGTCAATTTGTAGGGCAAGCGGAAACGTGTGCGACTAATCTATCAGGCCATGAATTCATGATAAATAAATAAAAGAAAAATCAGGTTAATAGTCTCGTCATCATAAAATATTGGAAAGATAACTTTAAGAATAAATTATAGCTATGGTCCTTTAACTTTAACTCAATTGAAGCAATGGTCCCTCAACTAAAAATTCATTACCATTGATCCCTCAACTTTAATTCAACTAGAGAAATGGTTACTTAACCTTAACCCAATTGTAGCAATGATCCTTCCAACATAACTCGTTTTGACAAAAAATTTGACGTAGTTGACGAAAATGACCATAATTACACACTTTGATGAATTGAGAGACCCTAATTGTATAAATGGTCATTCTAACATAACTTATTTTAACAAAATTTTGATGAAATTGATGAAAATGACTATAGCTACACATTTTGATAAGTTGAGGAACCAATGATAATGAATTTTTAGTTGAAGGACCATTGCTTCAATTTAATTAAAGTTGAGGAATCATTGCTACAATTTACTCTAACTTTAAATACAAACAATCACTAGCAAAATATGAAAATGCAAACTCTAAATACGAGCAATCATTAGCAAATTATGCATATGCAGTCCAGTAAACTTTAAAATTAAACTCTAAATACAAGCAATCATTAGCAAATTATGCATATGCCGTTCAATAAACTCTAAATACGAGTAATCATTAGCGAAAACCTTAATTGCCTTGAGAGTTTTTTTTTTATTTTTTTTTATTTTTTATTTTTATATAAAACTTCACATTTATTGGACTGCATATTGAAACCTTGATGTTGATAAGAGTAAATGATAGTTTTACCATTTTAATTTTCAAAAGAAAGGATTTTCATTTTGGTTTCTAATGCCACCAATGAGTACTTTGCCCATTATCAAGATAAGAGAAATGGTGATAATACTCTCTTAAAGTGGGACTCTTCATGAAGTCTCCGTTATCTCACAGTTTAACGTTAATTCTCATGCCAACATCATAAAATATTATGCCAAAAATATGATGTGGCAGTCTGGCCGAGAGTCAATATAAAATCCACTTTTGAGAAAATCTTCTTAGTATTTCTCTCAAGATAATACATCGAGCAGAAGAAATCAAATGACATCAAAACAAGAACAAAGTGGGCCCTCTTTGCTTATGTCAATTTTTCTTTTGAGGATTTTGCCTTTTTAGGGCTACCATGTTCCATCGTTTTGGTTATTGATGTTCTGGTTATTGATATTTAATATGCTCTTATTTTGTAAGAAGATCAAAAGGGCGCTGTTATTCTGGAGGTTTTTCTCAAAACACATAATTTAACAAAATATTTATAGCTCAAATGGTTAAAAATATTTACTTTTACACTCAGTGTTATGTTTAATTCTCCCAATTTATATGCTTGTATTAAAAAAAAGTAACACAGTATAAAATTTGTATTTCAAAGAGTGCTTGGGTCACTTTACAAATCGAACCAAACAAATTGAAGTATTTGCTAAATCGTTGTTGAGTGACTCAAAACTTGGAGAGTAATTTACACCAAATGGGTTTACCATAACATTATTAAACATGACAATACTTCTTAGACAAAAAACGACATATAACAGTGAATTTATTTCATATAAAATCATCTCCAAAGGGAAAAGTTATTTCCTTTTTGGCTGGTTGTGAGCGAGGAGGGATTCGAACCCACTGGCGGATGCACTAAGGGGCAAGGGGGGGTCAGCTGACCCCCCGAACTTAAGTGAATGTTCATGGACATCTTAGATGCTGACCCTCTGAACTTCGATGAATGTCCATGAATGACTTGGGTGCTGCCCCTTTAAAGGTTAGAGTTGTCTTTCATATATGTCCTTCAACTGCTTGATAAAATGCATTAGAGAGGTGTTGCACCCTTACAGTCTAGTCCTAATATTATTTACCTCTGGCTTGTTTGTTGGTTGTGATTACAATTGTTGACAAAAAAAAAAGAACCAAATAATGAAATCGTGATCTCAACAAATAACAAAGCATCATCATTCTTGGACAAACATAGTAATGGGATGCAATGATATCAAACATTGCTAGTGGGTTCAAGATAAGTGTGTTTCTTTGTTAAGCATTCATATTGGAACAGCCTTGGAACATGCTAGTTACTCACGCAAATGAGGCATTAACAGGTGTGCAGTATGCTTTCCAAATGACTTCAGGGCTATCAAGACTCGATGAAATGACGATATGCATGCTATTTATGCTAAAACAAATTTGCGCACTGCGCGCACTATTTTTACTGGCCCCCCTAATATTATTTCCTGGATCCGCCACTGTTCGAACCCCCGACACACCGTCGTTCGTAGTCATGTACTCTAATCCTCTGAGCTATAGACCCCATCCCTTCTCCACTAAATCTATTCCCGGGAGTACCCAAAAAAAAAAGAAACCTTTCATCTCCCCAACCGTTTCCGGTTAAGAATATATAACAATCAATTCGTTTCATATAAAATCATCTCCAAAACCACACTAGAGCAAAGTTACAATACGGAACGTTGAAAATTGTGGTTACCCCACAACCACGAGAAAGATCCATGACCCCACCATGATTTTATACGAGTATGTAGGCCCCAATGTGAGAACTGGTTGACTCAGTGGGCATCCCCAGGGGCCCTAAGCAATTAAAATACCGTTTATTCTTAGTCATTGTAGTAGCCTGTGGACCAAGGCACATGGGGCCCAGACCAATGGATCTGTAACCCTAAGGACGACTGCCTTTGATCTTTCTGCACTGAAAGGGCGAGTCTTTAGGTCCTTCAAGCCGCCTTGAATAGATACAAGAAATGGCAAAGAAAAAGGTACACAGCCTTGGCCAATGGGGTGCTCCCACATGCCCATGTTATATTGAATATTGAAGTGGGACGATGAGGCTATCAGTCTCTGATACCACAAAGAAGGTGGGGTAGTGATTGCTGGGTAGTTTCATGGAAGGTGATCATAGCACACAATTGTCAAACATGTGTTTGGGTTACGTTTGTGTTGGGTTTTAGAGAGTTTTGAGGGGGAGCTAGTTTTTTGTGTAATGTGGTGATTGATGAAAGGAAAACGAGGGTATATAATAGAATGATTAAAAATGTTTTTTTGATGATCAAAAACACTTTTGGTCATGTTTGACAAAAGCACGTAGGATCATGATTATTTTATAGAGAAGTATTTATAAATGAGTCTTTAATACTATATCTTAGAATACAAACGTGAAGTCCGTTCATATAATACTATATTAGTAACACCACGTTGCAAGCTTCTTGTGTTGCGGCCACACATAAGTAGTTTTTGCTTGGAGAACTAGATTAAGACACAGGTGAGTTGACATTTGTAGAGAAGACAATGCAGAGAAGTATATTGTTAGAGCTTAATTGTATGCTAATGATAGATAAGCACTGATGTCATTTGATGTGGACTTACTTATGGCCCAAAAGCAAGTCAAGGTCTCACTCACAAACATAAACAAATCCACGTACGATTGTGCGTGCTATTAACTATTATTGTTCAATGTCGTTCATGTTCACATCTAGAATGAGATCAAAGAATTTTCAAACAAGAAACTGTATTCAGCGATTTATACCATGTGTTCCAAGTTCGAAACTCTTTTTTTTTTATAATAGTTTCAAACTCTTTCATTTTCCGTCATATAATAATAATAAAAAGGAATAAAAAAGGTTCAGCTGTTAACAGAAAAACTTGCAACTAAAGAAACACCAGAAGCCTAGAAGTTCTTATTTCGACGTTGCCATCCCCTAAGCAAGGGTCCCACAAATTCATGGGGCCCCTCATAGGAAGACTGACCGTAATTAGGAATTGACACATGCAATTAGTGTTTTAGTTTTTGTATGAAATCCAAACTATTATTATATAGAAAACTAATAAAAATGGTTTTAAAATTTTGAGTTTTAACGATAAAGAAAAAATAAATGGTAAAATGAATAGTACAAGATTGAATTTTTAGTGTAAAAATGTGGTCTTTCGTTAAAGTTTATAGTACCGGGAGTTTTTCGTTAAAATTCCCTTATTATATATCAGACAAATAAAAAATAGAAATCAAACAACAAAATAGATTTTATAGTGTGCATTAGTGAATAGTACAAGTCACGATTTTTGACCATTAGATTCTTGTTCATTGAATCCTTGATCGCTCATCCAACCATCCATTGTTGACATACACGAGAGTATAGTAGAATATTTTGCAAATGAAAACAAAGGAATAAATTATTCTTGATTTCGACCTATAAATACACAATCCCACCCTCCTCTTCCCATGCTCCTCCCCCTTCCTAGTTTTTCCTTCTGCCATTGTATTTTTTATACAAACTCTGTTAAGCTCTGCTCCTCCTCTGTTTCTCTACAGAGTTCTGAGTTCCCCTTTTCACAAATCCGAGTTCCGATTTTCTCATACTTCTCTTTAAAATCATCATCATATTCTTCTTTATCTTCTTCTTCTCTTAAAATCTCCTCTTCTTTCTCTACACATTCTCCTCCGCTCTTGATCCAAATTCCAACTCCACTTCCCTTTACTCTGCTGATCTCCATCACTCGTCTTGCATTTTGCGCTTTCCGCAGCCATGGTAACCGCTTCTTCGACGTCCCAAGAGAAGAAAACCACAAGGTTTCCTCCGAGGAGAGGCAAGATCAAGGCTAAAGTTTTTGAAAACATATTCAAAGCAGTGGTCAACATGGCCTCCAAACCTGCAGCTCAGGGGGAAAACAGAGAAGAAGGTGGTGGGAACTCTGCCTCTACAACAGCAGCACCAACTGCCTACAACTCTGATGCCAATTCTGACATCTGATAGACACGATCAGATGGGTAAATGGGTTATGTGTTCATCGCTGAATTTCTCCAGTTCGCGTTTTGAGTCGTGTGTTACATTATGTTCCTGCATAACTCATTTTTAGGCCAGTTTTGCAAGATCAAAATCCATCTAAGCTTATCTTGTATTTCAATTCTTAGAGTTGTTTCTACAAATATTTTGGCTTTGTATCGTTTATTGATTTTATGTATAGTTGTTATATGATATAGAAGTTATAAACATCATGTTTTGCTTCATACATTTTGTTGTCATTTTCTTAATCAGTTAATCACTATCAAACTAAGAGCGGATCTTGCATGCATCGAGTACGTATTCATTTTCTCCCTATCTACATAACGAGAGAGAGAGAGAGAGATAGAGACATCAAAGGTATATACTCGATGCATGCAAATTTTACCTTTTTTCAAAATGAGATCTTTTGACCATGCACCTTTGATTGATAGACAGCAGCAAAGCGAAAAATTATTTATGACGTGGGATTAATCAAAAATAATAAATTTTCTTAAAAAAAATCAAAATAAACGCATCAAATAACACAAAATTCTTATAATTGGCCCAAAAATTATTTAAACAATAAATAAAAATAAAAACTCGTTGGAATCTTTTAAAGTCGTCAATTAACAATCCACAATATAAAATGGTAGGGAAGGCTTATCATATATACGTTTGAAAATATGCATGCAAGGCCATCAAATTGTCTTTCATCAAAAGCCTTCGGGTCAACAAGTCTCCGTTATATACACTTTAAATTTTATTAAAAATTCAAGTGCTTTTTTTTTTTTTTTTTTTTTAAAGCACGTAAAAGTGCAATATGAAAGAACATAAATGTACTACTTAAAAAGTGCTTTTAGAAAACATAAGCACTTCTTTGCCAAATGCCAAATTCAGTTAGAAAACATTTTGTAGCCTTTCCAAAACCAATCATAACCTTTCTGAGTATTAAGGGCCATGGTCTTTGCTCAATAACACTTGGGATCTAAACCACGAGTATAACTTATATGACATCGGTGAGTGCAATCTTATACCTACAACACACATTACATGATATCACATGCAACTAGTGTCACGATAGAATTATTGGAAACCCTCGTTATCACACTTGAGTAGTTGTTGTACTGACGGGTTGAGGACCCGTCTGTTTATCTACAACATACATCACACGATATAATATACAACTAGTGCCACGACAGAATATTTGAAAACCCTCCTTATCACAGTTGAGTAGCTGTTGCATTGAAAGGTTGAGAGCACCGACTATTAGGACCCCTGCCCTACATGTATGAACAAGGATCCTCGTCGGATCCATTCCCTAGGGATCCCGATATCCTGTCCGTTCATTATATATCGTGGGGTCAGTTTTCTTTAGGTACTATTTATATTTGAATTTTAAATTTTAATTTTTAAATGATTTCTGACCATATGATATACGATGAACGGATACGATTGTGGAATCTCTAGAAAATGGATCCGACGAGGATCCTGGTTCTACATGTATGTGTATCTGTGCAGTGAGGTTGACTGTAGGGGGGAATATTCCCCAATCACTTGGGCCCTGATGGCCTACTCGGTAATTTGGTCAGTGGAATGTGGATGCAGCCAGCCAAGCACCTGGGACCCAATGGAATTTCTACAAGACAATACGCCAGGATATAAAGCCGCCCAAGAAATAGTATGTATTGGTATATATATCCTTTTTTTTTTTTTGGATCTTTTGATATGGGTCCAAAGTCACTAAAAATTGTACTTATTTCAAAAGTTAAAAGTCACTAAAAATTGGACCTATTTCAAAAGGTGGGCTATAAAATTGAATCTATTTCAAATTTTCCTTTTTTTTTTTTCAAATAAAAAAGCGACAATAAAGAAAATGTTGTGACATATGTTCTTATCAATATGTGATTGCGTAAATCCTAAGTAGAGATAAAGTAGGAATCCTTTGGAATCTAGAAGATATTTCCTAATATACTTTGTATTACTTGGAGAGCAAGTTTCTCTCTTCTTTACTACTATAAATAAAGGCACAAGGACTGGGGAATTAACACACAATTCCTTCCTCAAGTCTATTCTCTATCTTTCTCTCTTCCCTTTGCCGCACCCTTTAGTAAAATATAGGCCACAACATGTTATCAGCACGCTCTTCACAATGTGCTAAAGAGAACTTATTCGTCTTCAATCAAGGGAGTATTACGTTTCAATTATTTTTAATTGATTCAATTTTGATTTTATTGAATTCATATACTTTTATTGATTCAATTTATTTTTCTTCTTATGTTGAATGTGATACAAACTTGAAGATGAAAGCCGAAACTGAAGAAAGAACTCATACAAACCCGTTCACAATATTCATCATGAAATCCATGTTCTTCTAAAACAACTGTATTTATCTCGATATTTTTTCAGTACACCATAATGCATGACCCAACTTTACGATTTACGAATTTTAGATTCTACATAAATTGTTTATGCATTATAATCATAATATTGCTATTATATGAATTAAATATGTGTGAATACATCAACAAAAAGAAAGAAAAAAAGGGTTGCCGAAACCCTAGAACTCGTAATGGGCTTAGATGCCCTAGTCTCCTTTAGACTGGGCTTGATTAACAAATCCCCAGCTTGAGCATGTAGCTCATTCTTGTGCTGCTGAGCCGAAGCTCGGGCTAAACTAGAGACACGGGTCAGAACGATTTGTCGTTCGTACCATCTTCTCCGTCCACCTCATCGCAATTGTGCGATTTTCTGTTGAAATATATGATCTCTGACAAACATAGACGACCTGCAGTCGTTTCCAGGTGAGACCCACAATTTTTCGATGACCTGAAGTCGTTACAGTGGTGAAAACCAACGACTAGATGTTGTCCGATATCCTCCCCGAGATTCAAGCTTCGAGTTTTCCTTCGAAATCTCCATGGAGTTCGAGATTTCTCACTCCTCAGATGGTTTGGAACACCATCCCGACGTAACTCCGACATCATCTGCTCGAAAATAGCCGCCGCCTGCAGCGTTGTGCCTTGTTTCGTCGACGGCAGCACACCCAGCCTTCGCTGGGGTGTCCCCAACCCGCCCCTAGGCTTTGGGCCTCTTTGTTTGTGCTCAGCCCACTACAACCCTAGCCCACTCCTTGGGCCTAGGGCTTAGTTCTCAATTTTTCTTGGGCCCTCAGTTCTTTGGGCCAGGTCTTGATAGCAGACCTTAAGAGAACAAAATAGGTAACCAGCCCAGTTTGGGTCTCTTACTCGTTTTGGGCCCCAGCCCATTTGTTTCTTTTCTTTTTCTCCAGTTGGACATGCAGTCCAATTTGTGTGAAAAAAAAAAGAAAAAAGTTTTTTCTTTTGGGCCTATTTACTTAGCCCATATGAAAACCCTAAACCCTATAAATCGGGATTTGGTTTTCACTTTTTCTTTCTTAGCCCATTTTTGGGCCTGGGTTTTATTAACCTTATTTTTCTCGTTGGCCCGCAGCCCAACCAATTAAAATAATATTTTTTGGACCTGAAGCTCCGTATTTTTTTAGGGCCATTTCCCTAACCTTTCACACAAAGGGTCCTGACGCTACCCACTATAATATATTTATTCTCTCTTGCTTTATATATTTATGTCTTCTATATATATTGAGTTTGTTTGCAGGTATTATGAACTTAAAGTTCATACTTCCAAACCCGAAGTTTTGGAAAAGTGCCATAGAAACCTGAAGTTTCTTAACGCGCAACACTCATGTTGAGACCCGAAGTTCTCCATGCTTAAATCCGCTTAAACCAAACCATGTCTTAGAACCTGAATGTTCTAACTTTGATGTTTATGGAAATTTTATTTCCTAAAACACCAATCACATTCTTGTTTCTGCCATTTAGCGTATTGTCAAACCTTTACAAGTTCGATTTCACTAATTTGGAAGTTTCGAACAAGAAACTACTTTATGTGGATACAAGACATGACACCTTGCTTGACTATGACCAGTTGTGAAATCATTGTAGCCAGTTCTTCATTCGAAGACTTATGCCTGAAGCATAATAAAGTGGACGTACCTCACTGCTGAGGACTTCATGGCTCTTTGACCCGCTATGGACCGTTTTCAATCATGCAAAGATGAAATCTTGCTTGAAGCAAAACATGATTGAAACCTTTACGCCCATGAATAGGTACAATTTTGAAGTTTATATCCGATCAAATTTTGACTAGAAGAAAACCTTTCTCGTCCACTGAAAAACTTCAAGAATAAGGGATAGTATTCCAGAATCTCAACCCTGCAAAATCTAACTCCGTTTTGGCGGAATAGATCATTGGTTATGCACTTTTCAGTGCTTTTACCAATGTTGTTGACGAGTACCATTCCCGTAGTCAACCAGTGAGACTAATTTTGCTCTACCTAACACATTTGGAAGAGCAAATTTGACATGGAAGGCCTATTGGCCGAACCCCCTTGTCTTTTTGGATTATTTTATGAATAATTTATTTTATTCTCGGATTTAAGATTGGTGTTTGGATGTCACTATTATTCTCGAATAAGAGTTAATTAACAAAAAATTACCACATGTGACTACAATTAACTCATGCTTAGGTATGTTTTGTGGGGAAGTTAGCAGTTTGGTTCTATGCTAACTTCATACCTAATCATCCCCTGACAACCTTTCAGGCTTATCCAACTTGATTATGGGGCATGGCGTTGCTCTAAATTGTCTAATGGTACTAATTTTACCATAAAAGGAAGCCTTATACTCACTCGTTCCGGAAGAACACCCTTGTTGAGCTTTAAGGATATTCGAGAGTATTATTACCATATTGAAACCAATGTAGCAAAATGGAGTAAAATTTCTTCGCATATTACCATATTGCACTTACTATGAATATTGCTAGAAGCATATTCTAAAGAATGGATCGTTTCACGAGTGGATTACACCCATTCAGGCCCACTATGTGGCCGGCCAGAAGCCCGTGATTCCAAAGGAATTTTCGCTATAGATGTACGTTTGGGATATCTAAGATGATTCGTGATGCGCCGTTTTGAACATCCTTTTACCAGAAGTAAAGAAATCATACCTGGACATGTACTATGCCTTAGTACCCTCCATCTTTCTACAAAGGATTCAAAAATGGGACATTAGTGGACTGATTCAACCACCTTACGGACCATTTAGATACTTTATAGTATTGGTTGATGCTTCTACACGTTGGTTACATGTGTGTCTGTTTTCCACAAACTGCATTATCCACGCCGGTAGCTCAGATTAACAAGCTCAGGGCTCACCATTCTGATTATCTGATCAAATTTATTTGATTTGGTAAGTTGAAGAATTTACATCGAAAACTTTAACTTTCGATGGATATTGCATGTCGGTTGGGTTTTGAAGTTGAACATCTTGTACCCCATGTTCATACCCAGAACGACCCAGCAGAAGCATTCATTAAACGCCTTCAAATGATTGCGCGATCGATTGGTCATACGTACCAAAGTTCCCGATCTCTGTTTGGGGCCATGCATTATAGCAAGCAACCATGTTGGTCCGCTTGAGGCCTGTCACGACCCAACCTTATAAAGCGCGTGTTAGTTGGTTACCAGATACAAACCCAACATATCGCATCTGTGCGTCTTTGGTTGTGTGGTCTGCGTGCCATTTGCACCGCCCTTACGTACAAAAGAACAAAGTGGTTCTCAGGGAAGGATGGAAATCTATGTCGGTTATGATTCTCCTTCTAATATTTGGTACTAAAAACCTTTGCCAGGCGATCTCTTTACCGCTCATTTTTACGGATTGTCACTTTTATGAAACAATGTCATTAAGGGAAGATAAGAACGTCAACGTTCCTAAAGAACGACGCAAATTATCGTGGACGTCCCCACTATGTTTCATATCGTTCCTAATCTAGATCGTCAGAGTATAACCAGACACTTCCTTTGATCTAGCAAAAGTGACGAGATCACATATACCAGCTGCAAATGTGCCTGTAAAGATGTGAACCAAATGTACGACGGACCTTCATCCTGAAAGCAGGAGCGCCACTACTGTGGCCGACCCTCGTACATTGGCGGCTAGCCAATCAATCTGCCATACGCTAGAAACGTGGTAGATTACTCGGTTTAAGGATTCACTTCCCCAAAATTGGAGGAATATGGCACAAACAAATCTGCCCCTCGATCACTGTCTCAAACCTTTTCATCTCATGATATTAAATTCGAATTACTCCCGAGACCTGAAGTTCTTGGTCCAGTATACTAGTTTGGATGATACATGGAATTGGAATGAGATTATCATAGATGATGTTTCATTTATATGATTACTACCGACATAAATGAAAAGTGACGATAACGAACCGCATTCCGTTAATTAGCGTCAACGTAAAACTGATTGGTCAACTAGAAGAATCAATCTATGACGAATGAGATGAATAAAATAGTGCAATATGACGCCTTGGTGCAAGGTTTCTCTCATATGCCATGTGATTGATTGCAGCATTATAAATATGGTTGTAGTATCTCTGGGAACCTGATACGATCCTACATGGAGTTTCCAAAGAACTTACATGTACTGATTCAAATAGTTCTAGACCACAAGAACACCCTCTTGGTTTTAATGAGGCCCTTACTTTACGGATGCAGAACTATCCGGGCGGATGTGGTATACCCGTCTAAGTGAATATTTGACCAGTTAGGGATATATGCCCCTGAGTGTACAAAATCTGAAATTGCTAGAGTTGAGAATACTAACTCGCACCTAAATGGGACTTTAAGATGAATGACCTTAGGAAAACTTGACATTACCTTGACATGAAGTTTCAAGCTAGTTATGATGGTATTCTGGTCCACCACTCAAACTAGACCCAGAAGGTGTTACGTCTAAGTATACCCTGATCGTCTGTATGCTAGATGCAAATGAGACCTTTACGGAGGGTATGAAGCATAAGGTTCTATATTGGAACGTGAGGCAGCCATATCTAAGTACCATGGGCGTTTGTTGTACTTAGCTTAAATGCACTAGATAGGACATCTTATGTGCTGATAATCTTTTAGCATAAAGCAGCACTGCGCCTACACGCCACCACCAAATTTGGTGTTAAAGACGTTTTTTTCATTACTACGAATTTGGGCTTATTCCCTATGCATCTAAGAATATATCACACCCCCTTGATCTTCGGAATAATGCCTACCTTGTGGGATTCGCTGAATCAGACCATCTGTCTGACCGCACAAGGTACGTTCCCGAATGGTTATGTCTTTACCATTAAGGAACACCGCAATATCTTGGAGGTCAACCATATAGACATTTTGTTGCGAAACCTTTTGAATCGTTCCAAGACTCACTATGTCTCATCACGTGAGAGATATGGTCGAGAACTCTTGTTGAGCATATTCAAAATCCCTGTGATTCTCATCCATCATTGAATCCCAACAATAATCCATGAAGACAACGCTGTATGTATCGACCAGATCATGATACATCCAACAAGTCAACACCAAGTATATTGTGTCTATATCAGCATGGGCATCAGAAGATTGAAGTCAAGCAGTCCAATCCCAGACAACCTTGCCGACATCTACACAGAGTCATTGCTGAAGTCTTCCTTCCAGAAGCTTGTCCAAGGAATTGGTATGCGTAACTTTCTCGTTTGCGATGCTTGTAGTTTCATTTGGAAGTTTTGTCAAACTCAGGGGGAGTATCCAGAAGTATACTCACTTAATCTTAATGTACTATTTTTCATTACGATTGGGAACATTTTTCCCACTAGGTTTTTGCTACCTAACTAGGTTTTAACGAGGCACCCATTATGGGCTGGTCATACCCTTGTGAGCTTTTCTACTTGCGTCCAGAAGACGTATAGTTTTGACTTAATGCAACTTCTCACTTTTTCTCCTTAGCCTATGGATTTTTCTCCCACCTTGGGTTTTACCATAGCAAGGTTTTGTGAGTTTTACCACTCATGCATTCTTCTGTTTGTTTTAAGACTCGCATTTGCTACTTGTGTCGACTAGACGAGATGACTTCATCAACTACTTCTACATTTTGCCTAAAGATCTTATGCGCCATCTACTTGAGTGTTTGCACACTCAAGGGGGAGTGTTGTGACATATGTTCTTATCAATATGTGATTGTGTAAATCCTAAGTAGAGATAAAGTATGAATCCTTTGGGATCTAGAAGATCTTTCCTAATACACTTTGTATTACTTGGAGAGCAAGTTTCTCTTCTCCTTATTACTATAAATAAAGGCACAAGGACTGGGGAATTAACACACAATTCCTCAAGTCTATTATCCATCTTTCTCTTTTCCCTTTGCCGCACCCTTTAGTAAAATATAGATCACAACAGAAAAAGATATCTAACAACCCTAACCATTTACGTGGTTCTTAACTTTTTGCAAAGTGTGATGGCAACGGAACTTTGTATGTACTTATAAGTAATTAGGCTTTTATTTATATTGCCGATCGGTTTTATGATAAAACCCAACTTTCTTCATGAGATCAAAGCATGTTGTCTCACTTGTGAAGCTCTACAGCCACACGTGCTCTACGTCACCCAATTTGAATTTACGTTGTCCACACGTGTTGAGAGCATCAATCTCACATCGGAGAAATGAGGACCTTATATGTGCTTATAAGTAGTTGTTCGAGTTTTATTCTTGTTCTCCGCCCTTTTCTAGGGGTACAAGGCAAATGTGAAAAAAATTGTAATTTTCAAACTTGATATTCGTTGTTTGTTCATTCTCTGAACTTGAAGCTATTCGCCCGACAAATCGACGAAGAAGGTAGCTAGTGATTATCCGCAATTACATGGAAGCTAATCATAACACTAATTTGTCAAACATGTGCTCATGGGAATGCATTATGGGCACGATAACACTGAGCTTTGTCTTGTTAAGCTTATCACTTTCCATTGACTTAGGAACGACTGCAATTTGCAATTTGATATATTGATGAGATGGATGAGGATCCTCTATGGAATCCTCACATTTTAACTATTCATCGTACATCATGCAACTAGTTTCGTCTATTTATGTTTAATTTTAAATAAAAAATTCAAAATAATTTCTGACCACATGAAATATAATGAACTGCTAAGATTTGAAGATCCTTATAATTTGAATCTGGATGAGATCTAAATCATGATGAGATGGCGACATAAGCAGAAAACACATCGAGACATTTGGGTGGGCAGTGAGATCATTGATTTGATATTGATGTGCAGGTACGCACCAGTACAAGGTACAACCCCATGGAATTGGATCCCTGCCGAATCTAATCCCTGGGGATCCTAGGATCAACCTATGTAGACCGTTGATAAAAAATCGTGCGGCTATAATTAAATGTTTTTTATATTTTTAAAAGTAAAGTAGTCTCGTTTTGAGTGAAAATATAAAAAAGAAAAAAATTGTGGCCACATGATTTTTGATCAACGGTCCACATGGGTTGATTCATAAGATTCCCAGGGATTAGATCCGGCGAGGATCCAATTCCTAACCGCATCATCCACAACTATGGTTGCCTTTCCATGTCAACTATGTTAAAAGAAATTATCCCAACTATGGTTGCCTTTCCACGTCAACCATGTTAAAAGAAATTATTCAGTCCCTTAATATTATAGTTTAGCAATATTTTTATTCATTTGTAAGTGAGAGGTCTTAGGTTTTATTTTCGTCAAAGACGAATTTGAACCATATTATTACTAGTCCATTGTAAGCTCATTCCACTGCCCTCTTAGTTTAATAATATCGTCTCCGATTGAGGGGTACAGTTGGCTTTTTCCCTTGACGGGGGTGTGAAGAGAAAATTTTTGGAGGAGGTGTTTTGTGAGGAGTTTTCCCTTATTTTTTGTATAAATATCCCTTCCCCTTTTCTCACTTCTTTCATTGCAATTTGCCTTTAGGTTTGTGACCCAAATTCTGTCAAGAGGCTCAGGCCTCTGCTTCCCCTCTGTTTCTCTACAAAGGACTTCTGAGTTCCACCACTCACAAATCCTTCTTCAGATTTTCTAGTTTCATTTCTTTCTCATAATTCTCTTCAAATTATTTCTGCTTCTGTTTCTGATTCTGCTCTCCATTCTCTCTCTCTGCCTCTACACCACCACCACCAACTGCTTACAACTCTGATGCCAATTCTGGTATTTGATAGACACAATCACATGGGTAAATGGGTTATGTGTTCATCACTGAATTTCTACAGTTCGTGTTTCGAATCGTGTGTTACATTATGTTCCTGCATAACTCATTTTTAGGCCAGTTTTGCAAGATCAAAATCCATCTAAGCTTATCTTGTATTTCAATTTCTTGGAGTTGTTTCTACAAATATTTTGGCTTTGTATCGTTTATTGATTTTATGTGTAGTTGTTATATGATATAGAAGTTATAAATATCATGTTTTGCTTTATGCATTTTGTTGTCACTTTCTTAATCAGTTAATCACTATCAAACTGAGAGCAGATCTTGCATGCATCAAGTACATATTCATTTTCTCCTTATTTACATAACCAGAGAGATAGGGACATAAGAGGTATATACTCGACGCATGCAAATATTACCTTTTTTTCAAAATGAGATATTTTGACCATGCACCTTTGATTGATAGACAGCGGCCAGGGCTGGTTTAGAGATTTTTGAGGCCCGGGACGACGTAAAAAAATATGCCCTAACTTCATATAAGAAAATTATTTATTTTCACACGTAAGACATAAGTAGAATTATACTTAGAAAAGCAGTTCAAACTCAATAATTTAGAAACACAGAAAGACTAATATATTTTGTATCTAGAGAAGAAAAACAAAAAACTCCGAGCTTACATATAGATAGACGATGAGTTTTGTTTTCCATCTGAACTTTTAAAGTGTTTTTGTATACATCGTGATGTGTTTTTTCTTATTAACTAACCTTGTCAATATGAGACTCAAAAAAATAATGATGTTTTTGAGTCTTTAATTAATATGTATAAGTAATGAATGGGCACTAAATTAAACATTTTGATGACACGTCATATGATTTCAAATTTGCTCTAAAAATTTGGTCTACATATTACCCTTTGTAGAAGATTAGACTTGAATTCAAACGAATATTTAAAAATAGCAACCCACATAGCTACTAGCTAGTAACTAAAATAATTAACAACCAAACAAATTTTCGTAAAAATTAAAAAGAATAAACACGCATATAGCATTTCGAACTTAGGAAATCTTGTTAATTTTAAACAACAAAAATCATTGCTTCTAATTAAACTTCTTGATCATTTAACCAAATTTTATAAATTTATACTCTTATGAAAAATAAAAATTGTAAAAATTAGAAAGTAAATAAGCACGTGTAGTGTTTTGAACCCAAAACCTCTTCATTATTTTCAAATGACAAACCACCACTTCTAATTAAATTTCTTTGTCATCAAACCAAATTTTATAAATTTATACTCTTATGAAAACATATATAAATATATTGTCCTAATAATTTTGGTGCCCCGAATTTTTTTGGACCCCGGACGGTCGCTTTGCCAGCACTGGGCCTGGGCCGGGCCTGACAGCGGCAGAGCAAAAAATTATTTATGACGTGGGATTAACCAAAAATAATGAAAATAAATTTTAAAATAAATCAAAATAAACACATAAAAAATAACACAAAATTCTTTGATCCACAAATTATTTAAACAATAAATAAAATTAAAAACTCGTTGGAATCTTTTAAAGTCGTCAGTTAACAATCCACAATATAAAAGAGTAAATTGTACGAATGGTCCCTCAACTTTAATCACATTGGAGCAATGGTCCCTCAACTTATCAAAATGTGTAGCTATAGTCCTTCTCATCAATTTTGTCAAAATTTTGTCAAAATAAGCTATGTTGGAATGACCATTTATACAATTAGGATCCCTCAACTCATCAAAGTGTATAATTATGGTTCTTTTCGTCAGCTATGTCAAAATTTTTGTCAAAACAAGTTATATTGGAAGGACCATTGCTACAATTGGGTTAAAGTTAAGGGACAATTTCTCCAGTTGAATTAAAGTTGAGGGACCAATGGTAATGGATTTTTAGTTGAGAGACCATAGCTGCACGTTTTGAAAAGTTAAGGGACCAATGGTAATGGATTTTTAGTTGATGGACCATTGCTCCAATTGAGTTAAAGTTAAGGGACCATAGCTACAATTTACTCCAATATAAAATGGTAGGGAAGGCTTATCATATATACGTTTGAAAATGTGCATGCAAGGCCATCAAATTCTCTTTCATCAAAAGCTTTCGGGTCAACAAGTCTTCGTTATATACACTATAAAATTTTATTAAAAATTCAAGTGCTTTTTTGAAAAAAAGCACTTAAAAGTGCAATATGAAAGAACATACATGTACTACTTAAAAAGTGCTTTTACAAACCATAAGCACTTCTTTGCCAAATGCCAAGTTCAGTTTGAAAATTTTTTGAAGCCTTTCCAAAACCAATCATAACATTTCTGAGTATTAAGGGCCATGCTTTGCTCAATAACACTTGGGATCTAAACCACGAGTATAACTTACAAGACATTGGTGAGTGCAATCTTATACCTACAACACACATCACATGATATCACATACAATCAGTGTCACGATAGAATTATTGGAAACCCTCGTTATCACACTTGAGTAGTTGTTGTACCAACAGGTTGAGGATCCCAACCTTATACGTACAACATACATCACACAAGATCATATACAACTAGTGTCACGACAGAACATTTGAATACCCTCCTTATCACAGTTGAGTAGCTGTCGCATTGAAAGGTTGAGGACCCCGAGCACCGGCCACTAGGACCTCAGCCCTACATGTATGTGTATCTGTGCAGTGATAACTGGTTGACTGTGGAGGGTGCATATTCCCCAATAACTTGGGCCCTGATGGCCTACTCGGTAATTTGGTCACTGTGGAATGTGGATGCAGCCAGCCAAGCACCTGGGACCCAATGGAAATATAAAGCCGCCCAAAAATTAGTATGGATTGGTATATCCTAATTTTTTTTCAAATAAAAAAGTGACAATAAAGAAAAAGATCTCTAACAACCCTAACCATTTAGCTGGCTCCCAACTCTTTGCAAAGTGTGATGGTAGGCGGAACTGTGCATGTGTTTATAAGCAATTAGGTTATTACTCATATTGTCGACCGGCTTTATGATAGAACCCAACTTTCTTTATGATATCAGAGCATGTTGTCCCGCGTGTGAAGTCCCACAGTCACACGTGCTCCATGTCCCCCAATTTGAATCTGTGTTGTCCACACGTATTGAGAGTATCGATCTCACATCTGAGAAATAAAGAACCTTATATGTGTTTATAAGTAGTTGTTCGAGTTTAATTCTTGTTCTCCGCCCTTTTCTAGGGGTGCAGGGCATATGTGAATTTTTTTTTGTAATTTTCAAACTTGATATTCATTGTTTGTTCATTCTCTGAACTTGAAGCTTTTCGCCCGACAAATCGACCAAGAAGATAGCTAGTGATTATGCGGCAATTTCATGGAAGCTAATCATAACACTAATTTGTCAAACTCAAACATGTGCTCATGGGAATGCATTGTGTGCACGACAACACAGAGCTTTGTCTTGTTAAGCTTATCACTTGTGCTCTATTGACTTAGGGGAACGCCCGCAATTTTCAATTTGATATATTGATGAGATGGATGAGGATCGTCTCTGGATCCTCATGGTGAAGATTTTAGGATCTTCACATCTTAATCATTCATCGTATATCGTGTAATCAGTTTTTGTTAAATATTATTTGTGTTTAATTTTAAATAAAAAATTAAAATGATTTTTGAATGACTATGTACAATAAAGAATTAAGATGTGAGGATTCTTAAGAATCTTACTATTTGAATTTGAATGAAATCCAAATCTTCATGAGATGACGACATAAGAAGAAAACATATCCAGACCTTATACGTGGGCAGTGAGATCATTGATTTGATATTGATGTGCAGGTAAGCACCAGTACAAGGTACAGCCCCACAACTAGGATGCCTTCTTATCATGTCAACTATGCTAAAAGAATTTATTCGTCATTTAGTACTATGATCTAACGGTATTATTTTTTATTTGTATATAAGATTTTAGGTTCGATTTTTTCTAAATATGAATTTAAACTACATACTTATTAGTTTATTGTGATATTTAGCTCATTTCTATGCCCCTTAATATTATAATGTGGTTTGTCTAAAAAAAATAAAAAATTATCCGAGTTTTGAAAAGAAAAAAAAAAAGGAAAACTAATGAAAATAACTTGAAAATTTTGAGTTTTAACGATAAGGACAAAATAAAGGGTAAAGTGAATAGTACCAGGTTTAACTTTTTAGTGTAAAAATGTGGTTTTTCATTAAATGAACAGTACCGTAAACTTTTTGTTAAAACTCTAAACAAAAAATAGGATCAGTTGAAGACAAAGATAGAGATCCGTTATTATCCTCCGGTCGAGGGGTAAAGTTGGCTTTTTCCCTTGACGCGCATCTTTGTAGCATAAATTCCCATTCCCCTTCCCCTTCTCTCACTTCTTTCGTTGTAATTGGCCTTTTGGGTTGGAAACCCCAAGTTCTGTCAAGAGGCTCAGGCCTCTGCTTCCCCTCTGTTTCTCTACACAGGACTTCTGAGTTCCACCACTCACAAATCCTTCTTCAGATTTTCTAGTTTCATTTCTTTCTCATAATTCTCTTCAAATTATTTCTGCTTCTGCTTCTCCATTCTCTCTCTAAATTTTTATAAAATATCCTTTTCTGTGATCAAAATTCCATCTTAACTTCCCTTTGCTCTGTTTTCTCTCTGCTTTCTTTGTCACCGTGTGCAACCATGGAAACCGGTTCTTCGACACCCCAAGAGAAGAAAACCGCAACTTTTCCTCCGAGGAGAGGCCAGATCAAGGCTAAGATTTTTCAAAGCTTGTTCAAAGCCGTCACCAACATGACCTCCAAACCTGGAGCTCAGGGGAAAAACAGAGGAGAAGGCACTGGCGGCGGAGGTTCTGCCTCCACAACCTCACCACCAAGCGCCTACAGCTCTGATGCCGATTCCAACATGTGATAGACATCAGAAGGGAAGATGGGTTCTTCAGCTCGTCGCTGAAGTCCTCCGGTTCGTGATCCCACTTATCTATGAAGCTATGGAGTTCTGCTATTTTAAGTCAGATCAAGCTTCTGCTTTGTTGTTCGAGTAGAAAGCTCTTTGTGTTTGTTTTTTCGGTTCGATTTTTAGAAACCAAACATGGGTCATGTGTTAAATTATTATGTTCCTGCACAACTCATATTTTTGAGAGTTTTGCAGGATCATAACCCATCTAAGCTTTTTATCTTGTGTTTCAGTTTCTGTATAATTTGGACTTGTGCCTCTTTCCAAATTTGTTTCTGCGAGTTTTAGAGAGCAGAGATACTTGGAAGAGGCAGTTTGTGCAATTAAGGGTATTTTGCGTTTTGTATCTTTGGTTTGCTTCGTGTGTTCTTGTTGTTATATGATATAGTGGTTATAATTTATAAATATTATATATTCTGGATTACACACTTTTGTGGCTTTGCATTTTGGCTTGCTTCAAGTGAAGTTGGTATGATTTGAATATTCTGTTGAGTTTCACTTGCGTTGTATGAATGCAGCAATATTCCCATTTTCTTGTGTTGAATTCTTTGCTATTTTCTTGGTTTTAAAAGAATTTTTTTTAAAAAAAATTGACGAAATACACGTAAATACCGCGACTTAAAAATTAACAAAAATAAACGACATTCTGGGTTGAAAATAATTTTTCTTATATAAATAATTACAAGTGTACAAAAAAATAAAAACTGTTAAATTCTTCGTCTAAAACAAAGTCAACTCATCTTGCTCATGACTTTTAATGTTAACTTTGGAAATAAATTGTTTGGATCAAGTGGTTTATGGTCTTAGGTTTTGAATGAATTCTTGCAATAATGACCTTTCAATGTTAACTTTAAAAATAAATTGTTTGGATCGTGAGATTAAATCGTGAATTAAGTTCAAATGAGTAGTTAACATCGTATAAACTTTGAGGTGCTTCCAAACATTGAAGACTATATGGAGGAATTCCTTGATTTGGATGGAACATCTATGAAAGAGCCCTCCCCAAAATTGGAAGGACTCGGGAGGCTAGGGTTACTAAATTTGGGAACATAGTCAAATGCCAATTCTGACATCTACATATCCGGCTGAAATGTAAGTTTAGTCCCAACATGCAGCTACGTAGGCTCGTATTTCGATTAAACATAGAAAGTGAATTCCTCGCACTCATCTTCTCTTTGTAGCTTTTGCGTTTCTTTCATCATCTTAATTCTCATTTTGTTTCAACCCAAAACTCCTAATAAAGGAAATAAATACATGAGTAGAAAAATAGTGTACAAAAATCACTCAATGCAATGAAATCATTCTGCTTAACCCTTAACTACATCCTAAGTTTTTGCTCACCCTCTACACGCTCACTCTTAATTTGGTGCTTCATCTCATTTAATTTGTTCAATCTAACAGCTTAAAAAGCAAAGATATGCACAAAGTGAAAAGTGATCAAAATTTCTTCCCTAATTTATTTCATGTAGCTCCAAATGTTTCCATTTACAATGTTCCTATATGCATTTCGGTAATCTTCTTCTGAATATATTTAATTCAGCAAAGTGAAAAGCGATCAAAGTGAAAAGTGATAAAAAATTCTTCCCTAATTTATTTCTTGTAGCTCCAAATGTTTCCATTTACAGTGTTCCTAGCTGCATTTCGGTAATCTTCTTCTGAATATGCCTAATTTAGCAAAGTGAAAAGTGATCAAAGTGAAGATAGGCTTAAATATCCCCATTTTACAGGGTTAATAAGGAAATTAAAATTAGGCTTATTTTTTGCTATGCGAACACTTTAACAACAATTTTAACAAAATTTGACGGAAGTGGCAAAATGATACAAAAGTTGAATTTCAAGACGCAAAGTCACGACTTTTTAAATTTAAGCGGTAAAGTGAGATTCGATTTAAGTTTTCAGAGGGTATAGCAAAAAATAAGCCTTAAAATTACTTGATGTATACCAGAGGTGCAAGGAAACTTCCTTTAGGAGAAAAAGCACCGTCCAAGCTGTACTGGAAATATAGGACTATCCTTTGATCTCGTTATAAGTCGATCTCACCCAGATTCAAGGTATTGAAAACTTTGAATAATGAATGGTTGGACTGTTTCCAAGTTTTTTTGGTTTACTGGGTCTTTAGATGTTCACATTACGTTTCTAGTTTCTTCTAGAGTGTTGTATATTTGTATCGCATGTCGTCTACGTAGGGATCATTATTGTGCAAAGAATGCAGGTTGGTAATGCCTAAAAAGTAACAACTCAAATAATTATATATCACGTCTCTCAATCGTTAATCAATTAGTAAATAATACAAGTTATTGCCCACAAAATTATTTAGCAATATGAGGAGTAGTTCAACTATTTACAAGCACATACAGGATCCATTTTCTTATCAATGTGAGATTCATTCTCAACATGCTCCCTTACGTGTGGCGAATTTCAAGCCTAAAACGTGGACAACACAATTTGGATGACGTGGAGTAGGTGTGGCCGTTGGGCTTCACATGTGGGACAGCCTGCTCTGATACCATGAAGAAAGTTGAGGTTCCACCATAAAACCAATTGGCAATAAGGGGAGTAGCCCAAGTACTAATAAGCATATGCAAGGTCTCTCCTCTCATCAATGTTTGATTCATTCTCAACAAACTTAAATAATTATATGGGGTGTGATAACCACGCACCCCATTTTACTTCTCACACACACCTTTTTAATTTTCGGCCTTCGGATCGGATGAATTGAAGAAGATCAACAGACATAAATTATCAAGGGGTGTGTGAGAAGTAAAATTGGGTATGTGGATAGCACACCCCTAATTATATATGCTATGTCTCTCAATCGCTAATCAATTAGTAGCTAATACAAGATAGTCATTTTCTGAACCAACTTCAAATACTCTTCATTTCTGAGCCAACTTTTTTTTTTTTGGTCTATGAAATCATGACAATAATCAAATGACTTAACAATTTTCGATTTGGATGAATTCTTAATGATAACTTGATAGGATCCAACATTGCTAAAGTGGAAAGAAAGGGAAAATGCAGGATATTAAGAAATTAAACAACAATTTTCTTTATCCATGCTTTCTAGATGAGAATTCAGCATTCAAAGAATTAAACGAGCTTTCTAGATGAGAATTCAACATTCATAGAATTAAACGAGCATGTGTTTGCAGACATGACATTGACCACATGTTGAAAGGTATATTTGCTCGCAATCACAACAATATCGACAATATTGTCTTCACAAATGTGTTAAACTACAACGTAGAAAAACTTGTTACCTAAAACATTATGACTTGTACGAAATTAGGCTGGACTCGGGCCTTAAATATCCGGACCCGAGGAAAGCCCACTGGGCTTATTTGACATCTTCCACACTCTAAACAAAGTTTGGCGCGTTAGGGTTTTACCATTTGGCGGGAAAGTGGACTTCAGACGACGGAAGAAAGCTTCTGAGCTTCTCAGAGTAAAAATGGCAAACAAGCTCATCAACCAGATGGGCCTCCCCAAATCCATCGCCAACGTTTTCACCGCTCGTAACATCACCACCGCCAAGGTATCATTCAATCGAATTTTCCAAAAAAAAAAAAAAATTTTAATTTAAAATACTTTCTGAAATTTTCAATTTTTGGGGGTTTAAATATGAATTTCAGGAAGCTCTGTCGTTAACCGAATTCGAATTAATGGAGGTATTAGATGTGAATTTGGCAGAAGTCACGTCTGCGATAGCCCGCATCAGTGAAATCACATGCCCTCCCTATCAAACCGTGATCCTCAAAACCCTTTTTTTTTTTTTTTTTTTTTTAGAAATATTTGAAAATTTTCTTTCTTTGGCTGTGTTTCTGATATGCTGTGGTTTTATCTGTGTTTGATTAGGTGCTAAGTCTAATGGAGCAACAGGTTCAGAAGGAACACAATGGCGGTCACCTTTTGACGCACCTCAAAGGCCTAGACGATGCCTTGTGTGGTGGCATTCCATTTGGGGTTTTGACAGAGTTGGTTGGTCCTGCTGGCATTGGCAAAACACAGGTATATTTCTAATTCTTTCGCCAATCTGATCGTCATATATCATACATCCTGATTTATATTTATGTGTAACTAAGTATCCGTTTGAATGATTATTTCAATTGCAGTTCTGTCTGAAGCTTGCATTGTTGGCTTCGTTGCCAGAAGCTTATGGAGGTATAGATGGTCGGGTAATATACATCGATGTAGAATCTAAATTTAGTTCGAGAAGGTAATTAAACTGAAGATCTATAAAATATCAACTATCGGCTGTTTTGTGTCAAAAAATTTCCTTACTATATTTGTTAAAGATAGGAGATTTTACCTTGACTTGTTATTATTAGGATGATAGAAATTGGATCAAAGAGTTTCCCAGAAATATTTCACAAGAAAGGAATGCCACAAGAGGTATTCATGTGGGAAATGATTGCGCTATCTATAAGATTTTTAGTGAATATCATATGCTTGATTAATGAAATATTATCCTCTATTTGCATGGTAGATGGCTGGTAGGATTCTTGTTATGCGGCCGACATCACTTTCTGAGTTCACTGAGAGGTATTATTCGAAACAAAATTTGTTTTTTGTTATCCCTAGTGAGAACATTAACCCTGGTGTACAGGGAACTCAGTTGTCCACAAGCATTGACAAAATGTGCCGTGGACTTTTGAGATACAACTAAATGATTGAACATGAGTGTCGGACTATGCCAACTTGTTAAGATGATTTTCATTCCAGTTTGCAACAAATCAAGATCTCACTCCTTCAAAACCAAGTGAAGTTGCTAATTATTGATAGCATGGCTGCTCTTGTTGCAGGGTAAGTTCAAATATTCTACGATGCTTGTAACCTGTTCTGGATATAGTCGTTTATGATTAGGCCATTTTCAAATGATTTCCATTTATGACTTTGTTTTAGGATAAGAAATAGTACTTGGGATACTAAACCCTGTTGTGCCAGGCCCATGTCTCAAGAGAATTTAGAATTTCCAAACAGATAAAATAAAATTTACTTTCGTTACAAGCTGTTTATAGAAATATCGGAGAGCCTCTTCGACACCCATGTCAATGCATTATGTACACACACACACACACATATATCTAGTTTTCAAATTTTGGTTCTTGAATTTATAAAATATGGTCTGTTTTCCTTTATCCCTATTTCTTGGTTAAGCTATATAATCCTTTGTTTTTTCATTATTCCGTGTACATTTACATAACATGTCTTCGAATAGAATAGTCATGCTTTATCCAGTTTGCTTTAATTCATAAGAAATGTTGATATTTGTCCAGGGAACAGGGGCAGGGAGCACCTAGGCAGCATCTACTGGGTTGGCATATTTCCTTTATTAAGTGGGAATCCTAGGCTGTTGGAACTTTATTGGTGTTGATGATTGTGTTTTTTATTTTTGGGATTAAGCTCCTTCATTTCCTTAACATATCTAGGTCACTTGCTGAATTTTCACGAATCCCTATTGTTGTTACGAACCAAGTGAGATCTCAAATTCGTGATGAAGCCTGCCAGTATTCTTTTCAAGGTAGGATAGTTTGGTCAAATTGTGAGATTCTTCATATGAATTATGAATGTAATATATCTTACTCTGCAGTGCAGAACAGGGAAAAAGCATTACATGAACATACAGAATATGATTCTCATCTTGTTGCTGCTTTGGGGATTCACTGGGCTCATGCTGTGACCATACGTCTTGTGCTTGATTCTAAATCTGGTTTGTATGCTTGGACTTTAAAACGATTATACTGTCATGAAGCCGCCTCTTTCTCCTTAGTTGTATATGAACATGCTTTTCCTTTTGATGCATGTTATTCATATGTTGCATATCCATCGTTGGAACTAGGATATGTTTCAAATCCATTTTTAAGATATGAGTGTGTGCCTTGCCTTCTCCTTCTTAATATCTTCACAAATCTGTCAGAAGATTGACAGTAAGTAAAACCTCTTCATTTTGATTGTTCTGTATTAGCATTTAGCAACATCCTTATAGGCATCTTTCTGAAACCAGAATTCTTACCATACATTATTGGAATTGAATGGTGATAACATTTTATGGTTCTGAAGATTTACAAGATATGCCCAGAGACAGCCAAATTGTAATGATTTTTAATGGGATGGCTGCAATGATGACACTTCTTGAAATCCAGAATCATTATTTCCCTTATTCCTGATTCTGACTCCACATTCTCGTTTCCTCTTGTAGGGAAGAGGTTCATCAAGCTGGCAAAGTCTCCGATATCGCCCCCTCTGGCCTTCGCGTTCAACATAACATCATCTGGAATCTCATTGCTAAGTGATGGTGGAATAGAACTGACAGGACCAGAGATAAACACAATTCATTGCCAAGGTTTGTCACTGAGACTTCTTGTATTAAGGCAATTTATCAACAGCATAGAGAGTGGAGTACTTAGTGCGTAGTACGTATCATTTAGTAATTTTTTGTTTATGTGATATCCCACTGGAAAAACCGCTTTGACAACTGAGGAACTAATATGAGTTCACTTGGCATAGTTGCTCTCACCTGCATGATTGTGGAAATCGCCTTCTCACTATATGTTTTAGAAAATCAGTTTCCATATTTCAAGATTTTTCTGCTGTCCACCTGCACGATTATGGAAAATGTCTTCTCGGTTTTTATGTTTTAAGAAAATATTGCCACTCGAGCTTGTTTAGGAGTTTTCTTCTTTAGAGTGAAAGTTTCATTTTGTAGTGACACAAATGCAGGACACAGCGACATAATTAATTTTGACGGGAAAAGGTTTCAGTGATCAATCTGAAGGAAAGCAGCATAAATGTGTTGGAATTTGCAAGAAATTCAATACGATGGTAGAAAAAATATGTGCCTCAGGTCAGCTTACAAACTCAATATGCATCACTTCTCCATGCACAAAGCTAACCATCAAGGAAAGATCAACCGAGATTTAAAACTTGCTGAGGGCCCTTTTTTCTCTTAGCAGGTTTAGAGTTTGTGTTTATCTTCTATGTGTTGTATTCCTTTCATGAGCAGGGTGTATAATCCGTTCGATGTGAAGTTGTTGATGGTGAATGTTGGTTGGCGGGTTTCTTGTGTATTTGCCAGTATATACAAACTCATTATTCGTCACCATTTTCTGGAGTACAACGTGTTATCATTATCATTTCTTAATCAATGGGGAGCGAGGAATCAAACTTACAGACATCTTCCAACATATGGGAAGTTACCGTTAGACTAAGCGCTAGTCGGTGTACAAGGAAGTCCGGTAGAGCAAAACCCACCGGTCGGAATACGAGTTGTAACTTCAAATGAGACTGACCGGCAGTATAATGCAACAGACTCTGCATCGTGCAGGTCCTGCTGTAGGCCTGTGAAGTTGAGTCCATTTAATCTTTGCCCATACCAAGTAGGTAAGCCCAAGAGATTTGACGGTACCTATCTAGGAGACTAGGTTATGCCAATTTATGTGCTATTTATAGGCCCATTTTATGTGGATCGGGGGATTCTTACATGTAGCAGAGAATGCATTCTGAGTCACATGATGAGTGAGGTAGAGTGATGGTAATAATATCTCTGTTAACACCAAGTTTTGTTTACCTTTATTCTAATATTGGAAATTAGTTTATTTCAGGATTAGCCAATCATGTTTGACTTACAAGAAGGAAAAGAGAAGAACAACACTTTTTGAATCCTCTGACAAAAAGGGTGGAAAATTAGAGGCCATTGCAAGCTGATTTGAATTAAGAGAACTGTTTAATGAAAGATGGCAGAGAAAAAACAAAGATTGGGATAGTGGAATGATGATCTCAAGTTGAAAACAAAGAAATTAGGTACCAAACAATTGTCTTAAGTAAAGGGGGTTGAAGATATTCAACTTAGAACTTCGGGTGCAATAATAAATATTCTTATACACACTAGTTTTTGTTTTTCTCGTGATGTTACTGTGTTACCTTTTATGAATGGAGTTTAGGTGAGAGCCATTATTTTCTTGAGACATTCTATTGGAAATATGCTTTACTTGATGCGCATGTTAATATGAAATTAAAGGCAAAAGTCATCCTTAGAGTAGAGAATGATATAATTTTTCTCAACCAATAAAAGGAGGAGACGGGGAAGAAGCGTTGCATGCAAGGTCTAAAATATCCATAATATTCCGATATTTCCATCGAAATTTCCGTATTTTTGGACTACCGATATTTCCGATGTCATCGATATTTCCATCGAAATTTTCGTATTTTTTAAATTTCTATATTTAAAAAAACATATTTAAAAAAACACCAAGGGGATTCGAACCCCTCCCATTTTACTCCTTCAACACATTGACCACCATATCACTTATATTTTTGTGAAAATATGCTAAAATATTTATATATTTTCTACACTCACAATGTTTGCCAGCTCGCTATATAATCAACTTAAATCAGTTAAATCCATCATGCGATGCATTTCCTTCCAATTTTTTATGATAAACTAATAGATAATTGACTAAATAAACATCCTGCAAAGTTTCAATAAAAATTTCCAAGTTTTTCTTGCAATTTCCGTGGTTTTTATTCAATTTTTATCGATATCGATAATATCCCGATATTTCCATCGAAATTTCCGTGTTTTTGAACTACCGATATTTCCGATATCATGGATATTTTAGACCTTGGTTGCATGCAACTTATAACTCAATAAACTAAGAGTATCCAGATTAGGTTAAGGGATAAACTTTCTCTCTCTTGTTCTTTTAACTTACACCTTACACTATCGTTGAGTTTAATGAGGCTCATGTGTGGAGCCTTCTACTATGGACGGGAGTTTGTATTTGACTCTCCTGATCTCTCACCTTCTTCAGTATCGGTAGTATAAAAAATACTGAAAGATCTAGATTGGTTTGGATACATATCATGGATCACTACTTGATTATGTTTCACATGCATCATGGTTACTATATATCTTTCAAATTAATGTAGCTAGTCTAGAAGACTCGATCGGATCTTTAACAAGAATTTCTTAGTCTTCGCATGTACTCCATCAAGATTCAAGTTGAACACAATTTACTCTTTTTATTTCTTTATTCTTTCTCGGAACCAAGGAAAGGGTGATTTTATATTCCTACATATATAAATAAATAAATTTATATATAATTAAACAAATATAAACTGTGTTGCCTGTTCATAACCTAAAAGGACATAACGTAGTCCAAAATAATATATATGAGAAGAGGTCAAACCTTGGACGGGGTTTTAAGGTTTCCTTATTTTCTTGTTTATCTTTTTGTTTATATGAGAGAGAACGCGCGCTCTCTCTCTCTCGCTTAATATTCATATGCATGTTTTTGTACAGCTGTTTGAGAAAATGCTAGAGAGATCATGTTTTAAGACCATAGTTTATTGATAACATGATATTGTGATTGATGGTTAGATGCCTTATTTAAGGATTCAAATGAGGAATTCAACCATCAACAGTTATATGCCATTTAGTAGTACTACGGTCTAGTGGTATTCTTCTTTACTTGTAACTCAGAGGCCTTAGGTTCGATCATCGTCAAAGGCGAATTTGAACCACATTATTATAGCGAGTCCAGTGTGAAGTTTGGCCCACTCCTCCACCTTTTACAGTAAATAATATAATTTGGTCCAAAACCATCAACTGTTGCACTACGTGGTAATCCATTGAAGCAGCTGTAGCCTGGCACTAACAGACTAAACTATGCCAAAATGTTTGGTTTTCAAAACATTTTTTAATTGCAAGTTTTAACTAAACACTCCAAGTACTGTTCACTTTTTATCGAAAAATCACATTTTTACCTTTTTTTGGTATTATTAACTACACATTTATTTGTCATTTTTCATTAAAACTTTTTTTTTTTTGAACATTTCGCTAGTTTTCATTTTTTTAATTCTCCAAAAAAAAAAACATTTCTTGATTTGATAAGCATGCCATAATTTGGACTTGGTTAACTTTTAAGCCAATCGTCAAAAACCTCATTAAACAAATTAGTGTTTGATTATATTCTGATGCAGCTCCTCTGAATCATTATTATAATATAATATAATCTAATATAATAATTGTTGTTTTGGATTATGCTATTATAATTTGATTTTTTTTGGCATCTTAATCTCCTCAAAATTTATGCCTTTCTACTATTTTTATTATGTTGATTTGTTTGTCCCATTTGGGTAATATTAGAATATTAATTAGTAAATTGTATCTGGTGTCCATGATCCTTAAATTCATACTATTTTATTTATTTAATTTAGTAAATTTTGTATTGCAACATTTTTGTATTTGCAGGTGGGAATTTCGGATACATTATTAAACTTGATCATAACCAGGTGTATTTGCCTCACCAATGCTTCCGTTTCAAGAGACAAACTGATCACTTTTAGTACAGATTTAATGATTTTTCTAGTTTATTCTTTAACCGTCGATGAACGAACTTGATCATTAAGTCTCCAGCTAGATGATTGCCATTACTTAAGTCATTTCTGAGTTTTAAGTACAATTAAACTTTGATGTATTTTTAATCAAAGATGATGATTATTTTGTTGCTTTTTGTCATATAATATTTAAAATGCATCCATTTTTTTTGGAAGTTGGGGCCTTGCGGTATTGCTCTCCAACAATCCCGTTTTCATGGGAAATCCCATATTTCGTATATCCAAAAAATGAATGATTCGTTACGTTCGGCATTAACCTCTGATAATAGGTCGGAGGGGGAGGGGGTGGAGAAATCAAGAAAGAAAGAAAGAAGACATCACAGCTTTTATTTTACCACTTGTCACAAGGAGATGGTACAACTACGAGTTGATCAGTACAAATATATTTTAGTGCATAGTTTCATTTTCTTTTTGTACTTTGTATCATTTTATGCATGTATGCACATTTTCATTGAGCAAATTCTAAACTCTGTATATTGGAGGTATGAAAAGCCAGAGACCAAAATAATCTTGGATCCATCTTGCCTTTTTTCTCGTTGCTATTTATCAGTCGAATACCATTAAAATTCAAGTGTGCCCATTTTCACTCCAAACTCACTTTTCCTTTACATGCATTCTTTTTCACTCCATCTCTTTTATTTCAATGCAGACTTCCTTTCACCTCCTTTTGCTTCTTTGTATGTTCTTTAGTCCTTTTGTTATACTTTTAAATTTTCTTGCTTAACTCTTTGCCTCACATTCAAGTGTTTGAGTTTATACAATGTTTTTATGTTTTTAGTTCTCTGTATTGAATTGATGGGTCTTTCAAGGGTTGTGCAATTTACTCCAATTTTTCATATTGTGAGGCCCCTCCTCACATGAAATTCTGGATCTGCCACTACGAAAAGCAAGTTGGTGTATTGATTAATTTACTTGGAGTAAATACAAGGCCCTCACCAACCCTAATGCTTGGGGTTTGGCGCTTCATCAGTAAAAGAAAAAAACTTGTATGTACTCGATGTGTATGACATAATGTTGATAAAAGCATTGTATGTAAGCTCATATTATTTTAAACGTTTATTATACAATTAAGCAAAATGAATCTGAACCTCAAAAGTTGTATTATGAATCCTCATTTTGTTTCTTTAGAATAGTTTTATGTCTACCTTAATTTCCAATGTCCAATGATCTTTCCTTTCCTTTTCCTAGGGAGTAGGGGCAAGTTTGTTTAAGGAAAGTACGAGATCCATTTAGTTTTCTTGATGTTCCATGTCTGGCGTGAATTGCGTGATTCATGTCAAATGACTAAAACACTTTTAATTAGTTTTATACGAAAGCAATAATTATATATAATACACCTCAAACTATTAATAAATTGTTTTATGATTCATTTAGATTTTGGCCCAAATGCCAAATCGTGTAAACAAGATAAGTCTTCAAAACTACGCCTGTAAATAACATAAAAATTGGAACAAAACTCAAATAAAATCTAACATAAAATTATTTTACAACGTAAGATATAGGGATAGACCAATTTTTTATATAATTTCCTTTGGACAGAAGATATATTTAACATTATAATTTTCATCCAGGTGATTTGGGTAGCATGGCTTAGAGTTACGTGGGAAGGATCACATTTTTCTCTTTTTCTTTTTTTGATCAAATGCAAATAAGACTTTCACACCTTTTCTATTTAGAAAAATTTTCGGGTGCAAAAGATTTGAAGACTCAAAATAAAGCCGCTTCGTGTTGTCACTTGACTTAAATTCTAATGCGTGAATTTATTTATTTTATTAAGATGCTTTAAAAGTCTGAAATATTGATCCTAACTTGTGTTTCAAGTTCAATAAGAATTTTATCTATTTATAGAGAGCAACTTGTATGACACGAGTATACCATTATGATGATGTCTTATGTCAATAAAACAAAAATATGTGATAGTTTTTTTTTCACGTATCTTGTAGTATTGGTATGGCACATCACCATAATAGTGTACCTGGACCATACAAATTCTTTTCCTATTTTTGTTCAAATTATCAAACAAAGAGGATAGTTAAGTAAGGGTAATGCTAGGAATTACATGGTTTGTAAACCCAATTACTTTGTCATTTTAACTTTTCATCATTTCCATCGAAAGTAAAATTGATATCGATATTTCTATAAATTTGCATATCGATATTTTTGACAGTACGGATATTTTAAACGTTGGTTATTCTATGTTTGGAGTTTTTTTTTTAATTTTATTTGATGTCTCGTCATTATCTTAAATTAATCACTAATTGCAGTCATGAAGACTAAAAAGAAATCATAAAAATTGAATAAAAAAATGGAACAATGAAAAATAAAGGAGACAATGAATAAAGAGGATCCTTATCTTTGCTCAGGAGAGGATACTGATCCTAAAAGTAGAAAGTTTGAGAAAACGAAGGGGATTAAAATATTGAGGGAAGGGACTTTCTAGGAATGGTAAAGAAGCGTCCACGTCGCCCAATGCCCCTTCCTAAACCTCGAGAAATTTTTAGTTATGACGGGAACACAAGTGGTACACCATGTGTTTTAATAGGAATTGAGAGAAATTTTAATTTTTAAGTTATTAACTTTTTAGCACACATATCTCACCATTTATTTAGTGACACGTGGTGTACCACCTCTTTGCAGACAGTAATAGTATGCTCAGTACTTTTCTTGGGGATCCGAAGGATCTTGTGATCGTATTCGTTCATCGTACATCGTATGGTCAGAAATCATTTGAAATTTAAAATTTAAAATTAAATCTAAATAGTACCTAACGTGACCGCACGATATACAATGAACGAATACAATCATGGGATCCCCAAAAAAATGATCTGGCGTGGATCCTTTCCCTCAGTACCCAACCCTAAACCAATGTTTCACCTAAATAAAAACCTCAACCAAAGGGAAAAAAAATCCCAATCAATTATATTTCTGAAAATAATTTTGTTTATTGATATTATTACAAAGAGAAATGCTAAGGATTCTCCATTGACTCTCACTCGCTGACACACCCTGACCCAAAAGTGGGGCGTGCTGGCCGTCACGTGAGAGTGACGTAACCATGTGCACAATGCGGAAGCAAGAAAGAATAGAAATTTACGGATCAATTAAAACTGAAACACTAGCAATACTAGTGTAAAAGAAGTGTGAATTCCACTAATACAAAGCATAAAAGTTTACGTGCAGTCAAGCAGAAGTACTAAATATAAATAACACCCGAAGGTGGTCCTACATAAGTGAATTCTGTCAGAACGTCCGATGAGCTCCTCGTATGCCACCAACGAACGCTACTTAATACCTAGAGGGGCGAAAAACAATGTTGAGTGGGTCAGAAACAAATCTTTTCAAAACCTTTCTTTTCTCAAAAGTTATAACCCCTCGTCGTAAAACCTGTATAATTTCCCAGAAATAAAGTATATACTCATATATATAATTCTAAAAATCCTGTTGGAAAATATGTATGTATGAAAGTATGTATGCCATGCCAAAGTATCATGACTGAATGCCAAAGCATAACTTTGTGAATGTGATTGAATACTAAATAATCAACTCAGCCCTCGGCTGTATATAGCTCATAACAATCATCATATCATATAGCTCATACTCATCTCAATCATATCATCATATATATATACCCTGCACACACATCAATACCACCTCTAGTGGTCTGCACAACATCACTGAATATAAACTAATATGTTCTAGTGCTACGATCACTTGAAGACTGAGTGATAAATCGCGGGTCACCTACGAATCGAACCCACCTATAGTGGCCTATTCGACAGGACTGAGCACCTAACTTGGATCCAAGGCGAGCATACAGTGCGAGAGGTGAACAACACGTGAAAGATTGAGCCCCTCTCTGGGCAGGAGCACTAATATCAGTGTGTAGGTTTATGAGCTCTAATCATATCACATCACATCACATCATTCGTTCACATCAACTAGTATATAAACTTACCTGCCACTTACCTGTGCGTCCTCAGCACCAACATCAATATAAGCAATCAATAACGCATAATAAATAAATAGATACTTTGCATGGCATTTCATATCACATTTCATTTAAACTGATTTTCTGGGAAAAACTCATTTATATAGGTATATACGGAAAACAAATGCCCACTCACTGATAAGTAGACTAGTCGTAACCCCCGTGCCTAGCCTGGCTACGCTCGTCCTCCGGATAGGTCTCGCCTATATGTGAAGTAACTGAAATAACGTTAATTAACGCACATAATCGAAACCTTAGAAATAACTTCTCATACATTGCTCAATTTGGGTATATGAATATACCACTGTGATCTACACAATCTCAGGATCATCCCCATATTTTTAGAAAAATTTTCCGACCACCCACGCGCCGGCCACGTGCCTGGCACGTGTAACTGAACCGTAACAGCGTTAGGAATATTCCGTTAAAACGTAACAGAAACCTTTAAAGATACCTGACGGCATCAGAATATTCCGTCAGACTTGACGGAATATTCGCTCTTCTTCTCCGACGAATCTCACCGGTCGTCGTCGTCTGAAACTGCGATTTTTGCCGGTTTCTGGAAAAAATTTCAAATCTTCATAACTTCTTCATTTTTGCACCATTTTCTACGTACTTTGTACCAAAATGAAGATCTCACAAAGATGAACCCAACCATACCTGACTCGACCCCCAACTCACCAGGGATTCACTGGAAAAAGCCTCGATAATTCCGGCCAAAACGAAAACTCCCCGATCTCGCTATTCTGACGTCCAAAAACTTCAAACGAACTACTCTGAGCTTCCTTAGGACCTCATAAAGCTTCCTATGAACTTAGAATTCCCTGAAAAACAACATTTCACGTGTGCATGAACAGTGCACAATTCGGAGGTTACGGTTTCGTGACGAATCGAAGGTTCCAGGTTCTAAAACTTGTACTAATGGCTTCCTAAGATCACAAGGAACATGAAAATGCTTACCTTAGCCTCGATCTGCAAAGTTTGAAATGGTTTTGGGGATCGTTCGTACAACACCGAGAGGGAGAGAGAGAGAGAGAGTCTGAGAGATAGAGAGAGAGTGCGGGAGTGAGAGAGAGAAAGAGTGAATGTGTGTGTGTGTGTGGTCCAAATACCACCAACCAAACACTCCCAAATGTAGATACACACACATACCTTAATTAACGCCCAAGGGCATTTTCATCATTTCATATCCGTCGTACGAAATTTCCAAGATGGGCTATTACACTCACTTTCTGTTTTTTGTACAATTTTTATAATATTGGCACGAGAATTATGCCAAAAATATGAGAGGACATAGAATCCATGGAGAGTCCCACTTTTGAAGAGAGTCTCCTTAACATTCCTCTTATTACAACGTTCTAGAAATAACAGGTATCAATAAAATATCGGTATAGTGAGAGATTTTTCAGTGTATTCAGAATACGAGGTGGTATATCAAGTATCACTAAATAAGTGGTGAAATACTTGTGTTAAAAAATTGACAATTTAAACCCTCCACTTATATGATGATACGTAATATATTACCAATGTTTCGGTCATAATGAAAAATTTATTGTTTGAAGGGTGGTGGCATAATCAGGACCCTCGCTCATCATGTGGTGCCTTGAATATTTTTTTATTCTTTTCTCATGGCCACGCATGGCTATTGGCTATTTGAGTTATGCAACGCTCAAAATTCTAGATATATTTTTTTGGACAATACTTGGGTACTGACAAGTCAGTACCCAATTTTCACTGACCATTTATACGGCCTAATAGAAATGTTACACATGTTCATTTAATTGCCCCAAACTCTTGCTATTTTGATAACTAAACATCTTTCTTGCTTCCATAACCTGATAACCAAACAACATTCTTCTTCCTCCCATAAACCCACCAGCCATGGCTGACCAACCCTCACCTCCTGCAACCTCTACCCTCCTGCAACCCCACCCTCGTCTCCTCCTCTAAGCTTTCCCTCCGGCTACCCACCCCATTTTCTCCCCCAATCTCTCTCCGAAGACGACCTCATACCCCTAGGCAGCCATGGTAGCAGGGTTTAGAGGAGAAAGTTGGTGGCGATTCTCCAAGTATTCTGTTGGTGCTTCCATGAATTCTTCGGAAAAGAATATGCTAATTAGGTGTGGGATCGACGACGAAAGGTTAGAGGAGGAGATGGGATGGGAGACCTAAAAGTTCTTATTGGTTCAGGGAGATGGAAGGTTGGGAAAGTAATGCAGTGAGGGAGAAGAAGGACGTTTGGACAATAGAATAGTGAATGTTTGGTTATCAATTTTAGTTAAGTGATACTAAGTTCAGGATTTACACGTGTTGAAATTCTATTGTGCCACATAGATTGGGCAGTATAAAAGGTCCTCACTGTTGAGGACTCAAGTATTTTCCTTTTTTTTTAGCGTGGGTTTACGTACATCATAGATTTATCGTTGGAGAAGAGTTTACATAGGATGAAGAGATCCACTCGGAACCTCAGGTCCAATGATAAATATTCTTGGGAGTAGGATTATCTCCCCTCCTATTACCATCCCTTTCTATCCCTTCCTTTCACATTTTTCTTCTTGTCTTATTCTCTATATAAAAATTCAAAACAAGATGTAAACGTGACGTAATCACAACCGTTTAAATAGAAGGGGATGGAAGGGGAGAGAGATTAGGAAGGGAGAGAATCCTACTCCATATTCTTGATCAATTTTCTTTTTCTTGAGACATGATATTGGAAAGCCACCTTTAGAGTAGAGCTCTTGATTACTCAAGTCTCCATGTATACACACCAACAAAGATGAATGATATCATTTATCTTAACCAATAAAAGGAGGTTGGGGAAGAAGTGTTGCAATCGACTTATAACTTAATAGATTAATAGTATTCAGATTAGGCTAAAAAATGGACTTCTCTTCTATTCTCTTCACTTACACCTTACACTTTCATTGAGTCTAACGAGGTTCAGATGCGGAGTCTTCCACTGTGTAGTCTGTATTCGACTCTCCTAATCTCTCGCCCTATTCAATATTTGCTTGTATAAAATAATACTGAAAGATTTAGATTGGTTATATATATATATATATATATATATATATTATGGATCACTACATGATTATGTTTCATATGCAGCACAATTACTGTCTCTCTTTCAAATTAATATAGCTAGTATAGTATAGATCGGATATTTAACAAGAATTTCGTAGTCTTCGCATGTACTCCATCAAGATTCTTTCTGGGAACCAAGGGTGATTTTACATTCCTGCTTATAAATACATATATAATTTTATATAGTTAAACAAATATAAACTGTATTGCCAATTCATAACCTAAAAGGAGGTAACGTAGTCCATAATAATATACACGAGAAGAGGTCAAACCTTGAACTGGGTTTTAAGGTTTCCTTATTTTCTTGTTTAGCTTTTTTGTTTATATTATCACTCTCTCTCTCTCTCTCTCTCTCTCTCTCTCTCTCTCTCTCTTAGTATTCAAATGCATGTTGTTTGTATTATTGTAGATAGTTGTTTGGCAAACGTTGGGGACGTTAATGTTGTTTGTATTATTGTATATAGTTGTTTGGCAAATGTTGGGGAAGTTATGTTCTGAGACCATATGTTTTAGATCCCATGATATGTCGGTTGATGATTAAATGCTTTTTTATAGACCAAATGAAGAAATTCGCCACAAGTGATAGGGGAGTGCTACTCCCTATATTGTCAATTAGTTTTATGGTGAAACCCAACTTTTTTCATGGTGTCAGAGCAGGTTATCCCACTTGTGAAGTCCAATGGCACACGTGCTCCAAGTCAAACGAGTTCTATTATCACGTGTTAGGCTTGAAATTTACCACACGTGAAAGCGCGTGTAGAGAATGAATCCAACATTGATAAGAGGATAAACTTTGCATGTACTTATGGTGGAACTCCAACTTTCTTCAAATTCAACCATTGACTGTTACATTATATAGTCTATAAAGTTTAATTCAAATAGGTAGTCTCTCTAGCATCATTTTTTGGAAATGTCGTGAAGAAAGAATAATCCATTGAAGCAGCTGCAGCCTGGCACTTGACAGACTAAACTATGCAAAAATGTTTACATTTCAAAACATTTTTTTATTTGATAATGCAATAATTTGGACTAGATTAACTTATAAGCCTAAAATTTATACAAATTAGTCTTTGATTATATTCTGATTGACATCTGAATTAGTGTGCTCTTTGTTTATGCTATCATTATTATAATATAATAATTGTTTTGGATTATGCATTATAATATGATTGTTTTGGCATCTTAAACTCCTTGATATATTATGCCTTTGTACTATTTTTATATGCTCATGTGTTTGCCCCATTTGGGTATATTAGTATATTAATTAGCGCAATGTATCTGGTGTCCATGATCCTTAAATTCATACTTTTTTTTTATTTAGTAATTTTTTTATTGTAACATTGTTGTATTTGAAGGTGGAAGTTTCGGATACATGAAACTTGACCATAACCAAGAGTATTTGCCTCACCAATGCTTTTGTTTCAAGAGACAAACTGATCTCTTTTAGTACAGATTTAATGATTTTTCTGGTTTATTTTTTAACTGTGGTCGTTGAAATTTGAGCTCGTTAAATCACGCACAAACTGGTTAGTTGTCAGATGATTGCCATTATTTAAGTACTTTCTGAGTTTTAAGTACAACTAAAGTTACTAAACTATGGTGTATTTAATCAAGGATGATTATTTTGTTGTTTTGTTTTGTATAATATTTCAAATACATCATTGTTTTGGGAGTTGTGGGGTGGAGAAAAAAAGGAAAGCAGACAGTGCAACTTTTATTTTTTACTTTTTGTCACAAGGAGATAGTACAACTACAGATATATTTTAGTGCATAGTTTCATTTTCAATATGTACTTTGTGTCATTTTATGCATGTATTGTATGCACATTTCCGTTGAGCAAAATCTAAAATTTGTATATTGGAGGTATGAAAAGTAAGTTAGTGTATTGGTAAATTTACTGGGAGTAAATACAAGGCGCCTCACCAACCCTAATGTTTGGAGTTTGGGACGGTTAAGGAGAAAAACGTGCATGTACATGAAGTATAACGTGCATGTACATGAAGTATATGACATAATGTTGATAAAAACATTGCATGCAAGTTCTTGTTATTTAAAACATTGAAAAATGCTTAGGAGAATTAATCTCTTAAAGTGGAAGTCTTCATGAACTCTCTGCTGTCTCACAGTTTAACATTAAATTTCTGCCAAAATTATAAAACATTGTGCGAAAAACATGAAGTGACAGAGAGTCAATAGAAAATCCCACTTTGAAAGAGTCTCCTTAACATTTCAAACGTTTATTATTCGATAAAGCGAAATGAATCTAAACCTCAAAAGTTGTATAATGAATCCTCATTTTGTTTCTTTAGAATAGTTTTATGTCTACCCTTGATTTCCAAGGTCCAATGACCTTTCTTTTCCTTTTCCTTTTCCTAGGGGCAAGTATGAGGTCCATTTGGTGTTCTTGATGTTCCATGTCTGGTGTGAATCGCGTGATTCATGTAAAATGACTAAAATACCTTTAATTAGTTTTATATGAAAGCAATAATTATATATAATACACCTCCAACTAATTAATAATTTGTTTTACGATTGATTGAGTTTTTTGCCCAAATGCCAAATCGTGAAATCAAGATAAGTCTTCAAAACTACGTCTGTATATAACATGAAAATTGGAACAAAAATCAAATAAAAATCCAACATACAAGTTAGATACTAGGGATAGACCAATATAATTTCCTTTAGAAACAAGATATATTTAACAGTATAATTTTCATCCAGGTGAATTGGGTAGCATGGCTTAGATTTGTGTGAGAATGATCAAATTTTTCTCTTTTTCATTTTTTTTGTTCAAATGCATATAAGACTTTCAGACCTCTTCCAATTTAGAACAATTTTCGGATACAGAAGATTTTAAGACTCAAATTAAAGTTGCTTTGCGTTGTTATTCGACTTATACTTTACAAGTTTGGAAAATCGACTCTAACTTGTGTTTTGGGTCTAACAAGAATTTTATCTATTTATAGAGAGCAACTTCTTTGCAGGGCCGACTCTGAGATTTGGGGGCCCCTAGGCGAGCGATTGTTAGGAGGCTCTTTAGTTCATAGGTCTTTCAATGCATAACGATCATATAAATTTTTATTTTATTTTATAATTTATTCTTAAATATATATTATCATATCATCACTTATGAACATTTGAATTGGAACAAAAAAATAACAAACTAAACAAAATATATCTACGACAATAAAATATAAATTCTTAGCTTACCAAATTACAAAAAAAAAGAAAAAAAAAAGAAAGATTAAACTCATAGTTTCTATATTCTTATTTTGAATTGCAATCTTCTGAACTTATAGCGTGTTTACGTACCCATAATCGGAATCAAAACAAGGAATTGAATTACAATTACGGAGTATTGAAACGTTTACTAAAGCAAGGGGAATCAAAAGAGTGGTGGGCCCCACACGAAATAAGGAATCCAACTCCCCAAATTGGAGGAATTGGACTCCTTAGATGGGTGAGGTATTTGGATTCCGGGAGAGTGAGGGAATCAGGAATGCACTTTTTCTACCTATTATGACCCTCTCATTATTTCTAAAATTTCAAGTTTGCCACTCATCCCAACAGTTCCACCGCTCCAGCACACCCCGCCTTCATGCGTCTACGCCTCAATTTCCAGTTTCCACCTCCCCGTGCGACTGGGCTTCACTTCCCAACCTACTAGCTCAAGAACCCTAGCCATCTTCCCAAAACAGGATTCAAAAATCAACCACCCAACCCCAGAAAATAAACAATTCAAATCCAAACCCGTGGAAGCAATCACTCAAAAAACCCATAAATCATGAAATACTTCGCAGGCAGAAGAGGTGATGGCTATGGGTAGGGTGCTTGGGGAAGATGTTGGTGAGGGCCAGGAGAGAAAAGGTACGCAGACTTGCCGAGAGGGGAGGAGTGTTCAAGTATATGGAAGACATAAAACAAATTGCCGAGACGGGAGGAGGAATTGGATTGATGTTAAATAAAACAAATTAAAATGTTATTACAAATAAATATACAAAAGACATAAAACATAATAGAACAAGGGCATTTTAGTAATCATATTGATTTTTATTCTGATTCAGGTAAATTAGTAAACAACTTATTTGAACTCAGTTTCATTCATACTCCGATTCCAGAACATTTAAGTAAACAGCTTCAACAAGAATCAGATTTTGACTCCTCCTCATTCCAACCCCTTCTCAATTCAATTCATCATCAATTCAATTCCTCATATTTTAATTACGATTACGTAAACCAGCCCTTAATAATATATTTTTATTCGCCCCAGCGCCTGTATAAAGAGACTTGGAATTTGAAAAAGAAAGACACGGAGAGGAAGTTAGAGAGAGAGAATTGCGGAGGAATGACGGTGAAGGCTATAGGGTTAATAGTTGTTTTGGAGAAGAAGACAAGCCAAAAATAATTACACATGAAATACGTTCTTTTTTGTTGTTCGGGTTTAGTTTTTGTTTGTTTTGATAAAAAAAAAAAATCAAGGCCGGAAGGGCGATTACTAAATTGGAATGGGCCCGTCTTAAATATATTGGTATGAGCCAATTTTTTTGAAAAAGAAAAATTAATTTAAAAAGGGTATTAAAAGCAGGGTACGCGAGCTCAAAACACGAAACTTGAGGGAAGAAGCTTGCATGTTTTTCACTACGCTGCTTGTCATTTTGTAATATTCTTTCTACCTTTACTTACATAACATATATCTATTAAGTACAAAAATTTGGGGCTCTCCACATCAAGGGACCTAGGCGGCCGCCTCTTTTCGTTACTTTCAAAGCCGACCTGCTTGTATGACATAAGTACACTACTATAATGATTTCATGTGTCAATAACATAAAATCATGTGATAGTTTCTTTCCGTGTATGCTTGTATTATTGACACAATACGTCATCATACAAATTCTTTTCCTATTTTTGTCCACATATTCAAACAAAGAGTGTACTCTAGTTATTGTACGACTCAAACAAAGAAGGGTATCTAAGTAATTTTAGACACAGATATTTCGCCATTTATGCGTTATTCTATGATTGGATTATTTTATTGTTTGTGTCCTCCTCATGTTAAACTAATCACTAATTGCAGATGAAGACTAAAAAAATTATTATAAAAAATTGAATTAAAAAAATGGAACAATAAAAAAAAGGACACAATAAATAAAAGTAGAAAGTTTGACCAAACTAAGGGGATTAAACTATTGAGGGAAGGGATGTTCAAGGAAAGGTCAAGGAGCGTCCACGTCTCCCTACGCCCCTAAACCTCGTACACCTCTTTGCAGACAATAAAAAATATACCCACCACGCAACCCTAAACCAATCAATTTTATTTCTTAAATTAATTTAGTTATTTAAATTATTTCTACAATGTTCCAGAAATAACAGGTATAAATAAATAAAATAATGGTAATATTGACAAGGCACCTTTGTAGGGTACTGGCATCATCGCGAACCTTTCCTTGTCATGTTGCACTTTGAATATGTTTTTTTTCCTTTTCTCATGGCCCATGCATGGCTATTGGCTATTTGAGTTACGCAAAGGTCAAGACACTGAGTGTGTTTTTAGTGTGGGTTTACGTACATCATGGTAAGTGAGCCACCATAAGATCATTGATTGTTCTTGATCTCAATAACTTAAAAAATTTTATGTATATTTATTTGTGTATTGTATTTAACCCTTATACAGATACAGCAAACTAAATTGCAACATCTTTCTCTTACTTCTTTTATTTTCCTCTACAATATTTGTCTCACTTTTATCTCTTTTTTTGTGCGGCTTGAGCATCATGTGCTCAATGAAATACCTTAGTTGACAAGTTTGATATTTTTGAACATTACTCTACAGTATCCTGCATCCACTTTCTCTCTACAAATAATAGTAATTGTCGATATGTTGGTATAAGCCTTCGGCATATGATGGCAAGAATTGGCATGTGCTTACTAAGTGTTTGATGAAATGGCCGAATGAAGCTTTTTTATTTGCTATGCCACTGATCATATATTTATGGTTCGTGAATTTACATAAAATGAGTTCATTGTTATTTCCATCGTGTCTATTAATTTCATCATAGGGTCTTATTCGAAATCATAACCTATTTTTATTCAATCGTCGAGGATATGAAGCACTGCCAGGTAGACCATAGCTCCAAATCAATATCAAGCAGGGAAACGCGGGTTGGAAGGCAGAAAAGGCTTGCTGCTCTTAGAATCATGAAATGGAGTTAGATGTTCAGGATACCAATTTTATGATCTTAGGGTCCTCTGTGTTCATAGTTCATGCAAGCTGATATCTATAATTGACAGTTATACGCGTGAACAATTGTCCTTTACCATTTATTTATTCTTGTTTTACTAAATTTTTTATTTTAAATAGGTGGGGTATTCTCAAATATTCTAATTACGGAAAGAATGATTTCGACTTAAGTGTAAAAAAATGAGCACGCTACTCTTACCAATTCCCTAACCCACATATGCTATGTTATACCTAAGTTAATGCTAAGTTAAGTGCATCCATTATCGCTTATGACGAAGGGGAACATGCCCAATGAACTTATATCTTATTCCCATTTGGGTGGTTGATTGGTTATGACTCTCTTGGTCTTCTAAAGGTGTCGATTTGTACCTACCATCAAATTTATTAGTTTTGCATCAAATTTAATTTAAGGGTTAATTTTTGACAATCCATGTGAAGAAAGCTAACATAAAATAGATTTGATGATTTAACAGATTAATGAACTCATAACCAAATTAAAAGTCGAGAATTTGAATCAAAAGATCACAAGTTAAGGGGTGAATTTTTAAATTTCTGTTGGTAGTAAAAATACAAATTTTGTTAACGCCTCTCAAATCACGTGCGGTTAATTGTCGATATGATTATAGGTTTTACTTTCTCGTTGGACCATATTTTGTTATCAACCTAATGACTCAGAACATGATACATGTCTAATGTGGTTTGCATTACCTAAATGAACCACGTAAAGTTGATTACACTAAATGTGAAAGTGATTTTACAGTTTTACCTTCTCGTCAAACCGTCTTTTAGCATCAATCTAATGACTTACAACATGATTCATATCTAATGTGGTTCGCATCAACGAGTATTATGAAAAGAAAATGAATTCTGCTAATTTGACTAGATTTTCTGAAAATTAATAAGAAATTCAAATTTAGAACATCTTAATCAGCCGACATAAGTAAGCAGAATTAGGACATGAAATAATTGAACCACATTATCCAATGTTTGCTTACTTTCGTGAAGGTCTAATGTCGGGAGCTTTATGTTGATGCGAATTGTAAAAGAAAGTTTCCCATACCTTTAGCTTCACTTTAATCATGGTACAGATTCTTCTTCCCAGCTCGCACTCTCCAAGAATCAATCATTTCATGAAAAATATCCTATGTTTCCAAGCAACACCCACCGTCGGATCAGATCACAACGGACGGTGACAAGCACTGCAAACAGACGAACACGTGGCCGATGGGGAATGGTGAGACGACGGGAATATGGATACAGTTTTGGACCAAATTGGAAGTATTAGGGTTACCGGGTGTAGCCGGTAAAAGAGTAGCCATCATTGTGGTGGGGCAGTGGTTGGTCGAATTTACCGGATTTAGAAATTAAGTTAAGAGAAAGTTGAAGTTTTCACGTAAGAGGTTGCCTTAATGGTAAGTCTACTGCTAATTGTGTGACTGAATAAAGGTATTATTTATATTCTCACTCATTTTGTTTTTATTCTTACTTTATTTATTGCTTCTTTTGTATCTTTCTTCTGCCACGTTTTGTGCTTTCTTCTCAATTCTCTTGACCTAATTAAAAAGAAAAAAACACACTACAAAATGATTCACCAAGTCTATTTTTCTTTTTCTTTTCTTTTTTTAACTTTTTTCTTTTAAATAAAAATAAAATATTAAGTACCTAAAAATCTCTAAAGTTTTAGTGTCATTTCAAATTGATATCTACCTTTTAAAACATTTCAAATAAATACACAACCTATTGAAGATGTCATATTCATTAAACCCCAGTTAAACTAACTAATCTTACTTTATCTCCAAAATCAATAGAAGGTCATTAAAATATAGCCTTCACCAACTAACAGTCACCACCACCCCAATAGACCATCACCTCCAAACTCAAAGCAAAACCACCAACTCCACCGTACAACTCAAGCCACCAACATCGAGAAGAAGGTCATGGAGGCTGTTGAAATAGAATGGACTGCTATGATGCGGCCACCACTATCTTCATTGCCCATAAAGAAGAATTGGAAGCTTTAAGAGCCGAGAATTGGCGAATGAGGAAATCACATGAGAAGAAACAAGATCCTTGAAATTCTTAACCTTCTTCTTTGTTAAGGGATTGCCCTCCTGATGTAATTTCAATTTGGGTCTATTTTCGATTCAATTCATACTCGTTTGATCATTAGGTTCCATATTATATAATTTATGTTAGAAATTTAGATTTTGAGGCAACTAATATTAATATTGTCCATGATATATCCAGTTGGTGGGGTTTCAATATAATCTATGTTTGAAAAATTAACTGGAACTTAAAGGATATGACATTTTTAATAGGTTTGGTACTTGTTTGAAATGTTTAAACTGAGACCAATTTGGAATAACATTAAAAGGTTAAGGAGTTTTAGGTACTTAACCCAAAAATAAAAAAGCAAACCTAAGTTTTAGCAATTTTGATAAAGAATAATACTTTTATTCTCTCGTCAAGGAAGTGCTCATTTTTCCACTTACAAATTATGTATTATTAGCGTAAAAGTTAGTATTGTCGATTAACTTTTATTTTTATTGAATTTATGTATGAAACAAATCAAATGTGCGAGTACATAGTAATATATTTATGATGAACCGTCCATTCATTTGGTACATTTGGATGACTAAATGATCTCCAATTCGAATAATTTTTCTTGTAAGGATGATCTTCCAATGAGGATTAAGAGAATGAACTGTTTCGATCATATGAAATTTTTATTGTGAAGCAACATCATTCACAAGTGTAGAACACGTACATTGTCGTCATGAGGAAAGCAAGTATTATCGTTTCAACTAATCCTTTATTAAAATGGATCTACTTTCTTCCTTGATGTTATTAAACACAAACCACTCAAATACACTTATATGCGCAGAAATTTTGTTTTATTTGTTAATTGGTTGCACGTAGAAGTGTAATTGAGTGGTCTATGTTTAATAACTTTAACATGATCATAAGCAACATCAGACGTTAATGTTGTGAATGAATTCCACGTCACGAGATAAGGGACCATGAATACGCTTATAAGTAAATCGGACTATTTCTCAAATTACCAATTGGTCTTATGGTGGAACCTCAACTTTTTCCAATTTATATAAAACCTAGTGTTAATGCACACAATTTATTCAAATGAATGGTTAAACCAACTATTTTTTCTAAGTTGAAAACTAGAAATTCATTTTCTCATCCAATACAAGAACGCGGAGATAAATCTAATTTATTGCACATGTTAGAGTTCTAACCTAGTACTCACGCGAAAAAAATAAAGGAATAGTTCAGTTGCGGTCCTTGATCCCTAATTGTTATAGGCTCAAACCTTATGCATTTTAGGTTTTAAATTGAAGTCCCTCTCCACATAAATAACATAATAATAAAAGAGATGTAATAATATCAATAAAGACTCAAACCGTTATTTTACTTTCATTTACACCACCAATTTAATTATTGAAATTTGCTTATGGGTTTCAACAACAACAAAAAATGGTTACAAGTGCATTCTAGATTTTTATTTTTATTTTTTTTATAATATGATTACATTTATATAATAAAATTTGGGTGCATTTTATTATATAAATGTACTCATATTATAAAAAATATATATAAAAAAAATCTAGAATGCACTCATAACCATTTTTTTTTTGTTGAAACCCATAAGCAAATTTCAATAATTAAATTGGTACATTTTATACAAAGAAAGCGGCACGTTTTATATAAATTAAATGGGTACATTTTATGACACACCCCGTCCCGAAGGAGGGCGTGCTGGGCATATAATGAAAACAAAACTGCCCACTCACCTTGTTTTGCGCCCCTCCAGGTTCGAGTTAGAGCAGAGCTTTGGTGGCCACGAGGAATCCAACGGTATTCTGACAGAATTCACAATGGTAATTAAAAGCTTCCGAACTGTGCAAATGGTTACGTCACTCTCACGTGACGGCCAGCACGCCCTCCTTCGGGACGGGGTGTGTCATAAATGACACACCCCGACCCGAAAATCAGGGCGTGCTGGCCATCACGCCCTGATTTCCAGGTCGGGGTGTGTCATTTTATATATAATTAAAAAAAAACAAGAGGTACATTTTATATAAAAAAACAATGGGTACATTTTAGATTAAAAAAAAACAAATAGATTGTACATTAAAAAATGGGTACATTTTACATGAAAGGAATGGTACTTACAAAACAAAAAAAATTGGTACATCTTGCATTTAACAAAGTGGTACATTTTTAAATAAAAATGGATACATTAGAAATAAATTATGGGTACAAATAAAAGGTTAAAAAATTATGAATACAAATACAAGTTTAAAAATATGGGCACAAAAAGAAATTAATATATGGGAACAAATTAAAACTGAAAAGAAAATTGGTACAATTTAAAAAAAGGGTTGCAAATTAAAAATGGGTACAAACTAAAAATAGAAATATATGATACAAACTTTAGCCATAACTATAAATATATCAAATGTAACGTTTCTAATACTAAATGAAGAAATACAATTTAATTGAAAAGAAAAAAAATTAATTATCTTGACATGAAAATATTTTATAATTGAAATAATTAATAACCATATTAAAACGTAAAGACCTTGATTAAAAGTTAAAAATAAATAAAATAGAAAAAATAAGAATAGAAACCTAATTTCTCCAAGAATAAAACAAGGGGTAAAGATGCAGTAAAATTTAAAACCTAAACCCTTAAACCATATTTATATTGTGTCATGTGACCGAATTATTCATCGACGCTGACAATCTAACACTATGGGGCGTGAACATGTGGTGCAAAATTAAACTCAGTGCATCATGGAAAATGGTCCTACGTAGCAAACAAAAGTTTAACGCACGTGATCAAATACGTGTTCACATTTGATAGATAGGCATTACCGCATTAGGCACGCACGCAATATATTTTCAGGTAAAAAGGAAAAAAATAAGACAAATGCATGTTTGTGCTGGTTGAAATTATTAGGTTATAAAAGGTGTTCACATGCACTTTGAATCTTCTGCTTTTTTTAAGGTATAAAATCTTTGAATCTTTTACGAAAAAGGCGAAACTGGAAAGCAAAAACATGATCTTATTAGTTATTTAATCTTGGATTAATCGAACTCTCCCGAGATATCTAGATTTTGATGTTTCCTGTATCATATATTGCTATATCGATGGAGTCGGTTATGTAGGTACTGTCTGTGACGTGAGTAACTGTATGGTTTCCTTAGCAACGTGGTCATTTGTTATCCTAATATTATATGTAATTTTTCTAGTGCTTCTCATTGAGTCCATCTCTTTGTTTCTTCTTTTCTTCGATCTGATCCGTCGGTGTCTACATGATTTGTTAGGTAAAGAAAAAATGTCAGGTTTTTTTCTTAACGTTAGCGTGAATGTTTAGGTTACGTGAGTAAAGAGATAGATAAAATATGAAATATAATCGATACAGTGAGTTGTATTGACAGCTAAAATCTTTAATATTACTGCTAAAACTAATATATAGGACAATTAATATCTGATGTATAGGTTGAAAAGTCTCAACAAAGTTTTAACCAGGCCAGATCCCACATGTGCAATATTCTTATGTACCTACATCAAGAAATATCTTAACTCTTTTATAAGCCTACACTTGATAGAAAAAACAAAGTAAGATAATTGGTTATATCCTTGTAAATAGATGCCACAATAACTTTTCAAGGATACAATTTACACAAAACAAGTAAGAAAATGATTATGCAATTTTTTTCCCCTAAAATTTATTTATCTTTTGCAAGCGGAGAAAAATGAAGGATTGGCTAGATTAGAGTTTTTCTCTTCAATTCATCGTAAATAGAGTTCAAATATCTCCCTAACTCTAGTGTAAAATTAATGCAATAATACCACTAATACATATATATATATATATTAAAACAAAAACAAAAACCTTATTAATTAATATCAGTGTTAATCTCTCGTCTCAACTTTTTTTCAATTCATGTAAAATTTGATGTTAACTGTCACCTACAATTTACTCAAACGAACGGTTGAACCAACTATTTTTTTTAAGTTGAAAACTAGAAAAACTCTCATATTTATTTTCTCATCCAATGTTAGAGTTCTAACCGAGGATTCACGAGGAAGAAAAAAAAGCCAAGGGATAAAGATGCATTAAAACCTAAACCCTTAAAACCATATTTATATTGTGTCATGTAACCTAATTATTCATCGACACTAACAATCTAACACTATGGGGTCTGAACATGTGGTGCAGATAAAGTCGCATATCATGGAAAATGGTACTACGTACCAAACAAAAGTTTAACGCATGTGATCAAATACGTGCGTACATTTGATAACCACGCATGCAACATATTTTCAGGTAAAAAGAAAAAAAAAATGGACAAATGTATGCGTTTGTGTTGGTTGAAATTATTTACGTTATAAAAGATGTTCGCATGCACATTGAATCTTCTTCTTTTTTAAGGTAATAAAATCATTCTTAATTTACAAAAAGGCGAAAAGGTTAATCTTGAACTAATCGAACTCTCTCGAGAGATCTTAAATTTGATGTTTCCTAAATAATATATGCTAAATCTATGGAGGCAATTAGGTATGGTTTCCTAAGCAACGTGGTCTTTTGTTATCCTAAGAAACTTTGAATATATTAATATATAATTTTTCTAGTGCTTTCTATTGAGTCCATCTCTTTGTTTCTTCTTTTCTTCGATCTGATCTGTCGGTGTCTAACGTGATTTTGTTAGGTAAAGGAAATGTCCGGGTTCCATTCTTGAGGTTATCTGAGTGTTAAACATCTAGGTTACGTGAATAGAGAGGTAAATATTGATGCGACAAAATAGCTAGATAATTGGTGATATCCTTGTAAATACCGATGCCACAACAACTCTTTCAGGGATACCCTATATTGAAAACAAGTAAGACAATGATTACACGATTCTTTTCCCTAAAAATCATTTCTCCATCGCAAGCGGAGAAAACTAACGGATTTGACAGAGAGTTAGAGTTTTTTTCTTCAACTTATTACGTCTTGAGTTCAACTATTCCTTATCCTTACTCTAATGTAAAATTAATGCAACAATATATATATGTATGTATATATATTAAAACAAAAAACCTTATTAGTTACTATCAGTGTTTATCTCTCGTCACACTACTGACATATGAGATGATTATCTTATGTAATTACATTCGGAACAACGCTTGATTATTGAAAGTTCAACGTGAAAACCTCCATAAATACAGACGTGCTCATAACAACATTTGTGTTCCATATTTCTTTGTATTAGTTTTTTTTTTCATATACTAACCAACGCATTCCATTGTTATATATTTCAGCTACTCTCTTGTCCGTAAAAGAGAGGGGAGGACAAAGAGAAGTCTTAAGAGAACTTACATTAAACAGGAAGAACTCAGGAATAAACATTTCCTATTCTCCAATTGTACTTGGTCTACGTTACCATAAACATATCTTCTCTATTCAACTTACACTTTTGTCTGCTCCACTCTAGCATGTCCAATGTGTTGGGTACCAGCAACGAGAAGGGTATTTTTGTAATAGCACACTGAACTCGCTACAATCATAACTATCATAGATAGAAGAAATTTTTCCTTGCTCGTAACATAAGTGATGCATCACGTGTTATTATATAAGTGGTGAAAAATTTTATTTTTACGTGATTAATTTTTTAACACAAGAATCTCACCACTGGCATAAACACAAAAATCTCATCATTTGTATTGAGACACATGATGTATCACCGTATGTTCCGAGCACATTATAAAATCTTCCCCTGTATAGAGAAAGAGATGCACGTGTTCTTCATGGTTGGTCTTTGGGTGGTAAAGGATATACTTGGAATTTCCAACATCTTATTATTTGTTTCTTATTTTTGCATTGAAATAATTTCAACCGTTGGATCATTCATTCACGGTGATAGATATACATAGGATAATAAAAATGGTATTTGATTTGGTGATTGTTATTCGTCGTGTTCCCACCTAAAACGGAAACTAGCAGATGAGTGGAAAAGAGTAGGGTCTCAGATCAATGCAAAGATTTCCCTTGCCCCACACGGGGGGTCCCACTACATTATTTGACCTGTCATTTTGTTGCATGTGTCGTCATCTTGCCTTCAAGATTAGGGATGAAGATGTTCTCTGGATTCTCTTTGTGAGGATCTCAGGGATCCTCACATTCTATATGTTCATCGTATATCGTGCGATCAGTTTTTGTTATGTATTGTTTGTGTTTAATTTTAAATAAAAAAAGAATTAAGTACTTAAAACCCTCCAGCCGAGCCGTTTAGTGTCATTCCAAATTGGTCTCAACCTTTTTAAATATTCCACATAAGTACCAAACCTACTAAAAATGTCACATCCGTTAAACCCTAGTTAATTTTTCGAACGTATATTATATTCAAAACTCACAAACTGGTATATCATGGACAATATTAATACAAGTTGCTCTCAAAATCTAAATTTCAAACATAAATTACATAATATGGAATTCAATGATCAAATAGGTAGTGAATTGAATCGAAAATGGACCCAAATTTAAATTACTTCAGGAGGGAAATCTCTTAACAAAGAAGAGAGTTAAGAATTCAGATAGAGTTTCAAGAAGTTTGTTTCTACTCATGTGATTTCCTCATTCACCTATTCTCAGCTCGTAAAGCTTCCAGCTATACTTCTGTGGGTGGTGAAGATGATGGTGGCTGCATCATGGCAGTCCATACCATTTTAGCAACCTCCATGACATTCTTCTCGATGTTTGCGGCTTGAGTTGTAGGTGGAATTGGTGGTTTTGAGTTGGGTTTGGAGATGATGGCCTGATGAAGGTGGTGGTAACTGTTAGTTGGTGGAGGCTATGCTTCCATGACTTTTTATGGAGACAAAGTAAGCCTAGTTAGTCTAATAGATTTTTAACTAGGACTTAACATGTGACATTTTCAATAGGTTGGGTACTTGTTTGGAATGTTTAAAAATGTTGAGACTAATTTGGAATGATATTAAAACGTTGAAGAGTTTTAGGTACTTAATCTTAAAAAAAATTCAAAATGATTTCTGCTGCACGATGTACGATGAAGAGATATGATGTAACGATCCCTAGGATCCTCACAAAGAGGATCCAGATGGGATCCAAATCTCAAGATCAGGGTCATCGTGACAGGAGAGGATTCCAAGTGTCAATTGAACTGGAATATCATATTTTCCTTGTTGTAATTCACATGGATCATTTTTCAAACAAACGGAGGGTATTAGGAGAGAAACTAAACGATAATTGAGATGTTATTATGGCGGTATTACAAGTCAATTACTGTATTATGATACATTTTAATGTTTTGTATGGTAGATTGTGATTGGTAGGAAATGCCGCATCCTGTGTGAAAGTTCTTCTCTAGTTACTTTCTTTCCAGATCTTTTTTTCTTTTATTTGTCACTTAATACTAAAATTTATTGGTATATATATTCATTGTTTGGAAGTGTCAGGTTTTAGGTTTAAATCTCGTGTATGGCAAATTTGAACTGTTTATCTTTGTAGAACACTTTTTATATATCATATTTTGTAATAAAAAAAAAATTTAACAAATCGAAATTATTTCGTCATCTAATAGTAAAATTTTTCAAATAAATATATGAATCCAATTTTTGATGAAACACTGGATTCATATTATTAATGAAATGACTAATTAAACAGTTTTCAACTTGATTAATTGTTTGCATGAATGACCTCAAAGATGAAGGGTAAGTAGGATTTTCTACTCAAAATTTTCGTTGCCAATTCATAAAATTTCATGTTTATGATCATAATTGTTTATATTAAAAATCACTCGATATAAAGATCATCTATGCAAAAAATCAATTAAAACTAACGCTATTTAGTCAGCAAACTATATAAAAAGAGATGAATGAAATTGTTAAAAGCATTACAAATTGTCTACGTATTTGCTACAATAGCTTGATTAAACAAGTTAATTCTTTTTTTTTTTGTAGAGATGTTCTTCACAGAGTGATTCATAATATGAACGTTTCCTCTTATAAATACAAAACTTTGTAATTCAAACACGAATAATTTTGAGTAAGAATTCTTAACTCATTTTTTAGTAGCAAAAAATTGTTCTTAAACTAATCATATAACATTGCAGTGGAGGACAATAAAATAAAGACGGTAGAAGTTTGTAGCGAGCATTGGCCAACAAAGACTGTGCAATGCAACGTAGGCTAAAACTCCCTATTGGTTCTCGATTTATGTTCCTTTTTTGGCGTGGAAGGGAATTTCAGTCATTTTAAGAATGATTAGTCTCGTCACTTAGTATAACGGTTTAATGATATTCTTCACTTGTAAATGAGAGGTCTTAGATTTGATCACTCGCCAAAGACGAATTTAAACCACATTATTGCTAGCCCATTTGTGAAACTCAGCTCACCCCCTCACCTTTACTGTAAATGATATCGTTTGTTCAAATAAAAAAATGAATTAACCTCGTCTTCTCCTTTAAGTACGCTATTTTTACAGGATCACGTGATTGCTCAGTCAAAAAAAAAGAAAAAGAAGAGAGTTATATATCCTTAAATTGCAACGTTAATTTGATAAACTTACAAAATCAAAACTAACACAATTTAAACTAAAAAAATTCAAGAAGATTTTGAAATAAACCACAAACTAAGCTTTCTTTTGAATGATGGTAACATTTGCTACCTTAAGATTGGATTGTTACAGTCAATTAATTAACATTAAGATTGGATGATGGTGACAATTAATTAACATTACAAGTACCTTTCTTAATTAATTAAGCAAGTTGCAATTAAATTACAGAAAAACTTTGTTGCTAAAATTAAATTAAATTGTATCTGTATCAAGTTGGGCGTTATCAAATAAGAGCTCGTCTGGATGTGCTTTTGAAATGACTAAAAACGCTTTTGGTGAAAATATTTTTAGAATCAATCATTAGTAAAGATGCAAGTAAATCCTAGAAAAGCACTTAAAGCGCTTCTTGAAAGAAGCACATAACTGGTGCTTCTTGCAGAAAGCATTTTTAGTGCTTTTGAAACTCAAAAATATTTTCTCTAAAAGTGCTTTCAGTCATTTTAAAAGCACATACAAACGAGCCTTAAATATTTTGCAACATGGGATGTCAAATGATCAATGACTCATAAGTTTTTGTCAACAAGTTTAATTAATGACCACAAAAAAAACAAGTTTTAATTAACACACAAAGTTAGTTTTCCACAAGTGACCTAATATAGATTTACGTAGGGTGGCTTTTGCAGCACCTTTCTCTCCATTGTCGGATTTAATTATACTGTATAGATGCGGTATTTGCACAAGTGAAACGATTTCTTCACAACGCTTTTTTATTTTTGCACGTCCTTATTTATTTTTGTCTTTGATTATCTTTTTATTGGTTTTTCTTTCTTTCAATTAGACGGATTAGATTTTAAAACCCGTTTAGTGATATTATTAACGGATAAGATACTAATATAGGTGGTTTGCTAAGCGCTCGATTTTTAATTTACAGTTGTTCTTGTTGTTTCACCCAGAGATAAATGGATGTGGATGTATGTGGAAGAATAAGGATTGAAGCATGGTGAATGACGAGTAAAGGGAAGGGGGAGGAAGAAGTGAAAGAGAATGTAAGAAACAAAAACTAGAAAGAAAGGAAAAAAATCCTATTAAAAAGTCTTTTTGTTAGTATTCCGACGAAGAAGTCCTTAATTCTTTTGATTGAGATTTACATTGAAAATAATCATGTTTGTTAATTTATTTATTTCTATGGAGTTTCTAATAAAAAATTTAAAATAAAATTATTACCAAACAAAAAGTTTAATTTCTAATTGCATTTTAAAGCTTCAAGTAACATATTGCATGTACATTAGACTTGATTAGTGGTCTCACCGTCCTCACCAAAAACCAATTGTCCTCCGTTTTTTCAGTCACCAATAGCCTTTGAGTCGAATAGGAGCAAAGTTTAACTCGTTATCTTTTATCACGATGCGTCACTATATATTAACTACTCAGGCCTTTTATGCAAAGCGATCTTTATTTTTTTCCAAAAAATAGGGATTATGTGTGGGGTCCATTCCACGTTGAATTTCAACGATCCGAACCTTCTATTTTGTAAGTCTCGATTAATAGATTATCCTTGCAAAAATTCAATTCAATCCGAAACCATTTGCCTATTTAATTATCAAGATAAAATTTCATTGTTTTTTATATAACAAAGTATTCGATAATTTTTTTGAACCCAATTAGATTTCTTAAATATTTCCGATTTGATTAATATTTTGCAAGGATGATCTATGAGGTGCAACTTGAAAAATAAACGGTTCAGATCGTTAAAGTTCGATGTGGTGTGAATTCCACAACTAAACCCCATTTTTATAAAAAAAAATGGGAAACCTTTCCCTTAAAGACTTCCATTAACTACTGACATATGTCAAGGGAACATTTTTTATTTTTGTTTTTAAAATGGAAATGAGAGAGGTAGAAAGAGAAAACGTAGAAGTGGGGAGAGAGATTTTTCCTTTTATTTTTTTTTATTTTTAAATTAGAGATACATTAGGATCATATATGGATGAGGCTTTAAAAAAAAGGAAAATATAGTTTGTGCGAAGTAACTTCCTACCCATGATTTTATTTTGTGATAGAAGACTAAATTGTGTTTTCATCCTCTTTTAGTTGACAAAGAAGGTTTTATTAGATAACAAACGCAATAATTTTCTTTTTAGTGAACGATATTATCCATAATAAGGGAGAGGGGTGGACTTAGCCTCATAATGGGCTAACAATAATGTAGTTTAAATTCACATTTGACGAGAATCGAATTTAAGACCTATTATTTACGAGTAAAGATGAATACTATTATACCGTAATAATAAATGACAAAACTTTAACGAAATTATGTTTCTTAATGATATAAAATTACTCCAACTACCCCTCAATCTAAGAATTAATATTTCTCTTTCATAATATTAGACTAGATAATAAAAATGCATGGTATCACATTCATTGACATTTAAAAGACGTCAAGAATTGCCAATGCATTTAAGCTATTAATAATAATATGCACGCGAAAAGACGTAAGCGTACAAACATGTATAGGCCCCACTCTACATAGTGTCCAGTGCGGTTTTGAGTGCTTAGACGGTGGTTTTGAATGCTTAGACGGTTAGAAAAGATTAAATTGTAGCAATAGTCATTCAATTAAAAATTTATTACAATTAGTTCATTTATTCATCAAAATATGTAGTTATGATATTTTTCTTCTACTTCGTCGGAATTTTGTCAAAATGAGTTATGTTGGAATGACCATTGCTACAATTGGGTTAAAGTTGAGACACTATTTCTCCAATTGAGTTAAAGTTGAGGAACCATTTCTTCAGTTGGATTAAAGTTGAAGGATCATTGGTAATGAATTATTAGTTGAGAGACTCTAGCGGTACGTTTTGATGAGTTGAGAGACTAATGGTAATGAATTTTTAGTTGAATGACCATTACTCAAATTGAGTTAAAATTAAAGAACCATTGCTACAATTTACTGGTTAGAAAATGAAAAAACAATGTAAACAATCAACAATATCAACATAATACATAACTTTGACTCTAATTAGACATGTAACACAATAATCGGATGCAATGTTCATAGAACAAAAGCACACATGGTAAAAAGCTACATATTTACCATTTACCATTTAGACGAAGTCGGCAGCGGCAATGGGTAGTTGTTGGTTATTAGACTCGTAGACGGGTGTTCCCACGTATGAGACACCGGAACGATACTAGAGAGAGAAAAAATCTCTTGGCAGCATCAAAGTGACCGGCCACCGAGGTAACCGGTTGTTAAAAAAATTAAAAAAATGTTAAAATATATATCCCATCCGCTTAAAATGGGTCTGAAATGTTCCCTCACCCGTCCTATCAACTCTCTCTCTCTCTCTCTCTCTGAGCTCATGATATTCTCCGACTCTGTGCCTCTCTAGCTTATGGGTATGGAATCACAACACACACAGCTCAAACGACGCCGTTGAGATTTCCACTCTCAACCCCCCAATCGCCGCCGACTAACGCAAATTACTAGCCCGCTGGCTTAGGAAACGACGGCGTTTCCAGCTTCCTGTTTTACTTTCTCCGGCAATCGCCGACGCACCGTCCACTCTTTCTGTATTTCACGTTTGAGCTCCGATCACGTGCTTCCCGGTCTATGTTCGTGGTGTCTGATTCGGTCGATCTCCGCAGTCCGATTAGAGCCGGTGATCGACGGTCAGCTGAGTGGGGAGAGCTGAAAGTGTAGAGCCGGAGCTAAATTTGATATAGAAAAAAGCAGCTATGTTGGATCTTAATCTGAACGTCGTCGTTTCGGGGCCAAACGACGTCGAGTCGTGCGGCACCCAAATGGACGAGTCGGGGACGTCAAACTCGTCCGTTGTCAATGCCGACGCTTCCAGCACCAACGACGACTCGTGCTCCACACGCGCCGCCAGAAACGACGCCGTCACAACCTTCAACTTCGGTATTCTCAAGGTCCGAGGCGAAGACGAAGAAGAAGAAGATGACGTTGTCGTTACCAAGGAGCTGTTTCCGGTCACCGGAGGCTTGAACAATTGGCCGGGGCAGGCTCACGGGCATGGGCAGTCCTCTTCATCGTCGCTTTTGGTGAGGAAGAATCTGATGGAATTTGGGTTCGATCTTGGCGGCTCCGGGGAGGTCAGGTTGGTTCAACAGAAGCAACAACCACAACCAGCTGCGCCGCCGCCGCAGCAGCAGGCGAAGAAGAGCAGGAGAGGGCCGAGGTCGCGGAGCTCTCAGTACAGAGGAGTCACCTTCTACAGAAGAACTGGTAGATGGGAATCGCACATTTGGTTAGTCCAGTTTTGATTTACTTAATTTGGGTTTACTTAGTTTAATTTAATTTTTGATGGGTTGGTTTCTTTTGAGTTGATTTCTTCACTTTGAATGCAATTATGCAAATGAATTTTTCCAAATTTGGTATTAATCCGATGTGTTAATTTGTTTTATTTTTTTATTGGGTGCAGGGACTGTGGGAAACAAGTGTATTTGGGTATGGATTTTTGACCTTGTCTATTTGATTGGCTTGGATTAGTGTTACTAATCCAATTATTTGTCATGATTTTCTGTTTGAAATTTTTTGATGAAAATTAAGTGTTGGATTTTGACATATAGGTGGGTTTGACACTGCTCATGCTGCGGCTAGGTAAAAAGCCTTACTAATTTGTTTTGCTTGGATTTTCTTACTGTTTGGGAATTTAAATAATTTGATTATTGTGGGAACTGTTTGTATTATTGTTCTTAAATTGGGTTTTCCGAATTTAGAGCCTACGACCGAGCTGCGATTAAGTTCAGGGGAGTTGATGCTGATATCAATTACAACCTAAGTGATTATGAGGATGATATGAAACAGGTTGGATGATGAATATGTTTCTTTGTTAAATTTTGATTAATTTCGAATGGGGAGTGGGATCCGGTTTTAATCTTTTTTTCTTAACCAATGAGCAGATGAAGAATTTGACCAAGGAAGAATTCGTGCACATACTACGTCGGCAGAGCACTGGCTTCTCGAGAGGCAGCTCCAGATATAGAGGCGTTACGCTGCACAAATGTGGTCGATGGGAAGCTCGAATGGGACAGTTCCTCGGAAAAAAGTGAGGAATCATTTTTATGGAGTTTTCAATTTTGTACTGAATAGTTTGGGTCTAGACCTTATAAGCATAGTGGCTTGGTTTGAACTTTGAGCTGAGAATTGGTTTCGAATTAATTCTCAATCAGTTGTCAGTCTTCTCTTTTCGTTGTCTGGAAAAAAAGTACAAGTGCGTATTTCAAAAGAAAAAATAAATAAACATTGTGGGGACGGTGGTTTCATCATGGAGGTTACAATGCTTCATGCAGGTATATATATCTTGGGCTATTCGACAGTGAAGTAGAAGCTGCAAGGTCCTAATGTCATGAATTACGCTCTACCTGATTGAATTTATTACCCTGAATTCTCAACCTCATTAAGGTTCCATCCAACACATCTCTCCCTTTTGATTTTTTCTGGAAATTAGGGCTTATGACAAGGCAGCGATCAAATGTAATGGAAGGGAAGCGATCACCAACTTTGAGCCAAGCACATATGAAGGGGAGATGATGTCTGAGGCCGGTAATGAAGGTATAGTTTTACAAGTAATTTTGCAGTAGTTGATTTATTGTCGTCAGAGAAAAGTTCAAGAAATTTGTCTTCGTGGGATTGTACTTGATTTTTTTGTTCCTACAAAGCAGATGGCAATCATAATCTTGATCTAAATTTGGGGATATCTCCCCCCTCATTTGGCACTGGTCAAAAGGAAGGCGAAGGGCGTCTTCAGTTCCACTCCAACCCTTTTGATGTGCACAATGGAAAAAGGGTAAGATATAATTAGTTTGATACATATCAGTTCCCTAAAAAAAAGATAGTTTCATCTTGAGAAGCCCCTAGTTCATAAAGTTCTTGAAGGGGCGGCCCTCTTGAAGGTGCTCCTAGTATTTTGTCTGGAAAGTTTTAAGGTTTTAGACAGTAAAATATCCTGTTGCCAATCTTAAATGTTTCTGAAATTCACCCGAATGAACTCGGAAAGTGAAAGAGGAGTTGCGATAGAGTTCATCTGTTTTCTTTCTACTAGCTGTCAAAATAAAATTAACGTGTATCAGTTTTTGGCTCTCCCTTTCTAGACATGCTTGGTAATGCTGCAGCATTTCACCCATATCTTGGTGCAAAAACTAAACATTCTCTTCTGACTTTGCAGATGGAGCACAATGTGAATGTAACGATGAGTGATCCACCTTTTAGAGGGCTAGTAATGACATCAGATCACCCACCACCATTGTGGAACGGTGTATACCCTAGTTACTTTCCCAATCAGGTGAGTTTAAATGCGTTGTCTATAATGACACAACTCAAGTCCGATTCTATTAGCTTTATGACTTTGTTTTAATCCTTGGACCCTATGGGTACCCTTTTTTAAATAACCATCGTAGCTCAACCTGTACAATGTCATATTGATAGGTGAACCTGAAGTTACCAGAGAACACAACTTTGTAGCTAAATTTAACTATGCTTTTGTGCAAACATAGTATATAGTAGGTTTGGATGGTTTGTGTTCTATGTTCTATAAGAGATGGTAAATAGTAACATGGCTACAGCGGTCCTGTTGTAAATGTTCGTAGTTTCTTGGTTTATACAATATCAAAAACTTGGAATACTTTAAATGCTGAACTGTCTTAACTGACGCTTCTGAAATAAGAATTAAAACTCTTGTTTCGTGCAAAGAATGGTTTTTCCGGTTTAGCTCTTGTTTATGTGAGGCATGAGAGGAAGTTGCATTTCATAATTGTATGAGATATTATAGTAAATTGGGGAACCAGGATGAAGATATTATTTTTATTACATGACATGAGGAATTTTTAACGAAATTTGCTCTTGAATCATTTATTTGTCAGGAAAGAGCAACAGATAAGAGACTTGCATTAGGATCTCAAGGACCCCCCAACTGGGCTTGGCAAATGCATGGCCAGGTTACCCCAATGCCACTGTTCTCAACTGCAGCATCATCAGGATTCTCATTTTCAGCTAACGCTCCAGCCGCTGCTGTTCACCCCTTACAACCCCCGAACCCAACAGCCCTCAATCTCTGTTTTGCTTCGCCAGCCACGGCTGCCACCCACACATCTCAACAATAACATCACCAAGCAAAAGCCGCGGCAGCCTAAGTTCCCTTCAAATTCAGAGACCAACCATAACAACGGGTGGCCTTCAGATTCTTTGTATGATCCAAATAGAGATTCATACATACACTGCAACTCGATTTCTGACTCTTTTTCCTGTCTTTACCACACTCAGTTGGATATATCGGTTCTATTCCATTCCGTTGATTTGTATTTGTTCCCAGAAATATTTATAACTAACTTGAGCTCTCATGTAAAGTATCAAGTGGTTATCGTTCAGAAAGAGATTCTTAATAGTGAACTCTTTTAAGATTGTTGTAGTCCAAGGTTTGTATTTTTAACGTAGGACTCAACTTTTCCAGCTTACAGGGATTTTTGCTAAGAACAGTCGTCCACACACTTTAAAGATGCGTGCGCAGTCGAGATACCGTCTGCGTCAAAAGCGTGATGGCGGTCTGTAGAAGTACTGCTTATGCGTTGGACATTCTTAGTGATAGTTCTGTACATAATGCTTGATAGTGGTAAGAGGAACCAAATCGAGGGGGGGGAATTATTTCCCGTTGCTTTGGAGTGAAGCAAAGCTTGTAACAAAGTTGACATGAAACTTCAGTGCATCTTTCTGTCGGAAGGATCGTCTCCTTTGCATATGCTTCTTCGTGAACTCTTTACAATTTACAATAATCCTTCGTAACAAATGTACATCTGGAGATGCTCTAATATAGTCACGTCTCCTCATCAGATTGCTTTAGCATATGTTAATATATGTTGACATGTATACAACTTGGTTTGGTTGACAACAACAAGCTCAAGTGTTCGACGAAAAAGAGAGTAAACTAAATTTCTTTTGTGTGCTTGGCGCATTTTTTTTTTTTTTTTTTTTTTTTGTTTAATATGTCTAGACAAAAAAAAAAGAAGTTAAGTGGACATGCGAGTCACATGAGAAGACAGAAAATTGGCCATCAAAGCACATGTCGAATGATGTTGCTGCTGCAGCGCACAGGTGTCTGTCTATCTTTCAACGAAAATAGTGTTTTGTAAAAGACAACACACTTTTTTGCAGAAAATGAAAAGACAACACTGCCCACCCCCATATAGGCATATACTACGTAGTTTGGACAAAAGCAAAAATGAGCACATTGTTGTTGTATTATATGCTCATCATTGTGTACTTTGCGTTGGAAGCCCTGCCTCCCTCCACTTGTACAAGATAAGCATCCCATCTTCCTCTCCCTCACAACCACCAAAATAGCATCCCAAAACTCATTATCATTTGCATTTTAGTATTAAAACTTGGACAATAAAAACACTTTTTGAAAATCAAAAGCGTTTCTTACTATGTTTGACAGGAAATCTAAAAATGCTTCTAAATTGTACCTTTGCTTTCTGGAGAAGCACTTTTAACTGATTTCCACGAAGTACTTGAATCCTTAATAAATGTTGATATTTTTTCAAAAAAAAAAAAGAGCTTATAAACAAAAATACTTCTTATAAAAGCAACTTTAAAATAGACTAGTTAGTCTTAATTAGTTACCGCAACGTGCTTACTGCTCCCACAACAGCTAAGATCGAATTTTTGTATCCATAAATTAGATTAGAATATCGCTTTTCAAACCCTTCCTTTCTTTCTCACATCAACGTTTGCGCCAAAGGGGAGGGCCCAATTGGGTTCTTACGCCTAAGTAAATTTGGTCGATTTGAAATGTTGGGTTAATTGACAAGTGACTTTTTAACTCATTTGAATAAGAGCATTTATTTTTACATCCGAAATTCGGTGCTGTGTTCAAATTTCTCTTCCCCAACGTAGATATCTTATTGTTTGTTAGGAAAAAAAGAAAAAAGAAATGTTGGGTACTCTTAGACAAACATTAAATACGTGGCATTGAGTAGGACAACCCAAATGGTGGAAGACCGTCGATGCTATAGTGGGGCTTGGTGGGTGAGATTTCACTTTCCAAAAACGAAGAGCATACGTGCTGAGATGAGATCGTAGAGGTACTGTTGAGGAATAGTTAAACTACATGTCGTCTTTATCAAATTGTCCAAAAGGATTTGATTTTGTGGCCCGCCTTGCACTTTGCTAAGTATGCTCCCAAGATACCAAGATACACGTCTGCCGACACAATTTCCAACAGTTTTGTTCCTGCCACTACTGTCAGTATTTTTGTATACTTTTGCCAAAGAAGAGTTTGATATTTAATTATTGCCGACATACTGTATAAAGAATAGAGAAACACCGAGGACTCTCCATAGACTTGCCGTCACCTTATACTTTTGACGCAATTTTCATGCTAACATTATAAATTATTGTAACAAAAATTTGAGGTGATGAAAATTCTGCAGAAAGTTTTACATAAAGAATCTCCATGGCATTTCTCTAAGGAATATAATAAGAACAATAGAATTGTTATTGACACTCCAAAAATCTCATTTTGCACTCTAAACTTTCTATAATTAGAAAGAAAAATACATTTGTAAGGACCGTAAAATGAGATTTTTAAAATGCTAATAACAATTCCCTAAAAACAATTTAGTCTCTATAATTCTCTCTTGTTTCAATTCTGACAATTTGATACCTGTAATTTTCTAATTGTTACTAGTTAAAAGAACCAACAGATTTAACCACAAGTGATCTAGTGATAAGGGTGCGAATTCCTCGACTTCTAAAAATACCAAAAATAGGGAGGTCCTAGGTTCAAGGCTCCATGGTGATGAGTCTCCTTGATTGTGGCCACAGAGGTTGAAATATTTCTTTGAGTCTTCCCGGCCTCCAAAAAAGATGGATAACCGTGGTTTACCTCCAGTTGTCCCCCTTTAAAAAAGAAAAAGAAGAAAAAAGAAAAAACACCAATTAGATTTAATCCCCCTATTTTTTTCAACTCCCCTAGCCTTCCGTTGATAAAACAAAATAACAATCGAAAGAACCAAGGCAGAAATAAATAACTTTAACCCTCGTAGTTCCAAACATAGCATGTTTAACATCCTAAATCAGCGTTTAAAAGTACAGCCAAAGGCATTTACTAACTGGTTGGTTGGGCAATACTCAATAACCTGTCAATAAGCTTGTCCACATCTGACCACATCGAACGCTGAACGGCCACAAAGTGACTGATGAGGCCGTCGGACGCAAGAGTCCCGTGTAAAAATGAGCCACAAAGTAGGCAAGGCTCGAAGAGAAGTTTATGGAAAACCTCCGATTCCGACCAGTAGTTGTACCACAACCTCGAATCAGCCCAAAAGCTACAGCACAAGCGGATCGAAGATAGTACAGCTGATTCTAATGATAAAAAGTACAAACACATGTAGCTTCCTTTCTATCACATGTACGGGAAAATATGTCCGTATCCCGGCAACAAACTGCTGCATCAAAACCCACATCATGAACTAGAGAAAGAAAAGGCAGCTCTACTTGCATGCAACTCAATCAACAAAATATAACTACAAAGCTTTCTATTTTGTTCAGAAAACCACCAACCAGAATAAGTTTATATACTGAATTTCGTTGGTAACCTTAGTTACAGCACACATCCCAAACTCGGAATATAATCGGACGAAACGAGTTACTTTTTAATTCCAATCACTCATAATTTCTGGTCTCAACTTTGCAACACACGATACAAACGGAGAAGCAAAAGGAGAAAGAACCAAAAAACAGGTGTAATTTATTTATATCCGTTTTATCATGTTAAACAGTTAACGCGGTATTAAACTCCCAAAAAGGGTCAGATTTCATCCATTTAGTTGTGAGAGCAACAATCAAATATCAGTACAGCAGGGAGTTGAATACTCATCATCGGGATGATCAGCCGATCGGAATTTGACCATATACAGCAACCCACAATACAATCTTAGCATCAAGCATTTATTGCCCCACCTGCAAATGCATAGAGAGTAGAATCCAAACTCAACACAAGATATTGAACATGTAAGTAATCCACACCAATTTATGACGCAACACTTCTACAAACAGAAACAAAGGCTTGCAGGCCACAGATGCTTTGTTCAATGTACGACACATTCTCACCGCAAGAAAGAAGAAAGCAAGCATCTCTGGTTGCAATTGAAAACAAAGTGCAAAAGGGAACCACTGAAAGACAATAACAATGTGTGCAGCAATTACCATTTTTAAAGTACACAGGGCCCTCTCTAGAATTATAGATTACTTTTCAAGGAAAAAAAAATAGATGGACACGACCGACCACATAACCCCGCCAGCCCATGGTAACCAACTAGTACAATTAACTCTGTTTAGATACCAAAAAGAAAAACCGAATTATTTAATTCTTACCTGCAGGATTACAGACCCCAAAAGTACGGGAATTTGACCCTACATTACGCTGCGGAGAGCAAGACCAGTTATGAGTCAGTCCCATCCTTGAGCACAAGGTCACAACACCACACAGCCCTCGGTTCCTCCACTTGAACATTCCCTAAGCCATGGAAAGCTATTATTTTGCATTATTACATCCCAAATGTTCTGTTATACAGATCGCCTGAACTGGGCATCCGAAACTTTGATTCTTCATAACCAGAATAAAACTTGTTGAATCCTAATCTCTCATTTCTCAGGAGCTCTGCCATACTTACATTGCTTCCACCCTGGACCTCATTCCACCCATCCCAGTGGCCATTTGACATGACTCGGTTTCTGGACTGTTGGAGGGACATTTGAGAAAAAGGAGAAAGATTGCTAGCCTGGGACTGCTCCAAAAGCCTTGAGGAGATCCCATATGAATCATTGACGTGAGAAAAACCATCCCCAAAATCAGGATATCTAAGGTTTTGTTGTGGGGCGAGTGATCTTTGCATCAATAGTTGAAGCCTTGCATCGTTTTCATACCCACTCAACTGCGAAGGAAAATTTGATCTCATTTCTAGGCCTGGGTTGTTAAGCCCACCTTGCAGCCTCCCCTTACCAACTGCCAATATAGCAGGATCCATAAACTCAACATCTGCAGAGCTCCCAATATTTCCATTTGCCTGAGGTTGATATGCATTTCTCAACAAAGATGAAGTACCATACATATGATTCCCTGAGAAGTAGATAATGAAATCAACACTTAAACTGTTAAACATGTACAAGGAAATGCATTAGTAAGACTAAAACTAAAATGTATTTGTTAACCAACCAGACAGAGTGTCAAAAGCCTGATCCACTCTCTCATGAGAAGTAAAGCCCGGAGGTGGCACCCTGCTTGGCACAGAGAATCCAGGAGGAGCAGAAATTTGAGCCCTTGAAACTGCTGAAAGATACAAATAGGGTCAGAAACCAAACTAAGCATTAGAATGACCTCGGGGGCAGCACAAAAGAACAAAGTAAAATGCAATCACAATAACAACAATCAGCAGAGACAACTAAGGTTAAACCCAATTTCAAGTATTAGCAGAATAAAAAAAAAAACGAATTTGCACAAAAAAACCATAACTGTCAATCAACACCACTGACATATTAGAGCATGTATAATGTGTTGGGCAAGAGCTGGAGTCTAGAACCAAAATCTAGCCCCTCAAAATGATGATATAACCTACCAATATATTTTTGGTTCTAGAATTGAAGGGCTAGAGACTAGGATTCAAAATGTTAAGTGGGTTCCACGCTGCCCAAGGCTTGGACTTGGGCAAGTTTGGCTTCACAAGGTGCTTAGGCTTCAATTTGACTAGGCAACTTGGGCTAGAAGTTATTTTTTTCAATTTTGGGCAAGATTATCAATTTGCCTAGGCCGTGAGACTCCCATTAGATATGCTCTTAGACAATGCAAAGGTCTGAATATGGACTTTAAAAGAATTTCAATTGCTAAATAGTCGAGGATCTACTTTCTCACACCACTATTGAAGATGGAAACAATAGACCACACAATAAGTACAAAAGATAAACCAAAAAAGAAACACTCTCAGACATTAGCAAAAAGGACTCGGCCAGTGTTAGAAGGCGGGATAAGAATATATCAATGAGTGACATGGGAGAGCAGATGATGAAAGGGATCAATAACAATAATCTTGAGTTCATACAAAATGCAAGCCCACTGAACATCAAGAAAGAACATCACCATAAGATATGATGACCCAACAAAATCTTTAACATTATACGAGGCACAAAAAGAAACACATGACAAACCAAATGGAAGGCAGCAAATAACGTGATGCTCAATAAATATGAACTAGAAGAGAGTTTTCCATAAATCCAGACAATACTCACCAGAAAGCTTGTTAGAAGAGAATGCTAAATGATTGCTGGCATGACTTTCAGATTCTTCAAAAATACTAGATGGGAAACCATTACCAATTCCTAGATTATCCAAATATAAATCTCTATTTTCAGAAAAGCCCTGATGGAATGACTGGTTATTAGAAAACTGCCCATTGACATTCAGAGACTGTAAATCAAATGCTTGATTTTTACCATCCTCCTGTCTTGCAAAAGAGAATCTGGACTGATTATTATTTTGTACTTTCCAAGGACTTGACATTTTGAGCGCTCCAGACTGTTTATCAGTTTCAACCAACAATTTGGAGAAATGCTGTGGTGATGTTAGTGAGTCATCCCACGTGTCAAAGTCCATCGATAATATATTTGAGATTATGCTACTCTCTCCCTTGTCAGCAGCAGTACTGAAATCAGGATTTGCTGCATCATCCAGGAATCTTCCAGTGTGCTTCCCTGGGACTTCATTTGGAAGAGGATAGGGATGCTCCAATGGCCTCCCTGAACCAGAAGATCTGGTTACCATGTTTTCAGGGTAACCATTAGATAAAAGTGAACTATCCCTAACTTTGTTATCTACAAATAGACAATCAGCATTGGAATAAACTGCACCATAAGCCTCATTATGCAACAAAGGGGGCCTAGAGTGATTTGGAGCATGTACTGTATTAGGCAAACTAGGCAAACATGTTGACCGACTCACTTCTGGATCCTTGAGTCTTTGATTGTCAAAAGATAGTACATCCTCCTCCACTTCAGAAGATGTACTTGGCACTAGTTGGGGTTGTGACTCTAACATCCAGTTGGATTGTTCCTTTGTAATACACACCCCATTAACTGATGTGACAGCTTTCTCACCAGTTGATGGAGGATCTCTAGACTGCTCAGCACAATATTGTTGGTCCCGAGGCGATTTAATAAAGGAGTTATCTGAAGGTGAACTATTAGATCTGGCTACACTGGAATTTTCAACCTTGGCATTTCTATCAATGCTCATTAAAGGGATATCAGAGCATAAGTTTTGGACCACTTCTTCAGTGGAAACAATGTTTTCATTTTCATGAGAGGAACTGTATGATAGATGGTTGGTAGGATTGCTAATGTTTGGCTGCATGCTACTGCCTCTATCATTTTCCTTGGATACTGATGTCGCATATAACTGGTTGCTAACATTCGCAGAAGCAGAACCTTCATCAGGTGCAGCAGGTACGTCAGACAGATCATTTTGCCAATCCACACCACTATGCTGTTTCACAATCTTCAATGATTCTGGTTTACATTTAGCATGCAAAGTCTGACTTTCTTCATTTAATGCTGACCTCTTTCCTCCATCACTATGCACTGTAGATGACTGAACAGAAGCACCAGTTGCTGCAGAATATGGCAATGTGCTTCTGACTGTATCAGGTTTCTGTTTAGAATGTCCATTTGAACTTATTATATGTGTAGCTGGTGGTTGGCAGTTTGAACCACGTGTTCCCCTGCAATGTGCATTCAGTACATTTAGAATTTTTTATTACAATCATAAAACAATGTGAAGGCCAAAAACAAATAACCAAATACTACCATGAGGCCGCAGCTGGGAGAGCAATAGATCTACCAGAGCTTCCATTTGGAGGAGAACCTCTAATAAGACTTCCAGTATTCTGCCAAGTTAAGAGAGAGGAGGGGAGATCAGAACAAGGAAATATGTCTCAAACTTGCAACTTTTAACCAGCTATTACTGAATCTTAAATATCCAAAAAGCCTAAACTTGGAAACTTGTCGAATTCACTACCCCAGCAACCCATAAAATATATCAACTACATCAAGATACACATGGATTTTCAGGTCAATCAGGATAAAAAAAAAAAAAAAAAGCCAATAGTAATGATGCCAACCAGCTTATTCTTACAATCCATAAGTTTCCAACTTAAATATGACACTTACACTTGATCCATTTTTAATCATTGGTCCTGCGGCAGAAGCAGAACTGGTGTTGCAATAATCATCTAGTGGTGGAGGCAAAACACTCCCCGAACGCCGTTGCATACTGTTTGCTGTACCAGTAATTTGTTGTACCCTACTCCTTCAAACAGTTCAGTTATGCAATTATTAATCATCCAAGGAAAACACCATGTAAAGTTTATTGGAAAACACAGATCAAGAGAAAATATATATATAAATAAAAGTTGAAGGAAATGTTGGACGCTATTAGAGCTATTTAAGGTATAATATATTTCTCACATTCAGTTCCACATATATCTTCAGTGATCATATGATGAATGAACTTTTGAATTTCAATGCAGTGAAAGAAGGGCCTATATCAATATTTATGGGATGGGTTTATATGTGAATGCTCATCATTCGTATAAACACCACGAAAAGCATTAAGCTAAATAAAGGCGTTTATGTACAAAAGAGATCGCAGGTTACTATTCTAGACTTATTGCAGGTGTTATAGCTTCAAAAGAGCATACGCATTGTACCTCACAACTTTTTTTAATGCTTCTTGAGGAAAAGAAAGATTTTTTAAGGCTCATCTCATCGATAACATACTTCTAGCATAAGCTTTGGAAAATTAAGCAGTAATAAATAACTCTTCCCAAAACCTCCTGATAGATTATACAATCAACAAGGGCAGAAATTAACAAAAAAGATTGGCCAGGGTAGAGAACTAAATACCTAGTGTATGCAGAAATTATTTCATCTTTAGTGAAACTATCCTCCTGAGACCCAACCTCATGCAGATACAAACAATCAGGATTGGTGCAAGGCTGGAAATAACAAAAAGTCAATCCTCAACTAGATTCTTTCAAATTCAACCGAGCTACATGACACAAAATTCCATAAGACAGATAGACCAAGTAATGATTCATACCACATTCCTCAGCCATGCATGACAATATTTTGTGGTTCCAAAGCAAGCCCTGGAAAAAACATATAAGGATTAATATAATGCCAACTTGTTGAGAGAACAAATTTAAATTACTATAAGCATGCATGTACCTCAAAGATCTACCATCCAAGAGGAACCCATGTACATTTTGAATACAACGAACCGCTTCCTCCTCTTTTGAGTATGTAATATATCTGCGCATAAAGAAACATTGAGAAAAGACACTAAGCACACAGGCTATCAGAAGAGTGCAAAAACTCAATGCTAAATTGGAGATAGGAGATCAAAAATCAGACATTACATCAGTAACACCAAAAGACACTTGCTGAATGTACTTTACATCAGGGGGGAACTAACACTGACTGTAAACAAGCATGTTAACATAGCGTTAAATTCAATTTAAACAAAAAAATATTTTCGATACTAGGAATCAATCAGATTGTATTCACTCATTTAGTTTTAGGTAACAGTTAAATGTAAAACTGGAGACCAAAATACTAAAAAATTGCAAAAAAAAAAAGACCATTTTGTTTTCTATTAAAGGGAAAATGGTAAGTTTGGTTTTCGAAACGCCAAAAAAATTGTTTTAAGTTATTAACTGAAACTAAAACATAAAGCACTATTGATTAGACTAAATTTCTTAAGTAACAAGTACATCATTAAAAAACAAACTTCTGAGCTAATTACAGAAATAGTGGGATGAGCTGTATAAACAAACTCTATAAGACGTGTCAATGGACGAAAATAAACAAAACATCATTTATGCAACAAAAGTACTTTAGTGCCAGACATGATTAAAATAGGTTTACTTACACACTACATGTATTGTTTGGAAATTGCTGAATGACACCAGCTGCTGTTCGAGACATAGAAACTTTTTGAACCTTCCCATACTGACCAAAATATTCTCTGCGCTGCAGAAGCTGCATAACAGATGCTTAAAAAATAGTGAGTCTTTACAAGCCAAAACAAAGAAATGAGCTAGCAGCGCACTAACATGTCCAACAGAGAGAGAGAGAGGGAAAATTACATCTTCATCTGCCAGATTAAGAGGCAACCCAACTATGTAAACGAGGTTCCGTTGAATCACTCGCACACTAGTGAGCTGCTTCCGCCCTTCAGTAGATTTGACTTTTGCCTTCTGAGACTTCATCTTTTTCTCGGTGTTGATTTCTAAAACCAGCCTGTGGGCAAAGATTGATTGAGAAAGGTACAAGCAATAGAAAAACAGATGTTTCTTATCACAATAAAGTTGGAAGCAATTATCTATCTAATGAAATAAAAGATGGTTCATGGATTAACAACCTCTCACACTTTCCAGCTGTTCCTACAATCTTTTCCTTGTCATAAGGAGTGCGGCATGCAGGACACCGCCCATCTGTCTCATCCTTCTCAGCCATGTCCATTATGTGGTGCCAACACCAAACACATATCTGTGATCAAGTACAATGTTTCTACATTATGCAATCACGAGAATACCATACGTGCAAAACTTACACCTCTCAAAGTACACAAAAAGAAACATAGATTCACAATTAACAATTTCAAACACGCATTTACAATTCAGAATCCACAGAAACAAAGCGCAGAGGGAGGAAGGAATCATCCAAAATATCAATGGCACACATTTGGAATAGGTTCAGGGCTTCAGAATAAATAAATAAATAAATAAAAACACACTGACCCAGATACAATCATACAAGTAAGGGGAAAGCGACCCTCAAACAGCCAAATCTGTCCAACTTTGAAAGGAAATGAGGAGGGATGGCAAAAAGCAAAGTTTGATACTTTAATGCTGTCCTCAATCCAACTACTCAAGAAGGTTACATAAGGTGAATTATATTTTTGTTCTTCATCCCTTTCCATCAAATTTCATCCCTTTATCTTCCCTAAGGTTCTAGCCTGTACATCCATCCCAACAAACAAATTGTGAAAGATTAACTTGATCAAAAGAAACTGTTTACTTCTCCAACAGTGGAAAAAAGAGTTTCAAATATCACTGAATCAAGATGAAGGGTACGCTGCATATACAGGAACACTCACATTACTAGAACTTCCTCCACTAAAGCCACGAAACAACAAAGACCACTTCTTAAGTTTGGAAAGGAGGGACCAAAATAGATTCCAGAAAACGTTTCTACAGAAGCATAAGACATTTGTGGAACATAGCCAAATAAAAAACCAGTACAAATACTAAAGTTGGATAAACAGAATTTACACATTGAAAAACTGGACCCAATCTAGTGGGGTCAAATGTTTTTCATTAGTATTAGTGGTCGACTATACAGAGACTCAATAATGCTTTGCATCACCATGTTCAGGAATTATCTTATAAATTCCTTCATCTTGCCACTAAACTTCTGAACTGGTAAACTCACATAGGGCTGTTATGTTATGTGGCAGAAAGAGAATTAGTTAACCAAATAGATTAGAATTTCAAAAGCTTATATGATTATTCAATCAGAAGTGAATAGTCAAATGACCATGAGTAATGATGCAGTTCAAAATCCATCAAAGGCACTATCTAGAAAAAGGGAACAATTATCCCCCAAACCTCCCTCCATCACCCAGAGAGATATATAGAGAAAGAGAGGGTTAGTGTCCCAGACCTCATAACCACATTTGCATGGCTTCAATTGCTGATCTGTCAAATCCATCTCCTCCGCGCAAAGAGGGCAAGTCTTTTCTCCCTGATCACTCATGATTACCTTAAAAATATTTCAAAACAGTGTTAGTAGAAAAACAAATGGACAAGACTCAATGCAACCATATCACAGCGACATATATTAGTGGGCATGCCAAATAAAAAGCAAAAGAGACATCAGAAACTGCAAATAAATTAAAGGGTGGTGCTACTCACACAACCCTCTCAATTTTCGGCCATTGGATCGAATTCATTCAAGTGAATTGAAGAAGATCAATGAACAAAAATTAATAAGGGTGTGTGGGAGGTAAAAGGGGGTGTGTGAATAGCACTACTCTAAATTCAAATGTTTAAATGCAAGAAAAAATTAAGCAGAAGGTATGTTATAAATATGACAACGAGGAACGTAACAGAGAAGGACTCGACACAAACACAATTCAAAAATTTCCTGTAATTACTTTTCCAACCATGAAAAATGAAGCAAACGTTGAATGTAGCAGCTCAAAGTCACCCATACACATTATTTTAGAACAAGAGTTTGCATCGTGGTAGAAGAATCACTCACTCATTCATTTATCTGTATTCACATTGCGAAAACAGCCATATACAAGTAGCAATTACTTAAACAAAATCAGAAAACTGGCAAAACCCTAGAAAAATCCCAATCACAGTAAACCAGACTAGCATAATTGAGCTCGCAACAGTCTGCAAAATCCCCAAACTGAAACCCTACAACCCGATAATTCAACTAGCGCCATTTTTACATTAACAAACTCAAAACTCAAATCAGTCCCCAAAACTCAAATCAGATCAGAATCCACAGCAAAGCAGATCAGAATCCAGCACCAATTACAACAAAAAAAACACAAACTTCGAAAAACATTAATACAAACACACACAATAATCATCAAATTAAAGAAAAATACACAATTAAAAACCTAATCGGAATCGTTGACATGCAACAGAAGGAACGATGCAAATGGACATCAATCAGACAGCTATAGCCACCGACGAATCAACCAAACAAACTAATTTCCAAAGAAAAATCGAAAATTTAATCCATTTTTACATAAAATGATAAAAACAATTAGGGATCTGGGAGATTGAACGGAATGATGATCGGAGGGAGGAAATTAGGGTTAGAGAAGAGAGAGAAAGAGCGAGCAGAGAGAGGAGACTTACAGTTGGGGATCGAGAAGAAGAGGACCAATCTGTAAGGATGAGATTGTGGTGTGAGGACCGCAACGCAGGGAGAGAGGGAGGGAGGGAGGGAGGAGGGGGAGAGAGAGAGAGAGAGAGAGGACTTGTGAGAGAAGGGCTTGTTTGGATGATGGGCTATTTGGCAGCTCTGCGCGTCGCTGTCAATTAAATATTATCGAGTTCCTAAAAATGCCCTCGGATTTTGATTTAACTACCGACATTGACCTTTCCTTGGTTGCCTGCCCAGCGTTGCCTTTTTGTTTTGCTCTTACTTTTCCGGTTTTGTCGAACTTTGGGTTGGGAACCTCCCTTCGTCTGTTCGTCTTTTTATTTTATTGTTATTTTTTTTAAAACAATATTATTTATATTAAAATATGGGTAGTGAGTTAAACCTCAAAAAGAATTAGTAATAATGTGATTTAAATTTGTCGAAAATCGAATATGAAACCTCACATTATAAGTGGAGAGAAAAACCAGTACTAAATGGTTGTTCATCTTTTTATTTTTATTTTCAGTTTTTGTTTTTTAATTAGGTTGTGTGTTGGATTTTTGGCGTGTATGTATTTGGTATTTATCCACCCAATAAGATTCCACTTATTTTGTTTACATTTTGTTGAAAATAATAGTGGATAATGAATGCCCACGTAGAAACTGAAAACATTTGGTAAAGTTTTCAATGCCACATGCAGACATTTTCAATGTCCATGAAAATTGGAATGGACTTTGGGAACAAAATGAGTGTTCTTTCAAAACATGTGATCTAAGTTTTCAAATTGTAAGAAATTGTTTGTATGAAGCCGCTTTATAAATAGAGCGCTTCGACTGCAGTAAAAGATACAGAGAGAATATACAGACAGAAGGAAAGAAAGATTAAGAACATCAGTATACATTCCTCCCTCTTTAATTTGTCATCTCCTTGTGTTTTTAATTACAGTGTGATATTTTACCTCTGCTTCGCTCTATTCACTAAAAGGTTATCTCTCTAACTTTGACATATTTATAACACGTTATCAGCACAAGTCTCTAAATATAACCATGTCTCATTTACATAAGCCAAAAGAAATCATTCCCTCATTTCTCTCAGCCAAACGAAAAAAAAAAATGTTTCCTCTAAGGTTTTTACTGTTCATCTTCTTCATCTGCCTCAACTGCGTGGTATACCCTCGCGACGAACTGCTTGCTCCATGCATGCTTCTAGTTCTCCAACTAACGGTTACATACATCTTTGATTTCTTGTTTGGTTTGGATATTGATTATTAACCCAGTATTTATTTATGTTAATTTTACTGCGATTCAAGATGGTGCGGTACAATCGCCCATCTTGAACTGCAAAATTTAATCTTACTGCGATCCAAGATGGTGCGGTATCATTGCCTATCTTGGATTGCAGATCTAATTTTACTGCAAATTTTAGGTGGAGCGGTATAATCGCCCATCTTGCCCTACAAATTTAAATTTACCTGCTGTTTAATTTCATTACAATTTTAGGTGGTGCGGTATAATCGCCCACCCTGCTCTGCGTATTTTAATTTTCTTGCTACTTGAGTGGTGCGGAATAATCGCCCATTCTATGTTACATTATTTCAATGAGAGTGGTGCGGTACAATCGCCTTCCTCATTCACCTTGAAAATCTCTAGCTAGAAGTTTCGAGTGCTTGTCATTTTGGCCTGAAGATCAAAATGAAAAATTTGTAAGAACCAGAAGTTCTAACACTATATTCCTCCAGGAATACATATTATTGCAAGTTCTTACACATCTCATTTTCTTTCAGAAAAGAAAATGGCGAACTTGGCGAAGCTTGAATATGCTGCCCTGGATATTACCGAGAAGAATTACCTTACCTGGGTACTGGATACCAAGATCCATTTGGAAGCAGGGAATCTTGGAGATACCATCAGGGAAGAGAGTAACTCATCCTCTCAAGATCGGGCGAAGGTAATGATCTTTATTCGCCGCCATCTTGATGAGGCATTAAAAAATGAGTACTTAACGGTTGAAGATCCGTTAGCTCTTTGGAATGCCTTAAGGAGCAGATATAATCACCAGACAACGGTGGTTCTTCCAAGAGCTCGCTATGAGTGGTCTTACCTAAGGATCCAGGATTTCAAGTCCGTGGCTAAGTACAATTCTGCCTTGTTCAGGATTACCTCTCAGATGAAGCTCTGTGGGGATACCATTACTGAGGAAATGTTGCTGGAAAAGACTTACAGCACATTTCATGCCTCTAACGTGCTCCTGCAGCAGCAGTATAGAGCGTGAGGCTACACTGAGTACAACCAGCTGATATCTGTGCTCTTGGTAGCGGAACAGAACAATGAGATCCTAATGAGAAACCATCATTCCAGACCTACTGGATCTGCACCATTCCCAGAAGTGAATGCTGCTTCCCTCGAAGTGAACGCCACATCCTCTGGTGGCGATAATCATAAACGAGGACGTGGCCACAAGCGAGGTCGATGGAACAGGAAAGGCAAGAAACATAGTGGTCAGTTTCACAACCAAGTTCCGAGGCATAATTCAGGCCCGAACTTCAAAAATGTGAATCGCCATAAAGGCAAAGCTCATATGAACAATGCTCCCAGAAACTCTGAAGGAGCATGCCATAGATGTGGTGGCAATGGGCATTGGGCGCGTACCTGTTGTACCCCAAAACATCTGGTGGATTTGTATCAAGCCTCCCTCAAGGAGAAGGGTGTTGAGACTAATTTTCTCGACCAGGCTAGGCTAATGGATATACCTGATCCTGTGTGTGACTTATCAGGACAGTTGAACACAACCCACCTAGATGTTTCATACTTTATTGTGGAAAGGGGAAATGAAGCATACCGGTCCGATTAAATCATTTATGTTTAATGTACTTTTATTATGCTGAACTTGTAGTTTAAAACTAGTGTTTCAGATTCAATAAACGTGGCATGTAAATTTCTTGTTATAAATTGTTTGTTAACTGTGATTCCATTTACTCAGAAAGCATGGATAAAAACTGTGGTTATTCTCAGAACATGAGAAATGGCGGAGATATTTGTCTTGCAGACAGCGCAACCACAAATACAATACTTCGTGATCGAAAGTATTTCTCAAGCTTAATGCTTACAAGAGTAGGGGTAACAACAATATTAGGACCTTCAGATGTAATTGAAGGCTCAGGGAAAGCCCTGATTATGTTACTAAATGGAACAATGTTGTCCATACAAAATGCATTGTATGCTACTCGATCTACTCGAAAATTGTTAAGTTTCAAAGACATACGTCTAAATAGATACCACATTGAAACGAATAGTGCAGAAAATGTGGAGTATCTATGCATTACCTCCAATGATACCCAGAAGCGTATATTGGAGAAGTTGCGTGGTGTGTCGAGTGGATTGTATTATACATACATAAGGACAATTGAATCACATACTGTCATGAACCAGAAGTTCATTGATTCAAAGGTTTACATGCTTTGGCATGACCGTCTGGGTCATCCAGGATCCACCTTGATGCGTAGGATCATTACCAACTCTAATGGACATCCATTATTGAGCAGAGATATTGCTATCTCAAATGATAACTTGCAAGGCTTGTTTTCAAGGGAAGTTGGTAATTAGACCATCACAACTAAAGGTTGATGCTGAATCCCCATCATTTCTACAAAGAATTCAGGGGGATATTTGTGGACCTATTCAACCATCTTGTGGACCATTTCGATATTTTATGGTTTTGGTTGATGCATCTACCAGATGGTCACATGTTTGTCTCTTGTCTACTCGGAATATAGCTTTTGCAAGACTTCTTGCTTAGATAACTAAATTACGAGCACAGTTCCCAGATTATCCCATTAAGTCAATCCGACTTGATAACGCTGGTGAATTTACGTCCCAAACCTTTGATGATTACTGCATGACATTGGGCATTGATGTTGAACACCCTGTTCCTCATGTCCATACTCAAAATGGCCTAGCAGAAGCATTGATCAAGCGGCTTCAGTTAATAGCCCGCACTCTGCTTATGAAAACAAAACTGCCAGTCTCTGCATGGTGACATGCCATTTTACATGCTACATCATTGGTTCGATTGAGGCCTATAGACAACCACCAATACTCCTCAATACAACTCGTGTTTGGACATCAGCCAAACATTTCACAGTTACGAGTTTTTGGTTGTGCTGTTTATGTGTCTATTGCACCGCCGTAACGCACTAAAATGGGACCTCAGCGTAGACTGGGAATTTATGTGGGTTTTGATTCACCATCTATCATTAGATATTTGGAACCCCTGACAGGTGATATGTTTACAGCTCGTTTTGCTGATTGTCACTTTGATGAGACAATCTTCCCGTCGTTAGGGGGAGAAAAGACCGTTCCAGAAGAACGGAAAGAGCTGACATGGGTTGTTCCCACCTTGTCTCATTTTGATCCTCGAAGTATTCAATGTGAAAATGAAGTAAAAAGGATCGTTCATCTTGAAAGCATTGCTAATCAAATGCCAGATGCATTTAATGATGCTATGAAAGTGACAAAATCACATATACCAGCTGCAAATGCACCTGCAAGAATTGATGTCCCTGTTGGACAAAATAAAGTGGCAGCGAATTATTCATCTGGTGCACGTTTGAATTGGAAAGGCGAAGTGTTTTTGGACCAGTAGTCCAAACCTCGCCTGATGTAAATCTCGTGGGTTACAAATGGGTATTCACAAGGAAACGCAATGAGAAAAACGAGATTGCTAGATACAAAGCACGACTCGTTGCACAAGGTTTTTTGCAAAGACCTGGAATTGATTATGAGGAGACATACTCTCCTCTAATGGACGCAATTACGTTCCGTTACTTAAGAAGTTTAGTGGTTTCAGAAAAACTTGACATGCGACTCATGGATGTCATCACTGCGTATCTATATGGAGAATTAGATACTGACATATACATGAAAGTCCCAGAAGGACTTAAGTTGCCTGAAACAAGTAAGAAACCACGAGGTATGCTCTCGATCAAATTAAGGCGATCATTGTATGGTCTGAAACAATCTGGACAAATGTGGTATAATCGTCTCAGTGAATATTTGATCAAAGATGGATACATCAACAATGTCATTTGCCCTTGTGTGTTCATTAAGAAATCCAATTCTGGATTTGCTATAGTGGCAGTATATGTTGATGATATGAACCTAGTTGGAACTCCTGAAGAGCTCCATAAAACTGCTGAATATCTGAAAAGCGAATTTGAAATGAAAGACCTTGGGAAAACAAAATATTGTCTCGGCTTGCAGATCGAGCATTATGCTAGTGGAATTTTGGTCCACCAATCAGCTTACATTGAAAAAATTCTGAAGCGATTTGGCATGGACAAAGCTTATCCACTCAGCACGCCAATGGTTGTTTGTTCTCTGGACATTAAGAAAGATCCATTCCGTCCAAAAGAAGAGGATGAAATGGTCCTTGGTCCAGAAGTACTATATCTGAGTGCAATAGGTGCTTTGTTGTATTTAGCACAATGTACCAGACCAGATATAGCTTTTTCAATTAACTTGTTAGCCAGGTATAGCTCTGCTCCAACAATTCGTCATTGGAAGGGTATCAAAGATGTATTACGATACATTCGTGGGACAACAGACTTGGGTCTCTTCTACTCAAAGAACTCCACAAATGACCAGGTCCTTGTTGGATATGCAGATGTTGATTTTCTCTCTGATCCGCATAAAGCCCGCTCACAAACTGGATATGTGTTCAAGAATAGAGATACAACAATCTCATGGCGCTCAACAAAGCAAACATTAGTTGCTACATCTTCAAATCATTCAGAAATACTTGCTTTACATGAAGCAAGTCGTGAATGTTCTTGGTTAAGATCAATGATCCATCATATCCGGAATTCATGTGGTCTAACTTCGAAGACAGACAATCCAACTGTCATTCATGAAGATAATGCAGCATGTGTTGCCCAAATGAGGGAAGGATTCATCAAGGGCGATAAAACTAAACACATATCTCCAAAGTTTTTCAGCGCACATGAGCTTCAGAAGGCTAAAGTTATTGAAGTCAGACGAATCCGTTCTAATGAAAATCTGGCAGACTTGTTCACCAAGTCTCTACCAAAGTGCACGTTTCAGAAATTAGTGCAAAGCATTGGATTACGTCGACTTACCAAACAGCTAAGTTTGGAGAATGCGGAATCAGGGGGAGATACATATCAGGGGAAGCATCCATGATACATGCATGTTGTACTCTTTTTCCTTCGATTAGGATTTTTCCCACTGGGTTTTTCCTATCAAGGTTTTAACGAGGCAACATAAGCATACTTAACACTACATCAACAATTCTAGTAAAGTTGTACTCTTTTTCCTTCGTTATGGTTTTTTCCCACTGGGTTTTTCCAAGCAAGGTTTTAACGAGGCAACTAATGTTGATATGTGGGCATCCAAGGGGGAGTGTTGAAAATAATAGTGGGTAATGAATGCCCACGTAGAAACTGAAAACATTTGGTAAAGTTTTCAATGCCACATGCAGACATTTTCAATGTCCATGAAAATTGGAATGGACTTTGGGAACAAAATGAGTGTTCTTTCAAAACATGTGATGTAAGTTTTCAAATTGTAAGAAATTGTTTGTATGAAGCCGCTCTATAAATAGAGCGCTTCGACTGCAGTAAAAGATACAGAGAGAATATACAGACAGAAGGAAAGAAAGATTAAGAACATCAGTATACATTCCTCCCTCTTTAATTTGCCATCTCCTTGTGTTTTTAATTACAGTGTGATATTTTACCTCTGCTTCGCTCTATTCACTAAAAGGTTATCTCTCTAACTTTGACATATTTATAACACATTTCTAGTTTTTTTGGTACGTTACAAAAGGAAAATATGATATTTGGAATCCTTTCTTTTCTAACAAACAATCAGTTAATTGAATCATCTTAAAGTGTAGAAAATGTTATTTTGAGATCTTCACTTATAGATGTATATCAACTCGTTTGGTTGTACTTTTAAAATAACTGAAAACGTTTTTGGTAAAAATATTTTTGAAACTAGTCATTAGTAAAAATGCAAGTAAATTATGGAAGAAGCACATAACTGGTGCTTCTTGCAAAAAATACTTAAAGTGCTTTTGGAATCCAAAAATATTTTCTCTAAAAGCGCTTTCAGCCATTTTAAAAGCACATCCAAACAAGCCATAAGTCATTTGTAAGTTACATATTACATGTACAAAGTAAACTTGACGTGCTCTGTATTGACGGGATTTTGAACACGAGATGTGGCAGTTAAGTCTTCAACTTCATCACTTAGTTTGGTAGGACCGTAGAGGCCTCTTCATATATGTTCAATAAATTATTACTCATTCTAACTCATTTTAAACACTCTGTCCTCTAAGTTGAAATAGTGGACTGACCATATCTCTAGTGATGCAAAAACACGATTAGCATTAGTTTTATTTTGAAGGGAGAATTGATCTAAATCTAATCATGGGAGTTGTTATTAGCACTGTTTTGTAGATAATGTATAATATTGTCAATGTCTGTAATTTCAGTTCGTTTTTAAAATATTGAGTTTAAAGTGTTTTTCTACATATTGACTTAAGTAAAGATAATAACTTTTATGGGGTATGAAAATCTATCAACAATTTGGTGGCAAGGATTAATCCTCACTTTTAAGAGTGATTAGCTCCTTGATCTTTCAGTATAATTGAAGTTTTATGGTCCAAGATTTCAGTTGTCCCACTTCGTCAGCATAGTATAACATTTTCACATAATATTTGTAGAAATCTCATGATTATGAATGCAAATTAGGCCAAAATGGTGTGATCCAAAACTAAAATTTCATGTATGGTAACCAAATTTCACCGGCCCAAAGAGGACGCTAAGGAATGGACACTACTTGTAGGGCTCACTTTATATTGGATTTCAACAACCAAATTCGTCTATTCTTCAAGTCTTTTTTCATAGACCATTCTTACGAAAATTCAATCTGAAACAATTTATCCATTTGATTCTCGTGATAATGTTTTAATGTTTCTTAGAACATCACAATAAGATGCCTTAATCAGTTCGATGTGGTTAATGTTTTTCAAGGATCCTGTAAAGTTAAATTTAAAAAATGGATAGTTCGATTTGTTGGAATTTAATATAGAATTGCCCTCAAAGTAGTCTCAATTTCTTGTAAAAATGGATATCTCTTTCCTTAAAGGATCTAGCAAGATATAATTCATAAATCATGGAGTGACTCATTTTACATGTGGTCCAATATCCTAGTGGATAAGATGTTGGATTTATACTCAAGCGTTCTAGGTTCGAAACTCCCTCATCCTCTAAATTATTGTAATAATTTCGAACTATTCTCATTCCCCTTAATAACAATATATGCAGAGATTCATTTTGCATTGAATCACATTATGTGGCATATGTAGTGTAATGGTCCGACTACTAGAGAGTACATATAGTTCTTGACCTAACCCCAAGGCCTTATAGCATCATATAGAGATAAGCACATTCATTTTAACTAATCTGGTTACGTCCACGTCCTTTGAAAATAGGTTTGAAAACCATTATTTGTTATATTTATGTGTATCGGTTGAAGATCCCATATATGGTCCATAGTTTCCAATTACAAAATCCAGAACAATACCACATGAAATGCATATTTGCAATCTCATCAAAATCGTGACATTTGGCCAAACCAGCCAAATTGTCAATGAATTAGGGATCGATGAGCAAGTCGCACCAAAAAACATGGCATTAATTGGCATACATGTTCACCCTTGGACTTTCAATTACTCTGTGGCTGTAGGTGAGCAGTTGCCACGCATCACAGTATTGCCACCGAGGATGCTAAATTTGTCGACACCATGTTAACCTAGAATTCTCATCATGCCATGTCGGTTTCTTCGAAAGTCCAAGCTTCAAACCTATGATCACACAATGGTTGTGTTACTTGTTTAAGAACGTTTTTTTTTTAATCTCGACTCATAAAAATAATGTTTGTGACCTCCTACATAGGATTAACGAACCTTTACCGTCCAAACATCCTAATCGGAATTATTCATTCTATTTATCATATTCGAAGATCATATATATAATAAATCATTCAATTTGGATATTTTTTAGCCATTCATATCAAGGTTTCAAATATCGATTTTTACGGAAATATTGACAGCTCAATTTACAGATATATCGACGGATATTTCGATATCAATGAATATTTTGATAAAGCGTTTTTTTTATACGAAGCTAGTATATGCCCACTGACACACCCCGACCCAGAATGTCCACTTGGACTCCGAATTGAGCTGTGATGGCCGACACCCGAAGGGTGACGAAGCCATAAAGTGTAGTGAAGTGGAAAATGAGAATAAATTTAAACCTAAAAGTGCCTAAGTATAGGAGTGCGTTGGTGAACGGGAATGAACCTATCTCACACGTGATGTCAGAGCACTAATAAAGTACAGTAGGGTAGATTGAGAATTATACCGTCGGAGGTAGTATCCAATACCATATTTGCCAAGAATCCTCGTCGATAAGAAAGTTCAGCTGTTAAACTTGAAGGGGCGAAAAACAAAGGTGAGTGAGCCTAAAAATAAAGTTTTATAAAAACCTTTTTGAAAGTGTTATAACCCCTTAACGTAAAACAAGTATAGTTTCCAAAATATACATACTACGTATAGTATGAAAATACCTACCGTAGCCTGCAAAATCACAAGATTGCCATACGTCCATATGTCGCAATATTGTGTAAATGAACATATAACAACCAATAACACATAATCTCGCCTAAGCAAACATATCATATCAGGTGCTCATCGACACATGTTGACACACGAATTCATGCAGAGGTATTCTGACATGAACATGACTGGGTGTAACAATAATATACGCTTTAGTGCTACAATCACATGAAGACTGGTGCTATTCGCAGTCACATACGAGTCGGAGTTGCTTATTGCAACCTGTACGACAGGACTGGAACCTACTTGGATCCAAGGCAATTGAGCGATGTGGATGTGAACATACACGTGAAAGACTGGCCCTGGGCGAGCACTAACACCAGTACAACAAACGATGAGCAAATAACATAATTATAATCGTACCACAACCATTCAACAATTTTAGTCAATATCATATTATTCATGACCATAAATATAATTAAGGCATCCCCTTATAGTAAGCTTACTTGTGGATCTCGTATGATTATTTCATCATTTCCCAACAATAATGCATTTCTTATAAACGTAAGTTTAATCATGGCAATCACGTAGAGAATTTATTAATAACAGTATATATGGAAACTAACCAATATATATATATATATATATATATTTCGTATAAAGTACGGCTAATAAAGAAACTATCTTAAAATGGTCGAATTTGGGAAAACAAATGGCGGATTTGGAATCAGTGCGTCGAAATACGCTAAAGAATGCCCCTATCAAATTTTACAAAAGTCAATGGTTAACCCTAAAAGTCAACCAATGTATATATTATATGGGATAACTCACTAATCAATATAGGTCCACTAAGCCCTATATAGTCTCCAGTAATACTGATTTTAATATTTAAGATCAATTCGTAGCATATTGTCCAAAAGTCAAGTCTCTATCAAAGGTGAGGTCCACAACCCTACACAAGTCAATCTAGAACATCCGCCCATGGATTTCCGACCGTAACTTCCCAAAGTCCACACTGTACTTCTAGAACAACATACTAAAACTTCTTTACGATCCAACGGTTGAATCTCTGTCAATGTTGGATTTTACAAACTATAGAAATTCAATTCGGAAAGATCCGTACTTTAGATTCCGATCTGTAAGCTCCTAATGTCCACAAATATTATGTACTATCACGTATTAAAGTTTGGTGCCGATCCAACGGTTAGATCGTCCATTCATATAATAACCAAGTGGTGGCCAACTAGGCGGTCCATTACAAAACTATATTAAAACATCAGGATTTCACTAAATGGATGTCAATTATGGAATCGGGGCATCAAATTAGTCTAGGATGGTCAGGTAGGTTCTCGGCCCACGCGCCGCCGCACGCGGCGGTCTGCAACCCCGACTCGCTGAAAAAATCAACTATTTCCAAAAATTACCAAATTTCATAGAAATGAAGATCTCAATGAGTATAGCAAGTTTCATACCTGTGGACAAGTCCAATTTGGTAGGAAAATTCCCTAATTTGGCTCGCACCTGTCGAAAACCCTAGAATGTGTGAGCTTTGATTCTCCTTCCTCGGTGTTCTGATGCTCCTACAATTGATTGCGTCTTGTTCCTGGGTCCAAGGGGAGTTGATTAAGGGTGGTGATGGGTGGTGTAACTCACCGGAACGGCTGAATTGCCATCGAGCACCTCTAGTGCTCCGGTGGAGTTCCTCACGATTTTGGACCTAAAAACCCTCAAATTTGGATGGAGATGGTAGATGGGAGGTTGTGGAAGAGGTTGCAGGTGATGGATGTGTGAATTTGGCCTCAAAAAAATGGTGGAAGTGGCCGGAAACCACCCCGGGTTGCTACGTGTGGATGGGCACGGGAAGGGTATTTCTCTCTCTCCCTTGATTGGTTGTTCCTCCCTTTCTCATTTCTGGTTGGTCCTTCCAATCCTTTTTTTTTTCTTCCTTCTCATCCGTTCCTTTATCTCCACTCTTCATCACAACCGTCCACGTGGCTCAATCAGATTGCTCTAGAAAATCTGGAGCCTTCTAGAGTGAAGGTTAAATTTACTAAAATGCCCCCAACTTTAAACGTTAATACTCCTTTGTTATAGCTCCAAATTACGTTCAGTTTACGTTCAAGCACTCGTATCTTCATGTCTACGCAAATACGCTAAAAGAACAAGTCATACGTCTCTCTAAACAATGGTCAACGGAAGTCAAAATCCTTGCCTCTAGGGCATTTTCATAAATGCACATTTTTTAAATTTATAAAATTGTAGAACTAGGGACGCGTTGTCACACCCACACCCAAAGTGTGAATTTTTTTACCTTGGTTGTTAAAATTGAAGAAGTGAGGAAAGAGGGAGATAGGGAGAGAGGTTGTTTTTATTATTATTTATTGTTTTAAAATTAAAGATGATAAAATTACAAGTAGATGAGGTTTAAAAAAACAACAAAATTTTGTTTTGTGAAATTACGTTATTATCCTTAACTTTGTTGTTGTGATAGAAGACAAAGATGTCTTTTCACCTTGTTTTGATTGACAAAGAGGTTTTTATTAATGTAGTTTTAGATAAGATACCTTGTGTAAAAATTAGATGATATGTACATACTAAAAAGCATCATCATACTAAAATGCATATGGTATTTCATTGGTTGAAATAAAAAAAATAAAAAGATGTGGTATTCATCTATTTGAAACTATAGTATTCAAATCACGAAAGCGGAAAGGCTTCATTGAGATTAGTGTAATACTTCATTTTGGTTTTTGAGATTTAAAATTGATGTAACTAATCCCAAATTTTGTCAACCATCAATCATTCTGGTCATATCGTAAAAAATCTCTGTTAAATAAGGTGAAAATAACAAAAAATACCCTTAATTTTGTCAGATCCTTTTGGCCCATTTTATTAAATTAGGAGTATTTTTGTTATTTTGGTTTCTTATTTAACATAGAATTTTCACCGAATGACTAAAATGATTTAGGTGAACAAGCTCAGATACTACTTCTATTGATTCAAATTTTAAAGGCTAGATTGAAAAATTATTCTAATCTCAATAACGATTTTAGCTAAAATGCCAAACAGAAATTAGAGTATTTTATTTTATATTTTGTTCGCCTAACAAAAGGTAAGAAAAGTATGAAAGATATGTGTACTGGGGGTCAAGTCGTTTCAATAAAAAATGGCGGTAAGAAAAGTATTTTGTGTGCACCTCACAAAAGGTCAGAAAAGTATTTTACTTTACTTTTTGTTTAATCACAAGTCGTTTCATTATAAAAAAGCAGTAAGGCCCATTAGTGAAACCGCGTCGTGGACTCAAAATATAGAGAGAAGGTTTTCAGGTCGGTCTATTTCTCGTGAGTTTATCTTCCGCACCCAATTTATGTATGATCATTTTATGGTTATATCATTGATTAATACATGTTTATAAATTTTACTTTTTTTTTTAATTTTTGTTGTTATAAACTTAACATGTGTTAATAAATGATAGGTCACAAAGAGGCCACATACTATAGGTGCAAAAGATTTGAACTCCTTCCTCGTGAGCCTTTGCAACCCATTCTCTGCGTTTTCAGTAAATTTATTTCTAACTTTTGGACATTCCCACTCAAATTTGGCTGATAAATTGCCAATTTCTACGATAAATCATCGATTTTACTGATATTAACTGGATATGTGGAAGTATCAAAGACAGAGGGTGAAGAAATATGCTTCCTCCTATCTATGCCGATGGTCTTAAATTCTAATATATTAGCTAATATACTGTCGAAATTAATGATTTTTAAAACCAATCAATTATATTGACACACCCGAACCCGTAGGTAGGGCGTGCTGACCGTCACGATACACCTACTTACATACTCTGCAATTTCCCTTTTCATACCCGGCCATTAACCCGTAGGTAGGGCGTGCTGGCCGTCACGCCCTACTTACGGGTTCGGGTGTGTCATATATACATAAAACAAATAGATAATTCATCATAAAGATACTACTTGTTATCAAAATTATTAATTGATTTAACACAATGAATGCTACTTGTTACCAAAACGGCTTCCAGAACAACAAGAAATAGTTGTTGTTGCGGGCGGGCAACATCAATTCTCTTTTCGACAAACCTTCTTTTGTGGGTTTTACTATTTTGGAAAATTTACATAAGGAAAAGTGTTGAAAGTTGAAATAAGTTTTGAAGGTAGTAAGAGTTCAAAATTAAAACAAATGAAACTTAGTGGTAATGCCCTATGCAGATCTCAAACCTACGACCTTTGCGTTGTTGACCCTCTAACCAAAATTTTATTATCATTTTTCACTCCTCCATAATTTAGTAATCCGGTACTTGTTAATTTAAAAGTATTTATTATCATCTAGTGAAAACTTTTCTTAATTTCTTGTTTTGGCTAATCTTTTTCAATACCTATATGACATATATATTGTCAAATACATGCAATATATATTACAGCATTTGGTAAATATTTATGTAAAGCGGCTGTAATTTGTAAAATGACAAAAAGGAAACAAAAAATATATGGGCTTTTCTTTATTTTCTCCGCCTTTCTTCCTTTTTCCTTTTATCTTTTTTTCCTTTTCTTTCTGCCATAAGATTCTCGGCTTTTCTACCTTATCCTTTCTTCCCTCTCTCTCTCAAAACGTTTTCAACCACATTCACTCCTGTTTTCATTTCCACATTTCAATTATGCAAAACAATTTTAAGGCGCTTTCGTTGTGATTCAAGATCGAAGAAAAACATTTTCTATGTCTCTTTGCGTCATCCATGCCCTGTCTCTGAATCAGAGGGTCAATGTGTTATTTGGTGTGATGGTCAGGGTCAGGACGGCGGTGCAGGCTACGAGACGGCGCAGTGCAGATCTAACCGAATTTGCAAAGTGGTGATCGTAATCTGAGGAGCTCCAGCGTCGGAGAATCAACAAACACCAGTGGGTGAGGGAATCGAGAAGGAGAGTTGGGTGGGTTTGCGAGTTGTCGGATTCGTTTGGTGTTTATAGGCCGTGGGGTAGGTGAGTGGTGGCAGAAAGTTGAGATGAAAGATCAAACATTCAGCACGATGGAGATGGAGACCAGAGCTGGGAGAAATGAGGAAGAGAGGGTAAGATGACAGTTTTGAAATGTTCATTTAATTGACACCGTTCATCCGTGTTTTAGAAGGAAAAAAAAGGTAAATTCCCTACGTAAAGTTTATTTCATTCACAATCATAGTTAAAGTATTAATTTTGAAACAAGCTCATACATCCGTTAGTTTAGCTATTAAATCTCCTGTTAATTGATGACGTGACGTTCATGAAAATTAAAAATTAAAAAAAAAAAAAAAAAAAAAACCACCTGTCTTCTACCTCCCCCAACTCCCTCCCTTCCTTCGTGACGTTCATGGAAATTAAAAATTCAAAAAAAAAAAAAAAAAAAAAACCACCACCCGTCTTTTACCTCCCCCAACCCCCTCCCTCCCTCCTTTCCTCTGCAACCCGCACCACCCTCCCTCATCTCCTCTGCAACCCGCACCACCCTCCCTCATCTCCTCTGCAACCCACACCCACCTCTCCTACCTCACCTTACCCCCGCTCCCTCCCTCTCCTCTAAGCTCTCTCCCTCTTCCTACACTTTCTCTCTCACTCCTCCCTCACTACTTTCCCTCCCCTCTCATTCCCTCTCTTTCCTCATTGCCTTAACTCCAACACCCAAAAAAAAACCAGAAAAAAAAACCCAAAAATATAATAACAGACTAAAATTGTAGAGCTCCCTTGCAGCCATGGAAGCTCCGTAGTACTACAAGAACAGTTTCTGCCCACAATTCACACCCGAAAAGCGCCACTCCTTCGACAGCAATAACAGCAACAAGACCGCCGTTGGTGGTGGCGGGGACCACTTCATGGTGGAGGACCTCCTCGACTTTTCCAACGACGACGACGCTGTCATTACCGACGATGGTTGTGCTGCTGCTTTTGACAACATCATCGGAAACTCCACCGACTCTTAGCCACTTAACGTCATCGACAGCTGCAATTCGTCATCCTTATCGGGCTCTGAACCCAATTTCGGTTCCCGGAATCTCGCCGACGGCCCCTTCTCCACTGACCTCTGCGTCCCGGTAAATAATTTAGCTGATTTTTTGGGTCAATTTGACTTTTGAATTTGTTTTTCAATCCCAAAAACAAAAAACGACAAAATAATGATTGAGTTTTAATGAATTACTGCCTACAGTTCTTCAGAATTCGAAATTGAAGTGAAAAAAATGGAAGATTCAAATTTAAATTTAAGTGGGGTTTTGATTAATTGATTAATTAATTATGTGATTTTTGTTTTAGTGCGACGATTTGGTTGAGCTCGAATGGCTGTCCAATTTCGTGGAGGAGTCGTTTTCCAGCGAGGACCTGCAGAAGCTGCAGCTCATATTCGGAATGAAACCCCGACCCGACCAGGCCGCCTTCGAGACCCGCCAATTCCAACCGGACCCCACCCGAACCAATAACATTCACCACTTGCGCGGGCTTCTCCAACACGGCGGCGTACACCTTGATGTCATCCAAAGTCAGCTTGTCTCTTAGATTGGGATGATCACTGAATTAAAAACCAAAAATAAAGTAAAATCCATTGAAATATACAGAAAAATAAAGACGAAGAAGAAGAAGAAATTGTTACCCGGAGATGTAAGATTTGCCGGCGAGGAACTCGTCGAGGGCTTTGAAACCGGCATCGGTGCAGAGATCTGAGAAGGTGATGGCCATGGCGATTTGCGAGAGAGAGAGTTAAGAGAGGCAGCCAAAGAGTGAGAGTAGTAGGGCAAGAGAGAGATTAGGGCTGAGATGAAGAATAGGATTGCAGAGGAGAGAAGGGAGGGAGGGTGGGTGGGGGTTGCAGAGGAAATAAGGAAGGGAGGGAGGGGGTTAGGGGAGGTAGAAGACGGGTGATTTTTTTTTGTTTTTTGAATTTTGAATTTTTAAGTGGACTCTTTAATGACAACTACCGTCTAGTTATTATCCGTATAGACGTCACGTCATCAATTAACGAGAGATCTAGACTAGCGAATGTATGAGATTGTTCTAAAATTAACACTTTAGGTATGATTCTGAGACGAAAAAAACTTCATGTATCAAATATTGAAAACCATAAAACTTGAGGGTAATAAACTGAGATTTACAAAACAAAAAAAAACAAAAAAACAGTTTTTTCAAAGCTACTATTTTGCTGCTTCCGCTTTTTAGCTTCAAATGACCCCTAACTTTGAAAAAGCAGGTTTCGCTTTGTTTACCAAACACTAAAGAGCCTTTAGATATTTTGTACCTGTTTTTTTTTTTTTTTTTTTTTTCAACTGTACCGAACTGGTACCAAATATGAGGACTTGGAACATTGACTCATGGTCACGTATGTGAGTCACAGAGGATTAGTTTAGAAACGGCTTTTTTAGAAAACACGTTCACTCATAAACGTTTTTTTTAAAGTGCATTTATTAAAAGTACTTTAAAAAGTAGTTTAAAAATCCAAGTCTTCCTCAAAATACGTTGAAAAGTTTTATTTTAAAAAAACGCTTTCATAACACAGAAGCGCTTTAGCAGCATCTTCAACGTTATATTGAGTGGGAGTGAGTTTTATCTTTATATTTGACAATGAAGATCGAAGGCCGTTCTCCAACAGGTCTTGAAAGATTACAGCCCCCTGACCGATTGACACCGGTCTCAAAATTCAAGCGCACAAATGGAAATTTTCGTTCACCACAAAACTCAACAATAATGCAAAAACCATTCTAGCTTTGATCAATATATTACATTGTTTGTTTGGTGCCAAATTCGACTGTTACCTCATAAAATTATTGCAAAAACCAAAAACAAAGTTGTACAAGGCCGAAAACTACACCTTGCCAAAGCTTTTGGCTCATCCCGAGAATTCAAATGATGGGTTACAGATAACATCCATGGTTGTCAAAGGCCAAGCAGTATCTATTGATTTCTGAATTTGTATATTGCATTGATATCATAATTGGTACACAAGGTAGGACCTTTATACAAAGCCTATAAGCTATTCTAAGTAAACAGAACCTATAATCAAGCTAATTACATTTACATCCTACAATCACTCTATCACAAGAGTTGACAATTTTAGAAGCTGTAATCACTCTCAATCAGATCATGTGATTTCCGTTCCTTTAACACTCCCTCTCAAGTTGGAGTGTGAATGTCAATCACACCTAACTTGCCTAAATGTGCATGGAAAATAGGCGCACGTAATGGCTTAGTAAACACGTTTGCGACTTGCTCCCCTGTCCTGACATAGGAAGTTTTGATTTCTCCTTTTTGAACTCGTTCATAGACTGTGTGGCAATCAATCTCGATATGCTTTGTACGTTCGTGATACACCGGATTTGCGGCTATGTGTAAGGCGGCTTGGTTGTCACAAAAAAATATTGTCGGCTGAAGATGGTTAACACACAAATCTTCCAATAAATATCTCAACCAACTTAATTCACAAGTGGCTGCAGCCATGGACCGATACTCCGCTTCTGCGGATGAACGGGCTATTGTAACTTGTTTCTTGCTTTTCCAAGACACTAGTGACTTTCCAAGAAAAATACAATAACCAGTCACTGATCGACGTGTAATAGGGCAACGAGCCCAATCTGCGTCGCGATAACCAGTTAAATGTAATTCACTTTGGGAAGAAAACGTCAAACCTTTCCCAGGAGCTCCTTTAAGGTATCGAAGAAGTCGATATGCTACATCAAGATGGTGTCGTTGTGGATCTTGCATAAACTGACTCAACGTGTTAACAGTGTATGCTATTTCTGGTCTTGTGATGGTTAAATAAATCAATTTTCCAATTAAGCGCCTATACCTTGCAGGTTCATGAAGTGAAGTGCTTCTTGTGGGTGTTAGCACCAAGTCAGCCTCTATTGGAACTTTCATGGGTTTAGCACCAACTAATCCAGCCTCCTCCAATATGTCCAGTGCATATTTTTGTTGGCAAATTGTGACTCTAGCTTTCGAACGTGTGACCTCGACTCCAAGGAAATATTTCAGAGGTCCAAGATCTTTAATTCGAAATCGACTGCTAAGAAAAGCCTTTACGTTCTTGATTTCTGTCTCGTTGTTGCCTGTAATCACCATATCATCAACATATAACAATACAATAGTGAGTGAAGTACCCTTGACTTGAGTGAACAGAGAGTAATCTGCCTTAGATTGGCAGAAACTAATGTCACAGATTGCCGATGAAAATTCTCGAAACCAACTTCTGGACGCCTGTTTAAGACAATATAAAGATTTGTGGAGTCGACACACGACATTCTCCCCCTATCGACTTAGATTTCATACTTCTTTCAGATTCTTACGATTTTTCCAATAAGTACTTGGTTTGCGAATTCGCACGTATGTTTGCCCCACTTCCACTTCCACTACATATTCCAGGAAAATTTACTTTTAAGGTTAGCCTTAAAGATGCTAGTCAATAGTTTCTCTATGCCATTCACTAATTGATCCGCTTCATATCTCGAAAGTCCGTCCCTCCAACCCAAATCCCATGTCCCGTTCACCACTCAGCACATTATAGTCTATCTCCAACATCGAATACAGACTGTCCATAAGCCTCTCGCCGGCATTTCTCAAATTGACGGTTTGCGAATCATGAACGCTTTTGTACTCGATGAGCTCGTTTGTGACAAGAGTATTGAATCCACCATAAATCTCTCCAACACATCTGCTGTCAAACCGTGATCCCACCGTTCTCTCCATATTGAATCCACCTACTCGCAGCACCACCCACACCCTGCCAGTCACCACAACCCACAACACCTCCACCCCTTCCATCCACCGCAACCAGCCCCAGCCCCGCATTTTTGTCTTGTCACTAGTTTTCGCAGCCTCGTCGGCAACAATTCTTTTCGGCCTCCTATCTCTTTGATGCGCAATATTGATTCTGTCAAGGGATCCATAGATGTTAGGAATGGATGGGGTGGGGCACAAAAATAGTACACAGTGCATTCCTTGAACTTCATCTCGTCGTACTGCCCTGAAATCACCAACCCAAACACCCACCATTACCATTCCAAACACAAATATAAACCATCAACCTTCCCCAAACAAAACTTCGAAAAATTCAAGAGCATTATAATTTCACCCTAGCACAATGCTTAATTAACTTTGAACTATATATCTATGTTTCTGTAAGAATAATAGTTAGTAAAACACGGGAATGGGTATAGTACGTGAATTATTTGGCAACTTTGCTAAAAAATATTTTGACAAATTCGGCCTTTTTGAATTTTTTTATTTTTGATTTATTTTTTATCAACAATATAGGTAAAAAGATACGTGTAGAATATGTGAATTATATATATATATATATATATGTTGTAGGCATAGTTTATTGAACAATTATGGAGGCCATATAGAGAGAGAAGGTGCGGCATAGAGAGAAGAAGAGAGAGATGTGTAATTGTGGATGTGTGTTATTCCACCCCCATTGTGCCTTTATTTATAGTAGTAGGGAAGGTTAATTTCTTACCCTTTTAGGATTACAACTCTTAATAGGTAATCAACTCCTAATAGGAATATAAGAGAAATTCCTAGATATAATAGAAACTTACACAATCACATTCCTAATCTAATAGGACCGCAACACTCCCCATTGAGTGTGTAAATACTCAAGTAAATGGTGCATCAGGTCTTCAGCGATGAAGTAAGTACAGTTGATGAAGTCGTCGGCACAATGAGCAAATGCGAGTCTCAAATCAACGGAAGAATGCATAAAAAGTAAAACTCACAAAACCTTGCTATGGTAAAACCCAAGGTAGGGAAAAACCCATAGTCTAAGGAGAAAAGTGAGAAGTTGCATTAAGTCAAAACTATATGTCTTTTGGACGCAAGTAAAAGAACTCATAAGGGTATGATCAGGCCATGATGGGTGCCTCGTTAAAACCTAGTTAGGTAGCAAAAACCCAGTGGGAAAAATGCTCCTAATCGTAGGGAAAAATAGTACATTAAGATCAAGTGAGTATACTTCTGGATACTCCTCCTGAGTTTGACATAACTTCCAAATGAAAACTACAAGCATTGCATATGATAGTTAGGCATACCAATTCATCGGACAAGCTTCTGGAAGGTTGACTTCTAGGTGGATACATACGGCATAGTCTTCAAGGATCGTCGTCGGGACTCAATGATGGATGAAAACATAGCAAGTACTTCGAATATGCTCAACAATAACTCCTAACCATGTCTCACTTGTGGCGTAGTGAAGTAAGGTGAGTCTTTGAACGATTTGAAGATTTCCCAAGTAAGGTCATATCGTGGACCTCCAAGATATTGTGATATCCCTTAACGATAAAGACATAACCATTCGGGGATTTTGCCTTGTGCGGGTTTGATAAGTAACCTGCATTAGTATAACAACAAGGCAAGCATCATTTCGAGGATCATGGGGGTTGGATCCGCTGAGATACGTTGGGATTTGATTTGCCCAAATTCGTAGTACCTTCAGGGTACGTCTTTAATACCAATTCAGTGGTTGCGTGTAGGCGTGGTGCTACATTTTTACCAAGATCAACAGCGAAAAAGATGTCATGTCTAAATACAATGAGCTAAGTACAACGAAGCGCAAAGTTGAACTTCGGTGTGGAATTTTAGATTCCATAACCTTTTCAAGGATCTCATTTGTATATAACATATGGACGATCAAAGGTATACTCAAAGGTGACACATTCGGGGTGTAGTTCGACTGGTAGACTAAGGTACTGTCAGAACAATGCTTTGAATTTCAGGTCAAGGCATAAACGAGTTTTCCCAAGATCCTTCATCTCAAATTCCATCTTCAGGTGCGAGGCAATTTTCTCAAGCTCTTCCAGAGTCTTAATGAGATTCATGTCAACGACATAAACTGTAACTCTAGCAATTTGGAATAAGACTTCATAGTTTAACACGCAAGGGCATAATTCATCCCTGGCTGATCAAATAATCACGTAGACGGGTATACCACATCCGTCGAATTTTTCAATCCATAAGTGAACGCCTCAAAATGAGTTAAGAGAGTGTTCCGTGGTTTTGGAACTATTTGAACCAGTCCATGTAATTCTTCGGGAACTTACATGTAAAATCTCCGTATTTATATCCCCATGGAGAAAACACTAACCACATTTCATCATGCTGCTATCAATCACATGACGTTTGAGAGAAACCTTGCACCGTAAGGCATGCATCATATCGCACTATTTCATTTATCTCATAACGCTGCCTTCCCCACTTGTAACACAACCGGGTTACCTTGGGCAGTGTAGGAACGAAAGGTCCAAACACATTTTGGTAAGGAATTTGACCTGGATTGTAACTTTAGTTGTCCAATCAGTTCTACGTTGTCACTTAATCAAAGGAACACGGTTTGATATCGTCACTTTTCATTTATGTCGGTAGCTACCATATAAGTGAAAACATCATCGATGGTAATCTCATTTCAATTCCATTTGGCTCATCTAAACTAGTATACTAGACTAAGAACTTCAAGTCACGGGGGTAATCCAGATTAATTTCATGAGATGGAAATGATTTAAGACAACGATCGAGTTTAGATTCATTGTTGTGTCATGCCTTCCTCTTCCAGGGAAGTGAATCCTACGAACCGAGTGATCTGTCGTGCTCTAGGCCAAGACAGATTGATTGGCTATCCGCCGGTGTACCGGACCGTCCAACAAGAGCGGCACACTTTCTAGGGATGTTGACTCGACGTCCGTTAAGTACGTATATCCTTGCAGGCATATTTACAGTTGGTATATGATCTCGTCACTTTAGCTAGATCAGACGAATGCGTCTAGAGCAACATTCTGAAATCTAGAATTCATTACACTTGTTTATCATACTTGTGCGGTACGGGGATCGAGATGAGACATAATGAGCAACGTCCACACAAATTTGTGCTGTTCTCCAGGAACGTTGATGTTCTTATCTCCCTCTAACAATGGGAAGACTATCTTATTAAAGTGACAACCCGCAAATGAGAGGTAAAGAGATCGCATACAAGGGCTCGAAGAGAGCTAGTGTGAAAGAGAATCATGATCGACAAAGATTCACATCCTTCTTTGAGGACCCAGGTTGGTACGTTACGGTGGCGTAGCTTGGCATATGGAATGCACACCCAAATGCGTAAATACGAAAATCGTCAGGTTCGTACCCAGTAACCAACTTTAACGTCATATAAGTTGGGTGGCAATGGGCCTCAAGGCGGATCAACATAATTGCATACAAGATTGCATAGCCCTAGGCTGAAATCGAAAACTTGGTACGTTCACCAAAATCCGGGCGACCATTTAAATTGCGCTTTATGATCACTAAGCAATGCTATTTGGGGTGAACATGGGAATTCGATGTTCAATTATAAACCCAAAATACATACAATACTTTATCGAAAACCGTCGGTATAAACTCTCCGGCATTATCCAGTCTCCTGGACCTTAAGAGATAAGTAAGGTGGTGATCCCTTAATCGGCCAGAAGGTTTAGCAGCAATGTGTGTGGACAAACATGTGACCAGTTTGTCGATTCATCAACCAAAACCATAAGTATTTATATGGTCCGCATTTTGGTTGGATTAGTCCACATATATTCCCTTGAATCCACTGTGAAAAGAGAGTCATTTCATATCTTTGCAAGGAATGATATAGAAATCAAATTTCTCAACGAGCGGGCTTTGACAAAGTGTGCTTGTAGGCACAAGATCCTTACTTCGGGTAAGGAGATGCGTTGTAGCATCATTGTTCGACCTAAGTGTCCCAAAAAAATGTCATGCCAAAGCAAGTAAAACTGCTCAATCACCAGGCTCCAAGCCGGCCACATATGTTGTGTTCCCAGTTGAGAGATAACCCATTGGCCCCAAATCAAAGCTACATACTCATTTTTAGAGGTGGTGCAAAGATATTCCACTCTATTTTCTTCGGTGGTTTCATTTATGATCATTGTTCTCTCGAATATCCTTAAAAACTCAATGACATGGAGAATTTAAGGTCGCTTAAATGATAATTCAGTACCATTAATACAACGAGGAGCGTGCCAATGCTCTTAATAGGTTGGATAGACTTGAAGTCGTTGCTGGAAATGTGATTTAGGTGTAAAGTTAGTGTGTTTAGTATCACATTCATCCTGACAACTAACTTTCCCACATTCATACCTAATCACGTGTTTAATTGAACCAGTCACATGTATTAAGAAACATGATTCAATTAACTCATATTCGAGGACAATATCAATAAGATTATCCATAACTAAAACAAACACCAAACTTGAATCCAAGAACATGTAAAAATGTTCACAAAGTAAATGGTTTACTAAGGGAATTCGGCCAACAAGGCCATCCATGTCAAAATTCTGCTATTCCAACAGTGTTTGGTGGAGCAAAATTAGTCTCACATATTGACTACTAGAATGGTACTTCCTCAACAACATTGGTAGGGGCACGAACAGGCGCATAACCAATAATCTATTCCATCAAGACGGAAGTAGATTCTGTAAGGTTGAGGTACGGGAACAACATCCCTTATTCTTGAAGTTTTAGGTCTTAGGTGCCAAGGATCATGCTTTGGGCATGATGCCACACTTTGGCAGGCCCTGATTCTACCATATGTTGTAAAAAACAAACTTGAAATTGGATTGTGAGAGAGTATGCCATTCGGTGTATCCCTGCCGAAGCAGTGCATCACCATTCGGTAGGCTTTGACTGAACTGGGTCGAGCCATTCGGTAGACTTCAACCGAACTAGGTCCATACCTTTCTCTCTCGCGTTTGTGGTATTAATCAGATCAGAGAATTTGGTAAACTTCCGTTTTCTACACTGCTGCCTCAAGAGCGAGTTAGAAACATGGAAGGACGAGAAAAGTATTCTCGAGTCGAAATTCGATCGGATTTATAAACTTCATAATTGTACTCATTCATGGACATAATTATGATGTGCTTCAGGCAGTGTCTTGTACCCCACATAAAGTGGTTTCTATTATAAACGTCTCAATAAGGGAAATCGAACTTATGACGGTTTGACAATCCATTGAATTTAGAGGGAACAAGATTGTGATTGGTGCTATGGGAATGAATCATCCATAAGCATCAAAGTTAGAACATTCGAGTTCTAAGACATGGTTTTCATGAAAAACATCGATTTTTCATGGGTGTATTGTTTTATGAAAACTTCGGATTTCAAAGGCACTAAATTTGAAACTATAGGTTCAATTTAGTTTATGAACGTTTAGTTCATAAAAGAGAGGTTCCTGCAAGAACACATAATGCAATATGTTGATTTAAGTATAGTGGATTTAAGGTTCTTCGGGAACTCAAGTGTGAGAGCTTCATTACTACGAAAGTACGTCAATGGTTCAAAGAAAATGAATAAAATATTGAATCGTTAACGTTCAAAAGTGATCTACAGGTCAATAATTTTGGATTATCAGATTAATGGACTGCAGGTAACTTTTAATTAATTCAATAGATAGGGACCATTCGGGGTTGATCATAGAAGCAAAAAAAAAAATTTGTCTAGGCCCATTAATTATTTAATATTGGCTGCAGGCCACACAAATAAATTAGGCCCAAATTGGGCTCCGGGTAAATGAATAACAACCCAGCAAATTGGGTTGTGGGCCTTGACAAAAGAGAAGCCCAACAAGGGCTTGGGTTGTAAAAGAACCCAGCAAATTGGCTGCTGGAATTTTGTTTTCTTTTTCCTGCGGACTGCTAGTCCTAATGTAGAGGAATGGGCTAAAAAGCCCAAGAAGAAGAAAGGCAGCCCTGGCGGGCTGCAGAGGAGAAAAAAAAAGCCATATGGACACGGGCTGAACGGCAACCAAAAAGGCTGCAGGTGGTAGCGGGCCGAGAGGGAGCAAGGCCCAGTAGCTCAAGGCTATTGGAAATGGGCCGAAGCGCGAAAAAGCCCATCAGCTTTTGCTGCTTCTGGAACGGGCTAAGGGCGTGAAGCCCATGCACTAAGGATCCAAGCGGCATGCCTGGTCCAATTTTGGGCAGTAGGCCTAAAGGATTGTCCCAAGCTAGGGTTGTCCCAAGCTTCAGGCTTGGTGCGATTTCAGCCGCAAATAAAAAAAGGTGATTTTTCTTCCCTCTTTTTTTTTTCCGAAAAAATTATAGGGTTGAAAAACCCGAATTGCTTCTAATTTTTTTTCGATTATTTGACTCACAAATTTCACATAGCATAATTGCGTAATGCATGAAACAAATATATATATATATATATGAACATATACAATATATATATTGGAAGGTAAATATAAATGTAGAGGGTTCATGCATCATGGGGAATATTTTCATGTTTCAAGGTCGTTTTAAATATCTTACTTTATTTTAAGTGTACTTGATTGGCAGAAAACAATAAAAGCCTTTGAATTTGTAAAAGATCATTCTCATAAAGCCGGAATTGCATCTCCAATGCATTGTATCACGTTCAACACAGAAAAATTAAATTGAATTAATAGCATGTAGATCAATTCAATAAAACAATTAATTAATCATAAAAAGAATAATTAAAAACGTAATAAAAAATGTAATACTCCCCTGATTGAATAATAAACTTTCTTTAGCGCAGCGTCAAGAGCGTGCTGATAACGTGTTGTAGGCATAATTTATTGAATAATTATGGAGGCCATATAGAGAGAGAAGGTGCGGCATAGAGAGAAGAAGAGAGAGATGTGTAATTGTGGGTGTGTGTTATTCCACCCCATTGTGCCTCTATTTATAGAAGTAGGGAATGTTAATTTCTTACCCTTTTAGGATTACAACTAGTAATCAACTCCTAATAGGAATATAAGAGAAATTCCTATATATAATAGAAATTTACACAATCACATTCCTAATTTAATTGGACTGCAACAATATATGTATTATTGCAAATGTGTCAAAATAACATGTATTAAACATGAAAAGTACATGTGTATAGTACATTCAATTTTTAAAGCTTGTAATAGAATGAATCATTAAGAAGTGTAAAAAAACAAAAGTATTTTTGAAAAATACATATACACATGTATAATACACAAATTTACCAACTATGCTAACCTTCTTGAAATCCGTCTAAAGTTCGCACATTGAGTTTTTTTTTATTCAACCAAATAATATTCTTATTGAATATCAATTAACCATTGATTCCATTATTTTGAAATTCAAATTGTGGTTTTAGCTGTGAAATTTGTCTGTAACTGTTTCCCTCTCCGCCTTTTGCGGCTTTATCGAGTGGTGCATAGAGCTTCGGCTCGGTGTTTACACAACCACTATCCCGTTGTTTGCTATTCTCGGCAATGTTGCTTGTGGGATTTCCCACTGGCTTCCTTTCCTTGGTGGTTGCGGATTGGATCCTTGTGGTTCTTGTTACAGGTATATGGTGTCTTCTTCTTCTTGTTTCTGGGGGGTTGCCTTGTTGGATCTTCAGCGTTTGCAAGGGAAGCTGGTTGGTAGTGGATGGTTGGTGCTCCAACGGCGATAGAGGAACTGGCTACTAGGATTTGTTGGTTTTGTGATTTCCTGTTTTGGGCTCCAAAGTTTGGGTGGGCTTTTTTTATGTTACTATCGAGGTCTATATCTTTGTTTTGTGCTTTCATTGTCTATGTAAATGTCTATGCTTGGTAATAAAATTTACCTTTGTTCAAAAAAAAAAAAAAAAAAAAGAGATAGGGAGAGAGATGGAAGGGATGGTGGGCTGTCGGCGTGGAAGGTTTGTGTAGCAAGAAGGGGACGAGAGAGACGTACATGGGGTTTTGTCGTTTTCTTTTCTACTTTCGCTAGAAATAATTGATATATTTTTTTGGGTAAATTACACTTTACCATCTCAGGTTTGAGGTCTATTGTAACCTCATACAACATCTTCAAAACATTTCACTTTTATACCTTAAGTACTATTTTATTTCAATATAATACATCCGTTACATTTTTCATCCATTGATCCGTTAAGAGTTGACGTGGTTACCACATTTGTGCAACGTAGCTGCCAAATTTGTGTCACGTGGCAAAAATAATAATTTTATAATAAATTATTTATTAAAAAGAATAAATTGAAAGCCCAGAAACCCATTCCCCCAGACCACCTCCCTCTCATCCACTTTCTTCACCTCCCCTTGCATCCAAAAACCCCAGCAGCTCAAATCTGAGATGGTAAAGTGTAATTTACGCTATTTTTTAATGGAGTTAACAAAAATAGGCAACATGAGACAAAATGGATTTTCAAGTGACGAAGTGCCGCAAATTGTATTTTAAAAAGCAAAGTAAGAATAAAATGATGTCAAGGGGATAGTAAAATAAATTGTTTAACGAATTTTCTTTTATAGTTTACCAAAAAAAAAACGAATTTTCTTTTATATAACAATATATTTAAAATGTAATGTTAGGGAGATCAAATTTTAAAAATCAAATGATGTGATGATTGAAGATTAAATTATTATTGAAACGTTGATTAACGTGTTTATTTTCTATATATAATACATTATTTGTTTAAAATTTAATTTAAAAATTGGGTCTCTTAACATTACCCACCATTCTTTCTTTTCTATAACCTACCGTCCTCTTTGTACAATCATCTGATGAAGTATCATCTAACCACCTTTCCACTTACCATTGGTTATAAACAAACCCCAAGAAGCTCAATGAAAAAAAAGGAAGGAGCTAAGTTATAAACTCCTTTTTTTAATGATCCAATCTTCTTGAAAAACAAAAGAAGTATGATAAAGACGAGTACAAAGACGAGTACAAATTCCGGTATAAAAAAATCAAATATTCCATCAAATTCTTGAATTTGAAAACGAAATAATGAATTAATATTAAATTTTCTATTCACAAAATTTAAATTCCTCCCTTACTAAGGAAAAAAAATGATTAAATTGATTTGATGTGAGAAGGGTTGCAGTGACAGGGTCCACATTAAAGTTAGCTTATGTGACAATGCGTACTATTTGACACAGTGGTATATTCCATTTCATATTACAAGAAAATGCTGCATATGCTTGGATCGTGTGAATCCAAATCATTGTTTTTTTAATTTTTTTTTTCCCACTAAAAACAGTCATGTTACTTACTTATCAGTTATCTTATAAATAAAAAAGTAAATAATAATATAGAAACGATGGTAAAAGTCTAATGAAAACTTGACGAGGTTGAGCTAGGCTTGTCAAATGGATTGTGTTTGTGATGTTCATATCGTTTTCGTATCATACTGGTTATTTTAGTGTGTTGTATTGTGTCAAAACCAATTATTATAATGGGTTTTTAATAAGTACTTAATAACAATCCGATTCGTTAATGGGTCGTGTCGTTTGATAGTGAGTTAATATGATCTGATAACGACCCGTCACGTTAATAGATTACTCAATAACAACCTGATTAGTTAATAAATTATCTAAAACTCGTTATTTTAGTATTTTCATGCCAAACTAATTGATTGTTTAAACAATTGCCATTCTTAGTCTTATTCACTTGTTTATTCACTTTATTCCAATCCAACGTGTGAAGGGCCACACTAGTGCGATGCTGGTTGTTGTCACGTGGTGGTTTGTCGCCCACTTATCAGACTCACCGCGTGGCACCTTTTTATTGGTCGTCGGCAAACGCACAAACCAACAGATTAAGGAAATTTTAAAGAAAAACTTTTGATATTGTTTATTTTAACTAAAAATCATATTTTTACATTAAAAAGTTAATTTTGATACTATTCAATTTACCCTTTATTTTATTTTTATCGTTAAAACTCAAAATTTTTAAACCCTTTTCATTAGTTTTCCTCAAATTTAAAACGTGGTACGAATAATATCAGTAGGAAAAACAATACAGGCTAGGAGATGCACTGCTTCCGGCCAATCAGATTGAGGGGGTGACTTATTCATTTTCGTGCGCTGGGTAGTTTAATCATAAATGCAAATGGAATCTTCCGAGGCGAAGTCCGTTCACACTTGCGGTGAAAGATATATTTCCGCGCTAGGAAATATGAACCATTTCAAATGACCAAAATAGCCTTCTGTGGTAGCCAACGCCTTGGCACCCCACGTCACGACTCTTGCTTCCGGAAACGTATTTTATTGAACAAATTTCCATCCTCATTGCCTTTCCTTTCTAAACATTTTTATTTTTCTCCATATATGCGCTTTTTTGGCATGCAATTTGTGTGCTGTACGGAAAAACTTTGGTAATGCCAATTATCTTACGATATAGCCGTTTTTAAATAATAAAGTTTGAGGAAGGTGATCGTTATGTGATAAAGTTAAGTGATTGAATAATTCAATATTGTATATAATATGTCGAGAATTTTAAAATTGTCCATAACTTTAAAAACGTGCTATGTTTATTTGGTTGCTTATTGCGTTACTCAATACTGTCATGTGACAAAAATAGCATAAATCTTTTTTATTTCTAAATGAGGCTCGGTATCCTATGTTTGTCTACATACTTTTTAAATTACATTTCTATAGTTTGTGTTTTCCTACCTTTTAAGTCGAGCTAAAAAGAAATTTTGTAAAATCATAGACATATTTTTTGTACAACAAGATTAGAAAACAAGATTTAAGTTAAGTCATACAGTGAACCATTATTAAATATTGAGTCTATAATCATTTGTTTTAATTTTTTTTTTTTAAAAGGGGGACAATTGGTGGCAAGCCACAGTTATCCACCAATTTCGAGGGTCGGGAAGACTCATATATGCATTTCAGCCTCCCCTGACCACAAGTTTAGCTTCCACACTAGCAACGAGTTTCAAATTCGAGACCTCCAGTTTTTAGTTTAAAAGAAGCCTCGCAATCTATCATTTACTACCAGACCACCGGCTCGTGGTTAGAGTCTATAATCTTTGAGAATATTTTTTTTGTTCTCTAAAAAAGAGAATGAATTTTTACCAAAAAACTTTGTAAAATTTTTTAATTGTGATGGGTATACAAGTGGTATATCACTTCAATAGAAATGGTAGAAAATTTTATTTTTTAAGTTATTAACTTTTTAGTACACATATTCCATAATTTGTATAATGACATATGATGTATCGATCATGAAAAATCTCTCGTTTGACCAATGCACAAAGGGGTATTTCAGTCATTTTCCATGCGGCACCTATCATTTTGCTCATCCAGGAAATCTGAAAATAATCAGGCCTTGATTGGCTGAGTCTACTTTAAACCAGCCACCAATTCCTCAATCGTCACCGCATATCGAACCTTCCAAACGAATCCCGACCGTCCAAACCCTTAAGAAACCCCAAGATCATGAAAAGATCCAACGGCTGAGAGAACCTTCTCCTCCTCACAGCCCGCCTATAACAGCCAGAGGGCTTGTGCTCTCCCCGCGCCACTCCATCGCTGCTAGGGTTTTACATTTCTCTCACCAACCTACAACCAGCTTCGAAGGTACTCTCTCGAAGATCGAAACAGCACCGTTTGCCGAGTCCGATTTCTGTTTTTTATCTCCCAATGCCGATAAGCCGGAAAATCGGCTCCGATCGAGCCGGTTGAGCTTCGGATTTTTGCTTATCGGCCGATATGGAATTCCGATCTGATATTTTTCCGGTGGTTTGACTGTTTTGCAGGACGTTTGACCATGGGGAAGTGCTACCCTACCGTGAGCGAAGAGTACAAGACGGCCATCGACAAGGCCAGGAGGAAGCTCAGAGGTCTGATCGCCGAGAAGAACTGTGCTCCTCTCATGCTTCGTATTGCGTACGTCTCTCTCTCTCTCTGTCTTGTTTCTCTCTCTAGGTACTTCGCTCTGCGTGTGATTGGTGTGGGAGTGAGATTTGATTGTGTGTGGTGGGGTGCAGATGGCATTCAGCTGGAACTTACGATTCGAAGACGAAGACCGGAGGGCCGTTCGGAACCATGAGGTGCCCGGCTGAGCAAGCTCACGGGGCCAACAATGGCCTCGACATCGCCGTCAGGCTCTTGGAGCCCATCAAGCAACAGTTCCCTATTCTCTCTTACGCTGACTTCTACCAGGTAATTCAAATATAAACAGTTAACAAAATCTTATCTATGAAACTTTAATTGGGATTTATTTGATTGGAAACAATAAACCAGATATTAATTTTTAATGGGGATTTATTTGATTTTTATAATTTTGTTGTAATTTTTGTTTTTAATTTTGGTGTAGTTGGCCGGTGTTGTTGCTGTTGAGATTACTGGCGGGCCTGATGTCCCATTCCACCCAGGAAGGAAGGTCAGCAAGCTTTGATTTTCTTCCGAAGATTTAGTTAAGCTTGTAATTTTTATTTACTTACCATGAATAGTTAGATCGAATTACCACGAATAAATTGAATTCTGCTATGTATTTGAATTATCTTTTGGTATGATTCGGTCTTTGATGTGTTTTCGTTTGGTCATTTGATTTTTTCTTTATCGTTTTGCTTCTGGTGCATTCAACTCCTCAAATGTGTTTGAGGTAGAAGATAGTATTGCGTTGGAAAGTCGTCTATTTTGATTTAAAAAGAAATTTTCATCTGTTTTGTAAGTCGTTTTAATCATGTTTGTTTGAATGCACCTATTCGATCCAATCGGGTAGTCCTGGATTGTCCTCATTTCCAGTAATTTCTCATATTATTGATCCCAGGTTTTCCGATAGATGTTCTGTCGCCTTTGTTCAGTTTCGAACGCAAGCGTTGTATATGTTTTGTTTGTTTCATCTTATTGTACTGATATTCCTCTTGTTGTGCCAGGATGCCCCCGAGCCACCACCAGAGGGCCGTCTTCCTGATGCTACCAAGGGTAAATATATCATTTGACATGACCTTTTCTCATTGTTTTGGTTTATGCTTCTCTTGTATTGTAGGTAATGATGTTATGTCCTGACCGAGTTTAAATTTACTGTTCAAATGATGTAGGTTGTGATCATTTGAGGGATGTCTTCGGCAAAACCATGGGCCTCAGCGACAAGGATATTGTTGTTCTCTCCGGTGGTCACACCCTGGTAACTCATATCCTGTTGATTTGTCCATGTACAATGCTGGTTTCTGTATATACTCAATGGTTATATTGCATATTGCAGGGAAGGTGCCACAAGGAGCGATCTGGATTTGAAGGACCTTGGACTCCCAACCCCCTTATCTTTGACAACTCCTACTTCACGTGAGTTCTGTTTTTCTGCTGTCTTTTCTCAATATGTCTAGTTGCACTGAGCTACAAAAGTCAAGTAGAATGCTGTTCGATTATGTAGGGTGCTTCTTGGTGGAGACCAGGAAGGTCTTTTAATGCTTCCAAGTGACAAGGCTCTTCTGGATGACCCTGTCTTCCGCCCTCTTGTGGAAAAATATGCTGCGGTGTGTGCCTTCAGTAATTTTCTATTCTTCTGCGTGCTTTTCCATTACGTACAAGACTGAAACTGATTGTTAAATTTACCTTTTTGTTTTTCAGGATGAAGATGCCTTCTTTGCTGACTATGCTGAAGCTCACATGAGGCTCTCTGAGCTCGGGTAATTTTTTTATTACTACATCATTCACAATTACTTTGGGTTTCTTTTAATGTTTTATTCAGCACAGAAATGGCCTTGAATACTATTTGTTGCTGCAATTTTGTAGGTTTGCTGAGGCCTAAGCAGAGTCGGGAGAACTACAAGGGATGATGCCGATGCCTGCGTGCCTTTGCTTTTGTTTTTTGGATGCCTCTTAGTTGTGAGGTTTTAGGCAGTTGGTATTTTTCTTATTTTTATTGGGTTTTAGGTAAGAAGTTGGGACTTCTGGTTCGGTTTGAAGGACGAATGCTTTTAAATTGGACAGAATGCTGTGTTAATCATCCTTGTAGATTAAATAAAGCCGTAATTTCGTAATTTTAACTTCACTGGTTTTTGTTCTTCAATGCTTCAGACCGCCTCGTTTCTATTCGAAATTGTGGTGGTTTCGTCGTATCAATGAGAGACTTACGTGCACCCATGGTCCCATGGATGTCGATGTTGCTACGGCGTGACGAGGGTTGAAGTTCTTCCTCACATTGACAGGTTTATGGTCAGCCTCGGTTTTAAACATTTTACCCGGTCTATGCCAAACGTCCGTTACAATTGACTTTGAAGCGACTTTCATAATTAAAATCAATTAAATCATAACAAGGGAATAAGTTGGTTATTGATTTCTTCAAATTGATTGTATTGACCAGACGATGGCCAATACAATCAATTTGATTGTGTTGTTAGCGTTCACTTTAGCTGGTTTGGTTTGGGATGGGCTATACGTCATTTACGCTCTTTATTTGGGCTGTAAAGTCAAACTATTTGGGTTCGGAAGATCTCAGCATTTGATGCTCAATAGGACTCGGCAGTGCCAGTATGTCTCGGCAGATGTTGACATGTCCACTATGTGCATGACGAAATGCCTCACCGATTGAACCTAGTAGAAATTGTATGAACTCGAAAAAAATTTGGCACTGCCAACGTAGCTTTTTGTCTAAAAGAAGTTCTTGAATTTTTATACTAAAATCACGTGAGGTATTATTAACATGAGATATCATGGTGACATCTTGACGTAAATCCTAGTTTCCCGTTGTCAGAAATAATGTGCCTAGGAAATGGTTATCGGGGACGGAGAGGGGAGGGCGTAACCGGCGACGTGGTTGGGTGCGGGTGTTGGGGAACTGGAGGGGCCTTGCAATTTTTCTTCTTCTTCCTCCGCTTGATCATCAATTTTTGACAAATTTGGGTAGAGCCTTCACGATTTGCGACGATGATGACCGTTGATTATTATTTTCAATTCTCTTTGTTTAGTTTTAAATTGATTAATTAAATGGAAGCATATTCATAAATTATGATGTATGCTATCATACATCTAATTATCTGTTACGTGTCATTTCACTTAATTATAGTTAGATTTTTTCAAAATTGAAAAAGCAACCGTTAGTGTGAAAGTTAATTAGAGTGAGATGTAACGATAGATGTACTGAGAGCATATACTATAGTTTAGGGTTGTGAGCAAAAATATCTCTATCTAGAACTGTTTCCAGTCCAACGATTATTTGATAATTTGTAAAGATAGATACACACATATCTACTCAATTGAGAGCTACTAGAACTATCCCATTGTCCTATTTTTTTCCCACCTTATAATTTCACCCACAGACTACAGTACAAAGTTGAAAATACTTTATACTCTTTTTCCACCCACTTTTATTCCTGAAATATCCTGGATAAAATTAACATAATCTGATTCAATTTGACAACAACTTTCCCACAAGAAACAAGGTTTTCTCTCTGGAAATTTGGAGGAGAAGGCCTTGACGTGGTCCATTTTGACGAAGGCTAGGAAGAGGAGAATGAGTGACGCCCACGACGACATCCACGGTTGAAGTTGAGTTTGATTATTTGTGGGTTCGATTGAGATGGAGGAAGGAAAAGGTTAGGTTGAAGTGTCAAAGCGGTGGAGGATGGTTGCCATCAAATTGGATGGTGTTGGTTGCTGGGCTCTCCGTTTTTCTTCTAAATTTTACAATTTTTGACTTTTTTTTTTCGTTCAATTTTACCCAAGGAGCAACTAATAACAAAATGAAATTCAAAGAAATTGGGTCTTTCTGGGTTTTGCAAAAACAAAGAGAAGAAACTAGGTCAGAATTATATGGATAAGAAGATTCATGGTATGTGAGTTATAGAGAGTGTTGGGGGCCCCGTGGGGACCTTGACAGCTCTCATCGAGAATAACCGCATCCCCATGTCCCTCTTTGGTTCATCCTTGGATATACACGTAGATGAATGACATATTTATTTAGGAAAACTAATGAAAAGAGTTTGAAAATTTTAATTTTAATTAAAATGATAAAAAAGTGTTGTAAGTGAATCGTATCAGGAGAGATTTTTTTTTTTAAATGAACAGTACCGGGAGTGTTTCGTTAAAACTCTCTATTTATTTCCATCCTTAACACCACTTGCCTAGTGGCCTTCTACCACAGTGGTGGAGAGTAATGTTGCCCTTGCACCATGACGTAGGTTCGAACTTCGTCGGCTTCTAATCTAACAAATCTATCGTTTGACAAAAAATAAAAAATAAAAAAAAACACCACTTGCCTAATAACTAATAACTGATATAACAGAAAGAACAGAAAGGGGTATTATTGTAATTAGGATATATAGCTATATAAAGTATTGTGTAGCTAGTACTTCATTAAGTTCATTTGTATACATTTTCCCAATTCATTCAATACAATCTCTTTGGTTTCTCTCTAACAATTCTTTCCCTTCCTCTGTACAAATCTTTCATCTTCAACAATGTAGTTAATATGGTATCAGAGCCACCAAGGCTCACGCCATGGATCTTGGTGGTTGATTTCTCTGCTATCTTTCTTCATTACTTTCTTTCATTTCCACTTATTCATAGTTCTTATTTTTTTTTTTGGTCTCTGAATTTTTCTTTATTACCTTCTCTGGCTGTTCGACGGTTTTTTTCTTCTGGGTTTTCTTGGATCTGTTGTCTGGGTTTCACTGAAAATTTTGATTGGGGTTTCGAGAGGGCCAGTAGGACCTCCGTGAGCCATTCGATTGGGTTCTCAGATCCTCCCTCGAACGGCTCTGATCCTGTTTTGCTCCGCCGTTCGTCGCTTCGTTGGTAGCTCGATTTGGGTGCTGAGGATTTGTTATGCGATTGATGAAGGAGGTGATGGAGATTTCCAGTCGAAGAAAGATTGCTGGGATATATTTCTGATTTTTTGCTGGAGTTTCAGATATGTTGATGTGTAGAAAGACGAATTCTTTTCGTCATTGGAGTCCGACGAAGACAAGGACTAGTGGCTGTAGATCTTGTCCATCAGCGATGCAGATGTTGGTTCGGAATCTGCCATGAATTCTTAGATTGATGAGAGACTTCTGGTTTTCGCTTTTACGTTCTTGGGTCAAGATTGAAGTTCGTATCAGGTTCTTGATTTTTGGGTTTTACAGTGCACATTATCTGTTTGATTAAATGTTTCAATTAATTTCCTTAGTGCTTCCCCAATCTGGGTTGTGAACAATATATTCCGATAAGGTTTTTCTGGATCTAGTATTCCTGATTTGGGGTCACTTTCTTGATTCTCTGTTGTGGTATTCCAATATTATCCCTTTTTGCATCACCTGCAATGTCTGTGTTCATTCGGACACCATCCGCACCTCTTTACCTCACTAATTGAACTATGAGCTGATGGCAGATTTCTGTCTGCCTTGTGATATGGGATCTTCTCAGGTGATATCTGCTCTACATTCTTGGATCTGCAGATTTTGGGTATGGTTGCAGTTCTTGGATTGGTTTACTGGTTTTGTTTGATGCTTATTTCTTGAAGCAGTGGTCTTTGATGTACTTTCGAGGTTTAATTGAAGTGAAGCTGTGGTCTTGATGTGTTGATCTCTGCAAGTATTAGTTTTCTTGTCGATTTAACGAAGAAAGTGTCATTCTTTCTATGAATCTTGGAGTTTCATTCTCCTAAGTTGCAGTATGATTTGGAGTTTCATTCTCCTAAGTTGCAGTATGATTTGGAGTTTCATTCTTCTAAGCTGCAGTATGATTTGTGTTCATGGAGTGTCAGTCTTCTTATTTGGTATCTTTAGTAGAAGTGTGAGATTTGTGTTATGCTTTGGAGTGTCATTCTCCTTGGTTGATTTAGTTGATTTGGAGTGTCATTCTCCTTGGTAGATTTAGTTTCTTGGAGTGTCATTCTCCGTGGTAGTTTAGTTTCTTGGGAGTGTCATTCTCCTTGGTAGATTTAGTTTCTTGGGCAGTGTCAACTATGGATTCTTAGTTCACCTTCAAAAACTTGTTGGATATGTTCAGACCAAGACCAGATTTAATTGTATTGCTAAGCTCATTCACAATCAGGATAGCCTTCCACGCTTGCAGATTCACGTATATTTTACCTCTTGGGAGCGAGACTTCAGATGATTTTGGTGATGTTACAGGCATTGGGAGCAGGCACGGTACTGGGCAGACAGTAGGGATGTCTTGATTCAGAATTTGTTGAAGGGTTTTCTGCAGTGTTCTTGCAGCATTGCAGATATCTTAGTCTTGCAGTTCCAGATCAGTTTCAGAGCTCTAGCTAGTTCAAACTTCACTTGGCTACACCAAGTTCAGTTTGAGGGGGGAGTAATAACTGATATAACAGAAAGAACAGAAATGGGTATTATTGTAATTAGGATATATGGCTATATAAAGGATTGTGTAGCTAGTATTTCATTAAGTTCATTTGTATACATTTTCCCAATTCATTCAATACAATCTCTTTGGTTTCTCTCTAACAATTCTTTCCCTTCCTCTGTACAAATCTTTCATCTTCAACAATGTAGTTAATAATAACTACTTATTCTAACTTCACTTCTTACACCTTTGCGATTTTTTTTTAATTTTTTAAATTCTTTTTAAGAAGTGATAGTTTTGTAATTCGTTAATCAATCAAAACAAATACAGATGTGTCAATTGTACAATGCTTCAATGGCCCAGAAGATGATCTAAAGTTAATTTGCTCAGATAGACAACTATAGTAAATCCCTAAACGCCTAAGGTTGTCAAGAGTTCAAAACTGGTTGCCCAAGGCGGCACAAATGTCAGATCCCAATGCCCAGGATGGCGCTGCCTTCAAATGCGATTACCCAGAGGCGGTTAGATCCATCCGATCTGAAAGCATAAGGTAGTGCATCCACAAAAAAAGTCGATGAGGTTGTTGTCATTGTAGATTCAATCTATCAGAGATAGATCTGACCCACGCCAACAACCAAGAACCACCCCAAAATCCTAAATTCTAGCTCCAAATCAAAGGACAATTGGGAGGAAGGTAGATCACGAATTTAGGGCGAGGTTTCAAACAAAGCCATTGAAAAATGAGTGTGTTATCCACACACCCTTCTCAATTTCTGACTGTTGAATCAAAGGACATAAACTAAAAAAAAGTGCGTGGGTAGCACCGCCCTTGAAAAATGGTTGCCCACAAAAAGATGGGGGAGAGGAGGTGCTGGTAGCACCTTAGAAGGGAAATGAAGGAGAAACGCGGAAAGAAAAAAAAGCAAAAAAAATTTAGGGGATAGGAGGTGAGGTGGCTGTGGAGGGGGTTAGAAAAGGTGGAGGAAGGGGAAGAGTCTAGGAAGAGGAGAGGAGAGGGTCGAGAGGCTGCCGCCAGCCCAAGTCGGAGCAAAAGGCCGGAGGTGCCTAAGATTACAGTCAGCTAGAGTTTGGGTTCTTGGGAGAGAAGGTTTGGGGAAGAGAGAAAGGAAATAGAGCATGACACCTATACGATTTATCACTAGTGAACTGCAAACCAATAAGAGTAAGATTATTCGTGGGTACATTGCATGCCAAAAATTCCAAAGTGCTGCGAAGTATTTTTTACTCGTGATTTTTTTATTGTTGAATTTTAATTTTTGTGTGTTTTGAGTAAAGATTTAACGATTTAATTCGATATCCGGAACACCATAAAAAACACGTATGTATGCAGGTAAGTCACAATCGTTGATCAGTATAAATTTCATGCATGCTTTGCTAGGGTCCATCGTAGAAAATAACTCATCGACTTGCATGCATGAATGTCAATGTCAACTTTCCCCGTTTTCTACGTTGTGTTTCAATCTTGACTGAAAAAAGATTTCTGACGCCAGGTGCCACACTTTTAAGCATCGATCTGAATTGTGATTTAGCGTACCATGTAATATGCTGATATGATGTTACAAATTCACTTAAATTATTATATGCTGGAATTGTGATTTAGAGTTTAGGACTCTATATTAATAATTGTACATTATTGTAATTTGAGTTAACTTTAACATCATATGGTTATGCTACGTGATGTTACCATCACAAACAAAAGCTCCATTATTCTTAATTCCTATCAGTCATTTTATGCTTTAGAAATCATGAATGAAATTTTTAAAATTTATTACTATTAAGCGGAAGGGGGATGAGTCGAAATTATTGTAATAATTTTGGGAAGATGAGAGTTTCGAATCCAGAATGCATGGGTAGGAACCTAACATTCTATCCACCAGAATTTTGGACAATGCAAATATAAAGATTAACCACAAACTAAGTATTAAAGTTTTTGTAAATATATATCGTCCCTTCATCTCTAAGATATTCTAGCCTTTGGTTGTTCAGAGAATGAAGAGGTACTATTTTTCTTTTCTTTGACAAATACTAAGGCCATCTCCAACCGAGGGCTAGCCAGATGGCTCGTTTTAGCCCTCTGGCCCTCTAAGATATTAATATTTTAATGAACAGTACATGGCCATATTTGCCTCCATCTATAACCGAGGGCCAAAGGGCCATAGGGCTCTTTTTAGCCCTGTCACAAAAAACCGTCTCCAACCGAGGGCCAAACATAATTTATGATTTAAAAACTACAACTTAAATTCAAATCCAACGGCTAAGTGACGTCAGCTAGCCGTTGGTAGGTGACATCATGCTGACGTCAGCTAGCCGTTGGATTTGAATTTTTTTTTTGCTATAAATAGGGTGGATATTGGGCTATAATTCACATACATTTGAATTCAATCTCTTTCAATTCAAGTTTGCAATGAATTCCAACTTTGGATCCTCTTCGGATTCCAACTGGGGTCCTTATCCAATTCCAAATTGGAAGAAAAATGGGCGCAAATGAGATGAGAAGATGAGGAGTCTAATGAAGAAGTTCAAGTAAGGTGCAACAAACAAAACAGAGCAGCAGCCATGGCTGCAGCCATGGTGTGTCAGCCAACTGAGGAACAACCTCAATGGGGTGGCTCTGTTGCTGGTTGCTCTTACAAACTACGAAACAGAGCGATAACGCATGCCAATCTGATGAACAACTACTTCAGCCCCAACTTGGTGTACACAGAAGAGGATTTCAGATGTCGCTTCCGGATGAGGCGTCATGTCTTCGAGCGTTTACTTCGTGATGTCCATCAGGTCAATCCATACTTTCGACAAAAGAGGGACAGAGCATGCCGTCCTAGTTTTTCACCTCATCAGAAGGTTACTGTTGCAATCCGAATGATGGCCTATGGCTCCCCAGCTGATTCGATGGATCTACATGCCTTGATACTCTTGAACAATTATGTGACACAATTGTTCAGGTTTACAAAGACGAGTACCTCCGCGAGCCAAATCAAGAAGATCTGAATTGGCTCATTCGCAAAGCTGAAGACCGTGGGTTTCCGGGCATGATAGGGTCATTAGACTGCATGCATTGGGATTGGAAGAACTGTCCCACCGGATGGCAATGAGGCTTTAGCGGAAGGTCGAGAAAGCCAACTGTTGTGTTAGAGGCGGTTGGCCCATATGACACATAGATCTGGCATACTTTCTTTGGAGTCCCTGGATCCCAAAATGACATTACAGTTCTTGGGCGTTCACCCCTCTTCAATCGCTTGACGGAAGGTAAAGCACCTCAACTTAACTACTACATCAACGACTGTCAATACAATATGAGGTATTACTTGGCAGATGACATCTACCCAAAGTGGGCGGCACTTGTCCAAGCAATTCCAAACCCTAGGAATGGCGCGGAAAAGTTGTTTACCTTACACCAAGAGGCATACCGGAAAGAGGTTGAGAGAGCTTTCGGTATTCTACAAGCACGATGGAAGATCATCGAACCAGCAAGAGGGTGGAGTCGAGAAAATTTGGACTCCATCATGATGTCTTGCATCATATTACACAATATGATAGTGAAGGATGAGCGAGATGGGTACATTAATGGAGAGTCCGATGACAACCAAGAAGATCCAAATAGGTCAAGAATGGCTCGTGCAAAAATATATGATGGGCCTAATTTGCCTTTCAATCCAAAAACTGGTAGTATTTCTATAAATGAGTACATGAGACGCCATAGAATGATACGTTCTTGTGCCACAAACAAGTGCCTGCAACAGGATCTTGTTGCACATCTTTGGGCCAAAAGAAGCATGGAGTAGGCGTTTAAGTTTTATGTTGTTAAACGTTTTTAAAAATGTTGTTTAAGTTTCATGTTGTTAAATGTTTTTTTTTATGTTGTATAATTTTTATGTTGGTTAATGTTATTTAATGTTGTTTCATGTTACTTAATTTAATTTAATGTTGTATAATGGCTTAGGAAGTTATCGGAAAAAAAAATAGAATTTAAAAAAAATATGAAACAAATTTTGTAAAATAGAAGTTATAGGAAAAAGTGGAATTTAAAAAAAATATGAAACAAATTTTGTAAAAATAGAAGTTATAGGAAAAAAAAATAGAATTTAAAAAAAATATGAAACAAATTTTGTGAAATAGAAGTTATAGGAAAAAATGGAATTTAAAAAAAATAGGAAACAAATTTTATAAAATAGAAGTTATAGGAAAAAAAAAATTTAAAAAAATATGAAACAAATTTTGTAAAATAGAAGTTATAGAAAAAAATAGAATTTAAAAATAGAAGTTATAGGAAAAATTTTGTAAATAAAAAAAAAAAAAGAACTGTAAAAAAAAAAAATTCAAAAATAACGGCTAGCTGACGTCAGCTAGCCGTTATATTCAAAATTTTCCCTATTATTCGTGTCGGTTATAACCGACACTATTGCTCTTAATCCTGTCGGTTACATCCGACAGGAAATCTGACACTATTGCTAGAATTTCTAGCCAGCCTCGGGCTGGCTGGCTGGCTGCATACGGCGAGCCCTTTGGCCCTTTCAGATTATGTGAGGCCCACAAGCCCTTTGGCCTATGGCTTTCTGGACCCTTTGGTTGAAGATTGTTTAAAATATTTATGAAAATACTTTTTATGACGGTATATATGTTTGTCCTTAGAGTACTATATGCATCTTTTTAAAATGGCACACACCACGATAAAAGTGCCTACTAATATGAAATTAGTCACAACTAGGTATTAAAATTTTCATAATTATATATTGTTTTTTTTATCTATGCGAATAAAGTCTAAAATCTCTACAAAATGAAAGGAGAATACTATAGCTTGAGTTTTCAATATAGACTATATGAATGAGACTTTTTAAATCACATAGAAGGGAATATAATGACCTCTTTGTTCAAATGGTCAAGTGAAATCAACTTTTAGGAGAGGATATAATTTTATTCTCTTTTTTAAAAGGGAAGTAGAAAGAGAGTTTGAATATACTTGGACTTTTTTGCTTGGAAAAGTGCCAATGCTTACCTAACACCTACCATTTGCATCCTCTAAGATATAACCCCAACCCTAAAAATTCAATGAAAGTACAAATCAAGCCAATGTAAGTTGGTCATCATCAATTAGCATGCAGCTTCATGATCTGCATATCTTTCCAAAAAATAATAGAAAATAATGAAGCCACATGCATTGTATGAATAATCATTCCTCCTTTCCCACTCCCTTTAACCTAATCTTCTATGTGTTTAGTGACAGGGGAATATGGATAGGCAATTTCCTCATGAAATCAACTACCTTGAATGAAGAATTCAACAAACCCTAATCCAAACGTTTTCCAAACCAAAACACTAAAAGATACCAAGAAAGTCAATCTTTATAAATGGTAAACTTTTTAAGCTCGGGATGGTTCGCCACCAATATCATTGTTATTGTCTCTAACTTAATTAGGATAAGATTTATCACAAAAGCTATCGGTGATATTAAGAGTAAAACACCACATATATAAGCAGTGGCGTATCCAGAATTTTAATACTAGGTGTATAAGCTATATAATGTTTTGTTATATTTCTGTTGTAAGACTATATTCTCCAACAATATCTCCAACTAGACATCACAATTTTTTACATGACCCGTTAAACCGACACGAAACGACATGAAAATAATGGGTTTCGCGTCAACTTGTTAACGAGTCGGGTCGTTGTTGGGTAACTCGTTAACAACCTGTTAACTGTCTGGTTGTTATTGGATCAGGAACCCGATAATAATCGTTTGTTAGATCTAGGCATTAGGCATGATAATTTATTGCATGACCTATTAACCAGACACAAAATGACATGACCAGTTAATGAGTTGAGTTGTTATTGGATCACCTGTTATCTTAACAAGTTTGACACGACACAACATAACCTAACCTGTTAAAATAACAGATTTGTTGTGAAAACCACACGGACACGACAAATACAACCCATTTGCCAAACGTATCACCAACGATAAATCTCATATGGGAAGCGGAGGTGGGAATTGTACCAATAATTGGCTGAAAAACGTGTTGTTAAAACACTGACTTTTTTATGAGAAATAGTTTTTAGGTCACGCAGAAAGCAACGAAGCATGATGACGAGGCACGCAAATTCTCAAAAAAATAGACCAATAATGGAGACCCCCGCACTACTTCTCATCCTTCGAATGTTGACCTTGTTTTCACAAGTGGCTTAGCTCTTTACAATAAAACTCTTATCCTGTTCTTATCAATGCTAATAGACAATTAAGCAACTGATTTGTTTATCTTTCTTTCCATTTCACTAAACTAATTATGTACTTTGCTCACACAATGAGCATCAACATGGTTTTGGTTTTCCTTTCAACTTCTTCTTTTTTTTTTTTTTTAAATTTTAAAAATAAAGATTATTTTATAAAATTAATAAAAATAGAAGCATAAGTTTCAATCCTATCTCCAAAAAATAAAAACTCTTCAAAAACTAAAAAAAATCTTTAAAATAGTTTTTAATAAAAACTGCATTGAACAAAACTTTAGGTTAAAAAAACGCGCTGATCTCTTTCACTTGGAAAATGAAAGTAGATATCCTATTTCTTGTTTTCTACGCATATTAATTGTTCTCAATTTTGTTTTCTCTATCGTACATAATACATAATCTTGGGATTTAGTTGTGAACAATTTTTTTTGGAGATCAATTATGAACCAATTAATTTGTTGTTTTTTGGATTAGTTGTGGTTAGCATATTTCTCTTTAGCCTAGTATTACGTAATATTGATATTTCTATTTACTTATAAATAAATTTTTTTAAATTCAATAGTAATTTATTTTTTCAACTCTTTGGTGTAAATATATTGTTATAGGAAAAAAAAAAGTGAAATATTAAATATTAGCACATATTTTCATCAGCATGCAAAGCAAATACAAATAGTAGTCAACGGTCCACAGTAATCCACAGACGCAGTGCTTCAACACATCTCACTGACACCACCCACACGCAATCACTCCCCCTTAAAATACTCCAAAAAAAATAAAAAAATAAAAAATCCAAAGAGCGGTCACAAAAGAAAATAATAAATAAACCAAAGTGATGGCCGTAGAAAACGTTGAACGAATCTCATCCGTCCATCAGAGGCGGCCGAAATCCTAGCCCTCCGATCCTTTCCGCGAAACGCGTCCTCACAATTCTCTCTGGCGCGCTTCTTCTTCTTCCTCCTCCCCTCGGCTTTAAAAGCTTCTCCTCTCTTCTTCGTCAACTCCTCCACCACCACCTCCACCACCACCGACTCAACACATCAGCAGCAAATTTCTAGAGAGAGAAAACTGAAGACTCCTAGAGAGAGAAAGTCGCGTCTCGGACTCGAACAGTATTTCGAAATGGCCGACCTCACTCCCGCTAACGGCGATTTCCCGGCGGTTCCGTCCCACGGCGGCCAGTACATCCAGTACAACATCTTCGGCAACCTCTTCGAGATCACCAACAAGTACCGCCCTCCGATCATGCCGATCGGCCGCGGCGCCTACGGCATCGTCTGGTACGTCGTTTTTTCCCCTGAATCGATTTCTTCTTCTTGCGATTTAGGTTTTTGTTGATCGGAGTGTTTTTTGCAGCTCGGTTTTGAATTCGGAGACGAAGGAGATGGTGGCGATCAAGAAAATCGCCAACGCTTTCGACAATCACATGGACGCCAAGCGCACGCTCCGCGAGATTAAGCTGCTTCGCCATTTGGATCACGAAAATGTGAGATTAATTTGCTTTTAATTAATGCTAATTGATTCGATTTAGCTCTAATTTCTTGAATTAATGAGAAAGTTGACTTCTTTAGATTTTTACTATTTCTAGTTTTACATTTATTGGTTAGAGATTCTAAAAGGGGAAAATTACTGTATTAGTTAATTAGCTGAATAGCCTGAATTAGAAGGTTGTCAAATGATTGGAGGATTTTGCATGAATTACTTGCTAAAAGTGGAAACTTTACGATTGTCAAACAGGTAATAGCTATCCGGGATGTGATTCCTCCACCTCTAAGGAGAGAATTTTCGGATGTTTACATTGCCACGGAACTCATGGATACAGACCTGCATCAAATTATTCGCTCGAATCAGGGTTTATCGGAGGAGCATTGTCAGGTACTTGCAAGTGTTTACATTTTAATTTCATCAACCAAGTTCCATTGGTAGTGAGTGAAATAAATGGTTGTATTATTTGAGGACTAATTGGTGTATGTTGGAATGCATTGCAGTACTTCATGTATCAGATTCTTCGAGGGCTGAAATATATACACTCGGCGAATGTTATTCACAGAGACTTGAAGCCTAGCAACCTCTTGTTGAATGCTAATTGCGATCTTAAGATATGTGATTTTGGGCTCGCTCGTCCGACTGCAGAGAATGAGTTATTGACAGAGTATGTTGTGACAAGATGGTACAGGGCACCTGAGCTTCTGTTGAACTCTTCAGACTACACTGCTGCTATTGATGTGTGGTCTGTGGGTTGCATCTTTATGGAGCTTATGAATAGGAAGCCTTTGTTTCCGGGCAAAGATCATGTGCATCAGATGCGCCTATTGACAGAGGTAAGATGAATTACAGACAAGTATAAATAAAAGTTGAATTCGACATGCCTGACGTTGATTGTGTTATTTAAGAATCACCGGTTTAGAAGAAATGAAATGTGACTGTCCGTAAAGTACACATACATAAAGTACATAGCAATAAAGCCCATGATGTTACACTACTGAATACTTCATTGGAATCTCTACGTATCTGTAGTAGTTGTGTTCTACTTTCCACTTTCATCCATGTTCGTACATGACTAAATTGTTTAGCTATTTTTGGAAAAGCAATTTCTGCTGGATGAATACTAATACATACTTTTTATTTTCTGTTATAGCTTCTTGGGACACCAACTGAGTCTGATCTTGGGTTCGTCCGGAATGAGGATGCTAGAAGATATATAAGGCAGCTTGCCCCGCATCCCCGTCAACCATTGGAGAGGCTTTTCCCACATGTTAATCCAATGGCCATTGATCTCGTTGACAGAATGTTGACATTTGATCCAACTAAAAGGATAACTGGTAATTTCTATTCCCATGTCAATCTTTTGGTGCTTCCGACAAAAAATATGTATAGAATGTCTTCCACATTGAGGTCCTGATTGTGAGTTTTAATTGTGCAACTTGTGCTTCTGCAGTTGAACAAGCATTAGCTCATCCTTACCTGGAAAGACTACATGACGTAGCTGATGAACCAATCTGCACTGAGCCGTTCTCCTTTGATTTCGAGCAACAGCCCTTGGGAGAAGAGCAAATGAAAGACATGATTTACAGAGAGGCTATTGCACTCAATCCAGAGTATGCTTAATATGAAAAGCACAGCATTACTCGATTTCTATATCGACAAAGTAGAAAGACTTGCACTTCCCAGTGCTCTTTGATCAAAAAGGTTATTGTGATCAAAATATTGCAATCATCAGCGAGCTTTGTGTTCAAAGATTTAGTAGGCTGCTGGTCAAGTAACCATGATCGTCCTATTTCGTCTACATCATTACTTAGGTGTGTTTGCTGATTATTCAACAATGATTGCGCGTCGATTTTAATAGACCTCTATATTATTTTTGAGGTCAGTTCCTCTTTGTTCTTTTCTTTCTGGCGGTTGAACTTGTATTCTATTTATCTTGTTTGTATCTTTAATTTTTTTGTTTTGTTTTTTTGCTGTACCAACGTATCATGTATAGCACGATTGTATTGGCGGACCTAACTACGATTCAATACATACCTTTATTTATTCCTTGTGATGGTAATTTGGGATTTTCGTTCGCAAGTTATCGACCTTTTGTTTGATGGATCAATTTATGGTTGTGACATTCTTCTACTGCTGATCAGTTCTGGTTTGTTGTTCACCCGAAGGAAAATTCTGTATCATGTTGATTACTATAGATATTTTATAACACAATCTGCAATCCATGAGTAAGTGAATCCTCACGAAGGAGAAATGTTTGAGCGTGTTTCTAATCTATTTATGTTATAGCATGTGTATCTATTTATTAATCTCATACCCTAGGACAAGAAATGTGGTCCCCCGTTGTCTACTTGTACCATAACTTGTGGATTAATCTCCCCACATGACAGGGTGACCGTCACACCCACAATTTTCCCTCCCTCAGAAAGTAGTTGATCCCTCATGGCTTCTATCCGTGAATTATTTAGCAGTTTTTTTAACTTGCCTTTTCGCTCTCACAGAGTTAAGAGTGGAGCAGTGAGTTTCTTACCAGATATGCTTTTAGATATTTTTCTTTGATGAAAGAATCTTCTCTTTGCTATTAATATAATATACATATAATCCTGTTGAGCAATAAATCAATCAAAACTCATTTCACATCAGTCCTCCTTGCCGGCTTAATTTGTTATCTTGTAACTATTTTTATTTTATCTTTTCCAGCATTATTGGTATACCTACTATGGCAAGTATGTTAGCCAACAATAATAAGCCAATTCTTTATTGTGGGATGTAGTTGTCGTAGGGTTACGATTTTTACGCTCATTTTTTAACCATTTGCACTCTAAACTGTATATTGTACATTCTTTCTTCTCACATAGGAGTATATTTTACATTATTTATACTCACATAGGAGTGCAGGAGGTTGAAAATGAGTGAGAATTAGGAAGTCTTGTATAGATTTACATAACTGCTCCTAGTAAAAGCAATTACAAGAAGTTGCTTACTTGAGTTAGACCCCTTGCTTGAGGTTTCCTTCAAATACGCATTCTCGAATGCTGATTTGTTGCTCGAAAACATATCTAGTCGAAAGTTGAGGCATCTACAGGACTGCGAAGATTGTGGGTGGATTTATCTACAGTACTACAATTATTTTAAGGTTGACAGTTGGTGCTTAGTGATAGGAGTTGGGTCCCTTGATAATAACAGAAAGATGCTAGACCACAGTTAGTGTGGCATGTACAGGACTGCACTAGCTTGTTTACACGTTTAAATAACGATCGGTGTTTGTGAACATACATCTCGACAAGAGGAAACCACGCTGACACAGTTACACCAGCTGGGTTGCAGCATGGATGCATCACTTTCCGTGGACAGTGAAGGAAAAATGGTGGATGCTGGTGGTAAACGCGGTGGTTGGATCATCTTTTTATTCATCATAGGTTTCTCTCTCTCTCTCTCTCTCTCTCTCTCTCTCTCTCTCTCTCTCATGCACTTCTGTTGTTCACTTATGACTACAAGGAAGTGAAAAAGAAAACTTGCTTCTCAGCAAACCATGTGATCTTATTTTGTTTTGAGCAGGAACTTTAATGTGCTTGACACTTGCTGCTGGAGGATGGCAAGCAAATCTGGTTGTGTATCTGATTGAGGAGTTTAACGTGAAGAGCATTGATGCTACTCAGGTGTCAAATGTTGTCAACGGTTGCACTAGTTTATTTCCTATCATTGGAGCAATAGTTGCAGACTCCTTCTTTGGCTGTTTCCCTGTCATCCTGATCACGTCTTGTGTCTCTTTTCTGGTAATAGCCTCGCTCTGTCTCTACTCTAACAAGCACACACGCTCGCATAGCCATGATACTTCTGTTAATTGTTGATGTAGGATAATACACTTCCAATTTGCAACATAAAGTTGAGTTTTATAGGATAATTCACTTTCAATTCTCTGCTTAATGGAGCGGTATTAGCCTACAACGAAGCATCTGAATCCTTAAGTAGTTGGTGATAGAGGCACGGTAGGAAGGTTTCCATATTTTCTTCTCGTATTTGGAACTTGAGCTGTACCTCGGGTACCTGCGGGCAATACATATCGTCGCATTTTTCAATTTTCCTGTTGAACCAACTTGTTCTCTGAAGATCTTCAATACACGTCGAGTCTCGTTTTAAAATTCATTACAATTTATTCTTCGCAGGGATTGGTCCTATTCACTTTGACTGCAACTATTGATTCCTTGAGGCCCCCTTCATGTGAGAATGGATCTAGCTTGTGCGAAACACCATCAAAAGTTCAGTTTGCGGTCCTATATGCTAGTATAACGCTGGGATCAATTGGACTCGGAGGCACTCGCTTTACTATAGCAACAATGGGAGCAAACCAATTTGACAAGCCTAAAAATCAAGGGATTTTCTTTAACTGGTTTTTCTTTGCCATGTATACCGCGAGTGTTGTAAGTGCTACTGCCGTTGTGTATATTGAGGACAGTGTCAGTTGGGGGTTGGGATTTGGCCTATCTGCTCTTGTTAATTTGGTTGGTCTGGTCATATTCTCATCTGGAATCCATTTCTATCGTCGCGATAAGCCACAAGGTAGCCCATTCGTGAATATAGCTCGTGTTGTTGTTGCTAGTATCCGGAAATGGAATGTTAAGCTCGCATCCCGAAGGGAGGATTACCACTACCACAATGATGGAGAGGCAAAGACAACTCCCGCAGCACCTAAAAAGAGTTTCAGGTACCAGAATTTCCACATGTTCTGCATCCTCACACTGATTTTATCTTGGTGTCTTCTTCTTTATTGCACGCCTCTTGTTTTTTGACTGTGAGGCCAAATAAAAAAGATAACTAGAAGACAATAAGTGACATCATGTGTATAATTCACGGGTGACATAAGTCAACCCTATCTCAATCTTCACCTAACATGACCTATAGCTTTTCTGTATGATCTATGATGGGAAATAATGTAAAGTCGACTATAGAAAAATCTTGTATACACAATCTTACTTATCTTCTGTTGCTGAAGATTCATGTAATGTGATGGGATAGTTCTTCATTTACCGGGATTGAGGCCCCGCCATGGAATCCATCCTTGGTGGTGGTGGGATTATTGCTTACTGAGTTGGCCACTTCAGAAATTTTCCTTTTGCTCTCTTGTTGCAGATTCCTGAACAGCGCAGCCCTTGAAACAGAAGGGGACTTGAAGCCCGACGGCTCAATTGCAAGGCCATGGAGGTTGTGCACACTCCAGCAAGTAGAAGATCTCAAAACTATCATTAGAATTTTCCCCTTGTGGTCATCCAGCATATTTATAAGTACCCCAATAGCGATTCAAATGAGCTTAACGGTCCTGCAAGCTCTAAAGATGAACCGTCACATTGGATCACATTTCAAAGTCCCGGTTGGATCTGTCCTAGTTGTGGTTACAATCGCCACGTGCATCGCTCTCCCAATAATTGATCGTATCCTATATCCCGTCTGGCAGAAACTGACCCATAAATCTCCGACTCCCCTCCAAAGACTAGGAATTGGTCATGTCCTAAATATCACAGGCATGGCTGTTTCCGCATTAGTCGAGTCAAAGCGTCTCAAACTAGCTCACGGTTCCAAGGTGCCAATGTTCGTCATGTGGTTATTCCCACAGTTGGTTTTGGTGGGCATCGGTGAAGCGTTTCATTTCCCAGGGGAACTCCAGTTTTGCTATCAAGAATTTCCAGCGTCACTTCGTACCACGGCGACTGCAATGGTTGCGATGATAATAGCCATTGCTTTTTACTTTAGCACGGCGCTGGTTGATCTTGTTCGGAGGGTTACAGAATGGCTGCCGGATGATATAAACGAAGGGAGGATAGACAATGTGTACTGGGTGGTGGTTGTGATAGGTGTCCTCAACTTTGGTTATTTTTTGTTATGTGCCAAGTTGTACAAGTATCAGAATGTTAAGGGTGTAGAAGGTAGTAGCTCCTCAGTCTCTCATGGTTAGAAAATAAAATGTCTATCGATCTTATGCTGAAATATGAACTATTTATTGACCTAAATCTAATTTTCTAGAATGTCATCGTTCAAATAAAAAGACGAGTATTAAGTTCTCGATTTGGACAATATTACTTTTGTCTAAAGTAGGGTTCCAAATTGGCACCATTCATGTTGCGGGTCTCAATTTGGCTTTAATTACAAAGCTCTTGGATTTAAAAGAGATATTTTTAGCACAAAGCTCTTGCATCTACAAGAACTTGCTTACTATTTTAAAGTTGACAGTTGGTGCTTAGTGATAGGAGTTGGGTCCCTGGATAGTAATAGAACGATGCTAGACCACAGTTAGCCTCAGTTTGGGGTTGAGGTGATTTTAAAAAAAGCTGCTATGAAAAAAAGCTGGGAGAGTTTTTGGTGTTTGGTAAACATTCAGCTTTAGCTTTTTTTCACAGTTTTGGATGAAAAAAAGCCAAAAATAAGAAGCTGCAAAACCCAGCTTTGAAAAACCGGCTTTTTTTCACATTTGTTTTACATAAAAGTTTACCAAACACTATAATACTGCTTTTTTTTTTTTAAAGCACTTTTACAAAAAAGTTTACCAAACACTCTACTGCTTTATTTCACAGCTGCTTATTCTCACAGCACATCATAAGCAGCCTTTTTTCAAAGCATAGGAATACCAAACCAGCCCTTAGTGTGGCATGTACAGGACCGCACTAGCTTGTTTACACGTTTATATAACGACGGGAGCTTGTGAACATGCATCTCGAAAAGAGAAAACCACGCTGACAGAGTTGCATCAGCTGGTTGTAACATGTATGCATCACTGTCTGTGGACAGAGAAGGACAAATGGTGGATGATGGTGGTACACGCGGTGGTTGGATCATCTTTTTATTCATGATAGGTATCTCTCTCTCTCTCTCTCCCCCTCTCACCCCCCCCCCCTCTCTCTCATGCACTTCTGTTGTTCACTTATGACTACAAGGAAGTGAAAAAGAAAACTTCTTTCTTAGCAAACCATTTGATCTTATTTTATTTTTCAATTTTCCTGTGGAACCAACTTGTCTTCTGAAAAATCTTCAATACACGTCTGGTCTCATTTTTAAGCTCATTACAATTTATTCTTAGCAGGGATGGGTCCTATTCACTTTGACTGCAACTATTGATTCCTTGAGGCCCCCTTCATGTGAGAATGGATCTAGCTTGTGCGAAACACCATCAAAAGTTCAGTTTGCGGTCCTATATGCTAGTATAACTCTGGCATCAATTGGACTCGGAGGCACTCGCTTTACTATAGGAACAATGGGAGCAAACCAATTTGACAAGCCTAAAAATCAAGGGATTTTCTTTAACTGGTTTTTCTTTGCCATGTATACAGCGACTGTTATAAGTTCTACTGAAGTTGTCTATATTGAGGAGAGTGTCAGTTGGGGGTTGGGATTTGGCTTATCTGCTCTTGTTAATCTGATTGGTCTGTCATATTTGCATCTGGAACCCATTTCTATCGTCGTGATAAGCCACAAGGTAGTCCATTCATGAATATAGCTCGTGTTATTGTTGCTAGTATCCGGAAATGGAACTTTAAGCTCTCATCCAGAAGGGAGAATTACCACTACCACAATGATGGAGAGGCAAAGACGACTCCTGCAGCACCTAAAAAGAGTTTCAGGTACCAGAGTTTCCACACGTTCTGCATCCTCACATTGATTTTACGTTGGTGTCTTCTTTATTGCACGCCTCTTGTTTTTTGAACTGTGAGGCCAAATACAAAAGATAACTAGAAGATAATAAGTGACGTTGTGTATATAATTCACGGGTGACATAATTCAACCCTATCACAAGCTTCGCCTAACAAGACCTCTAGCTTTTCTGTATGATCTATGATGGAAAATAATGTAAGGTTGACGACAGAAAAATCTTGTAGACATAATTTCACTCATCTTCTATTGCTGAAGATTCATGTAATGTGATGAGATAGTTCTGCATTTTCCGGGACTGAGGCCCCGCTATGGAATCCATCCTCGGTGATGGTGAGATTATTGATCAGCGAGTTGGCCAGATGTTGGAAACAGCTTTTGGGGAACAGCTGTGTTGGATGCTAAACCATTTCTGGCTTGATCGAGAAGGGATGCAGCAGCAACACAAAAGAGCTAACGGCTAGTTTATTTAAATTGTAACGGCTAGTTAGTTTTAGTGATAGTTTTTGACAAGTGTAAGGCCTAGATTAAAAGCTCCAATGAAGGGCTAAGATTAGCTTTGTACTATCAGGGTAGGTAAGCTTTTGCCAGCTAGCTCTAATGGAAATGAGGGCTGACTGTGCACACCTAAAAACCCTACTGATGTCATATATATATATATATATATATATATATATATATGTGTGTGCTATGAGCTGCTGCAATAGCAGACTGACATAGCCGACATTCCGTTCTAAATTTCTGTGCAATCATCACCATTTTCTGAATCCAAAATCCTTCCAAAACAATCACACAAAATATCAACTTTATAAAACACTATCATGGCCTCGGAGCTTAATTCTTGATCACTGAAATCTAGGCGTTTTGTGGAATTTGTTTTTGGGGTTGCTCAGTGAAGTGAAATTAAATTGCACTCAAACTTAAACCCTATTGATGACAATTGTAGCAATGATGGAAGTAGGGATCGTTCTAGACCGGGGATTAACTAGGGATGCTAATCAACACAAATAAGACTCAAAAATACTAAAACATACTCTATAGACTCAAAACTGAACTCTATAGACTCAAAATAGACTCAAAACACTAAAAACAGCAATAAACAATAAAAAAAGACTCAATTCTAGACCTAACAATTCATTTTGACGAAAATTAAACTTAACTTAACTCAAAAACTAAAAGAAAACAGATTTTGACCCAAATAACAAAACTCAATAAAAGGGGAATTGTTTTTGACGAATTTAAAACTTAAAACAAAAACTTTGCATAAAACACTTTATAAAACAAATTTGGTGAATTGAAAAGGTTGAAAGGCTAGTTAGAGGGTCCTTCTCCACACATGACATATGCATACAAACCAATTTCCAATTATTATTCCTTTAGACTATGAATGACAACACCCCAAGTTAACCGTGATAGCACAAATTAACCATCAGATTTTCCTTAACTCATTGAATTGGATGGAATACGCATCACAACCAAATTATCCTTATCAAGTTCCCTAACTATGAAAAGCATGATAGAAAAACATATCAAAGGTCATTAAGTTCTTTGAAAACCATAAGCATTGACGAGGCATTCGTAACTATGAAAAGCATGATACTCCTGCCTAGGATTTACTTAACACAGTCATGACTAGTGACTTCCACTACTTGTGAATATAAGTTCATAACGATTAGGTGAAACTCCCTTATACTCTAGCATCAAGTTCATGCATACAAATTAAGTGTCGACCTTCAATCCACATACATAAACAAGTTTTGATAACTCAGATAAACAAATCACATTCAAGACTCAAGAAACAATAACTGGACGTAATCAGTTTATATAAAACATATAATCATGGCTTTGAATTCACCTCTAGCTAAAACAAGTTTAGTTCCTCATGTTCGCAATTAAACAAAGATAAATAAATTTAAACATTGAAAATAAAGGATAGAATATACCTAGAAACGCTCCAACGATCCAACATCTTGAATGGCAAGCACATCTCCAGATGGCTCATTCCTTCTCCTTCCTTGTAAAGCTGCGGCACAAGAGGTTGTGTGGTGGATGGATGTAGGTGAGTTATGGTAGAGGGTGGTGGTTTGAATGGTGCGGCAGATTGGGGTATATATAGGCCTAGGGATTACTTGGCCTAGGTTGTCAAGGAAAAGGATTTAGGACTCCAATCCAACAAGGAAAAGGCCTTCTAGCAAGGTTGAGGCGCCGGATTTTTAGGGCTTCTAGAAATGAGTGCTGTGGCATGTTTCTAGAAGGAAAAGGCCTTCTAAAAACAGGTTTTAGGTGTCCTAATATGAAAATGAGTCCCCCTTGCAGCTAGAATTAAGGTAGGATAAGATTAGGATATGATAAGATAAGATAAGGTAAGATAAGGTTAGTTTGGATAAGATAAGGTTGGATAAGGTTTTGGATAATGTTCCTTCTTTTTAGCTGATTCCTTATCTTAAATGACTTGAATTAATTTCTTCAACTCTTTTACACATTCCTAGCCTCTCTTGAACTTCAAATTCGTCCATCAACCTTGCTCTATACATGTGCTATCCATTCTAAGCCCAAAACTGCTCTAAAATGCTCCAAATTGCACTTTCTTGCCAACTTTGTCATTTGAACCTGAAAACACACAAAAATAGCTTAAAACACTCTAATAAGCAATAACTAACTAAATAAATGCAAGAAAACATGCTAACTAAGTCGCATAAATATGCTCCTATCACTCAGGTAAAGGTTGAAACCCTAAGTGTCAATACAAGTCGAAGATGAAAGGATCTGGGGGTGGCGACCTTAAAGCTCCAATCTTTGATGGAGAAAACTACGACTACTGGAGGATTCGGATGACAACCATCTTCAAGTCGTATGATCTATGGGGAAATGGTTCAACATGGATATGAGTTACCAGAGATGGAGATTGATACTCTAGAAGAAGATCTCACAGAGAAACAGATAGCTACGCTGAATGAGAATATGATGAATGATGCTAGAGCATTGGGAATCATTCAAGGGGATGTTTCAGACTTCATATTTCCTAGGATAGCAAATGAAGAAATTGCCAAGGCTGTTTGGGATACTTTGCAACAAGAATACAGAGGAGATGTGAAGGTACGAAAAGTAAAACTCTAGTATCTTAGACGTGATTTTGAATATACACGCATGAGAGAAGATGAACCACTTAAAGACTATTTTTCTGGGCTGTTTAATGTTGTGACTCAAATGAAAACTTATGGAGAAGAACTGCCTAATGAAATAATTGTGCAAAAGCTCCTAATTAGTTTGACTAAGCCTTATGACTCTATTGTGAGTGTGATAGAAGAAACCAAAGATACTGATACACTAAGTGTGCAAGATGTGATGGCTTCCTTGAGAGCTTTTGACCAAAGGCTCGAGAGACATGCTGATGGTGCAACTGAGAAAGCTTTTTAGTCACTAAACATAGGGTCCTCTAGTCACTCTAATCAACATCAAAATAGACCAAGGAAATATTGGAAAGGGAAAAACAAGAAGTGGGAAAGAAAACCAAATGGGGAGCACAAATATAACAGTGGAAACAACCGTGGTGGTGGTAAAACCAAACCATTATGCAAACACTGTGATAAAGCACACTTTGGTCAATGCTGGTTCAAGGGGAAACCAAAATGTCACAAATGCAACAGATTTGGTCACCTGCAGAAGGATTGTAGATAAAATACTACTCAACAAGTGAACATTGCAAACTAAGTGGATGAGGAAACAAATGCCTTTTGTGCTTTTAGTGCAAGTGTTGAAAAAGATAATGAAGTCTGGTATGGGAAATGGCAACATTGTGAAAGCAATTGGCAAAGGCACTCTTATCATAGAAACCAAGAGGGGAAGAAGACACATTAAAGAAGTCATGTTGGTACTAAGTTTGGAGGAAAACCTTCTCAGTGTTGGACAGATGATGGAACATGGTTACTTTTTGTTGTTTGGAGATACTGTTGTTGAGATATATGATTATAGGACTTTGTCAAATCTAGTTGTGAAAGTTGAGATGAAAAATAAGAGCTTTCCATTATTGTTTAAATGTTTGGAAGAAATGGCAAGGAAGGCAAACACAATTGACTCAAAAAGACTATGGCACAAGATGTTTGGGCACTTGAATGTGCATAGTTTGAAAAACCTGCAGAAACATGATATGGTGCAAGGGTTGCCCCAACTAGATGATATGAATGAAGTTTGTGAAGGTTGTGCACTTGGGAAACAACACAAGGACAATTTTGAAATTGGAAAGGCTTGGAGAGCTACAAAACCACTAGAAATAATTCACACTGATGTGTGTGGTCCAATGTAGAATGCATCCATTAGTGGGAACAAGTATTTTTAACTTTCATAGATGACTACTCAAGGATGTGTTGGGTATATTTTATGCGATTCAAATAAAAAGTTTTTAACATCTTCAAGAAGTTTAAGGAAATGGTGGAGTTACAAAGTGGGTATCAAATCAAGAAGATAAGGAGTGATAGGGGAGGTGAGTATACCTCATTGGAATTCAATGATTTTTGTGAAGAATTGGGCCTAGAAAGGCAACTCACAGTAGCATACACTCCTCAACAAAATGGCACTGCAGAGAGAAACAACAGAACTATAGTGGAGATGGCAAGGTCTATGTTACATGAAAAGAAAATGCCCTATTCATTTTGGGGAGAAGCTGTGAATATTGCTGTGTATCTCTTGAATAGATGTCCCACCAAGGTTTTAGAGAAACAAACTCCATTTGAAGTGTTCATTGGAAGGAAGCCTGGAGTCAAGCATTTGAAAGTTTTTGGCTTTGTGTGTTATGCACTTGTGCCATCACAACTCAGACATAAGTTACAAGAATCCAGCAACAAGTGCATCTTTGTTGGATATGGAACTAATGAAAAAGGCTATAGATTGTACAACTTGAAAACTCAGAAGATCAATCTCTCAAGAGATGTGATTTTTGATGAAGAAATATTGTGGAATTGGGAAACAAATGCAGTGGAACAAGACAATGTATCACTGCAGATTGGTGTCACTGAGCAAAGAACTGCACATAGTGAAATTGGTGAAAACCATGAATTTGAAGAAGGAAGCTTGCAGATCTCTCAAAACTCATCATTTCAAACCCCTCAGAGTTCACAGAACTCAAGTGCAGATTCAATATCTCAACAGGGATAGCAACAAAGCTCAAACTCAAGCTCAGGGTTAACACCAATTAAGATGAGAAGCTTGGATGAAATCTATGCTCCTTGCAATTTCTGTGTTATTGAACCAGAAACCTTCGAAGAAGTTGAGAATGACAAGGCATGACAGATAGCAATGAAAGAAGAAATCCCAATGATGGAGAAAAATAAAACTTGGATCCTAGTTGACATGCCAAGTGATAAACCTATGATATGTGTGAAGTGGGTCTATAAAACCAAGTTGAACTTGGACGGATCTGTGCAAAAGAACAAGGCTAGATTGGTGGCTAAAGGCTACTCCCAAAAGCCTGGAATTGACTTTAATGAGACACTTGCACCTGTGGCTAGACTAGATACAATTAGAACTCTAATTGCATTAGCTGCACAGAAGGTTTGACAGTTATACCAGTTAGATGTTAAGTCTGCTTTCTTGAATGGTGTGCTAGAGGAAGAGGTCTATGTGGATCAGCCACAAGGTTTTGAAGTCAAAAGGTCCGAGAGCAAGGTGTATCGACTTAAGAAGGCACTCTATGGCCTGAAACAGGCACTAAGAGCCTGTTATAGTGAGATTGATGCACATTTCACTAAGTGTGGATTCAAGAAAAGCCTTAGTGAAGCAACACTCTACACCAAAGTTGAAAACATGTCAAATATTCTTATAGTGTCTATCTATGTGGATGATGTGGTCTTTACTGGAAACATCAAGAAAATGGTGGATGAATTTAGAAATGACATGATGGGAAAATATGACATGGCAAACTTGGGGTTACTTCATCACTTTCTTGGAATAAGGGTGATCTAAAAATCAGACTGCATTTTCATTCATCAGATGAAACATGCACAAACACTCCTAGACAAGTTTGGTCTCAAGGGATGCAAACCAGTAAGCACTCCCTTAATTGCAAATGAAAAACTCAAGAGTGAAGATGGAAGTGAACCAGTGGATGCAAGTCTCTACAGGAAAATTGTTGGTAGCCTGTTATACTTCACAGCAATAAGACCAGACATCATGTATGCTGCGAGTCTATTATTAAGATTCATGCACAATCCTACCAAAATACATTTAGGAACTGCTAAAAGGGTTCTTAGGTATGTGTAATGAACAATTGATTTTGAGATCGAGTATGAGAAATGACAGACAACTATATTGGTTGGTTTATGTGATAGTGATTGGGGAGGCAGTGAAGATGACATGAGGAGCACATCGGAGTATGCATTTATATTTGGCTCTGGTGTATTCTCGTGGGCCTTGGTCAAGCAACAAAGTGTTGCACTATCAACAGCTGAAGCTGAGTATGTGAGTGCTGCAGAAGCAACATCTTAAGCAATCTGGCTGAGATTTGTTCTCAAAGATTTTGGTGAATTGCAGGTTGAACCAATTAAGCTAATGTGTGATAATACCTTAGCAATATCAATGATAAGGAATCTAGTATTTCATCAGAAAACAAGACACATCAAGATGAAGTATCATTTTATCAGAGATGCACTACAAGAGAATGTCATCAAACTAATGTACTGTAGAACTGAAGATCAGGTAGCATACATCTTTACAAAAGCACTACCAAAGGAAATGTTCACATACCTTTGAAGTTTGCTTAGAGTCAACACCAGAAAGAGTTTAGAGAGGAGTGTTGGATGCTAAACCATTTCTGGGTTGATCGAGAATAAATGCAGCAGCAACACAAAAGAGCTAACGACTAGTTTACTTAAATTGTAACGGCTAGTTAGTTTTAGTGATAGTTTTTGACAAGTGTAAGGCCTAGATTAAAGGCTTCAATGAAGGGCTAAGATTAGCTTTGTACTATCAGGGTAGGTAAGCTTTTGTCAGCTAGCTCTAATGGAAATGAGGGCTGACTGTGCACACCTAAAAACCCTACTGACGTCATATATATATGTGTGATATGAGCTATTGCAATAGCAGACTGACATAGTCGACATTCCTTTCTAATTTTATGTGCAATCATCACCATTCTCTGAATCCAAAATCCTTCCAAAACAATCACACAAAATATCAACTTTATAAAACACTATCAAGTTGCATCGTTCACTTTACGTGAGTCAACAAGCGAGGAAGCTTTTCCCCAATGTTTTTTATCTGTAATCATTATTTTGTTGAGTTTGATGAATACACAGTACTATTTATGTAGGAAACACAATGTCATGCACAATCAAGGAAATAATGATGATAAGCAATTTTGTTTGCTCTCTTGTTGCAGATTTTTGAACAGTGCATCCCTGGAAACAGAATGGGACCTAAAGCCCGACGGCTCAATTGAATGGAGATTGTGCACACTCCAGCAAGTAGAAGATCTTAAAACTATCATAAGAATTTTACCCTGTTGGTCATCCAACATATTTATAAGTAACCCCATCGCGATTCAAATGAGCTTAACGGTCCTCCAAACTTTAAAGATGGCTCGTCATATTGGTTCACATTTTAAAGTCCCGGTTGGATCTGTCCTAGTCATGGTTACAATGGCCACTTGCATTGCTCTCCCAATCATTGATCGTATCCTATATCTCGTCTGGTAGAAACTGACCCATAAATCTCTAACTCTTCTCCAAAGATTGGGAATTGGTCATGTCCTAAATATTACAGGCATGGTTGTTTCCACATTAGTTGAGTCAAAGCGTCTCAAAACAGCTCATGGTTCCATGGTGCCAATGTTGGTTATGTGGTTACTCCCACAGTTGGTTTTGGTGGGCTTCGGTGAAGCATTTCATTTCTCGGGGCAACTTCAGTTTTGCTATCAAGAATTTCCAGCATCACTTCGTACCACGGCGACTGCAATGGTTGCAATGATAATAACCATTGCGTTTTACTTGAGCATGACGCTGATTGATCTTGTTCAGATAGTTACAGGATGGCTGCTGGATGATATAAACGAATGAAGGCTAGACAATGTGTACTAGGTGGTGGTTGTGATAGGTGTGCTCAACTTTGGTTATTACTTGTTATGTGCCAAGTTGTACGAGTATCAGAATGTTAAGGGAGTGGAAGGTAGTAGCTCCTCAGTCTCTCAAGGTTAGAAAATAAAATGTCTATCGATCTGTGCCGAAATATGAAACTAATTATTGCCTAAATCAAATTTTCTAGGATCATCCCATCATTCTCCGTCATTTAAATAAAAAGACGACTGTTAAGTTCTCGACTTGGACAATATGGTTTCTATATTGAAACACTATTTCATGTAATTTTCTTTTATTTTTTGGCCAAATGTTTTTCTTGGTTTCTGTGGTCTGACACAAGTTTTATAGGTCGTCGTTGATGTTTTTGCACAATTTTTATGAACATACATAACAAGAAGATGAAAATGACCGCAACGGAGTTTCAGCAATTGGGTTGTAACATGGATACATCACTGTATGTTAATAGAGAAATCGAAATGGTGGTAAATGTGGAGGTTGATAAAAATAACAATATTTGATCACGACGGATTAATGATGCATATTAAGTAACGTGTTAAAAATGACGGTTTCTGATCCAATGAACTACAATAATTCAACTTGTTAAAATAGGATTTTAGATAGCGACCGATTAATGACCCAAATACTGGAAAAACACCGGCATGTTGTGAGGTCTATTCCTTAGTCCTTCAGAATTGTTTGTGTACCTGTGTTGATGTTGCCTTTTGGTTCTATTCTTTTTTAACTTTCTTCGCTTGTTGATTTTATTCGCTCTTTTTCTTCGTTTGATAAAAATGACGACTTCTGATTGCGATAGATTAATAACACAAATTAAGTTACTTATTAGAAATGGCGATTTTTTATCCCGGATGACAAAAATTCAAGTAACTTTTGAAAAACAAAGATTTTTATCGCAACGGATTAACAACACAAAAAGGGGAAAAAACATTGCCATGTTGTGAGTTCTAATTCTGAAAATACGGAAAGAAAAAAAAAGAAAAAAAAAAACTACCGCCATGTAGTTAAAATTTTGAAAATTTTAAAAAGAAGGTTTTTTAGCCAAAATAGTTTCTGAGATTTGTATAATTTCTCACTTTGTATATGAGATTTGAAATCGATAGAATTGGTCCTTGTGTTTGTGTTTGTCCACAATAAATCATTTTGGTCATTCCGTGAAAAATCTCCATAAAATAAGGATAAAATGACAAAAATACCCTCAACTTTTGTCAAATTATTTTAGCCTATTATTTATTATATTAAGGATAATTTTGTCATTTGGATCCTTATTTAGTATAATTTTTCACCAAAGGACCATAATGATTAATGGTGGACAATCTTAGGGATCACTTCTATTGAATTCAAATCTCAAGAACAAAAGTTAGATAAATCTCAGAGATCATTTTGACTAAGCCTAATCAGATAAATGGTCCTCGTGGTGATAAGGTAATTGGAATATAAGCCATGTGGTTAAAAAAATTAGGATTTAAACTCTCGTAGTAATACTCTGTTAGTAAATTTAGTCCAAAAAAAATTTTCCTTTAAATGTCCATTAAATACAGGATAAAAATGTAATTTGACCCGTACACCTTCCTCTTCCCTCTCTTTGTAATTTCACTTTCTTCCATTTCGGGATGTTGTATTTTGCATCTAGCATATCAGCAAGCACATGGATTTCTTCAATTGGACCAACACATGGATCCCTTCATCGAAGTGGCCAAGCTCCATCCTCACTAATCAAAACCCATCTACCTATTTCTCAGCAGAAAACTCAAAATCAAACCCTCAGTAATCCCAGCTACCTAGTTCATCCAGAATCACAACTTCAAACTCCAAAACGTTGCTGGTGTTCACGTCCGGCGACGACGAGTTGATCCACGCCGTCCACGACATGTTTCTGGGTGTGGAATTGGGGCTGCTATGCATGGTGATGAAGTGCGGCGATGTCATATATAGAAGCACTAGTCCCCAAATCTGATGACTTCAGCTCACGGCCCCCGGTACTGTTCTGGTTTTGGGCGCCCTGTCGTATTTCTGGGCCGCCCTAGGCGTGACTCCATGGCTCTTTGACTTGTTTGTGGTTGCTTTTATTGAAAGGCTCTTCAGACCCACTTACAAAATGGTACTTTAGTTGATTTTTGTTTAAATTATGGGTTTTGATTGAAATTCTGAAGTGGGTTTTGTGTTGATAGTTGTGGGTTTGCAGGATATTTTGTTCTGGGGAAGAAGGTGTTGATAATGCAAAGTACAGCATCTCGAAATGGAAGACTGAAAATGCAAATTACAAACTGAGCGGAGAGACGAGGAAGAAGGTGTACACATGTTAAAGTACATTTTTATCCTTGCATTTAATGTACATTTAACGGAAAAATCACTTTTGGACTAAATTTGCTAATAGATTACACCACGAGGGTTTAAATCATAATTTTTTTACCACATAGGCTATCTTCCGATTACCTTGTCACCACAAGGATCATTGATCCAATTAGGCCTTTTGACTAAAAAGCTTAAACAAGAAAGGTCAAACTATTAACCTGTATATTGGGTATATTTCAAAATTTTCCGTTGCCTTGGTCGAAAACAAAACAAAAGAAATGGAAAGGAAAAGAGAAATTTTATTTGAACCCTTGTAACATTTTTTTACATCTAACTTATTCTTTACACCCATGCTATTTTTAATTAAAGGATTAATATATTTTTAAACCCAATTTTATTACCTAGACTACCCTCCCAAACCCAATTCAAAATGTAAATTTATCTTTGCACCCATTTAAAAAACGAAATCCCAAATTGAAAATTTTATTCAAGTTTGTATCTGTGCACCAGGGGAGACGGATCTCCAATGCGTTCTTGAAAAGTTTGAATCTGTTGAGGAGTATGTTAGAATATTTGAACCGCTTTTGTTTAAAGAATGCCGGCACAACTTTACAGCACCCAGGAGAAATTAACAGAGAGTGTTTCTAAAGAAGCTCATATAATTGTTCGTGTAAAAAGCATTGAAAGGAGAAGGAGAGAGAGATGTCCCATGTCCAATTTGTTTCCTCCTACTTTAGTGATACATCTGGGTACATATTTTAGAAATAATGAAAATAAAATTGGCTAACCACGTATTTAGGGTTGGCCAATGGCCAGTATAGCTTATAGTACCTATGCTTTTTTTATGGCTCTATGATTCTGTGAACTGACTAAAGTGTAACTTTTGGAGCCTAGGGTGGTATGATGTAATAGTCCTTCAAGTTGGTGAATGCAAGTAGACATTTTAAGAAGGGATGTGGCGACTCTCTCAACTCCACAGCCTAGATCAGGTCTTATAGTCTACGGGAATTCTTCCCTATATATACATGTCGACAAGGGGTCAATAAATTCAAGAGGCATATAATTACCATTCATCGATAAAAAAAAAAAAACTTGTCTTTCTCTATAAAAGTTTTTTAGTCAGAACGAACGTATGATAAACAAGGAGTGATGATAGGGTTTAATTATAGTGTGTGGGTTTATTAAGAAATTTTTAGTTTTATTATTAATTTCATCCTATACTTGATGGTAATTGTACAATTGGGTAAAAAAGACAATTACCATTTAAAATTTAAGTTAAGTGTAAAAAGAGGTTACATGGGTTCAAATAAAATTCCTCAAAAAAAATCAATCATTTCGTTTCAGGTTCGGACTTTCCTTCCATCGGACCATCACAAATATCATCTCTATCGTTGAACGTTGGCTGTGACTCTGTGACTCACTGAGATGATGAAGATAATGCGGACTGCTGTTGCTTCTTCTTCTTGTTATGGCGGCGGCGGCAGCAGCAGCAGCAGACTTGTGAGAGGTATGCCGCCGTGTCTTCAATCTTCCGTTGTTAGTTTCGTGGACAATTACTTAGCTTTGTTTCACTCTCGACCTTCTCAACCAACCAAATCTACAAATATCCAAATTGTACAAGTCACTAATCTTGAGGATGCCTTCATTTGTTCGACGAAATGCTTCAAAGGCGTCCTCTGCCTTCCGTCGTCCGCTTCAATCAAATCATGGGTCAAGTTGCGAAACTGAAACATTACTCCGCAGTCGTCTCGTTATATAATCGAATGAGCGTGTCCGGAATCCATCCTGATGTTTATAGTCTAACTATTATTATTAACTGCTTTTGTCGTCTCAACCAAATGGAGTTTGGTTTATCCGTCCTCGGAAAGTTCTTCAAACTTTGTTTTGAGCCAAATGTGGCGACCTTCAACACTCTAATCAACGGTTTTCTTCTTCATAATAGAGACGCCGAGGCAGTAGGACTTTTCACCAAAATGATGGAGAGTGGTAATTGTAATCCCGACGTGGTTACTTTAGGCACATTGATAAAGGGCCTGTGCAGGAAAGGTAACAATGGTGCTGCTATCCAGTTGCTTAGGAAGATGGAAGAAGGAGCTTGCAAGCCTGATATAGTTGTCTATAGCACTATCATCGGCAGTCTTTGCAAGGATACTCTAGCTGTTGATGCAGTGAACCTCTTTGCAGAAATGACGAGCAAGGGTATTGCCCCAGATGTCATGACCTATACGCCCTCTCTAAGGAGGGCATGGCAAGGGAAGCAAAAAACATTGTCAAAATGATGATTGAAAGATGTATTGAACCTAATACGGTTACTTACAATACGCTTATGAATGGTTATTGCTTGAGAGGAGAAATGGACGAGGCGAAAGAAGTCTTTGATCTGATGCTTAGCAAGGGATCCATGGTTAATGCTCGTAGTTACAACATATTGATAAACGGCTATTCTAAGCATAAAAGGATAGATGAGGCTCGGATGCTATTTATGGAATTGTCTCAAAGGGGAGTGGTTCCCAATACTGTTACCTATAACACCCTTATGGACGGTTTTTGCAAAGTAGGGAGAATACATGATGCACAAAACTTGCTTTCTCAAATGCAAGGCTGTGGCCAACTTCCAGATGTTCAAACTTTTAATGTTTTATTGGATGGCCTGTGTAAAAACCAACAATTTCCCAAGGCAATGGAATTTTTACGAGAGATGAAACATAAGAAGTTGGATTTGACCATCGTGACAGTATTCTCATTGAAGGAATGTGCATAGCTGGAAAAATTGAAGATGCCAGAAAACTCTTTTGTGGTTTATCATCAAAACGATTTCAGCTTGATGTTAGGGTGTATAACATAATGATAGGTGGACTTTGTAAAGGAGGTCTAAGTAGCGAAGCAGAAAAATTTATGAGAGAAATGGAAGAGAAATGCTGCCCTCCAAATAATTGCACCTATAACACCATCATTTGAGGGTTTTTCAATAACAATGAGATGTCAAGGGCAATGGTACTTATTCAAGAAACGGTGGTTAAGGGTTTCTCTGCAGATGCATCAACTACGGAATTGATAGTTGATTTATTGTCTGCAGAAGAGGTAGATCCCGCTTTGTTGCCATTGATAAAACCATAGTGAAGTTAATTTACATCTGGGACATTGAACTTTGAAGCTGCTGCACTATTGACAACCATGAAGGTATTCTATGTGACATAAATTAATCTATCATGTGAAATGTGTGTATTTTAAGGGTGGTTGTTGTTGTCCAGTTGTGAAATAGTTGAGGGTGATGGTGGTGCTGGTGTAGGGACGGTTGTTTGTGAGAAAAGGAATACAACTACCACAATGGAGCGGCAAAGATGGTGCCTGCAACACCTAGAAATAGCTTCAGGTGCCACTTTGACTTGATAAAAATGTCCATATTTTCTTGCCAGTAACCATATGTGTATTTCCCTTCCTTACCTATTTCTTGTCGTATGGAAACTGGATTGTCATTCACTACCTTTATGTCATTGCATCTCATAAGAAATCTATTCAACAATCCGTAACCATTGTTTCACATCAGTAGAATGTTGAGGAATAGAACAATGCATTGGTTGCAGAAGTTATAACTTTGCGTTTTAGATCAGATTTAGCTCATGGTACAAAACAGCAAATTTTTCTTGTCTAATTTAAGAGTGATGCACAGATGCATTGCTTCTTATGGAGACAAAAGTCATGCAATGAATCCTCAAATCGATTTACCTTTCCGCCTTCCTTAAAAGCTGTTTGTAAGTAATAAGCCCTTTAATTTTCTCGTTGTCTGACCGGGTGCTTTAGTTCCAAATGCATACCTCTTCTTTTTTTTTTTCGAAAAAGAGAAGGAATTACCCTTAAGTACCTTTGGTCTATGTCACATGCTGCATACATTCCACTGCTGAGGATTCATTGTTCCAGTGGACTGAGGTAACTGCAGTGTTTGTTGGCATTGCTTTCTACTTTAGCGGGTCTTTGATGGGTCTTGTTTGGAGTTTCGGGGATGATTGCCAAATAATATAAATGATAGGAAGAATGTCAGTTCCCAAGCTTCTGACGGGTGTGCAGAACTCTTGTAATTACTTGTTATGAAATGATTCTTATGCTCGGTATTGTTTTTTTTAAGCAAGCTTCGTTCGTTAATTGGACCTTCATCCTCTACTTGTCTTGTTTCCACTTGAATTTTGATCGAACTCTTTTATGATGAATTCTATTTTTCAGTTGGATTGGGACAATTTACCAGTAACAGGGAAAACGAAAGTGTGATCCTTTGCCCCAGCCGATAGAAGCCGCACGCATCCCTTCAGTGCAAGAGATTAGTAAGCAAGCTGCCTCCCTCTAACAAGCAAGAAATTACTAAATTTTAAGCTTAACTTGTCTGTTTTTAGATTGTAAATTGAATGTTATTAGACTGGAAATGAAGATTCACAAATACATTTCAACCTTCTCTGATCACCATCATGCTATTTACTAGCACCAGGAATGGTTTGACTTTGATATAATGTTGAATCTCAAAGAACTGTTTATTCTGCGCTATAGTCGTATGCCTTTGAGATCAATCTTACGATGATTTTCAAAACAAGCTCGTGTGTAGAAACGGTACAATATTATATAAGATTAGTTTATTTTATAAAATCTTGTAAGATTACCCACGTCATTAAATTATTTTAGAAAATCTTATAAGATTCGTATAAAATATAAGAAACATTGAAAAGTTCAACAAAAATCGCCCCGGGCTCCTCGTGTCAGGGAGAATATCAATAAGAAAAACTTTGTGTATCACCCCTTGGTCTCCATTGTGGTAGAACTCCTATTTTTTTAATTCTTATAATTTTGTGGAGAGATGTTGTTTAAATTAATCATTAAATCCCAAGTTAACTTCCAAAATTGTAATTTTCCTTTATAATTTTTTTTTTGAACATACGGTATTATTAGAATTAGAGAGAGGGAATGGACTTAACCTCACAATGCGCTAACAATAATGTGGTTTAAATTTATCTTTAACGAGAATTGAACGTAAAATCTTTCACTTACAAATAAATAGGAATACCACTTGACCGGTATTTTTTGGTGAAGTTATTTCTTAATTGCAGATTGATTGTAATTATTGCTGTGTTAGAGTAGTGACCGTCACGATTTGGACATGAGATATATTTATTGATGTTAAAAATTGATTTAATTCATCGTAGATTACAATAATTAGGCGAGGTGAGAGTTGTTGACTATCAATTAACAATAACGTTGCGACAAAATAATTCTTTTGCAACAAACATGGTTGCTTGCCTCCGTACTTTTTGGTAGAATATTGGTAGTTCCTGAATACAAAATAGAGAGGATCAAGAACAGGATTCGACCCAGAAAATCAATTTCAGGTTCGTTAATCATTAAATCCCAATTTAATTTTAAAGTCGTAATTTTCCTTTATACTTAATTTTAGGGTTTTAATACTGAATATAGAGTAATGTTAAGGAGATTAAATTTGAAAATTAAATGAAATGTTACTAATAAGAGTGAACACGTTTATTAACGTTTTAATAATAAATCAATCATCAACTTACATATCCCTTAGTTTTCAAAACTTTGTTTCCAAATTTAGTAGTATTACCCAATGAATGAAAGTGCGTATAAAAAACCACTCCATATCGAGAATGTGATTATTTACAAGAATAATGCTATGTAGACTAAATTTTGTAAACTAAATGACATGAAATGTGATGATTGAATTATAAATAGGGTTAGAGAGACTAAATTTATAAACTTAATTTAACACACCATACCAATAGGATCAGGCTCGACTAACCTAACGGGGTGGTGTTGTCTAGTTGGGCTACTCCACATATTGCTAACTGGTTTTATAGTGGAACTTCAACTTTCTTATGGTATCAGAGCATGGTGGCTTATGTGTGAAGCTCAACAGTCACACGTGCTCCATGTTACCCAATTCGTGTTATATACGTGTTTGGCTTGAAAATTTGCCACACGTGAGTGGCGTGTGAAGATGTGAAGGTAAAAGAGTCTCACATTTGTGAAAAGAGAAACCTTGCAATGGCCAATTGGTTTTATTACCCGTTTCTACGTAAAACCACTTTAAGCCTTGTTTTAATCTCAGTCATCCAATTTGATCAAACTTGTCTTTAGAGAATAGCACATCAAAGTAGCGCACAAGAGCAAGTGGCTTTCTATTACAGTGGTGAAGAGGAGTATTGCTTTTGCACCACGACATGAGTTCGAACCTCGTTTGCTCCCTAATCTAACATTTAATTTAACAAATCTATCAGTTCGAGGCCATTAGGCTGAACTGGCCATCAGATCACAATTGAGCTGCTAGGTTGGAAGTTTTTCTTTAAACCCAATAATTCATTATTAATTAGGGTTAATCTCAGTTTACTACCCTAAAGTTTATTGGTTTTCAACATTTGGTACATAAAGTTTTTTTCATCTCAGAGTAGTACATAAAGTTATAATTTTGGAACACTTTATACATCCGTTAAGGTTGCTGTTAACTAATGACATGACATCCACGTGGACAACGACCGGGCGCCACATGGATATTAAAAAAAATAATAAAACTAAAAAACTAAAAAAAATTTTATAAAAAAAAAAAAAAAAAACTTTGTCTTCCTCCTCCCTCTTCCCCTGCACACCCTCCTACTCCTACTCCATTTCCCAAAACCCCACTTCCCTCTGTAAAATCCCCAAAACCATGTCTAGACCTAAACCCACCTCCAGATTTGTCCTATGCACCCTCACCTTCCTACTCCTACTCCATTTCCCAACCTCCGTTTCCGAAAACGACCTCCAAGTTCTCAAATTTCGCCAACCCACAACTTTTTACGGCTTGTTACCCCAAAAAATTATGTGGTTTGTCCCCAGATTCTGTCATTTCTGCTTCCATGAAGCTCTAGTTCGAACCCACAACCACCCATAACACTGACTCGATACTGAGTCTATTCAAAGTCGTCGATCGGAGGTCCAGATTGAACACCCAGACCCACCACCGTTGGGTCTGAAGAATTGCGTTCTGAAGCATCTATCGGAGGTTCAGATCGAACACGTAGACCCACAAACGACACCGTATCCTCTCGTTCTCGCTCTTCCATTCTTTGCCATTGCTCCTCCTAATGTCAGAGCCGGAATCGCTCCTGACGGTGCTGCTTTTTCGTCTTCGATTTTGCGTGCGACGGGGTTTTGAGGTTTTGAGGATTTGATAGGGTTGGGAAATGGAGTAGGAGGTTGAGGGTGAAGCAAACGAATCTGGATGTGGGTTTTGGTTTGGGCACTGTTTTGGAGGATTTTACAGAGGGAAGTGGGGCTTTGGTAAATGAAGTTGGAGTAGAAAGGTGCATGGAAGAGGGAGGGTAAGGGTGCATAGAACAAATCTGGAGGTGGGTTTTGGTCTAGACATGGTTTTGGGGATTTTACTGAGGGAAGTGGGGTTTTGGGAAATGGAGTGGGAGTATGAGGGTGCGGGGGGAGAGGGAGAAGGAAGACAAAGTTTTTTTTAGTTTTTTTTTATTTTTTTAGTTTTTATTATTTTATTAATTTAATTATTTTATTTTTTAATATCCACGTGGTGCTCAGTCATTGTCTACGTGGATATCACGTTATCAGTTAATGACAAATTTAACAGCAACCTTAACGGATGTATGAAAGTGTCCCAAAATTATAATTTTATGTACCACTCTGCGATGAAAAAAACTTCATGTACCAAATGTTGAAAACCAAGAAACTTTAAAGTAGTAAACTGAGATTAATCCTATTAATTATTTAGTATCTGGTAGTGGGTGAGTGAGACCTTAAGATGGAAAATTTTATTCGCAGCAAAGCACGTTAGTTCTCCATGCAACGTACGTACAGTTTTTACTTTCACATGCAAAAATTATAAATATTCTTAATCTCTTGAGTTTCAAGACTCTCACCTACGATATTTTCATTTGAATGCATTCTTAAAGGAAAAAGTTTTGCCAAAGTGACAAATTTTTTAATATAGAATAAACATTGAAAATGCTTATCATCGATGACAAAAACTTTAGGATAAATTACATTTTACCACATCATTTTTAAGTTTCATAACAATCTCATGCCTCATCTTTTAAACATTGCAATTTCATACATCTACTTATAAATTTATTGCAATGTTAGACTTCCGTTAACTTTTTTACAAATTTTTTGGATAAATACTGATGTAGCAGACGTATATGACCCACTCAATCGCCTAACTGGAACTCCACATTGGCTATTATTAAACACGTAGATCCTCCCATTGATTGACATGTAGAATTGAGAACAAGTTGAAAGAAAAAAAAGAAAAAAACTGAAAAAAAATTAAGGGCCTGTTTAGTACTCTACTTGAATTTAACTTTTTAAACTCAAAAACAATTTTCAAGTTTTAGGCCTTAAAAACTTGTTTGGTATGACTATTTTAAAAAACTGAACTCAAGACTAACTCAAAAATATAGTCTATTATCTAAAAACATAAAAGGTGAGTTTTTAAAGTTTTTAAACTTAAACTCACTCACTCATTTCTTTTCTCTCCCTCCTCTCCTCTCACTCCAAATCTCTTTTTTCTTCTTTCTCTCCCTTTTTTTTTTTGTTTTACCTTTTTCGTCTCTTCTCCAATCCATTCTCTTCATTATTTCGGTTTTTTCTCTCACTCATCTTTCTCTTTATCTCGTCCGATCCTCTCTCTTCTTTCTCTTTTCTTTAATCATCTCTTACTTTCTTTCCTCTTCTCTCATCTTTCTCCCTATTCTGCGACCCTCTCTTTTTAGATCTCTTTGTCTAGTTTAAGTCGTAAGATTTTTAAATCGCAAATTAATTAAGTTTTTTAGTCTTAAAAAAAATTGTTTTGAAGAAATATTTTTAAGAAATGTTTTGAGATGATAGCCTAAAAAACTGTCGGAGACTGGGCTCGACGTCGTCATGGGGCTGCCATGGTTTGCGTTCACAGTGCAGAAACCACCCACCAATCGTAAACTATCAGCTCAGACATGCATAATGAAGCAACAAAAACAAAAATCCTTACTTTCCTTATCTTAATCCGTCAAACAAAGCAAAAGCAACACCAATTTCACAGCTTTACCAAAAAATTAGAAACCCCAAAAGTTAAAATCCCTAACTCATCCCTAACTCTTCAAATTTCTACATTATTGATGGCGACCCCAACCACAACACACGTGGATTTTAGCTTGTTGGGGTTTGCTCCGACATCGACGATGAGGGCGACGGTGTGTGCCGGATGACTGCAGGTCATCGATCTCGCAAGAAAACAATGAGCGCTTTAAGCGCGACTGAGGGAGGCAGAGTAATCTAGGAAGACGATGCCTCGAAATGGCGTCGTTGCTATCTTCAGTCGACAAATCAACGTTGCTGGCGGTGGAGACTCTGCCTGGGGTGGGACCAGCGACGTTGAAGCTCCAGTCGATTCGGAGCGGCGGGTTGGAGGCCGTGACCGGATCCGGAGAAAGAGGGGCCCAGAGATGCGACCTTGGGTTCGCCGGTTTGGAGTTTTCGAATGGCGCAACAATGGCATCCATCGATGAGATCTCCCTCGTGCGAGAAAGAGTGTATTTTTTTCTCATTAATCTTTTTAGAAAAAAATCTTAATTTATTAATATTTAATTAATTTTCAATCCACTTGGGCGAGAGAATTGGTCATGCGCCTGCCACGTCAGCATTTAACAAAAAAAAAAAATTGACAGATGTTTGAGATTGTAACGAATTGGTAAGTTAATGTCTGATATTGTATTGTTTTAAAGATGAGGTAAGAGATTGTTATACCACCTAAAGTTGGGATGGTAAAACGTAATTTACTCAAAACTTAACATAGAATAATTTTCTCTTATTATATTTAGAAATGATAAATGAATATGACAGCATTCGTGAATCTGTATTGCAGATATTTTGTAATAATCAACCTAACTTATTCATAGTGTATCTAAATATTGGATTTGATCTTTGTTAAAAAATATCTTTCCTTACTAGACATTTGCTAATTTTGAGTTGAGAGTTGATTTTCACAGATTCCGTTTTCTTTTGTAACATAAAAAAAAAAATCGAACATAAACAACGAACATAATTAAATATGAGTGCGGTAAAAAAAATAGTATGTTTATCATTTCTCATTTTAGTTTATGCATAAGTCACGGTGCGCGGTCAAACATTTATATTCGGTTTTGTGTTCATCAGTCTGTTTTTAAGCCTCTTGTTCCCTATGATTAAATAATTAGGTTCTTAATTAGGATTTCCACCACTATATATTTGACGCAGTGGGTTCACATTTCTTGTTGAATATCACACTACCACAAGCCTCGCTACAAGTATTAAAGAACAGACCGGTACACCAGCACCAGTAAGCTTGATCTTCAATATCAGTTGACCAACTTACAACATGGATGGCTCCCTCTCCCACAATGATCACGAAGCTCATACGTCATCAGATTCCGGTAGAAGACGCGGTGGTTGGATCACCTTCCCCTTCATCACTGGTCTCTCTCTCTCTCTCTCTCTCTCTCTCTCTCTCTTGGACTTACACACACATGCGAGCGTGAACTAAGTTGTAATCTTATATTATCGACTTGCTAACGAGAGAAGATTTCCCTAATAATATTTGTTGCTATGCATATTGAGTGTGCAGGCGCTTTAGCAGGGTTGACACTTGCGGCTGGGGGATGGCTGTCAAATTTGATTGTGTATCTGATTCAAGAATTCAATGTCAAGAGCATTGATGCTGCTCAGATTTCAAACATCGTTAGCGGTTCAAGCAGTTTTTTCCCAGTCATCGGAGCAATCATAGCTGACTCTTTCTTAGGCCCGTTCTCGGTTATCTCCATTTCTTCCTGCATTTCCTTGCTGGTAATTATAAAAAAGTTCTAATTCTATTGCTGGTTAACTTATGTAAGACGCATGTTTGATGATATACTTGATACGTGCATGCGCACTTGATTGCATTTGCACCGTAGACTTCATATGGGATCCACCTTTATATATATAAGGGAAAGGGCAAAAACAAGGTCGTCAAGTTAGAAGTGATCAATACTGCAAAGAAGAACTTTTGGTTTTTTCTTTCTGATATATATATAATACACTTGATATTGAGGGAGAGGTAGATTCGTACTTGAGACCTCGGATGTAAGTGATGGTGCTTAGCGAATGTGATACAAGCCCCCTTTCAAAGAAGGATTTTTTTTTTTAAGCTTATGGACTAAAGTTTTAATATATATCCATGTTGTTAAAGTTAATAAGTGACTAATGGGTCTTAATTTGGTAAGATATAGATATATAGGTATTAGGTACTCCTTTTTTATATATATAATTAATTTAGGAATCATAATTTCTAACTAGATTAATTATGTGGTCATAAAGAGGCGTCCCTAGCATTTCTCTTTTGAGACCAACAAAAATATACTGGAGAAATGCTAAGGAGCCTCTTTTAAGTGAGACTCTTCATGGACTTTTTGCATTTCTCTTTTGAGACCAACAAAAAGATAAGGAGAAATGCTAAGGAGACTGTCTTAAAATGGGACTCTCTATGGACTTTATGCCATCTCACAACGTTAATTCCCGTACCAACATTATAAAACATTGTATCAAAAACATGAGGTGACAGAAAGTTCACAGAGAGTCCCACTTGTGAGAGAGTCTTCTTAACAAAGAAACCACTACTCCTTAGTTTCCTAGCTGACTATTTTATTGGTAACATAGTTATGGATCCATACCTAGTTAAATTAAACACCATGTATATGTGATCTCATTGCCTGTTTGCTCTGTGATATCATTGCTTGTTTGCTATGTGATCTCATTGCTTGTTTGCTATGTGATCTCATTGCTTGTTTGCCTTGTAGGGCATAGTTCTTTTAGCATTAACCGCGACATTTAATTCGTTGAAGCCTCAACCTTGTGTGAACGACGGATCAGAACTATGCAAACCCACCTCAACAATACAGTATGCAATCTTGTACACATCCATAGCTCTAGCAACTATTGGCTTGGGAGGCACACGCTATACCATGGCAACAATGGGAGCAAATCAATTCAGAAACCCTAAAACCCAAGCAAGTTTCTTCAACTGGTACTTCTTCATTCTCTACGCTGCGTCTGTTGTAAGCATTACAGTGATTGTCTACGTTGAGGACAACGTGAGTTGGAAATTAGGGTTTGGCCTCTGTGTCATTGCCAACATACTTGGATTGGTCGTTTTCTTATGTGGGACCCGTTTCTATCGTTTCGACGAGCCACAAGGGAGTCCATTTGTGGGTTTGGCTCGTGTTGTCGTTGCTTCAACTTGGAAGAGGAATCTTCAGCACTCTTCCGATGAAAGCAAGGATTATTACTATGGGCACGGTGGAGTGACAGACATGGTGGACGCAACACCTAGCAAAAGCTTCAGGTACAAGCATTACTTTACACTTTATTGATGTTAGCTTCACATTAATTCTATTCATTCACTAGAGTTTAAACTTGGATTCTTGAGAGATGGGCGTTACAACTCGTATTTTCTTTGCCTCTCTGTACGCCAATTGAGTTGCACGCGAGGGGAGTGCTAGGTTCGTATATATGACTAATTCTCTTATAACCCTTTAAACAACTTTTTGGGGTCCAGTGATTTTGTATATTCTATTTATCTTTTATTTGTTGAGCATCTCCAAGAGTTTTTATAAACCTGACTTTTATATACAAATTTGTTGACCTACGTAGCAATTTGAAGACTAAAGTTTACTAATTCAGAATAACACTCTCTAACGAACTCTACAAATATTAGTAGTTTACCTAAAGGAAACTCTCCAACAGACTCTACAAATCTTAGTATTTTACCTAAAGGAAACCACTTTTCTATGGAAAATTTTGAAAAGACAACCCAATCACTTTCCACCATTGAACATCACTTCCTTCGTTTAATGGTATTACATCTCAAACAACCCAATTTATGGGAATATAAAGTACATATTCTATTTTAAGTGGCTCAAATCCAACCATTAAATTCCTTGGATTTCAAGGGCACAACTAGCTACAAGGTATGTGATACATTTATGTAATTTAGAATTTTCGATGGTGTCGTACATTTCTTAGTGGAAGAAAATGTATTGCCCAATATTCTCTTCATATAGACACGGGATTTCTTGTCCAGCTATAAAAGCTATTGAAAATTCTTTCCTTTACCTGTTCTTTTATCTAAATTATATATTAATATTGATAGAACTTTTTTTGTCAATCAGAAGAGGGTACAAAGATTATTTAATTTTATATACAACAAAAAAGTTAAAAGCACTAACGTAATTTCACAAAACAAAATTTTACTGTGTTTTGTTTAAGTCAGTAATTTTAACATCTCTAATTAAAAAAAATAAAAATAAAAAACAAAAAACAAAAAACAAACCTCTCTCCCTCTCTCCCCCTCTCATGTTCTCTCTCTTCCTCTCTCCTTCAATTTAAAATAAATACATAAATAAATTCACACACTTTCTGTGTGGGCATATACTAGTTGCATATGAAGAAACCGCACAACAGCACTAGACATGCTAGAGCAGTTCAGGGAGCACGGTTTCTTTTTTTCATTCTTTTGAAAGGTGTGACTGACAGCAACACTAGAAAGGTCGTTCATTTTGATCTGATATACGTAGTGGCAACATGGATATGTAACTAGGAAAATGATGAACATGCGTTTGTTAGCTTTTCACATGTACTTTTGTTTAATTATGTTCATTAATATTATATAATTTGTTTAATCCGACGGATCAAAATTAAAAAATATATGTGAGAAGTTAAAAATTGTATATGAAAATCCCTCTGATATAACTAGTCTGCTAAACTTGGGTGGGCAGTGCACTCAGTAGTATGCGATCATCTAAAGCAAAAGCACAAAATTACTATTGAGAGACCAAAATGCACGAAAAGCTTTACCTAAAATAATCTGCGAAGTCTCTATTTATCTTTTCTGCCCTTTTTTTTATGTCAGTTGCAATTTATATTATACTATAAAATTTAAGGTCCGTTTGGTCACAATTTTGTTTTGATTTCTTATGTTTTTTTATAGAGATAAATGACCATTATGTGGGAGGAAAGAGAAATGAAGGGTGAAAAAAAGATGGTGGAAGAAATCTGAAATAAATGCATATATATGTGGAAATCTCCATTTCTCCCTCCCACTCCTACCACCTCCCTTCATCCTTCTCCATCTCCAATTTCTCCCACTTCCTTTCTATTGCTAACATTTTTTAAAAACAAAATAAAAAATTAAAAACAATCGTTATCAAAAAGAGCCTAAGCTAGCATATTTTGGACTAGCAAAATAGATTGATAGCCTCTTTTTTATGTGCAGGTTCCTCAACCGTGCAGCACAGAAAACTGAAGGAGACATTAAATCAGACGGCTCAATTGCAAAACCATGGAGACTATGCACAGTGCAACAAGTAGAAGATTTCAAGACCCTTGTAAGAATTTTGCCATTATGGTCGTCAAGTATATTCTTAGGTACCCCAATAGCCGTCCACTCCAGCTTGACCATCTTGCAGGCTCTTACCATGGACCGTCACATAGGACCTCACTTTAAAATACCAGCTGGTTCTATTTTAGTCATTGTCCTAGCCTCCACTGCCATCTCTCTCACCCTTATTGATAGGTTATTATGTCCGGCGTGGCAGAAGCTGACCGGTAGGTTTCCGACGTCTCTCCAGCGTATAGGATTAGGCCACGTGTTAAACGTGCTCAGCATGGCTGTTTCGGCATTGGTGGAGTCAAAAAGGCTCACGGCAGTTAAATCCCACCACCTCCAAGACCAACCTGGGGCTATTGTCCCCATGTTAGCCTTGTGGCTTTTCCCACAGTTGGTTTTGGTAGGCATTGGAGAAGCATTTCATTTTCCAGGACAAGTAGCATTGTACTATCAAGAATTTCCAGTGTCACTCCGAAGCACATCTACCGCGATGATCGCTTTGATCGTCGGGATATCGTTTTATTTGGGAACAGGTGTGATTGATTTAGTTCGAAAGGTGACAAGATGGTTGCCGAACAATATAAACAATGGGAAGCTGGATAATGTGTATTGGATGTTAGTTGTGGTGGGGGTGCTCAACTTTGGTTACTATTTAGTGTGTGCTAAGTTGTACAAGTATCAAAATGTAAAGGGTGCAAATGAAAATCCTGGCCCTCAAGGTGATAACTGATAAGTGATGTTGTTATTGGGATAATAAAATTAAAAGCCATATCTGGGTTACTAATTAGTAATTACCAAGTCCCCACCTTTCATACATACATACATACATACATACACACACATATATATATATATATATATATATAGGTTAAAATGTGGAAAAGGAGCAATAATCTTATTTTCTCTAAACAATATGTAATAACTTGAACTATAATTCTCAGTCGTTTAACTATGCATAGTTCTGGTTATCAAACATTATGCGCTTATATATGCTTACGTTGTATATCCTTTTTCAGACTGAACTTTGTGAGTTACATTGTCTTCCTCTGATTAAACGTAACTTATTTATATTTTTTTGAAATGTTGGCCCATTAGTAGTTTCACGACTTCTCTCCGCCACCGCCAATTATACACTATAATAATGTGATGCAACTGTCAACAATACTTTGCTCAAGTCGGGTTTCGGGACAGTAGGATCTTTGGGTACTGAATCAACTACTGATTCGTTCAAGAAGACACAACTGGTGTTCGAAAATAGAAAAGAAAATTATTTTGAGTTATTAGAAATTTTTTGTTATTTTTGAAATGTTTGGAGTTGTTGAGAATGAATATAATCTCACGTTAATGGGATGAGGAACTTTGCATGAGGTTATAAATAGGTTCGACTACTCTTCATATTGTCAATTAGTTTTACGGTGGAACCTCAATTTTTTTTTTTTTTTTTATGGTATCAGATCAGGTTGTCCCACGTGTGATGCCCAAAGGCTACACGTACTCCACCTCACCCGATGATTCTTGAATTTTTCCATCAAGAATTTCCAGTGTCGCTTCGAAGCACATCGACGGCGTTGACCTCATTGATTATTGGGATTTCATTTTACCTCAGCACAGGTGTGATTAATATGATCCAAAGGATTACTGGATGGTTACCAAACAATATAAACAATGGGAAGCTGGACAATGTTTATTGGATGCTAGCTGTGGTGGGGGTGATAAACTTTGGCTATTATTTGGTGTGTGCTAAGTTTTACAAGTATCAAAATGTAAAGGGTGCAGATGGTAGTCCTGACCCTGATAGTGCGTGATAAGTTATTAGTGTTTGTTGGTGGTTAATGAAATTTTATCTTTGAAAAAAAAAAAAAATATCTGGGTTATAAGTTGTCTAATATGTCCTAGCTTTTACAAATATTCATAATGTAATAAATATTTTAACCATAGAATGTCTTATATGCAATTAAACTAGAATTTTATTAAAACAACTGTGGTCAATAAATTTTCTTTTTACTCCTAGTCGAGAATCTAATAGGGCAGCACATCTAGTGACATCTTTTGTTTCACATTAATAAAATCTTCTATCATTTGACTAGGATTTTTATATTTTTTTGTGTTAAATAACGGATGAAAGTTCTAACAGGATTACAAAAAATAACCAATACTTTACATTATGACAAATTTAAAGATCAATATTCACGAATTTCTAGTTGAACCAAATCTTCACTCACCCAGGATACATTAAAATGAATAACGATGAGGAGACCATCTCGTCTGGACCCAATCAAAAACTACTTTATATGGGTAGATGACGTGGCATGCCAATTCTTTAAAGAAACAAGGTATATTTTAATTTTAAATTTCCTACCTAAACAAAAATCCTAAGCAACCAATGCTCCTCTACACACCCCAATGTTAGAGAGGAAAATTCAGGTCCTACAATTCTTAACAAGTAATTTTGATGCCAAGAAGATATAGATCATCTTCGCTTGCCATGGGAGTTTCTACAAAATGCTAATTAGGGCTTATTTTGGGGTTTAGTTTTCTGATATCATTATTCTCACCAAGGAGGAGAATATATAATGTACAAGAGTGATTTATAAGGAAAGAAACATCAAAAAACCTAATTACAATCTGATTACAAGGACTCTAATAGGTAACTAAACTAATTACAAAAGGTCAACTCTCTAACACTCCCCCTCAAGTTGGTGCATAAATGTCGTTCATGCCCAACTTGACAAGAGAGTTGTAGAACGCTTGACTTGCAACAGCTTTAGTTAAGATATCTGCCAATTGATCATATGACTTCACAAACGGGAATTGAATAATATTCCCATTCAACTTCTCCTTAATGAAGTGTCTGTCAACTTCCACGTGTTTTGTGCGATCATGTTGAATTGGGTTGTGTGAGATATCGATAGCTGCTTTATTATCACAAAATAAATCTGAGGCTGAATTCGAAGGATACCCGAGCTCACCAAGTAACCTCCGAAGCCATAATAGTTCACATACTCATTTTGCCATACCCCTGTATTCCGCCTCTGCACTTGATAAAGGAACCACTTTCTGTTTCTTACTCCGCCAAGTCACTAAGTTTCTTCCCACAAATGTAAAGTAACCAGATGTGGACCGACAATCAGTAACGTTGCCTGCCCAATCTACATCGGTGTAACCTTCTATTCGGCAATGATCATTCTTAGAAAACATGATGCCTCTATCTGGTGAGGACTTCAGGTATTGTAGGATGTGTTCAACTGCACCCATATGTGCCTCACTCGAAGAATGCATAAATTGACTAACAACACTTACTGTGTATGCAATATCAGGCCTGGTATGAGATAAATAAATTAACCTCCCAACTAACCTTTGATAACGATCTCTGTTAGTGGGAACTTGATCAGGGTGCATGGCAAGATGGTGATTTTGGACTATGGGGGTGTCAGCCGGTTTACAATCAAGCATTCCGATTTCAGCTAATATCTAGAACATATTTTATTTGAGACAAAACTATACCCTGTTTAGATCGAGCTACTTTTATCCCCAAGAAATATTTCAAACCACCAAGATCTTTCATCTCGAACTCGATTGCTAGGTAATCTTTGAGCCTTAAGATTTCCTCTTTGTTATCACCCGTAACAATCATATCGTCCACATAGATGATAAGTGCCATTAATTTCCCCATTCGACGTTTCAAGAAAAGTGTATGATCAGAATTGCTCTGCCTGAACCCATATTTCCTCATAGCCGTCCGGAACCTACCAAACCATACTCGTGGTGATTGTTTCAACCCATACAACGCTTTATTCAACTTGCACACTACTCCAGGTTGTAAAACCGATGCATAACCAGGTGGAATATCCATATACACTTCTTCTTTAAGATTACCATGTAAGAAAGCATTTTTCACATCAAATTGCTGTAATGGCCAATGTAAGTTGGCCGCCAATGAAAGCAATACTCTTACCGTATTAATCTTTGCTACTGGGGCAAATGTCTCTGTATAATCAACACCATACGTCTGAGTGTATCCCTTGGCCACCAATTGTGCTTTGTATCGTTCAACGGACCCATCAGCTTTGTACTTGATGGTGTACACCCATCGACACCCAACATTCTTCTTTCCTCGGGGAAGTGGAACTAAATCCCACGTTTCATTTTTCTGGAGTGCAGCCATTTCTTCCTCCATTGCCTTGGTCTATCGATCGTCAGATAGTGCATCCTTCAATGAACTTGGTGTGCTATCATTGGATATTTGTTGTACAAAAGCTTTGCCGGTTTCTGATAGCTTCTATGATGACACATAGTTGGCAATGGGATATTTAGAGTCTTTCGTTGTGTCTGGTGAATATCGATTGGGTGGCTTTCCCCAGTTGTGCCTGAAAGGTAATTGATAATTCAGAACAATGGATACATCAACAGGGATAATAGAGCTTACCTCAGGAATATTCTCTAGAGTATGGTCATCTGGTGATACTATATTTGGAGACAATGGGGGAGTAGTATCAGTAGAAGTCTCAAAGTTGACAAGTGGTAGCACTGTTGCCGTGGGTGAGGATGGCATTGTCGTGCCTTCCGTTGATTCTGTGGGCAGTACTATAGGCTCGGCTAATGGCAGCGGAAGATCAACAGTATCATTCATGGTCCAATCCTTCTCATCATGCCATGTCTCCCCCTGAGGAGGAGGATTGGAAGAATCTGAAGGGTAATACATCTCAGACTTGAAAAAAGTGACATCTATGGTAACATACATGTGACGGGAATAAGGGTGATAGCAACGGTACCCTTTCTGATGAAGTCTGTACCCCATAAAAATACAACGGAGAGCACACGGTTCAAGTTTCATTTGTTGATGTTTATGAAGATGAACAAATGCAACACATCCAAAAACCCGAGGTAGGAGTACCAAAACCGACGGTAGATGCACAAAGGTAGCAAGGATTTGTAAGGGGGTAAGAAAATCCAGGACTTTGGATGGCAGACGGTTGATAAGATAAGTGGCGATCTGAAGAGCAACATCCCAAGAGAAGTGGGGAACAGACGCCCCAATCAAGAGTGAGCGAGCCGTTTCTAAGAGATGACGATTTTTGCGCTCAGCCACCCTGTTCTGTTGAGGAATCTGAGGACAGGTAGCTTCATGAAGAATTTTGTGATTAGTTAAATAATGAGAAAAATCATTATTAACATATTCACCACCATTATCATAACGCAAAATTCGTATTTTAGTAGAAACTGTGTCTGAACCATGGTGTGGAAGGTCTTAAAAGCCAAAAAAACATCACTTTTATTCTTAAGAAGATATAACCATGTCATCCGTGTGCAATCATCTATGAACGTTATATACCACCGAATACCAAATGAAGTAGTAATCGGAGATGGTCCCCAAACATCCTAATGAACAAGACCAAAAGGAATAACACTTTTATTAGAATTCAGCGGATAAGAAACACGGTGACTCTTGGCAAGTATGCAAGTGTCACATTTAAAGTCTGAAACTGAACAACCAACAAATAAATCCAAAAACATATGTTGCAAATAACCGAAAGATGGATGACCCAAACGTTGATGCCATAACCGTATTTGACGCCACTTGTGATCAACGGCTCCTTGGGCAAGATTGACCTGTCCTGTACTGACATCATCCACAAAATAAAGATCCCACATCTTAGTACCACGACCAATTATCTCATTCGTGAGAATATCCTGTATAAGACAAAACTTTGGATACATTAGCACACAATAGTTCAATTGTTCAGTAGCTTGACCAGGAGACATCAATTTATGCGTTAGTGAAGGTACAAGTAATGTATGAGGCAAAGAGAGTGTGGGCGTGAGGCGCACGGTGCCAACACCAATTACCGATGAGGTGACTCCATTAGCATTAGTAATATTACGTCGAAGTGGAACGGTATCACAAGCTAAATCAATGGGATCATAAGTCATATGGTCTGTGGCACTGGAGTCAATGATCCACCTGGATGGAGTAGCATCATTATTCATATTAAAAACATAACCACAGTTACCTGATGACTCCGGAAACATATCAGAAGAACTCGAAACAGGAAGAAGATCATCTTGAGATATCAAAGATAATTGGGACATGGAAGTGGCGAGATTGGCTTGCTAGTCTCGTTCCCGTTGTTTCTGAAGCTTCAACGGTTCCCACCAATCAGGATAGTTATGCAATTGGAAGTAATTATCACGGCCATGCTTCTCACTACCGCAGTAAGTACAACCACCAGTCAGGACAGGTGGTTTAGGACGAGGAGGACGGGGACCCGTGGTGGGCCATGAGGCCATCCTAGCAGTAAAGAGCGAGCCTTGTGCTGGGCTCGGGGCAGTAGCCTAGGGTTGCAGTCCTGGGCTTAGTGCATGTGACTTTTCAAGGGCACAGGGACGAGGTGGAGCTACGGCTCGTGTGGCAGGTCGAGCCACCATGGCTGCCCCATTTGGCAGCTGTCCTCTGGTATTCATCACAGCTTGTCGCATTCCCTCCCGACAAACATAGGCAAAAGTTTGTTTGACGGAAGAAAGGGGCTCAGTTCGTAGAATATCACTACGAATTTTATCAAACATCTCATCCAATCCTGCAAGCAAAGTGTACACACAATTCGTTTGAACAATTTTATTAAAAATTTCAATATCAGTACCGCATTTCATCGGATTGGGTCGACGATAATCAATCTCCTGCCACAAAGATTGAAGATCACTATAGTATGTCTCCACCGGTCATCCATCTTGCCTCATGCGAGAGGCCTTGTAGGTAAGATCATAGACTTGAGATATATCGAAGCCGTCATAATACGTGCGAGCAACCGCGTTTCACACTTACTTTGCCGTCGGTAGTCGAAGAAAGTACCCAATCAAATTAGGTTCCATAGAGTTGATGAGCCAACCCTTCACAATAGCGTTCTCCATATGCATTTGGTGAAGGCCGGATAGTCGATAGGTGGTTGGGGATTACTCCCAAACAAGTAGCCCAACTTGTCTTTTCCAGCAACAAACATCTCAACAATTTGAGACCAAACTCCATAATTGGCACCATTAAGTTTGATGCCAATCGAAGCACTAGATGAATCATGATGGACAATCTGTGTAACAATTTGCAGTATAGGTAGGGTACGATTCATGGTAGGGTTGGTTAGGATAGTAGTGTTTAGTGTAGGAGTAGAATCGGTTAGGATGGGGTTGTTTCCACCGTGGAGTGGTGGTAGGTTCTTCATGGGAGGGCCGAGTTTGCTTGAGGGAATGGGCAGAGCAGAAATCCTAGGATCTCTGCTCTGATACCATGCTAATTAGGGCTTATTTTGGGGTTTAATTTTCTGATATCATTCTTCTCACCAAGGAGGAAAATATATAATGTACAAGAGTGATTTACAAGGAAAGAAACATCAAAAACCTAATTACAATCTGATTACAATGACTCAAATAGGTAACTAAACTAATTACAAAATGTCAACTCTCCAACACAAAAGACACATTTATCTTCAAGTTAGTAAGTGTTTGAAATGATTGTAGTAGATTTTATAGAGTAATTGTTTCATTTGAAGTCTTGAGCTCCAAGTCCCACACCACCCTTGATCTTCTTCGTGATGCATAAGTCACTCCATCATAGGCATGGCGTGTTCAAGTAACAAGTTGATTGCTTAATTGTAGTTCCACTTCCCCATATATAGAGTGCTAGTCGTTTGTTTAGTTGAGGAGTAAATTCCCCCTCCCCGAAGAAAAATTATTTTGGTTAGAATCATTAGCGGAAATAATCAAATGATTTTTTTTTTTATAATGAACAAAAATAAAAATTAATAAACGTAGAGAAACAGGGGGAACGAAAAACCCTAAAATTGACATCGAAGACTCCTCCATCAACTTCAACCCCTTCAAACATGTAAAATATGTTTTGTATTAATTAATTCTCTTACCGTTTAATGTAAATATAAGGTTATATTTAAAAAAGATGACATGACATAACATATAAATATGATATTATACACTAGTTGCCAAAAAGAAAAACAAAAATAAGACATACAACCAACCTGCCTTTGTTTGCCTAAACCAAAAACTTCATCTAGTATATACAACAGACTAGAACAAAAAAGTTATTTTTTCTCTCAAAAAGTTGCTCTTTGTGCTGGACAAAATCTTGAGTGCAGCCACTTTATCTTGTCTATGGCCGTTCTCGGTTGTTTTGTTAGGGTTGGCTGCTAGAGCCCTTCGAGTCTTGTGACTAGTTCTGTCCTTGGCTTAGATCGCCTCGCTTTAACATCTTTTCCATTAACGGAGAATTTTACTTTGCCCTCGTGGTCCGGTTTATCAAGAATTCTGGTAGCATCTGACGCAGACTTAGCAACAACTTGAGCAAACAGTGATTGTTCACTTGGATGAACAGGCTTCTTCATAAAGATTGACTCTATACAATCTCCAAATTTCCTGCATATACATGACGAGTTAAAAAAAGTTAATCCAGATATTGTTGAAGCTGATAATAATAAACCAATATTAAAGCTATATACCTAGTCATATACAATTGATCATATGTTGTGCCATCTTTAAATTAGATACTCGACAAGATAGGGTCGGTTAAGATGATACAAACTGTTTTGTTTCCAAATTAGATCAACAGTCCGCTACTAATCACACCAATATTGTCCCAATTAACTTCAACAGTCCGCTACTAAACATACCAATATTGTCCCAATTAACTAACTGCACAGCCTGACAAGTATTGGGTTTTATCACAAAGCACCTCGGTGCAATAAGAGGTGTAACCATTCAATATAAGTTGCAATAATTAAAGAGAGAGAGAGAGAGAGAGAGAGAGAGAGAGAGAGACTAGAGAGAACTACCAGTTTAAATAGCTTTTGAGTTCTTCCTTTGAAACAGGATGGCCCTTTGAGAATGTCAAGAATAAAGTTCTATCATTGTTGTCAACACTAGGTTGATACTGATCAGGTACATCATCATATGCTTCTTGGGGTGGCAATAAAGGTTGAGCCTCAACAATATTATGACCCTGCTGATTAAGTGAATAATTATGCTGAAACCATTGTTGTACTATTGGACCATTCAACAAATTGGTTTGCTGGAAACCACTGGGTATATGACCCAAATATGGATATGGTGGAACTATAATTATATCCCATAAAGCTCTATCGAAGACATTGTCCATAACTTTCTTCATCTCTTCCCGGGCCTTTTCCTTGTTCTCAAACACAAACTCGAGTGCAATATTTTTTGTACGAAGAAGAAGAAACAGTGTTCGGAACTTGCTACCAATTTCCTCCGACCCCGGAGGAGCGTAATTTGAATACAGATAGTGTACGCACGTAATCGACTCGCACGCTAAAGCATACAAGTCCAGGTCATGTAAATCTAACGTGCCCGCCATAAACTTGTAGTGAGTTTCTGTGTCCAGAAAATACCAAAATGCTAGGACAAGCTTAGATTGGTTAGGATAAAAACGTAAACCCAGCAGTCGAACGTAGATTGTGCGATCGATTGAATGGAATAGCTTTAGCTCTTCAAGGGCTCTGTAAGATGATATGTCCATGATGATGCAAGTGCCAGTGCTCTTGGAGTGTTTGCTTTTGAAAGGGCTGCAGGTTAGGGTTTCAGTGACAAGCAAGGTTTTCCCTCTCCACACACCTTGTTATATAACAATTCTAATTAGTTGCCGAAAAGAGAAACTCTAATCTGTTACCCAATAAAAATCTCCACACGTAAAAGGGTTTATACTTTTACTATTGTATTAGGGTTTCAATACCCTTATTATCCAAATATCGACAGGTAATTCACATTCCTTTTTATTTTGGTTTTTGTATTCCTCAGTCTTTTGGATACTGTTACAATCCCCAAATTGTTAACCCAATTTTGGTTCCCAAACAATATCAAGATTTTAATCATCGACAATCCTTCTGTGCCTGCCTTCCCTTTCTCCCTTTCATCTTATTTTATTTTTGTTGTAGATTTTTCATGAAACACTGTACATAATCGACGAGAAATTTTTAGTTGTGATGAGAACACGGATGGTACATCATGTGTTTGTATGTAAGTGATAGGAAATTTTATTTTTTTAAGTTGTTAACTTTTTAATACACATATCTCACTATTTATATAGTGACACGTGGTGTACCACCCATATGACGATCATACTGAAAAATCTCTCGTAATCGACAGAATAGTCGTTAATTGTGTCAGATTTGGGTTTAGCCGGTACGTGGCTGGATGTTGGAAAATTAAAAAGGAAAAAGTTTAATTTACTTAACTATTTTGTTTTATGTTATTTTATTAAGATTTATGTTTCCTTGTACTTAAGGAATCTAGTTGACTAATTCAATTAGCTTGTGTTTTCTTTTTATTTAGGTTCCCTTGTCTTATGGAATTTGGTTTACTTATTTGATAGGTTTACTTATTCAATTAAGTTTGTATCTTCGCATGTGGACCAATATCCTAATGGATAGGGTGTTAGTTTTCACCTATACGTTCTAGGTTCGAAACTCTCCCCTCCCCTAAATTATTGTAATAGTTTTGAACTCTCCCCATCTCTTGACCAAAAAAAAAAAAAAAAAACTCCCCCCAATAATAATACATTCAAAAAATAATAATTTTAGTCTGTACTTTGTTCTTTACAAATACCTTGTTATAAAGAAGAATGAAGATGTATTCGAGTTGTGTGGAATTAACGACAATGGGAGTCCTGGTGTCATGGTGCTGATTAGGTTATGCGGTTAAATTCATGCATCGTTCGTACTCCTCGTCCCAATATGATTTAAGAGTTTCTTCATACATCAATCTTGTGATTCCCGGTGAGCTCGACTTTTAACTAAGTGCTTAAAATCTGCTTCATTCTTTACTGTTATGTTTAAATCTAATTTGCAATGACACTTTTTGGGGTTAAATTCTTTATAAATATGTACATACGAGTAAAATAATTGTGTTCAGCTAACATTATATTAATAAAATGCAGGCAAACCATAGTCGTATAATGGAAGAAATGAAAAATTTTCCAGATTTTGAATGTTTTCGGAACAAGATAATGTGGAAAATGTCTGTACAGATAGTTAGCTAGTGACTACAACAAAAGGAGAGGATCGAAGAAAAAGAATGATGTGTTTAGTTAGTGTGACATAGAATGATTAGGTGGATGGACTCCTCTTACTCTCCAAGGTTATTGAGAAGTAGGGAGGCCATTGTTGGTATGTTTTGTACAATCAAACGGTCCAATTACTTGATTAGCCTTTCCCTTCACCTGAAATTCAAAAACAGTGTAAGCACGTCAGCTCGTTGAATAGATGATCGTCTAAGAATATGATGGTGTTTCTCTCTCTATCTGTACACAAATGAATAGAGGATCGTCTAGGAAGCATAACCATACCGGAGACCATGGACCCTGTTGAGGTTGAGATTTGTTGGGGGGTGTGTTTTGTACAGCACCACTTTTCTGTCAAAATTTCCTGCAGAAACACTTGGTAAGACTATTATTATCATGCTAAAAAATGCGTCTTGTATCAAAACCGAGAACTAGAAGATAATCAAAATGTTCAGTCAAAATGAAACAGAGGCATCCAAAAACTACAGGCATTGCATAAATCGGAAGTTCAGAACTACTTGCTAAGGTTTGGTTTCCTGTTCTTAAATTTGGTTAGTAGCCTGTAATGTTAATGGTTTGAAGAAAAAGTAATAAGAACAAAAGATACATGAGCAGACAAGAATAATTCTCTCCCTTTATTTTTTAACAATTTGTACTTTCGTTTATGTGAAATGATAATTTTCAGATAATCACACGGTGTAGAGATGTTGAGTTATGTTTAAGTTTGATCTTTCCCTTTCAAATAGCAGGACAATATATATTCATGTACATAAATATAAAGATGCAAACAAATGAAGAAGGAATTTTCACGAACTGTAGAACCAAGTTGCAGTTCATTGATTTTGAAAGAGCGGGAGAGGAACAATATGTACATTAGAAGATCCAAAACGAATAAAGAAAGAATTAAGTAGTTGTAGTCCCAGGAGAGAATTGGTAAGTCAAAACAAAAAGTTATAAAATGCTGACATGGATAACAAAAGCAGTTTGCGTGTAATGAGTTTTAGTGTGCAGATGAAAGACTAGTAAAAGTATTACCTCTCCGGCTGCTTCAAGTGCAGCTAACCATTCATCGGAGAATGGAAGAGCATTTGATGGAGGCTTTATTACAATGCCCTCTGGCTTCCTATCACTCCCAGGCTTCTTACTGCAACGTATATGACCAACTGCTGAGCATGCGTACTTTGAGGCTGAGGTATGTTCTCGCAGATCTCCACGAGCTCGTTCCTTAATCATGTCACTACCTTCATCAACTTTTTTATTTTCTTCATCCAAGCTTTTATACTTACCATGGGGACTTTGTGGCCCGCTTCCACCTAAATCGCTCACTTTTGAGCTCATATCTGCACAGTTCCCAATATTATCTGTAAGGCACACTTCAAAAGATTCTCTACCTTCAAATGAACTCACATGAACCTCTGGACTCTGATTAAGTATTCTATCTTCTGCATTTAAGAAACTTGCGCTCATCACACTAATTTCCTCTCCACTGAAAATGATTTTATCACCCATCAAATTAATCGGCTCTCCTGAAGTATCTTCAACTAGCACATTCAGGTTTAGCTGGGACGTGAAATCTCCAGTTTTCAAGAAACTGGCATCCATATCATGAGCCGTCACTGCACCTATGGCTTGAACTTCATCCACACTGTCCAACTCCAAACAACAATCTTGACAATTAAGCTGAGAGTCATTCCTTGAGTCAAGGTTGTAACTTTCAACCATTGCTTTGTCTTCCAACACTGAAGCAAAATTGTCCTGGGACTTCACTATTTCTGCCACATTGGACCCGCAATCTGACATAGAAGGTGGCATTAGAGAAAGGGTTTTAGAAACTTCTGATTCACTTCTGCTGATACCAGTTCCTTCTATTTCTTTTAAATCCACACCGAAGAGTAATTTTCTGCTGGGATTCTTCAGGGATAGTACTGAATCCATCCAATACACAATCATCTAAGCGCAATCTATGTTCCTTGAAAACCTGTTCTCCAGTATAGCAGAAATTTGGAAGGTCTAGTGGTTCAGGCTTTTCGTTTCCACAATCATTTATCACCAATTGACAATTATCTGGAGCAGAAGTCCTCAGGTCAGCCTCATCCATTTCATCTGTTAATCTTCCACTTAAAGTGGGGATTTGTGCATCTTCCTCATGTGGGTTCTGACTCATTTTGTCAAATGTGCTACCATCATTATTTGATTGGTCATCAAATCTAGAGCCACACAAAGCATTAGAGTCAGTTGCACTAGAATTTTGGACTTTCGGACTGACATCTGCAACCTTCACACAACTGTAGCTCTGGATCTCTTCAGAAGTTTGACATTCCTTGGTGAAACGACCACTGCTTTCACATACCATTTGATCTCCTTCACAGGTCAAAGGTTTAGACAGATCAACTTGTTCCCCATGCAGTTTATTGACATGATCACCGCTAGACTGATCAACACATGATGGTAAAGTACTGTTGACAGAACTTGCATCTTCAGACTTGGACTTTGAAACAACAACGCAATTCTTCTGTGGAGAAACAATGGGTTTGTCTTCAAGAAGTTGATGGTCAGTTATGACTTTGTCAGAAACACTGGCAAATTTCACCATGGAACTAAGATGGGGTGTAAGCAGAGATTTATCAGTATCTTTAATATTTGGAGCAAGTACAAAAGCAACATTCATGCTATTATCATCTTTATCCAATTGTTCACAGGATCCCTCTGTGAAAGAAGTTCATCCTCCGTCCTCTGAAATTCTACCTCTTCCATGTGAACAACCTTTTCAGTAATATATGGTTCTGCTTGTCCCATAGATATTTGGTCCTCATGAACAGGAATCCTATCAAACTTCCGCTGATTATCTGTCATATCACAACTATTTGAGCTAGACTTAACCTTTAGATCTGCCTTCTGCATATCTGTTACTTGAGAGAATGATTCCACCATCTTCTTTGTGGCAGGGTTAACAATAGATGAAACTGAGCAATCCAAACTTGAGCAATGGACATCATTATTTCCTGTTATTGTGACATCATTATCTCCCGTTATTGTGCCATCCAGAATCACATTTTGCTTTTCCCCAACTGAACAGAGCGGCATAAATTCATGAATTGGATCTACAGGGCCAGCTTGCCTCAAATTGTGTATAATGCATGGTTGAGAACTTGTCTTCAAAGGACTAGGCAAAGAGGAAGGTTTTGGCTGCAACTAGATAATCAAAATTGCAGCAAAGAAAAATCAGATATTGAAATTTGAAAGTATCATAACTCTTTTATGCAGCTATAGAGCAGTTCCAAAAATACCAGATGAAAGAAATCCAGTGATGGTGATGGCATCCGCAAACCTGATGGCTTTGATGATGGGGGTTGAGTATGTACCACACCAGAAAGAGGGAGAGGAACTGCGGTTTTTCTGGATCTGTCATCGCAGCCATATAATGCATGACTGGTAGAAGGAAGTGCTTGTTTTGAGTTCACCTCAGGAACTGCAGGTTTTCTGTGTCTGTCACCATGGCCACATGATGCATGAGCGGTAGAAGGGCGGGCTTGCTTTGGAATCACCTGTGGAACTCCAGTTTTTCTGGATCTGTCACCAAGGCCATATGCTGCATGACCAGTCGAAGGAACTGCTTGTTTTGATATCCGCTCTAAGCCATTATTTGCTTCAATAGTCAGTGGACAGGATATTTTGGTTGGAGAACCCTTCACCAAGCTGGCCTGCAAAAATATGGAAATTTACAACATAGGAAGCATATGCATCCTTATTACTACCAAATAGAACACAATACTACGGAAATGTCAGCCATTTGTAGTCCCAAATATTTTTAGTAGTTAATTCACATAGACTACTACTTCAATAAACTTCAAGTTCTCACCACATTTCTTCTGGCCTGTCGAACAAAACTTTTAGAAGTGAAGTATTTTCCAGTAGGAGCGACTTTCACAGTATTTTGCCCACTTTGGTTGGATTTCACTTCTGTATCAGAAAGTAGTAGTTAACAGAATATAAACAAATAATCTCCTTCTGATTCAAACGTGAAAATTTTATTTCTTTATCTTTTAAGAAAGTAGAAACATAGTGGACTACAAAGCCCTCTAGAAGTAGTCAAATATATAAATCTTCTTAAGATATCTCACCACAGCAAATATTTTTGGTAATGAATTGCAGTAACAATATCTAAAAAAATGTTACCAGGATGAGCAATCTGATTCCGCTTTAAATCATTTGCACCAACTGTAACATTCTTCATAGTCCTAGAGACCAGACAGGAATCTGGTTTTGGAACCAGTATTTTATAAACTTTTGGTTCTTTAATTGGCGATTTCATGGTATTCACATTCGCAGGCCTTTCCATAGTTCACATTAGTCAAGGCCAACTTTCCCAAAAACTCACATTAATAACAAAAGACTCAACAAAACTCCTACAAAAAGAAAAATTAATCAAAAGGATATGAAGAAGAGGCCACAGGTCGAGGGCAACCACTGCGTTTTGAGCCACTTATATTAATATCCCGGGCTGAAAGCACCTTCCGCTTGGCCTAAAAATCAGAAACTCCCAGGAAGTTAGTTTCACACAACTCCAATCAAACAACCTTCACCTAAAAGAAAACTTTGCCATCCTATAAGAGGTTTGAGAACTAACCGCAGAACTTGGGGCTACATTATTTTTAGCTGATGAGTCATGCTTTGGTAATGAACTGCAAGTAACCGTCCTATCCTTCTTATGTGAAGGACTTTCCGGCAAAACCTTGAATAAATTTTCTTCTTCAGGCGCGTGTAGATCTGCTGAATAATATTCGTATCTTCCTCAATAACTGACAACAACCCGTTAGAATTCGCATTCCCGCTGATCATGGATAGCTCCTTGGAATTTAATACGCCTAACAAAATACCAAAATGGGAAAGAAGAAAAAAAATCCAATCCTATGGGAAAGAAAAAAAAAAATTCAATCCTTAGACTCATAATCCAAAATATAACCTTCATCGGTGAAGAATGCTCGATCCCAAGCTAGGCTTTTACGCAAATTGTACCCTCCGCCCTTCTTCTTCCTCTTCATTTGCTGCGGCAGGAGGCTGAGTTTTTGCTCTTCTAATTTATTTGCATTGGTATTCTCTTTATTCGCATTCGCACTATCTCTACTCAGTGTAGAACTAAGCTTTTTGGGATTCTCACTCACCACAACACCTTCTGCAATGCAATTCAATGATTTTTCATCGTATATCATGCAACGTAGGTCCAGTTACGCAAATATACATATAAACATGTAAATGTCGATCAATTAGCAGACTACTGAGCGAATGAGAGGTCAATTCGAATCCACATTATTCAAATTGAAAGGGAAAAAAGAACCCTAGACAGCCAAAACAAAGTACAAGAGACGAAGCATAGATTCAACGAAAGTATAAGAGAAAACACGAACCGAGTGGCTTGGATCTAAGGGTTTGGAGATTTTGTTGGTGCTGCTGTTCTAAACGGCGTCGTCTGGAGGCAATTGAAGCAGCGAGTCGTCTTCTCCTGCGATTTCGATGAGGATTGGTGTGCAGAGTGTGCAGAGTAGAGTAGAGTAGAGTAATGGGTGTGCAGAGTAGAGTAATGGAGTCTGCAAAATGTTTGTTCCAAAGAGTCCTCGCGGTCAACTTCGAGTCTATGACGATTAACGTAGAGGCATATGTGTGATTTCACTCCCACCATGGAAGTGTGGACCATTCGCAATCCTACATTTACTATTTGTTTGTACGACCTCATCTTTATTAAAGAAACAGTACAAATGCCGGTATTGAAAATATAGTAAGTGTAGCATTTCTGTTAGATCAATGATTTGATCGGATCATTCCTCTTATTCACGTCATGTTGACAATGACATGATCCATTTTCTTAACAGATTTACACAAGCACGGCCCGTTAATGAACACGACATGCAAGTTAAGTAGTGAAATGACATGATCGGTTCTCACGAAACATGCAAGTCGAGATGCGAAAGTCATGACGCATTTCTCACGAAACTTGTGAGAAGAATGTTCATCCTATCATCAAACGAAGAACGTACAAATATGACAGGCTACGTCAATTCTCAGGTGCAACAACATTATTTGAGATTGGAATTTATCTAAAAATGATTTATCCTTGCAAAACCAATTCCTTTGAATCTCTGATTTTCATAAACGTTTACATGTCACAACTGTAAAAAATTGCAGGACCAATTCCCAGCAAAATCCGCACTCACCGTGCATGTGTGTGTAAGCTAAATAAACTGAAGTCCCGGAAAAGATACACGGTATGTCGATTCCCCAGCTCCTCTTTACAAACTGTGAATCTAATTTCCCTCCTCGTAATAAACGGAATACAAATCAAAGTACACACACCTATGAATGGAACTAACCGTGACTCGTATCTGGAACCCTTTTATACCAATATTACACCAAAGAATATGAGCCACGACTTTACAGTTCTAGGTCAAAATCGAGCATCTTCCTCCTCTATGCCGCCTCAAATATGGCTCTCAAGTTCCATTCAGGCTGGAGATCGAACTCTGCCTTTCTTTGCTCTAAATACCATTCCTTCCAAAGAAGAAGAAAACTGGTATACAAGTGGACTAATCCTCATCCTCGGTTATGGAGGCGAAGGAAAAAGGTTTGAACTTGTAGCCATCCCCGTGGTAGAATTTATTTTGATATTCCACCCAATGAAGACGCAGCGCATGGAGAAAAGCACTTAGCGTCTCCATCATGAGTAGTATGAACGCAGTTGCAAAGGCGAAAACTGATAACCCAATTAACCGGATAATGAAGCTGTCATACCTGTTATAAATTTTCACGGGTACATTAACAATTGACCAATACGTGCAGCATCAAATGCAATATAGTCGATGTGTCACACTGGGGAGTGGCAAGCCAAATTAGAATTAAAAAAATTTACTGTGTCAGATGAAAAAAAGGATCTTCAGTAAGCCTCTAAGACGGTGAGACAAATTACAAGCTTGCTAAGAAACTGAGGAAAATACAATAGTAAGATTAGGTCAAGTATGTAGTTAAGGTCCGGGGAGAGGATTTTGGGGTAGGGGAGCTCCATAATGTGGGACCCTTGATGAAAATATCGTAAGTAGATCTAGACTACAATCCGGGTTAGGTTTCGTGAGTCCAAGAGCAGGAAAAAGTTTGAGGAGAACAACTAGCATTCATATGCACATGCATGCAATGATAAGAATGAAAGGGTTGGAACTAACCCCCAGGCAAGAAGGAGAACTTTCTCGTAGAAAACGGTCGACAATTCTGAGTGCGCCAAGCTGTAATAGCAGTAACAGATATCAAATGAAAGCTACCCCATGGATGAAAGAAACCATGGAAAAAGAAGAAAAATAAATATAGGTATACCTCAAGGCCCATAGTCGTAGATATGATGCTGTATTTGAAACAGCACCAAGAACAAACTCTATGGAGTGTATCATCTGGTGTACAAATACCTCACTGAAATTAAACTCTTCATGATGTTGCCTCGCAGAATCAGGTTCCACCTCAAGATCCATCTCTGAGGTGCCAAGCATCCCATACGCACGACCTTGAAACCTCTGAAGACGAACATAAGAAAAACATAAGTATCATATCTTCTCAAGCCCCTTAAGTCTCGCCTCAAATACTTATGTGAGTCGAAGACAAGTATACCTCTCATAAGTAAACTGAGTACCCATAAACAGTTCAGAATACTAATCACTATGTAATCAAATTTTAAAAATATTTACAAACGCACAAACGTCAAAGAGAATTACTAGTATATTTTATTCCACTGCCATCTTAGAACTCAAGGACAGATGCCTAAGCAAGTTACTCCACAGTACCTCTGTATGAAGCTTCTTCAATATGAAAGGTTTTGGAAAGAGCATCCATGGAACGGCAATTAAAGCCAAAAGCAACAAAATGATCTGCAAAACCAGAGCTTTGTTAACCATAACATAAAATACCACATAAGAAGTTGCATATACGAAGTAAAGGAAAAGAGGAGCAGAATGCATGCCTGAAGTGGTCTTTGGCCCCAGAATAATTGATTTTCACCAAGATCATCAGTCGGACTTAAAAACATGTAAATCATTACATGATAGAGGTCTGCCTGAGATCCTGTGCACCACTTGATGACAACAAGAAGTGAAAGATATCCAAAAAGACTGTTAAGAAAGATAATCTGTGGCACAAACTGGTACCTAACAACAAGATGCAGAATAAGTCAAACTTCTGTGCACTTCATTTCAAAGTAACACAAACGGAAAACTGACAAAAAAAAACACATTTGAAGAGCAGAGACACACCTTATATCAAGCGAGCTGCTGAAAAACCTTGCATTGAAGTAACTTAGTAGAATTCCTAAGTTCATTTGCACAACACCCAACAAAATTGACATTTTCATTTTGAGAGAATTCAGAAAAGGGAGTTCAGAACGACTTCCACGCCAACTGGGATCCACACCAAATGGGTATGGATCTCTGTACTTGATTAAGCCAATAGTGTGCGCCTCACTGCTCAAAAGAAGACAAATTTATGATAAGTAGTCAGTTTTCTTCAGAGGAAAGTCTTTATATTAATTAATCATAAAATAGGGGATAGTTTTCAAGTCACAAATAAAAGTGATAGAGAATATTTCAAACAAATAGAGCGCCAGAAATGCCTAACAAAGAACAGTTGATAATTAAGTAGATCAAAAGTCAGTAATAGATTTTAACAGAAATGCAGGGTTGTAGAAGGGGAGAAAGGAGGTGCCACAGTGACGCACTTTGACGAGTTGGACATTCTGTAGAACACAACAATAGTGCACTATGGACCAGACAAAAACTCCAAAAGAACACACCACCAAACTCCATCAATCAAGATGGAGAAAACCCCCATAAATCAAACAAGGGATGACCCTTTTCACCCTAGAAATGACCCCTAGAGGAGGAGGCAATGAAACCCCCAATCCATCCAAAACCATGGTGAAACATAACTTAAATTAAGGGCTCGTTTGGATGTGCTTTTAAAATGACTGAAAGCGCTTTTAGAGAAAATATTTTTGGGTTTCAAAAGCACTTAAAGTGCTTTCTGCAAGAAGCACCAGTTATGTGCTTCTTCCAGGAAGCACTTTAAGTGCTTTTCCAAGATTTAATTGCATCTTTACTAATGATTGGTTCTAAAAACATTTTCAACAAAAGCGCTTTCAGTCATTTCAAAAGTACATCCAAACGAGCTCTAACAAATTTTGTTAATATCTTTATATTTTTAGATTATTTGGAAAATATTGAAAATTCTATAAGCATTGATCTGTAATTAAGCCAAAACAAGCAGTGCAAGAGCAGACAGGCAGTGGGGGTATAAGCACATGGATTCTAGAAACCTCAATTCTCTAAAACAATGTATTACTGTGAAACATAAACTTGTTCTAAACAACCCAACTGAAGGTGACTTTAATACAAGATACAACACATAAAGGCAATTGTAGAGTTGAAGACTTAATATAGAAAGACTACCTGCAAGCAGCATCTCTACATTTGTAAGCAGACCCGCCAAATATGTGAAAAGGAACAGAAAAGAACTCATTGTAAATCAACCCACAGTAGATTGAAAATAGGGACATCAAGAGTAGTACATATCGCCCACCAAATAGCATCTCCATAAAGCTCCCAAGTTTCTGGTAGGAAGTAATACGAAATTTATTGTTAATAAACTTAGGAAATACATACAATCTCCTATTTTACATGTTAAATGCATGTTTTGCGCTTGCATTTGAGACACCAGAATATTTTCATTCAGACGAAATTGAACCATCAGATCATGTGTTCAAAGATCACTGCATTATCATCAAGTCCTTGTCCTTTTAGGGTCATTCCTCTCAAACAATAGCTATTAGGACTAGGAATTGTTTCAGCAATTCACCTGATAATAAACGAAAGCTTATCCTACTTGCTCCCATATGAAAAAATTATTACTTCTGCTGCTGTTACTGCTTTTATTAATTAATACTATCATCGGTACCACTATAAGAATGGCCCAAGACATGGGATATGTAAATCTAGGTAAAGATATCATATTGGTGCTAAGTTGCTAACTAAACCATGGCTGCAGTGTTGTCTTGGACCCCAATAAATGCAGGCTCTGTTATATGATATGTTGCTGAATAGTGTTGACACAAACAGTGGCAGCCATGAAAAAGCTCAAGGTAAAAGTAAGAGTGGCTAGGATTACAACACATCTTTCGACAGGTTCTGGAGAGTGCAAAAGATGTACTTTTAGTAACAGCTGCTAGTCATGAACTGGAAAATGGTACATGATTGGAAGCATCTAGAAGAACATTTATTTATAACCATATCAATATGATTCATTACAATCTTCTGGTACATTTATTTATAGTCATGAACTGGAAAATGGTACATGATTGGAAGCATCTAGAAGAACATTTATTTATAACCATATCAATATGATTCATTACAATCTTCTGGTAGTAAGGACGCACCTGAGCACTGAGTTTACTTTCACGAGCTATAAGAACTAATGCTCCGAGCAATAAGCATATTCCATGACCCCAGTCCCCAAACATCACCGCAAAAAGAAATGGAAATGTAATACAAGTGTACACTGCAGGATTGGCTTCTTGATATCTTGCAACACTGCCAAATTCATTAGACACAGATCAGTTCTATTACTAGACCATAATTCCAGTATTGCTCATCATCTAAACAACTATTGGTTTTTTTTACAAGAAGTGATAGCGGAAAACAACAATTGGGCTGATTTTTTTAAAATTGATTCACTTCCAATTTTCACAAGGTTATGAAAAATGCTAACATAACTGCTACTAAACAGGGGAAATGTTGCCTGATCATATTTACAACGGATCCCCTCACCTATATCTATGTTCTTTAACCACAACTGAGAGATAACTTGGACAACTCACAACTTTTTAGGATCTCTATCAATTATAAAGATTTAATGAGTTCTTAAAGAACCACTTTCTAGAATTTAGCTATTTTTTCAAACCAAGTTAATAAATTCAGTTCTCACATCATACGTGAGAGCAAAGAACAATTTGATTGTTTAGATGTAAAATAAAAGTTCAGTAATAACTTGCAGCAAATCACCACCTTCCCATCCCTCCCATTCCATACCTAAACAAAACCTTAACTATCTAAGCTCCACCCTTTAATAGGTTGGACAGCAGGCAATTTCTACTCTTAGTTTAACTGTCAACTGAAAATAGCCATGCTGTGTACTAAATCACTTGTACCAGCACATTGGCTTCCTTCCAAATGTGTCAACCATAAACACCTACCAGTTGTGAACCGTGTACAAACAGAATGTAATTCTTAATCCTGAATACCCATCATTTACAAAGAAAATGAAGCATCAATTTAAAGACAACGTTCTTTCAAAAAACAGAAGAAAGTGTCTGAGCAGCATATTTTAACTAACCCGTATGCATCAACAATTTCCTGAAATGCACTTGTAAAGCGGTTGGTTCTGAAATATGTAGGAGGTGAATCTACTGTATCCATCACATGAAATATTACTCCCACTTGCGAACTGCTATCAAATGTAGCACGTTGCAGTGCCTCCTGAATCTGTTGAACCATAAAACATAAAGGTTACCTCAGTTTTTGCAAATATAGGACTTGATATATTATACCCACTTCATAACAAAAAAATTGATGTAGAGAGGAACACAAGTTACCTTAGGTTTTGCAAATATAGGACACCAGCCCTCTCCAACAAGACATTTTTTTGTAACATCAAAGTTTAGCATGTTCAAGGTATCATATACAGCTTTCTCCCTTCTTACCTGGGAGAGAGGGTAGAAAACATGACAAAGTGGTCAGGATAAAACTAAATCATTAGTGCAGTCGTCAGTTATACATGAGCACTTTTGTCAGAAATAACAGTTAACCAGAGACAAGCTTCAGAAATTTCTTACCATGTTGATCCATTTTGCTAGGTGAAACTCTACAGATGTAAGGGCCTTATTTCTGTGACGAATCCCTGCATCCAAGGTTGTTTCCAATTCAGCAAGACGTGATGAAACCTGCAACCCAAAACCAAAACAGAATAGAGCTTTTGTTACAATTAGCACGGCCTGCAAGTATAGGCTATAACACCCCAAAAATTAATAAAGGGAGTAGTTGCTAAAGATGCATCAAGCACACATCAGATACAAAAGAACAGTGAAACATATTAAAGTTTTGTAAACATGTTCAAAAGAAATAGATTCCCTCTTACAGCTTGAAAATTTCTCCAAATTAAAAATAAATGAATTCCCAACATTCTTAACAAAATACATACTTCTCTAGTTATTTGCCTCTGCTTAGTTATATCTTCAGGAACAGGATAGCAATTCGCACCAAAGGCCTCACAAATTTTCAAAATCTTTGTTTTTGCCTGCATCCCGGAGAAGAACACTACAAACACTGTTTTCTCAACCTGCACAACTTTGAGGAATTACTACAGAAGTTCATAGACATTATCATTCTACAAATAAAAAACCTAAGAGAAAGCACACGAAAGATAAGTATAAATAAAAAAAAGATCCTTTCATAGAGGCAGAAAAAAAAAAAACCATTTCAGTAGATAAAGGATCCATGATCTGTTCATCTGCTGGGGCATGGTTGAATAGCATGTTGCCCCTTGTAGCACGAAACAACATCCTCTCAAACCTGAGAGCCTTGGATTTACAAATAATTCCACTAACAAATCTCAAACCAGACTGGTCTGATGGGCCAGGTCTGATATCCTGTAAAATACAAAATCAATTATAAATGAAACCATAGTAAAAGGTTTTGCACCAAAAGCACATCAAAGCTAGTAAGGCATAATGAACAAGTACCTGCTCAAGTAATGAAACTTCATCACCATAGTTATCATTTGAGTAAATATTCTCATCTAGTTCTCTCTCCTCCGAAACCGCATGGCTATTACTTGAAACAAGAAAGCCACTTGCCTGAAATTTTCCACATAAAGATATATAAGAAGGACCCGAAAAAATGTATATGAAATTAGAATTAGAGAGTAAGGCGTTGTAATTTGATTTGTTTTTAAAATTAGTGACTTCAACATACAGGAGGCATAGAAAAAAGCATTGAAACTAGAAATAGGGAGTAAGGTTTTATAATTTATTCTTTTCTAAAAATGATAAATTCAATACATAGGAGATTCATGAACGAAATGGGGTTGGAGAAAACCCGACTGTAGGCCAAGCCTCAATCAATGCAACATGTGCACAAGAGACACCTAATGAAATATACTAAAAGAAAGGGAAGCCGACAATACATCACGAATACTGAAGATAGAAGATAAAGCCAGTTACCTTTTGCAATACCATCTTGAACTCGAGTAGTTCATTGTATGAATGTTGAAGTCTATCACTATTAGAATTCATCTCAATAAGCTCATGCTCATGCTCGGCTAATTGTATCTAGAAATGATTCAGGCAACGTAATTCAAACTATCAGTTTTACATAATCAAATGCTCCCTAACCAAGGGCTCAATTGGTCAGTGTCATTTCGGACTTTAACTTTCAGATTAACAATAAATGCAAGAGCGCTGAGGTAGAAACAGACCTCTAATTCCTCTAAGTCAATATCTGGTTGTAAAACAGGATGTACAGATGAAAGTAGACCAGCTTTACTAATTTGATCTCTGAAAAACCGCAGCTTTCTTGACATTTCTGCACATCGCTTTACCTGCAGAAGTCCTCGAGAGGATATAAGACAAAAATTAATGATAACCCATCACAATCAACTATAGAATTATAATAGTAAAAATATGATCACCAGCTTCTCTGAAATTCAATTCCAACTTCCAAATTTCATCACTTTGAGAATATATAGAGGTCAACTCTACAGGGGCAATTTGCACAGATTTTAGACAGAGAAAAGGACTACCATAGAAGAATATTCCTAGTGTAACACCCATACCTTTCTATCTTCTGGTAAATAACCAGGAAGGGGAGCATGCACAATCGAGTCTTAATGTTGGATAATGAAGGTAAACTTACAATGATATGGTAAGAATTTCACTTATGCCCCTTCAACTTTGGAACCTATCCCGCTTTATCCCCTAAAAAGAGATTGATTGTCAATTACCCTGCATATTATGAATTCTCTGCAACGTGATCTTCCATCCAACCCCGTCCAAGATTCTGTTAGATCCCTTGCATTATACTTCCACATTTTTTAAATAATTTTTGACGAAGTTGCACAAAAGCCCACATTGCAACAAATTCATAAAACAGAGGGCAAATGAACTAATCCTTTTCTTAGGGAACAGATTGGAACAGAGCAAAAAGTTGAGGGGACCATAGGTTTTCTTTTCCAGGATTTAAGAATATGCACATTGCACACTAAAAACTGAAAGCATAAAGGCTCTAAAACATCAGAAATTTAATGATTTAAACATGGAAATATTAAATTGGCAAAATCTTCCACCATTACTCAAGAAAGATAGATGCTGCAGTCCTAAATATTCAGATTGCAATGCAATTGTAGTTCTAATCAAATCCGAGTATATACCTGATTAACAAATGTTCGTTGGAAAGGACTTTTATCAGCATTTAACTGCAAAAACAAAAAAGAGAGGAATAGAAATATGACAATCAGTAGATACTAAAATTAGACAAAAAGGACTATATTGCATATTCCTTTGAAGAACTTATATGTATGTGCAGAGAGCAGAAAATAAATATAGAGCAGTGCAGAAACTGGGTACAGTCCTTAACTTCAAAGAGATATATCAGAAAGATTCTCTGTTGTACTTTTATGCGCAAACAGAAGCGAATTCTAACAAAGTACCAATATCAACGTCGTAGGTGAAAGCTAAAACAAACAATCTCAAACTAACACAAGAGATTTACGTGGTTCGGCGTAAAACCTACATCCACGAGCGAAGCACGACGAGGAATTTCACTAAACAAACGGAGATTACAAAAGAGTGTTTAAACTCTCACAACCCAAATCCCACAAATTACAAACCCTAAACCAAACGAGTAGAGAACCCAAAACTAATGGAGAAGATTCTCCCAAATTGCTCTCTAACTCACAAATTGACTCTCACCAAATTGCCACACAAAATACACTAACCCTAAGGTCCTATTTATAGTGCATAGGACTTAGGTTACAATAAGAATCCTAGTAGGAAGTAAATCCAAATCCTAATCAAATAGGTAGTTAACAAAATCTCTCCACCAAGGAAACCAACTAAGAAGTCAAAAATCCAAACCCAAATAGGACACCAAAACCAAATAGGTAACACAAACCTAATTCTTTGCATCATCCTAATTTTGAGCCGTAAAACCCAACATTCTCAAGCCACTTACCAATTAGACCACCTGTGGTTTGAAGCTTTATCAAGAAAAAAAAATATCAAATTACTTAAAATTCAGACAGCATATGTTTTAAAGCTTTCAGTTTCACAATTTTGCATTTTCATTTCCAGACATACCACTACACTCATAAAAATGGAGAATTGGTTCCCTGGAATGACTAAGATAGATTTTGATTGAAGTCTTAGAATAGTTAGGTGCTACAGAAAACCCAATAGATCTCTAAAGGTTACAACATAACAAACTCTCAAACCACTTATTAGTTACGACCATGAGCATAACAAACTTCTAAATAATAACCACTAACAATGTACATCCTCAACTTTCCTGTAACCTTTGGAACTATAACGAGTATAGCTACTTGTTCAAAACTATCGACAAAACTAATTTGCATAATATATAGTAATCCAAGTAACTCTAATTATGTGATCAATATAGAAAAACATGGAAAAATATTATAATTCAAATTAGTTCCACAAATACATGTGGATGTGCAGGGAACCATCTACATGACAGCAAAAAACCTTTGGAAAAACTAGGCTTGTCATAACAAATCAATTCCAAAAATCGGTAAAACTTGGCAACTGGAATATGTGAAATCCCACATTATAAACAAAGCCCAACTAGTCTATACCAAAGGAGGGTGCTATCCAAAAAACCCAAAGCAATTCAGCCAAAGCTGCAAAGGTTCCAATCCTTCAGACCCAAAAGTACTTTATTTCTTTTGTCAATCACATGAAGTTAGCTAACCTGATCTAAATCAGAATAGGATATAAGCATAAAGGACATAGTCAACTCAAATGGAATACAAAGCTAAAATTATAACCCCTCAAATGAGACGAAGTTCTATATTATCTAACCGTCAGTAGAGTAAGCTGGTATACGAACTCAATATTGACAAGTACGAGAACTTATACTGACTAGAGAATTACTCCAATTAAGAAAAACATGCGGTTGTCATGCACAATGATGGTAAGGCATCAAAACTCCTATCTTTAGGGAGAGAGTCTCTTAATCTATAACTTAGAACATAATACTATACATTTCTCAATCGACCGGAAAATTACCACTCGGAATGCAGGAGGTGGCCCCCATGGAAACCCCTCCTCAGTGAGAATTTATGCACCACACAGAGATCTAAAGAATTTCCAGCAAAAAAAAAAAAAAAGGTAAACAAAAAGAGATCAAATACAATGTGAGTGAGTTCCAATTTAGATCAACCTAAATCCGCAATCTCTCCCCCCGAAAAAATCAAACTTCAAGATGAATTCCACTAAATAAATCATCAATTCTAAAATTAAGTTCATCAATCACTAACTCCCGCTATCCACTCAACTACTTAAAACACACATTTGAACAAGCTGATGCAAAAATTATCATCAATCCTAATCCAAACAATCAAATCCCAACTTCCGGTCACTGAACAATGCCAAATCAAACCGAATTCACGAAATAGCGAGTCGGATCTGAGTTTCCGAAAACTTACGTCTCGGAATTGGAGGAGGCCGAGTTCGCCGAGGTAAGAAATGGCGCGGTGGGCGGACTCGACGGGGATGATGAGCTGGACGAAGGTCATCTTCTCGGAGCGCATCAGATCCATGGCTGGTAAGTTGTCGATGAACTTCTCCATTTTCTCGGCAACCAAACAGAAAGTCCTCTGCTTTTTGTTTCCTTTTGCCTCTGGATCGGAAACTCTTCGTTTGGATCTGAAATTCCCTTTCCCTCTCTCCCCTCAATCTCTCTCTCTCTCTCTCTCTCTCTTCTGGATGTGATCTGAGAGAGTGTGTGCGTTTTGGAGTGCGTTATTCGGAGGCTTTCATTTGCGGGTTTTCGCTTTTTTTCTTGGCAACGGCCATTAGAATCGGAGAATTCGCATCACTTTCCAACGCCCCGATGTGGAGTTGAAAATATTTTTTTATTAAACTGTTCGCCTTTTGTGTAAATTGAAAGAAAACAGTGAACCGACAATTTAGTCTTAAATTTTCATCTGAGTGAAAATTAAGTTCTTAAATTATTTTTTCAGAAAAATCAGTTCTTGAATTATAAAAATATGTTTATTACATCCCTAACATTAGATTCGAAGATACTATATTCAATTTTCCATCAATTTAAGTCATTTTCCTTGCATGTGTACACATTGGAGGGTATATTGGTAATTTTCATAAAGATATAATGTATAGAGTTAACTTTAGACGGTAAATTAGACATTAGATTCACAATCCATATGAATGTTAAGGGTTTAGAGACGAAAAAATAACGGTATTACACTCTAAAATGTGTGAAGTGACTTGAGTTGATGAAAATTGTATAAAAGAGCTTTGAATGTAGTAGTAGAGATGAAATTAGCAATTTTTAATGAATTTAGGGACTTATTTTTCCGAAAAAATAATTTATAGACCTAATTATAATTCAGAGACTAAATTAACACTTCATCTTTAAAAATAATGGAGAAAAATTTGGTTATATTATTTATGTAATAAATACAATTTAAAATAAAGACTTTTAAGGTTGGCGGTGGGAGCACGGTGGTTAAACTGCGGTCCTAATCTGCCATACCGAACTTTCATAATGGCTATAGTAGAAATCAAGCATTAGCATGGAAAGTGTATTAAAATTTTAAAGTTTATTCATACTTCATCACCTTGCGGTTGACAACCTCCAATGCTACTAACTCGATTTAGGGCTCGTTTAAATAATATTTTTTAATGACTCAAAGCGTTTTGAGGGAAAATATTTTTAAAACCAATCATTAATAAAATGCAATTTATTTTTAGAAATGCACTTGAAGTGCTTCTTATGTGATAAAAAAAAATCAGGATTTAAGCCACTATGGTGAACTTTATTAAGATTTAGGCCCAAAATTGAAAGTTCTAGCAATTCTCTATTAATTATTAGCATGTGAGCCACATTGGCAAAGCCAGAATTTCAGGTTAGAAAGGTCCTCTCACAAATGTTTAAAAAATAAAAAAATAATAATAATAATAAAAACACGATGCAACACCGCCTATAATGCTATATCTGCAACGACATAGCAACACACTCGCTCATCCAACTCTCAGCCATCTCTTCTTTTTGTCTCTCTCACAGTTGTGCTGTCTCTAGATTTTTCGTCTAATTTTGATGTTTGTTTGCTCGATTGATTTTTCAATTCCACCCCATTTCCTCAGTACGTTCCGACCAGTTGGGAGCTGTGTTAATTGATGAAGGAAAGAACCTAATAGAAAGAGCTAACGAGAACATGAATATCGCACATGGATAGAACTTAGAAGCATAATTCAAGCTTGTCAACAACCAATAGTATCATGTGAAAAAAGTTTAAGCTCTAAGAGAACTAGCTCTCTCGCCTACTTCTTCTCTCCCCTATGGTTGGGCCCTAATCTCCAAAAAAATCTTTGAAAATTAGAGGGATAACTCTAATTTTTTTTCTCCATGAAACAAAATATCAGGTAGGCCCGGAACCATTATGGTCCCTTCATGGCTCCGCCCTTGATGAGCCACGCATACGTGACTAAAACGGAGTTCTCTGTTAATTGTTATCACGTAAGTCGCACATGTCAGGCTAAAAGTTGCCTCATATGTGAGCGTACTGCCAATTAAGGGAGAGTTGACAAAATTTTCAAGGTTAGCTTAAATCCTAACAAACTTCACCGCAATAGCTTAAATCCTAATGTTTTTACCACATAGACTATCTTTCAACTACCTTATCACCACATACACTTTTATCTAATTAAGCCTTTGTATTAACCTCTCACCATCCTTTTCTTGGCTACATACTTTGGAATTTGAAAATCATTAACCCAAACATTACCATTAAAACGAACCAAACCGTTACATTGAGTGCGATAAAAATGTGGACCTACAACCGACTCGGACCGGACCGGACCGCATAACAAATAAGACGTGAAAAATTAATCGGGTAAATGCCAGTACTCTCACTAGTTCAACACAAACTGAACATAAAATGGCAGGTGGTAGGGGCATATTAGTACTTTTATATTAAATTTTGGTTATAATTATAATTAAATTAAAATGCTGGTTATAATTCCAAATACGCAGGCCTCGGCGTGGCACTGCCGAGCTCGTCTACCAGATCGATTGGAGTCGCTTTCCTTGTGTCCGTACGAAGATTCGAGCGCGCGCGAGAGCTGCTTCTTCTCAATCACGACCGTTTATCTCTTCAAATCACTCTGTAAGTCTCTCCCTTCTCTCCTCGTCTCGTTCTTTTCGACTTCTTCGCTCGCATGAATGGTGGCACCACAATCCCTGAATTGTTGCACTTATGATCTCAAAAAATGTTTAAAGAATTCAAGAAATTAAAGAAAATATGAATATTGGATTGTGTTTTTGGTTTTGCTTGAAATCGATTGATAATTTGTTTACCCCAAGCTGTTTGTGATGTGGGTAATTTCTCAAGGTTCGGTTTGGGTTTGTAGTAAAAAGGGTTTTAGTGACGACTGTGAGTCAATGGGATTTGTTTTGGGTGAAGTTGGTCTCATGGGGTTGTGGGCTTTTTGTTGATTTTACTTGGTGAAATGCTATAGACAAGTAATTAGGGTTTATGCTATGTTATGCTCCTAGTTTTTCAACCTTTTTTTCGGATCCTGAGAATCGAAAGAACTGTATGTTAATACTGGAATTTGATTTTGTTTATGAGTTGACGTACAAATTGCGAATCCTGGGTTTCATTGTTTCTTTTCTGCTGAGTTGTTTTTTGAGAATAGAGAATAGCAGTGTAAAAGGAACATCTGATGCCCGAAATTAGTAGCAAAATCCGGGAAAGGCGATGGTGTTTGTTTACTTGGTAACAAAGAAATTGGCCTAATCCAATTTAGGGCAGGCTACTATTTGGGAATGTCGTGCCTTCGTTTGTCACTGAGGAAATCCGTAGATGTTCTTTTTAGTAACAAAGGATATGTTGGTATGTTTGCTACCATTCGTATGCAAGGAACAATGGATTGGTGCATTGGATCTTTTGGTTGTGGGTTGAATGCAGTTTGTGCAGGAAATTTGGGAAAATATAAGGGCTTGTTTGGTATCCTATTTGAATTTTTTTTATAATTTCTCAAAACATTTCTTAAGAATTTTTCTTGAAAACAATTTTCTTTAAGACTCAAAAACTTGTTTGGTATGCAATTTAAAAATTTTAAATCTTATAACTTAAACTGAACAAAGAGATCTACAAAGAGGGAGTCGAGAGAGAAAGAGGAGAGAGGAGGAAAGAAAGTAAAAGATGATTGGAGGAAAGAGAAATAAGTGAGAGGATCGGAGGAGAGAGAGGAAGAGGAGTGAGAAAGAACCAAGAGAATGAAGAGAGCGGATCGGAGGAGAGACGAAAAAGGTATTAAAAAAAAAAGGGGGGAGAGGGAAAGAAGAAAAGAGAGATAGATTTGGAGTGAGGGGAGAAGGGAGAGTAAAAAATGAGTGAGTTTAAGTTTAAAAACTGTAAAAACTCACTTTTTGTGTTTTTAGAGAATAGACTATATTTTTGAGTTAATCTTGAGTTCAGTTTTTGAAAATAGTCCTACCAAACAAGTTTTTAAGGCTTAAAACTAAAAAATTGTTTTTGAGTTTAAAAGGTTGGATTCAAGTAGAGTACCAAACATGCTCTAAGTGTTTTTGAGTATGTCCTTGTTTTGATTAAGTTTTAGTGTTTCAAGATTTAGTATTTTTTTGGCAAGGACAGTTTTTATGAGATTAGAGTTGGCACAGGGTGTTCGTCGTCGTGCTATCCCATTATTATTACTTCAAAGGTCTATTTCTGAGGATTGCTTTCGTTATTTGATACTACGTTTTGCAAGTACTGAATCGTTGCTTTCTATGTATCGCCGAATTTGGTTTCTGGTGATTGGTTGATCAGGAATACACAATCGATATCTACCAAATGGGAAAACCCAATCCTGATGAAACGATTCTCAGCTACAATGATGTTGTACTCAGACGATCAGACTTGGATATCCTCAGTGGCCCGTATTTTCTCAATGATCGACTCATCGAGTTTTATTTCAGTTATCTATCATCATGCTCTGAGGAGATATTACTCATTCCACCTTCAATTGCATTCTGGATGATGAATGCAGTTGGTCAAGGCCTCCACGAGTTCCTGGTACCTCTTAATTTGCCTGATAAAAAACTGGTAATCTTTCCAGTCAATGACAATGAGGATGTGAGTGAAGCTGGAGGTGGGTCTCACTGGAGCCTACTTGCATTTGAGAGAGATTCTAACGTCTTTGTTCATCATGATAGCAATGGAGGGATGAACAGAAGGCACGCTAAAAAACTGTATGATGCGGTTGTTGACTTCATGAGTGTCTCCGGTTCAGCAACCAAGCCCACTTATCAAGAGTGTAGCGATTCACCGCAACAAGTAAACGGTTATGATTGTGGCTTGTATGTGTTGGCTATTGCAAGGGTTATATGCAGCTGGTACGGAAGTAAAGACAAAGGTGAACGGAATTTGTGGTTCCATGATGTGCGCGAGCAGGTCACTCCATCTGTTGTTGCTGCAATGCGAAACGAGATCCTGGAGCTGATCAGAGGTCTCATGCACGTGAAGTGAAGTTTGCCTACAAAGTGAGAGTCGATGAAGGGGAGAGCGAAATCTTATCCACAAAACAAAGTTTAGCTTTCACTGTTTCTGCTTGCTACAAGATGTTTGCAGAAATCTTCCTTCTCTTTTTTTTTATTTTTTTATTTCTGTGGGATGTTTGTGGAAATCTTCGAACATGTCCACTTCTTCCGGATATTGGTTGTGAAATTGAACCCCACCTGATTGGACTCTTGCTGTTTTGAAGTACCGTCGACAAAATTTTCCTCCTCGACATCCTCCTCCTCCTCCTCATCTGCTTTGTACTCGTGCTGGTGATCCTCGAGTTCTTTATGCTGTGGGATGTTTGGTAAATACAAAGTTTACCCCAGCAACTCCCATCAGAGCAAGTCCACCCCTAAAGACTTTGTGCCAACACCTAGCGCATTTATCTACTCAAGTGAACAGTAATAGACCCCAATAAACAGTAATAGACAAAAGCATCTCCATTCCTAATAAAAAATAGCCTAGTCCATTTTATTAAAATATTATTATTTTTTATTATAAAATAATAAATAATAATAATTTTATTTTTAATTTCTGACTATATAAAAAAAAATTATTATTTTCTCATCTTCCACACCTCCCTTCCCTTCCATTTCTGCACGCCATCCACCCCTGCACTTCCTGCATCTCCTGCATCTTCACATCTCAACAACTAGCTCCTCTACAGCATCTCCACCCCTCCAACGTCGTCGCTTCGTCCTCCCGTCGTTCTCCCTCCGTGGTTCCTTCCCTCCCGACATCCTCTCCCACCTCAACCAGCTCCGCTCCTCAGCCTCCACAACAACTCCCTCTCTGACGTCATATGCCCTCCGACGCCACGCTGACGTCAGATAGGCCGGTCCCAAGGTCTGTCGATTTTAGGCCGGCCTGTGGACTGGCTTGGGCTGGGTGCCAGTCGATTTCACGGGCTGGAGTGAATTGACAGGGTGCCAGCCTTGTTTTTTGACTGGGTGCTGGGCTATTCCACCTCTGGTGGAACTGCTCTCATATGAAATGGGTTCAATAAGAACAGTTTATTATTCAATAGGGAAATAATAAATTAAGTTACTAAATTGTGGGGTGGAACTGCTCTCATATGAAATGGGTTCAATAAGAACAGTTTATTATTCAATAGGGAAATAATAAATTAAGTTACTAAATTGTGTTCTGTTTTCTGAGTTAGTCCTTATAGAGGCAATAAGTTTTTTAGTTTAATAGATAATTTTTTCCGAAGTTTTAACGAAATACTCACGGTACTGTTTACTTTTAACGAAAATGACATTTTTACTCTAAAAAATCACTCATGATACTATTTACTTCCAACATCTTTTTGTCATTTTGATTAAAACTCAGAGTTTTCAAATCATTTTCATTAGTTTTCCTAATTTTTTTTCCCTTTTTTGAACAAACGATATTATCTGTACTAACAAGAGGCTGTAGGCTAAGCTTAACAATAGGCTAAAAATAATGTAGTTCAAATTTACCTTTAGCAATAATCGAACTTCAGCTCTCACTTACAAGTGAAGAGGAAATTTATTTTCTAATTAATTGGATATGAAGGTATTCTAGTGTCACCCGCTAATTATCATGTTAAGTGATCAATGCCTTGGCACGCTTCACAGATCAAATGAATCCTAAATTGTTTTTCACAAAGAATGCATATTTATTCGATTGTACTGGAAGATAATGCAATCCTGGTTTTTTGGCTTTAATTAATTTACTCTCCCAAATTTGCAAACAGATTTCAGCAGAATACATCTCGCAATTGCAAGTGACTTGTAGCCCAATCTGTTAAGAGAACTCGCCCTTGCACCTCAATTGGTGTATACGTCATGCGGTTGATATTCACTATAACGAAATGAGACGAAAATGACATTGAGGTGCGTTCCACACGAATGACATAAATATTTATAGGGTAATTACATCAAACTGCGTCGAGGTTTTAAGAAAATTATATGGAACTTCTTACCGTTTCCAAAAACTACACGAACCTTTCACGTAAACGTAGATTTTAATAGTTACAATAACATTTTTAAAGCATTGATGCATATGATCAATTATATTGAACATGACAAGTTTTCAACTTAATTGTATTGGACTACTGCACTGACCAAAACAATGAAATGGATGTTTCTTATACTAGTAGGTGCCGCCTTGAAATTATCGGTATGAAAAAGAATTGTGAAGATCGAACCATCTAGTAGCCAGTTCCCTCTGAAGTTTCCCTCAGCTGGAGCTCATGAACAAGTTTTTATGGGGTAAAGCCAATGATTAGAGGTATCGAGGGCGCAACGCCCTTGACCTATTCTCAAACTTCAAGTAGGTAGGCAGTTTCGGTTTTGTTTTTATTGTGACTTTGTGGTGCTACTAAAGCTTGATGGGATTCAAACTTGTATATAATATGTATGATAGATTCACAAGTTTCTTACACATTTGTAGGTCAGTCGGTCATGTCATGCTTGTATCCATCGGGTAACTCCCTAGCACCCGCAAGAATGTTGCAAACTCCTGCCAAGGAAATGTACATTGGTTAAGATTTATTTCCTTCGTAGGTTAACGAAATTGTTCAACTAAAAGCTAAAACCCCCCCTTAACATAAGAAAAGAAAAAGAAAAACAACGAAAACCTTGAGATGCCGAAGGGCATTTTGTGCATTCTGATCAGCCATTGATGCTTCAAAATCCACATAAAAAAGATAGTCAAAGTATCTGCACGAAAATATGGGACATGAGAAAGAGTTAAACTAGACAACTCTCAAGTAGATCAAACAGTTATGAATTGGCGTCAAAATCAAATTGGGGCAGGGAATTAACGCCTGTCAATCATATTCATGCCGTTGAGTGTGTGTGAGTGTGTGTTTCGTTACATGGAAGTATAATATAGTTGAGATGGTTACTGTATTTACTTTGGAGATCCACCGTTACTATCATCAGATGCTCGCAGGGGCTGCATCCGCAAAGGACGGCTTTCAATCTGGTTAACAAAACAAATTAAGCAATCATTAGGTGCAACACACTTGCAAAAGAAACTTGAAACTATACAAAAGACACAGGGAAAAGAAAAACCCCAAGAACTACCTTTGTAAGATTGATTTGACGCAAAGCAAAAACAGCCAGAGCCTTGAAAAGGACCCCAGGGCCTTCCTCTAGTGAGAAGACTATACTTGTCTAAAATTCCATAACCATGCGATCAACAAATTAAAAAAGTCAATTCACAAAAAGGTCTGGCCACCGTAAACTGGATTACCAATGTATTCAACAATTCAACAGCCAAAACTTGTTAATCTTAAAAGGGCTTAACCTTGAATGGCCTATCTGTGCCAGGAATAATTGGTTCTCTAGCAAGCATTAGAAACCGAGTAACATTGTCAGAATCATCCTGTACATTTCAAATAAGTTACCACTCGAGTGAAGTCTAATTCAGGAAAACACCAAATGTTCTTCGAGACAAACCTGAATATCCTGCGCAAGTATTTGCAGACCATATATGCCTGCAGCAGCTGAGCTGGCAACAGCTCCTGTATCTTTCAGTTTGTGGAAAGCAACATGCTACCATTTATAGAATGCACTATCAGCCAGATCAATATAAAAGCCAGCATAGTTAATCTAAAATTTGATTAAGATGATTGTAGTTTTATCTATAGCGTCAAATCATGCAACCGACGCCAACCGTATTGGACCAGAAGGCCCCTCTCAGCTGAAAGTAATGAAAGTGGCTCCGCATAGAAGATGCCACAAATTATAGTTTCAGGGAAGAAAAAAGATGAAAAACTGTGGTAGCAGCTTCTGGCCGAATCACTTCGTTTCACTTCACCAAATATACTGTTCTAGTTTAGAATACAAAATTTGATGTTCTACGATATAGCTTATATATGTAAGTCCGCATTCTTCAGGGAGTTGCGACCAAAAGCAAATCCTACATGCATATCATGACTCATGAGGTATACTTGGCATCAGGACTTACGGGAGTAGAGAATCAGCTATCCAACTATCTGATCAAGGGCTTACCTTTGCTGCCCCAGCAGTATCATCCACTGCTTCTCTGACCAATCCCAGCTTCGTTAACGTGTTCTCACACTGATCAAGAGCCTGAAATATGACTAGTTATGGGGGAGAACCATGATAATATACTAGATGGCCAGAGAATCTAGACGGAATGCTTTATACACCTGTGGATGGCTAAGAACCCTTTTTAGGTCTTCAATTTCAACACCATGGTTAGCCAGTAAGCAATGGCGAACTGCAAGTTTCACTTCCCCTACTATATGCAACCTGTGCCTGAGTAAAAGGTCGTAGTTTCTGTGGATGCTTCCACCTAATGAATTCTCAATTGGTAAGACTGCTCTGTCCACAAGCCAACGTTCAACAGCCTGCATCAAGTTTAATTGAAAAGAAATTAAGAAGCAAAAGATTGAAGAGTCCAGGCTGAAAATACAGAGCGTTTACTAGGCCCTGTTTGGTAATCAACTTGATTACAACTTTTTTGAATCATGTTATTCAATTACTTCTCACAAAATCATGCCCCTAAAGAAAACCATTTTGCCTGTAGCTCGACTTAGCAAGGTCCAATGGCTTCAGGTTCACGAAAAAAGATGCATAACGAGGATCACATCCATAAGATTTTATAAATGTAATTTCTCTTAACAATATATAAGTGAGAACCTTGTGATCATTTTATTTCCATAATCCAAGTCTGTCTTATTCATTAACAAACATTGCAAAGATAAAAAGAATGTAATACTGCTGATTCACAGTTTAATCCAACAATAAGAAAAACGATGGTGATGAAGAAAAGTGAGGTATGCACCTCAAAAGCGGTATCGAATTGTTCACAAGGCACTGCTTCGCAATTTGGATACGCTTTCTCCGCAGCTGATTCACTGTATGCTCCACGAACCCCCTAAAATTTCAACATTCAACAATCTCAAAACAATTGAATTACTTTCATTCTAATACCAATTCCAGACTCATATTACTAAAGCCAAAAATTAGCATTATTCAAATTATTTACACATATATACACTAAAAAACGATCAACTGAGAACCTAAATTGAAGACTCTCAAGTGCAGCCCAGATGATGACCCTGGTCTAAATCAACCACTCAGATCAGATTTAACAAAAGCCTTAAGTAAGGATATATTTCTAAGCTGTTTAGATCAAATCTAGATTCTAGATAGATAATAGGCACAATAGGTGAGACTTCAGCCGTCCATATTTGCCAATAAACGAGAAGCAAGTTTTAGCTCAAAATGGATACCGCTACCAATCTAACTTTTCCTATCTAGAACTAGATACAACAACAACAACAAAGCCTTATCCCACTAAGTGGGGTCGGCTGTATGAATCCTAGAACGCCATTGCGCTCGGTTATGTGCCACATCTTCCGTTAGATCCAGGTACTCCAAGTCTTTTCTTAGAGTCTCTTTCAAAGTCTTCCTAGGTCTTCCTCTACCCCTTTGGCCTTGAATTTCTGTCTTGCAATGGCATCTTCTAACCAGAGCATCTATAGGCCTTCGTTTCACATGTCCAAACCACCTTAACCAATTTTCTCTCATCTTTCCTTCAATCTCGGCTACTCCTACTTTACCTCGGATATCCTCATTCCTAATCATATTTCTCGTGTGCCCACACATCCAACGAATCATACTCATCTCCGCTACACTCATTTTATGTACGTGTTGATGCTTCACCGACCAACATTCTGTGCCATAAAGCATTGCTAGCCTTATTGCCGTCCTATAAAACTTTCCCTCGAGCTTTAGTGGCATACGACGACCTTATTGCCATCCTATCTAGATAACAAAATAAAAAAGTTACTAAATAACAATTTCATACACATTTAGATAAGATAGCTCATCATCTCCAATTACAGTAAAATTGGCGCACAAGGGCGATATAAGAAGAATGCTCAGTCAAAGCTTGGTTTCTAATAAAACCAACCAAATAAAAGCAACTGATAAGTATAAAGCTACTTTTACACAGGTGCACTTTATAAATTTTATCAACATATACATACACAATACACACATCTACATATTATATATAATGCAATCATGACATGATATTTTACTCATCCATAAAAATCAAAATCCATTCTTTGTTCATCAAACTTTAATTGTTTTACTTTTTATAAGAAACCCAATTGTCAGAATTTGAATATCAGTTGTTCAAACTAACCAACTTAACTAACTTTCAAAGGGGAAAAAAAGTTAGGTCCTTTCAGTTTGAAATTGAATGCTTGTTTCATATATATATATATATATATATATATAGATACACACACACACACACACACACACACATATATAGAGCTACCTGATATGCAACGCGAAGGCGGGAGCCATCAGAGACCCAATTGGAGAGATGGGTCGAAGACAAAGGTCCTGAATCAAGCAACAAACGAAATCAAAAAATGACACCCGATTTCCACCAAATTACAGAGCAAGGACAACAATGACAACGGGAAGAAATTGGTACTCGGGAGAGTGTGCATGTCTTTTGATACGACGTCGTAAGGGAAGTCCCCCAAGGCGCTCTCCAATTCCATAGCGCCTCCAACCAGGTTTCTGTGACCACCGCCGTAATTTCTGTTACTGGCGGTGTCGTCTGAGCGAAGAGAGGCCAGGGTCAGGCCTATACGACGGCGTCTGGAGCGAATTTCGAAGTTCAAATTTGTTTTGGGGAAGTGATCGGAAGGGAAGCGCTTCGATACGACGTGTCGAGGGAAAGGGGTTGTGGCGGATCGTTCCACCGAAGACGCTGCCATGGCGCGCCGATTGGGAAGGTTCTGATGGCGCCTGAGATACTTTCCGAGATTTTTTAAAGACCGTCAAATTTGTTGGCTAATATAATATCCGAGATCCCGTTATTCTTTTTTAAATTCAAGAAAAAATATTGGGCTTGGAGTGTTATGGGCTTTGGATTCTCAAAGCCCAAAACAATCAAATGGACTTTGTGCCCATACCGAATGAACGGGCCAAATCATACTGGATTATTTACGGTTCAAGTTAGTTCGGCTTCGACAGTTTATTCTTTGAACCAAACTGAACCGGTAAAGACTGTCACTTAGTATTACAATATAGTTATATTTCTTTTTATTTTAGTAAGAAATTAAAAATACTTTAGTTCAAATCTCATGAGTTACAAGTTTAAAACTATTTATATTATCAAGTGTAAATATATTGTTGTAAAAATAAACAAATAAAAACATCGAACCCATAAGCACTACATTTCAATTTTCTTTGAGTAAACCTTTTCTTTTATGACTTAAGGCTAATAAAAATAGGGATTAGCTGTGGGGCTCAGCCCACATCTAACTTCAACGATCCAAATCGTTTATTTTGTAAGTCTCGATTCATGGTTCATCTTGGCAAAAATTCAATTCAATCTGAAACCATTTGCCTATTTAATTATCAAGATAAAATTTCATTATTTCCTATATAACAAAGTATTGGTTAATTTCTTTAGATCCAATTAGATGTCTTAACCATTTCCGATTTGGCTAATATGTTGCAAGGATGATCTATGAGGTGCAACTTGAAAAATAGACGGTTCGGATCGTTAAAGTTCGATATAGTGTGGACCCCATAACTAATCCCCATTTTTATAAAAAAAAAATAGAAATCCATTCCCTTAAAGATTTCCTATGTTTTCAACTGTATGCTAGAATTGGATTGTTTTTTACTATGGGTCAAAAGCCCGACTAGAACCACACGTGCGAGTTTTCCTGCATGTGGCTCGTCTGTAATAACTTCTTTAGATTTGTGTGAACTAACAGACCGATTACTAAGGGGAATGCTCACTCCAGCATGAGTGAACCTTTTCGAAATTGGTTAGGAATGGACACCACTATTCCAACCCGGATCCAGCCAAGTTCTATTGATCATGTCCCCTTCACTACAGTTATACCGTGATGTTATACATGGGTCGATGTTGTAATTTTTTGAAGTGGTTTTTTTTAGATAATTCTATGATAATTTTCATTTTTGTAAATTATTTTATTTTAAGGTTAAATAGAGAAATAAGGGCTGTATTCATTCAAAAGAGCAAAAAATAAATAATTCAAAAGGAATGATTTATAGTTGCGTGTAACACTTGATTTCTCACCAAAACAAAAATACGGCCACTCACAAACAGCAAGCCACCACACAAGAGGTTACAACCGCTAACGTCATTCACAGTGGCAGATTCAGGATTGTAACATCGGTGATCTCAATATAAAAACTCTAAATAAATTTGATGAAAATAACTTTGAAAAATTAAATGATAAACTACAAGTTTTTATTCATAATCTTTGTGCAAACAACATACAAGCTACAAAGGTAAATTTGTCCACGACAAGATTTCATATAATTAAGCTATCATTTAACCATTAATCTTCTATTTTGTTGGGGAGTAGACTCTTAATGATATTAATAACAGAAAATGCTCTTTCTACCGATGTAGTTGCAATTGGTAAAACTAAAGCTAATTTAATAAGTAAATACATATATTGAAATACTCGATGCAACCCTTTTTCACCTTTTTTTTTTTTTTGGAAGATCACTAATCTTTTGCAATTTAGAAAAATCAGTTTGATTGGGTGGGGAGTGATGATAGCCAATTAGGAAATTGGAATCTGGTAAAGTGAAATGAGATTGGGTTGGGTTTGATGAGTTGAAGTCTGAACCTTTAAAGTCTTTTGGGATTTAATTTTTTCTTAAAATGGTTTGAATAAAAATTGTGAGTTGGACTGAAGGTGCCAAGTCATTTAATTCCTGATTTCAAATCTCTTTGGTGCTGCACGTGTATTTAAATTTTTTTTTAATGGCTTGCCCAAAACGACATCTTTTGGCAAGTCAGGAAAAAAATCAATTTTTTTTCTTTCTGTAGAACCGCCTGCAAAACCTCAGCAGCCATTGTTGCTCTTTCTCCTCCACCACTGCTCGGACTTGGGTAGTCCTCCAATGTCCTCACAACCATTTTTCGGACTTCCGGTCCCAAGACCACCTAGGTCCCTTAATAAATTCACCTCTGGTCATTTAGAACAAAAGCTATCAGAGGACATATCACTATTCTTGTTCCAAACATGTCAATAACTCTAAAGAGGGTGATGGTCTATTAACCCAACATTGACTAGCATGCTTCTTAGAATGATTTTTCTATGATAAGTAGGCGAGATTTTTCTCAACAACTCTAATCGAAGATTTGCAAAATCTCAACACCTTGTTTATTTTATTATGTCTCGTTATGGTATTGTATTCTGGTGTGGTTGTGTTGACCCTAAAAACTATCAAGCCTACATGGCGCGCAGGCCGAGTAACTAATAAGCTAACTATATCCTTCAATTATGTGCGGGGTGTGCCAACTCGACGGCCGAGCTCGACTGGGGAGTAAGTAAAATGTGTTGATGTTGTGTTGAGCGTGTTGCTGACCTCTTGATCTTGCGACTGTGGCCGAGGAAAGAACACGCCTTGGCCTTTGGGTTCTAGAGCCTGAAGACAAGGTTGCAAGTCTTGCGAAGTTCACGGATCGTCGGCGCCGGGTTTGGTCACGGTGATTACATTCGTAAGAGTATAAGCACGTCGAATCGGCACCAAACTATACAAACATAAGTACTCGAAGGACATGTATGTCTTGATGGTGAATGTGGTTCGGCCGTCAGAATGCCGAACTTTAAAAGATACTTGTGAATATCTAATCATAAAACAACTCGGCGTTCAACGTGCTGAGCCTAGTCACCTGTAACACCTCACTTCGCCGAGAAGGCTGATGAGATGACCTCTACCAACAAGGACTTGAAAACCCTTGTCGACCGAGACTTGGATAAATAACCATTCGGTCTCGAAGCAGTGTTGTTTATCCAAACTGAAGGTGCTCCTTGATCGGCTGATTCTACGACTCCAGTGCTATTTATCCAAACTGAAGATGTCGCCGATTACCTTCACAGTGCTGTTTATCCAAACTGAAGATGTGTTGGCGGAAGAAATGGGAGAATGATAAAATCTCAGGTTTTTTAGAAGCTTTACGCAGGGCAATTTGTGTGTTGAATTGGAGAGGCCTTGAATGATGCACTCCCTTCTTTATTTATAGTAACAAACCCCCTCATAGCTGAGCAAGAATCATACTCGGATTAGAACTCCTCAACCTATTCTGATTAGGTCTCGGCCAATCCTAACTTCACTAGGACTTTGAACCAAACTCTTCAACAAACCAGATTCATCCCCTAATTCTTAGCATCCTCAGTCTTAGCCTTAAGACTCTTTGTTGCACTAGGTTTTGACTATCTCACCCTTATCTAAACCAATCATCCTCGCAGTAAGATTCGACCGACCCTTACTAGACAACCCACAACAAGATTCTAGATGAATGCTACTAGGCTGAGAATAACTCTAAGCTCGGCCCAAAATAATATTTTGGGCCCAAATAGGTTGTTAGCAGGATGTCAACATATAACAATTAAATTTGACCAAATGACTTTGGAATTCAACCAATATTTGCTCATCAATGAACGCTTGTCTATTAGTTTCCTCCAATGTCTCATACGAAAATTACTTCTAAATCATGGATATTCATTTTCTAAAAAAGGACAGAGACTGGTAGCATTCCAAAATGAAGAATGATACAATTCATCCTCCCTTCTTTTTCTTTTGTGCCTTTTGACTGTTTATCTAGCGGTAAATCTGTGCACAGATTATGTGACAAGTTTTTCACAAAACTGGAGTGATGATTTGTATTTCCGTCAAGCAAAATATTCGTGAAGTCTAACCCATATGAGAAGTTGAGAACAATAGGGATGTTGCAGAAAAGACTCCTCAAACGTGGCTTAATGAACAAAAACAAAGACGTGTTTTGGCTTCAATGTACCCGAAATACAAGTCGTTATACCACATGTCGTAATATCAATAAAGGACAAGAAAAAATATACATTCTCTCTACTTATATTATATCACGTGGTATACTGATTTTTGTTTCGAGTATACAAAAAAATTTATACTCTGTAGAGGACGAGGGACGTTCCACGTGGGAAAATCATAATAAATTGAAACCATGCTTTACCCATGCTCTCACATTTCCCCTTTTTTTAAAGAAAATTTATTTATTTATTTCAACAAAACGAGGGAATACATACATACATACATACATACATACATACATACATACATACATACATACATACATATATATATATATATATATATATATATATGAAGCCTTTAAGAGAATGAATCCTCTTTTTTTTATAAAAATGGGAATTAGTTGTGGGGTCCACACCACATCGAACTTTAACGATCCGAACCGTCTATTTTTCAAGTTGCACCTCATAGATCATCCTTGCAAAGTAATAGTCAAATTGAAAATATTGAAGACATCTAATGTAACAGCCTGTCCCGAAATAAAATATCGATATTGTGAATTGACGTTTTTACCCTTACGTGATTGTGGTTGTGTGTGAGTTACTTTGAGCCATTTGAGAGGGTTCCCATATTTTTGGACCAATAAGAACTTGGGCTTGGTAAGTATGTTATTGGATGAGAACAAAACACACACACACACACACTCATGTACACGTGTGCATCCTTTCCATTTTGCCCGTCTCTCTCTCCTCCTTCTCGACCCTTCTTCATTTTCCCTGCAAACTGTACGGACGACACCACACCCCTTGATCTGGTCACGGATCGAGGTCCTAACTGTCATATTCATGATCCCCATGACTTTGTGAACCCAACCATACCCTTGGTTCAACTTGAAAACCTCGAAAACCCTAGAATCTTTGAAGCTCCGTGAGGGTACTGTTCATATGCTCGTAAACCATGACGTTTTAGATCATTCCAAGATCATAGGGAGCTTTAGAATGATCTTATGAAGCTTGAAGGACAAAATTGGAGGCTTTTGGAATTCGGGATCACAAGTTCTGAGGTTGGTCGGATTTCATGGTTTTGCTCCGGTGACTTTCAGTCGAGTTTTGAGTTTTTAAAAGGTATAGAACTCTTCTCCTTTGTTCTAAGGATAATTTTGGTGTAAATTTTGTGAAATTTGGTTAAGAATTGAGCTAGAAACTAGGGTTAGAAGTTTTACCCAGTTTCCGGCGACGCAACGGCGCCGGCGCCAGTCGCCGGTGAACTGGTGAAGAAGGTGACAGAATATTCCGTCAAAGTTGACGGAATATTCCTAATGGAAGGTAACGGCGTCAGTTAACCTTAACGGAATATTCTAGAGAGTTAACGGAATATTCCCTAACGGCGTTAAGGTTCCGTCAGCATGCACGGCACGTGGCCGCGCGTGGGCGACGCGTGTTGCCGTGCCTTGGTCGACACGTGATGGTGCGTGGGACTTCAAAAAAAATAATTTAAAAATATGGGGGTGTTCGTGGGATTGAGTAGAGCATATTGGTATATTTAAACACCCCAATTGAGCAATGTATGAGAAGTTATTACCTAAATTGGGTTATGTGCGTAATTAACGGTTGTATAGTTGTTTCGCATATAGGTGAGACTTATCCTGAGGACGAGCGCAGCCACGCGAGGCTCGGGGGCTACGATCTGTCTACTTATCAGTGAGTGGGCTTTTGTTTTCAGCATATATATATATATATATATATATATATATATACACTTGGTTGATTCCCAGAAATACGTTTTAAAATGATTTTGTGAAATTGAATGCCATGTCGAATGCCATATATATATATATATATATATATATATATATATATATATATATTCATTGCTATGTTATGTGATTATATGTTGAGGCACTGCGAGGGCCAGGTAAGTATGTACTTTCGATATAGTGATTATGGTGATATCGATGAGATTAGAATATGGCTCATTTACCTGCACATCGGGGTTTGTGCTCCGCCAGAGTAAGGCTTAGCTTTCACGTGATCATTCACCTCCCGCACCGTACGCTCACCTTGGATCCAAGGCAGGTGCCAGCCTGTCGTACAGACCACTATAGGTGGTTCCGACTTATACGTGACCCGCGATTCGTCGCCAGCCTTCACGTGACCGTAGCACAGAGCGTCTTTATATACCCAGCTTGTCGTACAGACCACTACATGTAGTTCCGACATGGGTGCATGTTATTGATTGAGAGTTTGGATTGAGGATTTATTTGAGGAGCCATAGATTCAGCCGTACAGGTCACGAGAGGTGACTCCGGCTGACTTATATGCATTGCCGACATGTTATGCATTGAGATATCACCTGATTGACTTTGATGATATTTGTTGCATGTTTGATCTTAAATATGGTACATTCGGACATGGCAATATTTGAATGATGGTTTTCAGTATCAGTACGTACTTATATATTTTTCTGGGAAGTATATATGTTTTTACGGAGAGGGGTTATAATCTTTTAAGTCGAAGTGATTTTGGTAAAGTTTGTTTTTGCCCACTCACACTTTTGTTTTGCGCCCCTCCAGGTATTAGATAGAGTTGGTGGCAAGCGAGGTTTCAAGGCAAATCTGACAGTGCACTATCTATGTAAATATTATGGCTATCCTGTTATATTTTTCTGGACTGCACCTAGGATGCTCGAACTTTGTAAATTATGTTTCTGTCCTTCATACCCTTCTATGATCTTGTATCTCTAGTTGCGTTATTCTAGTGCTTATTATATATATTTATATATATATATATCATTCCGCATTGTGCACATGGCTACGTCACGCTCACGTGATGGGCAGCACATCCCGATGTTCGAGTCGGGGTGTGTCATCTAATTGGGTTAAAAAAAATTAACGAATACTTTGTTATATACAAAACAATGAAATTTTATTTTGATAATTAAATAAGCAAATGATTTTGGATTGAATTGAATTTTTGCAAGGATGATCTATGAATCGAGACCTACAAAATAGACGGTTCGGATTGTTAAAGTTCGATGTGGAATAGACCCTACACCTAATCCCCATTTAAAAAAAAAATAGGAATCCCTTTCTCCCTTTGCATAAATGGCCTATATATATATATATATATAGGAAACCTTTAATGGAAGGGATCCCCATTTTTTTATAAAAATGGGGATTAGTTGTAGGGTTCACACCACATCGAACTTTAATGATCCGAACCGTCTATTTTTCAAGCTGCACCTCATAGATCATCCTTACAAAATATTAGCCAAATCGGAAATATTTAAAACATCTAATTAGGTAAAAAAAAATTAAAGAATACTTTGTTATATAAAAAACAATGAAATTTTATCTTGATAATTAAATAGGCAAATGATTTTGGATTGAATTCAATTTTTGCAAGGATGATCTATGAATCGAGACTTACTAAAAATAGACGGTTCGGATCGTTAAAGTTCGATGTGGAATGGACCCTACATCTGCCGGAACAATAGTTATTTTTCATTGGCATGCTTTAGTCAGTGTTGTAGGGTTCTTTTTTTTATGAAGTCGTCTAAAGAAAGAACCATATTCAATCATGTGAAAACCTCTTTAAAACTTGATGGACAATTTTAATACTTGAAAATTGAAAAGGAAAATAGAAAGAAAGAAGTTGGGAGACTTGGAGTAGACCAAACTATTTGAGTTGGAATTTTCAAATGCAATGTTTGATATAGTATCTCGTGGATGGCGAGGTCTCAGCCAATTCATTTCTCTCACTCTTTTTTTTTTTTTTGAAAAGATACAATAGTATATTTCATTCCATCATTAACTGCATTACAAAGGTTGATCCATCTCTAAACATAGAACTACATACAGTCATCAACAATAATATCAGTTATGAAACTAGGTGGAGAATCGATCCATTCATAGTTTTGCATCAAAGATAGGTCGACTTTTGCAAGGCGGTGAGCAGCATTGTTTGTATTTCGGCAAATGTGGATGATATTTGCTTCAGTGATTGTATTGAGTAACGTTTTGCAATCCTCCACAACTTGTCCTATGGGTGACAAATTGAGGATAGGATCCCTCAATGCCTTTACAGTCTGAAGCGAGTCGGTTTCAATAATAAGGAATTGATAACCCCTATCAATCGCCCATAGCAAACCAGCTCTCATTGCCATAGCTTCCGAGAGCAGCGGGGAGGCTATAACTTCAAAACTTCCAATACTAGCAGCCACAAAGAGACCATCACCATCCCTGATAATGGCACCGAAGCCAGCAGCTAAGCTCTCTGCATTCTAGGACCCATCAACGTTCAACTTGAGTCGCCCCTGGGGTGGGACAGTCTATCTAGGGGTGCTTCTCAATCTGCTGTCTTGTTCTGCACCTGGATTTGTGAGTCTAGTAAACTCCAACCACCATTGAATAACACTAGTAGTACATATCTCAGGAAACACCAGCTTATCATCCTAGAGTTTTTTGTTCCGTGCCCCCCATAGTGCCCAACAGACCATCAGAAAAACATCAAAGCTTACCTTAGGTATTAGATCCACAATCTCATTGAGTCATAACAGGAAGGATGGAGGGTGAGTGTTCCTCAAAAGTGGACCCACCTGCGAGCTTATCTACGCACATTTTGCATAATGTCATTCCTTCATTAGGTGGATGGTAGATTCCCCATACCCACGGCACAGTACGCATTCCACATCTGTGGTAATATGTCTTGCCACCAAGTTAGCCTTAGTAGGAACCAACTCATTGGCAAGTCGCCATATGCAGATTTTAACTTTCGATGACACGTTTGCGTTCCACACTTTTGCCCAGTTCTTTGAACCATTAGCGTTAGAGGACGACGCCCCCCGGTTTGTGGGCTGAAGCCAATTCATCGCCATATGGTAGGCTGACATGACCGTAAATCTTCCATGTCTCTCGTGGTGCCACAACAAATGATCCGGTGGATTTCAAACACTTAGTGGAATTGTCCGGATCAAATTTACCTCCTCAGTAGAGAAGAGGTTTTCTAGCATATCAATCTTCTAACATTTTACAATTGGATCAATCAACTCATTTACCGTTGCCGTTGGGCATCCCGTTAGTTTGGGCGAATATGGGTGAAATCGAGATGGGATAGTGATCCAAGGGTCATCCCAGATACAGATGGATTGCCCAGTGCCCACCTACCATCTTAGACCCAAGCTTAGAACTTTCCTTGTCGTGCAAATGCTTTTCCAGACATATGATGCTCCAGATTTCAATGGGGTCTTCATAAAAGAGCTATTCTGAAAGTACTTAGCCTTTAAAACCGTAGCAACCAGAGAGTTAAGGTCCGCCATCAATCGTCATCCCTGCTTTGTTAGCATACTCAAATTGAATGCATATAAGAGTCGAAACCCAAGACCACCCTCATTTTTTGGATTACAAAGGCGTTCCCAAGAGCACCAATGTAGTTTCTTTTCTCCTTCATCACCACTCCACCAGTAGGAAGAAATTAACTTGTTTAAGTCATCACAGAAGGTTTTGGGAAGAAGAAAGCAACTCATGGAGTAGTTTGGGATTGCTTGCGCCATTGCCTTCACCAACACCTATTTCCCAGCCGCACTTAGCATCGAACCCTTCCAACTCTTTAATGTCTTCCATACACGATCCTTTAGATACCCAAAACACAAGCTTCTATTCCTTCCCACAAATGTTGGCATACCAAGGTATTTCTCATGTCGCTCCACACGGTTCACACCAAGGATCCCAGCAAGTTTTCGTTGTACTAGTCGCTTTACATTTTTGCTAAAACAAGACTCAGTTTTCTCAAGGTTCACCTTCTACCCCGAAGCATATTCATAAATCTTTAAGACCTCCCGTACTTGCCTGCAGTCTGATTCCGTCGCTCGACAAAATAGTAAACTGTCATATGCAAATAGCAAATGACTAATCGCCGGTGCTTCTGTACATATAGAGACGCCTTGTAGCATTCCCTGCCGTGCCTCTGAGCTATTAGCACTGACAATCCCTCCGCACAGAGAATAAACAAGTATGGTGAAATAGGGTATTCCTAGCGTAATCCACGCGATGAGAGTATATAACCCCGTGGGCATCTATTCACCAAAACATAATACAAGACCATAGTCACGCAAAGCATGATGAGTTTGATCCAATGCTATAAAAAACCCATCTTAGTAAGGATTCGATGTAGGAACCCTCACTCAATTCGGTTATACGCCTTACTTATATCCAGCTTTATCGAGGCAAAACCTTCTTTTCCACGGCGCTGTCTAAACAAGTAGTTAGCTATCTCTGACACCAAAATGGTATCATCAGCAATATGGCGACCCGACGCGAATGCGCATTGTGTCTGTGAGACAATCTTTGAAATATGCCCTTTAAGGCGATTCGCAAGTACTTTAGAGATGATTCTGAATAGTACGTTGCATAAGTTGATGGGCCTAAATTGAGCTACCTCCTCCGGTTGTTTTGTTTTGGGAATAAGGGTCACGTGCGTGAAGTTTATTTGCTTCAATAGTCTTCATGTGGCTTGGAAGTTTTTAATCGTAGTCGTTATATCCCCCCTCAACGATATTCCAAAATTTTTGGAAAAAGAAAGGATTCATTCTGTCGGGCCCCGGCACTTTAAACGGTTGCATCTGGAATAGCGCCTCTCGAACCTCCTCATCAATGATTTTCTCTCCAGCGTGTTATTCATCTCTGCCGTTACCCTTGTGTCCACGGCCTCAATAATTTCTTCATCCTGATTGTTCCCCGCCGTTTGAAATATTTCCTGAAAGTATGAAATCACCATGCGTTCAATTCCTGCATCATCACAGACCCATGCTCATCTTTCATCTTTCAACCGTTTTATAGAATTCTTGCCCTTTCTATTCTTGGTTCGTTGATGAAAAAATCATGTGTTACGGTCACCAGCCTTGATCCATAAAGCACGCGATCTTTACCTCCAATATATCTCTTCCTGACCCAATAATTGATCAAGCCTCTGCATTAACCGGTTTCGTTCAGCCAGTGCATCTTATGTGAATGGCTGGGCAAGGATGAAACCCAACTTTTGTCGCACAACATTAATTTCCTCCTGCGTGCCTTTAAAAACTGTTTGCTGCCACTTTAATAGAGCTACTCTTGTGGCCCTGATCTTGTTTACGATCTGAAACATTGGTACACCGGTACTCTGCTGGTTCCAAGCATTACGCACAATACCTTCACACTCCTCATGGTCAGCCCAGAAGTTTTCAAACTGAAACGCTTTACCCTTGTGCCTTAGCGTTGCAGAACAGATCCCTCCACCTATATGTTGCAAGCATCCTGTCTAGTCGTTCTTTGATACCCCCTGACCTGGTAGTAATCCAGGTGTAAGGAGTCCCTGAGAATCCTAGATCATGTAGTTGACAGTTAGACACCGCATTCCGAAACGCCATTATCTGGTTTATTGGACGGACGGGTCCTCCTTCCTTCTCGTGGATGCCTGTCAATACATCGTTGTATAAGAAATATTTGATATGGTATGGGTGCCTTTGAGCATAATAGAGCGTGAAAAGGATAAAGCTCTAATATGCTAGTTATAAATCAAGCCATTTTATCTTTACAAAGTCAATATTCTTAGCTATTGAAACACGTTAAGCATGAAATCACGTCAATTACTATGGTAAAAATGCATGCATTAGTTAGTTTAAATTCTAAGGGATTTGAATGGAAAGTTCAATCTGAACTGACGCTAACAAGCGTCACTAAAAAATTTATTTACTGCATAAGTAAAAACGATACATGTAATGCATAGCACCGGTGATCTGTGCATTTTAACTTTTTGAATTTTTTTTTTTTTTTTTTTTTTGTTCTATCAACATGTATGATGCTTATGCATATACATCAAGATTGAGCTAAGATCATACAATGCATTATTGAATTATACGTTATCAAAACCTCGTAAGTTAAATAAAACTAGCATAGGCATACACACTTTGTGTGTATGAACACTTTATATTTTTGTTTTTAAAATGGGAAGAAGAGATAGAGGACGTAGATTGGGAGTGGAAGTTGAAGGTTTTTGTTTTTTTGTTATTATATATTAGATTATCTTAACATTACCTGTAGGTTAATAAAACAGTGAAATTTGAATATGTGAATGATCTAATAGCGCGTGAGATACTTTTCGTGATATTTTAAAGGCAGTCAAATGTTTTAGCAAATATAATTATATAATATCCGAGATCCCGTTATTTTATTTTAAACTCAAGAAAAAAATATTGGGCTTGGAGTTTTATGGGCTTATGATTCTCAAACCCAAACAAATCAAATGGACTTTGTGCCCATACCGAATGAACCGGCCTAATCAAACCGGATTATTTACAGTTCAAGTTAGTTTTGGCTTCATTGACCGTATATTTTTTGAACCAAACTGAACCAATAAACACTGTTACTTAGTACGACAGTTTAATGAAAGTTTTCTTTACTTAAGTAAGATATTAAAGAGATTTTAATTCAAATCTCATGAGTTATGAGTTTGAACTTAATTATATTGTCCACACCTTAGTGTAAATATATTGTTGTAAAAATAAATAAATAAAAACACCGAACCGATAAGGACTACATTTCAGTTTTCTTTGAGTAAACCTTTTCTTTTACGACTTAAGGCTAATAAAAATCTAACCACTTTGAATCTAACTAAAACAAATGAATAGGCCAACTATATTAAAAGTATCTGTTTTCAACTGTATGGTAGAATTGAATTGTAATTGTTATGGGTCGATTTGACTGGATTTGAATGTCATACATGGGTCGATCTGATCACTATGTGTTGTATTTGTTTGAAGTGGTTTTTTGAGGAGGATTATACGATATTTTTTTTTTTTTACAAATTATTTTATTTTTGGCCGTAAATAGAGAAATAAGGGTTTTATTCATCCAAAAGAGGGAAGAAAAAAAAATTAATCAAGGGCTTTATTTAAGCACGATTTCTACTTGATTTCTCACTAAAAAAAAATATACCGCGACTCACATACAGCAAGCCACCAAATAAGAGGTTACAACACAAATGTCATCCAGGACAAAAGCTAATATCAGAGGACATGACACTATCCTTGTTCAAAACATAGCCCAGCATTGACTAGCATGCTTGTTAGAATGATTTTTGGCGAGACTTTTCTCAACAACTCGAATCGAAGGTTTGCAAAATCTTAATGCTTTTTTTATTTTATTATGTCTCGTTATGGTTTTGTATTCTGGTGTAATTATTAGCTATAACAATTGAATCTGACCAAATGCCGTTGGAATTCAACATATTTTTGCTCATCAATGAACGTTTATCTATTAGTTTCCTCAAGTGTCTCGTACGAAAATTACTTTTAAATCACGGATATTCATTTTACCTGTAAAAAAATATGGAGATTGATAGCATTCGAAAATGAAGAATGATCCAATTCATCCTCCCTTCCTTTTCTTTTGTGCCTTTTGACTGTTTATCTGGCAGTACATTTGTGCAAAGTGCACATTTTGTGAATTTTTTACAAAACTAAAGTGATGATTTTCATTTCCCTCAAGCAAAATATTCGCAAGGTCCGACCTATATCAGATCAACGGGGATGTTGCAGAAAAGACTCCTTAAACGTGTTTTGGCTTTCTTCTCTTTTAAAGAGAGATTTTTCAATATAATCAAAATACAAGTTGTTGGACCACATGTCGTAATATCAGTGAAGAACAATGAAAATATACACTCTCTCCACTTATATTTGACACATGGTATACCGACTTTTGTTTCGAGTACAAAAAAAATTTCTACTCTGTAGTGGATGAGGGACGTTTCACATGGCAAAAGCATAATAAAATGAAACCATATATATGCTTTACCCATGCTCTCACATTCGTTTTTTTTTAACGTATAAGAAAATTTATTTATTTATTTCAACAACACTAGGGAATACACACACACACATACCCTTTAACAAGAGGGATTCTTTTTTCTTTTTTTTTAAATAGGAACATCCTCTTGTCCGTTGGATTTGATTTTAATGAAATTGTGTAGTTGAGATTAAAATCAAATTCAACGGTCAAAAGGATGTCCCCTTTTTTTAGAAAAATGGGGATCCCTCTTGTTAAATGATATATATATACGAGTCTATCTCACTTTAATTTTAGTATATTATTTTTCATCGACATGCTTAATTGTTGTAGTCTTCTCCTCCTTTATGAAGTCGTCTAACGAAAGAACCATGTTCAATCACGTGAAAAATTCTTTAAAACTTGATGGACAATTTTAATACTTGAAAATTGAAAAGGAAAATAGAAAGAAGTCGGGCGACTTGGAGTAAACCAAACTATTCGAGTTGGAATTTTTAATTGGAATGTTTGATATTGTATCTCGTGGACAGCGAGTTCTCGACCAATTAAGTTTTCTCTCTTTAGTGTAATATTGTTGTGTATAAAAATGTTTGATATGACATTGGTGTCTTTAAGCATAATAGACATGAAAGGGTTAAGGCTCTAATATGCTAGTTATAAATCGAGCAATTTTATCTTTACAAAGTCAATATTCTTAGCTATTGAAACACGTTAAGCATGAAATCACGTCAATTACTATTGGTAATAATGCATTAGTTAGTTTAAATATTTAGGGAATTTGAATGGAAAGTTCAGTCTGAACTGACTCTAACAAACGTCGCTAAAATGTTTACTTACTGCATATGTAACAACGATATGTGTAATGCACCCACTAGTGGAGCAAAGTACAAAGCTTCGGTGGGTTATAGCATAGGGAGAGTTTTAGTTTTTTTAAGCTTAAAAGCACTAATCATTTGGGCTATTTAATGATTTTTAATTGTCGTTACACACCTACCGAATGAAAAGTTTGAAACTTAAGAATGGTTCTAAAAAACCCTAGGTGCTAGTCGGACGGTGGGTAAGGTCCTAGTGCCTAGGCGCCTAGGCGGACTTATGTAAATTTATTATATATCTTGTAAATAAATGTCTATTTACATTAAAAAAAAACTATACCGGTATGGATAATAAAAGAATGATAAAATGCAAAATTAGAAATAGAAGAATACACAAAGTACATCCATCCAACAAGTTCAATATTTAAAAACCAATAAGCATATAATCATAATAAGGAGTATTCTTGGATGATAGACTAAATTCTTCTTGTTCATGATCCTTGCATTGGATTGGATATAAACTAAATTATTTAACCTTGTTGTATCTAGTTTATTTTTTTTCTTTGTATGTATCCCCTCTAAAGTGCTCCAATTCATTTCACAATTGGATGAACTTGTACTCAATCCATCCTTTGCAAATTAGGTACACCATTTTCATCAGTATACCACCATAAAACTAAAAAAAGAAAAAAGCACACAATTAACAAATAAATAAAAGAAAAAACCAAACTGCCTAGGAGCCGCCTAGGTCCGCCTAGGTAGCTGCCTAGCTCTAGACCAATTTTTCGAAATGATTTGCCCTAAATCGCGGCTAACCTTCACCGCGGCGCCTAAGCTAATTTTTAGAACACTGATCTTAAGGCTGTTTGTAAGGAAAATAGGAGTTAATAAATGTTAAATATACTCATCACTTTAACCAATACTGAAATTTAATAGTAAAAGTAGTCACTTAGTACTACGGTCTAGTGGTATTCCTCTTGACTTGTAAGTGAGAGGTCTTAGATTCGATTCTTGCCAAAAGTGAATTTGAACCACATTAAGCTAAACTTACCCCCTCCCTTACTGTAGATAATATCGTTTGTTAAAAAAAATAGTAAAATGTTAAAACTCTCATACCGAACACGATTTCTTATTTTATTCATTTAAAAATTTTGAAGGCTAGAAGCCTAAAAAGTAGACTATTAATTTCTTGGGAGCATTTTTGCTCACCACCATAAACTATGGTGTATGCTCACCATACACCTAATCAATTGACACGTGTCATTTCAATTAATTTTGGTTAATTTTTTTTCCAAATTGAAAAATTAACATTTAATGTGAAAGTTAACTAGAATTAGGTGAAAAAACACATGTCAATTGATTAGGTGTATAGTGAACATACACCATAGTTATTATGGTAAGCAAAAATGCTCCCTTAATTTCTTGCATCAAATTATTATTTTCAAGTTTATATAACTCTATGTAGGCAACAAAAAAATTGAGCATTTAATTTCGTAGTAATAAATTTAGCTTAGGTTACCCACTGAATAATTTTTAACTCCACCATTGAATGCACCGGATTTTAAGCTTGTCAATTTTTTTTTGTGAAGAAGGGGACGGATTTGGTTATCAACATGTATGATGCTTATGCATGTACACCAAGATTGAGCTAAAATCATGAAACGCATGCATTGAATTATACGTTACCGAAAACCTCGTAAGCTAAATAAAATTTGTACTTTTGACCCCAAAAAACACCATTCCCCGAATCCGACAAAACCGAATCCGTTACCGAATCATAATCTCACAACCATTCAGCCCGTGATGACGTCTTCCTGTTTCGCTCTCGTGAACCGCGTGACCTCCCATCGTTGCTCCCACGTGGCAAATAACCAACCAAACCTCATCTTTCTCTACGATCACAAAAGCGAAACGATGATACTGGCACACCAATTTCCCTTGTTCATCCAACAATTGTGGTTAAGTTGTAAATATTTGAAGCAGTTGAATTTGTGGAACAAAAAATAATCACAAGACCACAAGTGGATTTTTGAGTTAAAATGATAAAATTACCCTTGAGGCATACTAGGATTCTTACGCACGAACAGTGGGCAATCAACCCTCAACCAAGTCAAAAGTGTCCAAAATAGGTAATAATTCAAAACTTATTTCATTCATCCTCATCAAATCTCCTTCACAAGGTAACCCCCACAATATTCCTTTTAAAATATGTTAATTAGCTAATTAATATATTTATTCCTAATTGATCTATTAATGGCTAATTAAACTACTAATTAACTACAAAATACACTAAAAAACACCACAAAGGGCCGGCCACCTTCTATCCAAAAGGGACCGGCCATGCCCTATATATATTACCCCATTCATCGTGGGCACGTGAGACTATTGGTCTTGACTTAAGGTGTTATTTGTTTTGTAGGTGCAATTTTGTGGAAGAACAAGGATGAAGAAATTTGCATCCACATATTGGTGCTTTCATTGAGAGTTGAGTCCCACACTCGTAGAAGACTCTCGCATCAAAGGTTTTTTTTATTTTCTTGTCCATTTGTAGATTTTTCGTACATTCTTATTATTAGAATTTTTTATTTGCAAAAATTCTTTGATAAAACGTAAAATATAAATACAATGACTAGAAATTTAGAAAATTCAACAAGTGAAAATTCCAATATAGAAGAAATGGGACCGCGGCGATCCACGAGGCTAAATGTAACAATAAGTGGAGCGGCACCACCACTACGAGGCTCTACCATGGCAACCACTGCGGTGACCACCACGGCAAGGTCTATGGCACCACTACCACGGCCTGAGCCGTGCCATCCAAGCTTGCACGGGCCCAAGCCCAAGCCGTGTCATCCAAGGCCCACGACACCAAAGCCATGGCCCAAGCCATATCACTACAAACCCGACACGAGCCCAACGCGTTGCTAAGCAGAGCTCAAGCCTCGCACTCGCATGCATCACGCGCTGAGCAGCCCACGCCCTTGGCCCAGCCTGCTCCCGCAACCCAACCTGCTCCCGCGACCCAGCTTGATCCCGTGGCCCAGCCTGCTCATGTGGTTCCCCAAACAGCCCAAGTTGGCCCAAGAGTAGCACAACCTTCCCGACTCCAAGTTTCAGGACCTACGATCGAACCGGGAGCATTTTCACCACGTTTCTCCATAGATTTGACATTTCCCAATTCAAATATCGCGCTCGGAGCCTACCACACTTCCACTGCTCAAGAAGGCACATTCCTTCCAAGCTCTTCCAATCCAAATGGCGAACAACACTTGTCTCGACAAGTCATAGAGTTGACGAGAGTCCTTGCAGAATAGACGACCTTGGTGAATCAACTCTTGCAACGCAGTGAGATCCAACGTGCCTCGGACGAGGTGTCCCGAAGAAGGACAAGGGCAGACGAACCTTTCCAGCAGTGTCCCGGCAAGCAGCCACTCGACCAATCACAAGTCGAGCGTTCGGGCAGTATACATTCCCGATTGGGCCCCCGAGATAGCGTATACTCTCGTTTTAACACGTGGATGAGCGTGCACTCTCGACTAGACTCGAGGACAAGTATACACTCATGGTTAGGGCCACACTCCGATAATCAACATGAGCAGCCTTCCAGGCAAAGTGTTCATTCACGACAAAGCCCGCAAGGAGTACCATCCACCTCACATCTAAGTAGGCAGCACAGCGGACGGAGAGAAGTAGTCACTCAATATAGCCTGCGAGTTACGCTCGCTTGCTAAGAACATACCACATGCACTGACACCCATATGGGTAAACTCTCCAGTGCAAAAGGGTAAACTAATTTCCCTACACCCATATGGGTAAGCTCTCCAGTGCGAGAAGGCCATATAGCTTAAAAGATCGAATGCTTGAAGATCAACTAGGCAGCAAATGGTTAGAAGACAGCAGCCATTTTTGCACTTAACAATTCGCTCATCGAACACTTCATCTTCAGCAGCTTCATCCTTAACTGCTCCATCTACGGCAGCTGAGAAATCAAACTAAAGTAGTTTCCTCATTTTTGGCAAACAGCCCAAACGTGGCTGCCAAACTGTTGCCCATGCCACGCCACTTCCTAAGGCAATGTCGAGCCAATCCTTGGCTTCAATCAAGCCGAGCAGCACAAGCAATGGCCCCTGCCACACCACATTCTTAGCCCATGCCAAGCCGATTCCTGACCCCTGCCAGCCGACATGCCGCACCACCTCGTGGCAGCACTTCCCAAGAAGAAGACAAGGAGAATTAAGTTTTTCTTACAACAGTGCGGCGTGAAGAAGACAAAGAAATCAACAGAAGATGGTTCTTTGCACGGACAAGCAAAGAAGAGTGCTAGGGGAGGGGGAACAAATATCCTCTAGCTTTCTCTCTTTCTTGTAAGGATAAATAATTGCCCTGAAGTTGATTTAATCCCCTACTTAAGGTAGGCTTCAATAGGCTTTGGAGGTGATTTATTTCCCTTTCATAGAAGAATCTAATTCCAAGTCTAAGAGAGAATCTGCATCAAAGTTAGAGATCTCTACACCTGCTGCCATTTCTTGCGAGCAGCCCAGCAGGTGTGGGGCCATTTGTGGAGCCAAAAATAATCACAAGACGACAAGTGGATTTTTGGGTTAAAAGGACAAAATTACCCTCGAGGTATACTAGGATTCCTACGCGCAAGCAGTGGGCAATCAACCCTCAACCAAGTCAAAAGTGTCCAAAATAGGTAATGATTCAAAACCTATTTCATCCATCCTCATCAAATTCTCTCCACAAGGTAGCCCCCAAAATATTCCTTTTAAATTATGTTAATTAGCTAATTAATAGATTTATTCCTAATTAATCTATTAATGGCTAATTAAATTACCAATTAACTACAAAATACACTAAAAAACACCACAAAGGGCCGGCCACCTTCTCTCCAAAGGGGACCAGCCATGCCCTATATATATTATCCCATTTTCTCTAAAAAAACCTAAGTTCGACACTCTTGCTAAATTCTCTAAATTCTCCAAACACTTTTCTCTCAAAATTCTAACTTTGACATCAGAGGTTCTTCGGCCAAAGTCTCCCCCATTCATCGTGGGCACGTGAGGCTATTGACCTTGACCTAAGGTGTTATTTGTTTTGTAGGTGTAATTTTGACCAAGAACAAGGAGAAAGAAATTTGCATCCACAGAATTTAAACTAATACATTCTTGATCCTCACAGATCCTTAAAAAAGAAAGACGTTAAGAAAGCATGACTTTAAATAATTAGTTGTTAATAGAGAGGGAATTGGTAGGAATAAACTCACACGTGCATTGGAATGATCGTTTTCCGCCAATGTCTGTGAGAAAATCTGAAGTGTTACTAAAATTATCAACATGTTATTCAGATGTATAATAAGCGCTAAGAAAATGAATGACTTGACTATTTGTCAAGATGTAAGCAAATAAAAGTACTTACTGGCAATATGAGCACCATAAAAAGTGGGTAATTGAATAACTAATAAGTATTAATAAATAAAAATTGAATAAAGGAGAAATAGTGGAGAATTATCCTTTCCTTGAGAAGGGGGGAGACGTGTGGGGCCTACGGGCAAAACCCACCAAAGCAGCAGAGTAGGACTTGACGTATGAGGCATGGGGACTGTTCTGTGCTTTCATCGTAAACTGAAATATGCGTCTCCTAACCGCATTACTGGTGCCACGTGTCAGAGTAAGAGCGGGACATTTATCCGATGGAGCCCACCTATACCGACCATATCACTCACAGCTGTCCCTACTTGTTTATATGCTTCCCCAAGTCGGCTCCTATTCCCGCTTCTGGAATTTCCAGCAACGAGCCTCTACATTGTTCACACTTCAACTTCCACTCCATTCCATTACTTTCGAACTTTTTATTTTATTTTATTTTAATAGGCTCCACAGTATTTCCCTATTTTAATCTAATGTAAAAAGACTAACGATGTTTGTTAGAAAGAGACTATTTGAAATCTAGGTGAACACATTCGTTTTAGTTAATGTAATTACGCTCATCTCTATAGAATTTAAAACATGGATTCTTAAAAATTAGGAAAGTGTATTGCTTAACATTCAGCGTAATAAGTGATTCCTTATGCGGTAAACGACATCAATGGATTAAGTCACATTAGTTTTGCAGATATTGAATTTCGAGTTGAGATGTCATGTATTAACAATATGTTGCATAGATTAAATTAAAACGGGTAATGTTTGGAGAAGATAAGGCAAGAAAATCGTAGTTTTATTGTAGAGAAATAGTAAGGAGACTCTCAAAAGTAGAATTCTCCTCTCTATCACCTCATGTTTTTTGCACAATGTTTTATAATATTGGCACGAGAATTGACGTTAAACTGTAAGGTGACAGAGAATTCATGGAGAATCTTATTTTTAAAAGAGTCATCTTTAGCATTCCTCTTTCATTGTATATAATTTGCGCTGGGAATAATATGGTGCCAAATTGAGAAAGCAATGTTGTCAAGCAAAACGCAAGAATTTTTCAATATAAATATGTCGAAAACGATGTTGAGTGAGCTAGATAGTTGATGAGGTACATAAACAAATTCCAGCTCATAACGACTTACAATTACCGTGGTCTAACCAACAACATAATCATCAAAAGTTGAACTAAACAAATCTAATATCGATTAGCATCCAAATCATGACTAAAAAAATTACCATAGCCATATCAAGCCAAAAGTCACACCATTTAAAAACTAAAGCTCAAAACATTTTGATTCCCAATTGTTCTTGAACCGACAAAGTGTTCAACTGTGATGTGAATGTGTGATATATTTAAACCAAAACCCAAAAGTCTACAAGAGTGAGAATGCATGCTAGATTCTTTTCTTCCTCTCCCTCCTCCAGTCCTCCTCCTCCTCCTATATTATTAATTTATTATTTTTATTTATCAGGTATTAATTTTGAGGAGTGTACAATGAAATTTTTGAAATGCCAATAACACTTCTCTTAATTTTTTTTTGCTAACATATCAATTTTGTCCCTGCATGCACGGTTTCCTATCCCACTTCACTTCTTTTATCTAAATTTTGCCCCCATCAGCATTTCTTTGACCGTTACATTTGACCAGTCAACTAACTTGACTAATCAATCCCTATGTTTTGATGCCCATTTTAGCCCCACATTTCTTCCCTGGCCCCACCGCGACGTTTGCAGTTCACACCGAAGTGCCATGCTGCTTTACCTGTGAAAACTACATTTTAGTCGCAGGTGCCGGTCGATAGTACGAGATGTTTAGTTGTTGGATTTTAGGGAGTAGAATTTTCTCTCATCCTCTTTTCATCCCTTTCTATCATCTTCTTTCATATTTTTTATTTTGTCTTTCTCTTTCCATAAAAAATTAAGATAAGATGTTGACATAACTTAACCGTGACCATTCAAATAAGAAAGGAGGGAAGGGGAGGCAAAAAAAGAGGGGAGAGAATCCTAATCCTACTCCGGATTTTAGGTCCTAAGATTTTTGGCTGCACACATTCTATTTGTTTGTGATATGTCATATATTTTGTAGAATTATCGATTCAACTATATCATCCATCGTTATCATATACAAATTTGCAGCTGAAGCAGTTAAACGTATTTATTCATACACAAGAGAAATGATGAAGAGACTCTCTACAGACTTACTGCCACCTTATGTTTTTTGCACAATATTTTATAAGTATGGCGAGAAAATTACCGTTAAATTGTGAGATGACATAACATACATAAAAAAGTCCACTTTTGATAGAGTCCCGTTACTATTTCTCTCATACACAATTAGACTCAAATTCCTATGTTTGGATTCCTTTCTATCCACATGATTTGTGTGAAAATAAACATTTACCATCGAATTAATATCCAATTTAACCCTAATTTGCCTATAATTGATTATAAAAATGCTTATCAATGTTCTTGAAATGGAATTTGGAGCCAATTAAAGCCAAAAACTTGTTTCATAGGATCCAAAGGATAGACCATGGACTGGTCTCAATCATTGTTTGTTTATTACTTTGTTTCTGACAGATAATAACATGCAAATTATAATTGAAATCTTGGTTGGAAACATTGTGTTTCCCGCTAAGTACTCCAAGAATCTTGGGCCATACACATGTAAAGATGGCTCGATATCAACCGTTAGATTATCACTTGCATGTGGATAACAAATTAGGGATTATGATGCTTAATATAAATTTGTTTCATAAAACAAGCCAATTAGTGAGCTAATAATTTAGATTAAGGAATGATGACAACTAGACTTTAATTCTAGAGCAAGAAAGTTGCTGTTAGACAGTGAAAAACGACAAGAAATGATTTCAATTTCATACGTAACATCCAAACTCGCCTTATAACCATGTGTGATTTTGATGTTATTAGTTTTTACTATTAAAAAAATACAAAAAAATAAAAAGAAGAATTTGTTTGGTGTTTTGTGAGAGTGAGAAGAGCAACTTTATTTGGATCAGGTCCACCGTTGTATCGTTAGGAACGGTGCTAGAAATTTCTTTTAGTAGAGGCCACCAGAAAAATAATTAAGAAAATCTTATTATAGTATGGTTTATACCCAAATATGATAATAGGGATGATTTCAAATGATGATGTATCACAATTTCAATGCTACAAAAATTTCAATATAGTAGTGGAAAATGACAAAGTAATGAAAAAAATATTAATACATGATAGGTGGGAGAAGGGTTTTTTGGTTTGAATGACATAACAAAAGCAGTTTTGCTCATACAATATTTGATACGAAGTATAAGTATTATGAACGTATATTGGATATTAGATACATATATTTTTTTCATAGATAGTGCGTGTACATTATATAATTATAATCTGCAACAAAACAAACGAATTACTTAAGTAGAGACATCTACCCCCAGTGAGCCTTCATTAGCACTGTCCATGCACATCGTTTTCTAATAACACAATATCACTTGTTAATCTCACTTCATATCACATCATGCTATTAGACCGAGACAATACTGTGATAATAAGACGGTGTACCAAATATAAGCCATCGAGAATGAGGCATTGGTTTCAAGAAAACGGGCAAGTCTCACACTTTACCGGGAAAAGGAAAGAAAACTGGACTGTTTATTTTTAAGATGAGCATGCCATTGTTAGTACACAATAGAAGCAGATGGTAATTACATTTGTTTAAGTTATTGGGCATACCAAAACGACAAGATTTGGTTGTTGAGCTCACATTTGATCTGATCTGGGCCCGATATTGCACTTTTGCAGGCTGACGTTGTTTAAGCTAACAAAGGTGCATGGATTAAGAAAATGAACACTAATGAAAAAATTTTGAAAATTTTGAGTTTTAATGATAAGGATAAAATAAAGGGTAAAGTGAATAGTATCAGAATTGACTTTTTAGTGTAAAAATATGATTTTTCGTTAAAGTGAACAGTACCGGAAGCTTTTCGTTCAAGTTCCCTTAAGAAAAATGTTATCTTGTTATATAGTTTTATAGAATGTGAATATGAATTATTGATCACGTTGATTTGATCAACAACGAACATTTTTATTATACAGTTTCGTCTTCATGTTTATGAACTATTAGCTTGTTGATATATAAGACTCATTTGCCCAAAAAGATTTTATGTGTTGTAACATTAGTGTTATAAAACAACATTCTATAACACGTGTTTTTTTTAACTAAAACGAACACTAAAATATGTATAAATATGTCATCCAATATTATAACACAATAAATTAGTAACCGTACGTAGAAATGATAAGGTCACATAGACAAAATTTCTACTTGCCCAAACAACCTTAGGAAACAAGAACCAAGAAGAATATGGTAATTTAAAGCACTCTAATATATTGGGAGAGAACTCCAACTCATATACATGGTTTATACATTGTCCTGCCCAATGAGTCTTTATTTGATATTCATGAATTAATTCTGTTTTTTTCTTAATTACTAGTGATATTTTTATTTTAAATTACACTAAGAGAGGGAAGGGGTTTAAACGCAAGATGAGTGGGACAAAGACTAAGATCATATTCACCTGAACAATCCACCACTTCATTAAGTTTTCGTCCAATGCACATAATAATACCAATTGAGTTAATGACATTATAGTTGTATTGCGTGTTATAGAGCTTCTCCAAATGGGGAAGATGCAAATTTAGGATGTAAAGCCACATCACATCTCATTTTACATTTCTCGGAGAGGCATATTTTAGTGCTCTTCCAGTGGAAGAGATGTAAATTTAGTATCTCATTTATTTTTCTCTCTTTAACCAGTAGAGTACACCTCAAAACATGAAAAAAAAATTGTAAATTTTACATTTTACATTTTTATTTACGTCTTCTTGCTCGTCAAGACGAGTGTTTTACATTTTTTCCATTGGAGAACTTTTCAACCAACAAAAAAAGGAAAAATGCGCATTCCAAAGCATTTTGCATCTTGCATTGAAAATGCACTTACCAATAAATTGATCTATGGGTTCTCAATTCAATAGGCGAAGTCTACACACATTAATCAATGGTTGTCAAACAAGGTTACACACAGAATAAACAGAGTACAAATAATTGCCTTACAATTGGACTTAAATACACAAACACATGCCAAAGCAGGCGTAAAACAAGTACAGAGTACAAAATAATGGTGGTTAAATTATAGTGGTATTGCTTTTAGGGTTGATTAGGACTTATCAACAGAAGATTGGACCACAAGTACCACAAGACCAACCAAAAAAATGAAAAATTCTACCTACCAATGTCTTTTCCTCTTTTATCTTAAAACACAAAAATCCCTCTCTAGGTAGCTATGGCTAGCTATGAACAAAAGAAGATAAAATTTTGACCCAAAAAAAGAAAGAAAAGAAATGCTAACAGATTTTCTAGAAAGTGTTATTCTATAATTTTCATATTCTCTGACTTCTCATATTTTTAATATAATTTTTTTTTATAAAAACGGTACGAGAGTTAATGTTAAATTATACCGTGTCAAATGATATAGAAAAAAATCTCATTTTAGCATTTTTTTTTTTAAATTAGAATAAATCTCAGTTTACTACCATCAAGTTTCGTAGTTTTCAACATTTAGTACATGAAGGTTTTTTAATTCCAGAGTCATACCTAAAGTGTTAATTTTGGGACAGTTTAATACATCCGTTAGTTTGGCTGTTAAGTCTTCCGTTAACGGATGACGTGGTGCCCATGTAGACAATGACTGGGGGCCATGTGTCATTAAAAAAATTTAAAAATTTAAAAAAATTAATTAAATAAGAGTATTAAACTGCATTTCTCTGAAGTTTCTGCATTTCTTGGCCTTAATGTTTCTTGGATTCGTAATCTTGCTTGAATTTGTGCTGTGATTGATGTGTTTAGGTGGATTCTTGGGATTCTGGGTTTTGAAATGAGTTGGGTAATTTGTCGATAATGTCGATGCTCGATTTTTGGGTCATTTATTTTCTTGGTGGGTTTTTTGACATTTGATTTGGGAGGAGTGGATTCGGAGAAAGGGTGGCTCGGGTGGGCAAGGGATCCAGGGATACCCATGACTGTTATTGGAGCTATCAATATCGAACGAAGGCCCCCAATTATCGAACCAACATTGCCAGTTAGTTGAAGCCATCCAAAAGCCATACATCGGTTGTTGTCATCAGTTGAGTCAGCTACAAGGGACTGCATAGCCGGAGCAACTAGAGCAAGGCCAATCCCATTCAAAGCTCTGGATATAGCCACCTGATCAATAAAAGCTGAAGAACTTCAAAGCGGATGGGGATGGGAGAAGAGGGTGCTTGGGTGGAGAAGACGAAGGGGGTGGAGGGGATGGAGGGCTGTCGGGTGGGGAAGACGATTTGGGATTTTTTTTTTTTAATATTTTTTTAATTAATTTTTTTAATGACACATGATGCCCAGTCATTATCTACATGGGCGCCACGTCATTAGTTAACGGGAGACTTAACAGTCAGACTAACGGATATATGAGACTGTTCCAAAATTAACACTTTAAATTGACTTTGAAATAAAAAAAATTTCATGTACTAAATATTAAAAACCTCAAAACTTAACGGTAATAAATTGAGATTTATCTAAAAAATTAATAAGAAGAGATGAAAAAGAAAAATGAAGATCCTCACTCTCTCTCTCCTTGGGTCTGTGTGTCACAGTCACCAGTGTTTTCCTGTCCCAAGCATCATCATAAAGTCCACATCATAAGAACCTTCAATCAAGACAAACACAGTAAAAAGCAAACCATTCACTATTAAGATATCAAATTAAAAAAAAAAAAAGAGTTTTAACTCCCCCTCAGTTCACTAATAATTATGAAAAAATCAGAAGAAAAAAAATGTTTTATTACATGTTTTGATGTAATAATACAATGTTATATGCACAACAAGAGGATGAGCATGTAACACATGTAAGTCATTCTGGTGTTTAAGATAAAAATAATGAATAAAAAAATATATTATTGTCCTCTGCGGCCCATCCTTCACGCGAGAGGATTCACGCCGGATCCTCTTTATGAGGATCCCGATGATCTTCAAATCACATCTGTTCATCGTACATCGTGCGGTCAGAAATTATTGTAATTTTTTTATTTAAAATTGAATATAAACAATACCTGACGAAAACTGACTGCACGATATATGATGAACGGATGTAATTGAAGGATCTACAGAATCTTCACGAAGAGGATCCGGCGAGAGGATCCTCTCTCATCCTTCACCACTACAATCCAGAATCACCTACCCAAATCTCTGTTTTTCTTGGTTTTTAACAATTTATAATATTTGTATTATAAAATTTTACACGGGGATTGTGCAGCAGAAGTCTGCAGGAAAACGAGTGACGACTTCGAGGAGGAGGCGAGGGACTGGGGTGAGCGGTGGATATACGTATGACGGGAGGTGAGGTTAGTAATATGAAAAAATTGGAAATAGTAGAAGTAGTGGTGGAGGGGGCCCGCAAAATAGTTGCATCCACGCGAGAGTGGGACCCACTGGAGAATGGGATGGGAGAGTAGCAGCTAAAGCCTAAAGCTAGTGGGGGCTGGCGCAGCGGAGAGACTCTGAGGCGTGTTGTGGTGGCCTCGTTCTATATATGAAACCGTTGCAGAGCACAGAAGCAGGGACTCGAATTTTCGCAACACACCCACCACATACACACAACTCACACACTTTCTCTGCGTGCAAGCCAAACCAATATCCAACCTCATCGATCATCTCCCTTCTTGTACGGGATCAAACCCCATCTCTCTCTCTCTCTATCTCTCTTTCTCTCTCTAGATTGGGTTTGCTTTGTTATATATTGGATTGGAGAGGTAGGGTGGTGACTTGAGCTTCTCTATTACCTCACTCTGCATGTGAATCCTCTCTCTGCCTAAACCAAAAACTCTCTCTACTCTTCAATATCTCTCTCTCTCTAAAAATAACAGTGTTCTTGCAAATTGAGGAGTGTTTGATTGATTGCATGAACAGATGGATCCGTCAAGTGGACAACAACAACACCAGGTAGGATATTTCATGAGAATTATCAGCTGTTGTTTTCTTTTTTTGTTGTGTCTAGTTTCCAATTATATTATAGGATGGTAGTGCTTAATTTCTTCAAATTTTTACTTAAATTACTTTTCTCTTTTGAATTAATGTAATTTACCTTGATTGTTATGAGTTGGTAGCTGATTCTGTTTGGTTTTGGGTCCAATTCTTAAAGAAGAAGGCTTTTGGCTTCGAGTTGTTCTTCAATTTTCCAGAAAAAGAATTCATCTTTGAGTTGTGTCTTATGTTATTTATGAATGATATTTAATTTGTTCTTGAGTGAGCACAATTAATAACGCGTTTTCTGTAAATACATAGAGTCGGTTTCTGTTTTTACAGTTTCTTTTTTTTTTTTTCTGGATTGAATTTTCATTGTTGATCAGAATAATGAAATTTTGTTTTTTGTTTTTTGGTGAAATAGTAAACTTAAAAAGCAAGCAAACATGAAATTATGTTGCTGTTAATAATTACATTCACTTCTAGGAAATGCCATGAGTTCATACTCCCAATTTGTACATTTCGAGTTATTTAAATGCGTAATTCAGATTTACAGCCTAAAACATGTGAATGCAACTTATGTAACTTAAAAGCAAAGCTTAGAATATATATTTTATTCCCTATATACTATCTATCTGTTACACTATTCCTTCATGTCTTGACACATGTAATTGTCTGTTAAATTCTCAATTTTCTAATTTTTTTTTTTAATTACCATCGATAATTCAGGAAATGTCAGCTCAATCACTGGACATGCTGGTCTGCTCAAAATCCCAACAGCAGCAGCAAGACAGGAAGCCAAGGCCTCAGCCAGAACAAGCCCTAAAGTGTCCAAGATGTGACTCCACAAACACAAAGTTCTGTTACTACAACAACTACAGCCTCTCTCAGCCCAGGTACTTCTGCAAGTCCTGCAGAAGGTACTGGACCAAAGGTGGCACCCTCAGGAATGTTCCTGTGGGTGGAGGCTGCAGGAAGAACAAGAGATCATCGTCGGCGAAACGAGCTCAGGACCAACCGCTCACACCCAATTCCAACCCACTCCCAGCCCTAGGTTATGACTCAAATGACCTCACCCTTGCATTTGCTAGGCTCCAAAGGCAGCAGTCATGTGGTGGGCAGTTAGGGTTTGATGACCATGACCACATTTCTCTCTTGGGAAATCCCACAAATGCCCCTGATCATAACATTCTTGGAAACCCTAATTCAGCTCCAGGGTTTCTTGATGCACTGAGGACTGGGTTTCTTGAGACGCACAATGGTAATTTCCAGAACTTGTATAACTATGGGTATGGGAATGGGAATGGGAATTTGGGTGAGGTGGAAGATTGTGGTGGCGGAATGGGAATCCACCACCCATTTGAAGAAGCCACCACCAACTCAACCACCACAGCAGTGACAGTTACAACAATGAAGCAAGAACTGTTCAATGCCCAAAGTGAGAGCAGCAACAGAGTTCTGTGGGGATTTCCATGGCAGATGAACGGTGGAGATCATCATTCAAACATGGTGGGGAATGGTAATCACGAGTATGATTCAGGAAGAGAGAGCTGGAATGGGATTGCTTCATCTTGGCAGCATGGACTTCTGCACACTACTCCCCTCGTGTAATAAAAACGCTTGAGCAGCTAGGTTTTTTTATTTAGTGTGTTGGTGATCACCAAGAAACAAAAACTATGAGGAAAGCATAGGTTTTAATTTGATTTGTTCACTTAATTATCAGACTTAAATGTCAGTTTTAGTGCTTTTAAGTTTTGTACTAATTAATTATAACTTATATATCTTTTGTATTTCCATCTACGTTTTATTGGTTGGTAAACTAAAGAAGTCTCATATTTGCGAGTGATTTTTCTTATCACTAATTCATTCCATGACGAATATTTATTAGACAAATGAATCACTTTTTAAACACAAACAAATATCTATTAAGCCGAATATGTCACTAAAACTAAATACTCGGTTGACTAATTTTTTATATCAAATAATTCACTTAACCAATGAATAAATAATAATTTCATCCTCATCAATCTCCTAAATACTACTCAATTTTATAGTTTGAACACCACTAAAACTATATTTTAATATGAAAATTAATGAAAAATGTTTGAAAATTTTGAGTTTTAATCAAAATGATGAAAATGTGTTGTAAGTAAATAGTACCCGTAATGACTTTTTAGAATAAAAATGAACGATACCAAAAATATTTCATTAAAACTCTATTTTAAGTGCCACGGTGAATCCATGTATTTGTCAAGAAACTTGCAAGGTTTGATAAAGAATTATTCATTCATCCATTTCTTTATCCATTCATCCATTTCAAAGAAAAGAGTGGTGTGATGTGCGGGAAGAGGGGGGGGGGGTGGGGTGGTGAAGAGAGAGAGAGAGAGAGATGTTTCATGGATTGCGCAGTCTGAACTGTCTGACTGATATAAAAGCCAAAGTAGTTGCAGCAGCAACAGGCTTTGGATTTGGAGTTAGTGGAGTTGTCAACATATTCTGCTATGATTACATCTTATTTTCAGGTAGATATTCTTGGAATATTTTAATCTCCGGATTATATTAAATTACCTAGGAATAAATTAATTATATTATAATTGAAACTTGATAGGGTTTCTCTTCCTTTTCTCATACACTTCAATCCTCATTATATTTGTATGGTCACAATTAAATCATATTAATATTTTATATTAATTTTTTATAGAGATAATAAGGTAAAAAAACGTGACTTAACGATGACCACATAAACAGATGAAGGATGAAAGATGAAAGTGTATGGAAAAAAGAAGAAGCAAGGAATCTGCCTCCTTTCTCTTCTCCCGGAGCAATACAAATTTCAGTGAAGCATGACACTGCATGAACCACCATTTTCTTGGTCGATTTTTTATTTTTATTTTATTTATATTATAGCAGACCAAATCTAAGTTAGGATTTGGGCGTGAGAATTAGTCAGCACAGCAAGCATCCAATCCATTTGAAAATTTCATTGGGGCAGTTGTGCGACTTGCGTCTCGTTTTTTAATTTTAGTAGGTAGTTTTATTAATTAATTAATTTTATTTGACTGAGACATTTGAGTTGGAAATGCGACAAGATTTTCAAATGATTCAATTTTTTAAGCACCAACTTACTCAAATTTGATTTTATATGATTTGGTATGTTTGTATTGTGTCGTGCTGAGAGTGACACGTGTCGTCATTCACGATCGCCAAACATGCCCTACAAAGTTTGTTCAGTATTTCCATATTATATTATATGTGAAGGCATCCCAATTTGTTACATTTGTGAAATGGTTTTGTAAGATAGACGAAATCTTCTTGTACCATTTGCTCTTGTAAGTATGAAACCTGTTTTTCCCCCCCCAAAATTTGTACGAAGTTTGAACTGAAATATGATGGACGATTTTATTCTTTTTTATCAACATGGATGCTTTTGTTCACATTCAAAACATTCAGGGCGCGTTTACTAATAAAAAATTAGATTGAGAGGAATTGAATTGAGGATGAATTGGAATGAGGTGGAATCGGAATTAGATTCATGTTGAAGTTGTTTACCAAAACTGCCTGGAATCAGAATAGAAATGACATTGATCTATATAAGCTGTTTACTAATTCATATGTTTCGGAATAAAATCTTATGTAATTACTAAAGTACCCCTGTTTAACTACTATATTTTATATGCTAATTATTTTTAGTAAAACTTTTACTCTTCCATTTTTTAATTTTTTTTAGAGAGAATAATTTTTTTTTAATTTTTTAGTAAAACTTTTAGCACAAATTTAATATGAAAGTGTTGCAGTCCTATTAGATTAGGAATGTGATTGTGTAAATCCTAGTAGGTATGGGAATGTATCTTATATTCCTATTAGGAGTTGATTACCTATTAAGAGTTGTAATCCTAAAAGGGTAAGGAATTAACCTTCCCTACTACTATAAATAAAGGCACAATGGGGTGGAATAACACAAACCTCACAATTAAACATCTCTCTCTTCTCTCTACTATTGCCGCACCCATTCTCTCTATATAGCCTCCATAATTGTTCAGTAAATTATGGTTACAACATATTATCGACACGCTCTTGACGCTACGCTAAAGAGAGTTTGATCTTTAATCTGGGGAGTATTACGTTTTAATCATTCTTTTTGTGATTAATTTATTATTTTGAATTGATCTACATGCTATTGATTCAATTTAATTTTTCTATGTTGAACGTGATACAACGCATTGGAGATGCAATTTCAGCTTTCTGAGAAGAATCTTTTACAAATTCAAAGGCTTTTATTGTTTTCTGCCAATTAGGTACACTTAAAATAAAGTAAGATATTTGAAACAACCATAAAACATGAAAACATTCCCCATAATGCATAAACCCCTCCATGTTTATATTTTCCTTACAATATATATATATATCTATATATATATATATATCTATATATTTGTTTCATGCATTACGCAATTAAATTGCTATGTGGAATATGTGAGTCAAAGCATATTCATAAATTAGAAGCAAATTTAGGGTTTGTAAAACTCTAACAATTTTAAAAAAAAAAGGATAGGAATATGGGATTTTGCGGCACCACTGTCGTGACACCAGTGTTCTAAAAAATGCCCTAGGCGGTGCCTAGCAACCGAGGCGTTTTTGGGCAAATCGGGTTGAAAAATCGGATTGGGGCTAGACGGCTGCCTAGGCGGGCTAGGCGGGGTAGGCGGCTAGGCGGGGTAGGCGGGGTAGGCGGTCCTAGGCGGCCCTAGGCAGTCCTAGGAGGTTTTTTTTTAATTTTTTTTATTAATTGTGTGCTTTTTTCTTTTTTGGTTTCATGGTGGTATACTTATGGAAATGGTGTATCTAATTTGCATATGATGAATTAACTACAAGTTCATCCAATACTTATGGAAATAGTGTACCTAACTTGCATTTTATCATTATTTTATTATCCATACAAGTATAGTTTTTTTTTAGGTGTCAATATGCACTTATTTACAAGATATACAAGAAATTTACCTAAATCTGCCTAGGCGCTAGGCGCTAGCCCGCCGCCCGACTAGCGCCTAGCGTTTTTTAGAACCTTGCGTGACACCACCACAAGGACCACTGTGCTGGCTTGAAGCCAAGCCACGTGGAAACCCCATTGAGACAACGTCATTCGACGTCTCGAACCCTTTGCTAAAGCCTTTGGGCTTCGCTGCATCTGTGGATAACCAAGCCGTGTGCCTGGTCCAGTTTCTTACCACGGGCTTGCAGCCCAGACCCACATCAGCGCCTGTTAGGCTCGTCCTCCCGTCTCAGCCCACGCCAGCAGCTGTGCTGCTGGGCTTAGCCTTGCCATGGCCCGCGTTTTCATAAGCCAGCCTATGGGGCTGGGCTTAGTTTCTGAGGTAATTTAGCCAAAGGTCAATAAAAGCTTTACTATTTAGTCATATATCAATGACATGTTTTTGTTTTGAACTTAATCAATGACATATTTTTATTAATTAGGCATAGGTCAATGATGAATGCCACATAAACTTTAAGTCATTATATGTAGTTAAAATTTGATTCTTTTATCCTTCTTTCTTTCTCTCTATGAATGTAACATGGCCTCCTCGACCTCAACAAAGTCCACCAATATCCCAGTACTAAAATCAAGACCCCAGGTTACGAATTCGAACTCAGACTTCTACCTCCATATTTTTTTGCAAGGCTTCATGATTTTCCGACTAGGTAAGGGTTGGGAACTCATGAACTTTTTCCTTTTTATGGTTCTAATCTTATGCCAGAGTTTGAATGTGAAAATCCCTTTGATTTGGTGAAGGTTAAACGAAAATCAACTCAGAGAAATTTTTCCCAGTTTCTGGTGAAGGACCGGCGAGGTTGCAGGTATTTTCTAGCCAACTCTGGCCACGGCTCAGCCTTAATTAGGTATATTTCTATTCATTACCTATTGAGCTTTATTTTGGCTTTTGAATATTTGAATTTGGTTGAGAAATGAACCCGTTATGGCTATTTGAAGTTTTCCGACCACCCTTCGTGAGATTCCGGTCTTCTTCTTTGTTGGTTTTCTATATGAATTCACAAAACAAGAAACAGACACTGCGTTGCAATGTCTGAATCCACAAACCTATTTGAATCTCAATGCACAATCACATAACAGGAAACAGAAACTGCAACGAAGTGCCTGAATTCACAGAACAAGAAACAAACACTGCGTTGCAGTGTCTGAATCCACATAACCGAAAACAGGCACTGCGTTGCAGTGTCTGAATCCACAAACATATTTGAATCTGAATGCACAATCACAGAACAGGAAACAGACATTGCAACGAAGTGTCTGAATCCACAAATAATTGAATCTAAATGCACAATCACAGAACAAGAAACAGACACTGGTGGGAGGCACGATTTACAATGAAGGAGATGGAAAGGTTTGGTGTTTTAAATAGTAATGGCATCATTTGTAATTTTAATTTGATTGAGATGTTTTAATGTATCTTAAGGTCTCATTGACATATTTATAGTTCCAGTAAACTTGATTGACCTATTGTTAATATCATAACTTTTAATTGATTTTATACAAAATCACCCTAGTTTCTGTGCCCAAAAGCGAAACCCAGTTACGGCTGGGGTTTCACTCGCAACTCGCAAGCCTTTGGGCTTGTTGGCCCAAAATCATGCCAGCCTTTTGGCTAGGCTCCCCGCGCCAAAACCAGCAGCTTGGGCTGCCCTTTTTTGTTTCACACCCAGGCCCGTAGCCTGTAGCCCACTCACGAGGCCTTTAGGGCCTTTGCCTACTTACGGCACCCAACCCAAAATTTTTGGGCTATGGTTTTTGACCCAATGCTATTATTTAGCATCATTTTTCGACCCAATGCTATTTTTTTTGGCATTTTAAATAATTTTAACCTGAATGTTATAATTATTTTTGCTTCTACGATCGATCCCATTTGGTCTCAATCTATTGAATTAATTAAAAGTGACCAGCAGTCCATTAATTTGACAAGAAATCCAAAATTATTAACCTGAAGCCCACTTTTGGACATTAACGATTCAATAATTTATTTCTTTTCTTTGAACCGTTGACTCACTTTTGTAGTCCCGAAGCGCTCACACTTGAGTTCCTGAAGCTCTCACACTTGAGTTCCTAAAGAAACTCAAATCCACTACACTTAGTTGTATATTGCATTCTGTGTTCTTGCATGAACCTCTCTTTTATGAACTAGACGTTCATAAACTAAATTGAACCATTAGTTGCAAATTTAGTGCCTTTGAAACCCGCAGCTTTCATAAAACAATACGCCTATGAAAACCCGACGTTTTTCATGAAAATCATGTCTTAGAACTCGAATGTTCTAACTTTGATGCTTATGGATGATTCATTCTCATAGCACCAATCACAATCTTGTTACCTCCAATTCGGTGGATTGTCGAACCGTCATAAGTTCGATTTTCCTGATTTGGAAGTTTCTAATAGAAACCACTTTATGTGGGGTACAAGACGTGAATCTCTACTTGACTATCAAGAAGCTGAGACACCATTGAAGCCAACAATGGCAAGGAAGAGCTGAATAAGCCTGCACCACGATCTTCATTTGAAGACTTATGTCTGAAGCATTACAAATGGAAATACCTCCCGATCAAGCCCTTGGATGTGATCTATTTACCGTTCATTTGCGAGTTGTCACTTTAATAAGACAGTCTTCCCGCCGTTAGGGTGAGATAAGAACGTCAACGTTCCTGTAGAACGGCGCGAATTTGCGTGGACGTTACCCACTAGTCTTATCTCGATCCCCGTACCCCACAAGTATGATAAGCAAGTGCGATGAATTCTAGCTTTCAGAATGTTGCCCAGACGCATTCCCCTGATCTAGCTAAAATGACAAGATCATATACCAGCTGCAAACATACCTGCAAGGATAGACGTACTTAACGGACGTCAAGTGAACATCCCTGGATGGTGTGCTATCCTTGTTGGATGGTTTGGACGCCCCTGTTGGACGGTCTGGTACACCGGCGGATAGCCAATCAATCTGTCTTGGCTTGGAGCATGACATATTACTCGGTTTGTAGGATTCATTTCCCTAGAAGAGGAAGACACGACACAATAATGAATCCATACTTGATCGCTGTTTCAAATCATTTCCATCTCATGAGATTAATCTGGATTACTCCCGAGACATGAAGTTTTTGGTCCAGTATACTAGTTTGGATAAGCTAAATGGAATTGAAATAAGATTACCATCGATGTTGTTTTCACTTATATGGTAGCTACCGACATAAATGAAAAGCAACGATATCGAACCATGTTCCGTTGATTAAGTGACAACGTAGAACTGATTGGACAACCGAAAGTACAATCCAGGTCAAATTCCTTACCAAAGTGTGTTTTGTACTTATAGTTCCTACATTGCCCAAGTTAACCCTGTTGTGTTACAAGTGGGAAATGAAACGTTATGAGATGAATGAAATAGTGCGATATGATGCATGCCTTACGGCCCAAGGTTTCTCTCAAACGTCATGTGATTGATAGCAGCATTATGAAATGTGGTTAGTGTTTTCTCCATGGGGATAATGTAAGTTCCCGAAGAATTACATGGAATGGTTCAAATAGTTCCAAAACCATAGAACACCCTTTTAACTTGTTTGAGGAGTTCACTTACAATCCAACGAATGTGGTATACCCGTCTAAGTGATTATTTGATCAGTCAGGGATATGAATTATGCCCTTGTGTGTTAAACTATGAAGTCTTATTCCAAATTGCTAGAGTTACAGTTTATGTCGTTGACACGAATCTCACTAAGACTCAGGAATAGCTTGAGAAAATTGCCTCGCACCTGAAGATGGAATTTGAGATGAAGGATCTTGGGAAAACTAGTTTATGCCTTAACATGAAGTTGAAGCATTGTTCTGACGGTATTTTGGTCTACCAGTCGAACTACACCCCGAATGTGTTACCTTTGAGTATACCTATGATCGTCCATACGTTATATGCATATGATACTTTTGAAAAGGTTATGGAATCTGAAATTTTACCTCTAAGTTCAACTTTGCGCTTCATTGTATTTAGACAGGACATCTCATTCGTTGTTGATCTTGGTAAAGATGCAGCACCGCGCCCACACGCAACCACTGAATTGGTATTAAAGATGTACCCTGAAGGTACCACGAGGGCAAATCCCAACGCATCTCGAGCGGATCTAACCTTCTGATCCTCGGAATGATGCTTGCCTTGTTGTTATGCTGACGCAGGTTACTTATCAAACCCACATAAGGCAAAAATCCCCAAATTGTTATGTCTTTACCGTTAGGGATATCGCAATATCTTGGAGGTCCACGATATAACCTTAGTTGAGAAAACTTCGAATCATTCCAAGACTCACCTTATTTCACTACACCACAAGTGAGACATGGTTAGGAGTTCTTGTTGAGTATTTCGAAGTACTTGCTGTTTTTCATCCATCATTGAGTCCCAACGACGATCCATGAAGATTATGCCGCATGTATCAACCGGACCAAGCCATGATACATCAACGAAGTCAACGCCAAGACATATTGCGTTTATGTCTACATCAGCAAAGCATCAGGAAATTGAAGTCATGCAAGCCGATCCCAGACAACCTTGCCGACCTTTACACAACGTCACTGCCGAAGTCAGCCTTCCAAAAGCTTGTCCGAGGAATTGCTATGCCTAACTATCATATACAATCCTTGTAGTTCTCATTTGGAAGTTATGTCAAACTCCGCGAGAGTATCTAGATGTATACTCACTTGATCTTAATGTACTTTTTTTTTCTACGATTATGAGCATTTTTCCCACTGGGTTTTTGCTACCTAACTAGGTTTTAATGAGGCACCCATCCTAGGTTGATCATACCCTTGTAAGCTCTTCTACTTACGTCCAAAAGACTTATAGTTTTGACTTAATGCAACTTCTCACTTTTCTCCTTAGTTTATAGGTTTTTCTCCCACCTTCGGTTTTACCATAGCAAGGTTTTGTGTGTTTTACTTTTTATGCATTCGTCCGTTGATTTGAGATTCGCATTCGCTCATTGTACCAACGACTTCATCAACTGTACTTACTTCATCATTGAAGACCTGATGCGCCATTTACTTGAGTATTTACACACTCAAGGATGAGTGTTGCAGTCCTATTAGATTAGGGATGTGATTGTGTAAATCCTAGTAGATATGGGAATGTATCTTATATTCCTATTAGGAGTTGATTACCTATTAAGAGTTGTAATCCTAAAAGGGTAAGGAATTAACCTTCCCTACTACTATAAATAAAGGCATAATGAGGTGTAATAACACACACATCACAAATACATATCTCTCTCTTCTCTCTACTATTACCGCACATTTTCTCTTTATATGGCCTTCATAATTGTTCAGTAAATTATGCCTACATTAGAAAGAACAGTTAAGCTAAGACCAAGGAGATGGGAGGGCTTTTGTTCTTGCTTGGTTGGGGCTCGGCGGTGTCATCTTAGGCCAAGGCCTTCTTCTCGCCACTTCAGGTAACCTTTCCGTTCATTGTGATTGAATTGATGTGAATCATCTAGAACCGTGAAGGGGGAGGTAGAAGATACGGGGGTAGTTTGGGTATAAAAGTTGGATTCCTGGAAGAGCCTTCTCCCCAGAATCCAAATACCACCTCCATCTAGGGGATCCGATTCCGAGAGATTAAGGAATTCGATTTCGGATTTTAAGTGGGCCCCACTTACTTTTTCATTCTCGAAATGTTAGTAAACGCTGGAATGCTCGGAGAAGATTGCGATTCCGTTTCTTTCTATTTCATTCCCATTTGGTAAACATGCCATTAGTGTGTTGAGCCACTTAGTACTATAGTCTAGTGGCATTACTCTTCACTTGTAAGTGAGAGGTCTTAGGTTCGATTTTCGCCAACAGCGAATTTGAACCACATTATTGCTAGCCCATTGTAAGGCTTAGCCCACCCCTTTTCCGGTGTAGATAATAGTCTGTTCAAAAAAAAAAAAAAAAAAAGATTAGTGTGTTGACGCATTTGATGGGAGAGTCTGAAGTTAGGGTTGGCTATGAGAATTTAGGGCCCTAGGCAAGCGCTCGAAATGGGGCCGAGTTCTCTGATACCAGACCCTTTGTACATTGATATGTATAAAACGTATAAATAAATACATGAAAAAGCTTATTTCTACATCAATTATCATTAAAATTAATATCAAAAGAAGAAAGATATACGAACACTACTTAAATATCAAATATGTCGCATTTTTTAAACGCAAATGTAGTAATTAAGCTATATTTCGCGTCTTATTCAAGCACACGTGCGCGCACACACATAAAATTGAAGGGCTCTATACGGCCTGCCTACTCCGACTACCTTTAGGGTTGGCCATGTCTAAAATCAAACTTAGACTCAATCCATCTTATGTTCCAGTGAAATTAAAGTATCCATCACAAAGTCAGATTACAAAAACCATGGTATTTTGGCAATATGTTTTATTAATTTGTATAAGATTGAATTCTTTTTATGTATTGGAGATGGAAATTGTTTCCAAAACACTCCATGAAAATCATAATCGTGTTTGGAATTTAAACTTAAAAAGGTTTTATGACACTTCAAAATTGTCAGCTTAGCTATAGCAATTTTTAATCTTTTAAGTTCAAGAATTTAAGATTAATAATTTCAAGGGTAAGTGGTTAATAGCTTTCAACATTATTAATTAACTGTTTTGTTGTTGATATTTGTGTCACTTGTCGATGCCAAATTAGGACTTTTACCTTCTTTTTTTGGTCAAACGAAAGAGAAGTTTGATTAAATTCAAATGGAAACGTTTACATCAGAAACCAGGTGTTGAATAATCACTCCAGCTCAAGACAATCCCACCTATGAAGGCCATCCTTCTTTGAAATAAAAAAAGTCACTAAATGTGTTGCCCTATTACAATCACCGAATCGATTAGATCAAATTTCAAAGGATCCCACGATTCCATATATTATTAACCGTGTATTTTTTTTGTTTGTTTAATTGTTGAAAATTTTATCTCATACGGCTCAAACAGAAACACCCAAATACTAGTTCTAAGCAATATCACCATTTGTGTTCAATAAGATACGCAATATCACCATTTGTGTTCAATAAGATACCAAAGTGGATGATTGAACATTTAGTTCATGTCACTATTCTCGGATCCAAAGGAGAAAATGTTCGATGAAATAATTTCTTAGATGTATAAGTACTGACCAGGCCGGGCCCTCCATTTATTGTTTCAAGAATCATAAATAATTTTTTTTTCTTTAATTTGAAAACTAAAATACTTGCTCGTTATTACGATTAGAAAAATAAAAACTCTTTTGATTTCTAGAGCAAACAGAAATTCTACTTGCTTTGCTGTTTTAAACGTCAAATATCGTATAAGATACTTTCAAGCATAGCCTCTGGTTGCAAAGCACCAGTAATCATCCCCACAAAACATTTAGAATTTTACTCCAACTATATATCGGAAAAACCTTTCTCCACACATGCAAAAAGAGCCGCCCTTATCGCTTCCGCTTCCGCCGTTAAACTGGAATTGCAAGGAAAGAGTGGCCTGTGAGTGGTGTGCAACTTCTTATAATTCACAACCTGACACCTACAGAGGAAAAAGTAAATCGAGATCACAAATGTTTGCCAAGTAAAAGTAGAACACATGCACGTATGTACGTACGTTAGTTCGAATCTCCATTTCCGTATATTAAAAGTAGCTTTTTTGTTTTTTGTTTTTAATAAACGATATTATCTACACACTAAGAGAAAGAATGGACTTAGCCTCACAATGAGTTAGCAATAATATGGTTCAAATTCGTCTATCATGATAATCGAACCTAAGACTTCTCACTTAGAAGTGAAGAGAAATACAACTAGACCGTAATACTAAGTAGTTAAACACACTTATGCAAGTAAAAAGCTAGTGAAAGTGGAAAGCACAAGAGCTCTGACTAATTATGACTAGGATGCCAACATTTTGTCAAACCATTCTTCTATATTCAAGACCTGATTATATATGTGAATCAGACTAAACAATGGTCATTCAACTTTTGTTGTTGTACTTTTTCCTTCACCGTTTAATTAGATTGGACGGCGAGTAACCACAATTGTATTAAACACGAAGGTTAGGAGAATGGGACTCGAGGAGAAGTACCAATATCGTATAAGATTGAGGATAGGAATATTAGAATCTATAACCCTCAGAGGAAACATGTATGGCACTCTGAGAGAAAGTTACCTATGCCACTGCGGTGGTTCCCAATCTAATGACGGAATGCCTTAAGTTCTAATTTTTTCACATGCCACAGCATAATTCGCTCGAGAGAGCCACACTAACATCCCCATCCCCAAGTAATTGGGGAGAAGAAATCTTGATGCTGTTATTCAGAGAGTACATAGTACATCTAGAGCACGAGGAAAATATTAATTTAAAACAAATAGCCATTCAGTTAATACATATGTTCTGATAAAACCACAAACTCAGAACCCAAATGGAACACCACAAGGGGGTTAAACACTGAGGGGGCACTGGGGAGCAAAAGGTTCAATCGCACAAGGCGTCAAAAAATTTTGCCATCTAAATTTATATATAATAGTGCTACATATTAAAAAAAAAAAGTAGCTTTTATTAGTATTTTAAAATCTCATTGCAATCCTTATAGGTGTAATTTTTTTATTAATATAAAAATTTGTAGAGCACAATTAGATATTTGAAGTGTCAATAACAATCTAAAAAGGTTTTTTTTTTTCAATTTATTTATATAATAATGTTATGTATGTTGTAGTCCTAATCAGGTTAGGAATGTGATTCTGTAAATCTTAGAAAATCCTTATGAGATTTATGGGATTCTACCATATTGTATCTTTAAATATTATTTTATTAGAATTGTAATTCTATTGGGGTAATATTCTATTAGAGTTGTGATTCTATTGGGATAAAGAATTAATCTTTCCTACCATTATAAATAAAGGTCCAGTGGGGGTGAGTAAACACACATCAGAAATCACCCAATTCTCTTTATGCTTGCCGCACCCTCTCTATCAATCTCTCTATAATTCTTCAGTCAAACAGGCCTACACCAATATATTCAAGTAAAACTTTGAACTTAAAGTTTTTGAAGCTTTTTTTTCTTGTTTGGTTGTTTTAGATTGAAGTACATTTGATTATTTAGTGAAAGTTATGATTATACCTCTTTTTACTTTTTATTTAATCTGTCCTAAAGTTTGTTTTGAAAAACTATCTTATAGAAGGGTCCTTTTATAAATTTTGCACACGGCTCCCAAAATTCTAGAAACGGCCCTAGTTAAGCAACGCGCAATTCAATACGAACAAGAACAGAATCGCAAACTCGGAACCCAAATGGAACACCACATGGGGGTAAAACAATGCGCAATTCGCTACAAACAAGAACGGTGAACACAAACAATTCACTTCGAAGGACATGAAAACCATATTTAGCCAAAGAAATTTCCATCATTAAAACATAAGCATCCGAACAGAGTAAGGGAGCAGGAGAAAAGGGAAACAAAAAGGGCATGAAATGCTGACAAAATTGTCTCTAAATCAAAACGTCGAAGCAGCACAACAGATAAAACATTTTATAAGAAATTTAAGATCTTGGCTTCTCCTTCTTCTCCTTGAAGAGGGCAAGAAGTGACACACCAGAAACCTTCACGACCTTGAACCTAACTCCGGGAATATCACCAACAGCATGACCCTTACGACCAAATCCAGCAATAAGAACCTCGTCCTGCAAACGGCCACAATAATCAGTACAACAGAAAAAAACCTAAAGAAGCTTAAGATGATTTAACATGAATGCCAAATTCTGGCAACAAATTATTTCTCCACTATCTATACTCACATTCTCTTCAATGTAGTTCAAGCAACCATCATTTGGCACAAAGGCAGCAATCTTCTTCCCGTTCTTAATAAGCTGAACTCGAGCACACTTTCTAATGGCAGAGTTAGGCTGCTTAGCTTCGATACCACTGCATAATTAAACACCCAAATATTGTTAGAGTTATTGTCTTTAAAGGAATTTGGAAGAAAATGAATCTATCTGAATTTTCCTCACATTTTCTCAAGAACGATGCCTTTTGCGTGGGAAGATCCAGAAAAGGGTTTCTTCCACTCATTTCCAAGATGGGACTTCTTGTAGGACTTGTCAGCCCACCTTTGGTTCCTACGGTGGGTCTTCAGCTTGCGAGCTGCTCCCATTCCACGTGTCTTCCTGTAAAAATTTGGTAGCAGGGTTAAGGCATTTTAGTTCTACAACATCTTAGAATCTATAACAGAAACATTGGTTATTGCAACGACGACGAATAAGCAAGGAATCAAATAACAAACCACTTCAAATGTCAAATGTACAACACCAGCTTGTTTTCTCGGCATCTAATAACCGGAAGTTAATGACTTGCATTAATACATTCACAATATCATCTTCTAGAACTTAAAACCCAAACTGTAAACCCTTCAACTGAAAATCTTTCTTTGAAAGATTACGAACTCCGTTTGGATGTGCTTTTAAAATGACTGAAAACGCTTTTGGTGAAAATATTTTTGGAAACAATCTTTAGTAAAAATGCTAGTAAATCCTGTGAAAGCACTTGAAAGTGCTTCCTGGAAGAAGCACATAATTGGTGCTTCTGGTAGAAAACACTTCAAGTGGTTTTGTAACCCATAAACAATTTCTCTAAAAGCGCTGTAAGTCATTTTAAAAGCACATCCAACAGCTTTTTAATGTCATACAAATAAATCTTCTCGTATTTTGGTCATGGCCTAAAGAGTAAAGACTTTCATATTTTAAAAAAAAAAAAAAAAAAATTCCTCAAAAAATATAACACTAAAAAGCTTGTCCTTCCAAATAAAAATCACTAAAAGTAATACAACTAGGACCATTATCCATCGAAACAAACAGATCATTTGAAACTATACAAACCGAAATAATCCTCAAAACAACGGCTTCCAAATAAATTCATTCAATTTCTTCCAAGCAGAGAAACATGAACATATATACATTCGATACTCGGATCCAAACAGGTCTAATAATTTCCAATAAATAATATAATCTCAGTCGCAAAAGAATCTATCTCCTCCATAAGCTACTTTGTCTAACTATAATTTACAAATTTACAGAGATTTCAAGCAGATTTATGAGACAAATTCAATCGAGAATATAGTTTCAGAGAAAACAAACAGAGAGCGAATAGTGGATTGAAAGGAAGAAGGAAGTGGAAGCTTACCCCATGGCGACGGAACAAGAAGAGAGTGGGCGATTAGCAGGGAGAGATTTGGAGCCGCAGGAAGAAGAAGAGCTTCTTGGTCGCTAACAGCAATAAGAAACCCTAAGGGGCTTATCGCGCTTGCTTAAATATACGCCTTCTCGTAATGGGCCTGTTCATAGTGAACTCATATAAGCTTCCAACACATAAGCCCACTCTGATGGAAATATCCACACAAAACCTCTATTTTTTTATTTTTAGGTTTCTATGTTAGCTCTTTTCATATAAATATTTGTCACGTATTTAAAACAATGCCTTACTTGTTTAACGGGCGTTTGTCACGTGATGAATAGGTGATTTTAGAAAGTTTCTAGCAATGAGGACACTGTCACGTAATGTTATTATTGCACATACCTGTATGTATTTGTTTTTTTATAAATATAAATTAAAAGTGAAATATATCAATTATGTCGCTCATCAATATTTTAGTACGTGACAATATTTCCATAACACATAAAAATGTCTCTAGAATCAAGGAGTTCTATCTACAATTCATAAATTTTCATACTAAATGGTTATCTTTTAGCCTCGTTTGGTATAGATGATTGAATTGGAATGGATAGCACACTATTTTCAAGGTATATTGAAGATAAAAATGAAAAACTGTGACCAACTTAAAGGCAGGAGATTACTCAAGAAAAACACTTATACATTTAAATATTTTCCCAAAATAGAAAGATTAGAAAGGAAAATTTTTCTTCATGTTCCTTCAGTATCTACCTTAAATTTAGAAGTTATCTATTTCATTCCAATCCTCTATCCCAAACGAGACATTTTATTTCATTCCAAAAGTTTTCAGAATTGTGCACTTCAAAATTTTGTAAATAATAATTTATACTTTAAAACATGTGAATAATCCTACCTAAGAGGTGAGAAAATAAATTGGTATTATAACGATATATTTACACTGAGGATAGAAAGAATAAATTAGTATCAAACTCGCTATTCACTAGATTCGAAATTAAAATTTCTCACTTTCAAATGAAAAGGTTTCGTAAACTACGTGATCTTGCAATACAATATTAGTCTCCATTTCAAAATGTCACATTTTGCTTGGGAGAATAATTCCAAACAAAAGACATGGAATACTTGACGTAAAACCGAGTGTAATGACATTTTAGAAATCATACAGTCGACCTTAAAACAGGAAATTACTGTTCTAACAATTAACAGAGGAACTAAGCAAACAAAAGCTAAAGAAATGAAGGAAAATAGCAGCACAACTAACCCAGATACTTTACTAATCAAATATTGTCTCGCATAACAGTAAATCTTGTCCTTGACCAATACATACATATACCTTCCATCACTCATGGCAGCAAAGATCAATATTTGAATAAAACAGCAAAATTTATCACAATGAACCAAAATATTTCTGCATTGCAGCCACTACACCGGTAATGGAAGCTAAGTAGATTGCCGACTTTTAAACAAACCGGGGTAGCCATGCCCCGAAAACTAGAAAGCTAGTTAGAAAATATGAGCAAGAACAATACTTGCAAACATGGAAGACATATAATTGATGGATGTATCGAGTTATCAACCTGCCCGGCTGCATTTTCTATTTATGTGGCTTCTTCCAGAAGACCCCAATCTTCTTTAGCACGTTTCCATTTTTCTTCTTCAGTAAATCATCATCCATATCTTCAGAGTCAGGCGAGCCAAACTTCCCGGTGACATGATTATAGCTGCTGTCCAATGACCCAGTTCTCTCCATCAGCTTGCCGTTATTTCCTGGTGAAAGCATGGTTGCAGCTGCCTCAGCTGCCTTCCTCCACTGGTCAGACTGCACCTTTAACCTTCTAAGTTCAGCCTCCATTTCTGCATTGGCTGCCTGTGCTGCCTCCAGCTGTTCCGCCACCCTTGCTACCTTCTTGCTGCTCTTGTCTGCCTCCTCCATCACAATGCCAAGCTTCACGAGAGCCTCTCGTTCTGCACACCTTGCAGCCTCTACTTCCGCCTCTACCTCATTGTTAACTTTACTTTGGCTTTTGTTGATTTCCAACCTGAGTGTTTCATTCTCTTCTGAAATACTCTGCAGTTCCGTTTCCTTGTCCATCAAATGAGCCTTTAAATCCGTAACATGCCCTTTTAGTTCTTTCAATTCCTTTTCCAGTTCATACTCTCTCAGGCATGACAGGCTTTTATCAAGCTTCGAATTGAGCCCCTCATTCTCTTCTGTAATGCCTTGTAACTCAGTCTCCTTGTCCATCAGGCGGGCCTTCAACTCTTCAACTTCAGCTTTGGTTTTCGTCAATAACGCATCCAGTTCCCCCTCTCTCTGACTAGATGTAGATTTTATCTGCTCCACTAGTTCATGAGCACTTAGCTGCACGGTGCTCTGAATTTTTTCTTCGTGGTATTCGGTCTCAGCAGTTTCAAGAGTAGATCTTAGCAGTGCCACTTCGGACTTCAAGTCATAAAGTTCTGCCTCAGTTTGGTTTGACTCCATAGTCTCTTGCCTTTTTCCAAATTTTTGCTGAAGGTCATTGTCCCCAGCCTGATTTTGTGAAACGTTGCTGCTTGCATTAATCAGGTCAGCCTTGAGTTTGCTAACGAGTTCTTCTAGTAAATTTACATGCGCCCTTGATTGATCTAACTCTGAGGAAATGGACTTGTAATCTTCTGTCGATTTCGTGCCATCTAACCTGAGTGCCTCCATTGTTGTTCTCGCGGACTCCAGCTGCAGTAGGGTTTCACTAACCATTGCTTGTGCTTGAGCTTCAGATGCCTTACAGTCCTTTAATTGTGTTTTCATGTTCTCCACAAGAGAAAGTGTTTCTGCCAAGTTTTCTTTCAAGCTTTGAAGCTCGGCATTTGTTAATTCTGCATGCTTTGTTTGATCAGCCTCAGATGCAGCTACCGCTTCAAGCTGCGCCTTCAGCCTCTCAATCTCACCAATGGCAGATGCCAAGGCAGCTGAGTCAAATGAGTGCTGCTTCTGCACAGCCTCAAGCTCGGACTGCCACGCTTGATCTCTTTCTTGTGAAATCTTGTGAAGCTTGATAACACGAGCTTCCTCAGAAATAGAAAGCTCAGGAAGCAGCAGCTGGGATTCTTCAAGCTTCAAAGACAAGGCCAGTACTTGCTTCTTGGAGTCCTCGGCATCTTGCTGAGCTTGCTTCTTGCATGATTCAGATGATTGCAGCTGGTTCTTTGCTTTCTTCAGATCCTCTTGGAGCTGAGAAATCTGAGATTCCAAATCAGATATTCTACTTGGGCCCTTCTTCTGCGTCAAGAACAGAGATGGAAGTTTTAGAATTTTTCTTACAAATTATCTCAAGAAAGACAGAGACTGTGTATGCAATCCAAGCACTTTTACTTGCAAATCCCACCACTAACAGAAAAAAGTACCCAATTGAAGGTAATTTTTGGGAAAGATAAAGACGAGTTCATATTAATGTGTTGAATTGTGTCAGATAACTTTAAGATGGAAAAAAAAAATTCCACCCAGGGTATAGACTATACACACTTTACACTCCAATGGTTACAGCATTCTATAGATTGTGAAAGAGCAGGACTCGTGGAGTTTGTTCAAAAGTACCTCAAACAATGGACTTCTGGGTGACCGCCGCTCAGTGACTTTTGGGCTTCTTTCTTTAGGTGTTCTTTTAGCTTGACTTGAAGTAGATGCAGAATCAGTAGTCTCCAATGCAGTTGGCCTGAGTTGGCGAACAGCTCGAGAGGAGACCTTTTGAGAAGGAGAGACCTTTCGAGGAGGAGAGACCTTTCGAGGCACTTCAGAGGAGCCACTTCTGATAAAAATTAAAAAATCAGTGAAATAATAACAATCAAAAGCTTCTAGGAATCAAAATGGCAACAGGAATCCTCAGCTTCAGAACCTATAGAAGCAGTCCGGGGTTTCTGTCAACGAACATACTATAGTTATAACTTCCTTGTTTTTTGGCTTCGACGTTTTAATTCTATATTCTATCCAGTTTGAATTACAGCAAAACTTACATTCTATCTCTCCATTAAAAAAATTACTCAAAGTTTGAGAATCCTAATTGTTGAAATCGTCAAATGCCAACATCCTTAAGTAATAATCCCACATAACATGGAACAATTCGCACAAACCAAGACCAAGAAAACCACATAAACTTTGTTGCCACACTTCTTTGAACAGTCAAGAAAACTTTTCCTGCAATGACCACAGAGAATGATGCGGAAAATTACAAAAATTTTGTGATGAGATTTATTGGTTACCAGGAAAGTTTAATTTTGAGTCTGCCAAATCCAACATGGTGACATGAATTTCCTTCATTAGGTAAGATGTTTTAAATAATGATACTGATAGCAAGTAATGATAATATTCTTTTCCCACGTTGAACGAAAAATCAAAGACAACACATAAACAAATTTCACAAAAAATAAATCCTTAATCTAATGCCGGAGGAGTTATGCAACTAAAGTCGCTTAATTGGTCCAAGGGGAGCCCTTTATGGTCCTTTGATAGCTCCAGTGGGTCCTGAATGCTGCAGTATAGCTGTCAAGAGGCCTCAGAATTACCTCATAGGAAGGATACAACAAGTTGCCAAATCTTTACGATGATGCAGATAGAAAGATATGGTTAACAAGGACCTTACCACAGAACTGGTCCACTATTTTCAGCGGTGGAAACGTCACAAATAGATTAGTAAACTGAAAAGAAACACATGATACGACTACAAGTATGATCACAGAAATAGGACAAACCCCTAAACCAGATGTAAGGGCTTTGAGTTTATTTGAACAAAAAAAGAGAAGCTGCTATGACATCAGTTTTGCAGCATCGCTGAACACTAGTACTACTAATCTCATTAGATTATACATAGCGATACAGATAAATATGCAACATTACAGAACAACATTACCTTTTGCCTCAAAAAAAACAAACCAACGATGCATTTGAACAAGCAAACGCACGAACAAGCTTTTTAAGAGGAGAACAAGATGCCAATCACGTAAAAGGGCAAGCAAAAGTTACCTTGCTTTAGGGGTCTGCATAATGCAACTGCCTTTTCTAGCTGCAAAAGTTGCGGTTCGCTACTCGAATGCCCTCGACCCACCAAGACCTGAAACAGTTGAAACAAGATCACAAGACCGGGACGAGGGAATCCAATGTTTTAAATGTTCAAAGAAATAAAGCGGTTTCATGAGGGACATGTGCTTCTTATCATTCACACAGAAAGACATTATGGCAAAGATGTGCCAACTATAAATCCGTACCAACCATTTTATCCAACCCAAAAAATGAAAATAAAAATAGCATCTCAAAAACTGATTAAAGCTTGGTACCGAGGTGCAAGTGGTGGATTGCCTTCAACCCACTACGTACTCTCGGGTTCAAACCCTCTTTCTCTCCTTAGCGTAGCTTAATGTAGTAATATCGCTTGCAAGTGGCAGATCGCTTTCAACCCACTACCAAGTCTCGGGTCCAAACCCTCTTTATCTCCTTAGTGTAGCTTATGGTGGTAACATCGCTGGTATTATAAAAAATTCTTGCAACAAGTCCCACATGTGCTCATGACCCATCATTGTAAGCACAGCTAGCCAATCATGATTACAGAAATACCCCTAATCCTCACAATGAGCATTTGTTAACTTTGTTTCGTACAAGGGTAGTTTCGGATTCGAGAGAAAGAAAAAGAAGGGTCGCCACCTCCAGTTCTGCCCTGAAATGGGGGCACTAATTTGAAGTTGATGAACACAAAAATAGTTTTCTTTTCTCAAAGGTTGTGTCTTGATTTTTTAAGAAAACACTATTTTCTCGGAAGTGTACCATTTTTTTCCCGAGAAACAAACAGATCTAAAGACAATATAAACTCAACAACTATAAAATAAAAATATGGAATCAGAATCTGCAGAAAAAGCAAGTAATGCAGCTAAATAAAACTGAAGAGGAAAAGCGAAAGTTGAGAACTTGATTGTACAGAACAACTTTTTGAGATTCGATTCTGCTTTATTGAAGCCGGAAAAAGACAAAGAAAAGCCTGCAAATGTTGAAGCACTTGAGCAGAAAAAGAGAAGCTGCTGGATTGTGATGTATCACACAGCAGAGGAGCTTCTTTTTATGCTCAAATTTCATCCGAAAAGAAGCATCATTACCCTTGAGACTCAACAAACATAAATTAAAAAAAAAAAAAAAAAAAACCAGTAAACTATGAGGATAAACAACAAGAACAAACTGTGTTTGGTTGCCTAGAAAATGTGGGAAAAGAAAAAGAAACAGAAACCCATTTTTGAAACGGGAAACCCATTAAACATCAGAAAACAAAATGCTGAAAATGCACAAAAAAATGGGGCTTTTATCTGTCTTCCCACATTATCACATCACACAAATGACCGAATGAAAGCAGATTAAATGAGAGAGTTCACAAAAAATTACCACAAAAATAAAAAAGAGAAATGTGACTTACTTGGTGAGCTTGTGGGAGATAATGATGTATATTTTGACAATGCAGAGAAGCAGATAGAACCAAAGAGTATGAAAACTGTTCACTTTCTTCTTCTTCTAATTTTGCTGTTGCAGTTTTCGAGGCTTTCTCTGTCTAAATTGGATTTTTTGTGCTTTGTGTGTTCGGAGAGTTTTGAAGAGGGGAGAGCGTGGACTATTTTTTGAGTGCAAGTAGGGCTGGAAAAAAATCCCAAACTAAACCGAAAAAATCTCAAATCGAAATTCCCGAAAATTTTGGTACCCAATACCGAATCGATTCCGAAATTTTGGTACGGGAATCGGTCTCAAGTTTTTGGGATTTCGGTATTCCCAAACCAAACCGAAAAATATATATATATTATTTAATTTTTAAATATATAGGATCACATCTTTAAGGGGAACATCATCTACCTACAATAGTGAAAATTGAAATACTGAAGGAGCAATGGAAATCGACGATGGAACATATACAGGAAGGAGCCCTAAGATAGATAGTGGAACATATGCAGAATTTTTAAATCACAGGAGATTGATAAATGGATACATAGATGCAGAATAAACATGAGAGATTGATAGATGAATATATGGATAGATTATAAGTTACAATTTGCTTGAGAAAACTTTATATCTATCTATAATATTTATATTATATATGTACAGAAGTTTACTCAAGCATATATTAACGTTTTAGACGTAATTTTGGGGACTAACATGATTATAGATAGATTTACTAGTTTACTCAAGCATATATTAACGTTTCATATTGGCAGATTGCTTTTGACTAGGCAGATATTAACTGGGCCTTGCCATTTGATTGGCAGATTTGTGTGCACAGATTAATAGAAACAAATTGACAGATTGGGCATGCCTATATGTCAATTTTTCAATATAAAAAGTTGAATTTTAGCCCAAAAGCATAATATGTCAAATTTTAGTCCAAAAGCCCAAAACCATTTCGGGATTCCCGATTTATCCCGAAATCCCGAAACTATTTTGGGATTCCCGAAAATTTGGTTTGGGATCGGTATTGAAATTGGGATTCTCGAAAATTTTGGTTTGGGAATCGAGACAAGGGTTTCGGTATGGGAGTTTCGGGATTCCCGAAAATTTGATTTGGAATCGGTATTGAAATTGGGATTCTCGAAAATTTTGGTTTGAAAATCAGGATTAGGATTTCGGTATGGGATTCCATACCGAATCACCCCTAAGTGCAAGTACGAGAGGAGAGGAGCCGGGGGGGGGGAGAGAGAGAGAGATGAAAAATTAAAAAACGCAGTGCCAGAGAAAACAGAGGAGGACATATTTGTCGTTTCATGAGAAAAGGATCATAAAACTGGATTTGATTCGACCTTTACGTCCGAAGTTGGATATATTATCCGTCTCTTGTGTTTTTCAAACTTCTATGAACAGTTTGGCATTATAAAAAACAAAATTCTATGTCTAATCACTCTGTGTTTCACATTTTTAGTACGTAATGCCGTGTTTGGTACAACAGATAGGACACCGGATAGGATTAATAGTACAGAGTACGGTGTTTGGTGTCCTTTCGTATTACATAGCCACCGGATTAAACAATCCGGGCCCACCCCTTATATCTGGTTGATACCCGCTTAGTTATACCGCTCAAAACGATGGTATTATTTAGTCGGGTAGAAAGCACCTCTCTCTCGCTCTCTTCGTCCTCATCACTTTCGTCCCGAATCGTTTGCTCTCTCCATCTCGCATCGCTTGCAACTTCTCCTCCTCCTCCTTCTCTGTTCTGCCCTCCTGCAACTTCTCCTCCTCCTTCTCTGTTCCGCTCTCCTGCAATATTTCTTTCAATTTTTCCTGCAATTTTTCCCAGGTTCTCCTCCTCCTCCTCCTTCTCTGTTTCGCCCTCCTGCAACTTCTCCTCCTCCTCTTCTCTGTTCCGCCCTCCTGCAATATTTCTTGCAATTTTTCCCAGGTTCTTCTCCTCCTCCTACTTCTCTGTTCCGCCTTCATGCAATTTTTCTTCTTCTTCTCTCACTGTTCTGCCCTCCTCCTCCTATTTTTCTTCTAATTTTTTTTTTCAATTGATTGCAAATTTGTGTTTTAATTAAAATTTTAGGGTTTTCAGTTTTCAGATCTAAAAAAAAAAAAAAAATTGATCTGTATGTTATTTTTTTGCTTGTGCGCCCTGAGTTGGGTATGTTGCAAATTCAAACCCAGTTGAAGAAATGGGTTAGGAGATTTTTCCAACTTCTTGGCTTTTTAGTGAATTCATAATATCATGCATACTGGGTTCGTGTGCTGGTTTGGCTGCAGGAAGGTCTGGAGAGCAGATCCAAGGATGAAATTCACTAGTAAAAATTTGTTTTTTTTCCCTATTTTCTTGAATCATCAATTGTTTTATCCGATAGAGTGTTAAATCAAATTTGGAAGGTAGGTTTTGCTGGGTTTCTTGTTGCTGCCTTTGTGGTGAGGTTTGGTTTAGGGGAGCACACGAAGAAGAAGAAGGCAGATAGAGCGAAGGAGGGAGGCAATGAGGTTTTTGGCGCTGGGGGGGGGGGGGGGGATGGCGTGGGTGATTTCAGTTTTTTTTTAATTTTAATTTTAATTTTAAGTTTGTTTCCTTCTATCCGGTATAATACCAAACACAGTATAAATAATACGGTTATTAGTCCGATACTGCACCAAACGTCCGACTAATTTAGTCAGTACTATCCGGTGACTAATTATCTTATCCGACATAAATAGTCAGTACAGTCCGAACTGTCAAACAAGGCCTAATTATTTCCACGGTCTGTCACAGGCACATAAAAAAAAATTTGTTCAAACGAAAACAACTTATATGATATATGTACACCAATAAATGGGTATTCGTATAATTGTATCGAAGTTTATATTACTTGCATGTGCATTCATGTCGTAGGTCCGAGAAATGGGGAAACAAATTCAGTGAGAAGTTGGAAAAGATAAGAATGTATATTACATTTTGCAAAGAAAGTTTGGTTTAAAAAACGTGAAAAAGTTTTAGTTGGTTGAAGCTAAGGATAGTATAACCACATCAAAGTGGTTTAGTGGTTGATGATGAATTTTAAATTTGTATTTCATACGATATATCTTGAATTCGATTTTTAACGCTGCTGAATCACACGAAGATGGTCAAGTAAGACTTAAATGATTCCTTGAGAGCAACTCCACCCTTGGAGCCCTCCCCCCTGACAATCCACTATTTAATCCACCCTATTGAACAGTAACTGCCTTTAATGAATAGTAACTGCCATTAATGAACAGTAATTGCCATTTGCATCTCCACCCTTGGAGCGGCAATAGGCAATAAAATATTACTTTTTTTGTTTGTTTAAATAATACAAAATAAAATTATTTGTAATTTCGGATAAGATTTTTTAAATCGTTCTCGTTGCGCCACGTGTCATTTTATAAAAAAAATATTTAGCGATGGATTTCGATAAGATTTTTATCCAATGTCATCGTGCCACGTGTCGTTATCTTTTCAAAATATTTGACGATAGATTTCAATCAAATTTTAAATCGTTCTCGTTGCGCCACGTGTCATTATCCGAAAAGATAATGACTGGAGATCGATTTCAATAAGATTTTTATCCAATGTCATCGTGCCACGTGTCGTTATCTTTTCAGAATCTTTGACGATAGATTTCGATCAGATTTTAAATCGTTCTCGTTGCGCCACGTGTCATTATCTGAAAAGATAATTATTGGAGATCGATTTCAATAAGTTTTTTTATCCAATGTCATCGTGTCACGTGTCGTTATCTTTTCAGAATCTTTGACGATAGATTTCGATCAGATTTTTAACGAATGACGGCATGCCACGTGGCCCTATCTACAAGCCAATCATTTCTGAATCGTCCATATAATCCACCATCCAGCCTCACAAATCTCACACCTATTTTCTCAAGATCTCTATCATTATTCATAGTTTCTGCTTCATTCATCACCAAAATCTGTATAATTATTCATAGTTTCTGCTTCCTTTTTACAATGTCTTCTTCTTCTTCATCAAGGATGATGTGGGAAATCGATCAGCAAGAGGAAGAATTGTTTAACCAATCTGAAAGAATGTTCAATCTCCAAGTGGCCCGAAATGAGAGGGAAGAGGATGATAATCGTAGAAGGAGAGATGACGAAGCAAGAATGGCCAGAGCCTTACATTCCCATCGAGTCATCCAAGCTGTGGGTCAGATCTGCATGCCCAGCCGTTCCAAAAACCTTGATAGAAGCAGGGTACGACGGGGTGAAGAGCTGTTGGACGATTACTTTGTCCATAACAGTGCATTTCCTGATACGTACTTCAGACGTCGTTTTAGAATGGAACGACATTTGTTTAACAGAATCATGACTGACGTTTGCAACCATGATTCTTACTTTGTGCAAAAGAATGATGCTTGTGGTGCTATGAGTCTTCTTCCCCAGCAAAAACTTACTGCTGCGCTGCAGATGCTTGCGTATGGAGCATCTGCAGACCAAGTGGATGAGATAGCAAGGATGGGGAAATCAACCATTCTTGAGTCCCTGATGAGGTTTTGCGGAGCAATTGAATCTATCTACACCGCAGAGTACCTCCGGCAACCTACTCACATGGACTTGGAAAGGCTTCTGAAGAAGGCCGAGATGCGAGGTTTTCCTGGGATGATTGGGAGCATTGATTGTATGCATTGGACATGGAAAAATTGTCCAAGTGCATGGCAAGGCGCTTATGGAGACAGAAAATGAGCAAAAAGTATTATTTTGGAGGCGGTGGCATCTTTTGATACATGGATTTGGCACGCCTTTTTCGGGGTTCCAGGAGCTCAAAATGACCTCAACGTCCTTGCCCAATCCCCAGTGTTCAACGATGTCCTGCAAGGAAAGGCACCAAAAGTCACGTATGAGGTGAACAGACGTATGTACGACGGGTCATACTACCTTGGTGACAGCATTTACCCAAGGTGGTCAACATTTGTCAAAACAGTGCCACGTCCGCGAAGTGCAAAGGAAAAACATTTTGCAAGCTGTCAAGATGGGTGCAGGAAGGATGTGGAGCGTTGTTTCGGTATCCTCCAAGCTCGTTGGGCGATCGTTAGGGGTGCTGCCAGATTGTTTGATGTAGAGTCGCTTCGCTCCATCATGATGACGTGCATCATTCTTCACAACATGATTGTGGAAGATGAGTACGATTATGAAGCCGTTGATGAATATGAGCCAGACACAATGAACAATTCAAGAACACGTATATATTGTGCTCATGACGCCACCGATGAGCCCGTGCAACATGAGCCTTTAGAAAGGGATGGACGTTACAATGAAAGGGTCATTCAACGATATACTGCATTTCAAAGGCCAGAAATGCACAATGCCCGGCAAAAAGACTTGATAGAGCACCAGTGGGCATTGAAACAAGCTGAAGATAATTAAGTTCATTTAGTGTGTTTTTTATTATTTGGCTTCATTTAGTGTGTTTTTTATTATTTGGTATGTTTATGTAATTTTATTTGGTGTGTTGTATTTTAGTTCATTTAGTGTGTTTTTTATTATTTGGTATGTTTATGTAATTTTATTTGGTGTGTTTTATTTTAGTTCATTTCGTGAGTTTTTTATTTGGTGTGTTTATGGAAGTTTGAATAAAGATTCTCTTATAGTATAAATATATTACCATATTAAATAAATTTACTCTTACTTTAAATAAAGTACTAAATTCAATAAATTGGAAACAACATAAAATACTCTATTCAATAAATAATAAATTACAACACAAGGTGATTGGAAAACTATGGGCTCCGATAACAAACAAATACTCTATTCACTATCACTTATAAAATCTGTGGTGGTAGGAAGATCTTCTCTTCTCGTGCTAGGACTATCTCCTCTTGCTCTCGCTTCTCTTGCAAGCCTCCTTCGCACCACTTCCGCTTTCTCCGACTTCCAAAAAAATTTAGAGTTTAGAGACTTCCCTTCTAAAGGCTCCTTCATAATCTCACGATCTCGTTGAGCCATTCTTTCTTGTCTACCCATTTGCCTTTCTTGCCTAAGTAGCTCTCTTTCTCTCTCATTTGCTTGAAATTCTCTCTCAACAGCTGCAGCTTTTGCATCTTCTCTAGCCTTATCAGCCTCAAATTTCGCCATTTCCCGCGCCAAAGTCAATTCACTATGGCGAGTAAGTTCTTCCATGTACCTTGCATAATCATGCTTGGAAGCACTTCCTTTTCTCTTTGAAGCCTTCTTACCTTGAGGCCTAATTGGATAACGGGTCGAACCCGACGCTTGTTCAGGGATAGGCGTTTCGGGCACTTCTTCTGTATCATCATCATGCGAGCCAATATCAGGTGTAGAGTGTAGAGGGGTGCTGTTCATGACAACTTTTGGACCGACAGACACAACTCTGAATTTAGGACAATCTTTGACAATATTCCAACATTGCCACCGGTTGAATGATTTATTTTTGCTTTTGGTTTTGGCACCATACCAAGCTTGTGCTTGAATTAGCTACACAATGGGGTAGAAGAAATAATTAATCAAAGTAGGTAACAAATAAATAATACAAACAAATAATTATAATTAAAGTAGGTAACAAATAAATAATACAAACAAATAATTATAATTAAAGTAGGTAACAAATAAATAATACAAACAAATAATTACAATGTAAATTTGGGTATAGTACAAACAAATAAATAATATATTGTTACCTGATCCGTGTAATTTTCCCCACTTCGAAGATTATTACTAGCTTGTGTCAAGCCGTCTTTCCACAAACCAAACGATTGGCTAAGTAATTTCCAACGACTGGACATCGATTCTTTGGTTCTTTCCCCACCCATTTTCTCAAGATACTTGGTATGAATAAGACTCCACATTTCTCGCAAATGCATCTCATTACCCGTAAGCGAACTATGAGTAACTTCAACCCAACAACTACACAACGCAACATCTTCAAGAAGCGTCCAATTCGTACCTGCAGCAGTAGTCATTTTGTTGAAAAATTTTGGATTGAAACTTTGAGAGAAATATAGGAATGTGGTTGAAAGTAATTGAGAAAATATGAAATTGTGGTGTAAGGTAGATGATAATGAGAAGGTATTTATAGAAAAGTAGAAACAAATTTTTTTTTTTAAATTTTCAGATATTTTTTTTGGATTTTTTACAATTTTTAAATTTTTTTTATTCAAATAATTAATCTCTGCCGTTGGATTTAAAAAAAATTGAATTCCAACACTCCAGATTGTGCCACGTGTCACAACGGTAACTTTTCTTAATTTTAAAACTATTTTTTCTTTTTTTTTTTAATTTATAAAGCAGATTAACATCAACCGTTGATCTCAGATCGAACGGTTGATATTAAATCAGCTTTTTTTTTTTATTACTGTTGGAAATCGGACGGTTCGTATTAAAGAGCCGTTGGGATCGAACAGACCGTGGGAAGCCACGTGGCTTCCCAATGGTAACATTTGAATCTGAAAAGTGGGCTGACTTTTCTGATTTTTAGTCGGACGACGCGCCCCCACGCGCGAGTGGGGTGCACGCGCCTGACAGAAAAAAATAAAAAAAGGGGCAGACGCCAGCGCTAGCGTCACACCCATCGGGCTCTCGGGTTGGCAGCAGTTCACAAGCCCGTTGCTCGGGCCTCCACCGCAGCTCGGGCTCCTCCAACGCTGGACCTCCTTCATAGGGCCTCGGGCCCTTTCCTCTCCACTGTCCCCCGAGCAACCAGCAACGCTGGAGTTGCTCTGAGTCTTTCTTGCTGGGGGGGGGATGGCGTGGGTGATTTCAGTTTTTTTTTAATTTTTTAATTTTAATTTTAATTTTAAGTTTGTTTCCTTCTATTCGGTATAATACCAAACACAGTATAAATAATACGGTTATTAGTCCGATACTGCACCAAACATCCGACTAATTTAGTCAGTACTATCCGGTGACTAATTATCTTATCCGACAGAAATAGTCAGTACAGTCCGAGCTGCCAAACGAGGCCTAATTGTTTCCACGGTCTGTCACAGGCACATAAAAAAAAATTTGTTCAAACGAAAACAACTTATATAATATATGTACACCAATAAATGGGTATTCGTATAATTGTATCGAAGTTTATATTACTTGCATGTGCATTCATGTCGTAGGTCCGAGAAATGGGGAAACAAATTCAGTGAGAAGCTGGAAAAGATAAGAATGTATATTACATTTTGCAAAGAAAGTTTGGTTAAAAAAAGGTGAAAAAGTTTTAGTTGGTTGAAGCTAAGGATAGTATAACCACAGCGAAGTGGTTTAGTGGTTGATGATGAATTTTAAATTTGTATTTCATACGATATATCTTGAATTCGATTTTTAACGCTGCTGAATCACACGAAGATGGTCAAGTAAGACTTAAATGATTCTTTGAGTCTTTCTTGCTGGGGGGGGGGGGGGGATGGCGTGGGTGATTTCAGTTTTTTTTTAATTTTTTAATTTTTAATTTTATTTTAAGTTTGTTTCCTTCTATCCGGTATAATACCAAACACAGTATAAATAATACGGTTATTAGTCCGATACTGCACCAAACATCCGACTAATTTAGTCAGTACTATCCGGTGACTAATTATCTTATCCGACAGAAATAGTCAGTACAGTCTGAGCTGCCAAACGAGGCCTAATTGTTTCCACGGTCTGTCACAGGCACATAAAAAAAAATTTGTTCAAACGAAAACAACTTATATGATATATGTACACCGATAAATGGGTATTCGTATAATTGTATCGAAGTTTATATTACTTGCATGTGCATTCATGTCGTAGGTCCGAGAAATGGGGAAACAAATTCAGTGAGAAGCTGGAAAAGATAAGAATGTATATTACATTTTGCAAAGAAAGTTTGGTTTAAAAAACCGTGAAAAAGTTTTAGTTGGTTGAAGCTAAGGATAGTATAACCACATCGAAGTGGTTTAGTGGTTGATGATGAATTTTAAATTTGTATTTCTTACGATATATCTTGAATTCGATTTTTAACGCTGCTGAATCACGTGAAGATGGTCAAGTAAGACTTAAATGATTCCTTGAGTCTTTCTTACTCCCTAAAAAGTGAAATGCGGGTTCATCATCATTTTTCTGGAGAAAAAAAAAAGAAGCTAATGATTGTATAATTGTTTAGTCATTTTCCATTTCTTTTATGAACCCACTTAATGACGGATGCAAAATTTTGGTCACTATGTATAGGCGCCAAAACACATTTGGTGACTATTCTTTTAATTTTTTGTTTTTCAATTTGGTCTACCTAGTTGTTGAAAGTTTTGAGATATCTTTGAGGCTTTATAAAGAATCTCTCCTTATGAGGGGTTATTTCTTTCGATTTCTATGTGGGGCTAAATTTATTTATTTATGTAGTAGTTTGATTGTGTGAAGATTTTTTTTTTTGTTAGCTTTACTTAAGTTGATTTTTGGACGTGCTATCTTAAATTTTTTTTTATGAATCATTCTCAAATTGTGACAAAGTTAGATTTCATCACTTATGAACCGTTCATTGGATTAGATTCTCTTATCTCAATCTCATCCGTTGAAAGATACAAACCCCCACTTCGCCATCTGAAATAATTTGATTTTCACGTATAACACAACAATTTACCTAACACCAATTGGTAAATTAGTACAGACAATTTTGAAACAAATTTATTTGAAATTTTCACCCACCAATGCCCATGAACGTTAAATCAATTTCAAATTTTAATTCTTATGAATTTTAAAACAATCATTAATTTGCCAAACTGCAAGAAAAATATGTAAGGAAAAAGAATTAAAAAAAGGAATAAAAGGAGAGTGATGAAATTTTGCTTATATGGGTTGCTACTTTTTGGTAGGACCCACTATTTAAAAAAAAAGAAAAGGAGAGTGCTACTTTTTGCTCTTATGGACTATTCATGTGTATATTAAGATATAGAATAATCAAGACTATGTGGGCCTACATGAAAAATGGAATTCAACTCTTCAAAAGAAGGAATTGGATTCCATGAGGGGAGGTGGAAATTGAATTCCAACACTTGGGGGTAATCAGGAATCCATGATTTTTATCTATTATATATATTATACCCCTAAATATTTTATAAAATGCGAAGTTTGACTTGGGTGTATTTATACCAGTTTGGAAAACATTTAATTGCAAAGTGAGATCGCAACGAAATTTGTCTTTTTTAAGGAAAAAAAATCAGGTTTTAAAGAGGTGAAGAAGGGGCAAAAAAGTTATGGATTTTATTATAAAGAGTAGAAAGTTTCTATAATTTATAAGAAAGTTTTTATAATTTATAAGTATTTGTTGTTATGGAAATTAAAGTTATTACCTAGCACATAAATTAATTTATTTAGAACGTGGGCAATTTAGTAATTATACTGATTTTAATTCTGATTCAAGAGTATTTAGTAGACAACTTTTATGGAATCACCAGCATTCCTATTCTGATTCCAAACAATTTTGTAAACAACTTCCATAAGAATTCAATTCTGATTTCTCCTCAATTCAATTCCTCTCAATTTGAGTACGACTTAGTAAATGTTAAATTAAAGAGTTGGTTTGGTTCAATCAGTGGTTAGCATGGGTAATAGAGATTTGACGACTAACTGTGGATGTCAAGGATTGGTTCGATGAAATCAATAACGCAATTTGTTTTCATGGTTCATCATTAACTAGGCTTTGTTCTCATCGTCCAAGAGTTGATATTTTCACTATAATGATAGAGATGTTAGGTATGTGTTACAATGAGAATCAGGTAATTGAGAGTTGCCATAAGAGAAAGTATGATGAAGTTGAGAAAAATTTTAGACGTGAAGTTTTATCATAAAAGCCTTGGTGATATTAGAAGTGCAACTCTCACATATAAATTGTATATTATTTTTATATTTCTTGATGTAAAACTCTATTATCCAATAGAACGGTTGGGTAAAACCTCTTTTTCGATTCTGGCGTTGGTGAATCACACGATGGGGTCATGGGGAGGCTGAAATGCATCTGTGAGTCTTTCCGGCACATACAAAATGTGAACTGCCGTGGCAAAACGACTAGCTGGTCTTCTTTTTTAAAAATAAAAAAATAAATACAGAACGGTTGGATAAAACCTATTTTTATAGGAAGAAATATTACTCTCTATTTCTCATCCATTTTACCTTGGCAAGCATGTATGCATATCTAACACATTTTATTTAAACTGCGTACTATTTGCCATAGCCCATAGAAAATTGAATTTAGGGTTTTTATCATAAAGGTCCCTGAAATTTACCATCACCATCAAGATGATCCCTAAAATTGAAAATCAATCAATGTAGTCCTTCAAAATATGGACTACATTGATTTTTTTTTTTTATATGAATCATTCTCAAATTGCTACTTTTTGGTGGGACCCACTATTTTTTTTGAGGCTCGATGTAGCCCAATTTTATGCTACGCAGGAAAAGAAGTTGCTAGCCTCAGTGGTGGATCTAGCCCCATTTTTCGGCTCATTGGGGATGAAATTTCTCACTAAGGCTTGAAATGTAGTAGCCTCATGGAGGATAAAGCCCCCATTGAGGATGCCTTTATGCACTTGTAATTGGAATAAAAATAAGGAGTCTGATTTTAAGTACAGATTATTCATGTGTATATTAAGATATAGAAGAATCAAGACTATGTGGAGCCTACATGAAAAGTGGAATTCAACTCTTCAAAAGAAGGAATTGGATTCCGTGGTGGGAGGTGGAAATTGAATTCCAACATTTGGGGGTAACCAGGAATCCATTATTTTTATCTATTATATCTATGATACCCCTAAATATTTTATAAAATGCGAAGTTTGACTTGGGTGTATTTATACTAGCTTGGAAAACGTTTAATTGCAAAGTGAGATCGCAACGAAATTTGTCTTTTTTAAGGAAAAAAAATCAGGTTTTAAAGAGGTGAAAAGGGGGCAAAAAAGTTACGGATTTTATTATAAAGAGTATAAAGTTTCTATAATTTATAAGAAAGTTTTTATAATTTATAAGTATTTGTTGTTATGGAAATTAAAGTTATTACCTAGCACATAAATTAATTTATTTAGAATGTGGGCAATTTAGTAATTATACTGATTTTAATTCCGATTCAAGAGTATTTAGTAAACAACTTTTATGGAATCACCAACATTCCTATTCTGATTCCAAACAATTTTGTAAACAACTTCCATAAGAATTCAATTTTGATTTGTCCTCAATTCAATTCATCTCAATTTGATTACGAATTAGTAAACGTTCTATTAAAGAGTTGGTTTGGTTCAATCAGTGGTTAGCATGGGTAATAGAGATTTGACGACTAACTATGGATGTCAAGGATTGGTTCGATGAAATCAATAACGCAATTTGTTTTCATGGTTCATCGTTAACTAGGCTTTGTTCTCGTCGTCCAAGAGTTGATATTTTCACTATAATGATAGAGATGTTAGGTATGTGTTACAATGAGAATCGAGTAATTGAGAGTTGCCATAAGAGAAAGTATGCTGAAGCTGAGAAAAATTTTAGACGTGAAGTTTTATCATAAAAGCCTTGGTGATATTAGAAGTGGAACTCTCACATATAAATTGTATATAATTTTTATATTTCTTGATGTAGAACTCTATTATCCAATAGAATGGTTGGGTAAAATCTCTTTTTCAATTCTGGCGCTGGTGAATCACACGATGGGGCTATGGGGAGGCTGAAATGCATCTGTGAGTCTTTTCGGTACATAAAAAATGTGAATTGCCGTGGCAAAACAACTAGCTGGTTTTCTTTTTAAAAATAAAAAAAATAAATAAATACATAACGGTATGATAAAACCTATTTTTATAGGAAGAAATATTACTCTCTATTCTCCTCCATTTTAGCTTGGCAAGCATGTATGCATATCTAACACATTTTAGTTAAACTATGTACTATTTGCCATAGCCCATAGAAAATTGAATTTAGGGTTTTTATCATAAATGGTCCCTGAAATTTATCTTCATCATCAAGATGGTCCCTAAAATTGAAAATCAATCAATGTAGTCCCTGAAAATAGGGGTCGCAAATCAATGTGGTTCTTCCGTCACAATTATGTTAAAAATTCTGCTAAGTGTTGATGTGCCACAAAAATGGGCCCCATAAGATTTACGTGTTTTTTTATCACAAATAATCCCTGAAATTGACCCACACCATCAAGATGGTCCTTGAAATTGACCCACACCATCAACCTGATCCCTAAAATTGAAAATCGATGAATGTAAATCAATATAATCATTCCGCCACAATTTTGTAAATTTTTTTGTTATATGCTGATGTGGGTTTGATAATTAATTAAAAAAAGTTGTCTAAAAACCTTTTTGCACAATAGAATTTTTTTTCTTATAGTAGGACCTACTCCGAATAGAGATCCCTTCCATAAATTCTCAAATGCACAAGGCTTAACCAAGGCCTAAAAGAGGGTTTGGAAATAGTTTTCAACCAACAATAGACACACCTAGGTTATAACCTCATTATCTCATGGCATACCTTGCGTTCTTTGAGTCACCAGACCACCAGGAAATCGACTAACAAGCTCTCTAAGATTAAGGTTGTTAGGATGTTGATCGCCTAAATGTTAACGGTGATGTCCATAAGTCGTTGTCAATCAGCCAAGCAGTCACCAAATGAGATCTTGATCCAGGTTCAATTCGGTGAAAGGTGTCGAAGTGTGTAAAGATGAGTGTATTGAGATTTCTTTTTTTAGAGAATAGACAACGAATGAGGTAGAGGAATGTGGAATGAGATCAGAGGTGATTGTAGGATTGAGTTTTTAGGTTCACAACTTTTTTATTAACTATTAAATTATTAAACCTATTTGTAATTTTTTTTAATTTAATTAGACTTGTGTGACCCATTTATGTGTCACATCAGCACATAACATAATTTTTGACAGAATTATGACGAAAGGACTACAATGATTTTGGACACTTACTTGTGGGACTACATTGATCGATTTTCAATTTCAGGGACCATTTTGATGTCGCAGGTCAATTTCAGAGACTGTTTTGATGTCATGGGTCAATTTTAGTGACCATTTGTAAGAAAAAATGACTTATGAGACCCATTTATGTACCACATCAGCACTTAACAGAATTGTGATCGAATGACCACATTAATTTGTGACACCTATTTTCAGGGACTACATTGATTGATTTTCAATTTTATGGACAATCTTGAGGGTGATGGTCAATTTCAAGGACCATTTGTGAAAAAAAAAAACCCTTGAACTTATTGATTATCTATTTAAAGAATGTTTGTTCTTCACAATGTGACCAAGATTTGAATTCATTATTCAGGTTGGTTAGGTGTGTGGTTGGTGGCCACCAACTCAGTCTCTCAAGTACCGTTTGGTATGCAGACGGGATTGGACGGGACAGAACAGAGGTTTCATGTTATGTTTGGTACGCCCAGGACGGAACGGGACAGTGGTTCCGTTTTGCGTTTGGTAAGTGCTGGATGGAACGTAACCAAAAGATTGAATGACTAACTTACCCATGTTCTGTCTGTTGTTTGGTACAATATTTATGCGTGAGATGGGACGGGACAATTTTTTTTTTGAACTTGTTCATATTTGAACACATATATGGTTATCTATGATATATTTTTTTACACTAGCACATGGCTGAAGATATGTTATGCCATGAATTCCATCTTACTAAGAATGTTGACCATGTGTTCAACCTCGCAGGTGATATGGGTGGAATGGGCTTCATTCAGTCCAACCATTTCGTCATCTTTTATAACAATACCATGATTAGCTTTTGGAGATTGCAGAAGAAGCAAAACGAAAAACAATGGTAGAGAATCAAGAGAGAGAAAGTGAATGACTAAAGATTGTATTCTTTGAACAATGAATGAATTCCAGAGAGATAGAGATGTGTTTGTTATTTATACAAGTATTCTTTGCTTCACTCATAAGCTACTAACCATCTAACTTCTTTATATCCCTACAATCCCAACAGACTAACAGCCTTCCTACAATCTAAACAAACTAACTGCTTTGCTGATGTGTAATCTTCATGCTGATGTGTCTGTAGAGCCATACTGATGTGTACATATCGGTCAACAGACCCATGGCTTGAAGCAATAACTTCATTTTTCTTGAGTATTCATCTAATAAAAGGCTATTTGGGACAAGACTGGATCTAAGATAATCTAATGTGCTGCAACAACATACATGGAGACCTATAAAACGAAAAGCAAAGAGCATTGGTAAGTAATAATAAAACAGAAAAACTACACAAATCACAATCAGAAAAGTTTTAGATGCATAACTTCCTAATGAATTTTAGAGCAGTTCTAAAGCCATAGACAAACTAGCCTGGCGCCAAAGTATGTGACTCCATGCATCATATGCCTTACAATAAGCACTAGATTCAAAGTTCAGGACAAGAACAGGACCTAAATAATCCGATAACCAAATGCATCATATATTCTTTGCAAACTGAAATCAAGATCAATAATGTTTCACAAAATCTGAGGTGCACATCATACCAAAGATAACATTTTTTCGGATTTAAAAAGCACAAATCTTTCACAAAACCCAGTTGCACAAATCTTAACAAAACCCAGTAATTAACAAATCAAAGTTGTTGTTTCCAGTGACAATAACCTTGGTGTGCCTGGGAAGAACTGAAAGTTCCTCATCCCCGCTTTTGTCCCGAAAAGGCGATAGCATCCGAGAACCACAGAGCTCTGGCTCCAGTATTCTTCCCAGTTTCGATCACAAACTATAACTTCTACTAAACCCAATCAAACAACCAAAACAAAACCACTTCACAGTCCAATACCCAACTCTTGAATTCGACAATTCGAGATACAAAAATGCATTTTTCCGATCCTAAATGCCCTTTCCTCAAATGGGTTTTGCTTACATTACTTCTACAATTTCCCAGACAGATTTATGAACCAATTTAGCCAAGAAAACCCAGAAAACCCAATTAATTAAAACCCAAAACACAAACTTACCACTAATCAAATACAATTCCCAAGCACAAGTTAAACAAGAGAAACCAAGAAAACTAACTTATTTTCTCATAATCATCCTATTTTACCAAAAATTGAAATTTTACATGGAAAAATCAAGAAAACGAAAAAGTAAAACCCAGTAAAAAAAGCAAAGTTAAAGATCTATAGAGATCAAGATCGAACTTGGAGATGCAGTGGCTATGGGAGAAGATCGAGATCGAATCTGGAGATGCAGCGGCTACGGGAGAAGATCAAGATCGAACCAAGAGATGCAGCGGAGAGGATGAGGAGGAAGGCTACGGGAGAAGGCAGCGGCAGAGAAGATGGAACGAAGATGATAGAATTTTAGGGTTTGTTTTATGATTTGGATGGTGTAAATATTGAAAAAGATAAGGGGTATTTTTGTCTTAAAATGTTATAAATTTGTGTTCTACGGACGTGGAACAAATCGATCCAGGAGGGAGAGGCGGAACGAAAAATCATACAAAACTTGTTCCGTGGAATAGTGCGTTCCACCCGTTTTAGGCCCACCAAACATAAAACGGAACGCCTCATCCCACTCTGTTCCGTTCCGTCCCACGTACCAAACGGCTCCTCAAGGCCTCCATATCTCCAATCTCCATGCCAAGTTCTTACTAGAGTCTAGTCCCAATGTCCCAATGTCGCAACGGTATTTTTTCTCTTGGCATTTATGGAAAGCATTGCAATCCATGCCTTTCTATTCAGAAAATCATGTTGTGGTCCTTGTGGAATCGTTATGGCCAATATTGGTTTGGGCATTAAGATTGCATTTATCTGAATTTAAAATTACTTGGAACCCTCCTCTAGGACAGTTTTTTTTTAATCTGGAAATGGAAATGGATATCTACAAAAACGAATTTACCGTTAGCATACTTTTTCAGATAATTAATATAAAATCATGTACTATATTAGTAGCTCCGAACGCGATATTGACATTAAATATGTTTCATAAGTCATTTTCCTGCAAGTGGGATTTTAGTAAATAACCAAGTACATCTTGGGTGGTCAAAGTTTGTAATCTTTTCAGCTTGTTTTATTAAAATGGAGGTTGGCTCTTTAAAATTGAGGAGTTCCTCTTAAAAATCTTCACAAAGTAGTTTATAATATGAATAGTTTATCTTACGCACGAAAATTCGTGAAGTGATTACATAATGAATTGAGGAAGAACTCATCTTCATTTATTAAGGAGCCAAGTAAATTCCATTTATTATTTGCGATTCTGAGGGTTACCACAATATTGCTAAAGAAACATTTGATGCCTAATTTTGTATCAGTTGTTAAAGACCACAATTCAGCATATCGTCAAATATTCTAGTGGATAGAGTGTTGGATTTCTACCCAAGTCCCGGACTTGAAATGCCCCATCTTCTAAATTAATGTAATGTAATAATTTTGAACTCTTCTTCAAACCCTTAATAATGGTAAAACTTAAAAAAAATAAAAAATATTGTAGCATGGTTATTGTCTAATTCAAATTGAATGTGGGAATTGGATCCTCTTATGAGCCTCCTGACCAGCGCACGTGGGCCGTTGGATTTTGATTTAAAGGCTACAAACATGAGGTCCTCTAAAAGTTATAATAATTGTAGTTGTTGGATCAAAATCCAATGGTCCACGTGCACTGGTCAGCAGGCTCCTGAGCTTGTGCTCAGGAGAGGATCCAATTCCTTGAATGTGATTCTATTACCGAAATAATAATAATAAATATGATTCTAGTAGGGATTGCTGGTCGTCATGACATTTTTTTCTTTTTCCCTTTTTACTTCGACAATGGTAATTTAGAGTGAATATGTCTTGTATTTGGGTTTATATACTTTTATATTTGTGATTACATCATCCTAATGTGATAGAAGCAATGAGGTAATACCAAAAACATTTTATCATGATATATTTTATTATTTAAAATTAGAGAAGTCGTGAATCAAAATGATACTTGGTTTAAGATAAATCATTGATGAATTGATGCCTAATTATTCGTGGATAATTGATTTTCTTGCTTTTTTTTATATTATTTACGTGTTAGTTAATAAATGATATTTCATGAATTGAAATGATGGGTTAAGTATGGATAATTACTCAACCTTTAGAGACAATTTCAAATTAGTTTCAACATTTTAAAACATTCACTTGTAAGTAAGAGGTCTTAGGTTTGATTCTCGCTAAATGCGAATTTGAACCATATTATTGCTAACCCATTATGAGGCTAAGCCTACACATCATTTTTAGTGTAGATAATATCGTTTGTTTAGAAAAAAAAAAAATTCAACAAAATATCTAACGTTTTAAAAATCAGACGGTCGTTATGACACACCCTGACTTGAGAATCAGGGCGTACTGACCATCACATAAGCGTGATGTAACCATAAATGCAATGCGGAAGCGATAAGGTAAGAGAATTATGAATGACTAAAAACCGAATAATAGCAGTACTATCCAAATGACATGCTAGAGAGAATTTACGTGTGAAATACACACAATCAGAGCATAAGATTCTAAGTGCAGTCAAGTAGAACAGTTATTAAATTACAACACCCGAAGGTGAGTCCTACATTTGTGAAGTCTGTCAGAACAACCGTGGGAATCCTCGTGAGCCACCAAGCAATTCTAATTATAACCTGGAGGGGCGTAAAACAAAGTTGAGTGGGTCAGTAAAACAAAGCTTTTCGAAAATATCTCATTTATCAACATTTATAACCCCTCACTGTAAAACCTGTATACTTTCACAGCAAATAGCATATAAGCATATGTATATCATCATATTCTCAAATCATAGTTCAAAATCAGTATTATGAAAGTATGCCATGCTATATGCATCAATAACATAATGAAGATACGAAAATATATCAGGTGAAATAATAAATCAACTGGAGACCCTGCAGTGGTCCTGTACGGCTAATCATAAAGCTCAATACCTATGCCTGCACACGAGTCGGAACCACTAAAATGGTCTGTACGACAGGACTTGGTGTAATAATACGCTCTAGTGCAATTCTCATCAAACAGCTGTGCGAATAATCGCAGGTCACCTACGAGTCGGAACCACAGAAATGGTATGTACGACTTGACTTACACCTACTTGGATCCAAGGGAGCGTGCGGGGCGGGAGGTGAATATCAACATAAGCACTAACACCGGGGTCCAAGTTATGAGCTCTCAACACAATTCACATCGTCAACACAATATAACTCACCTGATACTTACCTGTGCGTCCACCGCACCATTTCATACATATGCATCATATACCAATTCATACATTTCATATCAATTCTATGCATGGCATTTTAAAACATACTTTCATTTAAATTCGATTTATGGGAAAATCAGTAAGTATATAGGTATATAACGAAAACAACTGCCCACTCACTGGTATATCGAAGGGTCGTAACCCTCGCGTCGCCCTTGATTGCGCTCGTCCTCGGGATAAATCTCACCTATATGCGAAACAACTATAACAACATTATTTAGAGCACATAACCAGCAATACGAAATAACTTCTCATACGATGCTCAATTGGGGTGTTTGAATATACCAACGTGATCTATACAACCTCACGAACATCCCCATATTTTTAGAATTATTTTTGGATCTGTCACGCGCCCCTACGCGCTAGAAATGGCACGGACCTATGCGCCCCCACGCGCGGCCACATGCCAGGCACATTGACAGATATTTAAATGGCGTCAGGAATATTCCGTCAACTCCTAACGAAAACTGTTAAACTTAACTAACGGCATCAGCATATTCCGTCCAAACTGACGGAATATACTCCTTTCTTCTCCGGCGAGTCGCCGGTCGCCGGAAAACTGGGGAAAATTTCCAACTTCGATATCTCGGCCATTTTTGCACCATTTTTCACGATCTTTATATCAAAATGAAGCTCCTAACTTTCAGAATCACGCTATACTAATTTAAAGCTATAAAAGTCACGGAATCTTACCGGGAAATTTCCACAAAATCCGGCCAAGCTTCAAACCCACGATTCCTACGTCCAATTTTTTTAAATGAAGCACTCCGAGCTTCCTTGGGACCTTACTAAGCTTCCTATAAGCTTAGAATTCCCTGAAAACCTACATTTCATGTGTGCATGAACAGTGATATCAAACGAGGTTATGGTTTCGACGTGATTTCGAGGGTTATAAGTTCCAAAACTTGTACCAATGGACTTAGGAGAAGATAGGGAACACGAATATTACCTTAAAACCTTCGATCTGTGAAGTTTGAGGTGATTTTGGTGCTCGTTCGTACGTGCACAGTGCACTGGTGCAGAAAAATCGAGAGAGAAGGGAAAGGAAGTCCACGGGAGAGAGAGAGAGAGGGCAGGTTGTGTGTGTGTGTGTGGTCCACCAAGCCCCTAACCACACAAATAAAAAAAATACAAGCTAAGTTCCAATAAAATTCTTCCAAAAACTTAGGAAGAAGAATATTAACCAAATGTATAAATCACACACCTTAGTAATCTTTAGGGATAATTCCGTCTTTTCACGTCCTCGATAGAATGATTTCGGGACGGGCTGTGACACGTTAGGTCACTAGTTTTAAGTAATGACTTTACCAACATTAAATGTTGATGTTTCTAGCATTAAATGATGAGGTGGACAAATACTAAAGTTGGTCTCTACTAATTGTCGTTTTCGGAGCTTTAATTCCCTGAATCGGCTAGCCAAGTCTAGCCCTAAATTTGCTTAGCCAAACTATGTCGATTTGGAGATTCAAAGCTTCATAGATGACTTGAAAAAAAAAAAAAAAACCATTCTAAAATTGTTCCCATCATGACTTAACGCTGGTGAACTATATGTTCACTTTTCAAAACGTTTGGTACTTACTAAGAATGTTTTAAAAGATTATGACTGATTTGGAATCACTCTAAAATGTTAGGTGGTTATTTGGAATCAACCCTAAAATGACATTCATTCCTTGCATATCCGTTCCTAATTAGTAGGAAAACGAAGATTATAGACATTTTTTTTCTCTCTTTGTACACACTTTTTTTTATTTTGGTTTTTTTTAGCCAAAATGATCATTGACTCCTCACGTTGATCTCTGAGATTTGAAATCGATCGAAATAGTCCTTAAGTTTGTCCACTATTATTATTTTAAAGGAAAACTAATGATAAGGGCTCCAAAACTTTGAATTTTAACCAAAAACCACTTTATAATTTTATTTAATTGTTAGGACAAAGCCCAATATTAAATGAGTCCAAGTAAGATTGGCCCAAGCACGAATTTCCAATTTAACCCTTACGGCAAACGTTGCTCCGTTTATTTAGTTTGTTTCATTCCAGATGAAAAGAGAAAGCTTTTGTATAGTTTCTACAAGATTCTACAGAGCTGATATTAATTTTCTCTCAGCTATTTTCACATTTCATGAGCCCAGTCCTGTTCTTTTTCTCTATTAAATCAACAAGATGCCGTATGACTTGATTCCATGATTCTCCGATTCATCAGGTAATTTTCTATATCAAGATCCACCTCTTCCTCCGTCATGGGAAGCGAAGCCCAAGATTCGACCTCCGCTTTGGGTATGCGTGTGTATATAATAAATGTCATCAGTGAAGTGCTTGAATAATAAAAAATAGGATTTAGCGTTTTGTTAGAATTGATAACTCGTATTGGGTGGAAAAAAATGTCAAGAATTGTAAGGTTTTTATGTCACATCCCAGTTCGGGGTGGATCACTTCCCGAGCCCGCTCCACCACCATAGCACGATATTGTCCTTTTTGGGCCCTGACCACGTCCTCACAGTTTTGTTTCTGGGAACTCACAAGCAACTTCCCAGTTGGTTGGTCACCCATCATGGAAGTGCTCTGGCCCCTTTCTCGCTTAACTTCGAGTTCCGCCTTCTCGCTTAACTTCGGAGTTCCTACGGAACCCGAAACCAGTGAGCTCCCAAACGGCCTCGTGCTAGGTAGGGATGAGAATATACATTTAAGGATCACTCCCCTGGACGATGTGGGATGTTACAATCCACCCCCTAGGGGCCCGACGTCCTCGTCGGCACACTTTCGGCCAGGGATTGGCTCTGATACCAATTGTCAAATCCCGGCCCACGGTAGATCACTTCCCGGGCCCGCTCCACCACCATAACACGATATTGTCCGCTTTGGGCCCCGACCACGCCCTCACGGTTTTGTTTCTGAAAACTCACGAGCAACTTCCCAGTGGGTCACCCATCCTGGGAGTGCTCTGGCCCCCTTCTCGCTTAACTTCGGAGTTCCTACGGAACCCGAAGCCAGTGAGCTCTCAAAAGGGCTCGTGCTAGGTAGGGATGACAATATACATTTAAGGATCGCTCTCCGGCCCAATTTTAGTAAAAAAAAAATTGCATTCTTTGTTTTCAATCTGTAGTCTCACAGGTTTTTACGCTCATATATGAATTGAATTAAAGCTAAATCCTATACGTTCGTTAAATTAATATTTTTTTGTTTCTCTATCCGGAAGATAATGTCGACGACGACGGTGACGCCACCCTCTCAATCCATGATGGAGTCAAGGCCGAGAAGAAGTTGGAGATGTCCGGGACGTCTCCTTTATAGGAAGAGTCTGAGCTTGATGTTTTTGAAAGGTATTAGGATCTTTTAACCGCCTTGAATGATGATGTAGACTTTAGGAAGAGGTGCAAGAAACAGAATCCTCCTCCTCTTCTGTTTGTGATTCTTCTTTACTTCCTGTTCGAATTCAAAACTCTAAAATTGTTGATTTTCCTGGAAATAACTCCCAAACACATGACAATTGTAAGTATTTTATTCTATTTATGCCCCTGTTTTGGTGTTTTTGTTTGGTGCAGTCCATGAGGATCAAATCACGGGCCTTCATAGGTGATTCGATTTCGCGTAACCTTGTGCAGTCATTGCTTTGTATTCTCCCTCTGGTGCACTCGAAAGCAATCAAATTTACTACTAACTAGCTTATGTTTACTGAATCTATATGCTTTAGATCTACTAAACTCTATTAATTTTGTTTTGCATTTCCAATTAACCACTATAATGTCTATGACGATTTGGCGAAGTTTATCGAAGAGTATCCGGAGAGGTCAACCCATCATTCTTTTCTCAGTTTACGTTGGTTGGAGTCACTCAGGTGTGGACTCTACTGATAGCCAAAGTATGCTTACATATTTCCATATGAGCATTTCATAACAAGTTTTCTCTTTACATTCCTGCATTCTCATTACATTTTTTTATTTTTATAATGAGCATGTTAGTTTGGTACATTCGTAAAGAAAATAGATTAGGAAGATAGGACATAGTTTTAGTTGTTCAAATTGTTGACTCGGTCCAATCATGTCAGCAAGAATCTCAGCAGTTTCTTGTTTCAAGTGTGAATCAGACTTGTTAAATGAGACGCATCAGCTTCCAAGCCTCAAGTCCTCTGCTTTGAGACGCATCAGCCTCCAAGCCTCAAGTCCTATACTTTGAGATGCATTCCAGGACGACGACGTTTTCTAAAGTGCAGAGCTCGATCGCGCCCAGGCTCTGAAGACAGGACATAGTTTTAGTTGTTCAAATTGGGGTTTACAAAATAAATTATGTCAATTTGATCGTAATTAATTATGTTAATTGAGGGTTTACAAAATAAGTACTATTTCTGGAACTGCAGCAAAAATAAACCACACTATTTATCAAATTGAACCAAAATAACCCACACTATTTCTGGAATTATAGCAAAATAACCCACACTATTTATGAAATTGAACCAAAATAACCCACACTATTTATGAAATTGAACTAAAATAACCCACACTATTTCTGGAACTGTAGCAAAATAATTCATACTATTTATGAAACTAAACCAAAATAACCCACATTATTTATGAAACTGAACCAAAATAACCCACACTATTTCTGGAACTATAGCAAAATAACCCACACTATTTATGAAACTATAGCAAAATAACCCACACTATTTTTGAAGCTATAGCAAAATAACCCACACTATTTTTGGAACTATAGCAAAATAATAACTCACACTATTTATGAAACTGAACTAAAATAACCCACACTATTTCTAGAACTATAGCAAAGTAATTCACATTGTTTCTGGAACTGAACCAAAATAACCCACAATATTTCTGGAACTATAGCAAAATAACCCACACTATTTTTGAAACTATAGCAAAATAATTCACACTATTTCTGAAACTATAACAAAATAATAACCCACACTATTTCTGGAATTATAGCAATAATAACCCACACTATTATGAAACTGAACCAAAATAACTCACACTATTTATGAAATTAAACCAAAATAACACACACTATTTCTGAAACTATAGCAAAATAACTCACATTATTTATGAAAGTGAACCAAAATAACCCTCATTATTTATGGAACTATAACAAAGTAACCCACTCTATTATGAAACTAAACCAAAATAACTCACACTATTTCTGGAACTATAGCAAAATAACACAGACAATTTATGAAACTGAACCAAAATAACTCACACTATTTATGGAACTATAGCAAATAACCCACACTATTTATGAAACTGAATCAAAATAACTCACATTATTTCTGGAACTACAACAAAACATTCTAAAAGTGAACTAAATTAAACCATACTATTTTTGGAACTAGAATAAAGTTACACATTTTTATGAAAATTGAACCAAAATAACACACACTATTTCTAGAATGGAACAAAATAAACACTATTTCTAGAACTAGAACAAAATAACCACACTATTTTTGAAACTGAACCAAAATAACTCACATTAGGAACAAATAAACATTATTTATAGAAATACAGCAAAATAACTCACATTATTTCTTAAATAAAATTAAATAATCATACTATTTATAGATCTACCACAAAATTACTCACTTTTTATGAAATAATCGAAAAAAATATATAATTTGATATAAAATTATAGCTCCATCCTGTAGATCTTTGAATCTTATGAATCAAGGTCCAATAAAAACAACAGTATGTAACAAAAAAAAAAAAGATGAATTAAGATTTCAAAATTAACAGTACGAGTACGAGGATGACGCTACAAAGATGAAGTAAATTAACTTGTAACTTGTACTAGTGGTGCTCAGTCCGTTTTTTAGCCTCAGTCCAACCCAAAAGGTAGCTTTCCGTAGGGTTGTCCCAAAGAAGACAAATGACATAATGAAGGGTACCCACGTAGGCACATCAATTTTTTCAAATAGTAAAAGAAAGGAAAACAAATAAGCCCATGCCCACTTGCATGCAATTGCAATACAAGAAGACAAATTAAGCAAATTGCATTAAAATTCTAGCGTTAGAGGCGTGGACTGGAAAATAAAAATTTGTTTTGTACGTTGGGCTCGCTTCCAGCTCGTGGACCTTTTATTTAGGCTTATTTTTTTTCTTTTTAGTTTTTGTCATTTTTTATTAAAACTCATGCACTTTTCATTAAATAAAATTACTATGTGATTTTTAGTTAAATGAAAGTTAGCCCAATCTGTTTTCGTTAATAGTCAAGACCGCCAGGGCAAATCTTTAAACCCACGAACTAAAAATGAAACTGGAATATTTTCAATGAAAGTGGTTCCTACATAAAACATTTTTTGCAGGTCCTAAGTGGCAAAAAAAATTAAGGTGGAGATTGGTCAACAAAAGAATTTGAACAACCTAATTCAAATAAGTAAAAAATAAATAAATAAATAAGTAAATAAAATAATAATAATAATAAAAGAAAGTGGGAATCGATGGGTTTCTCAAGCCTATGAAAAAGACGTCCCTTTCAGGAGCACGGGGGAAAGAAGAAAACAAGAAAGAAAAAAAAAAAGAGTCAACCGAAAAAATAACAGAAAGAGAGAAGGAACTGGAGTAGACGGAATGGCATATTTGTAAATAAAGAGAAGTTTATTATAACAGAATTAGGTGACAGAAGGAGGTTTCTGCTGGGGGTAGGGCTGGAAAAAAAACTTATTTCGGTTTGGGCTTTTAATTCAGCCCATGTGTTTATAGGACTTGATATAGATTAGTTTTGTCCTTATAATTAAATATGAAATCCTTTTGATTAAATAATAATATAGAATGGTTTTTGATTAAATTAACTTAGCGCAAACATTTTTCATTAAATCTCTCTTATTTTAATCATCAAATTAAATAAATAAAAAAAAGTGACAAACATAATTATATACTCGTTTTACAAAGAACAAAATAGTCTAATTATTATTTGGTTTGATAAGTACACATGCTATTATTGGTCTGGGCTAACTCAGAATGGGAATCAGTGGGCTGTAGACAACAGAAAAATCAAAAAAGTTTCTTTGTGGGCTTCGGCTTCCATTTCTCTTGTTGGGTTTTCTTTGGGTGGAGTGCACTCTGATTGCTGTTGCTTATTGGTGTGTCTTTGTAGCGGAGCTTTTTATGATAAATTAATATCGAATTTGTTATTTACAAAATTCAATCAAAATCTATTCACGTAGGAGTATAAACAATTGCTATTAGAGTATAGTTTTTAACAGAGCTTGTTAGGTAAGTCTTCAATCTGGACTACTAGTCCAGCTTCGTATTAAATTTGACAAGTAAGCAAAATTAATATTTTCTTGGTACAACTATGATCTTTACTTCTTGTACTAATGAATAGTCCGAATTATTAAAAATAAATAAAGCTTATTGACATACATTTGTTACTTGGGCATTTGTGCCTTGTCCCCTTTTACTTGGCTCTTCAATAAAGTTGAATTTCCGCCAACTTTCATAAGAGTTTCCAAATTGTCACATTTATCAAACCACATCCCTTTGATTGATAAAGAGATAAGTATGGAGCGTTTGACCACATGGTCACATGAGAACGTTATCAACACCGCCGACCACTTTCTACTTTTCTCGGCAGTTTCTTTCTCCTTTGCATATTCCAAATGTAACGTTTCATCATGGACCCTCCTTTTGCATATTCCACCATCAGCCACTCCTACTCTTATGCTACTTCCTCTCTACGTTATCACTCTCGCTCATGCAAAATTTCCAGGTTTTTCATCCCAAAATACCGATCAATATTCATTAGTTATGAGCAAGTTATGTCATTTGTTTACGTCTTCTAGTTGTTGATATAGTAAGGATCGCTTGACCTAGCGACATTCTTATGTCTCTCTGTCAACAAAAAGAATAAAAAAAAAGGAAGGCATGTTTGCCTTGCGGATTATTAGTGTATAATGAGAAAGTGTACGAGATCTTTTCATTTATGTGCAGAGCAAATTCTTGCTGAGATTACGTGACACAAGTATTCAACTTCGATGAAAGGATGAATTTCGTACTATTGGGTCCCGTTATGATTGTTTTTTAGCATCACATAAGAAAACTTTTTCTTTAGCAATAATTTTGTAATATAATCTCATCTTCGCATAACAACCTATTTTGTTATAGAATTTATGTTTACACCGTCGACATAATATCATTGTCATAATAGTAACCTATTTTGTTATAGAATTTGTGTTTATACTGTCGACGAGATATCATTGTCACAATGATAAACTATTTTGTTATAGAATTTGTATTTATACTGTTGATCATAGTGGTAAAGAGTCGGTTTGCAATTCAAAAAATGCATAAGAAAAATCTAGAGGTCAATTCTAATGGAATGAACTTTTAGTTCCATGAACAGAAACATGCCCAAAATATCTTCCACTGTTATATGATTAATTACGTAAAATGTCATGCTTGTGTATTTTTAAATTCTTCTTCTTTGGCTGAGAGAAATCTGAAGGTCACTGTCAACACTCAACGGTTAATTAAATTGATTAAGTAATATATTGCAAATAAATATCTTCACACAAAATCCATAAGCAACCCAGTTAGGTCAAACAGTAGATCATATACTAAGCAAAACTAAACGTAACAACAACCACCACTTCCACAAGTATCACGCATTGGTTTTCCCATTTTGCCGCCATACACCATCATTTTTGTGTTGTAATGAGTTCCGCAGGTGTATACGAGTCCCAATATTGTTACACTTTAATCACTTATATTTTATACACTGAGTTGAATTATGCTTTGTTGTTGAAAGAAAAGCAGTAAGTATTGGACATTTGTTCATTTGTGATATGGGTTCAACAGCACTTGCTGCTCTTCTTTCAGCAGCAAAGCATAGTTTCACTGAGTTAAAATAGACCCAATGAATATTGGGTGAAAAATTTTATCTTAGAAGATTTCGGTGGAATTAGTAGTGAAGTCTATCTACTTTTATGACATGGTTGATAAGATGAAAATGGACGAGGATGAGAGGAAATAAGCAACGACAAAATGAAAGCCCAATAGTTATTTCATACCTTCTTTTTTAGGTTTGCCATGCTCAAAATCAACGAGAATCACATGCCCTTCCATTTCATTAACTGTTAATAAACACATAAATACGAACAATACATGTATTTGCAAATCTATTATCTTTAAGTAAAGATGCTTTTAAAATGTATTTGAAATCAACCATTGACCAAGAGCCAACAAGATCCTCTCCGAATCATTTTGATGAGGATCCTAAAAATTCATAAATCGGACGGTCAGTTTTTGTTAGGTACTATTTGTATTTAATTTTATATAAAAATATTTAAAATGATTTCTGACCGCACGATGTACAATAAAAGGATATGATTCACGAATTTTTAGAATCTTCACAAAGAGAATCCAGAAAGGAACCGAATTCGACCAAGAGAAGTGATATACACATTTTTTTTATTTACTTACTCTTATTTAATCATGTATGATGTTTTGTTCAAGTTATTAATTATATGAACAAAAAAACGTGTGAAAAAGTCGAAAGAGTGAAAAGCAGTTGCCATGAACACTTTGGGACAAATTCAAAACACAAGGGTAGTCAGGTCATTGCATAGAGAGAGTACGGATCACATTTTTCACCCCTTATAAAATAAGGACACCTGCAATCTCACACTACTCATCAAAACTCCGAACTTTAAGCATCTTCAAAGCAGGAGCAGCAGCAGAAACAGAAGAAACCAATTCTCCAAACCTTCCAAGAAACAAAACCCAGAAAGAAAAAAAGGCAGACAAAAATAAAAACCCGGAAAAAAAAAAGAGAGATTCCACAATGATGAGGACCAGCAACCACTTGATTGGACTACTAAATTTCGTAACTTTCCTCCTCTCGATCCCCATCCTGGGCGGAGGAATCTGGTTGAGCAGCCGCGCCAACAACACCGACTGCCTCAAGTTCCTCCAATGGCCGCTCATCGTCATAGGGGCCGCAATCATGGTGGTTTCTCTTGCTGGGTTCGCGGGTGCGTGCTACAGGAACACCTTCCTCATGTGGGTGTACCTGTTCGTCATGTTCTTCGTCATCGCCGCCCTCATCGGCTTCATCATCTTCGCTTACGCCGTCACTGACAAGGGCTCCGGGAGGCCGTTGACGAATAGGGCTTACAAGGACTACTACCTGCAGGACTATTCCGGCTGGCTGAAGGACCGCGTGGCGGATAATGGCTACTGGAGGAAGATTGCGTCTTGTGTGAGGGACTCAAAAACTTGTCAAAAGATTGGGAGGAGTGTGAATGGTGTGCCTGAGACTGCTGACATGTTTTACAGCAGAAAGCTCAACTCTATCCAGGTATGTGAATAATTAAATTTTTATTCATGTTTTTGCATCTGAATTTATTTATTTAAAAAAAAAAATTGTATGGGATTTAAAAACTTTATTTTTTGACAAGTGCCCTTTATTACAATAGTGGAAAGATCTTGAGCTTTTGCATAAGTGAGTTCAAATCACGTGAGCAGCTAATCTAACAAAATTTATGACAAAAATGAAAAAACTTTATTTTTTGTTTATGTTCATATTCGTTGGAGTTCTTCTTTGTTTGTTTGTTTTTTTAATTTTAAAAATTATAATCTACACTAAATTTGTTTTAAAGAATTTCGGTTCTCATTCTTCATTTTCTTTTTTCATTATTAAATTTTATTTTTCATTTTTTAGTTTAAGATTTTTAGACTTTTGTCTGTGTCATTATTTAAATATTAAATTATTACGTATATAATATGTCAATTTTAAAGATAAATACTTTATTAATTATTTCCAAATATATCTTTTAATATTTTTCATATATAATTTGTACTTATTTTTTAAATTTGTACAAATATTCTGTCTAGTTATATTTTGTACCCATAATTTAAAATTTTAATATGTATCCATATTTTTTAATTTAATTTGCACCCATAATTTTTTTGCTAAATGTATTCATATTAATTGCATGTATTTACTTTATGTTTTAAAATATATCGACATTTATTTTTTAATATAGGTTGATAATTACGTGAATACATTATTATTTTGTGAGAAATATGTGAAATACACTATTACTCTATTATTGATTTTTAAGTAATTATTACATTATGCAAATACTACTTGAATTGGTTTAAATTTCATAATTTGTTGGATATTAATTGCATAAATACAGAAGTTAAATCTCTTCTATAATGCTAGGAACTTCGATCAAACTATTTAAACAAACAATGTTTTATTTTAACAATGAGATTGATTAGAAACTGGAACTAAAATAATTTTTTATTTAAATTATGGAGAGGAGTTCGATTTGGGTCCAAAAGGGGGCAAATAAGCAACTTGATTAAGCCAAAGTTCGTAATAGTATAAGTTTTAGTAGTGAGCGAAGGATCAATTTCAGGGACAGTCTCGAATTTTGACGGAGGAAAGTAGTTGAAATAAAAATAATTTAGGGTTCCATTTCATTGGACAAGTTTATTTCACTTATAGTGTTTAATGGTTTTTTTTTCAAGTTAAGGTTGAGATGATTAATTTGTGGATGTGGTAGTTTGTCTGGTTTTGGCTTTTAATGGATTGATGAGATCCTTCAAATTTGCTAGGGAAGATACAATCTGACAACCAAGGGTGGGGTTTGACGTTGAGTCCACCTTTTAATTGGTTCTTGTATTTTACCGATGGAAGTTTGCCTTTTGTAGAAAAATCTTACTTTAAATTCGTCAGTTATTTCTTTAAACAAACGAAATTATGAACAATAAAAGTTTAAATTCATCAATTATTTATATGACACTTTTTTTTTTAGAACTTTTTTATTTTGACAAAAAAAAGGAAAAACATTGTGTTTCCAAGGTCAAACTATCAATTAAATTTAAGGAAAACTAACGAAAAATGCAAAAAAACTTTATTTTTAATGAAAAATTCTTTTTAAAAGTATAGTGAATAGTATCAGAGAAAGGTAAAAATGTGATTTTTCGTTAAAAATGAACAGTATCGGAAGTGTTTTGTTAAAACTTCCTTAAATTTATAGGCTCATGTAAAAGTTAAAATAATATAAAATTCTTCATGTAATTACAAGTTAAAACATAATACTTTTAGTATTGTTATTGACAGTTTAAAATTTTCTTTCGTATTTTCAAAAGTAAATAAACTTATTAAAAACATGCTATAAGATTTTTAGACCGACGATATCAGCACCCAAGCTTTTTCAACAATGATGTAATGGCACAATGGACTGAGCGGAGACCTTACCGATAAAATAGCTAATTCCAATAATTGTGTCTACATTTCATCAGTGGAAGTGATGTTTACCAGATAACACTTAAAGTTAAACCCCACTGCATATAAAAACAGAAAAGCCCACTTGTAGCCTTGTTACACTTTCTCTCAAGATACTTATTAACACTCATTAAAAAAACAGAAAGCAACTTACCGACATCGAGTATTCGAATTTGAGATGTCTATATAATTAAAAGAAAAATATCACTAAATAAAAAGCTAGCTCGTAACTGACCGACCTAAAATTCGGGCAACTCTTTGAAGTCAGAGTCCTATAAAATGTTATAAGAAAGAAGGTTCATATGTTATCTTTTGGGAGCACCAGGATTCAGATGGCCTTTTGTGCTTTATGGTAACAGAATTTCTTTTTAGGTTGAACATCCTTTTCTCATATTTTGTCTGGTACTTGTTTTAGCCCCAGTTTGGGGTTGAGGTGATTCAAAAAAAAGCTGGGGGAGTTTTTCGTGTTTGGTAAACATTCAACTTTAGCTTTTTTTTTCACAGTTTTGGGTGAAAAAAAGCCAAAAACAAGAAGCTGCAAAACCTAGCTTTGAAAAACTAGTTTTTTTTTATATCTGTTTTACATAAAAGTTTACCAAACATTATAATACTGTTTTTTTTTTCAAAAGCACTTATACAAAAAAGTTTACCAAACACTCTGCTGCTTGATTTCACAACTGCTTATTCTCACAGCACAGCAAAAACAATTTTTTTTCAAAGCACATCAATACTGCATTAGAGGTCGGAAATAATAATGGTACACCTCGGAACAAACTTGGATTTGACATAAAGTTTTCCCTTATCTTTTTGGGGCTCACTTGCCTTTTTATTTTATTTTTATTTTTTTTGTATTTTTCTTTGTCTATTAAAAAAATAAAGTCTGCATATTATTGGTGTAAGTAACCAAGAAGAAGTGTCTTTAACTTATTGGTGGAAAAATGCAACGTTCCAGATATTATCCAACAGAATCCTCACCGGATCCTTTTTGATGAGGATCCTGAGAATTCGTGGATTGTGTTTGTTCATCGTACATTGTGCGATCAATTTTTATCAAGTATTATTTGTGTTTAATTTTAAATAAAAAATATTTAAAATAATTTCTGACCGCACAATGTACGATTAACGGACAAGATTGACGAATTCTTGAAATCCTCACAAGGAGGATCCGGCGAGGATCCCGGTTCAGATATTATTGAGCATGTTCCATACTTCACATGTTGGACCGTCCAATTTTAAAATCACTAGAGAAGAAAGAAATAATTTCTTCTATAAATAAGGGTGATCTGTTTCACTTGCTCAAGTTAGAATCTGTAGCTATTAGGAAAACATAGGAAAGTATGAAGGAAAATTAATTGAAAACCACAGAAAACGGAAACGTTTCTTTCGTAAGGACGGTATATGTGTGGGAGCGAGCGTGTGTTTGTATTGATATGATGACTGAAGTACCATTTCCCCCCCCAATTTGTTCTACAGTCTGGCTGCTGCAAGCCCCCTACAGAATGTGGGTACAGCTATGTGAACGAGACCGTCTGGACCACATCAGCAGGTTTTTCCGGGACCAGTACGGACTGCACACTGTGGAGCAATGACCAACAGCAACTCTGCTATTCCTGCAATTCTTGCAGAGCTGGTCTCTTGGCCAGCATCAGGAAGAGCTGGAGGAAGGTCTCTGTGGTCAACATTGTTGTGTTGATCATCCTAGTTATCTTCTATGTGATCGGTTGTGCAGCATTCCGCAACAACCGTCGGATTGACAACGACGAACCCTACGGCGAGGCTCGGATGACAAAATCACACCCAAGTGCTTTCCAACTCTAATTACAGTGGTAGAGAATTTAATACGTGAAAAAACAATGTGAAAAATCTATGTTAAAGGTTTTCGGGGTTGCACTTATAGGACTTACTTGTCTTAGTCAAGTGAGCATTATGAATTTGGTTTGAATTTCGATAATTTGGCTATATATGTGAATTATTGGTACTCTATAGCCTTGTAGACTCCATTAACCATCTGCTGGAGAGAAAAAAGATGCCAATTTGCTTGATTTTTCTTCGGTATGTGTTTACACTAACTGCAATCACGACGTGGAAAGCGCTAGTGTAGGTGCTTGATGTGGTGGCGTTGTGTTGTGTTGGAGTGTGATGTACTTACTCCGACGATGTGAAAAAGTGTGCACACTTTGTACGTATACCTCTGAAGGAAAACGTAGTTTGCATTACTCTTTTTATGGAAGTTGCACAGATAACATTGGAATGTAGAAAATCAACTCTAAATTGAATTCCCCAGATGTGAAACACATTCATTTAACTTGCAACATGAACATGGAAATTATAAAATTAGAAATACGATTATGTTTGACCACTGACCTAGTTCCGTTTTCAACTACTCTGCCGCTTGTGATTCCGCATTATCTGTTGTTGTATCTTCCTCGCGGCTTTGTTCTGGACTCCATCTTGTAACTGTGCGCTCGTCGACCGTGTAGTTCGCCAAACATGACGGAGAAGCATCATCGTCACCATTCTTACTAATAGTAAGAACTAGCAATGTCTTTACAACACCTAAACAAAGCCTTAAGGTGCAATGAACATCAGACCACACCTTCAATCGCCCATTTGCTTCAGCATCTCCTTCTGATGACACAAGCACAGCATATTCAGAGTGGACCAAACTCGGATGGTGACGGTAAGCAACAAAGTCCACACCATATTGAAGTCCGGGTCTCACAACCCAATTTTTCGTTCGAAGGTGAGAATACGCCTTGTAAAATACAGGAAATCCCGCTTTTTCGGACTTCATGCACTGCCAAAGCTCTTGATCGTCCTTCAGGCGTTTGTCTTGGCCCGCTATCTTGAGGCATTTTAAAGAATAGCACAGGAAAAATGCCTCTTCCATGCCCAACTGAAACCACCGCCTATCCTTATCGGCATTAACAATCGGGTGGCCAAAGTAGGCACGGCCGAAGAGAAGGGCTTGTTCTTCTTCTGCAGCAAGAAGTACGCTGCTCCCGCATAAGATTCCTCGGGCATCTGATTGGATAAGAGAAGACTGAAGCTGCAATACTATCTTTGACATTGGATCTGCAAGTGCTTTAGCTTCTGCGCCTTTTCCTTTCCATCTAGGCCCCATTCGATCCTACAATACGATCAAACAGAATACATTACAACAAACAAATTGAAGGCCTCTAAACGGACACCCAGAATCCAGTTCACAACCATTGCTCAATGCACCCAACAATCAACTTATCGGCCCGAAAACCAACTTATTTCTGCTGCGAGCATTGGAACTCTCTGCTCTTAATTTGCTATAACCTAAAAATAAGATGAAAAAAAATGGAAAATTGGAAAGCACACCTTTTCGCAGACGAAGAAGCTCTCTGGGATGTGATTGTTCAAATAATCACACTTGTGAAGTTTGTCCTCGAGCTTCTGCACTGTGATCCTTCAAAGTTTTAAGCGGCGCCGTTTTGCTAATTGGCTTTCCTTTTACAGAATTGAGAATCTGCAACACAAGTGGGAGGGAGGATCAATTCGCTCAAACCCTTGGAGATTTCCGATTTGGTCGCTTCCTCCTATTCGTGGGTCGTTTGCGACCAATTCGCTAAAACCTTGGAGTCGGAGAGATTGTGGCTGTTTGGCCGGTGCTGCTCGCGGCGGCGCCAAAATTGCAGCGGCTTGGGGAGGGGACCTATTATCTCACGGAAGAAGGCCTATTTTTGTTTTAAGTTTTCATTTCTGTTATTTCACGAAACGGTGAGTTTTGTGTGAGAATCTCGTTTCTACACACTCATTAATTTTTGGGCAAATTACACAGTACCCCTCAGATTTAAAGTATATTACAACCTCATACAATATCTTTAAAACATTTTAACTTTAATACCTCATCTACTATTTTATTTCAATATCGTACATCCGTTACATTTTTCATCTATTGATTCGTTAAGAGTTGATGTGGCTGCTGTAAACACGGAAATTCCTGCGATGAAAGAGACAAGAACATGTGTACAAAATAATATTTTGTATTGATTTTTGGGGTTACAATATCTTTTACAATTTGTTCCTTTGATTCGATCTCCGTAAGATGTTGGTTTGTGGATGTTGTTGATTCAAGGGCCGCCAAGGCTTGATCTTGGATGAACGGGAAGTTTCTTCAAGGGCCGTTGGTGGCTTGATCTTGAAGGTAGATGAACGTTTCTTCAAGGGCCGTTGGGCTTGATCTTGAAGGTTGGATGGACGACAAACGATGAATGATCTTCAAGGGTTTTTGGGCTTGTTCTTGAAGAATGGATGAACGACGAACGATGACGATCTTCAAGGGCTTTTGGGCTTGATTCTTGAAGAACGGATGTTGTTGATCCAAGGGCCGTTGGGGCTTGATCTTGGAGGAACATGTGTGTTGATCCAAGGGCCGTCGGGGTTTGATCCTGGAAGGTTGAATGAAGTTTCTTCAAGGGCCGTCAGGGCTTGATCTTGGAAGAACGATGAATGAAGAACGAAGAGAGTTTTCTTGATCCTTCGAGATTTGCTTGAGAGCTTTTAGAGTTTCAAAGCTTCAAGGATTGGTGTGATGTCAATTCTCTTCCCTTTCTTCTTGATGGAGAAGCCTATTTATAGGCTTTGAGAATGAATCACCACCATCCATTTATTTTGGTGGATGTTGTAGGTGAATTGGGTGGATTGTTGTAGGTGAGTTTGGGTGAATTGTTGTAGGTGAGTTTGGGTGGATTGTTGTAGGTGAATTTGGGTGAATTGTTGTAGGTGAGTTTGGGTGGATTGTAGTTTTAATGCAATGGTCAACATTTATTTCAGCGAAATTTCAATGTCTACAAATGCCCCCACTTCAAGGTGCGTCGTATACATGTGCTTGTCACATGTAGAAGATGCGTTTTGAAGTTCCTTAATGTAGATGTCGATCCAAGGGCCGTCGAGCCTTGATCCTGAATTGGGCTGGAAATTTCTTCAAGAGCCGTCGGGGCTTGGTCTTGAATTTGGCAGGAAGATTTTCTGGTTTCCTCCGATTGTTGATTTTCCACAGGCTTAATCTTGAACTGTGCTGGAGGGTTTTCTGGTTTCCTCCAAAGGTTAATTTTCCACAGGCTTAATCTTGAACTGAGGTGGAGGTTTTTTTCTGGTTTCCTCCAAAGGTCTGAACTTACTTCTTTCATCTGGACCTGAATTTGAATCAAGGGTGGTGGACACTTGATTTTGAACCGGACTTGTGATTTCTTCAAGGGCCGTTGAGGCTTGATCTTGAATTTAGATAGGACCACGAACAGTTTCAGGGTTTGAACACCTGGCAGGCAGACACGAAGTGGAGGTGATGACCTGTTTCTTTGTTCAATCTTTCCAATTCGTATTGAAGAGGGTTAGGGGATGAATCAACACGTGCAGTTGTCGCGTTTACTGATGATCCACAAGATTGATGCTTCATTGTCACTCGTCTTATCTGTTCTCTAGGCAGATGCAGATGAGTACTCGACATCAATGCTAGGTAAGCAATCAGGGAAGGGGTTCCAGGCAGTCGATTCCTGTCCGGAAGCTTGATCCCAAGTGTTGCCCGATTGCTCTTCTTCTTATTGTCCTGCAGGTAAGAACAAGGACAAAGGAAATGACATGGAGAAAGCATGATACGAGATTCTTTTGCTTTTGAAGAAGTAGCGGTGATTTAATGGCGTTGCACGGCGAGGCTTTGCTCTTCGGCAACGGTGCCAGCGAAAGGTTATTGAGGCTTCTCGAGCTCTTTGATTAGAGCAACGATGTTGAGCTTGGATTTGGCTTAGACTCATTCGTCTGGATTATGCAGTTTTGCAGGGAAGGGTGTCGTGCTACAGTGATTTGTTACAACTCATCACGCTACATTCTTCTCTGCTTGTTTCTTTTGCGTAGCGGAAGTGGTGCGCAACCTTTCGCGTTTGAATGGTCCTTCAGAGCATCACTTCTCAGCGACTCATCCATGCTTGGCAGCTTCAGTGCAAAGAGCCAACAACATACCAAATGTTCTTTGATGTTGGTGACTTGAGACCCAGCTCCAACAGCAATTGAAGATGACAACTCGAGAGCAATGCAAGGTAAGCAACCAGGCAAAGGTTCTGAGCAATCAGCTCTAGATTGGACATTTGATTTCGGGTTCTGACTGATTGCTCTCTTTCTCATTTATCTTGTAGGTAAGAGCAAGGGTAAAGGAAAGAAAAGGGAAAAACATGATATGAGGTACCTTTGCTTTCGACCCTGATGATATGAGATACGTTTGCTTTTGGAGAAGCAGCGGATGGATTGGCACATATATTGGTTGCGCTTGTCTCCACGTGATTCGATACACCAATTTCACTTGCCTTATCTATTTTCCTTGCAGAAGTGGTATTCTCCCTAGTTTTTTTTCATGCAGTTTGACATCTTTTCTTGCAGTATTTTGCCTCTGATGCAGGAGTTGAATGCAAACCTTGCATTTGAATGGTCATTCAGAACATCACTTCTCAGCGGCTCATCATGCGGAAGTTTGAGTGGAAGTTCCGACATATTACCTTTCTTTATCTTCGTCTTACAGGTAAGAGCAAGGACAAAGGAAATGAGAGGGGAAAAACATGATATGAGATACCTTTTCTTTCGACCTCGATGATATGAGATACGTTTGCTTTTGGAGGAGTAGTGGATGAACCAGCACATATATTGGTTGTGCTTGCCTTCACATGCTTCGATGTATCAATTTCACTTGCTTCATCTGTTTTTCAGGCAGGTGTGGTATCTTTTCTAGAAGCACAAGATGTTGAAAATGAGTATTTGAGAGCACTGCCAAGTAAGCAATCAGGGAAGGGGTTTCCAGGCAATCTGTTCCAACTCAGAAGGTTGATTCCAAGCGCCGGCTGATTGCTTTCTTTCTCCTTGTCCTGCAGTGAAGAGGGAGGACAAAGAAAAGGATAGGGAGAAAGCATGTTATGAGATACTCTTGCTCTCAACCTTGATGATATTAGATACTTTTGCTTTTGAAGAAGTAATGGCAATTTGACGACGTTGCACGGCGAGACTTTGCTCTTCGGCGACGGTGCCAGCAAAAGGTTTGCTGAAGCTTTTCAAGCTCTTCGTTTAGAGCAACGACGCCAGGCTCAGATTTGACTTGAACTCCTCCGTCTAGATTATGCAGTTTTAGAGGGAAGAGCATCGCCAAGTAAGCAACTAGGCAAATGCTCCTAACAGTCAGCTCTAGATCGGAAGTTTGATTGCAGGTTCCGACTGACTGTTTTCTTTGTCCTCGTCCCGCCAGCAATAGCAAGGGAAAATGAGAGAACAAAGTGATTGCATGATATGAGATACTCTTGCTCTTAACCCTGATGATATGAGGTACTTTTGCTCTTGGAGGAAAGAGTATAAGATTTTGATGCGGGTGTAAACTTTTCGATCGAGAGGGGTTTCTGGTTGAGGAAAATGAGTCGATCATTTTGAGTGACTTGATCGAAGAGGTGTTCTCGAAGAGGAAGAGAACTGAGTATGCTGAGAGGCTTGGTTACAGATGCATTTTTTTGGCAAGGAAGAAGAGCCAAGCATTTTGGATGTGTGCTTTGCCATGGAGGGTGAAGGTCAACCTATATAGGGAAAGGCACAAATATAGGGAAAGGCACAATAGCAGGTAGTGGCGCGGATGTGGCCTTGTCACCCACGCTTATCGGCAAACGTGTGGTGGTTGGGATAATGATCTTCACGCATTTTCAACTTTGTCAGAGATTTTTGACAAAGTTGCACGTGCTATCTGACAAGCTATGGTCGCGTCTGAAAAGTGTTGACAGATTTTATGCAGGAAAATCCGGCTTTTTAAAATTTGAAGAGTGATGTCCCTTCGATTTTTTTTTTTTGAACGGGTGGCTGTGTTGCCTCTCTTTTTATAGAGGTGTCGATTGTATTCAAAACGCACACTCTGAAGATTGCCCGTTTGTGAAAATTATCTCTGCTGTATTTATGAGATCTTACTTCATCTGACCCCTTTCTTTTATCGTTTCTGAAAATGGCTTTCCCTTCTAACATTTGCTTAGATTTAAGTCTTGGGAATGATACAAGCGTGCCGCGTTAGGGTGATATATGGCGCCCATCTTTCTTATCTTCTAATGGCCCTCTTATAGTTGAAGACTCCGTGATGAAGGATGCAATGACGGCTACAGTAGTAGCTAGAAACCTCCTTACTCCTGGAGATAATATGCTGCTTTCAAGACGGCCCGACGAGTTGTCTGTCCAAGACTCTTTGGCTCTTAGTGTCCAGCGTGTGGGCTCCGTGTCCAATATGGGCCAACACTTACTTACTCGACATCGTCAAGTTGAATCATTGACGGCTGAGGTGGCATCTCTTAGTCAAGAGATCAGACAGCTCAGGTATGAGAATAGAGAGTTGCATGTGCTCGCAAATAGTTATTCGACGGGCATGAAGATGACGGTTGATCAGCTGCTGGATTCCTAAGGTCGGATTCAAAGTGACCATCAGAGGTTTATTGATGTATTCCAGAGGCACTTTTTGCCTTCAACATCTAGAGTTCGACCAAGTATCAAGGCGTCACATGATCAACTTCCAATGCCTCCTTCTTCTGGGGTTCTACCGGATGCTGAGGCTTCAAGTGAGCGAACTTTGTGAAGGCTCCATCTTTTCCTTTCCCTTTTTTTTTTTTTTTTTCTTTTTCATTTTTTTTTTGTACTCACTTGTAATTTTTTTAGAGATATCATTGGACATGCTCTATTTTATTCAGCGTATTGTGCTAAATACCAATAAAACCTTTTTTTTTATTTTTTTTATTTTTTTAATCACATTTTAGAGGATAGTGCCGTGCATAATCATATTTTCCAAGTGCACCATTCCACCATCTCTCATCGTGCCATGCATAATCGTGTTTTCCAAGTGCGCCATCCCATCACCTCTCATTTTGGTTTTCTTTTTTAGGCACGGGTCGTTGTTTGCACAGTCACTATTATTTGCACAGTCACCGCACTTCCATTGCTTCTCTGACTTCTTCTGCATATATATATGTATATATATGGGATCAAATTGTCACTGCGCAACCATTGTACAGCCACTGCACTGCTTGTTGCTCTACCGTCACTTCACCGTTTGCTGTCCTTATTGCACTGTCCACCGTCCTGCTGCTTAAAGCTTGTTGTAGTGAGTCACTTTTTGCCATGTGGTGCTGTGCGAAAGACTGCAGTTGGGTTTTGTTGTGTAGTGCTTTTTGGTCACAGTTTTTCCTCGGTGGTGACGTTGGAGTGCTGCTCATTTTTTTTGTAATAAGGCTTTGTAACCAAATCCTTCCTTTAAAGAAATAAAGTATCCATATTTTGAATTTGTTCTTTATTCTTCAAAGTGTTTGTGTTTTTGTTGATGGTGTGACTGTACTTGAAGTTTTTTTTTTTTTTTTTGAAGTTTCAAGTTGCCTACGTACCCTCGGTTGAGGAGAGATCAAGTCATGACGTAGTTCAAATGGGTGATTGTTTTTTTTTTTTTTGTTTCGCCGTACACAGTTTATGCTCTTGCGGGCCAGGAGCGTTGTACCTTGTGCAGTTTAGGCTCATGCAGGCGAGAAGCCTTGGTTGTCACCTTTTAGGGGTAGTAGCGCTTCAAAAATCTGCCATTGATGGGGCCGATCTTCTAACCGTCTTCTGCCATGATTAAGTAGGCGCCGTTGGTGTAGACCTCTTGTATTACGTATGGTCTATCCCACTTCGATGTGAACTTGCTTTTCGTCTTGTGAGTTGTGATGATAGGCCTATGCAATGCGAGGATGAGATCTCCAGTTTGGAAAGACCTAGGGCGGACCTTCTTGTTGAATGCCTTGGATAGCCGTGCTTGGTAGCATTCCAAGTGTTGTTGAGCTTTGAGCCTTCTTTCGTCAAGGGCTTCCAATTCTTGACGGCGCAACTTTGCATTCTCTTCATCAGTCAAGCTTTCTTGTATAGCCATTCTTAGTGAGAGGATTTGACTTTCAAGTGGTAGAACAGCTTCTACACCATATACAAGAGAATAGGGCGTAGCTTGGGTAGGAGTCCTATACGTAGTCTTATATGCCTAAAGTGCTTCGCTTATTCTTTCATGCCAGTCTTTCTTTGTTCGGCTGATCACCTTCTTTAGGAGGTTATACAATGTCTTGTTGAATGCTTCTGCAAGATCGTAGGCCGGAGCATGATACATGGAAGACTTGTGCTGTTTGAACTTGTATTTCCTGTAGAGCTCGTCCACGAGTCGGTTGGAGAACTGTTTTCCATTGTCAGTGATGATATAGCGAGGCACACCATATCGGTGGATGATATGTTCCTTGATGAAACGGATGACAGTTTCCTTCTTGACTTCCCTTAGGGGTATGGCTTCCGCCCATTTGGAGAAGTAATCTGTTGCAGCTAGGATGTAAGCTTCCCCTGCAGATGACTTTGGTGCAATTGGCCCTATGAGGTCCAATCCCCATGCATTGAATGGCCATGAAGCAATTGTAGGGCGTAATGGTTCAGGTGGTTGATGTATGAAGTTGGCATGGAATTGGTAGGCTTAGCACCTTTTGGCATGTTCCAGACAATCCTTCACCATGCTTGGCCAGTAGTAACCCATCCTTTTGAGCTGGAAATGTAGCTTCAGTCTAGACTGATGCGGCCCGCATACACCTGAGTGTGCTTCTTCCATGGCTTGATTGGCTTCTTCCTCACCTAGGCATCTCAGAAGTACTCCTTCAAAAGAGCCTCGGTATAGTGTTCCTTTGTAGTAGAGGAAGCGAGGTGCTCGTCGACGTATTTCAGAGCGGTGTCTAGGATCATCCGGAAGCTTTCCATGCTCAAAGTAGTCAATCAGCGGCTGTCTCCACTCTTCAGCGTCGACTGGAAGTACTGAGATGGCATTTGTATCATCCAGTGGCATTTCAGTGATGAGCGGGATCACCCATCTTTGGCAAACTGGCACGTCTGCAGCTTCGTCTTCTCTTAGTGTCATGCTCGAGGCTAGGTTGGCAAGAGCGTCTGCCATTTGATTTTCTTTTCTTGGCACATGTTCTAGTGTCACGGCCTAGAACTTTTGTAGCAGTTGAGTTACCTGCCGGAAGTATGGGACGATATCATCTTTCCTCACTTCATAATCAGTTAAGAGTTGATTGATTATGAGCTTGGAGTAGCCATATACCTCGAGGGCTGTGATTTCCATGTTGATCGCCATTTGGAGCCCAAGGATCAGTGGTTGGTACTCAGCAACATTGTTAGAGCATAATTCGCTTAGTTGGAAGGAGTACGGTAGTATTTGCCTTTGTGGCGACATGAATACTACTCCTGCCCCTGTCCGTCTGCTCGTGCGGATCCGTCGAAGAACATCGTCCATGTCGGGAAGGCGTTGATGTAGAACACCTCTTCGTCAGGCAAGTCATCTGAGATTTTCCAATCGGCTGGGATTGGGTGATCGGCAAGGAAGTCTGCTAGCGCTTGTCCCTTGACGATTTTAGTTGGGATGTAGATGATCTCATACTGATTAAGAAGCAACGCCTATTTAGCGAGTCGCCCTGTCAAGACTGGTTTAGACATGACGTATTTGACCGGGTCAGCTTTAGCAACTAGGTGGATAGTGTAAGCCTGCATGTAATGCTTGAGCTTCTGGATGGTGAATACCAAAGCGAGGCACATCTTTTCTATTGGGGAGTAGTTCAACTCAGTGCCTGTGAGAGTTTGACCGAGGTAGTAAATCGCTTATTCTTTCTAGGATTCATTTTCTTGTGCCAATAGTGCTCCAACTGAACTTTCCTGAGCAGCGATGTACAATATGAGTGGTTTCCCGGGCACCGATGCCCCCAGGACATGTGGACTTGATAAATATTTTTTTATGCTTTCAAAAGCATTGTGGCACGCTTCGTCCCATACGAACGGAACATCTTTCTTCATGAGTCGGCTAAACGGTTGACAACGCCCTGCAAGGTTGGAGATGAAGCGTCTGATGAAGGCTAGCCGTCCTTGTAGACTTTTCAGCTCGTGCAGGTTCCTTGGCTCAGGCATGCTTTGAATGGCCTTGATCTTTGATTGGTCTACTTCAATGCCATGGTGTTTGACAATGAAGCCGACGAACTTTCTAGAGGTGACGCCGAATGCACATTTTAACGGGTTCATCTTGAGGTTGTACTTTCGCAGCCTTTCGAACACTACTCGCAAATCCTTCAGGTGATCTGACATTTTCTTTGTTTTGACCACCACGTCATCCACATAACATTCTACATTTTTGTGTAGCATGTCATTGAAGATTTTCTGCATTGCGCGTTGATATGTAGCTCCAGCGTTCTTTAGACCAAAAAGCATCACCTTGTAGCAGTAGATACCTTTTGGAGTGCGGAATGCTGTTAGTTCTTCATCTTCGAGAGCCATACGAATTTGATTGTATCCAGAAGAGCCGTCCATGAATGACAGTGCCTCATGGCCAGTGGTTGCATCCACCATGATTTTGATGATTGGCAAGGGGAAGTCATCTTTTGGGCAAGCATCGTTGAGGTCCCGGAAGTCTACGCAAACACGTATTTGTCCAGATTTCTTAAGGACAATGACTCGAATGAAACTTGCTTCGATTAGCTTGTCAATCTCGGCCTCTATTTGTGGGATGAGCTCGGATCGATAGCGTCTTTGAGTTTGCTTTATCGGTCTCGTTCTGGGCTTGACTGCAAGATGGTGCACAGCGATGGTGGGGTCAAGGCCAGGCATTTCTTTGTACGTCCAAGCAAAGACATCTTTGTACTCTAGTAGCAGCTGGTAATACTCCTCTATCTCGTCCGCACTTAGCAGCGCACTTACGAAGATAGGCTTCGGCTCTTCTTTTGTGCCTAAGTTAAGCTCATTGATATCATCAACCATGGCTTGCCCCCCATCCTCAAGTTGTGGTGGCGCAGCAGTGACATCTCATTCTGGGACTTCGTTTTCTTTGCCATATTGGATCGTGATGTGGAAAACATCTTGGACTTCCTCTTCAGTGTCGTCCTTTCGAGTGTTGTATTTTTTTGAGTTACAAAACTCTATGCAAGCACGGAGTTGCCCTGATTTTTTTAAGGCAACATTTAAGTTCCGTCCCGCGTCCATGACCTCTTGAATTAAATCAACTTCGATCATGTTGTCAATCTCAGCTTCATCCAGGCTTGAAAGTGTATTAACAATGGTTTCTTGCCCCCTTTCTGACTGGTGAGTTTGTGGATGCAACGTAGGCTTCATGTGTAATTTCTTTGGAGCAACATGAGCCCGTCCTTTACTTCGCTTGACTTGGAACGTGCCCCCAAAGATCGAGGTGAAGACTTTGAGTCGAAAAGCCAGAAGTGACGTATTCCCTAGGGATTTCACCTTCTTTGCCTTCTTGGATTGTGACAGGGAAGATGTTTTGGACCTCCCCTTAGTGCCGTCTTCTTGGGCTTGTTGGCATGAAGATTGTCCAGTATGGATGATGGTGCGCCTTCTTACTTTCAGTGGTCCATTTATGTCAACCTCCAAGACTGCTTGGCGCTTCATCCTTGAAGGAATTGAGCTTCAAATATCTCTTTTTTTTGCTAGCCTGTCGAGCTTTTCTTCATTTGACGTTGTCTCCCTATTTCTAGGAAGCTTCATGTTGTCTTCAAGTCTTTCCAGAGCTGACCGACGAGGAGGAGAGCTAGCCATGTTGCTTCGCCTCTTAGGTTTTGACAACCTTCCAAAAATAGAGCTTTGGGATGTTGGCATGGTAAGCCTCTTGAAGACGGAGGTTCTGTTTTGATAACCAATGCGATTGAGTGTTGACATTCTAGGTCTTGAATGATTCATCCTATCGAAGACTGATGGCCCGGGGGTGGGTTTATGCTCATTTTGATCTTGTTCAATGCTCACGCTGATGTGTTGAGTGCTAGCATTTTTTGCTTTGCTTGAAACCTTTACTGGTGCATTTGGTGTGAAGCCAAGTCCAGCTTTGTTGTTGTCAACTCCGTAACCATACTTCTTCAACTTCTTTTGAGTCTCGATGAGGTCACGTTCTTTATTATTGACGGTGTTTGAAACCTTCTTTCCAGGATCTGAAGAAGAAGCGAAGTCGTATCCAGCTTTCGACATGAGTTTGTAGGCGTTTGGATCAAAACCTTCTTCGGTCCTCTTGGTTGGAAGGAAGCTTGGTTCCACCCCTTTTGGCATAGCTTTTATGAAGCCTTGTGGTAGTTTTGCAACCTTAGCGTTGCCTAGCTGTGTCAGAGGCAAAACTGCATTCGTCCTGAGCAACTTTACATTATCTCTGTGCCGCTGTGTATCGGCTTTGCTTACTCCAGTTTCGAATGGAGATTGACCATTCTTTCTTCTCGACATCGGGATGTATCGGAAGATGGGTGTATTCGGTCATTTTGAAGGCGTCCTGCTCCCTTTAGTTGTTGCGGGTTTAGCATACTCGTCATCATTTTTGCTTGAAGAGGGCACGACTTGCTCTTCTTGCTTTTTGGGTATGGCTTGCCACTCCTGCTTTTTAGGTGCTGCTTTGCCCGTGGATTTAATCTCTTCAGGAAGAGCTTCGGATACCATGTCTTCATCCATGTAGAACTTGGCGTCTGTGAAATGTGATTCGGCTTCGGTGAATGGCTTTGTGTAACCATAGATCACCTTCACTCATTCTCGGTAAAATTTTAAGCATTGGTGAAGGGTGGACGGTGCTACTCCATTCGCGTAAATCCAAGGCTTTCCTAAGAGCAAGCTGTAGGAAGTTTTTGCATCAATCACGTGGAATATCGTGCTTGACTTGAGTTCGCCAATGGTCATCTCTACGCGGATCATGCCCATCGCTCTTTGTCCTCCTTGGTTAAAACCTTGGATTAATAGACGGCTTAGGGATAGTTCATCTACCTTGATGCCGATTGTGGTCATTATTGACTTTGGCATGATGTTTATGGCCGATCCACCATCCACAAGCATGCGGTTGACTTTGAGCTCCTTTACGTATCCCGAGACAAAGAGAGGACGGTTATGAGGCTTTGATCATAGCAGTAAGTCTTCATCCGTGAAATCGATCGCGTCCTGGGTGACACAGCATGTGACACATTCATGTGGCTAAAGCTTCAAGCCTTCGTTCTTGCTTTCTTGTACCTCGTGGTCATCAGGATTTGCCAAGGCCGCTGCTAGTGCTCTTCGCATCTTCTTTGGCAATCGCAGCGCTTCCTCGATGCTAAAGTGCGTTGGTAGACCGTCTTTTGGCGTGAGGGTCTTTTCTTCCTCGATAGCGGTGGCTTTGCCTTTTGAAGTTTCTTCTATTTCTACCTCGGCCATATGACATGCAGCGGTAGTGCATTGTTGGAAGAAGTCATCCGGGAAGTACTCATGCAAAGAGACAGGAATGTGTGGCTCTTGCTCCATAGGTTCCCCAGTATACGTTGGCTTAGCAGCTCTTATATTTCTTTTAGGCTTCCTATTGTTGCGACGGCAGTGCTTTCTCCCTTGCTCCCCCTTTGGCCTTACAGCTTGCGGTCTTGGCTTCCTCGTCTTCTTATAGGTCACCAATGTCCACCCTTCTTCATCATCGGTAGGTGTATCCTGGTCGTTTGCCCCCGGCGATGGTTGTGCAGAAGGTGCTATGCAACTTGAGCATTGATAGGAATGATCGGGTGGCGATTGGAGAGGCACGGGATTGAAGAATCTAAACGTAATTATGGTAGTATGTGTTGCAGCTGTGTTTTCAAGGTCGAGCTCGATTTTCCCTTGTTGCGCTAGCTTCATAATGAGTTCTTTGAGGACAAAGCACTTGCCAACAGTATGGCTCACGATACGATGGTACTTGCAGTACCTAGGATCGTTCACGCGATTCATTTCTTCAGGGTGCTTGCATTCTGGTAACTCAATCACCTTCTTTTCCAGCAAGTCGTCTAACATTGCATCCATGTCTGAGTTAGGAAGGGTACGTTTTTTGCTCTAGCTCCCTCAAGGTGTTTTTATACTTGTCTTGGGTGCGAGGAGGCTCACTTCTCTTTATCTCCTTTGCTTTGGTCTTGGGGGAGATCTTAATAGGCGCGGATGAGGTCTTGATGGGTGCGGAGAAGGTCTTGATGGGTTCGGTGTTGACAGTAAAAGCTTCCTTGGAGGGTTTTTTTCCAGTCCTGTCCACATTTGGGGAGAATATTTTATCCTTCTTGGAGTCAGTGATTGGCTCATTCTTCCCGTGATTAGCGATACTCAGCTCCATGTCATGGGATCGAGTTGCCAGCTCCTCAAATGTTCTCGGTTTTATGCCTTGGATGATGTAATGTAACCCCCAGTGCATGCCTTGAACGCATATCTCAATGGCGGAGGTTTCAGAAAGCCGATCTTTGTAATCCAGACTTAAGGAATGCCATCTATTGATATAGTCGACGACAGGTTCATCATTCCACTGTTTCGTACTGGTCAGCTCCAGCATGCTTATGGTGCGGCGGGTGCTGTAGAAACGGTTGAGGAATTCCCTTTCTAGCTGATCCCAACTGTTGATAAACTCGGGCTCGAGGTCGATGTACCAGTCAAAGATGTTTCCTTTCAGTGAGCGCACGAACTGCTTGATGAGGTAGTCTCTCTCTGTTCCAGCATTGTTGCAGGTTTCAATGAAATAGGCGACATGTTGCTTTGGGTTTCCCTTTCCATCGAACTGCATGAACTTTGGCGGTTGATAACCCCTCGGCATCTTCAAAGTGTCAATCTTCTTGGAGTAGGGCTTTGAGTATAGTATGGAGTTATGCGAGCTTCCTTCGTACTGCGCCATGATGGTGCTGGCGATCATCTCCTGCCGCTGCTTGGTCTGGCTCCCGCTTTTCTTCGACTTTCTCCACCGGAGGCTCCTCTTCTTCAGCGGCTTTTTTTTAATGGATTAACTATTGGGTCGACTTTCACGTTGGGCTTTACATCTAGTTGGTTGACGAGTGCAGCGATTTGCAAGTCTTTTTCCTCCACAGTTCATGTGAGTTTTGCGATTGCTTCATTCATTTGAGCTAGCTGCTCCTCAATTGAAGTTGCTCCGGTAGTCATGACTTGCATGGCTGTGTTGTAGCTCGAGTCGGCATCGGAAAACAAGGACTTGGAGTATTTCTTCTGGCTTTCCTCCCCTGGCGCCCTTAGCGAGGCCAGGGTGATCACCGGTTCGTGTCTCAGGTGTTTTTGTTCATTCGGCAGAGTTGATGCAGGGGTGGAAGAGGTGGCAGAAAGAGCTCTTGCCTTGCTTCGAGTTGTGATGCCCGAAGTGACACCGCCTGTGGCGAGGACACTCTTATTCTTTGCATTAGTTGTGAGAACAACTTGAACCTTCTTTGATGCCATTGATTTTGAGGATGTGCTTTGGTTTTCTTGAACGGAGAAACAGATGAGAGGTAGAGACGGTCCCACTGGGCGTGCCAAATTTGTAAACACGGAAATTCTTGCGATGAAAGAGACAAGAACACGTGTACAAAATAATATTTTGTATTGATTTTTGGGGTTACAATCTCTTTTACAATTTGTTCCTTTGATTCGATCTCCGTAAGATGGGTTTGTGGATGTTGTTGATCCAAGGGCCACCAAGGCTTGATCTTGGATGAACGGAAAGTTTCTTCAAGGGCCGTTGGTGGCTTGATCTTGAAGGTAGATGAACGTTTCTTCAAGGGCCGTTGGGCTTGATCTTGAAGGTTGGATGGACGACGAATGATGAAAGATCTTCAAGGGCTTTTGGGCTTGTTCTTGAAGAATGGATGAACGACGAACGATGACGATCTTTAAGGGCTTTTGGGCTTGGTTCTTGAAGAACGGATGTTGTTGATCCAAGGGCCGTTGGGGCTTGATCTTGGAGGAACAGGTGTGTTGATCCAAGGGCCATCGGGGTTTGATCCTGGAAGGTTGAACGAAGTTTCTTCAAGGGCCGTCGGGGCTTGATCTCGAAGGTGGATGATTGTTGATCCAAGGGCCATCGGGGCTTGATCTTGGAAGAACGATGAACGAAGAACGAAGAGTGTTTTCTTGATCCTTCGAGATTTGCTTGAGAGCTTTTAGAGTTTCAAAGCTTCAAGGTTTTGGTGTGATGTCAATTCTCTTCCCTTTCTTCTTGATGGAGAAGCCTATTTATAGGCTTTGAGAATGAATCACCACCATCCATTTATTTTGGTGGATGTTGTAGGTGAATTGGGTGGATTGTTGTAGGTGAGTTTTGGTGAATTGTTGTAGGTGAGTTTGGGTGGATTGTTGTAGGTGAATTTGGGTGAATTGTTGTAGGTGAGTTTGGGTGGATTGTAGTTTTAATGCAATGGTCAACATTTATTTCACCGAAATTTCAATGTCTACAGCTGCCATCTGTGTGCCACGTGGATTTTTTTTTTTAAACTGAATCTTCTCAAAAAAAAAAAAAAAAAAAAAAAAACCGAAACTCGCAACCCCCACCCCGCAAGCAAACCCAGAAACCCCCTACCCAGCAACAAACCCAGAAACCCGCTCCCCTCTGCATTTCTCTACTGCTTCCCGTCTTCTCCCTCCCTTGCCGATCAAATCCAACGAGCCAAACCCCCCAACTTTTCTCTCCGCACCCAAAAACCCACTCTTCCCACCCGCCAAAACCCTCAATCCACACCCATAAATTCCTAAATGGACCCTCGCCGGTTCTTTTTTTTGCGGTTCCCGCCTCATCGGCCTGCTATGCGATTCCCGCCTCAACTGACTCCAGTGCGGCCCTCTGCTTCGATTGCTACTAGCAATCTGACCTGGTTTTCAACCCGACCGGATCTTGTAGGAGTCGCAGAGCTTGGAGGGAGGAGAGGGAGAGGATGAAGTTCGGGGAAGATAGGTTGTCGATGTGTTCGCAATGGCGTGGGGGGGGGGGGGTTGCGGGGGTGGGGGGATGCGGTGTTAGGGTTGCTGGGAAAGGGAAGGGCTCGGGAAGAAGATAAGTTTTTTTTTTTTTTTTTTTTTTTTTTTTTAAAGTAAAAAATTATTATTTTTTGCCCCGTGGCACACAGGTGGCAGCCACGTGGTACAAATGTGGCAGCCACGTCAGCTCTTAATGGATCAATGGATGAAAAATGTAACCGATGTACTATATTGAAATAAAATAGTAGGTAAGGTATGAAAGTGAAATATTTTAAAGATGTTGTATGGAGTTATAATAGACCTCAAATCTGAGGGGTACTGTATAATTTACCCTTAATTTTTTACAATTAATTTTCTTTAATTCATTGGAACCGACGGTTAAAAATTGAAAAATAACACGTAAGAAGTAAAAACGAATTTTGGCATAAAACGACATACCCAGTGGGTATTACCCACCACTATGCCTACCTAGTAACTAGCGAACTTATGAGTAAGCCTGTGATACTAATATATTGAGCTCATGTAATAATTACACTCCAACGATAGGTAGAAAAATTTGAATGCGATACCAAATTTATTAAACTTATGAGGTCAATATATTAAACTTTGCATGATAAACATATTGAATACATACTAGTGTAGTAGGAGGTTATAAGTATCAAACTCAGCTCCCTGATTCTTATATGTAGATATCACACTCACTCAAACTACTGGAAAAGACATAACAAAAACCACATGGTTAAGCTTTACAAAACTAAAAAAAAATACGTAAAAAAAAAAATGATAAATTTCTCCAAAAAAAAAAAAAAAAATCGGGTTGGAGAATTGAAAGCTTCAAGTTTCGATCCTAACTGTTGAACGAGAACTTGTTGAACAAATAGAGCATTTCATCTTACTGGCACAATGCTATCATCAAAGCTAGCAAGTAAAGTCAATCGAGTATCATACTGGAATCTCCCTTCAGAGGGCAAAACAATTTCACTTTCCCTAAAACTTTTACTTTTCATATTGTAGAGATGCAGTCTCACATGATTCGGGTGTTGTCTGCTTAACTTCGAAGAATGGAGGAGGTCACCTGTGTGAATGGAACAGAAAGGGACGGGGTAACCTAATTCATTCCAAACAAAGGGAAATTTGAACGTCTCCTTAACCCACACTTGATTTTCGCAGTCCCTCAAAATCCATAACCCCATCATATTTTGTTGTGTCAACTGCTCGTCGCCAATTAGCGCCAAACATCCAAACACTTGAACTATATTCCCATGTGCAAAGTTAAATTTATGTATTGCACAATTATAATCATGAGGAAGTGAGATTGCTCTGAATTTCTCGTCTCCAATGTCGAAAACCACTAAGATATTTTGTGTGTCATGCATCCAATGTATGGCGCCATTGACACTCACACTTCTCCTATGAAACGGGCACTTGAAAGGATCAAAAGGTAAGTCATTAAGGTCTAACTCTATGCACTTCCATAAACTTGTACCTAATTTGAATATGTTGAACATAAAAGTCATACCCCTTGTCATAGAATCACAAGGCTGAAACCTTTGCACTTGGAGAACTTTATACTCATTTGTAAGAGGACTAAACCCGAAGTGATGTGTAGAATGGGCACTACGGCAGCACCTGGGAAATGCATGTGGAAGAACAATAAACTCCCGTGTTGAGGGATTGAACATGTGAAGAAGATTATCACGATTGGCTTGATTGTGATGGGGGAACATCGTATTGGAAGGGTAAAGGAAGACCAAGCCGTTGATACTCTATGCATTGTAGAGACGTTGATTGAAAGACAATGTTGGAAGGTTTAGAAGGTGCGTGGCAGCTTTTGGAATTCCTTCTTGGTTGATTTGCACAGAGAGGAAGTGTTGTTGCCTTGTGGATTTGTCCCAAGTAGTGAGGAGGAGGTGATTGAGCTTGTTACGGTTGAAGGTTTGATGGGCGTCGACAAAGGAAGGGCTGCTGACGAGAGAGGACCAAGACTTGCCTATGCATTTGAATCGCATGAGGGACTTGGACGGCAGCCTTGGTAGTATCTGAAAGCATATAATTTCGCTTGGGAGCTCGGAGCCAGCTGATTCCATGTCTTGATCCATACTCTAGATTTCCTTCTTAAGGGGCACGTTACCTTACAAGTAATGAGTCACAACTAGTTTTGTAGTGGCTGATGGAGAAATTGGGAATTCTAAAGTTCATATTTTGTATCCGAATAATTGACAAGTTCTAAGTTTGAATGTATTTCTATATGTGTATGCTGACTATGCAGTTTATTTGTCTCACTTTACAAGGTTCAAGTCCCTTAACAACTCCGTCGAAATTCGTGTAGCATGAAAGAGACTATGCAGTTCAATTGAGATTTTTATAAACACCTAAACCCAAATAAAATTATAGAGAAGATTACATGGCCGACTTTTTAGCCAAATTAGTCCTTGATTAGCATAGCTCCTCAATTGACGCAATACAAAGCTATTAAGGATTACATGCATAAGTCCTTAAAGAACAAGTTCTACAGTCCACAAGAATTTGAGAGAAATCCCAAAGGTTTTGTTTGATTAATATTGATTGAAAGTTGAGTTTACATTGGGAGTCAACGCTTCTAAAGACCTAAAATCATCCTTGGAAAGGCTCAAGAGTCTTTGGAACAAACAATGACTATAATTGCATGTGAAATGAAAAGTCCGATTTTTATTAACCTAATATAAAATGCGGTTGGAAGCCTAAACATCTCCGAATGGCTAAAATCCCCTGTACATCTTAGAAAACTGTGTTTGAACCAGCGCGTCATTCTCTTTTCAGGAATGTATCACGAGCCCAAATCGGAACTTGGACGCTAAATCTGAAAATTCACGCTGAATCTCTTTGTCTTATTTGCTCCATTTCATCTTCCATCCATTCGGCTAAGTGGCAAAGCCACTTGAGGACCAGGGGAGGCCCATGCCTATCCTGAAGTTTCTTCACTTTGTAGCTTTTGTTTGTGTGCTTTTGGTTGGATACTCTGCATTTTTCCACTTGTGTGCTTTTACTCCCAGCTAGCTTTATTATGTTTTTCTAATCGACAAAAAAATGTGTTTTACAATAGTATTGTTATGAAACCAAAGCCTTTATATTAACTAGCATTCCTCAATTAGTTCACTATTTTGCATGATAGATTAATGTTTTAAAGTGAAACCACGCATACATAGAAAAGAGGAAGACTTTATATTGAAAGACAATTTTCATAACTGCAGTTATGAGTCATAACTATTAATTTATGTTCAACTTCAATGTAGGTACTTATAAAGAAGTTCGGTGCTTATAACTATCTAAAAATTTATTTTTTTGTGACTCCTTTACTCTCTTTTGAGTATAATTTTTCATTCCACTACAAAAAATGAACCTTTTTTCTCCATTAGTTATATTATTCTTTGTCTAGTTTCTTTCATATGGCTTAGAGGCCCCTTCTAGCTTCGATTTCTGACTTTGCCACTAATTTGGCCCTTTATTCTACATCATCAATTTGGTCCCGAACAATGAAAATCACATCAGGAACATGGACGGCGGCCTTGAAAGCATATAATTTCGCTTAGAAGCTCGGATCCAGCTGGTTCCATGTCTTGATCAATATTCTAGATTTCCTTCTTATGGGGAAGTTATCCTTACAAGTAATTGAGTCACAACTAGCTTTGTAGTGGCTGATGAAGTATGGGAATTGGGAAATCCAAAGTTCATAGTTTATATCTGAAGAATAGACAAGTTCCAAGTTTGAATGTATTTCTATATGCATATGCTGACCATGCAGTTTTAGCTGCTTTGGTGAACTCGCTTGAAATTCAAAAAATGAACAGTAATATAATTGCATGTTGATGGTCTTCCACTAGGTCACTCTCTGTCACACTTTATCTGGTGCAAAGTTTGAACATATATCTATATGTGTATGCCGACTATGCAGTTTATATGTCTCACTTTACAAGGTTCAAATCCGTTAATACCTCCGTCAAAATTCTTGTAGCATGAAAAAGACCTACTTTTTTTTTTCCTTCTCAAATGTATGTCACTTGAGATTTTTATAACAACTAACCCAAATAAAATTACAGAGAACATTACATGGCCTTATCAAGACCAATCAAAATTACAAGGTTCGATAAGATTAAACAGAAAGCAAAACAGAATACATACCAATGTATGTCATTTGATTGAGACGATTCAATAGGCCATCGCATCTCATCGTAAGGGCACAATGTTATCATCATAACAAACAACTAACTTCAATCGAGCATCGTTAAGAAATGTCCAGGGCAGGCCAATTTCACTTCCCCTAAAGCTTTTACTCTCCATATTGTACACATGCACTCTCACATGGTCCGGCGGTTCATGCACATGTAATTCTATAGATTGGAGGAGGAGCTCACCAGTGTGAATGGTATGTAATGGAACGGGGCATCCTAATGCTCTCCAACGAAGGGGAAATGAGATAGCCTCCCTAATCCACACTTGATTTTCGTAGTCCTTCAAAATCCATAACGCCATCATATTCTGTGATCTCACCAATTTCTTGTCACCTATTAGAGCCAAACATCCGCCCACCTCAACTACATTTCTCATTGCTTCTCCCATGGGGTAACCAATATGATGTACAAAACAGACATATTCTGCTGTCCCTAGTGATCCAGATTTTCAACCTGAAAATCTTCAAGTTGTCAATCTTATTCCTACTATGAATTTGCATCCTATGCAAACTAGATCCAAAAGTGGGATAAGTAAGAAGAAGGCTTTCTCTGCTACTGTTAAGTCCTCAGTTGATGTTACAGAACCTACATCTTCAAGGTAGCCAATAAATTTTTTGAATGGAAGGTTGCTATGCAAGATGAAATAGATGCTCTCCATGCTCAAAATACTTGGACTTTGGTTCCAATGCCTCCAGATAAGAATTTAGTGAGCTGTAAATGGGTTTATAGACTCAAGAAGCATCCAGATGGTTCCATAGCCAGATACAAAGCTAGGTTAGTAGCTAAGGGCTATAATCCAGATGAGGGTATTGATTATACTGAGACTTTTAGTCCTGTTATGAAACCTACTACAGTGAGGCTGATTTTAGCCTTGGCTGCACAATTTAACTGGTCTTTAAGGCAGTTGGATGTTAAAAATGCATTCTTGCATGGTGATCTTCATGAGGAAGTCTATATGTCTCAGCCTCAAGGGTTCTATAGTACTACTCATCCTTCTCATTATGTTTGTAAACTCAACAAATCGTTGTATGGTTTAAAACAAGCTGCACGAGCTTGGAATGAGAAGTTCACAAGCTATTTGCCTGGATTGGGTTTTAAACAGTCACTTACAGATCCTTCCTTGTTTGTTCAACATTCTTCTCTGGGTACTGTGGTGCTTTTATTATATGTGGATGATATCATCCTTATTGGGAATTCTTCTGAGTTGATTAATGTTGTTATTACAGATTTAACAAAGGCATTTGATATGAAGGATCTAGGGCAGTTGCACTATTTTCTGGGCTTGGAGATCAGTTATGTATTTACAGGTTTGTTTGTCTCTCAAACCAAGTATATCAGGGAGTTACTTCAAAAGGTTGATTTACAAGATTCTAAACCGTGTGCCACTCCCTGTTTACCATATCATAGATTACTTAAAACTGAAGGTACTCCCTATCATAGCCCTGATCAATATCGAAGTATAGTAGGTGCTTTGCAGTATTTAACATTCACTAGGCCTGACATTGCTTTCTCAGTGAATCAGTGTTGTCAGTTTATGCATAATCCTATGGATTCTCATGTTGTGGCTGTTAAGAGGATTTTGAGATATCTTAGTGGCACTTTGGATTATGGTCTTCATTTTCAAACTGATACACTTCACTTACAAGCTTATAATGATGCTGATTGGGCTGGTGATCCTAATGATAGGAGATCTACCTCGGGTCATATTGTTTATCTTGGTTCTAGTCCCATTTCTTGGGCTTCTAAGAAGCAACACACCGTCTCTAGGTCATCCACAGAGGCAGAGTACATAGCTCTTGCCATTGCTACAGCTAAGTTAGCTTGGATTAGGCAACTGCTATGTGATTTACATGTTCCTCTTACTGTTGCTCCAGTGATATATTGTGATAATATTTCGGCTATTGCTCTTTCTTCTAATCCTATGTTCCATTCCAGGGTGAAACATATAGAAATTGATTATCCTTTTGTCCGAGAGAGGGTTATTCAAGGTGATCTCAGTGTTTAACATGTTTCTTCAAAAGAGCAGTTTGCAGGCATCTTGACTAAGGGCTTGTCTATTTCTTTGTTTAGTCATCATTGTTCCAATCTCATGCTTGGATCATCCAAGCATATGATTGAGGGGGGATGTAAGGATATGAAGGTTCTAGATAATGACAAGTGTCAAGAGATTAAGCAATAAGTAAAATAGTTTAGGAATGCTTACTTAGTGTGTAAGGAAAAGCTGTGACTATATATACTTGTAATTAATCTGTAAGCTGATTCATTCAATACAATTGGAGAATTATTCAGTGATAAACCTCTCCCTCTCTCTCTCTAGTGCTTTATTTTTTGAGAAAACTCCATTGCAGAAGCTTCATTTTCTGCATTCTAACACACTATACATCAAGTCCCAGACTATTGCTGCTAATGCAACCTACCCCTTTTCCCCGTTGAGAGCAATTGGAACGAGCCAGCTGAAATTCTTTTTGAATAGGTAGCTTAGCTGAAATCCCTATATCATCGGTTGTTCAAAAAAAAAGAAAAAAAAAAGAAGAATTTGAGCCTCATTAAATTAATCTTGATGATCCCATCACATTAGCTGAAATCCCTATATCATCGGTTGTTCAAAAAAAAAGAAAAAAAAGAGAAGAATTTGAGCCTCATTAAATTAATCTTGATGATCCCATCACATCTCTCATCGTAAGAGCACAATGTTATCATCATAACTAGCAACTAACTTCAATCGAGCATCGTTACGAAATGTCCATTCGGAGGGCAAGCCAATTACACTTCCCATAAAGCTTTTACTCTCCATATTGTACACATGCACTCTCACATGGTCCTGCGGCTCATGCATACGTAATTATGTAGACTGGAGGAGGAGCTCACCATTGTGAATGGTACGCACTGGAACGGGGCATCCTAACGCCCTCCAACGAAGGGGAAACATGACTGTCTTTCTAACCCACACTTGATTTTGGTAGTCCTTCAAAATCCATAATGCCATCATATTCTGTAATGTCACCAATTTCTTGTCCCCTATTAAAGCCAAACATCCATCCACCTCAAGTACATTTCTCATTACTTCTCCCGAGGGGTAACCAATACGATGAATAAAACAGATATAATCTTGAGGAAGTGGGATCACTCTAAATTTCGTGTCTCAAATCTCAAAAACCACTACAACATTTTCTTTCCAATGCATCCAATGTATGGCCCCATTGATGCACACACTTTGCACTTTAAACGGGCACTCGAGAGGATCAAAAGCGAGGTCGTTAAGGTCTACCCCTAGGCGCCTCCATAAACTTGTACCTAATTTGAATATCTTGAACATAAAGGTCATATCCGTTGGAATTGAATCGTGAGGCCGGAATGTTTGCACTTGGAGAACCTTATACTCGTTTGTAAGAGGACTAAATCCAAAGTGATAGGTAACGTGAGATGTACAGTATGCAGGTGAAGCATGTGGTAGAATAATAGACTCTCGGGTGCAAGGGTTGAATATGAAATTGGGAGGATCAAGATATGCTAGAGTATGATCGCGAGATGAGGTGTTTGAAAGGTAAAGGCAGACCAAGCCATTTGTGCTTTGCGCATTGTAGAGACGATGATCATTGGACATTGTTGGAAGGTTTAGAAGGTGGATGGCGGGTGTTGGACTTCCGTCTTGGTTGATTTGTATAGAGAGGAAGTGTTGTTGCCTTGTGGCTGTGTCCCAAGTGGTGAGGAGGAGGTGAGTAAGCTTGTTACGGTGGAAGCTTTGATGAGCATCGGCGAAGGAAGGGTTGCGGACAAGAGAGGACCAAGACTTGCATACGCATTTGAAGCGCATTAGGGACTTGGACGGTAGCCTTGGGAGTATCTGAAAGCATATAATTTCGCTTGGGAGCTCGGAACTTGATTCCATGTTTCTCTTCTACTTTCTTGGGCGATATCCTTACTAGTCACAACTAATTTTATGCAGGCAGATTGTGAATGGAAGAACTTAAGTTCATAGTTTATAAACGTAAGAAGGCAAAAAGGGCAAGGGTCTTTAAATAATGACAAGTTCGAAGTTTGGATTGATCATTGAAGGGGCGTTATTGTCTTGAAGAATTGACAATGTACAATCTTGTATTCATCGCTGTGACAATGCAGCTAAAGCTGCCTTGGTTAACTCGCGTGAAAAAGTCCTCAAAATACAAAATAAGTTCAAGTTCTCTTATCATTTTGTTTAATTTTGTGAACGTCAGAAAAATAAAAGAAAGCCAATTTAAAATTACAAAATAATTGCTAGTGCTAAAATAAAGGATTACAACTTAGAGGGAAAAAACTTAGGTCATGAAATAAGAGATTAGGTAAGGCAGACTACACATCAAGACCGGAACTACCGCAGCTAATGCAACCTACCTCTTTTCCCCACCAAAGCCAGCCAAATGTGGGAATCTTTAGCTGCACCATCCGTGTTTACTTTAACCCGGTTTGGAGGAGGAAACCGCCACAAGACCTCTAGTATCCTTGGAGTGAAACTAGGGGGCCATGTAAATCATGAGGGCGATCCCAACCACCATTAAAAATAAAATCTGAGACCAAAGCACGCAAACGATTAGAAATAGGTAAATGAAGTCCCAATTGATGAACAACCGGCACGTCCAACCACTTTGAATGCCAAAATTTCACCTGATCACCCGAAAGAATAATCCAGTTTGACCCATCAGGGATAGCCAACAGAATTGAAACATTTTTTGTTTTTGTTTTTGTTGACAATGGGGCATAAGCCCAAGAGAAAGGAAACTAGTAACCCGCAACAAGAAGGATGAGCTTGCTCAAAAAAGATTGGACCCAAACATGCCAAATCATCTGCAACAAAATTCTATTTACGATAAAATGACGAATTTCACAAGAACTTTTGCATAATAGCACGATACTTCAATACTAAACCTCCCACAGAGTGATTATCCACTTTTGCATTTAAAATCAATTGTACTGCAAGAGCATAATCCGATTCTATCTAATTGAAACATCCTTATGTTGAAACACAAGTCGGTTTTTTGAGTTCAAAGTTTCCAAAAACAAATCGTAAAAATTGTGTCATTTAGTAAAGAAGGCAATATTTTCCAATCTCCCATCAGTTGCCTACTGATAAAAACATATATGAAAGATTAAATGTCACGATCCAAATCCTCGCCTATAAATACCATTTGTCGAGGGCTTACAAAACCTTCTTGCTCTCTCGTCCACGCGTTGCTCTACTCCTCTGAAATCCCTTTGTAATACTCAATGGGCGATCCGAGATGCAAACATATCTAGACCATTTGAACTCAAAATAGCATTGCTTTTGAATCACAATTCATTTTATTGTAAGTGGTAAAATTAGTTTCCTCCAATATCTTTTTGGTTTTTTAGCAATTAAATAATTTGGGATAAAATTAAGGTGGTTGAAATCTTTGACATCATTCCTAAAAAAATTTCATGTAATTATGACAAAAATAAAGATAACATAATAATTATCTTGTTCACACACTCCAAAACTAAAGAAAGACCGTGCCGTTGATACTCTTTGCATTGTAGAGTGTTGCGAGTTATATATTAGTTAAAGTGTAAATAGTAGTATGTTGTCCCACATTGACGAAATATATATGTAATATCAATTGTAACTTCTATATATACTCCACTTTGGAGATTAATGAATATATAAGAAATTCCCAAATATTGTCATATATATTTTTGGAACTTACCATGTTTAGTTTAATATGGCATCAGAGCAGTTCGCTCTTGGTGACCTGTGTGCTTTAATTTTGGGCCCACCTTTGTCGTGATTCCTTTCGTTGAAAAAAAAAAAAAAGTGAATAGTGTTGCGCTACAGTACATCGCCTTGCTACAGTGCGTTTTCGTGAACAGTGATGTGCTACAGTGCCATACACAGTGATATGCTACAGTGCCGTAAACAGTAATCTGCTACAGTGTTATGGTAAATTGTTTTCATTCCGTTGCGTATCTTTTGTGCGTTTATTGTTTATGATTTGGTTCAATGGCTCAATATAATCATAGTGTTGTTATGCATCTTAGTGGAACAAATAAATGGATAATTGATACTGGGGCTACTGATTATGTGACTAGTGACCCTAGAGTGTTTGATGAGTTAAGTGACTATGTTCGTGATCCGTATATTACTAATGCAAATGGAGCACCTTCCCCTGTGAAAGGTGAAGGCACTATCTCTCTTACTCCGACCTTATCACTGGTCCGTGCTTTACTTGTTCCTGATGTTAAGTGCAACCTTTTTTCAGTGGGAAAACTTCTTGATACCTTATATTGTTCTGCTCACTTCTATCCTACGTATTGTTATTTTCAAGACATTCAAACTCAGAAGATAATTGGTCATGGTAAAAGAATAGGGGGTTTGTACATCTTGACTATGGATGATACTGTTGTTTCCGGTTCAAATAATTATCAAGCTTTAAGTGCTAAAGTGGATGAAAGACATCAAATTTGGTTGTGGCATCGACGATTGGGACATCCATCATTCAGTTACATGAAGCATCTATTTCCTTCTTTGTTTCGCACTTGTAGTGATTTAGAGTTCAAGTGTGAAACATGTGTCATGGCTAAGAGTCATCATGCTTCCTTTCCCATAAGTGATTCTAAAGATACTTTGCCATTTGATTTAATACATTCTGATGTGTGGGGTCCGGCGAAAGTTACTTCTAATGGATTCTGTTGGTTTGCTACTTTTATTGATGATTGTACTAGATTAACTTGGGTGTTCTTGATGAAGAATAAGAGTGATGTTCCTTTGCTTCTTCAAGAATTTTGTGCTATGGTGTCTACTTAGTTTCAGACCAAAGTTAAGGTCTTCAGGTTTGATAACAGATGAGAATATGTGAATCACACTTTGGCATGTTTTTTTCATGATCAGAGTATTATTCATCAGACGACTACTCCGTTTACACCTCAACAAAATGGTGTGTCCGAACGGAAGAATCGTCAAATAATGGAGGTTGCTCGTTCTTTAATGTTGGATAAATGTGTTCCTAATCATTTATGGGGTTATGCTGTTTTGGCTGCTATGTATTTGATAAATCGTGTTCCAAGTAGGGTTCTTGATTTTCAGACACCGTTTGATGTGCTACAAAAACATGTTTATCTTGTTTCTGGATCAAAACTTCCTCCACAGGTGTTTGGGTGCATTTTGTATGTGCATGTCTATTCCCATCAGCGGAGTAAACTTGATGCATGTGCTCTCCACTATGTATTTATTGGGTATGGTAACAATCAGAAAGGCTACAAGTGTTATCATCCTCCGACTAAGAAAACTTATATTACCTTGGATGTCACATTCCACAAGGAAGTTGTGTATTTTGTGAAGCCCTCTTCCGACTCTTCACTTCAGGGGGAGAGGGGGAATGAAGTGCAAATTCAAAGAGATAGTATGTATGATGTGTTACAGACAAGTTGGGGACATAACCTATTATGTTACGTGATACTGATCAGTTGGCTATAAATAGTGATCGGTCACCTGTCATTCCCGAAACTATTTCTACTGACGACAGATCAGATGTGCCCAATGAGTTGCCTGTTAGTATGTCTGACGAATTACTTTCTGATGACCGGTTGCCTACTGCTGGTATGTCTAACGAGTTGCTTGATGATGGTTCGTCCAGTGATGATTCTTCTAACAGTTTGTTACAAGATGGTGGCATACATGAGGTAAATTCTGACGATTCTTCTACTTATCAGTTGCCTCCACGAGCTAATCGTGGAAAACCTAAAGTACAATATGAACCTGATATGCATGCCAAAGCCAAATATCCTATCAACAATTATATGTCTACTCATCGTTTGTCCAAACCATATGCATCTTATATATGTCAGCTATCTAGTGTATCAATTCCAACAAAACTGCACGATGCTTTGTCTAACCCTAAGTGGGTTAATGCCATGAGAGTTGAGATGCAAGCTTTGGAGAAGAATTCTACTTGGGATTTGGTTCCTTTACCAAACGGAAAGAAAGCTGTTGGATGTAGATGGGTGTTCACTATTAAGCACAAAGCAAATGGTTCTATTGACCGGTATAAAGCTAGATTAGTTGCTAAGGGTTATACTCAAACCTATGAGGTGGACTATTAGGAGACTTTTGCTCCTGTTGCCAAACTTAATACTGTGCGTGTTCTTCTATCCTTAGCAGCAAACCAGGATTGGCCTCTGTTGCAGCTTGATGTTAAGAATGCTTTCTTTCATGGTGATCTCAAGGAGGAAGTTTATATGGATCTCCCACCTGGTATCGGAACATCTCCTGGAAAAGGTGTTGTATGCAGATTGCGAAAGGCTTTGTATGGTTTGAAACAATCTCCTAGAGCGTGGTTTGGGATGTTTACAAGTTCAATGAAGAAGTTTGGGTATGTCCAGAGTCATTCAGATCATACTTTGTTTCTAAAGCAACAAAATGGTTAGCTAACTGCATTGATTGTTTATGTTGATGACATGATAGTGACTGGTGATGATCAGAAGGAGATACAACGCCTTCAAAAGTACCTAGCTACTGAATTTGAGATGAAAGAATTGGATGAATTGAAGTATTTTCTTGGAATCGAGGTTGCATGATCCAAACATGGTATTTTTCTGTCTCAACAGAAGTATGTTCTTGATTTGTTAGCTGAAACATGTATGTTAGATTGCAAACCTGTTGATACTCCGATTGAGCATAATCATCGTCTAGGCTTATTTCCAGATCAAGTTCATACTCATAAGGAACGGTATCAGAGGCTTGTGGGGAGATTAATTTATTTGTCTCACACTCGCCCTGACATTGCTTATATAGTTAGTGTGGTAAGTCAGTTTATGCACTCACCTAGTGAAGCTCATATGGATGCAGTAATCCGTATTTTGAGGTACTTGAAGATGGCTCATGGCATAAGCTTAGTTTTCTCTAAGAATGGTCATTTGAATGTCGAAGGGTATACAGATGCAGATTGGGTAGGTTCTATCACTGATCGGCCGTCTACATCTAGATACTTTACGTTTTTGGATGGTAATCTAGTTACTTGGAGAAGCAAGAAACAAAAAGTGGTGGTTAGGTCAAGTGCTGAAGCTGAGTTTCGTGGTATGTCTCATGGTATATGTGAGTTGTTGTGGTTGAAAAAATTGTTGAGAGATCTTGGATTTAAACCCAAGGGTGCTATGAAACTCCATTGTGATAACAAGGCTGTTATTGAGATTGCTCATAATCCAGTGTAACATGATCGAACAAAACATATGGAGATTGATCGACATTTTATCAAGGAAAAATTGGATGCTAGAATTATTATGTTTCCGTTTGTGGGATCTGAAGATCAACTCGTTGATGTACTTACTAAGGCTGTGTCTAATAGTGTGTTTTCCAACTCGCTTGACAAGTTGGGCATGCGTGACATCTTTGCACCAACTTGAGGGGGAGTGTTGAGAGTTATATATTAGTTAAAGTGTAAATAGTAGTCTGTTGTCCCACATTGACAAAGTACATATGTAATACCAATTGTAACTTCTATATATACTCCACTTTGGAGATTAATGAATATATAAGAAATTCCCAAATATTGTCATATATATTTTTGGAACTTACCATGTTTAGTTTAACTACCTGGATTTTTGCATTTAAGTGGCAGCTTTCTTTGTAACATTGCAGAGATATTTTCACTTACATGTACCACCTCTTTCTCGCGAATTCATTTCTTTGTTCTACAAAGCTTCTTCAAAAACTTGGCATACTTCGGAATTTGCTTTATTGCATCAAGGAGTGGAATATTGACTTGCACATTCCTAAACGTCTCTAGGATGTCTTTTTCATATTCTTCGTTCCTAGCTTGCATAAATCTGTAAGGGAAATGTGCATTGGGTAGAATAACGTTAGAAGTAACTGAATTTGGACCTACCTTGGTTACTTTGGACGGCAAAGGTTGCTTAGGTGGCTGCGGCAATGGGTGTTTTTCCCTTGCCGTGGCGCTTTCTTCTTGTTGCAGTAGCTTGTTGTCCTCCTTTTGGCTCGGTTTGGACGTTTTTGGGCTTGTTCCAACCTCCTTGCCACTTCTCAACGTGATAGCATTAGCGGTTTCAAAACCTCATTTTTGATTGATAATGGTGGAACTAGGCAGTTTGCCTTGCTTTTGGAATTGTCCCATGAACTCTGCCACTTACCCCATTTGCTTCTTTAATTCATCCACCTCTTTGGCTTGATTTTGTACTCCGTACACCAAAATGGTTAGTATTTGAACAATTTGATCATTATCCATTGATGAACCTAAATTTGCTTGGGCAGATTGTGGTTGAGGTTGTGTTGGTGTGAATGGCCTTTGAAATATCACGGAAGGTGGCTGTCGAAATCCTCCTTGTTGTTGAGGCTCCCTCCACTTCATGTTTGGGTGATCTCTTTAGCTCGGATTGTAAGTGTTGGCGTATGGATCATATTTGGGCCGATTTTGGTCTTGAAACCCAATGGCGTTGGCACTTTCCCATCCTTCATTCTCGATCAATTGAGGGCATTTTTCAGATTGATGTCCTTGTATAGAGCACACACCACATATTGTGTTTTCTTGCACTTTGGGTCTTTCAACAACTTGTGACATAAGAAGAGTGAGATTAGCCAATTGAGATTGAATTTTAGATATTGCACTTACCTCATTCACATGTTGCTGTCGTGGGGGGTCTCTCTGTCCAACTCATTCGTATTGTTGTGCATTTAAGGCTCGGTTGGCAATTAAGATCTTGGCATTAATGGGTGTTTTGTCAACCAAAGCTCATCCCGCTGAGGCATCAAGCATTTGTCTCTCAATTGGAAGAAGTCATTCGTAAAAATATTGAATGAGAAGCTCTTCTTTCATTTGATGTTGAGGACATGATGCAACTAACGTCTTAAAATGCTCATAATATGCTGGAAACGATTCTCCTTGGTTTTGTTGAATGCCATTAATCCTCTTCCTCAAAAGAATGACTCTTGACGTTGGAAAGAACTTCTCTAAGAATGCTCTCTTCATGCTTTCCCAAGAAGTGACGATTCCAAGTGCCAATTCGTACAACCAATCCTTAGCCTTTTCCAAAAGAGAGAATGGAAAAGCTTTCATCTTCAAAATGTTCCCTCGACGTTGATTGGGGTCATGCTTGAACAAACCACTTCGAATTCCTTCAAATGCTTGTGTGGATCCTTCATGGACAACCCATGGTATTTGGGAATATGATGCAACAAACTAGACTTCAATTCGAACTCCTCGGTCTTGCCTTGAGTTGCCGTGGGATATTGAATGCATAGGGGCATGACATTGTCCAATCCCAAAGCTGAAAGTTCTTTGATTGTTCGATTGTCCACAACCATGGCTTGTTCTTCCTCTTCTTCTTCGTCAAACTCAGATTCAGAGCTAGAACTAGGTGGGTTAGGTTCTGGCTGTTTCCTCTTCCTTCTCAAAGTTCATTCAAAATCGTCGTCAAACTCCAAGATATGCTCACAAACAGGTTGAGAACTCCGAGTCATAAACTAGTACCTAAAAACAAAGAAAACAAAACAAAATCAGAAACTAAAACAAAATATATGAAAAGAAATAGAAGAGGGATTAGCAATGTTGCTAATCCCCGGCAACGGCGCCAAAAATTTGATGTGTTATAAACTAGCACTCAAATTAAGCCCTCTTATTGACAATTGTAGTAAAGATGTAAGTAAGGATCGTTTTAGGCCGGGGATTAGGAGGGATTGCTAATCTACTAAAAACTGACTCAAAAACACAGAAAGGAAACTTAAAAACATAAAGCTAGACTCTAAGACACTTAACTAGACTTATATGACTCAAAACAAGCTAAACAAACACAAAACTGCACAAAACAATCAAACAGACTCAAAATAAACCCAAGGACTTACTTTGGACGAAAATTGAATTGATTTTGACTCAAACACTCAAAGGCACAAGATTGGACAGATTCTAACCTAATGGAAACGGCAAAGTAAAGGGATTGGGTTTTATGACAAAATTAAGCTAAAACAAACAAAAATTAAAGTCTAGACAGATTTGCATGAAATTGGGTGTGTTAGATGGATGATGGGGGTAGCTAGAGGGTCATTCTCCACATATGACATATATGTACATGAATTGATTTCCAGTTACTCTTTCAGTGAACCATGAATGACAATGCCCCAGATTAACCGTGTCATCACTAATTAACCCTCAGATTTTCCTTAAGTCATTGAATTGGACGGACAACGCATCGACAACCAAATTATTCTTCCCAAGTTCCCTACATGAACTGCATAATAGAAACACAAGCAAAGATCATTGAGCTCTGTGAAAATCATAAGCATTGACAAAGCATTCGTAACTATGACATCATGATACTCATGCCAGGAATTTAACTTAACGCGATCATGACCAACAATCTTCACTACTTGTGAATATAAGTTCGTAATGATTATGTGAAACTCTCTTATATTCTAGCATCAAATTCATGCATGCAAACTAAGTAGGCCTCCTTAATCAACATACAAGAATAAGTTCTGAATCAAACAGTTAAGTAAATTGCATTCACAATTCAAGAAATTATAACTGGAAGTAATAAACTCATATTGCATATATAATCATGGTTTCAAAGTCTCCTCTAGCTAAAACAAGTTTAGCCTCTCATGTTCACAGCAAAACAAAGAGAAAATAAATTAAACATTGAGAACCAAGATAGATTACACCTAAGAATGTCTAGCAATCCAACTTGAATGTCAGGCATGGTTCAAGGCTACTCTTCCTCTCATTCTTCCTTGCTAGGCTGCGGCACAAGATGGCAGTGGTGGTTGAAGTGGTCAATTATGTGAAGGAATGGCTAAATGTGTGAATTGTGGTGAGTGGATGTGTTTTTTTAATGATATATGGAACCTCTTTTTATGTGTGGCAAGACTCTTTATTTTTTATGGGAAGGAAGAGCACGGCTGGGAATTAAATTGGAAAAGGTTTAAGACTCCAAATCCTCCAAGAAAAGGGTAACAAATCAGAATCCCAAGAGGAAAAGGGTAAGTGATATGTGGCAAGCCTAGAAAGAAAAGGGAATGTGACTTCCTTGCACGACAAGGAAAGATTCCTTGCAGATTTGGTGCGGCAAGGCTTAAAAGGAATGGGAAATTGGTTTGCTTGTGCGGCAAGGAAGGGAGAGTGCAAGGAAGGGTGCGGCAACCTATTTTGACTGGGATTAACCTTCTAGAATCTTGTAATTAAGTGTCCTAATATCTTTAGGAAGCCTCCTTGTGGCTGGAACCTTGGTAAATTAGGATTAGGAAAGGTAAGGACAAAATAAGGTAAGTTTGACTAGCATTCCTTCTTCTTGCTGGAGTCCTCGTCCTCCATGGTCTTGAATTAATTTTCTTCCTTTCTTTAACACATTCCTAGCCTCTTTTGGTCTTCAAATTCGTCCATCCACCTTGCTTCAAGCATGTGCTATCTATTCCAAGCGCAAAACTGCTCCAAAATGCACCAAAATGCACTTTCTTGCCTCTTTAGCCCTTTGAACCTACAAACACATGAAAATAACTTAAAATACTAAAATAACTAGGAACTAACAACATAAATGCACGAAAACAAGCTAACTAAGTCGCATAAATATTCTCCTATCAAATTCCCCCACACTTAGCTTTTGCTAGTCCTCAAGCAAAACAAAAACAAACAAAACACAACCTAGACCTTCCAACATTTATCTCAGGGATTTCCAATGCAACATGAAATGTTAAAAATCATTACTTACACAGATTTTAGCCATCCTTACCCTCGAGCACATACTTGATCATAGTCACCACTCACTAGCTCGCATTTAATCAATTAAAACATGGTTTTGAATGTAGTAACATGCCTTAGAAAATCCCTCAATTCCTTACCGGATACTTTCTTATTTTCACATAGATTTTCTGACTACACTCCCTACACTAGGTATATGTGAGAAGATTGATGTAAACATGTAGACTAGCACTCACATATGTTTATAACAAAGAAGACATTTTCTGGAATTATTAATTTAACATGTCTATGATCTCATGAACGGAATGCCACTACTTAGACGCGAGAACCAGGGATACCATATGCTCATACCAATTCCAAACTCCACATATTGAAACACACAACACTCAGGATAGAAGTTAAGGGTTGTAACGGGGCTAAGGGTATTGGCTAACAAAGAAAGGTAAAAGATAAACAAAGGTTCTTAAAGAAATAATAAGCAAAGCAATGAAATCAACACTTAGAATTCACTTTTGAATGCAGCAACCAACTTTGAACAAAAAGGGAATAATTGTGCCTTTTAGGGCCAGATTCACATGTTGGACCCTTTCTTCAACAACTAATACTCGTGAGTTCATTTTCACTTATTTCTCAACTCTTTTTCCTTATTTTTCTTTTATTTTCACATTTTTCTTCTTCTTCTTTTTTTCTTTTGAAACACAAAACGTATTACTTCACCAATTTCCAAAGAAAAACCTTCCCCCACACTTGTTTTTCTGCATATTGTAGACCAAAAGAAATTCCCTCTAAGTCATGCTTCACTATCCTTTAAGAACAAGGGTGTGGATAGTCCTATACTAGGCTAGGTAAGGATAATGCAAGCTAACAAAACCTACAAAACATATGAAGAAGGAGGGTACGGCTGTTTGGCTTTGGCTCACTAAACAACTTCATCTTGTTTATGTGTTATGCAATCAATTTCATGTTTTGAATGAAACGGGTATGAATTCTAGTATTTGAATCTATAATGAAAATGCATTCTAAGTAGCAACCAAGCAAAGAAATAATGAGATCATGCAACGACTTTTAGAAAACAAAAATATCACAGATTAATAACTCTCCAAAAGAAGTATAGGCTCAAGTCTCTCAGGGTTGTAGTGTTAGTTTAAGTTTCTTCCTTCAAGCATGTTACAAAAACTGATTTTTTTTTTCCTTTTGTGATTACATGTGAATTCGTAAACAACAACTACAACTAAGCATAAACCAAAGAGCATTTCAAACTTCCATCCATGTTCGTAACTTTCTTTAACAGTCATGCAATTAAAAACCAAATCCTCATCGTTATGTTGGAAGGTACCCTAAGACACAAACAAAAACACAAAAACGACTCTTTTTGGGTTTTTTCAAAACTTTGTTGGATTTTTTTTTCAAATTTTCGTATTTTTCTTTCAAAACACATTAAAACACTTCAAAACACACTAAAAACACTTAAAAACAGTGAGAAACAACTTTAGAAGTGATAGGTGATAAAATCCCACGAAAATCAATGAAAAATCATTTGTTTACCCCCCCACACTTAAACCAAACATTGCCCTCAATGTTTCAAACATAGACTCACACATAAGCAAACAAATAACACCACTAATCATGGCAAAATAAATGCAGGAAAGAGAAGAGTTTAGGAACGCAAATCTAATTGTGGAGCGATTCCTAGGTCTTCCTTATTTGAATGCATGAGTTGCCTCCTAAGAAAAGCTTGCTTTAACGTCGTCCAGCCGCACGATACCTTCTCTTAATCTTCATTGGAGGCCACGACATAGAGGGGTATTTCCTCCACAACATGCTCCTCAAAACTTCCATGCATTGGATCTATGAACGGAAGGGGATAGTGATCCTTCTTAGTCAATGTAAACTCTGTTGAGCTTCCTAAAGTCAATGTAAACTCTCCCACCACCTTGGATTCGATTAGGTACCTGCACCAAAGAAGGTAACAACGTATTAGTTGAAATGGGATTGGTGGCTCACCAATGTACTGCGATGAAGGCTCAAAATGAGCAACACTATCAACAAATTCACTATGGGTGCTCTCGGCCAGATTGGGTCTTTTGATGGTAGGGGCGTGTCTTTTGTGCTTTACTCCAATTCCCTCGTCTTTGGTGGTTCAAAATACATCCTTCTTAATTGGTGTTGAATGTTCCTGCCCTATATTTTGAATTACATCAATGGAAAAACAAGAACGAACATCAGTAGGATTCTCAATAGATTCATAAATCTTAAAATTAATCATATCACCACCAAACTCCAAAGTTAATGCTTCCTTGGCCACGTGAATCTTGGTGTGGGCTGTTTTCATGAAAGGTCGTCCAAGTAAGATTGGCGATGGTGGAGAGTGGGCTGAGTCCTCCATGTCAAGCACATAGAAATCCGCCGGAAAAATCAAATGATCTACTTGCACCAAAACATCTTGCAAAACTCCTTTCAGATATGCATTAGATCGATCGGCTAATTGAAGAATAACGCCATCATTTTTAAGCTCTCCTAGATTCATAGAATTAGCCACTTAGGACAATGTTGGAAGGTGTAGAAGGTGCGTGGCGGCTGCTGGATTTCCTTGTTGGTTGATTTTGAAAGGGAAGTGTTGTTGCCTTTTGGCTTTGTCCTAACTGGTGAGGAGGAGGTGAGTGAGCTTTATATGGTTGAAGGGTTGATGGGGCGTCGACTTAGAAAGGGTTGCAGACGAAAGAGGACCAAGACTCGTGTACTCATTTGAAGCGCATCAGGGACTTGGACGGCAGCCTTGGGAGTATCTAAAAGCATATAATTTCGCTTCGGAGCTTGGAACCATCCGATTCCATATCTTGATCCATGCTTTAGATTGCTTCTTTCGGTTCAAGTTATCCTTACAATTGATGAGCCACAGCTAGTTTTGTAGTGGCCGTTTTAGAATGGGAATTGGGAAATCTAAAGTTCATAGCTTTTATTAGAAGAATCGACAAGTTCTATGTTTGAATGTATTTATATATGTTGACTATGCAGCTTAGCTTCTTTGTGAATTCGCTTGACAAGTCCAAAAAATACAAAAATATATTATAACTTATTTCAAAATTCAAAAAAATGAAAAGTAATACTACATGACCTTCCACCAGGTCACTATCTGTCTCACTTTGCCCGGTTCAAATTCATTAATGCAGCACGAACGTAGAAGGATACAACGTTACAAACGTATACCCTCGAAGTTTCAAGTTTTCTGAAAACTATTAGAGTTTGAGAGAAATTCCAAAGGTTATTTGATTAATTATGAATTGATGCATTACATTAGCTAGCAGCCAGACAACTCAAATAAACTTAATCACAACTTTGGGGAAGCCCAGGGGTTTTTAGGGAATTAAAAACAATATTCATCATACGTAAAATGAAAAGTCTGATTTTTATTACAAACTTAAAATGTTGTTTTGGAAGCTGAAACGACCCCAATGGCTAAAATGCTCTATAAGTCACAACAAAGCGGTGAATTTGAATTGAGATGTTGCGCTCTTTTTGGAAAGATATCATGGGCCCCAAAACGGAGCTCGGATGCCAACTCTGTAAATTCGTGCTACGTTCTTTTGTCTTTCTTTCGTCTTTAATCCACTCACCATTTGTTCTACATCAGAAGATTTTGGATATAGACGAGACATTAGGTAGCTTAGCCAAAATCCCCCTCCCTATATCATAGTACAAAAAAAAAAAAAAAAAAAAAAAAACCTTTTGAGCCTCAATAAATTAATCTTAACGATCCTACCATATCTCATCGTAAGGGCACAATGTTATCATAACTAGCAATTAACTTCAATCGAGCATCGTTCAGAAATGTCCATTCGAAGGGCAAGCCAATTTCATTTCCCCTAAAGCTTTCTCTCCATATTGTACACATGCACTCTCACTTGGTCTGGCTGCTCATGCACACGTAACTCTAGACTGGAGGAGAAGCTCACCATTGTGATTGCTACGCAATGGAACAGGGCATGGGAAACATGATAGCCTTCCTAACCCACACTTGATTTGGTAGTCTTTCAACATTCACAACGCGGTCGAATTCTGTAATTTCACCAACTTCTTGTCACGTATTAGTGCCAAACATCCATCCACCGATCAACTCCATTTCTCATCACTTCTCCCGTGGGGTAACCAATACGATGTGTAAAAAAGTTATAATCTTGGGATCACTCTAAATTTCTCATCTCCAATGCTAAAAACCACCGCAACATTTTCTTTCGCATGCATCCAATGTATGGCCCCATTGATGCACACACTTCGCACTTGAAATGGGCACTCGAGAGGATAGATCGTTAAGGTCTACCTCTAGGCGCCTCCATGAACTTGTACCTAATTTGAATATCTTGCACATAAAGGTCATGTCCATTGGGATAGAATCATGAGGACGGAATGTTTGCACTTGGAGAACCTTATACTCTTTTGTTAGAGGACTAAATCCAAAGTGGTACGTAACGTGAGATGTCCGGTGTGCAGGTGAAGCATGTGGTAGAATAATAGACTCAAACAAGTTGTTTGAAAGATAAAGGCAAACCAAGCCATTGGTGCTTTGCGCATAGTAGAGACGATGATCATTGGACATTGAGAGGAAAGTGTTGTTGCCTTGTGGCTTTGTCCCTGGTGGTGAGGAGGAGGTGAGTGAGCATATTACTGTGAAAATTTTGATGGGCATCGTCAAAGAAAGGGTTGGGAATGAGAGAGGACCAAGACTTGGATGCGTATTTGAAGCGCATCATGGACTTGGACGGTAGCCTTGGGAGTATCTAAAAATATATAATTTCTTTTGGAAGCTAGGAACCAGATTCCATAATTTCTGTTCTGGCTACCTTGTTGGGAGATATCCTCACAAGTCACACTCAATGGCGGATCCAGGAAATAATTTTAAGGGGTCAGTAAGTATAACGCGCGCAGCGCGCAAATTTTTTTATACCAGAAATAGCATGTATATCGTCATTTCATTGAGTCTTGGTAGGCCTGAAATCATTTGGAAATGCATACTACACACCTGTTAATGTATGCAAGGGGCAGCACCCTCAAAAGCCGAAAATAAAATCTTAAGAAACGTGTAAGTAACAAAATAATAAAACGTAATAATTACTCCTAACAACCTAAAAACGTGTGACTACTCCTAGAAAACCTAAAATATTAAAATATTAAAACTTACTTTTTAATACCGGATGACTACTCCTTAGGAAACCTAAACTAATCAAATACAAAGACCTATAGACTACTCCCTAGAAAACCTAGGAAACGTGTGTTTGTAAATTGAATAGACTACTCCTTCTTCAACCTGCCGAACTCCTCCTTCTTCTTCTTTCAGACATTTCGTCGACCACGTGGTGTGCAGCTCCAAGAGGTCGCACCAGCAGCTCCAAGGGACCTTTAAGGTTATTTCCATGGCTTCCAAGGGGTCGTGCGACCCCATTGACCCCACTGTGGATCCACCTCTGATCACACTAGTTTTATAGAGGCAGATTGTGAATGGGAAATCTGCATAGTTTATAAACATAACAAAGGCCAAAAGGGCTTGGGTTCTTAAATAATGACAAGTTGGAAGTTTGATTTGATTATTAAAGGGGTCTTGACAAAGAATTGACAAGGTACAATTTAGTATTCATCGCTGTGTACTTGCTGACAATGCAGCTAAGATGTTTTCATTTACTCGCTTGAAAAAGTCCTCAAACTACAAAATAATTAAAGTTCAAGTAGTTCTCTTATCATTTGTTTATCTTTGAACTTTTTAAAAAAAATTAGCAACCGAAGATTAAAAAATAATTGCTATATATTGTTGGACTTGGAAATTTGCTGCCCCACAGTCAAAGAACTATTACTACCAGATTTAGATGTTTGCTCGCTTAAAGAGAAACAAATGTATCAAATTTAAGCAAAGAAGTTTAGAGTTATGAGGTCAAACTAACAATTAAGTGATTGAAAACTAAAAAAATGAAAGATACATACTAACAAGATGCTCCTCCAACTATAACTACGGTGAAGCAATTCCCCGGTAGGCATGTTGTATTCCTCGTAAATGGATATCGTAAAGGATGACATGTTGTATTCCTCGTAAATGGATATCCGTAAGGGATGACAACCATACATGTTAGAATTGAGGCAATTCTCCATGGAGATTGAAGCTGAACTTTGATCATTTGAATTAGTTTTGAAACATCCTTTGTTGAAACACAAATCAGTTTCGTTTGAGTGCAAAATTTTCCCACAAATAGTAATATATTCCAATTTCTAATTTGTCACTAAATTATTATGGTTGACCCTTGTTTGACTTAGATCAATTTCTAATCTTGATTACAAATGGGACGAGAATGATGTCATAATTTATCTGTAGTATTAAGCTTTTTTGGACAAAGCCAAAATTGTTGTAGGCCTATTTGATAGAACGTTCTAGGGTTTATAGAGAGAGAGGGGGCCGGCCACTTTAGAGAGAAGGGAGATTGATTTAATTGTGAGATGTGTTTGATTCATCCCATTGTGCCTTTATTTATAGTAGTAGGAAGGGTAAAACCTTTCCCTTTAGGATTACAACATTTAATAGGTAATCTACTCCTAACAGGAATATAAGATACATTCCCATATTCTCTAGGATTTACAAAATCACATTCCTATTCTAAATATGACTGCAACACCCCCTTGAGTGTGTAAATACTCAACAAACCATTGCATCAGATCTTCAGCAGATAAGGTAGAATAGTTGATGAAGTCATCGGCACAACGGGTGATCGCGAGTCTCAAATTTAATTTGAAGTATGCATTTGCAAAAACTCACAAAAACCTTGCTATGGTAAAACCCAAGATAGGCAAAACCCATAGACTAAGAAGAAAAGTAAGAAAATATGCATAATGTCTAAAACACTCGTCAAACTGGACGGAGGTAGTGAACTCAATGGAGTATGATCATCCCAGGATGGGTGCCTCGTTAAAACCTAGTGGGAAAAATGCTCCTAATCGTAGGGAAAAAGAGTACGTTAAGATCATGTGAGTATGCTTCTAGATACTCCCCCTGAGTTAGACATAACTTCTAAATAAGAGAACTACAAGCGATTCAACTCAGATAATTTACGCATACCGATTCCTTGGGCGAGCTTATGAAATGTAGACGTGGGCAATGACTTGGTGAAGAGATCGGCCAGGTTGTCTTGGGAACGGATTTGCTTGACTTCAATGTTCTGATGCTGCTATTGTTGGTGTGAGTAAAAGAACTTTGGCGCTATGTGCTTGGTATTGTCTCCCTTGATGTATCCCTTCTTCAGCTGCTAGATACATGCTGCATTGTCTTCAAAGATCGTCGTAGGAAGGTCAACGACTGATGTAAGACCACTAGTGCTTCGAATATGTTCCATAACTTCTCTCAGCCAAAAGCATTCACGTGATGCTTCATGCAGGGCGAGAATCTCAGCATGGTTAGACGAAGTCGCAACTAGCGTTTGCTTGGTAGACCATCAAGATATAGCGGTGTCTCCAATGGTAAAGACATAGCCCGTTTGAGAATGTGCTCTATATGGGTCAGACAGATATCCAGCATCTGCATAACCAACAAGGCGATAATCAATCCGAGAACCATAGGGGGTGGCAACATTCAGAGATTCGTGGGTATAGAACAAGCCCAAATCCGTAGTACCCTTGAGGTAGCGGAAAATATCTTTAACACCATTCCAGTGCCTGTGTGTGGGTGCATTGCTGTATCTAGCCAATAGATTCACAGCGAAGAAGATGTCGGGTTTAGTGCACTGAGCCAAGTACAATAAAGCCCCTATTGCACTTAGGTAAGGAACTTTGGGTTCCAAAATCTCTTCTTCATCCTCATTTGGACGGAAGGGATCTCGTTTAGCATCTAGAGTCCGAACGACCATGGGTGTTCTTGAAGGCTTCGCTTTATCCTCATTAAAACGACGCAATACCTTTTGGGTGTAGTTCGATTGATGTACTAGGATTCCATCCGAACAGTGCTCGATCTCCAGGCTGAGACAGTATCGAGTTTTTCCAAGATCCTTCATCTCAAATTTCGATTTCAAGTGTGCAGCAATTTCCTCAAGTTCTGCGGAAGTCCCAATGAGGTTCATGTCATCGACATAAACTGCAACGATTGCAAATCTGGAATGTGACTTTTTTATGAACACGCATGGGCATAGTTCATTGTTCACATAACCCTGACTTGTCAAATATTCACTCAAACGGTTATACCACATTCGCCCGGATTGTTTCAATCCGTAGAGTGACCTCCTCAACCTAATTGAGAGAGTGTTCTGTGGTATAGAACTATTTGAACCAGTCATTGGAAGTCCTTCTGGCATTTTCATGTAAATTTTCATATCTAGATCCCCATAGAGATACGCGGTTACCACGTCCATAAGCTGCATATTCAGTTTTTCGAAAACTACCAAACTGATTAGGTAGCGGAACGTTATAACGTCCATTACGGGAGAATACGTCTCCTCGTAATCAATCCCTGGGCATTGAGAGAAGCCTTGCGCTACGAGGTGTGCTTTGTATCGCACTATTTCATTCTTCTTATTACGCTTCCTCACGAAAACCCACTTGTAGCCAACGGGCTTCACGCGTGGTGGTGTAGGAACAATAGGTCCAAACACTTTATGTTTCGCGAGCGAATCGAGTTCGACCTGGATTGCTTGTTTCCAGTTTGACCAATTGGTTCTACGTCGGCATTCATTGATGGAACGTGGTTCAATGTCATCATTAAGCATGATGTTAGTAGCTACTGAGTACGTGAATGCATCGTCGACGATCATCTCATTCCTATTCCAAAACCTCATCCAATACTATGTAGTGGACTGAAATCTCGCGATTCTTGGGAGGCCGACATGTTTCATCTGAAGCCTCACTGTAATCTAGAATAACCTCATGCGTTGGAACGGATGAGTGAGCGATGGTCGAATTCAAACTAGGGTCACTAGTTGGTGCCATTTTCCTCTTCCGGGGTTGTGAATCCTTTGAACCTAGGGGTCTGCCACGCTTCAGGGTTGGAGCAGATGATTGGCTAGCTGCCAATGTATCTTGCCCGGTGGAAGTTGCGGCCTCCCTACCTTCAGGGACGGTTTGACCTTCCCACGCGGGTTGTTGACGTATGCGGGGTACATCTATCCTTGTAGGTGTGTTTGCAGTGGGTATATGTGATCTTGTCACCTTAGCTAGATCAGTAAAAGCATCTGGCATGCTTTGAGCAATGCTCTGAAGATCTATAATTCATCCTACCTCAATTTCAGACTAGGTAATGTGGGGATCTAAATAAGACATAGTGGGAGCATACCACAACAACTCGCGGTGTTCTACGGGAACGTTAGCATGCTTATCTCATCCTAACGACGGGAAGACTGTCTCATCAAAGTGACAATCCACAAAATGTGCGGTAAAGAGATCTCCTGTCAAGGGTTCTAAGTAGCGAACAATTGATGGCGAATCATAACTGACATAGATTCTTATTTTTCTCTGAGGACCCATTTTGGTACGTAGCGGCTATTGGCACATAAATGGCGCACCCAAACACCCGTAAATACGAGATGTCAGGCTCATATCCAGTGACCAACTGTAACGATGAATGTAGTTAAGTAACGGTGGGCCTCAGACGGACCAACATAGCTGCGTGCAATAATATTGCATAGCCTCAGGCAAATATCGGCAGTTTAGTTCTCATAACCAATGTCCGAGCTATCAATTGAAGGCGTTTTATGAAAGCTTCTGCTAGGCCGTTTTGGGTGTGAACATCAGGCACAGGATGTTCCACATTAATCCCTACTGACATGCAATAATCGTCAAAAGTCTGTGACGTAAACTCTCCAGCATTATCCAGTCGAATTGACTTAATCGGATAATCAGGGTGGTGAGCTAGTAGCTTAATGATTTGAGCTAGGAGTTTAGCGGCGTTGCATGTGGACAACAAGCAAACATGTGACCATCTTGTTGACGCATCAACCAACACCATAAAATATTTAAATGGTCCGCAGGTTGGCTGGATTGGTCCACAAATGTCCCCTTGAATCCTCTGAAGAAATTTAGGGGGGTCGTGAATAATCTTTGTATGGGAGGGTTAAGTATTCAACTTCCCTAAAGAACATGCTTTGCATGGCGAAACTCCAACATAGGGATGTAACTTATGCCCGTGAAAAGATTTGAGGATATGGTGCATCATGTCACGTCCAGGATGTCCCAAACGGTCATGCCAAAGCAACAAAGAGTCCTGGAACTTAGGTATAGGGCCAGCCACACTGTGGGCTTCTATGCCGCGAATGGTTATGATGTACAACCCACTCGGCAGACGTTCCAACTTCTCGTGAATATGCTTCTGGCCATATTCGTACGAAGTGATATAAAGAAATTCAAAACCATTATCTTCAGTGGTTTCAAGATGATATTTATTATCTCGAATATCTCTAAAACTCAGCAACGTTCTTCCGGAACGTGGAGAATAGAGTGCCTCCTTAATGGTCAAGATTGTACCATTAGACAACATGATACGTGCCTTTCCGTATCCTTCAATCAGGTTGGATGGGCCTGAGAGAGTTGTCAAATGAGCTTTCTTGGGTATTAAGTTAGTAAAATAGTGTCGTTAACGCAAGATGGTGTGCGTAGTTGGACTATTTACCAGACAACTAACTTCCCCACTAGACATACCTAGAAATAAATTGATTGAATTGGTCACATGCATAGATATAAGTCCATTCATTCAATTAAGCAATTCGAGAAAATAATATCCATTCAAATAACAATCCATAATTCAAAACAAACCAAAACCAAACAAATTATTCCAAATGCTTAGAAAAATTGTCCAAAATTGAACCATAAACCTAGCAAACTAGGGGGGTAGGGCCGGCCACTCCTAGTGGGTTTGGCCGCTAGGGGTAAACACCCTAAAAACATGTCTAATTTATTCATCCATAGGTGTTGACGCCTCATGAAAATCCGATATCTCTATTGATGTAGTTGCATCTTCTGGATGATCCACATGTGCAAAGTTAGACTCACGACGGGAATGATACTTGGCAATAGCCTCAGGGGAAGCTCGGCATACGCATGACCAATGATCCCTTGATCCACAATGATAACATATGTCCAGTTCAGTAGAAGCAGCCTGAACGGGAGCTTTGCCCTTATTCTTGAAGTTTGGGACCTTAGGGGCAAGTGGTGGACGCTGCTGGCTCGCAATTCTTCCCTTAGGTGTGGCACTCTGTTGACCTTGGGCCCGTGGTGAGGCTTGACGCCCATTGCCACGACCACGACGATTTTTTCGTGGTTTATGGTTGCTAGAATAGGTCGCATGCGCTTCAGGCTCGGGATTCGAGCCAATCGGTCGAGCTTGATGGTTCTTCATCAAAAGCTGGTTCTGCTTTTCAGCGAGAAGTAAAACAAAGATCAAATCAAAAAACTTGGTGAATTTATGTGCCCTATATTGTTGCTGCAAGATAATATTAATGGCATGGAAGTTCGAATAGGTCTTCTCCAAGAAATCTGATTCGGTTAGTTCCACTTTGCAAAATTTCAACAAAGAACGGATTCTACAAACTTCAGAGTTGTATTCATTCACGGACTTAAAGTCCTGGAAGTGAAGATGCTGCTAGTTGTGTCTTGCTTCAGGCAAGTATATGTCTTTCTGGTGATCGGAAACAATCGACCAGAGCAAGCCAGAGGGTGCGTGGGTCCTCCTCAGCGAGATACTCAGTTTGCGGTGCAATATGGATGTGTCTTCGAATGAAGATCATTGCAGTAGCCTTCTGAGCTTCGTCAACAGGTTTGTCAGCGATATGTGTCTGATGGTGGCTCTAATCCCCTTTGCAGTTAAATGGAGCTTCATGTCTTGAACCCACTTCAGATAGTTTCTTCCGGAGACTTCTAGAGCGGAGAAATCGAGCTTGTTCAAGTTCGACATGTCCCTAAAACGAAGGGAGAAAACGTGATTAGTCATATGGTAAGCCATAGACATATTTCGTAGAACATACAGGTTCTATAGACATGTATTGATTTAATTTATGCATGAAAACTACAGGTTTCATGTGGTATGTTTTGAATGAAAACTTCAAGTTTCAAAGGCACTAAATTTGAAACTACAGGTTCAATTTAGTTTTTTATGAACAATTAGTTCATAATGAGAGGTTCCTGCAAGAAACACAGAATGCAATATACTAACTAAGTGTAGTGGATTTGAGGTTCTTCGGGAACTCAAGTGTGAGAGCTTCGTTATTACGAAAGTATGTGACGGTTCAAAGTATAAAAATAAATTATTGAATCGTTAATGTCCAAAAGTGATATTCAGGTCAATAATTTTGGATTCATTATCAGATTAATGGACTGCAGGTCACTTTTAATTAATTCAATAAATCGGGCCATACGGGATCGATTGTAGAAGCTAAATAATATTATTGGATCGAAAATATAGCCCCAAAATAATTTGGGTTTGGTGCCGTGGGTTAAGTGGCACGGGTTTGGGTGCCTTAAGTATAAGGCGAGGCCCAAATGACCTCAAGTGATGGTTGCAGGCCACAGGCGAAAAAAAAATCCCTTAGCCGCAGCTGGGTTTCAAATTTGGGCCGAAGGGGGTCCACGGGGTTCAGCCGAAAATGGGCTGTGGGTTTGTTGCGGGGAGCCCAGCAAAAGCTGGCTGATGCGTGTGAAGGAGAAGTGCCTAGCCGACTGGGCTGGTGGATGAAGGCTTCGGGCCTTGGCCCCGTGGAGCCCAAGTCGAAGCTTGGTGCATTCCGAAATGGAGCAGCAGGCCACGGGTCAAACTGCAGACAGGCTTAGGGCTCCAGGCCCATTATTTTGACCTCAGGCCGAAGCCTGATGGTGGCGTGCACAGTGATGGTGCGGTAGGTGTGCCGCACTATGCCCAAATTCCCTTAGGGTTAGGAAACCCTAAATATGCTTCTAATTTAATTTTATACATTGACTCACAAATTCCACATAACAATTTAATTGTGAGATGCATGAAACAAATATATATATATATATATATATTGACAAATATATGAACATATACAATATATATATCGAAAGGAAATTATAAACATAGAGGGGTTCATGCATCATGGAGAATGTTTTCATGCTTCATGGACGTTTCAAATATCTTCTTTTATTTTAAGCGTACCTGATTAGCAGAAAACGAATAAGCCTTTGAATGTGGTGGATGATAGCCTCCTCCTACGATGCTTCAATTCCTTAGCTTCTTGGCAAGAGCGTGCTGATAACGTGTTGTAGACCTATTTGATTGAACGATCTAGGGTTTAGAGAGAGAGAGGGGCCGGTCACTTTAGAGAGAAGGGAGATTGATTTAATTGTGAGGTGTGTTTGATTCACCACATTGTGCCTTTATTTACAGTAGTAGGAAGGGTAAAACCTTTCCCTTTAGGATTACAACATTTAATAGGTAAATCTACTCCTAATAGGAATATAAGATACATTCTCATATTCTCTAGGATTTACACAAACACATTCCTATTCTAAATATAACTGCAATAAAAAAAAATTTAATTTCAAGCTGGACATTTATTATCAGTAATCAGAGCTTTTTATTGTTAATTTTAAACAATTGCTGATTTTACAAAAAAAAAAAAATTCAGGAGAAAACTTATCCTCCTCTCAAGAGTACATAGGTAAATTACTAGCTTTGATTGAATTAATCACATCAAAAATGTAATTGAAACATATATATATATATATATATATATATATATATATATATATATATAAAAGATCACGTATAAATACCATTTGTTAAGTGCTTACGCAATCTTGAGTTGCAAATATGTTACTATTATTATTTATTATTACTACCTTGAATGGTTTGCCAATCGAATATGGAATGATCAGAAAAATAACCATTGCTTGACGCGATGTATAAGTTTTCTTCCATCTTTAGACCATTTGAACTCAATAATATTGCTTTAGAATCGCAACTCATTTAATTGTACCCAGTAGACTTATTTCCTTCAATATCTTTTTGGTTTTTTAACAATTAGTTTGCGACAAAATTAACGTCGTTGAAATCTATGTAGTTATTATTTATATCATATATAGACGAATTCAGCGAGATGTGATGTGAACAAGCAGTATTCATTCAAATAACATGATAAGTATCATATGCCCTTCACACACTCATACAAATACCCTATACCAACACCATCATCCTCATGACATTTTCTCTATTTCATTTTGTGTGAAAAGCTTTGTATTTTTTTGTTGTTTTTTGAACAAAAATAAAAAAATTGTGTGAGGTCATTGTTGTTGTAGCTGCTGATCATGCCCTTCACACACTCGTTCCTTGCAACGTAAATTCTCACTATACCTTTTACCGAGAAAAAAAAAAACTTCAATCGAGCATCATAATTAATATTTTTTGTCAAAAGAATTGACAAGCTCTAAGTTTACATTCATCTCTATATGCCAATTATGCGGCTAATTAGGTTGCTTTGGTTAACTTGCTTGACAAGTCCTGAAAATACCAGAAAAGCCCAAGGTCTCCAGCCAAATTGCAAAAATATGCGTGCACAAATGCTTGAGACGTGAATAATCATAAAATTAAAACTTGATGATGAAATAGGTATGTCTCGTGACTCATCTTATCAAGGGTTCAATGCTTTCCTCGTAACTAGTGAGCAACTTGAATCGAGTCCGAGTCAAATAAGCCCATTTGTCGGGGAAAACAATATCACTTCTCCTCAAACTTTCATTCTTCATGTTGTATAGAATCACCTTCATGTAGGCAGGGTTCTGTCTGCTCAACCCTGCAGATTGGAGGAGGAGCTCATCTGTGTGAATGGTACAAAAAGGAACAGCGTACCCTGACTCTGCCCAACGAGGAAAAACGATGATCTCCTTAACCCAGTTCTGATTTTCGTAGTCCTTTAACATCCATAACCCCATCATTTCATGTTTCATCATTCTCCTGTCACCTATTAGACCCAAATATCCACCTACACCAACTATATTTCCCACGGGATAACTAACAAGATGCGTGAAACAAGTATAATCTTCAGGAAGTGGGATCACTCTGAATTTCTCGTCTCCAATGTCGAAAACCACAATGGGGTTGTGTGCCCCATGCATCCAATGTATGGCCCCATTTACGCACACACTTCGCCTTTGAAAGGGGAAGTTAAGAGGATCAAAAGAGATATCATTAAGGTCTACCTCTATGTGCCTCCATAAACTTGTCCCCATTTTAAATACCTTGAACATAAAATGCACATCTCCCACAACAGGGATAAGCTTTTGCACTTGAAGAACTTTATACTCATTTGTAAGAGGACAGTACCCGAAATGGTGTGTAACATGTGCTGTGCGGGACGCAGGTGAAGTGTGGGGAAGAGATATAGACTCTCGGGTGCAGGGGTTGAATATGTGTACGGGGAGGTTTGGATCTGTTTGTTTGGGAGCTGAGGTATTAGAAAGGTAAAAACAGGCCAAGCCGTTCATACACTGTGCAGTGTAGAGACGTTCATTCTCGGTTGGTGGCATTTGAAGGGTTAGAAGATGGGCAGCCGGTGTTAGACTTCCTTGTTGGTTAATTTGTAAGGAGAAGAAGTGTTGCTGCTTTGTGGTTTTGTCCGAGGCCGTGAGAAGGAGGTGAGTGTGCTTGTTGCAACCCAAGTTTTGATGGGCATTGACAAATGAAGGGTTGCGAGTGAGAGAGGACCAAGACTTGCATACACACCTGAAGCGCATAAGAGACTTGGATGGTAACCTTGGGAGGATCTCAAAGCATGTAACTTGGCTAGGGAGCTCTGGACCATCTGATGATTCCATGTGATATTTTCCTTACTAACCACAAGTTATTACAAATGAGAGCTAGTTTTCTAGCTGCGGATGGTGAATGAGAAATCAAAAGTTCATAGTTTTTATCCTGACAGGAAACCAAGAGGAAATGACAACGTGTTCAAATAAAAACATTATTATCCAGTTGGCGATTAACCCTTTACTACGCCACCAATTGGAGATTATAATATTAACAAGGTATGAGACAAACACATTGTGTTCTTCTCCCAGTTAATATTCTTTTCTATGATCGAGTTTAACTTGTTATATGTGTATGAATAATTAAAAGACAACCATTAACACTTGATTCGTACAATGAGGAGAGGATTTTACATGTGATTGGAACACAGAGCGATACAACACGTGTCACTATACAAATGGTGGAATATGTGTGTTAAAAAGTTATTAACTCAATATTAAAAATTTTCATTATTTATATAAAAACATGTGGTGTACCACTCGTGTTCCGGTCACAATGAAAAATTTCTCGTCAATGAGTAAGGACAAATGTATAGGAAAAATGCTTTTTCGGGTGCCCGTTAAGCAAGGATTCTATCCTTTACAACGGAAGTGATCCTTTTCGGATCTATACATTCACAGCCCAAGGGATGAAAGGATCCCGACCTTTAAAATTTGATACTACGGCAAAAAATTATTGTAACTTATAAAAGTTTTCACTAACTTCTCTGCTTTTGGCTGTATGATCAAATTTTAAAAATCATAATCATTTGATCCTTGAACTTTGGATGTATAGATCCGGAGAGGATCTCTTCCCCTTTACAAGGCTCTCCAATTTCGGTTAGGACATCCTCCTTTTCTCTTTCAAGAAATTGATGTCAGTATTAAACTTTACTCAGGTAAAAGCTCTCATGATTTCTTCTTTTCAAAATGTGTAATAGGTAGAAGTCATAAGCTACTCTTCAGTTCTAGTGATTCTACTGTATTTGATAGTCTAGAATTGATTCATTTTTTTTAAGTTTGGGGACCAACCCATGTCAGTTATGTTAGTGGCTTTCGATTTAAAGTGTTGTTTGTGGATGAATTACAAAGTAAAGTTGGTTCTATGAGGGCTAAATCTAGAGTGTATTATTTTTGTTCACTTCAAAGGTTATATTGAAAATGTAATTAAGATTTTAAGATCAGATTTAGGGATGAATTTTACTAGGTGTGTGTTGCAAGTCTCATAGTATTCATCAACAATTTTGTTGTCCATACACACCCGGCTGTGTCGAAATGAAGTACGTGTATAGTAGAGACCACCATCGCACTATTACTTCTCTCTAAGTTTCATCATCAATATTGGGTTGAGGTATTTCTCACTGCATCTAATCGATTAACAGACTAACTATATATATGGCTTAAGATTTTAAAATACAAAATCAATTCTTATTTTAATAGCATGATAATCAACACTTAAACTCGAAAACCACTAACATTAATAGTACATTCGGCTCAAACCATCTATAAAGTTCTTGCAAATTGAACACATTATGCATGTACATGATTTCACGATTGTGAGTTTGGATCAAATCTTCCACGGATGCACTTATTAGTTGTTTGAGCCGGATGCACTACGTACTTGATTGGGAAAGGATACGCCACTTAATGAATCCGACATGGATGTACTCTGTGGTGGTTGTGGATAACTATTTAAGTAGCACACACTACAAATTGGATCAATGGCAAAACTTAGAAGGGCCAAAATTCGCACCATAAATATCAGAGTGTGCGATGAGAAAGACTACAAAATGATAAGAATATTATTAAACAAACGAGAATGTCGAAACGGCTACAAAATTCCAATAGACTACATCGTGACTAACTTATCTTGGTATTAAACTATAAGCTACATTTATAGAGAAAAAACCTATAGGGCTAAGCCCATATTCTAAACTAACAAGCAAACCCAAATAATCATAAAATACTAATATTTTCCAACACCCCTGTCAAACTCATAGCGGTATACAACATAGGTTTGCAAACAAGCAGATGTGGACTGGCTCCGTTAGGCGGACTGGAAGGCATGCAAACTTGACTTGACTTGGCTTAGCTGGCGAACTAATTCCGACTGGCTAGTGTTGAGAGTATGGAAAAAAAAGCAAATTATTGCTCCTCATAAAAAATGGCATTCATTGCACTCTGATAAGTTGCACCAACATTTTTGAGCCCGAATGGCATAACCAAGTACTCATATGCTCTAACATGTCCTGGGCATCTAAAAGTTGTTTTATATATGTCTTCTTTAGCCATTTTTATTTTATTATAACCAACATTATCATCCATAAAAGATAAAACTTTATGTTTTGCAACTCCATCCACAGATAAGTCAGCCATGGGCATGGGTAGACCTGGCATTTTCAACCCGACCTGACCTATTAAAATTAGTATTCGGGTGAGTGATAAATGGGTCGGGTGGTTAACGGGTCAACCCGTTAATCACCCGTTAAATAACGAGTCATTTTGGGTGAACCTGCGAACCCGTTAACCACCCGTTAACATCCGTTATGGAGGAACATAGGCCTGGCGAACGAAGTTGACCATGATTGTGGTGCTACTGATGTTGTGGGTAATTTTATTTGTGACGCGAGGGAATTGGCGGAAGGAAATGGAAGGGTGGGACTCCCACCGTGGGAGTGGGAGATGCGGCGGATGTAAGCGGGGCCTGAGCTCTTTGTTTGCTTTAAAATCCTCAATTCTTTCCCTCTTTCGCTTCTAGATTTTTGTTTTCTACATCAGTTTTGCCTCAAATTTTTACATTTACCAGAAAAACAAACATGCAACTCACCTGGGTTCTTAATTTTTTCCATTGATGGTATCTTTTTGTTCCCAAAGGTTATGTGTTTTTGACTTATGAACTAAAGATGAGATTTGAAATATTTTATCTGATTGATGATTATAATTATAAAAATTGAATTGTTGTTTTGTTTTATCCCATTGAATGTGAAATGTGTTAATTTGTTGTTCTGCTCATGTATGTATGTCAATGCCATGGTGTTTTATGTTGTGAAACAGTAGTTGGGCAGGCAGTCATCAACCATGACCCTGACACCGCAGATTTCGATCAATGATGGGAACCTGGTGGTTCATGGAAGGACCAGTTTGACTGGAGTTCCAGACAACATCGTACTTAGGGGTGTCGAAGAAGCTGCCGTAGGTGTAAAGAATGGTGATGGAGAACTTGTGGGGGCCGTAGGGGTGGATGATCTTGCCGAGCTCCACCATGGAGATGATGTGACCCATTCCTAGAGCTGCGTACAACACTATTACGTCTCTCACGGCGGCGGTTGCTGCTGATTTGTTTGTGTTTAGTGTTTGTGTGTTGTGTTTTCTCTTGAAATTATTTGACTTGATTTGATTTGAGAGAAAAGAAAAGAAAGAAAAAAATTTGTTAACGGGTGAAATGGATGACCCGTTAGCTTAAGGGGTTTGGTTTTGGTGACCCGTTAAATTAACGGGTCGGGTTCAACCCGACCCAAACCCAATAAACCTAACCTGTTTACAGGTCTAGGCATGGGGTATTCATCTTTAGGTGTAGCTCCATTAATGTTTCTATAGTTAACACAACACCAAACTGCATTAGTTATAGTTTTTAATACAAGTACAATGTTGGCCAACCACTCAACATACTTTTTTTTTAGAGAGAAAAAAAAATGCTTGTTGGAGCATTGATTTCAGCTTATCAGAGAGCAGAGTTTGTATGTTTGTTTGGGGACTAAGGGGGATCCAATGCCTATACAGATCAGTGGCCTGTTGGAAGCTGAAGATCTGGCTTGAGAGCAGAGTTTGTATGTTTGTTTGTTTGATTGGTTGAGTGTCTTTGTCTCTGGGGCCTGTCTTTCCTTTTATAGACAATTTGGCCCGATTGTTGTAGCTTTTGTTCTTGCCCGAAAGCACTTGGAGAGTAGTGAGTCATCAACTTTTTACTTGTAATGCCACTGGAAAGTGTTTTTTGGCTTATAGTAGGTTAGTCTCCATCACTTGTCATTTCAATCATAGACACGTGGCTTGTATCTTGGCTGAGAAGGTTTCAATTTGCTTCTGGATTTGATGCCGGGCTTCAGGCAGATCTCCTTTGATTGGCATCCTTGGGCTTTATTTTCTTTAAGCCCAACATTCAAATATTAACCCAAACACCGACAACCTGGATTCGATTTGGTAGCAACAATGACGGTCAACAAACAACAAGTGCAAACATGAGTGGCTCTCAAGCAGCGGGTACTGCAGTGGCAAACCATGAATGGGTCGGGTGCGGGTTGATTAGCTTGGTCTGGCAACGGGTGGTGCACAATGTAATGCTAATTGATGCGAGACGGATATGGGTGTGACAGCGGCGAGTCATGTAGGCGATGGTGGGGTGGTCATGGATGTTAAGCATGGTGGTTTTGGTTACAGACCTTATGTTTCGGATTGACTCTGGTGCGGCGCGGCTCTGGCGACTCAACGCAATGACAGTTTTTCTTTTCCAGACTTTTTTGTTTTTCAAACTACACCAACGACAATCTAAACCAGAAATAAACAATGAACAACACAAACAGACATACTGATTCGAATAAAAAACAAATTAAATCCCGAATGATCAAACCTGCTCTGATACCAAGTTGAATATCAAAGTGTGCGACCAGCAAGACTACAAAATAATAAAGAATATTATTAAATAAACGAGAATGCCGAAATTGTTATAAAATCCTAAAAGACTACATCGTAACTAACTTATCTTCATACTAAACTATAAGCTAGGGCTGCAATTCGGGCAGGTTGGGCGGGTTTGAAGGTCAACCCAATCTTAACCCAACTTTTACAATTCGGGCTCGGGTTCGAGTTGGTTTTCATTCGGGTTCATTTGGGCTCGGGTTTAATTGGGTTACGGTTTACTTGGGTTGGGTTCGGGTTGCCCAATTTTTTCAAGTTTAATCTTGTAACAACTTAGTTTCCAAGAATTCCTAAAAAAATTAAGCCAAGTAGCATCAAAGGCTAGCTAACTTTAATTTCATAAATCCATCTACTATAAAGCTTTAGGATTTAGAGACTACAAATATGAGCTGACTAATCAAAGCCTCTTATTCCCTAAAAGCTTTAGTGATTATAAAGGGTAATTTACTAAAAAAATATTAGAAAGCGCGTTGGTTTTTGGACTTGGCGCACTTGTGTGTAGTTTGAGCATTAATTGATATAGTTTACAATCTTGTTAGATTGAGTTTGGTTAGTCAGGTTGGGTTGGGTTGGGGATGGACGAGCAAATGATCAACCCAACTCAACCCAATCAATGAACGGGTTGAAATTGGGTTGGGTTCGGGCGTGTTATAACTAAATAAAAACCTACTTGTTCAGGTTTAAAGTCGGGTTAGACATGGACATGTTCGGATTGGCCCAACCCAAATTGCACCCCTACTATAAGCTATATTTATAAAGAGAAAAACCTAGAAACCCTAATTTGAATGGGCTAAGCCCATATACTAAACTAACAAGCAAACCCAAATAATCATAAAATACTAATATTTTACAACATTAATAATATTCTACTTAGGACATTGCTTAAACTAGCTCCAAACAACAACTCGGTGTGTTTTCACAGGAAAATTTGGTTTCCACCAACATTTTATGTGTTTTTTCTTTTGTAATTATTTTGGATAAAAATTGAAATCTTTTGTGATCATAAGAATCTCAACAGAGTACGGAAACGGAATTCATTCAAACCTACTTTTATAAAATCATTATAGAACACCCTATATAGCTCGCATTATATACTGCAAAAGATATGAAGGGTAAGCATAATGTAAAAGTAGCACTCATTCTAATAGTATGTTTATATACCCTTCACACAAATACATCAAAACATTATCATCCTCATGACAGTTTCAGTACTCTAAAAAAAAACTGTCTTTGATGACGGAATTGTTGAAGCAGCTGATCGTTGCTTCCCAAATATGTCATCCCAATGTCTTCTCACTTTGCTCTACGGGAGAAATATCAACTTTTGAGAGAGCCTCATCTTGCAACAATATCCAACCATTGACTAAAATCTTCTAAAATCTTTTATGATGATAGGGAAATTGATTTCCACGCACTGTATTTCTACTCGTGCCCACCTGGTTTATTTTTGGACTTTGGTTTGAATAAAGCAAAAGAAAATCAATGGAAAAATTTAAACATGGGTGTGAAGAAAGAGAAACATGTTGTGCAAAAATCATTTTCCATGATGAAGTGGGCCGTATCTCATCTTAATGGCACAATGCTATCCTCATAACTAGTAAGCACCTTCAACCAAGTATTGTTCCGAAATGTCCAGTCTGCGGGCAAAACAATTTCATCACTCCTAAAACTTTCACTCTTCATATCGTACATATGCACCCTCACACGCGCAAGGTCGACCTGGTCCGTACTTAATCTTGGAAATTGGACAAGGAGCTCACCAGTGTGAATGGTATAGAAATGTAAAGGGTATCCCAACTCCCTCCACTGAAGGGCAAAAGTGAAAGACTCCTTAACCCACACTTGGTTTTCGTAGTCGTTCAAAATCCATAACCGCATTATATTTTGCCTCATCAACTGCACCCTATCGCCTAGAGCCAAACGTCCACACACTTCAACCATAAACGGATCAACCCTAAAAAGATTATAATCTTTAGGAAGTTGGATCACTCTGCTAAATTTTTCATCTTCAATGTCGAAACCCACAATCATATTTTGTGACCCATTCATCCAATGTATGGCCCCATTGACGCACACGCTTCCTTCATAAAATAGGCATCTATGAGGATCAAAAGGGAGATTATTAAGGTCTACCTCTATGCATTTCCACAAATTTATCCCCAATGTGATTATATTGAACATAAAAGGTATACTCCCAGCACGGACAAACTTTTGCACTTGGAGAACCTTGTACTCGTTTGCAAGAGGACTAAACCCAAAATGATGTGTAATATAGATTGTGCTAGATGCGGATGAAGTGTGGGGAAGAGCAATAGACTCTCGTGTGCAAGGGTTAAATATGTGAACTGGGTTTCCATGATCAATTTGAGTGGGAATTGAGGTATTGTGAACGGACCTTACTTGAAGGTACAGACATACCAAGCCATTGATACTCTGTACAGTATAGCGACATCCATTGGTTCGCAGCGTTGGAAGGGTTAAAACATGTGTGGCGGGTGTAAGACTTCCTTGTTGGTCGATTTCTGAGGAGAAAAAGTCTTGCTGGCTTGTGACCTGGTCCCAAGTGGTGAGAAGGAGGTAAGCGTACTTGTCGCATCCAAAGTGGTGATGGGCCTCAACAAATGAAGGGTTGTGGGTGAGAGAGGACCAAGACTTGCATACGCATTTGAAGCGCATCAAAGACTTAGACGGTAGCCTTGGGAGTATCTCGAAGCATGTAATTTGGCTGGGGAGCTCTGGACCAGTTGATGATTCCATGTATATTGATCTATATTCTGTACTACTTTCTTAGGATGCAAGTTATCGGCTGATCGATGGAGCTCCTGGTTTGTATCGGAAGAAGAGTAAGAGGATATAAGGAAATGACAATATCTAGTTGGGAATACAGGCCATACAGTAAGCTGCTTTGGTCCGTCCGCCTGTATCTTTAAAAAAGACAACAAAACGTCACTTCAGCTATGTTTTCATTTTTTTGTCGAATTGTTTAAAACCTTTGGAGAGTAAAACAAGAACAGATAAAACCACTTCTGATTTAATATTTGATGTCAATTTGTCAAGATATATTTTTTTTTCCTTTTCTTTTTGTTTTGAAAAGAAAGAGTAAAATGTTCATTAACATAGTATATGAAGTTAAGTAGTCAAGAAGAAATGGAGCCTTCATAGTTCATGGGTCTCGATAAAAACCTTGCTGGAAATGCATTTAAAAAAAGGAATAGAGATAATGTTTAGGATATTCTCGTTATTTCTTGTGACTAGTTAGGGTACAAGAAGCCATCTACGCCCCAGTACTCATTGTGAGTGAAAACAAGAACAAAATTTGAAACCCCAAAAGCAGCCAAATGTACCCACCAAAGAATTTCGTGGACGTTATGAGTGAGAACATAAGAACAAAATTTGCAACCGAAAAGCAGTAAAATGTACTCATTGATTGACAATAAAAATAAAATTTAAAAAATTTAAAAAAATAAAATAAAATTACCCACCACAACATTGCATCAAACAATCCAAGTGCAGACAGAGAACAAGTTCATCATTCTAATTTTTTGTTGTTGTGATGAAAACACATAGACAGAAGGTACCCACCACAAAATTTCAATGAATTCCTCTTACACTACCATCTGTATTAAGTTTGACCCAAAATTCAATCAGTTAGCATGGCAAATTAGAGGCATTATTTTTTACAACATTGGAAAAATAAGTTGATGGATACAAATGAAACCAAAACAAGAGCCAAAAACAGACGGTTATTCATAAAGTATCCAAAATATTGATCCAAGTTTTTCATGTAGAAGAATTTTCAAAATACAGTATAAAGTGACGACAAATAAAGTCTTAAGGAAAACGAAATTATTACGTAACTTGAAGCAAAATTCCTTCTAGCCAGAACCCTCAGGGCATCAAACACTATTTCTTCAAAATTTCACTTGTCAGGGACTGATTCCATAATGTTCTTTGATTTTACTTTGGACTTGTTTACTCTCAATTTTCGGCTTTTGGTCTAATTGCCAAGTGGACGAATATAATTGGACACCAAAAGCCTCCAGTTGGTCGGGAAGTTCTATGTTGATATTTCATTGACGATAATTGTTGAATAAATGTTAAAAAAAAAACATTTAGCAAATGAACCAAATTGCAACATTCAACAAAAAAAACATTGAATTGAAGCTTGAAGATGAAATAAGTCATCTCACCTTAAGGGGACGATGTTGTCATCATAATCAGCAAGAAACTTCAGCCGAATATCATTCGGAAGTATCGATTATGCAATAAAACTTTCACTTCTAAAACTCCTACTCATAATCTCGAAGATTGGAGGAGGTGGAGCTCGCTAGTGTGAATAGTATAGAAAGAAATAGGGTATCCTAACTCCCTCCAACTAAAGGGAAAGGTGATAGTTTTCTTAACCCACACCTGATTTTGGTAGTCATTTCAAAATCCATAATTCCATTGTATTCATCTGTATCAACGGCCTGTCACCTATTAGAGCCAAACACCATTCCATTTCAAATATATTTCCTTGCTTATCGTTAATACCATGAATTCAGTAATCATAATCTTTTGGGAATGGGATGACTCTGAATCTCTCGTCTTCAGGGTCAAAAACCGCGATAATATTTTTTGTTGAGTCATGCATCCAATGTATGGCTCCATGGATGAATACAGTTCTCCTGCCAAACTGGCACTTCAGTGGATCAAATCGGAGATCTTTAATGTCTACCTCTATTCGCCTCCATGAACTTGTACCTAGTTTGAAAAACATAAAACTCATTCCCCCTGCCGATTTTAGAGGCTGGAACCTTATTATTTGAAGGACCTTATACTCGTTCGTGAGGGGAGTGAACCCAAAGTGGTGCGTAACATGGATGGTGCGGTACGCAGGTGAATCATGAGGAAAAACTATACACTCTCGAGTGCAAGGATTGAATATTCGAACAGGATGGTTGTGATCGGTTTGAATGGTGAACAAGGTGTCAGAAAGGTAAAGATAGACTAAGCCATTGATGCTCAGCGCTCCGTAGAGACGTTCAACATTCTTGCTTGGCGGTGTTGGAAGTTTAAGAAGGTGGGTGACAAGAGTTGGACTTCCTTCTTGGTTGATTTTTATGGAGAAGAAGTGTTGTTGTCTTGTAGGTTCGTCCCAGGTGGTGAGGAGGAGGTGATTCTGCTTGTCGCAGTAGAATTTTCGATGGGCATTGACAAAGGAAGGGTTGCGGGTGAGAAATGACCAAGACTTGCATACACATTTGAAGCGCTTTAAAGACTTCGCGGATAACCTGGAAAGTGTCTGAAAGCCAATCACTCCGTTCGGGAGCTCCAAACCAGATGCCATGAATATCTACTAAATTCATGGGAGATTATCCTAACTACTCACAACTAGTTTTGTAGAGGTTTCAAATTCTTGGGGTGCCTGCCACCCCAAGAATTTAAATCATTTTGTACATTTTTGTTATTTTTTTTACCACTACAACAAACTAACATATTCATGCTTTTCAAAATATACTTTTTCCTGCAAATTACAATTCGTATTTAAATACTTGTAATCAACAATTTAAAACCTAAATTTAAAGATATTTGAACGGAAAAGTATGTTAATAAAACTCTCTTTATCAACCAAAAGAGGGTGAAAGATTATTTAACAAAACAAAATTTTGCTATTTTTTATTTAAGTCTCACCTACATGTGATTTTAAAATCTCTAAATTTTACAAAAAAAATTAAAATATATATTTCGAGCAAAGAAAAAATTTGCATTTTTTTACAAAAGAACATGGATTAAAACTCACGGTTTTCAGTCGGTTTTGCAAATTCAGATATAAATCACCGTTCAATTTGTTTATTTTCACCTTCTCATTATGAAGTTCTGAAAACTAAGGTGAGACATTCCGTTGAGATTCTTGAGTGTCGAACCCGATTTGACAATTTTATGGGTCTCACTACTACGTTTTTCACTTATTTTTTTATGTTTTCGGCTCAAATATTTTACTAAATATACATTTGTTGCTCCATGAACTGTAAAACTGCTTCCAAATTCTTTAAAAAGTTTAACTTAATACTCAGGAAAAATATTTTGCAAAAATAAAAAATTTGCATTTTTGTCAAAAGACATGGGTGTTACGCGAGCTTAACACACACAAAATGAGGTGGACTCAGCTCACGTAGAACAAGACGAACCATGACACGCAAAACAAGGCGGGCTCTGCTTATAGAAAACAAGGCGGGCTTTTGGCATACAAAGCGAGATGAGCTCACGCACGACAAACGAGGCGGGATACGTCACACAAATCGGGGCCAGCCTTGCGCATGGAAAACAAGGTTGGTTCCATGCACGCCAAAACGATGCAGGCTCTGTGGACACAAAAAGGTGCGGGCTTCTGGCACGCAAAACGATGCAGACACCTCACATGCAAAACGAGGTGAACATAGGCACACATGACAAGGTAAGCTCCGCACATGCATAATGAGGTGAACTCCCTAATGCTTAGAAGACGAGTCGGGCTCCACGCACGGAAAAATATATTTTGAAGAATATGAATATGATAGTGGTAAGAGAAATGAAATAAAAATTAACAAAAATGATTCAAATTCTTAAGGGTGCCAAAAAGTGATGTGGTGACTTTCTGTCTGCCACAAGGGCAAGCTTGACTTTATGCCACCTTCAAGAATTTGAATCATTTTGTGCATTTTTGTTAATGCGGAATGAGACGGGCTTCTATCACGCAAAACAATGCAGACACCTCACATGCAAAACAAGGCGAACACATGCACACATGACGAGACGGGCTACACGCTCGCAGAACAAAGTGAACTCCCGTGTGCTTAGAAAACGAGTCGGGCTCACGGGAAAATATATTTTGAAGAACATGAATATAATAGTTTGTTGTAGTGGTAAGAAAAATTAACAAAAATATTGAAAGACTATTAATAAAACTCTCTTTGTCAACCAAAAGAGGGTGAAAGACTATTCAACAAAACAAAATTTTGCTATTTTTTGTTTCAACCTCACCTATAGGTGATTTTAACATCTCTAATTTTTACAAAAAAAATTAAAATATATACACTAAATATACATTTTAACATCTCTATACTGTTCACTTTTGTTTTGTTTTTTATTTTTTATTTTATTTTTTACATAAATATTCTACTAAATAATAAATATACACTTGTTGCTCAATAAATCGTAAATCCACTTCTAAATACATTATAAAGATGTTCTTAATGCTCATAGAAAATATTTTTGGAAAATAAAACATTTGCATTTTTTATGAAAAACGTGGATTAACGGGCATTGTTTAATCAGCAAGCAACCAAAATGTCAACGGTCTCTAAATAATCGACAAATTCTAAGTTTGAATTCATTGTCATACGTTAAATAACCTGCTCTGGCTTTACTTGACTTTAAAAAGGCAACATCCTACAGGTTTCTCCTCTGTTTTCTAAGAAAAAGAAAACGATGGCCAACCTTTCACCTAACCGAATTAAAATTAACGGCTGTTTCTAAACTTGGAATATTTGAAAGACAGTAGTATATAACAAGATTCTAAACAGATTGTAATTTACGTGTAATTTCTCAACCATTTATTTAAAAATAACTGTAAAATGTCTATGTGCTTCCAGTGATGGTACTTTGTAAATGTACAGAAGAAAATGTACCACTGGTAACTTGTTAACTAACAGTAGGACTAGTATTACTGATTTGGTCCGGGTGAATCACAATTCCACGAACTTGTCGTGACCGGCTGCTTCTGCGTGAAGTTGGAGCCGAGGAAGACATTGATTCAACATGAGGTGGTATTGGAGCTTCGGGTGAGTGGCCAGATATGCAGAGGGCACCGGAATCATCTTGCTCCCAGTACACTTCTACCATAGTCCCTCTCGGATTTTCTGCAGAAGCTGTCCCTGGAATCCCCACAAACCTAGCTCCTACAGGTATCTGCCAAATCATTGAAATACGATAAGCGTAGAACAGGAAGACATGAACTTCTGCTGGATTTTGTTGTCATTGCCAGTGTGTCTTGCTAAAGAATACTACAAAGGGAGAGAAATTGTGCTTACCTCGACATAGGCTCCGGATGTTAAAGTGAGAGGGACCAACCTCCCCTCAGCTGTGGCAGTTTCTAGCTCTGCCTGCCTCGCAATATTCAAGAAAACTTCTTCGAGAGTTGTAAGACCAAGTTGGATGTCTGATATACCGAATTCACTTTCTCTGTCTTGTAGCTCCGCAAAAACATTCTGCAGAAGATTATAAAATCCAAAGGAATAAGAACAGTGGCAAAACTGCGGACTCCGTCACTGAGACTCTTCTGTTAAGAACAAGTCATTCATAGTAGTTTCGTACTTTCATTTAATCGAGTATATACAAGAAAGTAGAAAGTGAAATGATTACCTTCAAAAGCCCCTCTTTGTCATGAGGAATAACAAAAGTCAGAAAGGCCTCGTTCTCTTCTTTCGGTAAAACATCCAAATGCTGTCGAAACTTTTCCCTTGTTAGAAATTAACCTTTCTATGTGTAAAAAAAGTTTTAAATCATTTTCACAAATTAACATACATCTTTAAAGAACTGCTTCACAGCCTCATGGTGAGGTGTAGTAACTGTATCCCTGTTTGGAGAACCTTGTCCATTGGTGCTTCCAGTGAAGCTCACATTAGCAATAAAACCAGTCCCAAACCGGGACTTAAGCCTGACTGAAGTTCCAATACAACGGAGCCTACCCTTTGCCATTATTCCTATACGGTCACTTAAAATGTCAGCTTCTTCCATCGAGTGAGTGGTAAGGACAATTGCACGCCCTTTTTTGGCATCCTCTATGATGTCCCACACATGCCTTCTTGTTATTGGATCCATACCAGTTGTCTGCAGATCATAAACTAAATCATATAAATGTCGAGTGTCTAGATAAACTTTTTCTCGTTGGTATAGGCTGATAGTTGTCATTTAGTATAAGGGTTGATTCTAGGCATGCAGCTTAAATAAAGGTCTGATTATTATATCAGTTTAATATGAGGCTTATTATCTAATTAGCTTAATTCAGGGCTAATCTTCAGAGCAGATTTATGTCCTGGTGTCCTATGTAATCTCTGAACTTTATTTTCAAATATAATGGGGAAAAAATTCTAATTTCCATACCGGTTCATCTAAAATGACTAACTTTGGATCACCAATGAGGGCTATCGCAAAGCTCAGGCGACGTTTCATTCCTCCACTGTAACTCCCAGCTCTCATTTTGGCTGACTCAGTGAGCCTCACCTCTGCCAATGACTTCTTAGCAACCTACATATCAGAAGAGCATTCATCTTTAGTATACCAAGAGTTCAAACATTATCGAAGAAGGCATGTGAAATACCGAGAAGAATTACTCCTTTAATTAGCATAGCACATACCGATTTGATTGAAGACGGGGGTAAGCCTTTGATACTAGCAAACAGGTGGAGGTGATCTTTGCCAGATAATGCATCCCATAGAATATCGAACTACGACCAAAGACAACATAAGGATTTTAAGTCTAAATATTTCACTGATGGATTTTAAGCTTAAATATTTCATTGAGTTGCTGCAACACGACGAAAACTATGTAAATTGCATAGTTTTTTAATAATTGTGTGCGCGCGTTTGTGTGTGTGTTTGTGTAAGGAGGGAGAGCAGTTCACCTGCGGACAAACTCCTATCATTTTTCTAATTTTTGCCATGCCGACCAAGCTTCGAGCAGAATATCCATAAATCAATGCTGTTAACAATATAGTTTATAATTTTATCAATGATTTCATCCCAGAATTGCTTTATCGATAAACTAAAAAAAGAAGGAATAGCATTACCATCTCCGCCTGTCACTGGTGTGATTCCAGTTAGACAATTGATTGCTGTGGTTTTTCCAGCTCCATTTGGTCCAAGTAAACAAAATAACTGATCCTTGGAAAAGTTCACCCATAAACCCTGAAGGTTATTCAAAAGATATCCATTGTTACTACATTATTTAATTGAAAAAAAACTGGTCAGATACGCTGTGTCTGCATTATATTGTTTGTCTCGAGCGTTACAACATGAATGATGGCTGATGAAAATCATGAAACATCCATAAGTTTAGCTCAGAAGGCCATTCCTCTACACAGCTAAGTGATGCAAGATGTCCTTTCAGTCTTTCAACTTTTTTCTATATACAAAAAGTCAGAAAAGGTCTTTACCTTGAGGGCATGGTAAGATGAAGTCCTCTCGCAACTACAGCAACCAATTTTGGTGGTTCCTGGATATGTCTTGACAAGGCCACGTATCTGAACAGCAACGTTTGGATCTACTATGCCCTCCCTAGTTTGCTGTTTTACAATGTTCTCCTCATCAAGGACATCTTCATCATCTGCAGTAAGTTGCTCCTGTGATGAAACTGAACCTATGCAACTGCAAATGCCGCCCTCTATGAAAAGACAGGAAAAACATCGTCATAAATATCATCTACCAACACAAACTCAAGCACAACCGGAATTCCCAGTGTTATTTACCTTTCACTTTGTTTCCACCTTTCCCAAACCAGTACCAAGGATTTAAAAAGTAAAACACCGATTTTCTCACACCAGATATGTTGGGGATGATATTATCGAAGTAGATAGCCAGTACAAACCAGAGGAAGAACGTGACCACCAGCCATACGTATATGTCATTCTATCAAAGTTTAAATGAAAGTATTAGTTATTAGAAACAATCAAAAGACTTATAAACTATTGTATATGTTGGAGTTTGAGGATCAATGTGTTTACATACAATTGTTATAACACATTCTTCATCATTTGGTGCACACTTTGTTCTTCTACTCCAGCTAATCCCAATATCTTGAGGAGTGGATGTTGCACCAGCTAGTAACTGTAGAGCTTTGGCAAGAAGATTAGGTGGAAAAAATGACCAGATGATTCGGTAGGTCTTGGAGATACTATTAGAATACGGAAATCCGAACACTGTAACAAGCTGCAAGGAAAAAATGGCTATTAGTACCATTAAACTAACAACCCGTAATACAAAATGTTGAACTGACGAATCTTACCTGGGTCATAAAACCAACAATAAATATAGAGAACCCCACAGTTGTTGATGATGATGATTTGCTTATGAAGGCTGACAACATAAAGGCGAAACCAAGCTGGCATGAAATGTTAGAATGGATGGCTTAGAGGTTATTATAAGGATGGCTTCTTAAAAACATTTCAGCAAGTACAGTAATGAATCAAAACAAGTATTTACAAGAAACAGTCTTACCATATTGAGTTGGAAAAGAAAGAAGACAAGGAACAAGACCAGAAAACTGTTGTTAAGGAAAAAATCAAACTGAAACATCATTCCAAAGAGAACGATGAAAAGTGATGAAAGAAGCGTAATAATTCCCTCCCATGTGAGCCATGAGAACCAGTATGCAGTATCATAGAGACCCATCATTGTCATTGCCTGTTGGCCAAAACAAAATAAAACATTATAACTAATTGATAATGCAAAAGAACAACACTGCAGTAATACTTAAACCCATTTAACTGGACAGAATCACACGCATTAACATAAAGCTGCTTTAGATCCATCACCTGTCTAAGCTTTAGTTCTTTCTCTGTGATCAAAGAAGTCATTTGAAACACAAAACCAAACATGGCAGTTGCAAGAAAAAAGGTCGGTCCTACTATGTCCAACGCAGAGAAAAGCTCCATTGCAGGGTGTGCAAATTCCTTGAATGCAACAAACCAGCTAAAATTTGGATCTGACCGTGAGAGCCAAGGTGAAGCTTAAAATCATGCAAGTACGGCTTTCTGCAAACAATAAAGAACTATGAGAAACAAAACCTACTACCTCCAATCAGAGACCGAGCAATTTCACGCTCAGCAGCAATCTGGAGCGGAATTTGAAATTTGAAAGTGGGATCTTCATATTGCCCTCTTTTTGCAACAGGAGTAGAATTAGTCTGTATTCCATAGCTGATAACAGTGGCGTTTCTTTCCACAAAATGCAACGCTCCTGGGCAGTGCATAGGATTACTATACAGCCATGCATCCACTTCAGCTGTTGTCCTAAACGATTTGACCTTCACAAATAAACAGCACGACAAGAGTTACCATCTGTATTTGATATTCAGACTTTCTTATGCTAAATTTGGATTTTCAAGGATCCTGCAACGAAAACAACGTACTAACACCATATCAATCATCACTCTATTTAGACAACAAACGATGCAAACGAACAAAACATAACACAAACTCTCTGAACCCGCCAACAAAGATAAGCACAAAGCAAAAAGGATTAAGACTCCAACTTTCTTTCCCCTCCATTTAGCCTCAATTTATCAACCACCAAACCTAAATTTTTTTTTTTTTTTTTTCATATTATAATTTTGAAAAGTTTCTTTGCAGTACATATAACCCAAGGAAAAGGTTCCACAGAACTCATACATTTCAGAAATGAATACTTCAGCATCATCATATAATTTCATACAATTTTCACATTCAATGAAAAAAATATAAGATGAGCACGAATAAGCAAAAACAATAACGCTACTACAATTGTTATTTGTCAAAAGTTTGATCCTTGAAGTGTTTCTCGCCACCGTTATCAGTTGTGTTGGCGCTACATTACAGAACATAGGTTAGATGCAATATATTTTCTTCAGAATCATTTGTCAAACATAGATGATTTTGAATCTCATTTCTTTCTAAATCTGGTATGTGCACTCATAAATCAAACAAATTTGGCGACTCCATTAAATTAAACAAATTAACATGCCTTTAGTCAAAATCTCAACCAAGACCCAATTAATCTCTGACACAGCTGACGTGGCTCAAAAATATCAATTTTATATCATTTCCCCAATCAAAATTAGATACTAAAAAAAGAAAAGCAAAAATAGCTGCAACAATTTTCTCTCCCATTTTCTCGCTAGCCAAACACAAGACAAGGCAACGAAAATTCAGACTCCTCCTTACCTTACCCGACGGAATTGGCCTACCGGGATTATTATCCCTAATAGCGCCGACGATTCTCTGAATTCTCGCGCTGTCGCTTCCGCTCCAGACGAAGTCAAAGCACGGCGTCTTAATGTAGTACTTGTCCTCGCACGGCGGGATCGGCGGGGCGGCCAGGGCGGGAGGATTGGCGACGCTCTCGAACGCCGTGGAGGAGGCGTTGCGCGCGTCGATCGCCTTCTGGATGCAGAAGATGAGGAAGATGAAGAAGAAAGAGGAGAAGAGCTGGAGAAATGTGGCCCTCTTGTTCCGCCATGAGAGGAGGAGGTTCTTCCTGAACAGCGCCTTGAATTGCTGGTGCAGCAGCGGAAACCCGCTCCGCAAAGTCATGGTTTCCTGAGAGCTTTTGCGGTGGATATTTTGAATTTTGATAGTTTCGTGAGCTGGGGGGTTTTATACTTGCTTTTCCAGTGGACTCGCGGGCCTTTTGTATAAGAAGGCGCGGTTACGAAGCCTGAATTGCCCTTGGGTTTTTGTTTGATTCGACGGATTTGCCCCCTGGATTTTGAGCTCCCTTTAGGACAAGAACGAGATTTCCTGTCCAATTTTTAATTTTAATGTGAGATTTATTTGGTTTTTGGTAAAAGAAGCCTGAGTTTTTTTTTTTTTTTTTATTCTTTATAGGAAGCCCGAGAAATGTTGGTGATATTTCCAGTTATTTATTAAACTTTGAAAAGTTGACCTTTCTTGTTGTTTTTGCTTTAATTTTTTAGTTAGTAGGGTCGTCATTCTTTGGGGTAATCAAATAATTAAGGGTTAACTATTTAATATTGCACGCTGATTTCTCCATTTGCAAGTTACACGGTTTGGGAGATGAAGTTTAAGATTACTAAAAAAGATTTTAAATGACGGGATATATTTTATAGAATTTATGAATTTTCTTACTTGATTAATTTAAAAGAACAATATAATTTAAATACAGAATTTGTTATTTTTAAACACTCACCCATATAAATTTAGAAGTGACACATATTTACATGAAATTTAAACTTGAGAATTAAAGGTCTCAAATTCTAAGTTTTTTTCCGCAAAAATTCTAAATTTATATGTTTATGAATCCGGACAAGCTGATTGATGTATGACAATGTATAAATTTTGAGTTTTGTCAAATTTCCAATTTTATTTTCTTCATCCAAACATAGTGTTACGGTTTTAAGTTTGTCTCGCCAACTAATACTCTTTTGTTTTTCACTCATGGTTCGTTATTTTTTTGTTACATAAGTAAAGTAATCCTCTCGTTTGAATTTCAATGTTTGATTAAAATATCATAGATGATTTTTCCCTTTTACAAAATAATGATGAAATTCGTATCAAAATCTCGCCCATAAGATAGTACTCTTTTTCTCGATAAAACATTAGTAAATGATCTTGTTATAACGGTCTCTTATCATACTTGTGTTACTAAACAAATGCTTATAGTGTATAACAATAAATCAAAATAACACATTATAATATCATTCTATGTGTTACCAAACAATGTTCTCTTACTATACTGTGTTGCCAAATGAATACTTATATTACTAGACAGCAAATCTAAACAACACACTCTAACTCGAGTAAACTTGTTAAATGATATCCTCATTTCATGGTTTGATTATATAACTAGTTAAAACTCATCCTAAGGGAAAATGCTAGAAAGATTAATGATTTAGACCAGTTTTGTAGATCACATGATGTGGCAGTTGATGGTTGGACTTCTTTTTTAATGACATAAATAAGCCCCAGTTTGGGGTTGAGGTGATTTTAAAAAAAGCTACTATGAAAAAAAGCTGTGACAGTTTTTGGTGTTTGATAAACATTCAGCTTCAGCTTTTTTTCACAGTTTTGGGTGAAAAAAAAGCCAAAAACAAGAAGCTACAAAACCCAGCTTTGAAAAACCGGCTTTTTTTCACATCTGTTTTACATAAAAATTCACCAAACACTATAATACTACTTTTTTTTTTCAAAAGCACTTTTACAAAAAAGTTTACCAAACACTCTGCTGCTTTATTTCACAGCTGCTTATTCTCACAGCACAGCAGAAACAGTTTTTTTTCAAAGCACAGCAATACCAAACCAGCCCTAAGGAGTCTAATAATCAATCGTCATATCATATAATTTACAAAAAAACCATTTAAAATTTTGTCTTTCTAATGAAATCAAATCTTCTTTATCTAAAATAGATGCGACCCTAATTTTTGACTGACACGTATTTATAAACTTAACTTTTCTTAATTTTATTATCATAAATTGAATATATGTCAATTAATTATTAAGGCTCCAGAGAAATAACAGACATTTTGAATACATAAAATTTGATCTCCCCTCCACCGTCAACCCATTTTAAGTGGTGCTAAGATAGTCAAAATCCATTAACAATGTAACAAAAAAGCGGCAACGTGTAGGTTGGTAGCACGTCTCCCAAAACAATATAGAATCGCACTTGGTTATCAATTCACATGATATGGCACTACGGTAGCCACTCGTTCAATACAAAAATGTGCAAAAGTGTTACGTCCCATTGATTCCATAATCTGTAGGAAATTTACTTTTCGGTTGCTTGCACTTTAAGTAACAAAGGATAGCAGCATATATTATAAGGAAAACCAATTAAAATAGTTTGAAAATTTTGAGTTTTAATGATAAGGATAAAATAAAGGGTAAACTAAATAGTACCATGTTTGATTTTTTAGTGTAAAAATATGATTTTTCTTTAAAGTGAACAGTACTACGAGTTTTTTTGTTAAAACTACCATTATTATATACCAAATAGCATCCACTAAGCATACTCAAATTTTATTTCGGAATGACTGTTTAGTCCCTGCAATTCAAAATTTTAGTTAAGGCCCATTCAACGGTCGTGAAAAATGTCTAACATGGTAGAAATTTTCGGAATGACTGTTCAACTTTTCACTTAACTATATTATCTGCATACAAGATTTGTTCAGATGCATATTGATCAGTGTTAGAAACTTAGAGGTTAACGAAAATTATATGGTTACGTTGATCCTAAAAACTACCAAGCCTACGTGGTGCGTAGGCCGAGTAACTAATAAGCTAATTACGTTTTTCAGTTGTGTGCGGGGCGTGCCAACTCGTCGGCCGAGAGTAAAATGTGTTGATGTTGCGTTGAGTGCGCGGCTGACTTCTGCGTCTTGCAATTGCGGCCGAGGAAGGAACTCGACTCGGCCCTTGGATTCTAAAGCCTGAAGACAAGGCTACTAATTATGCAAAGTTCACAAATCGTTATCGTCAGATTCGATCACAGTAATGGTATTCGTCAGAGTAAACTCACGCCGAATTGACACTAAAGTGTAAGGGCACAAATACTCAAAGCGGATGTACGTCTTGATGGTGAATGTGGTTCGGCCGTCAGAATGCCGAACTCTAAAGCCAACTTGTGAGTATCTAATCATAAAACAACTCGGCGTTCAATGTGCCGAGCCCTAGTAAACTGTAACACCTCACTTCGCTGAGAAGGCTAATGAGATGACCTCTGCCAATAAGGATTCGGAAATCCTTCTCGACCGAGACTTGGATAGATAACCAGTCGGCCCCTTCGCAGTGCTATTTATCCAAACTGAAGGTGTTCCGCGGTCGGCTGATTCTACGACGATAGTGCTGTTTATCCAAATTGAAGATACCACCGGTTGCCTTCACAGTGTTGTTTATCCAAACTGAAGATGTGTTGGTGAAAAGGAAAATAAAAATCTCAAGGTTGTTGAGAGGTTTTGCGTAGGGCGAGGGTTTACACAGGGCAGATTTGTGTGTTGAGTTGGAAGGGCTTTGAATGATGCACTGAGTCTTGTATTTATAGGGCCAGACCTCCTCATAACCAAATTAGAATCCTTCTCGGAATAAGATTTCTTAAAGCTAATCCAACCAGAACTCGGCCAATCCTAAACCAATTAGGACTTTGAATTCAACTCCTTACCTAGCCGCATTTATTCCCAAGTTTCAGCGCTCTTATCCTACCGAGCATCCTAGTTGCATCAGGATTCAATTCCCTCATCTTTATCTAAAAGACTCCATTTCCTGGTAGGACTCGGCCAACCTGGCTTGGCAGCCCATGACCCAAAATCTGAAGAGAATTCTAAAAAGATCGCTAGGCCGAATGTACCTCCAAATTCAGCCCAGATTAATATTTTGGGCCCAAACATTGCCCCCTCGCTTCTGAGGTCTTCAGCCTAGAACTTCTAGCCGAACTTCGACCTTGAAGAAGTGAAGCTGCCCTTTAATATCCATGAAAACCGTTTCGAGAACTCCAACCATGCGCATTTATGAACCATCATTTCACGCCCTCGATTCTCCTAATCGTTTTGACACGTGTCGATTCCTGGCAGCCTTTAATAATGACTCTCAGATCGTGCAGCTGCTGAAACGTCTCTTCTCCATCAAGTCCGCCGTCACACGTCATCGTCTGTCCTTGAACTACGAAATATTCGGTATTTTCATCTGGATTCCTCGAATATCCATACTAACCCGATTGGACTTTTTATTTTGAAAATCAAACGATTAATCTTCCCCTCCAAAACGCCTATAAATACACCTTTTCTTCTTTATTAGAAATTTACTTCTTCAAACTTTATGAAATTCTCTCGCCCTTGTCTTCGAATCCCCGGAAAACCAAAAGCTCTTCAACCCAGAAACTCTTCCTTCAACCCAGAAAAACCTTTGAATCTTTTATCAATGGCCTCCTTCACCACCAAGCTCTCTAAGGAATGCGAAAAATGTGAGAGCGACATGAGCACTACTCACCAGATCCTTGGTCCTTTTTTCAAAGATGCAGTACCTTCATCCATCACCGAACTTTTCAAGGATCAATGCCTAAAACCCTTGCTGCAAGGGTTTGAATGGTCGAAGTGGGATTTAGCAAAACCCCAAGGCTCAATCAAGACACTGCGCTTCGAGAACGACATGAGCACTACTCACCAGATCCTTGGTCCTCTTTTCAAAGATGCAGTACCTCCATCTATCACCGAACTTTTCAAGGACCAATGCCTAAAACCCTTGCTGCAAGGGTTTGAATGGTCGAAGTGGGATTTAGCAAAACCCCAAGGCTCTTGGCCCTCGACCACTGCAACCTGGGCCGCCTGGGTTACACGAATGGAAGGGATCTTCGGCGAACAATGGAAAGCTCTTGGCATTTATGATGCCATTCGCCTTTCATCTGTGGAAATTACCATAGACAAAGAGTTTCTCATAGCGGCCTTAAGCTTCTGGTGCTCGGCCACCAACACCATGGTCCTCCCGTTCGGCCCTGTTGGTCCCACTATCCTCGACATTACTGCTATCTTGGGGACTTCCCTATTTGGAATCCCAGTCGACACCGCCCTCTCTGGGTATCCGTCGAACATTGACTTGAAGACGCTCTTCGACAAACGGGCCCTCGAAGCACTGAGCAAAGAAGGCCAAGCACCCTCAAAGGAAGAAGTTCAGAAACTACACAAAAACTTCTTCAACTACAACACCTTTTATCTCCACTTTGCCGGCCGAGGAGAAGAGAACCTGCGGGAGGGAGAACATGAAGTCTTCCTCTTATATTGGTATAACAAATTTATTTGTTGTACCATGTCCAATAAATGTTTAGTCGAAAACATACCAGTGGCCGAAGCCTTGGCTAGCGGTCATACCCTAGCATTTAGCCCAGCTATTCTTGCCAACCTCCTGCGCTGCCTGGCTGAGATGACCTTCCACAAGACAGACCCGCACCAGAACGGTCATCTCTAGGTCTTCCAACTCTGGTTGCAAGTCTACTTTATTACTCTTCGGCCATAAATCGCCAGCTTTTCACCTACAGAAGTGCTCGGCCTCCAGCTGGCTTCTCGACCAGAACCTCATCACCAAGTCGAATGAGTGTTCAAATACTTCTTCGACCTCGACGTTTTTTTCGACAACGAGTTCTTGATTTGTCGTCGTCGAGAATACCCCTCGTCGATCAAGCTCCCCACGTCAGCGTGGAGTGCAGATGATGATGCTGATCTTCATCAATCTTGGGGATCGTTCGTGCTTACTCGCGGCCTTCCCCTTGGCTATGACGCTCGCCGAGCAAGTTGGGATGTATACCACCCTTACTTTACTGTTCGTCAACTCGGCTACCTCCAAGGTTGTTCGGTACCTCTTCTCACCTCTCGCTCTCTCCTAAATCGAGGACGTCTATCCGGCTCCTCAGAGAAATAGTGCACGGATGCCAAAAGGGAGTTTCAAGAACGGTGTCAAAAACTCTGCATTCGACCAACCGTTCCAGAGTCGTTCAGCACCGACACTTTTGGTGATTAGTGGGAGGAGTATACCTAGAACTTTTTCGGCACGTCAGTCGAAGATGTCGTCAACAAAATTTTTGGCGACCGACTCAAAAAAGCCCATGTGCCTCATTCCAAAGAAACAACCCTAGGTATATAGCCTTCTCCAACTTTTATTCTTCAAACATTTATTCGACTTTACTGACTTGATTTCACTTTCAGGTGGCCGAGTGCCGAAATAAGCAGACATGGTTGCAGCGGCTGCGGCCAAGAAAAAATTGGTCTCCTCCTCCAAGAAGACTAAAACTGTCGCACCAGCCCTACCGAGCAAACGGCCTCGCCAAGAGGTCGACACGGCTGGTTAATCTCCCCATCCCCCGAAACATGTCAAGAAATTGGCGAAGAAGAGAACGGGAGATTCACGTTATCTCCAGCCAGACCACAGGAGCAGCCACTCCCAATGTATCTCCTCATGATCCTGTCGTCCAGGCCCCGGCGAAGAAGCGGCCAACTCCAACTGGTCAAACACTCAAAATTCGACGTCTTCTTCCAGTTGCGGTCAAAACATTTGCTGTTCCGCCGGTCGAAGAACTTGCAACTCTAGGGCTGACTGCTGCACTTGTCTTGGAGAAGGTGCCCCATTCAGTTGCAAAAAATCTCCCCACAAATAAAAAATGACCAGCAATCGTCCTGTAAAAGGTATAACTATGTTGTAGTCACCCTCTCCTTTTACTAGATTTTAACAAAATACTAACGTTTTTTTTTTATATTTTGCAGGATGACGAGAGCGACGAGATTCCGCTGACCAGTCGCCCTTGATCAACCAAAACTCTTCCTGCCAATCCTTCTGTGGTCGAGGTAAATGACCAGGTCGATCTTCTTTTTATGGTCAAGATGGGTGACCAGATCGATTCTCCTGCAATGGTTAAGACAGGCGACCAAGTTAACCCTTCTGTAACAGTCGAGACAGGCGACCAGGTCGACCCTTCTGCACTGGTCGAGGCGGATGACCAGGTCGATCCTTCAGCCAATCGTGGAAAAAGGCTTGCCGTTAAACCTAAAGCTACTGTGGAAACGTCGATTCACCCGTAAGATCAAGACCTTGGCATCCCTCCTCAAGAAGCCATCTCTGCTTACGTAAGTACTCTCACTGATTTTCGTTGATCCACTTTCTGCCTTAGCATTCTAAACCAGGGAAAAATTAATATCAGGTGCCCACGTTCTCATTTCACCAAAAATTTTATGCACCGAAGGGTGTTATCTATATCTCATGGCCACTTCAGTGGCCATCGAACATAGATAACCTTCATCGGCCGCGTGAATTAAGAAGTAGTCTAAAATATTGGGCTCTACCATTAAGTTCTATAGGTTCGAGCAATGAACCATGGGACATGGCCGAAGTCTCCTCTCGGCAGGTCTGACAAATTCTCTCTGCTATATTCTTTTTTCGACTCTCGTTTGACTAAATTTTTTCTTAATGTGCAGCCTTTATGGGAGGTCGAATTCGACGCTCTTCTTTCGAACACCTCGGGAATAGCTGGTCCTTCGGTAGTTACCACTGGGCCCCCTGTATCAATGGTTGAGTCAAACGTCCTGGTTAAATTGCATGAGCTCCTGTCTCTCTCAGCCTTACGAGTCCTCAAATGCAAAGGCCTCGACTTTGTGGGGAAATGTCTGAACGATCTTGCTGTTGAGGGTCAAATGAGCAACGACGCTATTACTCGAGCGTCTTCTACCCTAGAACGAACCCGAGAATACTTCAATGTTTTCGAGCGAGCTCTTCGGGCTGAAGATGACTTGAAAGACGCAACGGCTGATTGGGAAGCCCTTTACCCAAAGATCGAAGTGCTCAAGGCGAGGAAAAAGACACTGGCCAACCTCGACCGCCAAATTGCCGAACTCCAGAATCGAAGGTCGGCGGTTGCTTCTGAGCTTGCCAATGAGTTTGAATCGGGTGGTAAGTCTTGCTTAACTGAGTATGCGACTTGCGTGAAACGAGTTGAACAACTGAAGATAGACAAAAGGAATCGGCAAGCTGAGATCATCATGGGCGAGGTGAGGTGGTTGGAGCTGAAGGCCGTTCTTGAATCTCTCATTCCTTCATCACCATAAAAACATTTGGTTGTAAACTGATCGACCAACTTATGTAACCTTTTGCAAACTTTTTAATGAAATTAACTTTTACTCTAGCATCTCCCAAGCAGTCGGATAATATTTCTTTAAAAATTTCCCATTAATTGGTAGCTTGTGGACTGCGCCGGTTCGATCTTTGAGGTGATATGCCCCCTTGCCGAGGACTTTGTGGACGATGAACGGTCCTTCCTAATTCAGCGACCATTTTCCGAACCTAGGGTCTTTCATTCCTGTGGGTAGCACTGTTTGCCATACTAACTCTCCTTCGCCGAAAGTTTTTTGTTTGACTTGCTGATTATAGACTCGCTTGGCGATCTTCTTTTATGACACTAAAATATTGTAAGCATCAAGTCGATCTCCCTCTAAATCTTCTATCTCTTATATCATGGCCTGATTGTATTCTATGCTAGACAAACTACTTTGCTGAATTACTCGTAGAGAATTTACACTTAGTTCAACTGGTAGCATTGCGTCATGCCCATATGTTAACGCATATGGGGTGGTCCCCGTCGATAACCGGGGTGAAGTCCGGTATGCCCATAAAGCCTCGTTCAACTTTAAATGCCACATGCCGGGCCTTTCTTTTACTATTTTTTCGAGAATGCCAATCAAAACTTTATTACTTGCCTCGACTTGTCCATTCGCATGTGGATAATACAGCGTAGATTGTTCGAGTCGAATTCTCAAACCCGTTGTACACTCCTTAAACCTATCGGCTGTAAAAATTATGCCATTATCAGTTATGATTGTTTTCGGCACGCCGAATCTGGTCACAATGTGTTCTTCTGCAAAATCGCAAACCTCTTTGGATGTTAATTCGGCATATGATTTTGCCTCGACCCACTTTGTGAAATAATCGGCTGCCACAAGTATCCATGCATGTTTCGCTGCTCCGGAAGATGGTGTGATCTTGCCGATCATGTCTATTGCCCATCATCTGAACGGCCAAGGTTTGGTAACTGAATGAAGTAATTCGACCGGGGCTCTTTGTACAGGCCCATGAATTTGACACTGCACGCATCCTTGTGCATACTCAATACAATCTTTCAATATGCTCGGCCAGAAGTAACCATGTCGGTGAAGTAGCAACGCATCTTGCGTCCCGATTGATGGGCTCTGTAAATTCCTTCGTGCACTTCCGTAATTACTCGGGCGGCTTCCTTCGGGCCGAGGCATAGTAACAATAAACCGTCCTCACATTTTCGATATAACTCATTCTGGTACGACACGTAGTTTGTGGCATGGGCTCTTGTTTTTCGGTGGTGTTTGTCTCTGGGATTATCGAGATACCGCATAATTGGCCTTCTCCAATTGTTTGGTAGCACCTCAACGGCGCAAACATCTACAGGATCCTCTTGTTCCAACAATGAGGGTAAGGACATTACCCGTGTACGTATCACGTGATTGTGCTGGGGAACTTCCTGATTAACCAAAGCCGGGTGAGACTGTTGTCCTACAGGTATTGCCCGACCTAGTTTGCCCCCCAGGAGTTGTGCGCCGGAGGCTATTTGTGCCAGTTCATCTGCATCAATGTTTCGAGCGCGCAAGATGTGCTCGAATGTAATCCTCTCAAACGACTCGGCCAAATAGTTGGCAACCATGTGATAAGGTGCCAAAGTACAACTCGTGCAACGAAAAATGCCGTTGAGTTAGTTAATCACAAGTTCTGAATCACCAAGGACGAGGACACGGGTCGCTCCCAAGTCATGGAGGACGTGAAGGCCGATGATAAGAGCTTCATATTCGGCCTCATTATTTATACACTCGAAATCGAGCCTGAGAGAAAAATACCAACGGCAGTGGTTGGGGGATTGAACTACGATGCTGACGCCAGCCGAGGCTGAGGTACTAGATCCATCAAAGCACATCATCCAGTAGTTATCGCTTGTTTCAACCATGCCGATTTCGACGTCAATGCCCTCGACACCATATAGAGAGGGGTGTTGGGCCAAAAAATAGGCTAAAGCTTGGCCCTTAACGGCTTTTTGAGGCACGTATTGCAAACTGAACTCTGATAATGCCATTGTCTATTTCCCAATTCAGCATTTTACTATAGGCCGAGTAAGCATGTAACGAATAACATCTGTTTGGGCGATGACTTGCGTAACTGATGGGAGCATGTAATGTCAAAGTTTTGTGGCGGCAAAAAACAAAGCCAAGCAAAGTTTCTCGACAGGTGAATAATTGAACTCAGGTGAATTCAGATTTCAACTGAGATAAAAGATAGCTTGTTCGCGGCCGATATCGTTATCCTGCGCGAGGAGGTAGCCAATAGATTATTCGGCCGTTGAAATATATAACTTAAGAGGCCTACCGCGTCGAGGTGGTACGAGGATCGGCGGCGTGGTAAGGGAGACCTTGATTTGTGTAAAAGCCGCTTGATGCTCTCCACCCTATTCAAACCTATCCGAGTCCTTTAGTTTCAAAAGCGTAGATAACGCTTTCATTTTTCCCGCCGAATTAGCTATAAAATGGCGAAGAAAATTTATCTTGCCAAGTAAGGACTGTAGTTGTTTCTTTGTCGTCGGGGGTGGGGCAGCGATGATCGCGCGTGCCTTGTTTTTGTCCACCTCGATTCCTCGATGATGCACAAGAAATCCTAAGAAATTACCAGCTGATACATCAAAGACGCATTTAGTCGGGTTCATCTTGAGATTATGTCGTCACATACGAAGGAAAGCTTGCAGAAGATCATCTAGATGTGTTAGGCGGCTTTTTGATTTAAACACCACGTCGTCGATATACACCTCAACTATTGTGCCAATCAGGTCATGAAAGATAGCGTTCATGGCGCGTTGGTATGTGGCACCAGCGTTTTTAAGGCCGAATGGCATAACTACCCACTTAAATGTTTCGAGTGCCCCCAAGCAACAAAAAGCAGCTTTATGAACATCGACCTTGGCGATAAAGAACTGGTTATAACCGGCATGACCATCCATGAAAGACATGTCATGATTAGCCACGGCGTCAATTAACAAATCTGAGATTGGCATGGGATATTCATCTTTGGGAATGGCCAGATTCAAATTACGAAAATCAATACAAATGCGTAGAGCGCCGTTTTTCTTCAGTACTGGCACAATATTCGCCAACCATTCGAAGTATCGAGCGGTTCGAATAAACCCGGCGTTTAAAAGTCGAACCAGTTCTTCTTTTATGCCGAGTTATACTTCAGTTGAGAACCATCGAGGAGGCTGGCGGAAAGGCTTGTAACCAGGTTTGATGCGTAATTCATGCTCAACAAAGGTTCGGTCAAGACCAGGCATCTCATGATAACTCCAAGCGAAACAATCTTTAAATTCGCTAAGTAACTTACAGAGTTCAGTCTTGGTATGTTGGGGTAACAAAACGCTAATAAATAATGGCTGAGGGTTATCGGCCGTCCCTACATTTATTTCATCTAATGGGTCTTTGACTTAGGGCCGGCTGTCTTCAAGCTCGGCTGAGGCAGTTTGGATTTTGTCAAGAGAGATGAACTCCATGAGGTTAACACCCGAATTTGGCTGTTGGGAGATAGCATACTAATGAGCCAGCAATCGTTTCATGGTCGATGAAACTGTGGCTCAAAGCTTAACTTGATTGGTGTCAAACATCAGGATCGGTGATAGAGTTGGCCAACCCGAATCTCGCCAAATCTTGGTGAACAGTTTCGGCGCCAACCTCGATGGCATTCTGAACATAAATCTGAGTCGGCCGTCCTTCTTCGTTGAGGTCGTGTAAAGTGATGTAGCCGACATGATCATCGTAGCACCGTGCTTGGATCATGTTAGCTTCAAATGGCTGATTATCGGCCAGATGAACCATAACCGATTGGCCGTCCCAAAAGATGAGGACTTGATATAATGAGGAAGGGATACAACTTGTTTGATGAATCCAATCTCGGCCGAGTAACGCATTGTACTCGGTCTTGGAATCGACTATGAAAAAGGCTGTCATGTGATTGTGACCTGTGATGTTTACTTTTAGCGGAATGACCCTTTTTGTTTGGGATTTGTCATCAACGAAACTGCTTATGGTGATCCCTGATGGAATAAGTTCATCGTTAGAACGACGTAACGCCTTCATGATAGTCACAGGCATGATATTGACCGTCGCTCCACAATCAACGAAAATTTTGAATACGGGGTATCCTTCAATATGAGCCGTAACATACAACGGCTTCAGGTGATGGAGATTGGCTGATGACGAACGAGGAAATAATTCGGCGATAGTTGCCTTGAGGTTGTTTTCTTTTGTTGTTGACTGGACTTCGGTAATGAGTACAAAGTTGACTTGAGTAGCTTCATCGGCCACTACGTCGCCATCTAGGAAATTCGATTGGGACGTGCGTGATTGAAAATCTGCAGGCAGAACGTGGACCATACTGATTTCCATGTTGTCAAGGATCGAATGACCCATCAGCTCGGTATCTCCTACTTCTGTCGGCCCCTCATCTGCTGGGCCTTTCTCTTCTGAACTCTCTTCATGGAGAGCATCTGGTTCGACCGCCTCGACCATCACTGGGGTATGTTCCTGCAATGCGTCTTTGAGAATTCTCTCGCTCTGTTCATGGGCCTTAGGCTCATCTGGAACCAAAATTGGGTCTACGACTTGCGTCGTGTTACAAACCTGCTCTTGATATATGATACGGGCATCCCTGATGTCCAGGTAGGCATCTAAGCATACAACACGCTTCGTTTTGTCGGTCGCAAAGCCGAAGAGAGAAACGGCTGAAAAAACTTCGAAGTGGTATCGTAAGTGCTGGATATCTTCAAGAGAGAATGGAAGCTCGTTCATATCGATGTCGGTATATGGGTTTACGTTAAAGCCTAGGACTCGAGCCTCACATATGTGCTGGAACCTAGTTTTCAACCCTAGGTCTGAATTCTTTTGAATAATTTGCTCGACATCAGGATAGGCTAGAATGAGATCGATCGTATCTTAGCATGGTTTCGGCAAACCGTATAAATCGTTAGCTGAATCTTTTTTATGGAACTCTCGCATCTACTCCAATGCCTCCCCGAGGAATGGTAGGTGTAGGTTCCGTCTAACTCTGATTAAAGGCTCATATGTGGGTAACGGAGAGAGTTTGCTCTCGGCTTCCTTTCTGAAATACTCAAAGTATGCCTTCATCTTCCCGAGTCGAAGAAGAAGTTTGATTCGCTTGTCAGCCTCCTCAAATGTGGTTTCCACATCAGGATTGATCACCTGTCTTTCTTGGAGCAACTCTGTCATAATGGTAGGAGGTTGTCGCTTGTCGTCACTGCTGGTTTTGTTCTTCGGCTGCCACTTAGGGGTCGAAGCTTCCTGAGTTGCTTGTCAGCGGGACATGCAATCTATTCTTTTACGTTGACGCTTCTGTGATTTGGACAGTGCAGTGTACACACCTTTAGGATAATGATAGGTGTGCCAACGTTGATCGCGCGGTTCAGGAGGTTTAAAGGTTTTCTGCCTTGCAGAAGAGTTCGAGCTGCTAGAACTTCGTGCATAATAATCATCGTTATAGAATGGTGCATCGAAGTCGAGGCGCCATCTGACTGGGGGTAATTCGGTCGGCTGTATTTTGGGGTCGAGTCTGTCAAAAACTCTCTGGCGCTGGCCTGCACTGAGCGTCTTCTGATGTGTTACGGCCATATAAGGTGGTTGTTTTATCGTAGCCTGAAACAACCTTTCGTTTGTCTCGGTGGTGATGTTTGTTTTACACCGACCGTATAGAACCGCCGATCTATCTGCTTCCTCGGCGCTAAAGTCTGTCATGGACTCGATGATAGTTGTTCCTGAAAGAACTTTGGGTGGCTCATTCGAAAATAAATTGATCTTGAGCCGTGGCCGAGAATTCTGCTTTGGGATAGATCGGCCTTCCTTTTCCCTTTGTCTCTAGGTAGACGGGCCATATTAACTGTCACCGTGGGAAACGGGTCGGTGTCAACGCTCATCTTCTTTTCTGGAAACTTGAGTTTGCCGTTATCAATCCAGCTTTGGACGGCATCTCGAAATACGACACAGTTGTTTGTCGTATGTTTATTCGAGTTATGGTACTTGCAATATGTTCTTCCTTTCAATTCTTCGGCCTTAGGAATATTATGCCCAGGCCGAAGTTTGATGATCTTAGCAAGTAGTAGTTGGTCGAAGATGGCGTCGGCCTTAGTAATGTCAAAAGTATAAACTTTTGATGTTTTGGTGATAGATTATTCGGTGGCCGAGCGAGTTTTGACATCTTTGGGATTGGCGTAAGTCAATGCCTTGCAAGTATACGGTTTATCGATTACTATCTTAGCTACATCAACACTGGTATATTATTCAGGTTCAGCAGACGCGTAGCTAACCGTGGGGTTCTTGTAAATGGTTCCTCGGGATGGAGACTTCGAGACTTTTTCTTCTCGGAGTAAGTAGTCATATTGCTCAACATGTTGAGCTAGTTCGTACATGTCTCGGAAGTTTGCCCCCAGGAATTTCTTTTTGTACTCCACGTCCAACCCATTCAAAGCGAGTCTAACAAATTCGACTTCAGGAAGAGGTACTCCGCACCAATTTCTAGCCGATTTAAACCTGGTAAGATAATCCATTTGTGACTCATCTGATGCTTGAGCCATCTTGGCGAATGATGAAACTGACATTTCCATCCCCGGCCGATAGAATTGCTCATGAAATTTTTTGGCCAACTCCTCCCAACTCTGGATGGAGTTCGGTGGGAGATTGATATACCAAGCGAATGCCGAGCCTGTCAATGAGAAGTTAAATAGTCGCAGTTTATGGAGATCGCCATTAACATCTCCACATTACGCAATGAACCGAGCCACATGTTCTAACGAGGATAAAGATGATTCTCCAGCAAACAAATTGAAATCTGGGACTTTAAAGCCTTTAGGATATTCAAATTTCTCCACTTAAGCCGGGTATGGGTGGATGAATTTCAGGAATTTCGGCCCTTTTTTCAAAGCCGAATCGACCATCCTTTGAACCTCGATCATATAAACAGGTGTCATTTCCGTTTGCTGGTCGAATCTGTTTGATCTACTGCTTGATCCTCATCTCTTCTCCAAGTTATTTGGCTTGAACCGAGCAGGCACTGGCTCAGCCTGTACTAAAGGATTATTCCTTGGCAGCAATTACCGAGAGTGATCGGAGGGCCTTTCTTCACAGATTTTATGAACCAGCATTTCAAGCAATCTGGTGTGTGTCTCATTGGTACTACATATTACTTCGCGTAGACTGTCTATTCCTCGGCTGAATGTCTGTTCAACTTGCCGAGACTCTTCGTCCAGTCGTCTTCGGATAAACAACCTTGTTGGTGGATCAGCGCCTTCACCACCATTTTCATCACAATCCTCCGCTACCACCTCATTGAAAATGCATGTGGTTCTGTTAGGGTTTTCTGCATTACGAGGCTGACCGCCGAGACCAGCTTCCTTTTCTCGGCGTGCTGCGCTCATGGACTCCAGTGTAGCGGTAACAAGGGGGTTTTGTGGCTGTGGTAAATTTTGTCCTATGTTCTAAATTGACAAATAAATCGTTGATTTTCCCATGACTGTTTTCTTCTTAACTGATCTTGTCTCAATTAGCATAAACTTCGTAGTTTTAGCACTATGTCCCACTGGGAATGCCAAAATGTTCATCCTAAAAACTACCGAGTCTACGTGGCGCGCAGGCCGATTAACTAATAAGCTAACTACGTCCTTCGGTTGTGTGCGGGGTGTGCCAACTCATCGGCCGAGAAGTAAAATGTGTTGATGTTGCGTTGAGCGCGTGGCTGACTTCTGCGTCTTGCGATTGCAGCCGAGGAAGGAACTCGACTCGGCCCTTGGATTCTAAAGCCTGAAGACAAGGCTACTAATTATGCAAAGTTCACAAATCGTTATCGTCAGATTCGGTCACAGTAATGGTATTCATCAAAGTAAACTCACGCCGAATTGACACTAAAGTGTAAGGGCACAAATACTCAAAGCGGATGTACGTCTTAATGGTGAATGTGGTTCAGCCGTCAGAATGCCGAACTCTAAAGCCAACTTGTGAGTATCCAATCATAAAACAACTCGGCGTTCAATGTGCCAAGCCCTAGTAAATTGTAACACCTCACTTCGCCGAGAAGGCTAATAAGATGACCTCTACCAATAAGGATTCAGAAATCCTTCTCAACCGAGACTTGGATAAATAACCAGTCGACCCTTTCGCAGTGCTGTTTATCCAAACTGAAGGTGCTCCGCGGTCGGCTGATTCTACGACGATAATGATGTTTACCCAAACTGAAGATACCACCAGTTGCCTTCACAGTGCTGTTTATCCAAACTGAAGATGTGTTGGCGAAAAGGAAAATAAAAATCTCAAGGTTGTTGAGAGGTTTCGCGTAGAGCGAGGGTTTGCGCAGGGCAGATTTGTGTGTTGAGTTGGAGGGGTTTTGAATGATGCACTGAGTCTTGTATTTATAGGGGCAGACCTCCTCATAGCCGAATTAGAATCCTTCTTAGAATAAGATTTCTTAAAGCTAATCCAACCAGAACTCGGCCAATCCTAAACCAATTAGGACTTTGAATTCAACTCCTTACCCAGCCGCATTCATTCCCAAGTTTCAGCGCTCTCATCCTACCGAGCATCCTAGTTGCATCAAGATTCAATTCCCTCATCTTTATCTAAAAGACTCCATTTCCTGGTAGGACTTGGCCAACCTGGCTTGGCAGCCCATGACCTAAAATCTGAAGAGAATTCTAGAAAGATCGCTAGGCCGAATGTACCTCCAAATTCGGCCCAGATCAATATTTTGGGCCCAAACAGGTTAATAAAAAACTTATCTCCTCTAAGCTTTGTCGCGATCGTTGGATCTATCTATAACGATTCATGAGGAAAGACCTATAATGATTTAGTATATGTTCTTATATTTGAGTCCAAAAGTGATAAATGGTTAATGTTTGAGTATATGTGTGTTTTGAAGGAAGAAAAACATCGGGATCAAACTGAAAATGTTATTATTCTTGTTGGAATACAATATCTTCTTGTTGTTGGAACGAACTTCACTTTTACACTCAAATGCTATTTTGAAGCTAAAATATTTTTCAACTTGACTCAAAGTATATATGAGTTTTAACTTCCTGATGCATTTAAGCCAATCTTTATGCCAAACACAATCAACGCATAATTGTTTTTCTTTAACAATTTATCTTTTTCGCCAAATAATTTAAGCAAAATTCCCAAAAAGGACTTACGTACATATATGATGCCATTTATGCAAGCATAGCATGAATAATGGCTGTCATTTGTTGCAATTACAAGTAAACAAAATGAACTCAACATAATTACGTTTAAGACAATCCCAAATTAAGGCTCAAACAAAAGAGGCATGAAAGTGACCACAATCTTGATAAAAGATGAATTGAAATCAACCAAAAGAAAAATGAGAATAAAATAAATATTCAAAAGTAGATGAAATCCTATATATTGTCCCAATGAGGGTTACAAACATACAACACAACACGTACTCAATCCAATTAAGATGGTATATGTCAAGAAGAAAAATACCAGATGCACCTCTTTTATTCTTTTGCCTATTCAAGTGGCGGTTGACATCTTCCAAAATTTGCCTAGCCATGAGCATCTAGGCACACAACGAAAAAGCTAGAGAAGAATAACTCAATTCTTCAAACCTATAAAATTTTGTACTCAAATCTCAAATTAAAGGGATTTGTGGAGTCGAAAGTTTGCCGTGTTCGTAAATCCGCCAATTGTGTGGCGCATAAAGTTGGCTATAATGTCGAATTTTCCTAATTATTGGTATGAGGAGCATCCGGGTTTAATCTATGACGCACTCCTTGATGATTGTATGCTTTTCTAAGTCTTTGAATAAATCCGCTACCGCTTCTTCTTCTTAAAAAAAAAAAAAAAAAAAAGAAGAAGAGGATATTAGGGATATGAACAACAATAAAATCCCTTACATATAAATTAACTATCCTAAACAGAATGAAGAACAGAAAAGAAAATGAATAAATGTGTTTCTTGAGTTAAAGAAATAAAATTTGACCTAGAAATTGATTAATCATAAAAATTTGACGTACAGAAAAGTCAAAAGACTTCAACCGAAAATTTAAAACTAATAATGTTTCAGTCAAAAAACATTTGTGGATAAGGATCAAATCCTAATTTTTTCTAAAAGGAATCCTAAAAGGAAGTATAATAAAACATTTGGCTATATCCACTACTATTCATATATAGAAATAAAATCATACTATTTGAACCATATTATTATTAAATACTTTACCATCACATTCTTAATAAAAAAATCATTTGGTTATATCCTATATATCTTGCTTCCAACCTCATTTACTTTTAGCAAATAAGACAAGACACTTTGATGCTAGCTCGGCCTCTGAATATATCGATATGTGCGATAGGACGTTGGAATATTACCTGACCCAAAAAGAACAAAACTGACAAGTTTAACCAGATAAATTCCTCTAAGTATGATTATTAGTAAATGTACAAACCCTTTCAAGTGGAGGCAGATCATCTGCCCTCTCAATTTCGATGTCCTCCCGTGCTCTCTTATTTTGTGTGGTCATAATTAAATCACGTTAACATTTTATATTAATTTTTTAATAGAGATAATAAGATAAAAATAAATAGCAATATAAAATGTTGACGTGGTTTAACCGTGATCACACAAATAAGAGGGCACGGGAGGGCACCGAAATTGGGGGCAGAGAATCTGCCTCCCTTTCAAGTAGTGTAATAATCATTAGTGTAGTCAGCCTAAAAGGAAATGCCAACCGCACAAAAATCCGACCAACGCCCCTACTACGTACTAACTTTTGAAGGCAAAACGGACACTGGGTTGAGATTTTTTAGCATCTGTAACCTTTGCGTTTTCTGTATTCGGTTTTTACTTTTTTGTTTTTTTAACTAAAAATTTGTTTTGTAACTTTCAATTTTTATATTTATTGAGTTGTAAATATCTCACACCCTGAAAGGGTTTTTTTATTTATTTTTATTGCAGGTAGCTGTGATTGTGAATTTGGAGATGGAACAACAAACTTCAAGAACTGCTAAATACAATAGTTCGTACCTGTGTTTGTACAAACTCCAGATGCACCAACTCCGTTTTGAGCAATATGTTCGATGTTTTGGTTGTGTATGTGCAATACAATTAACCTTAAGTTTATACTACATTTATCCTTCTATTATGTAGAAATTATATTTTCTACAATTAAAATACTTTTTTTATTTTTGTTTCAAAAAAAAAAAAAGCTTTTTTATTTACAAGATGTTATTCTTTTTTGTCCCTTGATATAAAGATAATGACGAAGGGGATCTGGGGCTGAACGCTCAATTAATCAACCATAATAGGTACTGAACTTGATATTTATGAGAGTCAAATTTGTGACCTTACACCTATAAATTACAAGTAAAGGTGAATATTAATATTACCAGACTATAATTTTACTGCGAGATGAGTCTTTTAGATCAATATCCGTATAATTTGGGACTTAAAATGAGAAAAAAAATAGAGATAATGCTTCATGACAACAAAATCATACGGTTAAAGCAATCAACTAGCTCTGTGCCTTGACCTGAAAGATTCCCATGTAAAATGGCCATAAATAGCAGCCTTGAGTTTAAACAACCTTTACCATTTCGGATAACCCTCCCAAGCACCCATCCATCTATTGGCATCCGGTACTCGATGGAAATTCAGCTTAAAAGGCGCTACCGTACGCGTAATGTGACCAAAGGCTGCAAGGGTACTCGCTATGGTACTGGAACATTAGGCCATCTTCAACTGAAGGGTCCAGACCAGAGGGCCAGAGGGCTGAAAATAGCTCCAAAACCGTCTCTAACCGAGGGCTAAGCCAAAGAGCTCGTGGGCCCCACATATTCTGAAAGGGCCAAAGGGCTAGCCGGCTAAGGCTCTAACCAGATGGCTCGTTTTAGCCCTCTGGCCCTCCAAGATTCTCCAAGATATTAATATTTTAATAAACAATACATTGCCATATTTGTCTTCGTCTCCAATCGAGGGCCAAAGGGCTCGTTATAGCCCTGTCACAAAAAACAGTCTCCAACCGAGGGCCAAAAGGCCATAGGGCCAAACATAATTTATTACTTAAAAACTACAACTTAAATTCAAATACAACTTAAAATAAAATGAAACAAATTTTGTGAAATAGAAGTTATAGGAAAAAAATGGAATTTTAAAAAAATATGAAACAAATTTTGTAAAATAAAAGTTATAGGAAAAAATAGAAGTTATATGAAAATTTTTGTAAATAAAAATAATAATAAAACTGTAAAAAAAAAAAAAAAAATTCAAATGCAACGGCTAGTCAGCTAGCCGTTGCATTTGAATTTTTTCTTAAGAATTCCTGTCGGTTATAACCGACAGAAAACATTGTATTACTAATATAAATGTATTACTGTCGGTTTTCCTATCGGTTAGTATAAATGTATTACTGTCAGTTATAACCGACAGTAATACATTTATATTAGTAATACAATGTTTTCTGTCGGTTATAACCGACAGGAATAACAACACTTTAAAAAAAAAATGACCAGCCCTTTCCGATTCCGTGAGGCCCTCCTAGATTCCAGAGCCCTCTGGCCTAGCCCTCGGTTGGAGACAGTTTTCGGGCTATTTTCGGCCCTCTGGCCCTCTGGACCCTTCGGTTGGAGATGGCTTGACCCAATCCAGCCCCAGGCCGGGCTAAAAATTTGAGCATTCCTGTCGGATATAACCAACAACAATATAATATATTCTTGTAGGTTATATCCGAAAGGAATGCTAGGCCAAATTTTCAAATGCAACGGCTAGTTGATGTCAGTTAGCCGTTATTTTTTTTTATTTGTATTTTTTACATTTTTTTCTTTTTTTTTTTTTCTTTTTTTTTTTTTTGTTTTACATATTTTTTTTCCTATAACTTCTATTTTTAAATTCTATTTTTTTTCTATAACTTCTATTTTACAAAATTTAAATTTAATTTGTAGTTTTTAAATTTAAGTTGTGGTTTTTAAACATAAGTTATAGTTTTTTAAATTTAAGTTGTTGTAGTTTTTAAATTTAAGTTGTTGTAGTTTTTAAATTTAAATAATAAATTATGTTTGGCCCTATAGCCCTTTGACCCTCGGTTGGAGACGGTTTTTTGTGACAGAGCTAAAACAAGTCATTTGGCCATTTGGCCCTCAGTTGGAGATGGAGGCAAATATGATCATGTACTGTTCATTAAAATATTAATATCTTGGAGGGCCAGATAGCTAAAACGAGCCCTCTGGCCAGCCTTCTTTTGGAGATGGCCTTACCCTCCCAAGTTTCACTATGCTTTGCGGAGATTCAAACTTGACATCCTTTTGACATTGAAAAAGAAAGTACCAATTTTTTTCGTTTTTGCTGGGGCTTAGGCTTGCCATTTCAACCAAAAAAGAAAACAAGTACTAGTAAACGAGAGCTAGTTACGTTGTTTTTCTAGAACCTAGATCTTCTTTAGATCCCAACAATCTGAGCCCACGGATCATTTAATCCGAGCCGTTGAAATTTGATCCAACGATTACAATTATTATAACTTTTAAAGGAGCCCCATGTTTGTAGCCATTGGATTAAATTTCAACGGTCCGGATTATTTGATCCTTAGGCTCAGATTATTGGGATCCGGAGAGGATCCAGGTTCGTTTTTCTAAACTAAATCTTTAGGTTGCCATATGCCATTTTTGGTTTCTCCAAAACTGCATAGCACTATGAATGCCATTGATGGGATGTGATGCTGCGCATATACATTACTCTGTACTACCACAAGATTGCTCCAATTTATATGACCATGTACTACAACTGTATTGCTCCTCAAGCCCTCATCATAAACTTCAAAATAAACGCAAATACGGATAGGCCAATTGTTCAGGTACAGTGAGCGTGCCATTTCGCGTACAATTTTGAATTTTTCATATTGGAAATTAAAGATATCACATATTGTCAAAATAATAAAGGCCTTTTATAGATATCAACACTCAATATATTGTTGAATACATTCTACATTTGCTTTTTCAATTAAAATTTATTTTAATACACTCCACATATTTTCTCATAATACCCTCACACTCAACACTCTCAACATACACCTTACATTTTTTATACACCCACATTTTCTACAAACACCTCACACTCTTCACATCGTAGGTGCAAATACATAAGGTCATTCAAGGCACCTTCAGTGTGAAGTTGAAGGCCGGTGTGATGCCAGAATTTTTCTAATTTCTCTATTGAAGTGATTCCAATACACCTTTGGTCTGATGTCAAAGCCGGGAGTGAGTCCAGATCTCTTCTATTTCTCTATCGCTTCATATTGTCCTAAACACTATCGTCATACATCAACTTAATATTATCTAGACAATGTGATGCATGTGGAGCCAAAAATAATCATGAGGCGACACGTGGACTTTTGGGCAAAAAGGACAAAATTACCCTCGAGGCACACTGGAATTCCTACCCGTGGAGCAGTGGACAAACATCCCACAATCAAGTCAAAAGTGCCCAAATAGGTATTTATTTTTAAACTTATTTCATCCATCCTCATCAAATCATTTCCACAAGGTAACCTCCAAAACATTCCTTTTAAATTATGTTAATTGGCTAATTAATAGATTTATTACCTAATTAATCTATTAATGGCCAATTAAACTACCAATTACACCCAAAACACACACAAAAGGCTGGTCACCTTCTATCCCAAGGGGACCATGTGACATCCCACATCGCCCAGGGGAGTGATCCTTAAATGTATATTCTCATCCCTACCTAGCACAAGGCCTTTTGGGAGCTCACTAGCTTTGGGTTCTGTAGGAACTTCGAAGTTAAGCGAGAAGGGGGCCAGAGCACTCCCATGATGGGTGACCCACTGGGAAGTTGCTCGTGAGTTCCCAGAAACAAAACCGTGAGGGAGTGGTAAGCCAAAAGCGGACAATATCGTGCTACGGTGGTGGAGCAGGCCCGGGAAGTGATCCGCCCCGAGCCGAGATGTGACAATTTGGTATCAGAGCCAATCCCTGGCCGGAAGTGTGCCGACGAGGACGTTGGGCCCCTAAGGGGGGTGGATTGTGACATCCCACATCGCTTAGGGGAGTGATCCTTAAATGTATATTCTCATCCCTACCTAGCACAAGGCCTTTTGGGAGCTCACTAGCTTTGGGTTCTGTAGGAACTTCGAAGTTAAGCGAGAATGGGGCCAGAGCACTCCCATGATGGGTGACCCACTGGGAAGTTGCTCGTGAGTTCCCAGAAACAAAACCGTGAGGGAATGGTAAGCCCAAAGCGGACAATATCGTGCTACGGTGGTGGAGCAGGCCCGGGAAGTGATCCGCCCTGGGCCGAGATGTGATAGACCAACCATGCCCTATATATTCAACCGCATTTTCTCTAAAATCCTAAGTTTTCACTCTTACTAAATTCTCAAAAAAGTTCTCAAACACTATTCCCTCAAAAATTCTAACTTTGGCATCGGAGGTTCTTCGGCCAAAGCCCCCCCCATTCATCGTGAGCGCGTGAGGCTCTTGGCCTTGACCTAAGGTGTTATTGTTTTTGTAGGTGCAATTTTGTCCAAGATCAAGGAGGAAGAAATTCGCATCCACAATGCCAACAATTGTTTGATCCTATTTGCATGTGTTTGTGCACTCTCTGCATTTATACTGCAAGCTATTGAATAAATAATGGAAAAATTAGGTTCACATCCTTCTTTTTGTTACTCCATTGATTAAAATCCTATTCATTTTGAATTTTTTTATCAAGGTCCTTGGGTATGAATAACATCATTAATTATTTGAATAATAAAATATTTTTATTTCTCAATTTTTTATCATATATTTTTATTTTTAGTTTGTACCTATTTTTAATTTGCAAATATTTTTTAATTTGTACCAATTTTCTTTTCATTTTTAATTTGTACCCATATATATTTTTTTAAAGTTTTATTTGTGTTTGTACCCATGTGTATACCGTCACGTGACATTGTATATTTAATCAATGATAGAAAAATTACATATGGTATATTTATGTTTATGCCTAAACTTTGTATCATATATTTATATTTTTAGTTTGTACCCACTTTTAATTTGCAACATTTTTTAAAAATTTGTAGTATTTTCTTTTTAGTTTTATTTTGTACCCATGTATTAATTTCTTTTAGCGCTTATATTTTTAAAAATTCATGTGTACTCATAATTTTTAATCTTTTATCTGTACCCTAATTTATTTATAATGTACCCATTCTTCTTTATTAATGTACCACTTTGTTATATGTGAAATGTACCAATTTTTTTGTAAAATGTACCAATTTTTTTAACACTATGGATACATTCTTTTGCCATTTATTATTTCTTATTTTTACATAGTTTTTATCCATTTATTCAATCAAAATGTTTGAATTTTTTTATTGTAACTGTTTCTAATAGTATTATAATGAGGGATTTTAAATTTATAGGATTATAAATCTCATAAAATATCAAACAATTAATTTCAAAACTATAAAAATATAAATATTAATAGTAATATAATGAGGTGTACAAAGTCAAGAGACCTTGATCAAACTTTGAATACTATTAAGGTTTTAATCAAATAATGTTAAGGATTAGGGACCGCATTCAAAGTATCCCATAAATAATCCTATTAACAAATGTTCTTTCTTCTGTAGGGGTCGCCCCATGTCTTGTTATGCAGGGTGCATTTTCGTAAAGAAGTATTACTTCTGCTAGCTCATGGTAATGGCGCTGAGAAAGTAATTGGTGCTCTTGCTTGCTTATAGTCAAAAGTAATTTTTTTCAATCAACGTGTTTGTAGTTTCATGGTTACAGTTTTATTCTACAATGAATGGCGTAGCCATGTTAAGGGCTATCCTGGGCTATAGCCCAGGTAGCTTTTCGTAAAAATATTAAAATTTTACATGTAATTTTTATTGATTTTCGAATGTAGTCTATTATATATTTAGTCACTAATCTTAATTCTCTTGGTTTAATCATATAAAATTATATAATACAGTTTATAAACCATCTTTTTTTGTTACATCCTTTTTCTCATTGCTTCTTGTACATGTGCAAGTTTTGATTTGTTTGAATTTTAACACGTATTTGTTTAATAATGAAAATTCTCGGCTCACCTTGTGAAATTTTCTTAAGCTAGAGCATACTCTGAAAAATACAGTATCAAGTTTCTTTGTTTATAAAGATTAAATCTTTAATCTAGCCCACCCGGTGAAAATTTCCTAACTCTGCCATTGTCTACAATGAAACGTGAGAGTGGTTTGGAGAGAGTTGGAAAGGATAAACAATCTTAGAATATACACGTTAAAAGTGACTTGTGTGTATTCAAAATTTTTTTTTTTTTCGAAACCTTATGAGACTGGAAGCATTATTACATATTAAAAAGTATATAGAAAACTTCATTTTAATCCTTGGCAAAGATGACTTTTAGATTAAAACCATGAGTAAGATCAAAATCTAATTTTAGTCCCTTGATACATTAATAACCTCATTTATTAATTATATTTTATTTTTTTAATTATTTCTCTTTTTCTTCCTAATTTTTAATGTACAAATTTTATTTCATTATAATTATAATTTTCATTTCATTTATCCTAATATATTTTATTATAAACATTTAGATAAACTAATTTTTGTTATACAATATATTTTGATGTACTTTGTCGTCTTCATTTAGGTACATTAAATTCATTATAATAGATTTCGGTGTATATATTTAGGTACACACATTTAGTTACATACATTTCGATACACACATTTCGGTACATACATTTCGATACAAACATTTAGGTACATTAATTTAATATAATACATTTTGATACTAACATTATGGTGCATACATTTTGGTACACACATTTAGGTACATTAATTTAATATAATACTTTTCGGTGCATATATTTCGGTATATACATTGCAGTACACATATTTCGGTACACACATTTTGGTATTAACATTTAGGTACATTAATTGAATCTTTCAAGTTTGAAGAATGTTAAATAAAATTGATAAATTAAAAAACTCTTTTTTGGTTAAAAAAAATTAAAATTTGTATATTAATAAACTTAAATATTTAATGGGAGACACTAACTAAAATGCACATTAATTATTTTGAATTAAGGACACATCAAGAGATTATAATCAATATGTAATCTAACATTAGGATTATTTTAAATTTCAATCTTCTTAAAGGAATAAAGTTAAAAAAAAAACCCTAAAGTATATAAGTCATTTATAATTAAATTTTAATGTCGGTGTATTCAACATTATTTGGAGTACTAATAAAAAAAACCAATAATAAAAACACCAATATTAAACACATAACATTATTTTCCTCACATACACAGTTATTTAATCTTGATCATTGTTTTCATTTAATTTATTTAATCTTATGGTTAATAACATAAAAGGGTGTAAAGAGAAAAATTATGCGTTTTTGGTCAAATGGTGTATGATTATTACTTTTCTAATAAAAATTTCTAAATAATAACCCGTCATTAATGGTAGAGTTCCAACGTATTAATTATAAAAAACAAGACACAGTGCATAACCACTCTGCCACGTCATCAGACACCCCAACAAAATCAAATGAAATCTTAATATCCCAAATTCCCAACCACAGCAGAAAACGGAATTCTCTCTCTCTCCTTCTCCGTTGGATTTTCATTTTCCTCATGAAGAACTGCCATGCGAGAAACAAGTCCCTCCAATTGAATGAACGCGTTCATGACTCCAGCAGCGGGGACGATAACAATGGCGTACCTTCAGAAGAAAATGATCACTCTCGCCAACCTCTTCTTCCCATCAACAACAACAGAAAAAGGTTTAAGTTTTAAGCACCCTAATAAGTACTGTTCCGTGAACGAAATCATGCAGCGTACCTTTCCACCACCACCTCTTCCTCCTCCTCCTTCGTCTTCATTTGAATGTACAAATGACGATGATAATGGTGTTGGTTTAGCCAAAGACACGATGAGACTGAAGCCATCAGGTACAGTTAATGCAGAAATTTTCTCGTTCAAGTGGGGATAGACTGATAAAAGAGGGAGGGAAAGTCGAGTTCGTGAACGTTCACCAGAGATTATTGAGCCAGTAGTGAGCCAGTCTGAGGTCGGGTACAAATGCAGAATTTCGCTAAAGAAACTTTTATATGAAAGGTATAATGCGGAAATGGTTTCCATGGAAAAAGATCGCGAGCGTTCTGATGCGACTATTCCTCCTCAGGTGAACAAGCCCAAGGAGATTAATTAGGTTTCAGGAGGGTGAGTTGCTCCGACTCCAGTTTAATTGGATATTAATCCATATGCTTTTATCTTTAATTAATCTAATTTCAGGAGGCAATGAATTATACAGAAAAAAAAAAATGAAAATTTGAAATTTCAGACCTGTTTGGTGAACTGGTTAAGTTTTTGCGTTAGTTTTCATGTTATTTTTGTTAAAGGAGAGAAGGGAGAAGCGAATGCGAATGTACGGGGAAATAGTAATGCTAGGAAGACTAAATTTGTAAACTATATTTGCAAACTAAATGATGTGTCACCAATAGAAAATAAGTACGTTTATCAACGTTTAAGTAATAATCCACTCATTAACTTCCATGTCATTTAGTTTACAAAATTTAATCTATAAATTTAGTCTCCCTAGTATTGCTCATGGGAAAAACTTCGAAAACAAATCAAGTTGCAACTGCTTTTACATAGGACTATTTCTAGTTGTGCTAGGAGTTCCCTATAATTTTGACTGTATTGGACTTGGTTGTGCTTGTTTCTCTGTTAGTTAATATTATTTTTACTTTTTCTTCCCATTTTATCCTCATTTCTTTCATTTATCTTCACTTTATATATGTCTAATATTACAAAATGAAAGCTAAAAATAAAAAATGAAAAGATTATTAACGGGACCGAAATTCGTACCTTCCTTTTCGATTAAGGATGGAACATCTGCTGGAAGACTAGTTGTGTAAACAAACCCTACATTGTTATAGTAACAGTTTATCAAGGCTAATTATCATACCTTAGCTTTCATTTTGCTCACTTATTATAAGACTATAAGCCTGTTTGATAATTTTCAACATGATTGGCAGTACTGAACTTGTTTTTCATATTTTTTTCAATAATTCTATGTTTAGTTTGTGAAATTTCCAGTTGGTTTAGATGTGAATGTAGAAGAAATTATGAAAACAATCCGAGTGTCGTTATGTCTAGCTTGTGTGTGGGCAAGGAAGAGATGGAGTGAGTGGCCAAAAATATACCAACTTTGAGTGATTCTTGAAGTTGTATATTTAATCAAAGACACCATAATTTGCTAAAACTGTAGTATTAATTAAGCAGTCTCTACTGCGTTGGCCAAGTGCAATGTTCATATCCTGTGTATATATAGGACATGTAGGCATGGTTTCTTATATATGTATGGATTCATGAGAACAGAAGGGGAATGTGTTCATACATTCATCATCATCACAGTAGATAATACCTACACGTCGTATTTATTAATTTGTAATACACACAATCGATGAAAATAGGTAGACAACAAAAGGTAATACTATATATTATTTAGGGTTATCATATTATTTAATGTGATAATTGGCCATACCGGCAATTCACTTTCCCCACTAGCTGCTAAATTGTAAGAGGCTCACACCCTAATAGACTTTCTGTTGACTAGACTGTGATTTTAGAGGTGGAACACCAAGGTGATACTTTGAGAAGTGCTAAATGATGTTTTACACTTAGGTTATGTATTTAGCTTTAAGATGTACCAACTATTCTAATTAATTATAGAAAAAATTGCACTTTGCACTTTAAAGGTTTGATGTTTGAAATACATTAATTCATGTAGTTTTAACAATAGAAAAATAAGATTATTAAAGTTATGAATCGTTACACCATTAACTCTTCCGTTAGGTACCTTTTGGTAAAGAATTATTTTCTGATGTCCAAAAATTTGGGATCCACCTGTTCTGAACAAATCAGATCTAAACAGACAGGGTATTTTTGATGTTCCAATTTTCCAACAAAAGTGTGCTCCAATTCGTACAGTCCTACTCTCAGTCGAGGAATGGCTGCAGCCATAAACAATAAGCTTTTGGGATCCCTCGACACAGAAACCAAATTTTTGTGATGAGTTCCTCCAACTGTACCGATTTCATCTTTGAATTCCCTCGCTCCTTCGAAACAACTTTCTCTAGTCTCTTAACCGTAACAAAACACAATTTCTTTGTAAACAGCTTCAAAACTGCCACTTTCGAACTCATCCTTTTAGTGTTGCATCTTCAAGCTGAGTGTATGAAAATGACTGTAAAGTGAACTCTTCAGCCAATCCCACTTTGGTATACCCAAATGGAAAGGGATCATCTCCGGATCCCTTCCACCTAATCCACCAAGTTTGGGGATCTAGGCCATTGAAATTTGATCCAACGGCTACAAATAGAGGTTCACTTTAAAAGTTACAATAACTTTAGCAGTTTAATCAAATTTCAATGGTCCGGACTCCCAACTTGGTGGATTAGGTGGAAGGAATATGGAGAGGATCCCTTTCCTACCCAAACAGCTTATTGTACCTTTGTTTCGGTGCACATATGCAATAGTGGGGTCTCCTAAATTACCTTGGCAATATTGGAGCACATTATTATTGAAACAAACAATATCCTCACTGGTTCTGATTTGGTCTTCACTAATGATCCCTCAATTTTTTTCATGTCAGCATATAACCAAACAGCCTAACATAAGGGTCGATGCTGCAACAATTTGTAATTTTTGGGGGGTTCAGTTTGCTATTGTTAAACTGCGGAGACAAGTATGTGCTAATTAAACATTGAGGGTACAAAGTGTAAATAGCTAGGCCTAGCTAAAAATAATCTTTGACATGTACATCAAATTTCATCCTATGATATGAAAATATAATACAAAATTGAAGTCGTTCTAGCATTATTCTGTAGATGTACATATTGCGGATGCAATGTACAGTATGAAAAATTTAAAAGCATACTACAGTATTAGGGTCTAATATATACTTGTCTTCATTAAAGAAAAGGCAAGAAGCTCCCTTCTAATTGAGTTTAATTCCAGCTAAGGTTGATTTGGCTTTGTTAAATGAGTCTAGCTATATATTGCTCTTCATCCTCTATCTGGTATATATTATTAGATGCTAGCAGTTTTGCTCAATCAGTCTAGCTATGATGTTCTTCATCCTTTAAGCTTCTAATGAACAGGGTACTTTTAGGCCTCGTTTGATAGGGAGGACTAACTTGGATAGGACTATTCATTACATTGAAGGCATTTTGAAGGAAGAAATGGATGAGAACTTCCATATTTTGTCCAGGTTGAAAGTTGCTCATGGAGAAAAGATATCCCTCCTAGTTCCCATAAAAATGGTAGGTTAAAAAGGACAACTTTTCTTCATGAGTAATCTTCAAATTGGACAAAATAAGAAACTTGTCATCCATTTCTTGCTTCAAAATGCCTTCAATATAGTGAATAGTCTTATCCAAGTTAATCATCTCTATCAAATGAGGCCTTAGAGCTCAACAAGGAGAAGGGCAATTTTGTTTATTGCATTGCATCACTTGGTTTGCTTATGTATTTGGGCTGCCATCACTACAAAAAATATGGTCTAAGAACACAATTGATTTGTGCCCTTTTCAATTTCATTGAGCACAAATATATATTGGTGCTCTTAGATGTCAATGAACACAAAACTATCACAAATGTGCTTTCTGAACAAAAAGGCACATTAGTTAGTGTCTAAATAAAAGTGTCTTTGTGCCTATTAAAATTTGAACACAAAAGTTTGTGTCACTATTTATGGATATCCGTAATACTAAGTTTTTATTAATTTACAAAAACACAAAAAACATTTTTGTGCCCTCTAATTTAATATATTTAAATCATTTGATTTTATAGGCACAATGTTTGTGTCTTCCTTAACCAATCTGGACACAAATCATATTTTAGTATTAGTTTTTATTGATCAAGGTGCCCCACACACACACGTTTCATCACCATCACCTGGTAGATCTACTGTTTGGATCAAGCAGATATTTTCTAAATTTATTTTCTTATTTGATACTTTCTGCTGTCAAATTACAGGGCTTTACCAACTGGATCTGTTCTTGAAAAAATTACGGAGTCGAAATTTATTCGAATAAGAGTCTACAAACCAACCAAAATTTGTTTGTCAGCACCAATTTACGTTTTTTTTTTTTATTTTTTTATTTATTTTTTATTTTTAGCACACACAAAAAATGAGATTATAAAATAAATTATAAAATTGTGGTAAATAATGGTATGGAGCTGTTTAATATTGTGCATTGTTCTAGTCTCAAAATAGGCTAGCAATAATGTGGTTCAAATTCGCATTTGGCGAGAATCAAACCTAAAACCTCCTACTTATAAGTGAAAATGAATATCATTATATCGTAGTACTGAGTGACATGTTTTAGAGTTACGATGAATCTACAATGAATGCTTGTTAGATTCTTATCTTTTTCAATTGCTTTTTAGATTCTAATCTTCCTGCAGGTTGGTTTTTTATACTTGATAATATGATTTTTGTCTTTATCGTAAGTGTTTATATTTTTTTTCCTGTATTAGAAGTCCTTCATGCAGTGACACATAACAAAAAATTATGTCTATAGGGTCATCTGTCTAATCAATTGTACAAAGGTGTAGTGGGTCTTCAGATAGAAAAATGGCACAATTTGAAAATAAATGCCCATTGAATATTAATATTTATAAATTTCCTTTTTGTGACACAAATTTTAAAAATTGTGTCCAGTAAATAGTAATAAATAATAAATCATTCCACTTCCCATACAGCAAAAGAATATGTTGGCACAATTATGGATTTGTGCATTTGAATTATTTTAATATTGTTTATGTTTGAGTGGTGTGCCGTGTGACCTACCCACGTGTGAGTCTCTCTTCTCCGTGCAAACCCCCTCATTTTCCCCTCATTTTTTTCTGCCATCCCCACACCTGTCTCTCTTCTTCCTCGGTTCATCTTTACTCTTCTCCCTCTGTCCCTCATCATTTTATTCTCTTTCTTGGCTCACTTCTCCCCGAGCAACACAACCACCACGTTCTCTGGCGACTTCGAACATCAAATCACCACCATCCTCGTCCCAACCTCACACCAAACACAAAACTAGAACCCAGAGTCCCAGAGTCCCAGAACTTAGACTCGAACCTCAAATCGGAAAACCAGATATCTGTCTCGAATCCGAGAGAGTTCCTGCGAGTTCATCGTTTTCCTTACCGAGGTAAGGTCCGGAGTCGCTCTTCACTTATTTCTCTCAGATTTAAGGCTTTTCCCTCATTTCTTCCAAGCAAATCCCATCCGTGCCATCAGAATTAGTAGATCCACAACCCAAAATCACTTTCAACGTTGTAGATCTGCTGCATCCTCCTGCATTTTTTTTTGTAACGCTGCAACCCAAAACTCATAAATTGTAAATCTGACGCAGCCATGGAGTCTTAGCAATTCCTTGAGCTTAGTACCACCTCAGTGCTGCAATCGACACCCAAAAGGTAAGCCCCATAAATCTCCTTGTACATTTCTTGTCCAATAACCTTCTTTGTTTAGTTTGATCCGTGAAATCCTCATGCATGTGGTTGCTTCTCTGTGTAGGACTTTCTCTTCTTCATCTTCACTACAAATCCCAACGCAAATCCGTCTATACAAGAAGTGTCTCATAGATCCTCATGCCCTCGAAGGTAAAATTCATCCCTGCAATTATTTGAGCCTGAACTTGGTTGATCTGTAAATGTGCTGCTTGTGCATGCCTAAAATATGAATTAGGTTATGTCTCGCATAAATCTGTGAAAGTAGTCCTTTCTGATTTGAGTGCGTTCATGCAACAGTGGTTTTAGTTTACTGCCTGCAAGCTCATGAATGTGTTCTGTATATTGCATGTCTCTATGGATGAACGCATGAGCCCAAAAATCCATGCTTGAGGTCAATTTGTGTGTAATTTGACATGGAATGTGGAAGTGGTTTGAATTTATGGTGTATTTATTCCGGTGTCTGATGACTATACTTAAATCACATGACTCTAGATTTAACATTCTACCTACTGATATCATGAATACAATCGTTAAGAATGAGTTTTCAAAATTGCAGGTGATATTGTGAATTTATTCAAATCATTTTAGAGAAAAACATCTACTTTGATATTCATGTATTTTCCTTTCATTTTCGTTGTTCTTGTAAGTTGTGTGGTTTCTTTATCTTTGAGGTTTTTATTCATAACCTTGGTAGGAAGAGGCAAAGATTCTATATAGACCGGCTGATTAATTTTTTTGTGGAACAAGAAGATGGGATGAAGTAAAAGCTTTTTGGGAAAGATTCAAGTGTTCAGAAATGCTTGTTTTCATTATTCGTATGAATTGATTGTTTGTAGAACTAAATTGTAAAAGCTTGTTTGTAATATTTGAATTTTTTTTTTTATAAATATTTTACCTATTGGGCACAAGAACAAAACTGTGCTAACATGGCTTGGAAAAAGTCAGTGTTGTTAGAATCGTCAAAACCGAGACACAAAAGAACCCTTATTTGTGCTTAGCTTTTTGGGCATCAAAGACCATATTGTGCCCAATGGTCAAAGGTGACGCCCATAAAGGGCACATACTGAAATATAGTAGTTGCACTGTTGCCATTGGTCTATGGGCACAATTGTTGATGCTTTTTGGCCTCAAAGGACACAGATAATTTATTGTGTGTAGTGCTCATATTTTTTGTAGTGCGTGTCCTTCGGACACCTCCAAGTCATGAAATAAGTAGACTTTGATTAGTTCCTAGTTAGTTGTTCATGTTGGCCCTCTCTTTTTTTTATCAAAAAAAGAAGAGGTAGGGTCACGTTCGACAAATCTTTTTGACGTTGGGGGCGATACTAGTGCACAGTACTATAGTGTGGAGGACAATTGAAGCGTTTTCAGGTCAGGAAATACGTTAAATCTGGGGTGTAGCTGCATTTCTGCTAGTAGGTTAGAAAAATATGGTCATGATTGTTAAGTGGGAGTTATTTTGTTAATTAATCACAGATTCACAAATTATATGTGTTAGAGATTATATATTGTTTAGAGTGAGCATCATCACACCCCTCTCCTATTCTTCACCCGCATTATTTTATCATCTACTAGAAATTTTAAAGGATATTGATTCATATACAGATTCACCTGCATTATTTTCCCTTTGTTCCTCGTTCCCAGTTTAAACCCTAACCCTAGGTTACTACCCTAGCCCCGTAGAAGGATTTCTTTGCCGCCGTGCCCAATACTGGCGAAATGACCAATTGCACTGCAGCCTGTGCGGGTAGTACGGGCACACATCATGTGTATTTCTCGGCAGATTATTATGTTATAATTGTATAAATCTTCTTGGATAATGAGAAGGTTATAATTTGGTGGGCGAAATTAAATAATGCCATTCATAGATTATTATGTTTCAATTATTTAGAATAATGCTAGGGAGACCAAATTTTTAAATCAAATTTACAAATTTGCAAGTCAAATGGTGTATCACCAATAAGAAACAAATACGTTAATCGACACTTAATTAATAATCTAATTATCTACAACCACATCATTTGGTTGCAAATTTGATCTCCTTATCATTACCCAATTATTTAGGTTTGAGACAGGGGATACAGTTTTAGGGTTTTTTTATTTTACCAGTTTTTGAATAGCTAAATTGAGGCTATTAAAATTCAGCCATGCAAATCTAATTGTCCAAATAGGATTTGGATCCTCGCCGGATCCCCTCCCTGGAGATCCACGTGGACCGTTGATAAAAAATCGTGCGGCCTCAATTAAATACTTTTTATATTTTTAAAAGTAAAGCAGTCTCGTTTTGCGTAAAAAATATAAAAAAGGAAAAAATTATGACCACATGATTTTTGATCAATGGTCCACGTGCATTGATCTCTAGGATCCCTAAGGAGAGGATCTGGCGAGGATCCAAATCTATCCAAATATATGGTGCATCTCATACACCGGTGTATGATATAGTTTCAAACATTTTAATCACATCATTGTAGTCTAACCTAATAGATTAATTTCTAATTTGTTATGTCAAAATTATTTTCTTATACGTATCTTGTAAGCAATTCTTTAGAATTTTTTTTTTTTTTTTTTTCACTTACACATTAAGTAATTCTTTAGGCGTGATATACTCTTTCACTTCTTCTGATGATATGGTAACCAAATTTCATTGTCCTCAAAAGGGACGCCACGTGTACTAAAATAGACCTAGTTAACATAAGTTATTAGCATTCCAAAAATCTTATTTGACACTCCAAACTTTATATAATTAGAAGAAAAAAAATACACTTATGAAAAATGTAAAATGAGATTTTTAAAGTGCTAATAACAATTCCAAACAAAATTGTCTTTTAAGGTTTCGCTCATACTTAACCCTCGTGTGGCGGGTTGAGCATTAAATGTAAAAGGGCATGTCTCCCTTTAAATCACACTAAGTAGAACTAAGTAGAGGAGACGCATTTACCAAGCAGTGTGCCCTCCACTCCTCACATGATGGCCTCACGTAAACCAAGGCATTGTGCCACCTTCTATCAACAGAGTTGGTGGGCTTAGCAAGCCAAATAAAGCCCAAATAGAGGATTCCAAGAGCCCACAAGGGCTCCTAGACAACAAGATCTTCAAGAGATAGTGATTCGTATAATCATAGCGCAGACATAAGTCATCCTGCTATTAAAAGTTATCCCTAAACGAAACTCTTAATTGGTGTCCCTCATCACGTCTCTCATAGTCATCCTTTGTGGACTAAATCAGTGGGATAGCATAGGGTTCAAACCAACTACTTAGAGAGCGCCACGCGTGCCCTATTGAATCATCCTCAAACCCATATCAAACTCTATATAAAAGCATGTTCATTTTCATGTGAAGGTAATTATACCTTAACTAAGAGCATCAATGGGAGTCCCTATTTAGGGACTCCCACCATCATTTTTGAGTACTCATTTAAGGACTTAAAAAGAATCTTTGTATCCCTAAATGAATATTGCCTATAATATGAGAGTTCTTATAGTGGAATCCCCAAATTTGAGGTTTTTATGATTTTATATGATAATTTGATTAGGAGCACATTTTTTTGTTTATGTTAACCCTTTTTGAATTAATTTAACATTACGTTCTCATAAAATATTTTTGTGAACTTTTTAATAACAAAAAAATAAAATAAAATTAGAATTACTTCATTATCAAATTATATCCTTCCAAGTTGATTTGGTACGTAGTTGGGCACATAATGAAAGAAAAAACTAGGGATCATATATTAATTAAAAGGAAAGATGGCATAGCTTACTATTAATTAAACGCAATACATTGATTCAATACCTAATGAACAAAACATTAACTTAATACTTAGTTTAAAATACATTGATTCTCAACGTTAACATACATCAACTCCAAGTTCAAATTCTGGCCACTGAACTCCAATTGCACAGCAGCAATAAAGGTGGTGGGTTCCGATGTATTTGGTGAGTCCCTATATTTTAGGGACTCACTTTTCAGTCCATTTGAGATTCATTTTGTCCTTATATTTGTTTTATATCCATTTTATATGGAGGTTGTCTCTATTTAGGAACTCCACTAAAGATGCTCTAAGAAACCCATAGTTGGTAATTCATTTTCCTATAGTCAAGTTTAACCTAGACATCAGAGAGCCTTTGACTCACACCACAACAGTGTGACAAGGTCTCATTTGTCTTTTATTTCTAGGTTACAAGAATACCATAGTAAATTGCATGCTTGTGTAAAATTCGTTCCCCACATGTAAAGAAGAAATAAATTTTATAGACTTGTTTTTTTTCTCTGAAAACTTTTTAGAGACATGGATTGATGAGTAAAAAAATATTGTCCGTACCTTGCAACTAATGTATTTCCACCATATAGATTTCTTAATCAGAATCATTTATTTTTTAAGTTCTCAGTTAATGATAATATCTATAAAATAATCAAATCAGAGATAGTTTAGGCATCCATATTTATCATATTTAATCAAGTCTACGATAGTCACTCACCTTTGGGTTTGATATCAAGGGTTGAGATTGAAACACTAAAACCATATTCATTTATTCTTCACCCTTAATATCAAATCTAATGACATTCTTCTTCACTTGTAAGTAAGAGATCTTAGGTTCGATTTTGTCAAATGTGAATTTGAACCACATTATTGCTAGCCCATTGTGAGACTTAGCCTACTCCCCCACCTCTTAGTGTAGATAATATCGTTTGTTAAACAAAAATATATCAAATCTAATTGTGAATGATTATACATTTCTTGGTCATCCGGCAACATAACATCTTACTTATGATTAATTGATAATTTTATAACTTTGCATTAGGCCTCATTCTGTAATGGACTGGGCCCGTATGCAAGCAGCTCCCTATTGTTTTCAATTACGGCCATGTCTTCATCCTTGAAAGTAAAGGACGCTTCTATGCCATCGCCATCTCTTGTATCTATGAACTTAATTACGTTCTTCATTTCCGCGTTGCTGATAAAATCCATGATGGTTTTCCCCATCCGAAATCTGCTGCAAAAGGGCACCCGAACGTACTGCTGCACCCACAACTCTCCATATCATCCCTATTGATGAGGTTCCCAAACTCTTTGAACATTTCAAATGCATCGTCCGCACTAACTCGAGTACCATATTTTTCTTTAAATTCCTTAGTGCTTTTCCCCAATTCAGCAACCAAGCTTTGAAGATCATTATCATCGGCGGCTACTTGAGGATGACGATCACTAATATCTGATTTTTTTTCTTTGCCATACACAACTCCACTAGACTTCCCATTACAATTTTCTCCGCCAAGGGTCGTTGCAGTATTTCCCGCATATTCACTGATTATCACCACATGGATTGCTTTATAAGACCCGAGTTTGATCTCAATGCTTCTATTGCGCATTACCAAATGAGGGCGGGCATAACTTCAACACACGTAGGGTTTGGCACGCTGGAGCGAGCAGCTTTGGACTTGAGAGCAGCAATCTTTGAGGCACCAAACACAAAGCTCTCTGTGTTACACTTTTCTTTAGCATATTTTGTGGTGGGTGGGGTGCGCTGTTGAGAATGAATCCCCATATTGTCAATTGGTTTTATGGTGGGATCTCAACTTTCTTCAGTTAAGAAATCTAGTGGTGGAAAGAGAGAAGCTGGAGCAGAAAATATTTCTGCAGCAGGAAGCTTCACGACCAGGTGATGAACAGCAATATCACTACTGACGGCTGATTGACTCGCTTAGCATTGGCGAATTGCAAACCAAGTTTTATGGTCCATTGGAGTCAGGTTTGACGAATGTGCTCACTGTAAAGCATCGGCCTATACGGCTATACCCACAATAGTACATTGAGGAATATCCTCTCGGTATAACAACTAAACAATATCATCCTAACGTTCTACATTATCTTGGACTCTTGTTTAACACTAGTATTAGAGGGCTTGTGCCTTCAGCTTGTGGTGACGCCATATGATCGGCGTGAAGAAGTTGTTTAATTGGTCCAAGATGATCTGGTTTGTCCAAAATCTTTGATACGGGACAGTTGGCTTAAGCCTCAAGAAACACAGCCCCATGGTTGTTGCAGCAGATTGAACCATTGGTTTTGAATTGTCCTACCCAGGGATAGAAGCGAGCTAGGGTAAAAATCTTTGATATGGCAAAAGTTAGAGTATGAATGTCAAGAACACTCAACTTGCCAAGAAGATAACAAAATGTCGCCTGCCCAAGTTGCTCAGTAAACATGTTGGTTGTTGCCTAGTTGAAGCATGAGTTGTTGTCATCTCTCCTTACTGAATTCGTTCACGTACAATAAGGCAATCAATATCTATATCTTGGTGTGTTCATGAAACACTGGATTCATTTCCAAAGCAGTTGGGATAATGTTGGTTTGGATGTGATTGTTTTTGTACAAAGACTTCTTTCAGCGTAACATGAGTGATTTTTGTTCTTCCCGTACAAAGAGTCATCACTGAACAAAAGTTAGCTACAGTTTCACTATATCAATACTAGCCTAACATTAGACAAAACTCAATGCCTATCCAGTCCAATCCTAACCTGACTACTTTAAAGTACCAAATCTGATACAAGCCGGACCACCAAACGTACCCTGAGACCATAACGTTGAAAGTCGATTAGCAGGGTTTATTGTGGTTAAATCCCAACAGGGTTTATTGTGGTTAAATCCTATTTGGTCTATTCCTCTTCACTTGGAAGTGAGAGGTCTTAGGTTCGAATCTCGTGGATGACGAATTCAATACCAAATTAAGCTGCTCATTGTGTGGCTTAACCGAACTCCCCTTCGTGGATGACGAATTCGATACTAAATTAGGCTGCCCATTGTGTGGCTTAGCCGAACTCCCCCTCGCTCCTTAACGTAAAAATATTGATGTACTCAAAATAAAAAATCCTAATTGGTCGACAACCAAATTAAATAGCCATTTATTGTTGGATTCTCAACAAATATTTCTTTCCTAGACGAAGTATCCAATTAAAATCCTACATAAAAGAGGTATCCAAAAAGGTCAGTGTGAGGCTAAGCACACCACTTTTCCTAATGTAGATAATATCGTTTGTTTAAAAATAAATAAATAAAGAGGTATCCAAAAGAAAAGATGGTAGCTACCAACTTAAATCTCCTTATTTCTTAAAGAAGGGATTGCATCTCTTTTTCTCACACAATCATGCATTATATACAACATCCACATGCAGATTTTAACAAAATTAAGAAATCCTAGCTGCCCTTCTACCTTTTGTTTTCCATTTTATAATGTTGCATAATGATCGAAGCAATTCATTGTTTAGGTCTATCACTAAATCACATTACACAGAGATCATGAGAATAAAACTCTCAAATTATATTGGGAAATCAGTACGATTTTGATTCATTAAGATTAATAATTTCAAATGGTTAGTTGACATTTTAATGCGAATGACTTCTTCCTATACCAATTCCTTCGTTCCTATACTAATTTCAGATGGTTTGTTTCCAATTGTTGCACAAATCAAACATGGGTCGTATCAAAGAAAGCGGACCAAACATATGGGAAGGGAAATACAATGATATTTCTTGATATACTTTTCCAACTTACCAAATATAGGAAATGAATTCATTTCTCATCCCCTTGAAACATATGGAAATTGATCTCCCATCAATTCATTTCCACAAACCAAAAGGGAATTAATCCAATACGAGGCACACATAAGAATCCAAATTTCTGTCATGATCCAAGCTAACAAGTAAGATATATTCTGAAATCACAATTATATGACATTAAGATCACAGATTCAGTAAACCGAACTATTATAAACTAATTACAATTAACTTATATGTGTACAAAAAAAAAAATCCGTGGAGCATTCGATTCCTGACTAAAAAGCAACTTAGAATTTTCACTAGGACTAATCTTGACCAATTAAAGATTATTAAACAAAAAGTTGCTCGAGTCCTATTTGAACAAATGAACCCCAGCAGTTATCTTCCCCAACCAACAATTTTTTTTTTTTTACCCCATTTTACCCCAGCTGATTAATTACAGCAAACTTATCGGGTACTCAAACATACTAATCTAGACACAACTCATAATTGGAGGGGATAATCATCAGAGATTTCAGCCAAACCCCTAAAAGTCACAAATTAATCTCCATATCATATCTCAATTAATTTCCACTAATTAATCGGGGCGATTATTTTACTTCCAAAAAACAAACCAATAAACAAAAGCAGCCATAATTCAGAGAAAATCAATTAGGGTTTTGAAACTTTTTGATAGGGTCTCAATCATAGAGTTTGTTATGCAACCAGCTTCTCTAGTGAGAACCCTAATCCAATACAAAAGGAAAACTCAACCCTTCTATCAGTTTAGCTGAAAAAAAAAAATTGGATTGATTTTTCTTATTCTTCATGAAAGACTTCCAAGAGAAAAACAAGCACCTAAAAGAAGATCATGAAGAAGAAGAAGAAGAAAATCAAGAAATCATGGATCATGATGATGTGCATTCACAAGAGACTGAAGAACAAGTTCCGGTAAGTGACGATGATGATCATAAGGGTAAACAAGTAGTGCTAGACCGTGACATTGTTCATCATCGAAGCGGAGATCGGGTTTGTGAGCAATGTGGGAAGATATTTCAAAATGGAAAAGCTTTAGGAGGTCACAGAAAAGTTCACTTTAATCAATCTCTTCTTCCCAAGAAGAACAAAGCATTGTTTAAGCCGAAGAAGAAACATCTTGCTTCCAATGAAGGCGGCAGCAGCAGTGAAGTCTCGTGCTATGTCTGTAAAAAGGATTTTCCATCAATCAAATCCTTGCACGGACACATGAGACTTCACCGCGAAAGAGATTGGAAAGGTGTGAGACCTCCGGGGGCTGTTCAGTCACCTTCGGAAGAGAGCAAATCTTCTTCGTACGAAAATGACTCCAGTGATGATGATGATGATGACGGTGATGATGATGGTGATGGTGATGGTGATAGTGGTTTTTCCGATCACACCATAGAGACAGACAACGATGCAGCAAAATTTTTAGTAAACTGGATGAAGATCGAACAAAGACGCAGGATTGCTAACCAAAGAGATCCTAATGGTGAAGACAAAGTTGGTGAATTCGGAGGGAAGAAGCTAATAGAAGAGTCACCATTTGGATACAAAGGTAACCCTTCATCCAAGAACATCAAATTTGATGGTAGAAGTAGTAAGAAAATTACCATGGAGGGAAGTAAAAGTTTTGGAGGTACAAAACCCAAAAAATATATCGGCTTGCTTGATCAAACCCTCAACCAGATTTCAAGCAAGCCTCAAGAGTTTAGATTCAGAACATCAGATGCAACGATGAGTGACGTGAACGAAACGGGGTTCAGTAGTAAGTATGCAGCTGACCAAGTTAGTGAATCTGCATCAGAGAAGGCAATAGAAGAGTCACCTCGTGGATACAAAGGCAATACTCCATTGAAGATCAAGCTGAAACTTGACGGTAGAAGTAATAAAACTTTGGAGAAAAGTAGTTCTGGGAGTGTGTCTTTTGTGTCGAATAAGTTAAGTGTTGGAGGTAAAGAAAAGGTTTCTGTGGAAGAAGATGACGATGATTTGAATGCTTATGAGATTAGTTGGAAGGTGAAGTCGAAGAAGGCAATGATGAAGGCAGTTTCGAAAACAGGTAAAAAGCCCATCAAAGACATGGCTTTACTCGACCAAGCCCGCTACCAGATTCCACGAAGAACTCAAGAATTTGGTGCTACTTATGCTGAAAGGGGAAACTACAATGGCTCTAGTGCTACCAGTAATCAAGTGCTTGAAAGAGCGGAAGAAGCTGAAGCAGTGGAGCAGGAGACCAAACAGTTTGTATGCAACATCTGCCCCTGCAAGTTCTCAACAGGTCAGGCTCTGGGAGGCCACAAGAGAGGTCACAGCTATAGAATGCCAGTGGAAAATGCTCCGGGGACAGCAGAAGTAGCACCGGTGGATGAAGAAGATGGTGAGATCAGTATAGTTCCTGAAAAACTAGACTTGGATCTCAATCAACTTCCTTACGAATCGAACGATGAGTGAAGTGGGGGGAGCTGGTTAACTTGCTTGTTGATACTCGCATTTTATGAATTTCAGGAGAGGTTTTAACTCCTCCAAGTAATTTGACTGTGATAGTTTGATTTGTTTCTCATAGAAAAGAAAGAATCAATAAATTATTGTTCGTCATTTTTTTCTCAAAGAGAAGTGATTTTCACACTCCCCTTTTCTCGTTCTAGACTCCTTCCCCTTGTTTCTTCTTCTCGTTCTATACTCCATCCCCTTGTTTCTAGCCTTATAATTGATTAAATCAAAGGAGAATTAACGTACATAAACAAGGGAGAAGCGCAGAAGGAGACAATGGGAGTACGAAAATCCCTACCGTTGATAAGCTCATATTTATATATTTTACATCAAATTCACTTGTCTTTTATTAGTTAGTTCCTTATATTTTTGAGCTATTTACTTTGTTTTTATGTTTTGTAAGATTTGTCAAGCAAAGAAAAGAAAAATAGCAAAAGTGTGATTTTAAGTAACAAATTCGACAAAACTGCCTGTGCAGATCAGCTGACTTTGGAAGCAAGTTGCGAACAGCTCAGAATGAATTAGAGAATGAGCCTTATATGCTTGGAAAGCTACGGATATCTATTTTCTGGAGCATTTCGTGGATTGTTAATATCACTTTTCTAGAAGAAGTTATGGCTGTTTTAACACTGAAAGGTTCACAAGAGGCTGAGCAGTTTGTAACTGCTATGAAAGCAATAAATCCAATAAATCTAGCAGCCAAAACTGATGCAGCCAAGAGCAAGCCAGCTGACACCTATTCAAATATCAGAGGAAATGGAATTAAAGATAAGGATTAAGTGGGAGTAATGGGCATAAAGGCTACCTAAAGAATTACAATTGTTTTACCATTTCCGCTCACTTATTGTCATCACTAAATGGCTGTTAGTGGGGTGAGTTATGGAGAAGAAACTGGGGCAGCATGCAAGAACAAAAAGGCTGCAGGTTGCAGCGGAAAGGTAGAAGGAATAGGATAGAAAAAATAGAACAAAACTTAAAGGGGAGCTGACGGGAAGCAATAGAGGAGGAAGGAGGAAATCTTGGCATTCTTTTCTTTCGGTTTTATCTTCTCAAACTCATGTCTTTCTTTTGGTTTAATTTGAGAATTATGTGTAACTAAATTTTTAGTAGTTAGGGGCTGTTTTGAAGCCCCGAATATGATTGTAAGTTTGTTATGACATTTCGTTTCAATTTCTTTTATGAAAGGATGAAAATTGCTTCACTACTTGTCTCATTGATGAATTCTTTATGTGTTTTCTATAGATGCATACTTAGTAAGCATATCTAGGATTCTAATGCTATGAATATGTGTGTGCCTGCCCTTGTCAAATGAGGACCTACATATGTTCTAGAGTAGTACTTGTTAATTGCGATTAACATGTGAATCAATTTCTTGGATAAGTAAGACAACGTCAATACCTACGATGCCTTGTGATGACTCAAACTCTTTTCATTTTTAATGATTTCTACTTGTTAAATCTATGAACACGCCATTCTAGATTGCATGCTAGGGACTAAGTTAAGTTGAAAACGTCATTCTCTTAACATACTACATAAGAAAGAGTAAAAGGTTGAGTTCTAACATTGAGCCAACTTGAGCATCTTCATCTGGAAATAAAAGGAATTTGAATGAAACATAACATATTTGCATGATTATTTGGTGGTGGATAGCAATTCCCCTAACTCGTTTTTCTTAATTTGTGAACTGCTTAAAATCTGTTTCTGTCCTGTTTTTGTTTGATTTAATTTAAATAGAAAATCAACTCCAAAAATCCCAAAAATTTGTGTGAGTGTAGCTCTGTGTCTAGTGTCTGCATATAAAATTTCGTAGACTTTAGATAAGTGTAAGTTGGTCTAATAATTATTTTTCGGTGGCTGACCAGTAGGGACAGCAACCCAGTTTTTGTGACATTTTAAGTAATTAGATAAAACGATCTTCTGCGGGAAAGACCCTTATTTTCATTTGCTACAATTGACAAATCTTAGTGTTAAGAAGGAAAATCAATAGGACATTTGTGTGCTACTTTGTGGTGTGCATTTAATCCTATCAACCGTTCCCCAAACGAAATTGATGAAAATTGCACAAGTTTGTTGCAGCATTTCTCAGTATATAAACTTATCATTTGTAAATGGCGTGTATTTTGGAATGCAACCAAATTATGAATGTGGTGCTTCCACCATTCTTGATGCACAATTCTTTCGAAAGGTAACAGAAAATTTCCATGCTGGGTATTCTTTCCTTTGATTTATCTGGGCATGCTACATGTAAGTGTGCTATACATTCTGTCATGTTTATGCTGCAAAATCAGCAGGAAAACAATTCCAACCTGGGCATGTCAAATACAATTTCTGCAGCACAACCGGCAGAGTGTAATACGAAACAGGTGAGGCCTACTGTTAAGCGATGGATGCACGTGATTTTTGTTGAACGCAGCACACGTATAAAGAATTTGCTCCATGTCAACGGAAGTCCATGGATTTAAGTTGAAAGTTGAGCTCTCTGCCCGCTATAAATTTCTTCACTTTCAGGTAATAATCTCTGGTCAAAATCTTCTAGACTCTTCACCAAAGTTGGCCTCCCAAGTTCCTGGGTCTGCAGCATGGAATAGTAGTCGTTAAGAACTGATGATGTACCATTGGTTTGGAAGTAAGTCAACAGATAGCAGATATTGACTTGTACTGCAAGGTTCAATTTCAAAATATAACAGAAGTTTGCAATTTGCCAAGCACAGAAGACTGGGAATGCGCGGAAACTAACCAGACTGTCACAGAAGAACCACACTCGAAACAAAGCTGATAGATTTCACTAAATACAAACTGAACGACTCTTTTTCTGGTAAATTACTTTGAATGACTGGAAAGAATGAGTAAGAAGAACTAAAATGGAAAGATTAGACGTTGCGCCAGTCTATTCCTTAGGATCTTCAATTTGTGTGACCGACACCAATTCGAAATCACAAGATTGACATTACTCCAATTTGCTTAGATGCCCCAGAATCCCAAATTGAAACTATTAGTAAATTACAGGGAATAAAAGTATACTTTGGCTTATGAAAATGTGATTTTCTATCACCAAAACATGGATAAGTTGATCATAATCCGTATGCAGGCTTCATTTTTTTATTTTTCTTTGGATAGGTAATGAAATATAGAAAGAAATGCATTATAAGCAATAACTTCATTGACCATTGGAAACATCTATTGAATGAGTTGTTGTCTAGAACCTTCGTACCTCTGAGTTTCTATGTCGTTCACTTTCACGTATCTGTTCAACTGTCATTCCAAACCATTCATCGATCCAAGAAAAACAATTCCGATGGCTTTCTAGGAAAAGAGCCCTTTCACCCTATAAAAAGTATCCCGGTTATAATAACAGTTAAAAGTATAATAGAATAAAATGAACTAAAACTTCACATATAAGTGAAACTGAAAACCAATATAAACTTAAAATTTCACTCCGCTTAGAATCTTTCTTAGAAAATAAGAAAGCGAATACTTGTTAATAGAGAAAAGAAGAGGACAAGGTGACCTCAAACACAGTTTACTAGCTTTTTAGAGGATATCAATCTTCTGATACTTCCACTGAAGTTTTAATGCTTTACTCACATCATATGTATGTTGTTCTAAAGCCAATCAGATAGAGATGAATATTTCATCAAGAAGGTTGATTTGGTATAGTTCCAACCCAAAGAAAAAGACATAATGTAAGTTTCTAGAAATGTCTGTGACTAGGGACATATAGAAAATTGACAAGTGGAAGATCAGAAATGTTACATAACCAATGGTTACGACTGGTCAAGGTTAATATTCTGGTCTCGTTGTTTCCTCCATATCATTATTTTTTATTTCCAACAAAAGTAAACATTGCCTCATTCTGCTGCAAAACAACCCTGAACTATAAAAAGAAATTAACTACTTATAACTTATTGGTTGTCATTTTCATACAAAAACTAACTGATGCTGCCATTTGCGTAGCTATTGTATTATGGAAGACGTTCGTCATAACCAAAAGACGTATAACAAAAATAACAAATGATAATGTTCAAAATCAAAGAGAGCATACCAATAGCAAAGCTTGTTCAAGTCTATTGCCAAAACCCCAATATGGTGCATCAATGGTGACCAGTTTGTAGGCTGTCATAACTGGATCCGACTTATCCTGAAATTTAAAAGTAATAATTAACAGGTTGAAAGCTAGATAGAGAAGTTTCTAAGATAAATATAATCAGAGCGCAACATCTTATCCATCTCATAAATAAATATTCAAGCACAAAGTAATACACAATAAGATTAAGCTACTGGTAGGGCATATTCCAACCTGCCATCCCTCTAAAAGTGGACCACGTCCAGTTTTCGCTGATGTAAATTGGGATAAGTCCGTGTTGTTAGTGCCAACTATGTAACTCCAGTAATCTCTTGCTGATGAAGCAATATCAACAATTTCCACATCCCTAGTTGCTAATTGTGCTTTGCTTAGACCGTGAACCTAGGTTGTATTTAACGAAGTATCAAAGAGGATGATGAGAAGCCATTAAATTACAAATTTCGGGCTACAAAAAGAGTTGCAAAATAAAAGAACAGAAAACTTTTCTAGAAACCTACATTGTCCGAATGGCCCTTGTCAGCTCTGTGAACAGTTTCGACAGTCAGCTGAAACTTGGTAAAGTATGGGCACTGCAAAATCCCAAAACAAGATCATGCTTCTGATTTTAAAAAAGTCCAAGAAGAGATGAATTATCAATTGTTTTCAGAGATGGACAAGAAAATTTACCTTGATTACTGTGCCATTGGCCATACATTTGCAGTCAACCAAAATCCCCATTAGAATAAGTTCGAAGTGTGTTAAAAAACAAGGTATACAAAAATTGACTTAAAGAACGCTTGGAAAACCTGTTTTGCATCTTGGGTATGCGTTCCAGGCTTCCTCTTGCATGATGAGAGCTTCTGCTGGTGCAAAAGTGGTAAGCCAACCAGGAGCTTTGCTGGAATAAGAAAATGAATGAATAAGTAACCTTGGGACGCATAACATACACGTCTAATTGAAACGGTATTAACAGATGATCCACTTCACCGAAAAAAGAGAGTAAACAAACAGTGAGGCCACCATATGTGTAGGAACATAGGTGGTACAATGCTGTGGTTAAATCAGGACCAAAATACATTATTTTTCAACTGAAGAAACAAACTTCAACATCATCAAATAAACAATTTAGCGACGGAAACTTAAACTGACAAATATGAACCGGTTTTACCTTTGTAGACGATAAATTTTAGAACTGTAGCGACCCTTTCCAAATACATCATCTTCAAAGGGTCTACTCTCTACTATTTCCACCCCTTCAGTACTGGTCGTGTTCTGTTTCTGCATCTTCATGACCATGTACGTCTGGGCTACTTGATACTGCAGTTCAAGTTCAAATATGTGGTTAACAATCACTCCACAGTTCTTTTACAAATGAAAATTAAACAAAACTAATCGCTCGCTAAAATTTTAGTAGAACACAGAATCATGAACTCATGAACTACATTTACCTCTTCCAATGACACAGGCATGACAATACGACTTCACGCAAGTCCCCAGTTGAAAAGACAAGAGTTAAGGAAACCTCAAAAGAAAGGGGACATAGTTTTTGTATTGCAAAAGTCATACAAATTTACCAGAAAAATGAAAGATAAAAACTTTAAGTAGCATTCAGTTCTAATTAGCTAAATATGTAAAGAACAATAAGAATAAGGGCGGTCCCAAGCTAACAAGGCTCCCGCTTTACAAGGGACATAAACCCCCATGAATAACAGAAAAGATTGGAACTTTGCCTTCCTATTCATTGTTCTTCATTTACCAAACGAACCCTTAATTTGTAACAGATTAACACATTTAAACACCCTTCATTTGCTCAGTTTTGTCTTAATCCAATATCTGCCACCACCCCAAGTAAAAATCTACACTAGAACAACATAAATGAAATTCAAATGACATCTTCTCAGCAAACAGATAAAATGGTAAATAATTCAAAAAACATAATTAAACGAAAATATAAAGGATACAATTCCTTCATCAGAACCATTTTCCACCGACTGAAATCTTCAAATATTCCACCAAATTTGTGATCCACAGCTCCAAACGTGGCACAAAACAGACAGAACCCAGAACGCAGAAGCAGAATTTGAACCAAGAAAGCAGAAGCAGAAGCAGAAGCAGAATTTTGAGAGAAGTCAGAGGAGGATTGCTTGAGCAAAGCAGGATTGAGGAAGATATCTTTCTGGTTTTGCCAAGTGCAGGGAAATTAGATTTTGCTTATTTCTTTCTTCCGTTGGCTTTGTAATAAAAATGCACGTCACCAACTCAACGCCCAGCGCATTTTAGCATGAGTCGACCAAGGAAACGGAGTCAATGAACGTCGGAAGACCAGATGGGAGTCCCTTTTTTGACTTTCTCGAGGTTCTAGACACGCGTTTCGCCGTCAAACGGTGTCGCTTCCGTTCATAAGAAAATAGAAAGGGTATATTTTTGACATTTGATTTTTAGGAAAACTAATGAAAATGACTTGAAAACTTTGAATTTTAATCAAAATGACGAAACTGTGTTGTAAGTAAATAGTACCAGAATGACTTTTTAGAGTAAAAATATTATTTTCGTTAAAAGTAAACAGTACCGAAAGTATTTCGTTAAAATTTTCTTGATTTTTTTGGATTTGAATATTTTATTTTATTTTATTTTATATTGTTTGCTTGACAATGACACCACGTTGCATCGTTCAAGTCGGCAGTATTTCCTCTTTTATATTTTTTGGATTTTCGTTTCTTTAAGTAATGTGATTAGAGGGGGAACGGCAACCACAACAAGGAAGCATTTGCTTTAATTTTGTTGTTTATATTATCCCTAATTATCCGGCAGTGTTGTCACATGCTTATTTGTCTCCGGCTATAATATATAGATCAGGGTTCTATTTGTGCATCATCTCAAAATACGGTTTAATATGTCGATGAATCGAATTTTTTGTGTGAATACGTTTGCGATTGCTTTTTAATTTGTCTAGACTGCACTATGGGAATCCATTAGCTCTAATTTTGATTGTTTGTCCTCAACAAATGATCATCCTCCAAGGGAGGGGAAATATTTCCATGGATTTAAGGAGATTATTCTTTTTATCATCAATTTTGTTGGGTAAGTCATAAGAGGAGACTTAGAGGTGGGCACCGTCTAATTTGGACCGGTTTAAAATTCAATAAATTAAGATGGGAAATCAGTAGAAACTCGATTATTGTGGTGTAGTTTTGTTTGTTCGATTTGGACCTTAGTCTGATATTTTTTTTCTTTAGGCATTTTTAAGTTAGTTAGCAACCCACCTATTGCGATTTGGATCGTTCCAGGATAAAATAAATAGATCTCACAATTTACAGATATAACTTAGGATACAAGTTCAGAGGAAAAGTTGGATTTTCATCATCGTGCATGAGCATACAAACAAATTTTTTGTTAACATTTAAGAGACGAATATTTAAAAATAAATTGTAGCTATGGTTCCTTAACTTTAACTCAATTGGAGCAATGGTCCCTCAACTAAAAATTCATTACCATTAGTCCCTCAACTTATCAAAACGTGCAGCTATAGTCCCTCAACTAAAAATTCATTACCATTGATCCCTCAACTTTAATTCAACTAGAGAAATGGTCCCTTAACTTTAACCCAATTGCAGCAATGGTCATTCCAATATAACTCGTTTTGACAAAAATTTTGACATAGTTGACGAAAAGAACTATAATTATACACTTTGATGAGTTGAGGGATCTTAATTGTATAAATGGTCATTCCAACATAGCTTATTTTGACAAAATTTTGACAAAATTGATGAGAATGACTATAGCTACACATTTTGATAAGTTGAGGGACCAATGGTAATGGATTTTTAGTCAAGGGATCATTGCTCCAATTTGATTAAAGTTGAGAGACTATTCGTACAATTTACTCAATATTTAAAGGTGCTACTTTGGTCACATCAACTCAAATCCGTCCTTACTCAACTTGATTTTAAACCCACTTAGGCAAGTTAGAATTGAGTATTAAGTTACGTTGGATTGATGCCTTGCTGATCTATGTCCAACACGATTTCTGACACAAATTATCCCTTGAACAGATTATGCATCTCGCTTCAAAATATATAAACATATATAAGTGAGGCATATCTTTTGAGATGATAATACTTTAAGTTTGTGGCTATTTTTCATTTGGGAAATTAATGATTTGGTCGTTTTAAGTTTTCTTTGGTTGAAGCTTTGTAGTTTAATTGTATTTTTGCAATGGTCTAACTTGAACTGGTTTGGAAGCTGTTTGGTTCCACTTTTTAGTGTATATTGATTTGTGGAATTGAACTTTAAGTTTTACATGATTTTACGAAATTAAATTTTAACTAATTTTAACGTTATTTGGTTTACCTTTTTTTAAAAAAGAAGTAAATTGTCATTTTACCATTTGAATATAACTTAAGTTGAATCCCTTCAACAAATGTTATAGTTCAAGAGGTAAAACGCTAATTTACTCTTTGAAAAATCTTGAAACTAAAAAGTTATAAGATTTATCTTAATAAGAAAGCTGAGAAACAACAGAACTCGAGTGATTTGAATTCAATTTAAACTCGAGCCCAAAAAAACCTAAATCCATTGTGAAGGTTGGTTTAGAGGCCGGATTGACTTTCCAACCTAAGTTGCACCCCTACAAATAGTAAAATACCATGTTGTCCATGGAAAAAATGAAACCCCCAAACTTAAAGTACGAAAGTCAAACAAACACCAAAAACTTCTGGGGTCAAATTTGTAATGATCAGTTGCATTATTTTGGGGTGGAAACAAGAACCCGTCAGACCCCTAACGCACGCACAGCTCAAGGCCATTTGTTCCTTGCACTCTTGAGGCAGCCGCCGCCACCACCTCCACTGTGACGGTTGTCAAAGGTAAACTCTTTCTCTTCTGGTACATTGTAAATCGTCATGAATCCTATCGGCAATCTCTCTTTACATTATATAATATCAAGGGGTTTTTTAACATTAGTCCTTGCAAAAGATTAAAATTTTAAAAAAAAACCCTATGCTAGATTACATATTCAATTTAATCCTTGAATGTACTTTTATCAAAATTTACATTCAATTTTTGTTATTTAATGTGTATTTTTATTTAATCTCTCCACATTAAATTTTAATTTTATTAATATGCACATATTTAGCTTTTTTAATTATAAATGAACGTAAATGAGAAAATATTAAAAGAAATTTGTGATACAAAAATATATAAATTCATAAGTGTATAGAAATGACCATGCCGAAATATATAAAATTGACTTTTTTGTACCGAAATATTTGTACCTACATGATTGTACCGAAATATATTATAATGAACCTAAATGTGACACACCCCGTCCCGAAGGAGGGCGTGCTGGCCGTCACGTGAGAATGACGTAACCATTTACACAGTTCGGAAGCTTAAAAATACCATTGTGAATTCTGTCAGAATACCGTTGGATTCCTCGTGGCCACCAAAGCTCTGCTCTAACTCGAACCTGGAGGGGCGCAAAACAAAATTGAGTGGGTCAGTAAAACAAGTCTTTTCAAATCTTTTCTTTATCAAAGTTCTAACCCCTCACTGTAAAACCTATATACTTTCCCAGAAAATAGCATATATAAATATATATAGCTTCAAAAATCTCAAAACACCATTCTTTATCACTTTTCAGAAAATATGACATGCCATGCGCCAAAACATAATATGGATGCATCAACATAAATCAGGTGAAATAATAAATCAACCGGAGACCCTGCAGTGGTCCTGTACGGCTGATTCTAGGGCTCAATATCCAATCCAGCCGGAGTCACCAACTGTGACCTGTACGGCACTGCCGGAGTCGCCAACTGCGACCTGTACGGCACTACGCTGCACATGAGTCGGAACTACCTGTAGTAGTCTGTACGACTCGGATGGTGTAAGAATACGCTCTAGTGCTTCTCTTATCAATCATCTGTGCACATAATCTAGGGTCACCTACTAGTCGGAACCACCTCTAGTGGTATGTACGACTAGCATGTCGGAACCACCTCTAGTGGTCTGTACGACTAGCATCTACTTGGATCCAAGGTGAGCGTGTGATGCGGGTGAATAACATAAGCACTAACACCGGGGGTGCAGGTTATGAGCTCGAAAACATCTCAACATCCTCACAACAATAATGAATACTCACCTGATACTCACCTGTGCGCCCACAGCACCATTTCATATATATGCATCATATAACAATTCACATCATTCATGTAATTTCTATGCATGGCATTTCAAATCACATATTCATATAAATCTATGCATGGCATTTCAAAATATACTTTCATTCAAAAATCGATTTCTGGGAAAACGTTAAGTGTATATATATACTGAAATAAACTGCCCACTCACCTGGAGTTCGCCCTACAACTCCCTAGCACCACATCAAGGCGTCATGACGATCGGCGCCTAGAACAATCATCAAATCATGCCTCAGAATCATATCGATAGAATATATCACTTATATAAAACACGTCATTATGAAGTTCGATCTGGAAGATCTGCAACTCAGATTTCCAATCCGTAACTTCCAGAGGTCCACAATAAATCTCTAGAACAACATCCTAAAATTTCGTTATGATGCGACGGTTGGATCTCCGCCCATTTCCAAACCGAATGGCGGTTAACTTTTTATTTTATGAACTTACAAATCCAATTCGGGAAGATCCGTCCATCGAATTCCCGATCCGTAAGTTCCTACATTCTTCAAACATTACGTACTACTACGTATCAAAGTTTGGTGACGATCCGACGGTTGGATCGTCGATTCATCTTTTGGCCTAACCATGAATCGTATCGAAATTAAGTCCAAATGATCAACCAACATTAAGCCACTATCAAAACTGAACTCAGGACATCCAATATAGCTTAAAAATAACATTGGCGGCCCACTGGCCACGCGCCGCCGCACGCGCCGCCGTGGGTGGCGGTCGGCCGCTCCGGCTCGCCGGAAAATTCAACTTTATCCAAAAATTACCAAAATTTGCAGAATTGAAGATCTCAAAGAGTAGAACAACTTTCATACCTGTGACCAAGACCAATTCGGCCTGGAAAGGCTCCAATTTGTCCAAAACCGTGAAGAACCCTAGAAATGGGTGTTTTCAATTCGACCTCCAAAACCACTCCGATGCTCCAACTAATGCCTGGGCTTTGTTCCAGGTCCTAAGTGAATGCTAATGGTGTTAGCAATTGAAAGAAAACGTTTCAAGATTTGAAGAATTTGTACACTAAGCCACCGCACACACACCTTACGGTTTCATCCAATTTCAAGCCAAATTCTTTGATTTTTGGGGTGTAATAGGAAGAGGGAAGATCATAGAGGGTTTTCCAAGTGATGGTTTGAAGTAACTCACCGGAAAAATGAAGAAATTTGGACGAACAAGGGTGGAAAACCCACGGGTCGCGCGGGTCGCGGGTTGAAGACCCATTTTTGTTCTTCTTCCGCCGCTTCTCGCCCTCTCTCTTTTCCTCCTTTCCCCTTCTCTGATTGGTCCTTCTCTTCCTCTCTCCTCTCTCCATTCGCCAGCTCTCTCTCCTTTTCTCTCCCGGAGCTCTCTTCTCTCTTCCTCCTGGTTGGGCAGATTTGCCCAATCATCTTCTTCTTCCTTTCTTCTTCCACCAGCCACACACACACACATAAACTCATATAATCTTATTTCTTTTCATCCTAGCCATCCATTAATTTCTTTATTAAATCTGGGCCGTCCAAATGGCACACCAAACTTTTATAATAAAATTCATAAAATGCCCAAACTTCAAACTTTAATATCTTTTTCGATATAACTCCAAATCACGAACCGCTTGAGCCCACGCGTCCGTAGTGACGAGTACTACGAGAATATGCTAAGGAAACAAATCTTAGATGGCACGACACAACGATTAACCTCGAACAATGCGCGTGCCTCAAAGGGCATTTTCGTAAAATCACTTAATAAATTATAAAATCAATATTTTCCGAGACAGGCTGTCACAAAATGTATGTACCGAAATGTATTATATTGAATTAATGTACCTAAATGTTAATACCGAAATGTATGCACCAAAAATGTACGTACCTAACTGTCAATACCAAAATGTATGTACCTAAATGTCAATACCGAAATGTATACAGTAAAATAGACGTACCTAAATGTATGTACCGAAATATAACATATTGAATTAATGTACCTTAAAGGCAATACTCAAATGTGTTTACCTAAATGTACGTAACGAAATACATTATATTGAATCAATGTACCTATATGTTTGTACCAATGATATATCGAAATATTCAAATGTATTAATGTACCTAAATGAAGAACATACAAAATTGTTATCGAAATATATATTATAAAAAAATTAGTTGCCTAATTGTAGACATTAAAATATATTATGATGAATAAAATAAATTTTAAATTTAAATGTAATTAATACATTAAAATGAAAATAAAAAGATAAATAAAACATCAAAATAGAACTAATAAATGATATGATTAAATGTACTAGGGACTAAAATTGGATTTTAATTTTACACAAGGTTATAGTCTAAAACTCATATTTTTTTAAGGATTAAAATGAAGTTTTCCATAATATCAATGTGTGTGTGTATATATGTATATATTAGCTTCAAAAGTATATGCTCTGAAATTGGCAATGTCTCTTTGCATTTTTGAATAATACTTCCATAACTGTCGTTATAGCTTCAAAAGTTTGATTTTATGGTGGGTCGTATTGCCCCATAAATTGTAGCCATTTGGGTCTCTGGAACTTGTATGAAGTTTATAGTCTGCAAGATACTAAACCCTAATCAAGCGACAAACATTTATGCTTGAACAGGTGGAGATTATTGTATTTATGATGGAACGTTGCTATGCATTTCGACTTTCGGATATGTAATTTTGCTAGATTGTTTTTTTAAAGCAATTTAGCTTTAGAATTTGACAGTTAAGATTCTTGAACACAATGCTTCCACATACAATCATAATTTTTATAGGGTTTTTCTACTAGCACCCCACATATTGTTGAATGCATCCCATATAAAATATTACTTATATACACTAATACAAAAAGACTATTTAGCCCCCATAAGATTATGAATACACCTCCAAATCATTTTTAGTGTATATTATTTTCTTCAAACTCTCGAAGCCACTCTCACCCGATATTGAACTCAACGACACAATTCAATGCAATGTCATTTATCACATATCAGTTTGTGTTTATAATATTTCATTCGATTGGCTAAAATCTCTTCAGAGAAAATTGAACGGGTTTGTTTTTGATATGGTGGAGTTTGTTGTTGCCTGTTGGGCATACACAGAAAACAAATATTGAAAACCTCATGAAGCAACTCAGGGCAACTTGTCATATTCCTCATGTTATTGCTCCTTACTCGAGCCCACTTGCTAAGATTGCAAAGGCTCTATTCTATTTTTTGCAAAACTTGGTTTGCATTTGATGCTTTTGATCCAATTTCTTCAAATATGAAATTTAAAATCCCTAATTGATAGAAAACTAAACACTCAATTGACATAAACCTGGATGTTGATAAAGAGTTTGAGTGTTAGGTGTATATTGAGAGTGTGGGTGTGAGGGTAGTATTGGAAAAAATGTGGGGTGCATTAAGATAAATTATAATTTAAAAAGTAAAGGTAGGGTTTATTAAGTGTGTGGGATGTAGTCAACAAAATATGAAGTGTGAATAAAACAAACCTTTTTGATATCTTTCTTAGCAACCAATTTTGCTTTGTGAGAATTTGGATTTTCTTTTTCTGTAGTAGTCGTTTCGTCGACCAAGATGCAGAACGAAGAGGGCGTTATTGTAAGAATTACATAAGGAATATACAGATAATATGCATACACCAGCATGTATTCAATGATAAAACAATAAGGGAATAGGATTACGTAGACCATGTTTATGTGCAACAAACCAGTATAAGATGTATTCATACAATGACAGTTTTACGTAAACCTTACTCGATGAAGAAGAAGCCATTGCAAAACTAGGTGGTTTTCTACTTCCAGTACTTCGAAATATCTCTCTACCGTGAATAGGGTTTGGTGTGTTTGAGAGAATAAAGCGTATGGAAGCAGAGACTCAACCGTGATATTTATATCGTTAGGGTTTTCTTCACACCGGACCTATCATTGGCTGTGAAGAGAGACCCTTTCTCTCTAGTGTTTTAGTCCCACCATGATTCTACATAAGTTCTGTGCTTATATGTTGACTATCAATAGTTCCTTTCTTCACTTCATCTCTAACCTTCAAATATTTCATATCCATAAGTCTGTTTGCAAGTGACCTTTTATTGTTCTTCGAAAAGAACATTGCTGCCTTGTTGCCACAGTACAACTTAAGTGGCTTTTCAATGTTGTCCAACACGTGCAATCCCCTCACCATGTTTCTGATCCAGATAGCTTGTTTGGTTGCAGTATAACACCCATTGAATTCGACTTCCATGGTTGATGATGAAATTGATTTCTGTTTGGCACTTTTCCACGACACGGCACCACCAGCAAGCATAAAAATGTATCCATTAGTTGATTTGCGATCATCGACGCAACCTACCAGATCCGAGTCAGTGTAAGCTAACAACTCAAGTACCTCAACATGTTTATAAGTGAACATGTAATCTCTCGTTCTTTTGAGATATCGCAAAACCTTCTTAGCTGCAATCCAATGAGGTGGTCCAGGATTTGCTTGAAACCTGCCTAATACACTAACTGCAAATGCCAAGTCCGGTCTCGTGCATACTTGAGCATACATCAAGCTTCCCACGAGCAATGCATAAGGCTTGTCCTTCATGTTCTCCTTCTCTAACTCATTTTTAGGGCTTTGTTCACTGCTCATCTTGTCCCATTTCCCAATTGGCAATTCACCACCAGCACACTTCTCCATGCCGAACCTCTTAGTGATTCTATCAACATATTGTCTCTATGATAGACCAAGAGCTCTCATGTTTTTATCTCGAATGATCTCTATACGCAGTATAAACTTTGCTTCCCCCAGGTCCTTCATATCAAAGCTTGCAGCTAACATGTCCTTAGTAGTTTGCAGCAATGTGAGATCCGAACTAGCAATAAGGATATCATCCACATATAAGACCAGGAAAATCACCTTCGAACCACTTATCTTAAGATACACACACTCATCCATCTTATTTTCTTGGAAGCCAAACATGGACATCACAGTGTCAAATTTCTTGTTCCATTGCCTGGAAGCCTGCTTTAAACCGTAGATGGACTTGTTTAATTTGTAGACCATTGACTTCTTCCCCCTTTCAACAAATCCTGATGGCTGAGTCATGTAGATGTCTTTCTCGAGTTCTCCATTCAGAAACGCAGTTTTGACATCCATTTGGTGCAATTCCAAGTCTAAGTGGGCAGTAAGTGCTAGAATTATTCTCATAGAGTCTTTGGTGGAGACTGGGGAGAAAGTCTCATTGTAATCGATTCCTTCCCTTTGTGTGAACCCCTTTGCAACCAATCTGGCTTTGTGTTTATCAATGTTGCCAAGTGAGTCCCTCTTGGTTTTGTAAACCCATTTGCACCCTACTGTTTTGGTAACTCCACTTGGTTTTGAAACTAGAGTCTATACTCGGTTCTTATGCATGGACTCCAATTCCTCATCCATCGCTGCCTTCCATAACTTGGATCTCATGCTAGTGACAGCCTGATGATAGGTGAGAGGATCATCCTCATCTCCTAAATTGTATTTAGCTTCATTCAAATACACAAAATCGGGAAGAAGTACAGCTTTTCTCTCTCTTTGAGATCTTCTCACCCTTATTGTTTCTTCATGAGGCTGGATCTGAGGTGAGGTTTCTGTTGCAGTACTAACATCTGAAATCTGGTCATCCGATAGAAGTGTGTGATCCACCTCCATTTCAGCTACATTATCAGCAACTAGGGTTTGAGTTGCTGTGGGAATTACACGTTGAAATTGTGTAGTGATTGATAGCATGGTTCCTTGTTGAGGAATGAAATCAAGGTTACTGCTATCAACAACTAACTCCTCGAATCTTGGACATTCTGATACACCTTCAATGAACTGATTTTCAACCAAGTCTTCAATAAATTTAGCATTATGTGTCTCCATGATTCTGGAATGACCATGAGGAAAATAAAACTTGTACCCTTTTGACTTCTCAGAATAACCTACGAATCTGCAACTCATGGTTCTGGGATCTAATTTCTTCTCAGCTGGATTATAGAATCTCGCCTCAGTTGGACAGCCCCATATATGGAAATGGTTGAAGCTTGGTCTTCGTCCAGTCCATGCCTCAAATGGCACCATGTCCACTGATTTACTTGGCACCCTATTCAAGATATAGTTTGCTGTTTTCAATGCTTCACCCCAGAGAAAGATTGGCAACTTGGAATGAGCAAACATTGATCTAATCATATCCTTGTAGGTCATGTTCTTTCGTTCTGCAACCCTATTTTGTTGGGGAATACCTGGGGTTGTGTACTGTGCCACTATGCCGTGCTCTTGAAGGAAGGTTGCAAAAGGACCTTTATGCTGTCCATCTTCTGAATACCTGCCAAAGTACTCACGATCTCTATCGGATCTTACAATTTTAATGTGTTTTTCAAGTTGTTTTTCAACTTCTAATTTGTAAAGCTTAAAACATTCCAATGCTTCTGACTTCTCTGACATTAAGAAAACATAAGCATACCATGAAAAGTCATCAATAAAAGTTATGAAATATGACTTTCCACATATAGTTTTAGTTGGGAATGGACCACAAATGTCAGTGTGTATTATTTCAAGCAGTTTTTTACTTCGATTTGAACTAGTTTTTCTTGAGTTTGTTAACTTTCCTTTATAACAATCTGTGCATTCTTTAAAATCATTGAAGTCTAGTGGTGGCAACAGATTTTGGCTGGCTAACTTGACAATTCTTTCCTTAGAGATGTGCCCTAACCTTTTGTGCCATAACATGGGAGATTTTTTAGAGAAAATTATTCTTTTGGAACCAATATGTTGAACATTAAAGCATTCATCTATATATGTGCATTCCATTTGCCACATATCGACTTTAAGAATTGCATGTCCCAGCAAGGTGTCTAATTTATTTGAATCATAAAAACGTACACTTTCTTGGTCCCCAACAAAAGATAAACCAGACTCTACTAACTTTGAAGCTAAAATCAAACTCCTTCTCATGGAAGGAACATAAAGTACTTGACTCAATTTTAGAATAAAACCAAAAGACAAAACTAGTTGAACACTTCCTATTGACTCGACAGCCACCTTGCTCCCATTCCCAACATAGACATTGTAGACTTCATTGTTTATCTCCTTTGTTTTTTAGAAGCCCTGCAAGGAATTAGTGATGTGAATGGTACATCCAGTGTCAAACCACCAACTCTCAGGTGGAATATAAACCATATTAGACTCAACACACACAAAAATGTTGAAAGTTTTACCTTTTCTGGAAAGCCAGTTTTTGAAACCAACACAGTTCTTTCTCAGATGACCTGTTTCCTTACAAAAGTAGCATTCCTTTTCTTTTTCGATTTCAGTGTTCACAAGTTTGAGTTTGTGAGATCCTTTAGAGATGTTAGCACTTTTAAATGGAGAAGAAAAAACCTTCTTCTTTAGCTTACCAGCAGCGAAAGATGAACCAGCATTTGTGCCTTTGGCCGCATGGATGAGATTTGCTTCAGATGACTTGTCACCCTTAAGTTGATCTTCTTCTTGTGCACACATCGAAATTAACTCATCAATTCCCCATTTTTCCTTCTGTGTATTGTATGAAACTTTCAGCTGTCCATACTTGGATGGCAAGGAATTGAGAGCCATATGAACCAAAAACTGATCAGTCATTGGAACCTCGAGATCCTTCAGTTTTTTGAGACAGGTCCACCATCTTGAGAATGTGTTCTCTCACACTGCCAACCCCGTCAAATTTCATTGAGGTAAGCTGTGTAAGAAATGTGCCAGTTTCAGCTTTCCCTGACTCTTTGAATTTCTCTCCTACTGCAGCTAAAAATTCCTTAGCATTCTCTAGTTTCGGGATCCCTCATTTGACAGATTGAGTCATGGCTTTCCTCATGATCATTAAGGACATCCTGTTTGCCCTATCCCACTTCTCATATTTGTTCATTTGATCTGCTGTGCTAGTTTCAGTGAGATCTGCAGGCTTGTCCTCTCTGATTGCCAGATCAATGTCCATCATTCCAAGCACAATCTGCACGTCCTCTTTCCATTTCTTGAAGTTGGAACCAGTCAAGGTTTCAATGTTTTGGAAATTCAGAGAAGTCATGTGAGGGTCTGAAACATATGCACACAAGTCAATCAATTGATTTCACAATATTTAACAGAACTAGGAAAACTCTCACATAATGTTTTCCATCAACAGTTTCATATAAGCACAGTATCATCTTTGGACAGATGTTGTTTATATCAGGGTTGCATAGCCAATACATAAACACAAGGTCAATTTACATGTCTTCAACACTTTTAAGTAGATGAATAATGCAATCTTGTCGATTTCATGTATCACTATACATTGATTTGTTTGAATGACTTGAATAATAAACACTTTTGAGCAGATTATTACCCACTAACTTCAAGCAAATCACCTTCAAATTTATTGAATAATAAACCGGAATAATGATCTAAACACTTTTGAGCAGATTAGTCATTCAGTTTTGTTTAAAATTCACACTATATTTTGATTTAGTGTTGTAACAACACATAAATCCACTATTTCTTCTTGTTATTTCCTCACTTTCTTGTAGGATATCCTTTCCTGAAACATTTGAACAAACCACAGTAGTGCATATACAATACATAATATAGTTTCTTTATTTCTGATATCAACGGAAGCATGAAGTTATCTAGTTAAGTGCTGTCAGTTTGATTATATGGTTTTGTACAAACCCTAGCCTTATTGGAAGGCTCTGATACCACATGTAAGAATTACATAAGGAATATACAGATAATATGCTAACACCAGCATGTATTCAATGATAAAACAATAAGGGAATAGGATTACGTAGACCATGTTTATGTGCAGCAAACCAGTATAAGATGTATTCATACAATGACAGTTTTACGTAAACCTTACTCGATGAAAAAGAAGCCATAGCAGAACTAGGTGGTTTTCTACTTCCAGTACTTCGAAATATCTATTTACCGTGAATAGGGTTTGGTGTGTTTGAGAGAATAAAGCGTATGGAAGCAGGGACTCAACCGTGATATTTTTGTTAAGGTTTTCTTCACACCGGACCTATCATTGGCTATGAAGAGAGACCCTTTGTCTCTAGTGTTTTAGTCCCACCATGATTCTACATCTTCGCATTAAAATCTATCAGATTTCCTCTAGGTTAATTGCAAGGGATAAGACTCCACAATCCTTATTAAGTTAAGACTATCGGATCACTGTGTCGTTCACCACTCGATAGACAAGCGGCTCACAAAAAATGATCCAATCACAATATTCATTGTCATTCATAATCTTACAGTTATCACTGAGCTTTACATTCCTAGGAAATGGTATTCAATCTGGTGTAATGAATACTCTGTGATTTATATCATTGTTTGTTTTTGGGATTTTGATATGAAGTATTCTCCCAAAATTATGTGATCTGTGGATACAGCTCGGCGACCAACAGGTTGATTACATCAAAGGACCACGCCTCCGTTCAGATTAACGTTGGTCATCTGGACGAACATGGCATCTACACTGGCCAGTTCTCCACTTTCGCTCTATGTGGTTACGTCCGCGCTCAGGTTTTCCTTCTTTCCTTGGTTTCAATACTTTTCATGACATGCCTCATTTATGCAGTTGTCTAATTCTACTCTACATTTACACTCTGGTTTCGTTATATTCCAGTTAATTCAGACACTTGCAATTACGAAGACTATTAGTTCCGCTTCTGAGTTTTTGTCTCTCTTTTTATTCTTCAGGGAGATGCTGACGGCGGTCTAGACCGACTATGGGAGAAGAAGAAAATTGAAGCCAAACAAAACCAGAAAGAGATTAACCGTGTTTCTCCTATGGATTTGTGTTCTTGAGAATGGAAGTGTTGAATTTTGTTAACTAATCCATTTTGTTGAGTATTCTTTGCCTTTAGTTGGCAACTGTTTTGAACTATTCCCATTGCTAATGCATGATGATTTAAAAATTTGTGTTTTAAATGATGCATGAACGTCGGACCAAAAAAGGCCTGTGGATGGAGAGGGACTCCCCTGTAACATGTTGTACATACCCCTCTCAATTTCCTTCGTCGCATGATCATCGACTGACTATTCATGCGATTAAAGAGGTATAGAGAGAGACGAGTTTATTGTCTACGACATTCGATAGTTAAAGTTTTTCTCCCGCGAATGATCACAACTCTTTGGTGTAGTATTTCAACGTATGTCAAAGATTTAATACGTGGTTTACATACTAGGGCTTTATGATTAATAAATTTACTGTATCTCTTGAATTGCGTTGCAGTTTAGGGTTTAGTATTTGAAATTTGAATGATGAAATGGTTTATATTTTGCCATCTCTCTGTCATGCATGCAGCATGTCAGTATGGAGAGGAGAATCTAAATCTGTCTTGTAACGATTGTATCTCCTGTTCTGTCTTATAATCTTAACACGTTTATCACGTGATTATGATGTACTTTACTCTTTGTGACTAATTCTCACCACGTGATTTCGATGTACTTGTCTTTCCTTATGAATAATAGCCGTTATGTAAAGACTTTACTTTCTGTTTCGAGTTTGAGCTTGGATACCAAATTCCAAACTGTCCATAAGCAACTCTTGTACATATACAGTTTTTAGAATATTTAATTATTATTAAAATTATCGTTTAAGTTTACGATGACACATCAACTTTTTCGTCCATCTATATTGCAACACGTGAATTACTTAACGATTTGGTCACACACTCTCAAATGGGTAATTGTTGGGTGTCTAGCGTCTGATTATGGGCCGATTCTTGGACAAAGCCCAAATCCAATTAAAGTTTAAAAGCAAAACAAAAGCATTTGATATGCTTTGACAAAACAAAAACCCTAAAATCTCAGGCGTCGCCACGCTGTCCCGTTGCATTGTCATTCCTCACCACCAAACAAACAAATACTCCCAAAACTCCAGTCACTGTATCACACTTCCATTAGCACAACGAAACTGGATATCCTCTAAACGGAACCTCCCCTCCTCCCAAAACCCTAATTCCCTAATCTCCCTCCCTCTCTCTCTTACCTCTGAGCCTCCGCCGTGACAGCTTCTATTTCCGGCAACAGAAGAAATGGACCATTGCCTCAGCCACAGCGAGGCTCTCTCCCCAAAGCTTTCAATCTTCGGCAACTCCAAGCCTTATTCGTCGAAACCAAACAGCTTCCGCTTCGTCCTCTACTCCAAGAAGCTCGAAGCGCGAAACGCTGCCATTCCTTCTCTGCGCCTCCGATCATTTCCGTCGCAGCTCTCCACTTTCACTAACCGTACGAGTTGTCGCCCAGTCAACTCGGTCCGGTGCGATTCGGTTAATGACGAAGCTGCTGCGGCGGAAGATGGGGCGCCGCCGAAGCTGGGGAAGAGGACGGACATTAAGAAGATTATGATTCTCGGAGCCGGTCCGATTGTGATAGGGCAAGCTTGCGAGTTCGATTACTCTGGGACTCAGGCGTGCAAGGCGCTGAAGGAGGATGGATACGAGGTCGTTTTGATCAATTCCAACCCGGCCACGATCATGACTGACCCGGACTTGGCCGACAAGACTTACATTACGCCGATGACGCCCGAGCTGGTCGAGCAGGTTCTCGAGAAGGAGCGGCCCGACGCTCTATTGCCAACTATGGGCGGCCAGACGGCGCTGAATTTGGCTGTGGCGCTGGCCGAGAGTGGGGCTCTGGCTAAATACGGAGTGGAATTGATCGGGGCAAAGCTGGAGGCCATCAAAAAAGCAGAGGACCGGGACTTGTTCAAGCAGGCCATGAAGAACATTGGTGTGAAAACCCCACCATCAGGGATTGCCACGACGCTGGAGGAATGTATCGAAATTGCAAATGAAATTGGAGAGTTTCCACTGATTATTAGGCCAGCGTTTACTTTGGGAGGGACTGGAGGTGGCATTGCTTATAACAGAGAAGAATTTGAGGACATTTGTAAGGCAGGGATTGCTGCGAGTGTGACGTCTCAGGTTTTGGTGGAGAAGTCGTTGTTGGGATGGAAGGAGTATGAGCTTGAGGTGATGAGGGACTTGGCTGACAATGTGGTGATTATATGCTCCATTGAGAACATCGACCCAATGGGGGTTCATACCGGGGACTCTATTACTGTGGCGCCGGCTCAAACTTTGACGGATAAGGAGTATCAGCGGCTGAGGGACTATTCCATTGCTATCATAAGGGAGATTGGAGTGGAATGTGGCGGTTCCAATGTGCAGTTTGCCGTTAATCCTGTTGATGGTGAGGTTATGGTGATTGAAATGAACCCAAGGGTATCTCGTTCCTCGGCTTTGGCATCCAAAGCTACTGGCTTTCCCATTGCAAAAATGGCTGCCAAGTTGTCGGTAGGCTATTCATTGGATCAGATACCTAATGACATTACAAAGAAGACCCCGGCTAGCTTTGAGCCTTCCATAGATTATGTAGTAACCAAGGCAAGTGCTTCTTCATTATTCTTTACACAGTACTCTAATTAGACACTGATTAAACACGTTGTGCTTTATACTTGTTTAGTCACATGTTAGCGATGATGCAATGGTTAGACCTAAGACGGGGTCATGAGGCTTAAGCTTTTTTATTCAAATGTTAGATAATCATTGTTCATCAGCTTCCTGGATTATATGCTAAATCACCATTACTTATGCATGGAGGAACGTCATCAATCATTGGCGTTCTTCATTTCATTGATAGAAATACATTTCTGTTTATCCATGCATTTTTAGACCTGGTTTGTATGCCATTTCTTACTTGTTCACGTTGTATTGAATTGTACAGATTCCCAGGTTTGCATTTGAAAAATTTCCAGGTTCACAACCAATTTTAACTACACAAATGAAATCTGTTGGTGAGTCAATGGCGCTGGGTCGCACATTTCAAGAGTCTTTTCAGAAAGCAGTTCGATCTTTGGAATGTGGTTTCTCTGGATGGGGCTGTGCTAAAATTAAGGAGCTTGACTGGGATTGGGAACAATTGAAGTATAGCCTCCGAGTCCCTAACCCAGAGCGTATCCATGCCATATATGCTGCAATGAAGAGGGGTATGAAGGTCGATGATATTCATGAGTTGAGTTTCATTGACAAATGGTTCCTCACACAGCTGAAGGAGCTGGTAGATGTGGAGCAATACCTTCTGGCAAGAAACTTGTCTGATTTAACAAAGGATGAGTTCTACGAAGTGAAAAAAAGAGGTTTCAGTGACAAACAGATAGCTTTTGCCACTAAATCCTCTGAGAAAGACGTCAGGATGAAGAGACTATCACTAGGTGTTGCTCCATCATATAAGCGGGTGGATACTTGTGCTGCAGAGTTTGAGGCCAATACTCCTTACATGTACTCTTCCTATGACTATGAGTGTGAATCAGCTCCCACCCAAAGTAAGAAGGTTTTGATTTTAGGTGGAGGACCAAATCGAATCGGTCAAGGGATCGAGTTTGACTACTGTTGTTGCCATACGTCCTTTGCACTTCAGGTTTGTCTCTGATATGTTTATTGCCCACTTGCCTATGTTTTCGTTTTCAACTCTCTCTCCTACCACTACCACACCCTTTTCATTCCTGAACCTAAGTTCCTAAGCAACACATAGATATTTTAACTTTTAATTACTAGGCTGCATTAGCTGAATGCAATTGGTTTTAGATGTATTAGTCATAATAGTGATAGATCCTACTCACGAATCATGCATTATTTTTGGGCAAGTAGGATCGCAGAATTAGGCAGTTACAAATTGAGCAGTCAGACCTTTTTGTCTTCAAAACTGCAATTGGATTGCTCTAGCAAGATGCCTATGGGATTTAGACTTGGGGGCGGTGAGTGTGATACACTTCTTTTTCAGTGGCAGTTGATAAGAAATCTGGAGTAGCAATATCATGTATCTGTTATCTAATATAGTTCTATTAAATTTGGTGCATATGTTTCATCAATGAACTTAATGGAAGAAGGAATTCCTCCTGTGTGATTAATGCACATACATGCAAACATAGTTATACATTGGCCGCCGTTACGTATATTTGTCCTGTGCAATCATAGGTTCCAATCTAAAAGTTTACCTGCTATTTGTATCATTTGATGAATAGATGGTGCCTATGCATTTAAGACATGTAAATTGCTTAAATCCTCTATTGATATGCTGTTTCTCCCTTCTCTTCTACAGAAAGCAGGATATGAGACAATTATGATGAATTCAAATCCTGAAACGGTATCCACAGATTATGACACAAGTGACCGTCTATATTTTGAGCCACTGACTGTCGAAGACGTGCTGAATATAATTGATCTGGAAAGACCTGATGGTATCATTGTGCAGTTTGGAGGTCAAACACCGCTGAAGCTGTCTCTTCCTATTCAGCAGTATCTAGATGAGAACAAGCCTGAATGTGCTAGTGGGAACGGACATGTACGCATTTGGGGTACTTCACCGGCTTCCATAGACGATGCTGAGGACAGGGAAAAGTTCAATACAATCCTTAATGAGTTAAAGATTGAACAACCAAAAGGAGGTATTGCCAAGAGTGAAGCTGATGCTGTTGCCATCGCTAAGGACATCGGGTACCCAGTTGTTGTCCGGCCTTCGTATGTATTGGGTGGCCGAGCCATGGAGATTGTATATAGCGACGAAAAACTTGCGACCTACCTTGAAAATGCTGTTGAAGTGGACCCAGAGCGCCCTGTGTTGATTGACAAGTATCTATCTGATGCCATTGAGATTGATGTTGATGCACTTGCGGACTGTCAGGGGAACGTTGTCATTGGTGGGATAATGGAGCACATTGAACAGGCTGGAGTCCATTCTGGTGACTCTGCTTGCTCGATTCCAACAAAAACCATCCCTGCTTCTTGCTTGGACACAATTAGGACATGGACTACAAAATTGGCTAAGAGGCTGAATGTATGTGGGCTGATGAACTGTCAGTATGCAATTACCTTGTCTGGAGACGTTTTCTTACTTGAGGCAAACCCTCGTGCTTCCCGTACTGTCCCTTTCGTGTCGAAGGCAATTGGGCATCCATTGGCTAAATATGCTTCTCTTGTCATGTCTGGGAAGTCTCTTCATGATCTAAATTTCACAAAAGAGGTCATTCCTGCACATGTATCAGTAAAGGAAGCTGTTCTTCCATTTGAGAAGTTCCCGGGATGTGATGTCTTGCTGGGGCCTGAGATGCGTAGCACTGGGGAGGTGATGGGTATTGATTACGAGTTTCCCATTGCATTCGCCAAGGCTCAGATTTCTGCAGGGCAGAAGCTGCCACTTACTGGCACTGTGTTCCTCAGCTTAAATGATTTGACCAAACCTCATCTTGAAAAGATTGCCAAAGCCTTTTTGGGACTTGGATTTAAGATTGTTTCAACTTCTGGGACAGCTCATATTCTTGAGTTAGCAAAACTTCCAGTGGAACGAGTGCTCAAACTTCATGAAGGACGGCCTCATGCCGCTGATATGGTTGCTAATGGCCAAATCCAATTAATGGTGATCACAAGTTCGGGTGATGCACTTGATCAGATTGATGGACGGCAACTGAGGAGGTCGGGCCTTGCTTACAAAATTCCAGTAATAACAACTATTGCCGGAGCTTTGTCAACTGCAGAAGCAATAAAGAGCTTAAAGTCTAGCACTATTAAGATGATTGCACTGCAGGACTTCTTTGAGGATGAGAACAAAGCTGGGAGTGATAAAACATTGCAGTCAGTCACTTCCTCCCTCTGAGCTGACCCAGACTGTCCGGTAAGCAGTTGGGCTTCCTCTTCATCTCTTTTTATTTTGTCTCTAGTATATGTATCCTCTAATGTTGTTATGAACAGGTTGTCGTTGAGTTAATATTTTTACCAAAATTTTCCCAAATCCAATTTTTTCCCCCTCCCCTTATGTGGAAGCTTTAATTGCAAATTTTGGATAGCTATAATGTGGGATTTTAACGCATTGGTGTGTGTATCATAGATTAGTTCGATGGTGGTACACTAATGGTCTGTTTGTAGGATATCTATTCTGTGCTGTATGTTATCTCGCTCGGACATAGACTTTTTCAAACTGCTCTCTAGCGTAGCAAAATCATCAGAAAGCTTGTGCGTTAATGAGAAAGTGAATATTCTGATTTACCAAATCTACATCATGCTTCAGATATATTCAAACTTCTACTTGTTTCTGTAGCTTCATTATATCTCGAAATGGTAGTTAACAGCCACAGTTTTCAGGAATTCAGTTTTGGACACATCATATTGGTGTTTCTGCCTGGGCTCACACCCGAGACAGGCTTTTAGGAGAGGATAGATTTACCGTTACCCTGACCCCTATCGGCTACCACATCACTTCTGATCTAACATTTTACGCTCTTGGCGTGGCACATTAACATTTTCTTTGGTCACGGGTGTGTTAACTGACCTTGGTCATTTTTGGAATTCTCTTGAGCTAGTAAAACTTGGTATAGGTGTAGCAGCTGAATTTGTTTTTCTTTTATATCTGATTGAGCATTTCGGTCATGAACCTAGTTGATAAACAAGACATGGGTGTTTCTGTTATAAAGGAGTTAAAAGACATATAGACAGACAACCTTTACCTAAAACTTTTCCAAATGTAATGATTGTGGTGGTTTTTTTCTTCGTTTTCGCCAAAAAAATCTCTCTGTATCTGTTATTGGTCCGCTTATGTTATAACACATTTCTCGCTGCCATGTCCTCAGTCCATGTGTTGGGGTATGACTTTCCACGCACAAAAATTTCCTGTTTCTGGCCTAGATACGTTTCCATCACAACCACATTAGTCTTTCCCAACCCAAAGTGGCCGGAACTAGATGACCTAATCGGCCATTTTCTTACCGTTGTCAATCGATATTGAATTTAGCTGGTCCGGGAAAGGAATCTACTGCCATAGGCTGTTGATTATGTTTGCACTTAGAAATGCGTCGAATTCTTCACTCCTTTTTCCGTTTCCGGTGTGTGAATTCATGGCCTTAATTTTCTTGGTTGTATGATTGCTGAAGTGATTGTTTGATATAATATTTAACGGTTCAGAGACTTTAGCTGCATTGGAATACTTTGTATTTGTGTCCTTGTGTACACTGCGGTCAAGCCCAACCGAACCTACTTCAACTGAGTTATTGTTAATTTGGACATTCTCCAAAGACTTTGAGGACACCAGACATGGTTTTTGAAAAGGCATTTCACTTACTACTACGTAATTTTCAATCAATTCTGAACTCCATTTCTTACTGATGGGCACTGTCTTGATTGGATCGGTTTTGCCCCAAAAAAGCGCGGCCAAAACAATTATAATATATAACGGTTTTGGTTATGTTCGGTTTTTCAAAACTAAAACCTAATTTTTCTTTCACGGTACGAATAATGAGCGGGTTTTTTTTTTAAACAAAAAGTATTATCTACATTAAAAAAAGAGGGGGTGGAGCTAAGCTTCATAATGAGTTAGCAATAATGTAGTTTAAATTTGCATTTGAAAAGAATCGAACTTAAGATCTCTATCTTACAAGTAAAGAGAAATATTATTAAACCGTACTACTAAATACTGAGTACTGAATTAAAGATGGAATATAACTTTGCTTATGTCATTTTCGCCAAAGGGCCGAAATGACAGGCCCACCACGGCTTCAAATCTTCTGAAACAGAAATAAGTACCAAATAAATGCCAGCCCCTAATATTTTGACACGTAGAAATTTACTTTCATGCCTATTTGACTTGGAATATTTCAAAATATATCGAAAGAAGTTCTAGTAAAATTATCGAGCCATAGAAATATAGAATACCAATACTAAAAACTGAAAGTAACAAAGAAAAGATATATATATATATATATATATATATATATATATATAGGTTTGTGAGGTATAGTACTGCCTGTATATTCTATATATGGCCATGTCACAAGTTTTTAATGGTTTATTTAGACGTGCTTACAAACCAAAAGTCGCGATTGCTTGCTTTCGAAGGTAAGATACGAACTAGTGTTGGTAAGTGCACAAATTTGTGAATTTTTTGCGGCAGGCGTTCTCGAGATCTTAAGTCCAATTCAAGCAAAGGAAGGATAGACTGGATTATTCCCTTGTGCTTCTCCCATTGGGGGTGAAAACCTTCTTGATCGAAGTTCACTCTACTTCTCCTGGTGGGAAGTACTTGTTCCCTTCACCAACCAATCTTTGGATTCAAAAATCGTATGTATATAAGCATAGAAAGCACACGTTTTGACACGGTAGTTGAAAGGAAGGAGAAATTTTTCAATGTGCCGGAACACGGGACGGTACATCATATGTCATTATACAATTGGAGAAATTTTTTTATTTTCAAGATAATAACGTGTGGCGTACCACTTTGTGTTTCGTGCACACTAAAAAAAAAAACTCTCCTGAGAGAGGGTGTATAATGTGTGCCACGTTATCCATCTATTCTTCTATATGAAATGGTAGGCAATGCAATATAAATAATTTTATTTTGAGTAAATTGTAATAATGGTCCCTTAACTTTAATCAAATTAGAGCAATGGTCTCTCAACTAAAAATCCATTACCATTGGTCCCTCAACTCATCAAAATGTGTAGCTATGATCATTTTCGTTAACTTCGTTAGAATTTTGTCAAAATAAGTTATGTTGGAATGACCATTGCTACAATTGGGGTCCCTCAACTTATCAAAACGTGTAGCTATGGTCCTTTTCGTCAACTTCGTCAGAATTTTGTCAAAATGAGTTATGTTGAAATGATCATTGCTACAATTGGGTTAAAGTTGAGGGACCATTGATTCAATTGGGTTAAAGTTGAAGGACCAATGGTAATGAATTTTTAGTTGAGGGACCATAGGTCCATAGCTGCATGTTTTGATGAATTAAGGGACCAATAGTAATGGATTTTTAGTTGAGGGACCATTGTTCCAATTGAGTTCAAGTTACGGAACTATTGCTACAATTTACTCTTTTATTTTGTAAGAGTATGACTGATTCTAGTTCCGAATTTAACATCAGTGGGTCTCCCAGTGGCAGCCTGTGCATATTAATGAGGTTTACAAGCTTCGATTGTCTCTCAACTGAAAATTTAAGACTGTTTTTGGTCAAGTCTCAAGAGTATTTTTGGTCATGGTCTAAATTTGTATTGTACACATGGCGTAAATGCAATGAGCAATTTTTGGGTGCCCTACCTTCAAGAGCACGGCAACCTAACCATGCAAACCCTACCCATGGAATGCCCATGGATGAAATTAATCGGGGTCGTCGGATGTTGTCAAAGAACCCCCAACATAATTAAAGTGTTCATGTTGAAATTGCATTTAAGAAGTGTGCAACCTAATTAAAATAATTCAACGTACGAAGAGCAAGGAAAATGAGGTTTAATTGAATGCCCAAATTACCAATGCCGTATAGCACAAGTGCACTAAGGAGATTCTTCTTACGACCACCATGACTAATCTAATGGAGTACATATTCCCCTTGGCAATAATACAATGGGTTTCTAACTCTAATTAAGGGTGTGGATTTAAGGCTACGTAGCAGTGTTGAGTGCTACATGTTTTAATACAGTGTGTTATAAGTGTTTTAGCTGTTTGATTTTATTTTCATATTTATTATATCTTTTATTTTCATATTTATTATATCTTCTATTTTCAATCTCACCCATTCATTTTCTATCTAATCCATCATGTACGTACTATTGAAGAAAAACTATTAATTGAGTAGGACATTTTGTTTTTGAAAGAGAACGATACGTTTATTAAAATAGAATTCAGTGAAGTCCAGACTTTTAGGTTTGACTTTCCTTGACAACATTGTAATTGTACCACATACTCAATCTAGCTTTAGAATTTTCTTTGTTTATGGGCTGTCTGCTAGGAAGAAATGTTCAAGGATGTGACATATCTCACTTCAAAAGGTTTGCTCATGCATGTGCATTTCACGTCTACATTCTTGTTTCATTCTGACTAGCTTAGTTGTGTAGTTAGCCGTGCGTGCGGATTTCTAGCAAGCTGGGCACGCAATTTAAGACATGCTTACATGGACTAATTGACAGCTTTTTGGCAAATGTCTGTTTTTCACCCTTGATATTTTTAGATTGTTTTGAAGCTTGACATGTGTCCTATAGGTTGAAAAACGAACCAAAGCTTTTGGGGTTAAGATCCCTAGCTGGTTCATTTGTTTCTTTGGGGGTTTTCGGATTATATTCCTAGAGAGAGAAAGAGAGAAAAAGGCATTAAGGACTCACCATCCTCTTTCTTCTTCATTTATGAAACTCTAGTTGCAAAACCTTCTTTCATGCATTAAACACCCAATCAATTGAAGAATAAGGTTGCATTGTCTCTGGTTTTGCATTAAATTTGTGGTCAAGTGTTTCTAGTTTCAAATCTTTAAAACTGACCCATTTTAGGATTCTCGTCAATTACTTTCTTTAACTGTTTGACTGGAGAAACTGACTGGATATTTGAATCCATATCTACATATCATTGTCATATCATCATATGCATAGCTTGTGTGTTGGTTTCGGTGCCACAAGGTAAAGAGATGCCACTTCGTGAAGATCGAAGGAATCCATCTTGTGTAAGGCAAGGTTGCACAGAGGTAAAGCTGCTCCGTAGACTAGGTCTAGGAATTGAGCTTTGTGTGGTACTTTGTAAGAATCTTGTTTATACTAGTGGATTGGATTGAGTGGAAAGTCCCCGGTTTTTTAATTCAAAGGTAGGTTTTTTCGGCCAAAAATATCTTATGTTCAAAGTTATTTATATTGTGTTACATATCTCACATACATATACATGCTACATGTATCTCTTGACTATTTAATTGTATGTGCTCACATCTCTTGACTATTTAATTGTATGTGCTCACAATCATGTTCACTTGACACATTAATAACTTAGAACGAGCTGAGGCTTTGCTGACTATGATAGCTTATGGGAATTGAAATTGGTTATTAAATCTTTGATTTATTGACTAACAAATATGTCTTAGTTGACTAGCGGGTTTGACTAGTCAGTCTAGCAAATTATTATTTTTATATACAGAATATTTCGCCTGGTACCAATTTTAAATTCAATTACATATAAGAGTCTTGGAGTAGGACATCCCAATAAAGTCAGAAAGGTCCTCAAACCAAACTAAATCATTGCTAGCAGAAAGACCAAAACTTTGCAAGATGATCTATAACACTATTACAACTTCGTGGGACATAAGCAAAATTAGGAGAAATGCTAAGGGAAGCAAAATTAGGAGAAATGCTAAGAGAACTCTCTTAAAAGTGAGACTCTTTATGAACTCTCTATCACCTCACAATTTAACGTCATTCTCGTGCGAACATTATAAGAATTAGAGTAATGTTATTCATACCATGTTTTTGTACCACATTTGTATATCACCTTAGGTGGCATATGGTATGGACAACTACATTATTTAAATTAATCAAAATTTTAAATTTAATTAAACATTATTTAATATACCAATAATTAGGAAAAACTGGTTAATTAAATTATGATTGTGGTATATGAAGAGTCTTTCTCCTTTCCTCCCTTTCAATTATGGTTCTTCCTTCCACTTTTTCTTTCATGCAATTTTTTCACACCATTCATATCCACTACAATCCAAATCAATTTTCTTACCAGATTTTCCTAGGCGTTGAAGAAGAACCTAGATGCCCACAATTTGCTTCCTTTCCCTGCTCCTTCAAATTCATGAAAGTCTGGGAGAGGCTGACGGCTTTTGGTGGCGGTGAGAGCCGCCATTGGAGCAAATTTCTTGGTCGAAAGGGTGGATATTTGATTGGGAGAGAGAAGAAGCACTTGGTTTTGTGGTTTCTTTAGTTGGGGAAACCCAGCTGCAGATTTAAAAGAAGCAGCAGCCATTCAGTATACCCAGCAGTGAGAGGGGGAGGAAAGAGAAAGATCTCTCGTAAATCGCAATCATAATTTAATTAATCATATTTTCTTAATTATTGGTTTATTAAATAATGTTTAACTAAATTTAAAAATTTGATTAATTTAAATAATGTGGTTATCCATATCAGATATCATCTAAAGTGATATGTAAATGTGATACAAAAACATGATATGAATAACATTATTGTAAAAATTATGTCAAAAGCATGATGGGATAAGCACTCGATCTATAACTTGTTTTTAAAGATTTTATAAAAAATTAGCATCAATACCATAACAAATTAATTTGTAAGAAAAAAACACAGATGGCTTTCTATAAATAACTCTCCCTTTGTTTGAAAAAAAAAAAAAAAAACTCTCCTTTAATATCATGCATGCTTGTTTCTAATAAAGACATGTATTGGTGAATTATACATTTATTAAGAGATAGTACAAATAGACCGTGTATCACTACTTTTAAATTAGTAGATTTAAAAGGTAGGGGTGCATTATCCACATACCTCAAATTACTTCTCACACTTCTTGTTAATTTCTTTTTGTTGATTTTTTTAATTCATCCGATCCGACGGTCGAAAATTAGAAAAATGTGTGAGAAGTAAAATGAGATGTGTGGATATCACACCCTAAAAGATATTCTAGGATGTAAGCAGTTGAACGGGTCCCACCACCCCACTTCAAGTCCCACCACCAAATTGGGGCAGAGGTGACGGTGGGCTCCGATCGGGTCGGCCATCAGCGGATAGATTGAAGAGGACTGTCTTTAATTCCTCATCCACTTCACTGGAATTGGATCGATTAGATTTGAATTTGGAGAGGAAAATTGAAGGAAGATGGAAACAAAATCATGGGAACAGGCTGGTCGTCGGTGATTTCAATGGGTTTTACTGTGGTCAGTGGCGGAGGTGGTAGTCTGATGGCGACGCTGGTGATGCTCTATTACGTCTGTGACTCATCTGCAAAAGAGGGATCGAGAGAAGCAAAGAGAGAGAGAGGGAGAGAGAGAGAGAGAGGAGAGAGAAAGGAAAGAGAAGTAGAGAGGAGAGAGAAAGTGGCCCCAATTTTACTTGCAATTGGAGTTAGCCGGTTTCCCCTATTCCCAAGTTCTTAACTTTTTCCAACCGTTCGATTGGACAAGAATCAATCCAAGCCGTTGGATTGTCGTAGCATGCATTGATCTGTATCAATCAATGTTTAAAAAAAATTAGTATTAAGACTAGCCTAGGCGTTTTTTTCGATGGGCCTATCAAGAAAGGAGACAGATTGTCTGTCCTCTTGTTATGGAACCTCCTCATTCTCTTTTATTTATGCGATTACGGTTAAGCTACGTCAGCATTTTATATTTTGATTATTTTTTTATCTTATTATCTTTATAAAAAATCAATATAAAATGTTCACGTAACTTAATTGTGATTACACAAAATAGAAGATGATAAAAAGCGCACCATAACAGGAGGGCAGACAATCTACCTCTGTCAAGAAAACTCCTCTGCCCAGAAGAGGTGTGCTATAGACTAGTCTAAGTGCTTGAGGTGATAGCCTAGACGTTTGAATTATTACTATTATTTTTTAAAAACAATCCAAACCCAAAATGACGTCATTTTGGGCAAGATTATTATTATTATTTTATTATTATAAAATTCATGCTAATTTTATGTTTTTAACTTGGTTTCTGTTAGTTTATTATGACTGTATGATGTGAATTAGAGAAATAATAGCCAAATATTTGATTGTTTGGCATGCTCACTTGATTGGTTTACAAAGTATTACATTAATGGCATGTTTACGTAACGGGAATGGGGTGAGTGGAAACGGAATCGCATTCCTTCTAAATGATGCATGTGTTTACTTGTATTTGGGGAATCAAAATAAAGGTGGGGTCCACCCAAAATAAGGAATTCAATTCCGGATATACCCGGAATCCGATTACCAAGAAATACATGGTAATTGAATTCCGGAAGAAAGGACCCATCAGGAATCAAATTTTTCTTCCCAAACTGCCCTTGTACTTCTTTTGATATTTCAAAACACCCCTGCAGCTTCGTTCCTGCACCTCACCATTACAGATCACCATTTGGAACGAGATGAAGAAGTTGAACAGCTTGCCCAGGTGGAGTGGATCTGCAGCAGAGAAAAAAGGGTAAAAAAAGTCAAGGCTGGGATATGGAGGGAGGGAGCATGAAAGGTTCTTCGCAAAGGTGGGGTGGATCTGCAGCAAAGAAAAAGGTAGAAATTTTAGAATGGGGTGGGCGGGCAATAGGTAGGCAGCAGAGAAAGATGGGATAAATTTTAGAAAGGGGGTGGGTCGGGAGAAAGATGGGGAAGAGAGGGAGGGAGAGAGAGAGAGGGTCACATAAAAAAAATGGAAAGATGAAGAATAAAGAAGTTTTACTAAAAAATAAAAAAGAAATTTGTTCTCTCTACTGAAAAAAAAATGATGGGTTTTGACCTTTTTTCATCAAAAATAAAAAAAATGAAAGATTAAAAGTTTTATTAAAAATAATTAGCATATAAAATAGATTAGTTCAATTAGGGGTATTTTAGTAATCATATTAGTTTTCATTCCGATTCATAAGAATTAGTAAACAGTTTATATAAATCAATGTCTTTCTTATTCCGATTCCAGACAGTTTTAGTAAACAACTCTAACAGGAATCTGATTCTGGTTCCACCTCAATCCAATTCCTCCTCAATCCAATTCCTCCTCAATTCAATTCCTCTCAATTTGATTACGAATTAGTAAACGCGCCATAAGTTCCGTGAAGCTATTGCCTCACGTTTCAAGATTATCCATGAAATGCTTTGCTTCGCCGCTAAAGATTTTCGTGGTAAGGTATATTTTTGTACCATGTCACTTAATGGAAGTCAAAACGATCTTTATGAAATTGATATTTGAGAGAGTTATGGATGGCCGGGAGGATTGCTTTCCGCTCTGTCGTTGAGCCACCGGAACAAAAAGCACTGAGTTTTCATATTGCTTCTTACATATAACATTTTGGCTGTGTCGTTTTGTTTGATTTTGTGCATAACCAAATCTACTACCAATATTTTACATAATTACCATTTTGAGGGATAAATACTTAGCCCCGGTTTGGGGTTGAAGTGATTTTAAAAAAAACTGCTATGAAAAAAAGCTGGAAGAGTTTTTGATGTTTGATAAACATTCAGCTTCAGCTTTTTTTCACAGTTTTGAATAAAAAAAAGCCAAAAACAAGAAGCTGCAAAACCCAACTTTGAAAAACCGGCTTTTTTCACATCTGTTTTACATAAAAGTTTACTAAACACTATAATACTGCTTTTTTTTTTTTCAAAAGCACTTTTACAAAAAAGTTTACCAAACACTCTGCTGCTTTATTTCACAGCTGCTTAATCTCACAGCACAGCAGAAGCAGCTTTTTTTCAAAGCACAGCAATACCAAACCTGCCCTTACTCTTGTTATTCAGTGTATGTATCTTATATGTTGCGTAGCATGCATGCTGATGTGGTGTATCAATTTTACACAAATTATATTTCGTGTGAAATATGATATAATATATCAGCTCGTCGCGCATTGTACCAGATACATACGCAATACTTTTTTCATTCTTAAGATTATGGCAATCAAAATGATATCCTTAAACTCCTCTCATACATTTGACAAAGGGATACTTTGGATGCGGTCCCTAATCCTTAACATTATTTGATTAAAACCTTAATAGTATTCAAAGTTTGATCAAAGTCGCTTGACTTTATACACCTCATTATATTACTATTAACATTTATATTTTTATAGTTTTGACATTAATTGTTTGATATTTTATGAGATTTATAATCCTATAAATTTAAAATCCCTCATTATAATACTATTAGAAACGGTTACAATAAAAAAATTCAAACATTTTGATTGAATAAATGGATAAAAACTATGTAAAAATAAGAAATAATAAATGGCAAAAGAATGTATCCATAGTGTTAAAAAATTGGTACATTTCACAAAAAAATTGGTACATTTCACATATAACAAAGTGGTACATTAATAAAGAAGAATGGGTACATTATAAATAAATTAGGGTACAGATAAAAGATTAAAAAATTATGAGTACAAATGAATTTTTAAAAAAAAATATAGGCGCTAAAAGAAATTAATACGTGGGTACAAAATAAAACTAAAAAGAAAATACTACAAATTAAAAAAAAAATGTTGCAAGTTAATAAAGAAGAATGGGTACATTATAAATAAATTAGGGTACAGATAAAAGATTAAAAAATTATGAGTACAAATGAATTTTTAAAAAATATAGGCGCTAAAAGAAATTAATACATGGGTACAAAATAAAACTAAAAAGAAAATACTACAAATTAAAAAAAAAAATGTTGCAAGTTAAAAGTGGGTACAATATAAATATATGATACAAAGTTTAGGCATAAAACATAATATACCATATGTAATTTTTCTATCATTGATTAAATATACAATGTCACGTAATGGTATATGTGAGATCCCACATCGTCCAAGGGAGTGGATCCTGTGAGCCTTATATGTATATTCTCATCTCTACCTAGCGCGAGGCTTTTTGGGAGCTCACTGGCTTCGGGTTCCATCGGAACTTCGAAGTTAAGCGAGTAGCGCGCGAGAGCACTCCCATGATGGATGACTCATTGGAAAGTTCTCGTGTGAGTTCCTAGAAACAAAACTGTGAGGGTGTGGTAGGGGCCCAAAGCAGACAATATCGTGCTATGGTAGAGGCGTGTCCGGGATGTGGTGGGGGCCCGGGCCGGGATGTGACAATTTGGTATCAGAGCCTAACCCTGACCGCGTGTGTGCCGATGAGGACGTCGGGCCCCTAAGGGGGGTGGATTGTGAGATCCCACATCGCCTAGGGGAGTGGATCATGTGAGCCTTATATGTATATTCTCATCTCTACCTAGCGCGAAGCCTTTTGGGAGCTCACTGGCTTCGGGTTCCACCGGAACTCCGAGGTTAAGCGAGTAGCGCGCGAGAGCACTCCCGTGATGGGTGACCCACTGGGAAGTTCTCGTGTGAGTTCCCAGAAACAAAACCGTGAGGGTGTGGTAGGGGCCCAAAGCGAACAATATCGTGCTACGATAAAGGTGTGCCCGGGATGTGGTGGGGGCTCGGGCCGGGATGTGACAGTATACACATGGGTACAAACACAAATAAAACTTAAAAAAATATGGGCACCAAAAGAAACTAATATATGGGTACAAATTAAAAATGAAAAGAAAATTGGTACAAATTAAAAAATATTTGCAAATTAAAAATAGGTACAAACTAAAAATAAAAATATATGATAAAAAATTTAGCCATAAATATACTAATTGTAACATTTTTAACACTAAAGGAATATATTTTTAAAATGAAAATATTTTATTATTCAAATAATTAATGATGTTATTAATACTCAAATACCTTGATCAAAAATTGAAAATGAATAAGATTTTAATCAATGGAATAACGAAAGTAAAGATGTGAACCTAATTTCTCCTTTGACAAAATTATGTAGTAGCTAGCATGCGTCCATTATCTTAGCAGAAGAAAACGATTTGCCAATTATCAACGCTGAATATTCATTGTTTCATAAATTTATGGGAGGAAAAATCCAACCTGCTTACGTTTACAGTTTGCATGGGCTTAATTGTAACAGCCCGTCCCGGAATGATTTTACCACTGGTGTGAAAAGACAATATTGCCCCCGAACGTTTCAAGGATTATGAATACTAGGGCTTTGGTTAGTAACCCTAGTTATGTGGGATTATGTTTGGACTTAAACAATTTTTGTATGGTTGTGGTTGGTATTTTGTGATGTGTTAGTGTGAGGACCACACACACACATCCAAAACCTCATCTCTCTCACTCTCTCCGTCTGTACTATCTCCTCCCTCTCGATCTCTCCCATTTTTCCGTACGACCGTACGGACAACACCTAAACTAAGCCAAATCTTCACAAATCGAAGGATTAAAGGTCACCATCTTGTTCCTTGTGACCTCACGAGTCGATTGGTACCATTTTCAGAACTTGGAACCCTCGAAAGACCTGAGAACCCGTAACCCCAGATCTTAGCACTGTTCATGCACTCGTGATTGAGAAGGTTTCAAAGCATTTCAAGCTTATAAGGAGCTTTCGATCATCCTCACGAAGCTCGGAGAAGAAAAATGAGGCGATTTGGAAGTCGGGAAGTAGAGATCGACGAGTTTTAAGTTTGGCCGGATTATCGAGGTTTCTCCTGCGAGTTTCCGTGGATTTTGGGACTTCAAAGTGGTAAGGTTTTGTTCTACTCTTCAAGAACTTTCATTTGGTTCAAGTTTCATGAAAAATGGTTGAAAAATGAGTGAGATATCAAGATTTGAAATTTTTCTAGTTTCCGGCAAGTTGCAGACGGCGGTCGCCGGCGAAGTCTATCGGAGAAGGAAGTAGAATATTTCGTCGGAGTTGACGAAATATTCCTAACGGCGTCAGGTAACACCGTTAACTTCTGTTAGTATATAACGGAATATTCCGTGGAATATTCCTAACGGCGGTTAGGGTTTCCGTCAGGGTCCTCTGCGCGCGGCCGCGCGTGTGGCCGTGCACTTGCCGGCGCGTGGGTGGTCGGAAAATTATTTTAAAAATATAGGGATGATCTTGAGATTGTGTAGATCACTATGGTATAATTATATACCCAAATTGAGCAAAGTATGAGAAGTTATTAGCTAGATTTGTGTATGTGCTTAAAATAACGTTGTTATAGTTATTTCTAATATAGGCGAGACCTATCCGGAGGACGAGCGTAGCCAGGCTAGACGTGGGGGTTACGACCTAACTACATACCAGTGAGTGGGCAGTTATTTCCAGTATATATATGTATATGCTTGACGTTTTTCCCAGAAAACGTATTTTAATGGAATGTGATTTAAATGCCATGTTATGCCTACATTTTTAGCATATGCATTGTCATAATTATGCATATTGTTGCATGGTGTTGCGGAGGCCCAAGTAAGTATATTATGCGGTGATTGGTTATGAGATAAATGATGATGTTGAGATGATATTGAGTTCGTTAATCTGCACCCCGGTGTTAGTGCTCCCACCCAGAGTTAGAGGCATAGCTTCACATGATCGTTCACCTTCCGCACCACACGCTCACCTTGGATCCAAGATAGGTGCATAGCCTGTTGTATAGACCACTTTTAGTGAGTTCAACTTGTAGGTGACCCGCGATTAGCGTACAGCCTTCATGTGATTGTAGCACTTGAGCGTATTCATTATACACCTAGCCTGTCGGTCAGACCACGTGAGGTGGTACCGACTTGTGTGCAGATATGTATAAATATGTTGAGATATGAGATTGAGATATGATTGAATTGAGCTCTAGTTCTGCCGTATAGATCACATCAGGTGACTTCGGCTAGCAGATTATTTATATTGAATTGCATCACTTGGCTTATTATTTGATAAATTGTGATATTGGGCATAGCATATACATGGCATACATTCAAATGAATCTTGTTTTACTGAGCATGATTTGACTTATACGTATTCTATTTTCTAGGAAAGTTATACTTGTTTTACGGCGAGGGTTTAGTATATTCAAAGGAAAATAAAGTTTTATATAAGCGTCGTTTTACTGACCCACTCAGCTTTGTTTTGAGCCCCTCCAGGTATTAGGTAGCTTTTGTTGGTAGCTCACGAGGATTCTGGTGGAAGTTCTGATAGTACATCATCCATGTAGGATTATTGGTTACTGTTTGATTTAGTAATTTCTATGCTTGACTGCACTTAGACTTATTTATGCTCTGAATGTGTATTAACACTTATTTCCTTCTAGCCATTCTGGATGTTTGGTTTTTATTCATTAGAAATTTCCATATCTTAACGTTTCCGCTTCGTGCACATGGCATACGTCACGCTCACGTGACGACCAGTATGCCTCGATCTCGGTCAGGGTGTGTTAGTTTGGTATCAGAGCTTAGGTTGCAGTCCTGCATATTTTATGAACTTCCCTAATTAATTTTGATGTCTTCTGTCAGAACTATGCCGCCTCGTAGAGAGCCACATCGTGCGGTTGAGCCTAATTTTCCTGATATTTCTCAGTTGGAGAAAGCTATTGCTAATGCTTTTCAGTCTGTGATTCGTCCTCCTCAGAGAACTCATCTGGAGTCCGTGTATAATTTGAAGTTGCCTCAGTTTATGGGTAACGAGGGACTAGAAGGAGCAGAAAAGTGGTTACAAAAGGTGGAAAAGACGTTCCTGGTTATGCATAGCCAAGGAAACCTACCCGAGGATAGGTGGGTTGAGACTACTACTTGGTTTTTAGGTCCAGAGTCTGCATCTTGGTGCGGCCATGAGACTTATGGACGATCGCCTACGGAGATTGCTGATTGGCAGAATTTTAAACGGGCATTTTATAAGAGATTCATTCCTCCAGCATATCTAGATCGAAAGAAACAGGAGTTTACTAATCTGAAGCAGGGAAAGCTGTCTTCTAATGAGTACTATAGAAAGTTCACAGATTTGTCCCTTTATGATCCAGAAGTTGCTGCCAATCCAATTGAGATGCTTCGTCGTTTTAAGCTTGGTACTAAGAAGAAATGGCGATCTATGACTACTATAGCGACATGTGACACTTATCAGGAGCTCTATGAGATTCTGTTGAGAGTGGAGGACTCAGAAAATTTTCCTAGTGATAGTGAAGAGGAAGAAGGTAATCAGAGGAAAGATGATAAAGGTAAAGACCAGTATTTTCAAGGACCTCACAAGACCTAGAGTTTTAAGAGAAGTGGTACGAACTCGAGTTCTTCTAGTGGAGGTTTTAGTACCACGGGCCCGAGGCGAGGAGGTAGATTTTCTGGAGGCCCTAGATTTCAGATGCCGAGAGATTCGGGTGGTGCTAGTACTCATTTGTGCCGAAGATGTAATAATCAACATTTTGGAGAATGTCTATACCTGTGGACAAATGGGGCATTTGGCTAAATATTGTCCTCAAAATCAGCAGAGACCTTAGCAACCACAGCAACCTCTTATGCCACCGTCGGGACAGACTCAGCAGTTTTCGGGACCAAGTGGTTATGCTCAGACAGGTCGTGGTGATGCTTACCACTATCAGGGAAATCCTGTTCCTTATGCCCCATGACAGTATCAGTACCTTCAGGATCCGTATCAGCAAGGTGGCTATGGTCATCACTCAGGAGGATATATACCTTATCAGCAAGGTGATTATAATCAGTACTCGGCTGGCGGGTCACAGTGGCATTCTGGAGGACAGCCACACCAGATTGATGTTGCTACCAGCAGTGCAGGATCGTCTAGACATCACAGCCAGGTAAGTCAAGGACGTAGTGCCCAGAGCCGAGATGTTCATGCTAGCAGAGGTAGAGGAGGAAAGCAGCCAGCTCAGGGACGTGTCAACAACATCTCCCTTCAGGATACTCAGAACAATCCTGATTTGATTATGGGTAAGTTAAATGTTCTTGGTCATTTTGCTAAAGTGTTGATTGATTGTGGTGCTACGCATTCTGTGATTTCTCATACATTTGCTCAGTTGACTCAACCTCAGTCTACACCCCTTGGATATGAGTTAGAATTTGCCATGCCTAGAGGGGAGAAGTGTTATGTAGATAATGTTTATCCTGGATGTCCTGTTGTGGTGGAGGATGTGTTTATGCCAGCGAATCTTATCCATTAGACATTGTAGATTTTGATGTGATTTTGGGCATAGATTGGTTGCATTATAATCATGCCAAAATTGATTGTTACGGGAAAACAGTGACTTTCCATCACCCCGGATTGCCTGAAGTTAAGTTTGTAGGGGAAAGTAGTGGAGTAAGATATGGTGTTATTTCAGCTGTGAGAGCCTAAAGATTGTTGAATAAAGGTTGTCAAGGTTACTTGGCTCATGTGGTATTAAATGATGTTAATCCTTCGAGCGTGGAGAGCGTTCGAGTAGTCAGACATTTCTCTGACGTTTTCCCTGATGATTTACCTGGATTGCCGCCAAATCGTGATGTGGAGTTTACCATTGACTTACTTCCAGGTACAGATCCTATTTCTTTAGCTCTATATCGAATGGCTCATGCGGAGTTAAGAGAATTAAATATTCAGTTGCAAGAATTAGTGGATAAAGGTTTTATTCGACCTAGTACATCGTCATGGGGAGCTTCAGTCTTGTTTGTCCGAAAGAAAGACGAAACTTTAAGGTTGTGTATTGATTATCGGCAATTGAATAGAGTAACGATTAAAAACCGTTATCCATTGCCGCGTATAGACGACCTATTTAATCAACTTAAAGGTGCTTGTGTGTTCTCCAAGATTGATTTGAGGTCAGGCTACTATCAGCTAAAGATCAGGAGTGATGACATTTATAATACGACTTTTAGAACTCGTTATGGTCATTACGAGTTTTGTGTGATGCCATTTGGATTGACGAATGCACCAGCAGCTTTTATGGGCTTGATGAATAAGGTTTTTCAGCAATACTTGGATAGATTTGTCATTGTCTTTATTGATGACATTCTGGGGTATTCTAAGTCGAAAGCAGATCATACTCGACATCTCACTCTAGTACTAAAGAGATTGAGAGAGCATCGGCTGTATACTAAGTTTAGTAAATGCCAATTTTGGTTAGATCAAGTGGCATTCTTGGGTCATGTAATTTCAACTCAGGGTATTCAGGTTGACCCTCAGAAGATAACAGCTGTGGAGAATTGGGAGCAGGCACGAACCGTTACCGAGGTACGAAGTTTCCTTGGTTTAGCGAGCTATTATCGACGGTTTGTTAAAGATTTTTCAGTCATCGCTTTACCACTTACGAGATTGACTAGAAAGGAAGTTAAGTTCGAGTGGGATGAGAATTGTGAACAGAGTTTCCAGCAATTGAAGTATTATCTCACTCATGCTCCTGTTTTAGTACTTCCTGATGATAGTGGGAACTTCGAGATTTATAGCGATACTTCTTTGAATGGCTTGGGATGTGTTTTGATGCAGCATGGTAGGGTAATTGCTTACGCTTTGCATCAGTTAAAACCTTACGAGATGAATTACCCTACACATGATTTGGAGTTAGCAGCCATTATTTTCGCCTTGAAGATTTGGAGACACTATCTCCATGGTGAGAAGTGTAGGATTTTCACAGATCACAAGAGTCTCCAGTACTTATTCACGCAGAACGATTTAAATCTTCGTCAGCGGAGATGGATTGAGTTACTAAGTGACTACGATTGCACGATTGAGTATTACCCTGGACGTGCTAATGTAGTGGCTGATGCTTTGAGTAGGAAACCTCAAGGTCAGGTTAATGCCTTGTATGCTTCTCGTGTTCTTCTTCTTGTAGATTTAAGATCCACTGAAGTGAAATTGGGGCTAGAAGAACGAGAAGAAGCTGTAGCAGAGCAAGAAAAAGCCTTGCTTGCTAGTTTCCAAGTTAGGCATATTCTGATTGATCGCATACTTGAAGCCCAGATGAATAATGAGGAAATTCAAGAATTAATTCGTTTGAGAAATCAAGGGAAAAAGAAAGATCTCAGAGTTCGAGAGACTGATGGCATGCTTATGCAAGAGAATAGGATGTACGTGCTAAATAATGAGGAATTGAAGAAGGCAATTCTTGATGAGGCACATATTTCAGCTTATGCGATGCATCCAGGAGGAACAAAAATGTATCATACCATTAGACCATTTTATTATTGGCCAGGTATGAAAAAGGAAATTGCAGAGTGTGTAAGTAGGTATATCGTGTGCCAGCAGGTTAAAGCCGAAAGAAAGAAGCCGTTTGGTTTATCACAACCACTTCCCGTTCCACAGTGGAAATGGGAAAATATTACTATGGATTTTGTGTACAAGTTACCCCGTACACAAAACGGCTATGATGGAATTTGGGTGATTGTTGACCGGCTTACTAAGTCAGTGCATTTCATTCCTGTGAGGGAAAAGTATTCTTTGAACAAGTTAGTCGAGTTGTTCATCACGAAGATTGTGAAGTACCATGAAGTTCCTGTGAGTATTATTTCAGATCGAGATCCAAGATTTACTTCTAAGTTTTGGATAGCATTCCAGGAAGCTTTGGGTTCGAGATTACTGTACAGCACTGCATACCATCCTCAGACAGACAGACAATCTGAGATGACGATTCAGACTTTGGAGGATATGCTAAGATCTTCGGTGTTGCAGTTTTGCGACACTTGGTATAAGCGGTTGGATTTGATGGAATTCGTTTATAACAATAGCTTTCACTCGAGTATTGGTATGGCGCCATTCGAGGCATTATATGGCAAGGCATGTCGGACTCCGTTATGTTGGTCAGAGGTTGGCGAACGAGTTTTAGTGGGCCCTAAGATAGTAGAGGAAACTACTCAAAATGTTCAGGTGGTTAAGACTAATATCAAAGCGGCCCAAGATCGCCAAAAGAGTTTAGCAGACAGACATGCCACTGATCGAGTGTACAAGGTTGGTGATTGGGTATTTCTGAAGTTATCACCGTGGCGAGAAGTAGTACGATTCGGGAAGAAATGCAAGCTAAGTCCTAGATTCATCAAACCTTATCAGATCACCGAGCGAGTTGGTGAAGTTGCTTATAGACATGAGTTGCTGTCAGAGCTGTCTAAGGTACATAATGTGATTCATGTCTCGATGCTTCGACATTATGTTGCAGATCTTTCACATGTGATACCTCATCAACCTTTGGAGATCAGTTCAGATTTGACTTATGATGACGAGCCAATGACTATTCTGGATTTGGAAAGAAAAGGTTCTGAGCAATAAGACAGTGCAGTTAGTTAAAGTCTTGTGCAGGAATCATTCAATGGAAGAAGCGACTTGGGAAACAGATGATCAAATGAGAGAGATGTACCCGAGATTGTTTTATGAGTTCTAGTGGATGGTTTTGGTTATGTAAATTTTGGGGACGAAATTTTTATAAGGTGGGTAGATTGTAATAGCCCGTCCCAGAATGATTTTACCACTGGTGTGAAAAGACAATATTGCCCTCGAACATTTCAAGGATTATGAATAATAGGGCTTTGGTTAGTAACCCTAGTTAAGTGGGATTATGTTTGGACTTAAACAATTTTTGTATGGTTGTGGTTGGTATTTGGTGATGTGTTAGTGTGAGGACCACACACACACACCCAAAACCTTCTTTCTCTCACTCTCTCCGTCTGTACTCTCTCCTTCCTCTCGATCTCTCCCATTTTTCCGTACGACCGTACGGACAACTCCTAAACTAAGCCAAATCTTCACAAATCGAATGATTAAAGGTCACCATCTTGTTCCTTGTGACCTCACGAGTCGATTGGTACCATTTTCAGAACTTGGAACCCTCGAAATACCCGAGAACCCGTAACCCCATATGTTAGCACTGTTCATGCTGTAACATCCCACATCGCCTAGAGGAGTGATCCTTAAATGTATATTCTCATCCCTACCTAGCACGAGGCCCTTTGGGAGCTCACTGGCTTCGGGTTCCGTAGGAACTCCGAAGTTAAGCGAGAAGGGGGCCAGAGCACTCCCAGGATGGGTGACCCACTGGGAAGTTGCTCGTGAGTTCCCAGAAACAAAACTGTGAAGGAATGGTAAGCCCAAAGCAGACAATATCGTGCTGCGGTGGTGGAGCGGGCCCGGTAAGTGATCCGCGCCTGGCCGGGATGTGACACATGCACTCGTGATTGAGAAGGTTTCAAAGCATTTCAAGCTTATAAGGAGCTTTAGATCATCCTCACGAAGCTGGGAGAAGAAAAATGAGGCGATTTGGACGTCGGGAAGTGGAGATCGACGAGTTTTAAGTTTGGCCAGATTACCGAGGTTTCTCCGGCGAGTTTCCGTGGATTTTGGGACTTCAAAGTGGTAAGGTTTTGTTATACTCTTCAAGAGCTTTCATTTGGTTCAAGTTTCATGAAAAATGGTTGAAAAATGAGTGAGATATCAAGATTTGAAATTTTTCCAGTTTCCGGCAAGTTGCAGACGGCGGCGGACGGCGGTCGCTGGCGAAGTCTATCGGAGAATGAAGTAGAATATTTCGTCGGAGTTGACGAAATATTCCTAACAGCGTCAGGTAACATCGTTAACTTCTGTTAATATATAACGGAATATTCTGTGGAATATTCCTAACGGCGGTTAGGGTTTCCGTTAGGGTCCCCTGCGCATGGCCGTGCGTGTGGCCGTGCACTTGCCGGCGCGTGGGTGGTCGGAAAATTATTTTAAAAATATAGGGATGATCCTGAGATTGTGTAGATCACTGTGGTATAATTATATACCCAAATTGAGCAAAGTATGAGAAGTTATTAGCTAGATTTGTGTATGTGCTTAAAATAACATTGTTATAGTTATTTCTAATATAGGCGAGACCTATCCGGAGGACGAGCGTAGCCAGGCTAGACATGGGGGTTACGACCTGACTACATACCAGTGAGTGAGCAGTTATTTCCAGTATATATTTATATATGTATATGCTTGACGTTTTTCCCAGAAAACGTATTTTAATGGAATGTGATTTAAATGCCATGTTATGCCTACATTTTTAGTATATGCATTGTCATAATTATGCATATTGTTGCATGGTGCTGCGGAGGCCCAGGTAAGTATATTATGCGGTGATTGGTTATGAGATAAATGATGATGTTGAGATGATATTGAGTTCATTAATCTGCACCCCAGTGTTAGTGCTCCCACCCAGAGTTAGAGGCATAGCTTCACATGATCGTTCACCTCCCGCACCACACGCTCACCTTAGATCTAAGATAGGTGCATGGCCTGTCGTATAGACCACTTTTAGTGAGTTCAACTTGTAGGTGACCCGCGATTAGCACACAGCCTTCATGTGATTGTAGCACTTTAGCGTATTCATTATACACCTAGCATGTCGGTCAGACCACGTGAGGTGGTACTGACTTGTGTGCAGATATGTATAAATATGTTGAGATATGAGATTGAGATATGATTGAATTGAGCTGTAGTTCTGCCGTGTAGATCACATCAGGTGACTTCGGCTAGCAGATTATTTATATTGAATTGCATCACCTGGCTTATTATTTGATATATTGTGATATTGGGCATAGCATATACATGGCATACATTCAAATGAATCTTGTTTTATTGAGCATGATTTGACTTATATTTACGTATTCTATTTTCTGGGAAAGTTATACTTGTTTTACGGCGAGGGGTTAGTATATTCAAAGGAAAATAAAGTTTTATATAAGCGTCGTTTTACTGACCCACTCAGTTTTGTTTTGCGCCCCTCCAGGTATTAGGTAGCTTTTGTTGGTGGCTCATGAGGATTCTGGTGGAAGTTCTGACAGTACATCATCCATGTAGGATTATTGGTTACTGTTTGATTTAGTAATTTCTATGCTTGACTGCACTTAGACTTATTTATGCTCTGAAGGTGTATTAACACTTATTTCCTTCTAGCCATTCTGGATGTTTGGTTTTTATTCATTTGAAATTTTCATATCTTAACGTTTCCGCTTCGTGCACATGGCTTACGTCATGCTCACGTGACGGCTAGCATGCCTCGATCTCGATCTGGATGTGTCATTAATGCCAGCTTAATATGAACTCAATTGTTTTCATTAATCAATGGAATAACGAAAATAAAATTGTGAACCCAATTTCTCCTTTGACAAAATTATGTAGTAGCTAGCATGCGTCCATTATCTTAGCAGAAGGAAACGATTTGCCAATTATCAACGCTGAATATTCATTGTTTCATAAATTTATGGGAGGAAAAATCGAACCTGCTTACGTTTACAGTTTGCATGGGCTTAATGCCAGCTTAATATGAACTCAATTGTTTCCATCCGGACTTTGTCTGAACTCATTGTTTCCATCCGGACTTTGTGTGGCAGTGCAGATGGCTAGCAAACTATATAAAAGTACATGTTGGAATATGTTAAGGTCCACACGCATAAGACTCTTGAAGATAAAATAATAAATATAGGGTAGTGGGGTGAGGTGGAGGAGATGGAGATGGAAACACAAGTCCAACTGCTTCCACTGCTAAGTAGAAGATTAAGAACTGGCAGACTGACGAGTCACTTAAATATTAATTAATTAAGAACCGTAAAAATAATCTAATTATTTGGTTAAGAAACGAATTATGCTAACTTAAAATGACTATTTATATCTCGTGGATGAAGAGATCACAATCGTCAATGGCAACTTATGACTTTAGATTACCAGAGTTTTTCTCACTTCATGCGTGCAACGAGCTGACCGGCTCCCTACCAACCATACCCAACCCTATCTCTATTCCTTTCTTCAAACTTAAATAATGCCCTTTCCTACAGAGACATTTTATCAACCAACTCACTCCTTTTTTATTGGAATTATAATTGTGCGCATATTCGCTCAAAGTTAGTTAAAAAAAAAAAGAGTTAATGGGATATGACTCATGCGTTCTGAGTTCGAAACTTCTTTCTGCTTTAAATTATTATAATAATTTTGAATCATCCCATCTCCGTAATAATAATAAAAAGAGTTATTGAGATAAGTTGATTACAATGTGGGTTTACTGCTTCATATACTGACTATATTAGTGATTGCTTCTCTTACACTTACGAAACTTAAGCAAGACTCAAACGTTACTCGTGTTTACGTGAAAGAATCAAGAAAAACACACATTACTTTAAGATTTTTGAGGTTTATGAGCACTTAATTAACTACATCGGGATACTTACGTCGTTCTCAACGAGATGAGTAGGTCATTAGGCGGTGGTTAGAGAAGTAGAAAGCTAGCACTGTCTCAGTGTATTCATCAGGCACAATCACTCACCAAATAAACTCTACTTTTTTTAACTCGTTTATCTTCATCTCTGCCACATGTCACCCTGGAAAAAGCTAAATGATAATTAGTTCAAGTGTGGACCATCTCGATATAGGTTTTGGTTAACCACAATTTGTAATTTTATATGCTAGACAAGAAAGGAAAAACTGTAGGTTTTGTAATAAGCTTGTTCCCTCTTTCTCATATATAGTTTTTAGTAAAAGTCGAGAGCAACTTATATATAACAGGTTTACCATTATGTGGCGTCTTAATTCAATAATACATTGTCATGTTGAGAAAAACTTGTACATAGTAATGTATAATTAGATAGAGGATATTATTTGGTGATGAACCCATTTCACATAAACCCTCTTTGTGAAAGTCATATTGTATGGTAGAATAATGTGAATCGTGAAAAAAAAAAAGGAACTGTTAGTGATGGATGGTAGCCTAGCCAGTGTTTATCATGTCAAATAAAAAACTATATATCACTACCATTCAAACCTATTTACTATTAAAGTAAATATGACTTATTTGTGTATTGTATAATTTTCTTTGAAATGACAGTACCATATGGTGTATACGACTGACGTCCAAGAAAATGGGAGGGCAGAAAGGGAGGGACCAAGTTTTCCCGTTAGAAAAGTTGAACTTGAAAAGGTAGGCAATAATCAAAGAATTTGTTGAGATAGAACAAAAATTCAAAAATTCCAGTGAGACTATTTTGGCTAAGGAGAAAATCCTTCCATCGGAGAGAAAACCTTGATTTAGACCTTGAATATATATAGTTTCTCTACAAATTACGTGTCTTAAGTAAATTCTAATATTTCTACATCTGTGAGGATTTGATCTCTGACATCTGAGTTTAAAATTCATCTCACGTCTCTTACTTGTTCCTTAATCGCCAGCCATCTACTTATGCAAGTAAAAACATGAAAAAATCAAAGCCATTGAAGATCAAACATCAATTTAAACCTTAAATATGTACATTCATCCACAAACTACACTTCTTAATAAATTTCCAAAAATTTTGTATCCGTGAGAATTTTATTTATGACGTTTGAGTTTAAAGCACGCTACCCCGCCTCTTACGTGGTCCTTAAATTTGATTGCTCGACCAGGTAAAGAAATGTAGATATTAAAGCTAAAATTCTAGAAAAACTAGCTAGTTTGGAAGAAAAGTTGCATGTGAAAACAATGGCCGTCGGCAAGAAGAGCGGCCAATCCTAGTCCAGGAGATGGCTTTAGAAATAAAAAACCTCTTTTTTATTTTTAGTACAAATAAATATTTACATAGGAGAGGGGAAAGTTTGGCTAAGTCACGTAATAGGCAACCTAATTTGATATCGAATTCGTCATCTACAAGATTCGAACCTAAAACTTCTCACTTACAAATAAAGAGGAATACCACCAGATCGAAGTACTGAGTGACATAAATAAAAAGCCTCTTTGCTTCTTCTTTTTTTTTCTTTCTATTTTTGTTGACATGATTTTCATTATGTATTAATTCTTAATCTTAATTTGTTCTGTAACCATTTGACTAAACCCAACCGCCCCATATTTTAATTAACAAAAAAAAAAGTAAAATTTGATTCACTTTATTACTAAACAATTTTAGCACTAAAGAAGGTTTTTTGGTGCTTAGCACTGAAGATTTAGTGTGTAAATGCAAAAAATACATGATCAATTTTAAGTTAATTATTATTTCTTAAAATACTAATATGTCTGAAGGACTTTGGAGGTTATTGAATTGTTTGTAGGGAACTTTAACGAAAAGCTCTCGGTACTGTTCACTTTAACGAAAAATCATATTTTTACACTAAAAAGTCAATTCTGGTACTATTCACTTTACCCTTTATTTTGTCATTTTCGTTAAAACTCAAAGTTTTCAAGCCATTTTCATTAGTTTTCCTTTGTTTGTATGCGGCAAATTTTGATTTTTAAACTTTAAACTTGTACCACAATAAACTGGGGCTTTTTTAGAGTAACTCCATTCCTAAAAAATGAGCCGGCCCAAAGTCCATTTAATCCACCTAAATGGATAGTAATTGACTCCAATGATCAATAATTGGCTAAGTGCATCTCCACCCCTAAAAAATGAGTTGGGCAAAAGTCTAGTCCATTCGTATTAAAATATTATTAATTTTGTTATAAAATAATTAAAAAAAATTATTTTTAATTTTGGATAGAATTTTTAACCAATCTTGTCAAGCTACGTGTCATTTTCCGAAAGTACAATTTTTGTGAAATATGGTTAGGTATGTATGTGTGTGTGTATATATATATATATATCTTTTATTTTTTATGTAATTTTAAATAAATTTTTATTAAGTTAATTAATCTAGACCGTTGGATTTCAAAAAAATGAAATCCAACAGCCCAAAAGTGGACACGTGGTCCACAGTAAGATTCTGACAATTTTTTTTGGTTAATGCTGGAACGCGCCCGTGTATACCACACACCAACGGCAAAAATAAGAAATTCACATGGCTGACGTCAGCATGGCGTCATGTAGGTCGGTCTCTTGCTCAGTCCATTATGTGCTGGGCTCAAAACTGGCATCCACTTTGGGCCAACCTATTGCGTGGAGTGGAGTGGGTTTTTTTGTTGGGGGGGGGGCCTAAAAATTAGATTTTGGGCTAGCACATTTGTTAGGGGTGGAAGTGCTCTTAGAGAGGATGAGATTTTCAAACTTGCACACGAGTATTTTCCTCCAAATAATCCAAAAGCAAACAAAAAGTAGGTTTACTTTTTGCACTATTAGATTTATGTTCAATTACAATCTCTTACAACAAATATATATGTTGATTCCATATATTTACTTGTCACTTTATTTCAATGTTCATTAAACAATCTGTTAAATCAATCGTTAAATGAATACGTAACAAATATGAAATTCACATTTTTAATAACGTAACACACAAACCTAACTGCTTAATTAGAAATAAAAATTTGATTCTGTCATTATATGTTGGCACAATGAACACAAATATAACTGCCGACGTCATATAATACCTCATTACCCTGCTTCACTTTCCCTATTTATACCCTCACTTTGTGCTTCAAGCAAACCCCACCTCTCTCTCTCTCTCTCTCACTCACTCACTCAGCATACACCAAGTCCAAACCAAAGCTTCAAGCTTGAGCAGCAATGGAGTACAGTACTGAAACAATGAACACAAATTACACAACCACTTCATCAACTATGTCTCAATCTCCTCCTTCTTCTTCTTCTTCACGTTCGTCTCCTCCAATCCAAACTCCCACTCCATCTCCACCAGTTGTTATAAGTCCTTGTGCTGCATGCAAGATCTTGAGGAGAAGATGTGCAGACAAGTGCGTTTTGGCCCCTTACTTTCCTCCCTCTGAGCCAGTCAAGTTTACTATAGCTCATCGTGTCTTTGGGGCAAGCAATATCATCAAGTTCTTGCAGGTACTTTTCTTCATCATGTCCAAAAACAAGAGTAGTGGTCAAAGTAGGTCTAAGACCCTGGGATTTGAAATATTTTCAAAATACAGAAGGGTTCAAACTCTCGTTTTACTGTTGGACTCTAAATTTAGGGGTAAAATTATTCTTATTTAGATGTGTAATTTATATTTACAATCTGACAACATAAACATATTATATGTAATTTATTTTTCATGAAATACTATTATGTTAGTTTGCATCCATCTTTGAAAAGTCTAGGGGTTGTTCACACACATACGTAGACACTAGAAATAAATACGCAGACGTACCAAATCTTTAGGCCTAATAGTGCCTTATCAGGGAAATCAACTACTCTGACTAAATTATTCTGATAACAACCTAACAAGGAAGAAAAAACTGCCAAAAGTGAGAATTTCCCAATTAACAACAAATCAATATTCTCTATATCTCGCTATTCTTTTAAAGTTTTGAGGTGTAGGAAATCTTTAACATATGACAACTAAATCCAAGGGGTTGTGTTTTTATGAGAGCAGTCGGATAGTATACGTGATCCGGCTGCTCTTATACAAGCTTTTCTTTATGAGGTGGATCATGTATTATCCCACATTATCATGAATCTCACCTCATACAAGAGAATTTAGAAAAAAGTTTTTTATTTATTAAATTTGTGGACACATCATTTTTAATTGTAAACATATGTATAAACTAAAAGGAGCATGCAATTTTTTTTAACAGGAACTTCCAGAATCTCAAAGAGCCGATGCAGTGAGCAGCATGGTTTATGAGGCAAGTGCAAGAATTAGAGACCCAGTTTATGGATGTGCTGGAGCAATCTGCCACCTGCAGAAGCAAGTGAATGAGCTGCAGGCACAACTGGCCAAGGCACAGGCTGAGCTTGTCAACATGCAATGCCAGCAAGCCAACCTTGTGGCTCTGATTTGCATGGAAATGTCGCACCCTAATTCCGAGCAAGGATCTCCTCCACAATCACTTGATCACAACTTCATCGCCACCAATGCTCACGGCGGCAACCAGACCAACTTAGGCTTCCTTGATGATTCCACCACTCTAGGCTCATTGTGGGAACCACTTTGGACATGAATATCTAGAGAAAAAATAATATTAATAATTATATATCCATAGCAACAAAAAAAAAAGTTTCTATGAATCTAATGAAATTCTCCCAAGGAGAAGTTGAAGAAATTCTCCCAAGGAGAAGTTGAAGGATAATAATAATTAATTAATTGGGTAGCTCTAGTAGGAATTAAGTAGTGGAGAGATCCACAGTGTTTGAACAAAAGGGAGGGAAATCCCAAGTTGGGATTGATCTAATCACTTTTGTTTAAGCTTGTTGGAGGCAAAGTAGCTAGGTGGGTCTTTTGCTTTTAGTCCATATGTAATCTTTTCCGTATTGGAGAGAAAAAAGGAAATTATGTTTTAAGTCCATTTGTATGCTCATATTATTAGTGAATTTAAGTTTTAACCAACTTTTCGGTCACCTACTATAATCACTTAAAATTTGATGCCTTTGAGGTTTGACCATCTTTCTCTATAGCAACCTTTAAGCCCACAAACGTTGTTTTGCAACTGTAAACATGAATTTCTGCAACATATGAAACAAGAATATGTGTACAAAGTAATAATTTGTATTAATAAAATTTTAGCGTTATAATCTCTTATACAAAGTTTTAACTGTCTGATTCGCTCTCTGAGGTTGTAGAATGTATATGTAGAGTTGTTGATCAGAAGGTCGAAGTGACTTGATCTCGAATTCGTAATGCTGCAAGGATTTGGCTTGTGGTGATAGAGGAACTGACACACCCCGTCCCGGAGGAGGGCATGCTGGCCGTCACGTGAGAGTGACGTATCCATTTACACAGTTCAGAAGCTTTAGAGATACAATTACAAAGATATAACACCCGAAGTTGTATCCTACTTTTGTGAATTCTGTCAGAATACCATTGGATTCCTCGTGACCACCAAAGCACTGCTACTTAGAACCTGGAGGGGCGCAAAACAAAGTTGAGTGGATCAATAAAACAAAGCTTTTCCAAAAATCATCTCGTTATCAAAGCGCTAACCCCTCGTTGTAAAACATGTATACTTTCCCAGAAAATAGCATATAAACATATTTATATCGTTATATTCTCAAATCATAATTCAAAATCAATATTCTGAAAGTATGCCATGCCAGATGCATATATATATATATATATATATATATATATATATATATATATATATATATATATAAAACAGGTGAAATAACAAATCAACCGAAGACCCTGCAGTGGTCCTGTACGGCTAATCATATAGCTCAATACCTATGCTTGCACACGAGTCGGAACCACAGAAGTGGTCTGTACGACAGGACTTGGTGTAATAATACGCTCTAGTGCTATACTCATCAAAACAGCCGTGCGAATAATCGCAAGTCACCTACGAATCGGAACCACAGAAGTGGTCTGTACGACAGGACTTACACCTACTTGGATCTAAGGGAGCATGCGGTGCGGGAGGTGAATAACATCATAAGCACTAACACTGGTGGTGCAGGTTATGAGCTCTCAACACAATTCATATCATCCATAATTCACATAAATAAAGTATAACTCACCTGTGCGTCCGCGGCACCATTTCACATATATGCCTCATATACCAATTCATACATTTCATATAATTTCTATGCATGGCATTTTAAAACATACTTTCATTTAAATTCGATTTCCGTGGTTTCCTTATGTTCAAACTTAACCAAAACTCGACCAAAACACTTAGGAAGAAGAAAGAATACCTTTAGGAGCCTTGAAATGGTTTGAAACCTCGACGATCACCTCGGTGGTACTGTACCTCGACGGACCTCTCGGGTCCTAGGGTTTTTCTATGGTTTCACGGCTAAAAACACTATAGTTGTGCTCGTGGACCCTCAAGGATCCCAAATATGGCCTCTGCAAGTTCGATCTGAGAGAAATGGGGGGTTTTGATGTTGACTGTACCAAGAAGGAAGAGAGGGAGAGTGTTTTCGAGAGTGTACGGGAGAGAAGAGAGAGAAAGGATATGGGTGTGTGTATGTGGTCCAAAGCCACTAATCAAAAACTAAGAAAAACTTAGTTTTAATTTGGTTCACTACTCTAAGATAATTAACCCAAAAATATCTCACACACATTATTTAACGTCCGAGGGCAATTTCGCCATTTCACGACAACGGGAATAATTTTTCGAAACGGGCTGTGACAGGAACCGACAAGTGTTTTGGTGCTTGATGGTTCTTCACGAGTATGGCAAATAATGTAGAGAATTTTCTGAGTCTTCTGAGCTTTTAGAGTGTTTAGGAGTTTGAGTGTCTGAGTGTGAGAATGTGTTTTTGAGATGCAGCCTTTATTTGTCTTGGAGCCTCATATTTATAGGATCTCCAAGTCTTGATTGAGACTTGATTTTGTCTTGATTTTGGACTTGATCAATTGACGAAATAACCAAAATTGATTTGGACTTGATTTGGGCTTGATTCGTGATTTGACTTCATCAAATAATCTTTGATTTAGATCAAATAAATCAATCACATTTCATCCTTGATTTGGCCAATCTACCTCGATTCGGCATTTCATTTGTGTTAAATTTAAATCAATTAATTTACTTGATTTAAATTAATATTAGTTAAAGAATTAATAAAGATAATTCCTTAATTACTTTCCGCCAAATATCGACGTGTGTTACTCTTGATGACTCATCTAGTTTTAATGAGTTGCGTGTCATGTGTACGATTTGTGACACACACGACACATGCCACGTAAGCCCTATCATGTCGAAATTTTAATGTATTGGTGAGTATTTGTCACTGAAATTTACACATCTATAACAACTTGGGTCATTATTTATGCAATAACATGTCTTTTTTGTTGTTCTTGAAGAATAAAAAAGGAGGGGAGATCAAACCCACGACACCAGGTGCATAGATAAATATTCATAATCACTTGAATTACAAGTTCTTTACTGCAATAACATATTTAATCAACTGATGTAATTAGAATTTTGGAATTACTTTAAGTTGGGAACTTTTGTTCTTTTGAACATAAATTAATTCAAAATTATACATTTATCTGCACTCATTAGTGGTAAATGTAATTACGTGGAGATGGGAAATTGGTATCTAAGTAAGTTGTGCATGGAGAGAGGAATGATTTTGTAGCATCTGTACCAAGATTATTGTCATGTCTCTAAGGCAATTTGACTCTCTATAAAAATCCTTGAGAATAGACAGCATTTCAGCATCAGGTCTGTTCCTACTTTCTAAGCCTCCATTGGGCAATGTGGTCTTATATATTATGGCTTTCCAATGCAGATTCAACTGAAAATGAAACTTGATGCATCAAACTAACAATATTGTGATATGTATATATGTGTTAGGTTGCTACAAATAACTGATCAAATCTTCTTACTAATAAAGGCAATCTTTGAGTAATATGCCATTTGACCCCACTATTCTTGTGTTTTTCTTTTGATGCTAGGGTCTTCTCAGTTAGGCTTTCTTCTCAGTTAGAAATTGTTTAGTCGTTTGATTAACGTTGTTAAATTTAACTGCTTAAGTGAATAACATGGTTTAACTGTTAGATGGGTAAACAATTTCAGATTTGATTGATTTTTAAGAGCGACAAAAAACGAAATTGTTCGAATCATTACACAACATTATAGAATGATAAGAGAACCGAAAAAGTAGAAAGAAAATGTTGCTATGATGCTATCATACCTCTAAATCATAACATGTTAAAAAAGGATAATGCTAAAGAGACAAACTATTTAGATCAAATTTTATAAACTATATGACGTGATTGTTGATAATTGAATTATTACTTAAATGTTAATTAACGTATTTATTTCCTATTAAGATATTGATAACACATCACATGATTTGTACATTTGATCTAAAAAATTGATCGACCTACCAATCCGCTAAAAAAAATCCTTCAAACACATTTTGCATCCACTATCACTATAATCAATGATTAGTATGGATCAATCACATATTTACATTTTACTGTCCCAAACAGTGACACTTAGCCAATAATTCACTAGGTGTTGTTCATATTAGTTATTACTGTCTCCCCATATGTTTGTTAAAAAGTCACATCTTCTACACTTGACCATGATGCAGAAGAATTTCATCCACAGAAAGGGGACCCCCATTGCTGTGGGTCACTGCCGCGTGTCAATGTGCTATTCCCTCATGGATAGTAACTAGTAAAATGGTAATCATGGCTTTGATCCCCCTAATTAAACGCGTTTTTGGACGCATAATTCAACTCATGTGCACCCCACGTGAGCTGATGATGAACCCTAACAAAAATTCTCAGCTAAGCAACAGAAGCAAACCAACCAAAGATTGTCACCTGTCGGCAACCAATTCGATGTTCTATTGGATGTCCTTTTTTCTCGAGAGACTACATATCTAACGTCTCACCCAACATGCCATTATTTTCTATGCTGGAGCGGGAACAAAGTCTGTTTTTTTGACCCAAATTTGTACCTTAATGTAGGGAAATCAAATTAATTAACAAAACCCCAGAGCTACTTAAAATAATGAGTTCCCTAAGTCAATGCTAATCCTTCCAATTGTATTTTTCACTATGATGACAATAATTCTTCTGTACTAGCAATTTGTACGTGGTAAACTTTGTCGCACCCAACAACCAGTGGAAAAGAAGAAGAAGAAAATAATAATGGATTTAGTGGTAGATAGGTTACAATTATGTACTTCACTAGTGGAAGAAGGTAAGGATGGTATACATTCGAGTCTTCTTTTGTTGAGAATTTTCCGTGTTTAGAACATTTTGAGTCTTTGTCTTCATTGCCAGTTATTTTTTAATTGAACACGGTCATTCTTACACGGTGTAATAGAGAAATGGAAACGAAAATGTGGTTAATTAAAATTGTTATACGCAAAAAATCCTTGAGCATCATGAGAAAAGAGAAATGACCGTGCGAGTTATGAGTTATGTTCATCTATCGTGGCTCATTTTTATGTGCACAATGAAACCCTAGCTATGACACACATGATCTGTAGTTCTATTTATAACTCATCATCTCAATATTTTAATTATTTGCTCAAGAAATTATAGATTTCATGTGGCACCATCTTTTAAATCTTGATCATAAAAAGAAGAATCTTTATCACTATAGATTATGATGGGTTTAATCAGGTCAATCTACATCATTTCCCATTGGCGCCCATATAGTGGTATTAGGTGTGTACGTATCCGATTTTAAGAGGTCAGATTGCACCAATACTTGAAGTTGGAGACTGATAGAGAAGAATGATCGAACGCATTAATATACAAATCCACATTTAGTGGCTATATTTAGTGATTAACGAAAGGAAAGATTGACAAACTCAAACTAAAAAGATACTGAAAGAGTCAAAATTTGTACAAGTCTTATCCATATCGTTTGAAAAATGCATTGCCTAAACAACTGCTACTGAAGAGAATGTTGCAATGTGGGAACTAAGACTTGAAATGTGCGTGCACACACACACATATAATTAATGAATAACGACCCCAAAAGGAGAGAGCGTAAGCAATGCACCAATATTTGTCTTTATCTCTCTCGTTAAGTTATCGAATATAAAAGCTCTAAAGACAAAATATACTTCATTGTCACGAGTGCAAATGCATTCATGTTTCTATCTGTACACACGTATATGTATATACAAGTCAATTGATTTGAAGTACATGTAATCCCAAGCCCACAAGTATTTACAAAACCTAGCCTATGAGAATCCTAAGAGGATTCTCCTACACTAACACTATCTCTTTTCCTCTTCTCCCATGTCAAGAGAGAAAAGTGATAGAGACACGAGTAGAAGATGAAGTGGCTATGTTGCGCCCGTAACCCGAAAGTTGTACATCTAAAACTCTCCTTTCTATTCTCATTCTCTAGTTTTTTTGAGTCTTGTGGTTACACCTTTTCTGCGGTGTGCATGCGCATAGGTAGCCACTTTCTGAGTTTTGCAGTCATTTGAGGCTTTTAAGCCTTCTTTTCTCACCTCAGGAGTTAAAGGTGATAAGTGTTCAGACCGAAAAAAAAGGTTAAGGTGATAAAGTGTAGAGATCCCCGACGTTATTGCAAATTATGTTGATTGCCAAACACCGCATGGCTGGTGGGCGTCGTTGGGATTTGGCCGTCATTCCATGAGACATAAAAAAAGTTGGGGCTTCAGTTTCACCATAAAATTACTTAAAAATATGGAGAGTAACTTAATTTACTTAGCTCATGAAATATCTTTTCTCCAATTAATGTGACATTCTTCTCAATATGTCATCTGACGTGTGACGAATTTTTAAATCTAAAACATGGACAACACAACGGAGTGATATAAAGCACGTGTGGCCGTTGAACTTTACACACAGGACAACTTGGTTTGTTATCTTGTCAACTAAGCTTTCATTTCGTGGGATGGTGTTGCGACTAATTAAGTTGTGCTATCAACTGTTTTTGAAACATCGTCATTTTCAGGTCCGCCATAGTAGAGTAAAACTTTAAAGATTGCAGGGTATCTTGAATAGAATTATAGGTTTGTCAAACATAGATCTTTAACCAATTTTTGGTTACAATGTAGAAGTTAAAGAATTCAAACTAAACATTTTGCTTGAGAATAAAGGGATAAGATTGATACAAGGGAGTTGATTTCACACTCATTTTAGTTTTTCATAACAGTTTATTTATGACAATCAGATTAAATAAATGAAAAGGAAACAATGAACATGATTAAGCAGAAATGTGTGAGAAACTAAAAAGGGTGTGTGTTTATCATTTTTTTTTTTACAAAATCGATACAAATCAAGAATTCACACTAGATTATGGACATTCATCTTGCATAACAAGGTACAACTTGCTACTTAATACTACGGTCTAGGAGTATTCTTCTTCACTTGTAAGTGACAGATCTTAGGCGAATTTGAACCACATTATTGCTAGCCCATTGTGAGGCTTAGCCAACTCCTCCACCGCATTAGTTTAGATGTGACAACCCGTCCCTAATTTTACGATTTTATAAAATTTAAAAGAGTGATTTGACGAAAATGTCCCTAGAGGTGAGATCGTTGACTTTCGTTGACCATCATTTCGTGACGCGTATGGGCTATTATTTTATCATATTCTTAAAGTACTCAACCGTATGAAGGTGTAGACGCAAGCGAAAATGAAATTGGAGTTACGATTAAAATTTTATGGAACTACGATCGTAAAGGGCGCTTTAGTAATTTCACGTTTATGGGAGATAATTTGACTTTGTCTTTTGGCCTTGGGCTGTGCCATATGGGGCCCACACCCTATACTCCTCCCCCTTTTCTGTGTCTCCCATCTTCCCGGTCTTTCACTCATTTGTCACACACACTCTCTCTCTCTTTCTTTCACTTTCACTCTCTCTCACTTAAACTTTCTCTTCTTCCTTTCACTTAAACTCTTTCTTGATCTCTGCAAATCGAGGGCTTCACCACCACGCCACCTATGGCTATGCCACTCCTACGAGTTTCTAGGCCACCTACAATATGGCTCATCTCACCTCTCTCACGTACACCTTAAATTTCCTCTCTCAAGCTCCATTTCTCGTCTTTTCCCTCTCTGTACATCGATACACAACTGCACAACCTCGCCGTCTCCGGCGAATTTCATACCCTCACATCATCAGACTACCATCCTCTATAAGAACACTAGAAGTGGAGACCACACTCTGGACCTTTTATCTTCCTCCCTGCACAACAATGGCTAAGCTAAGGCTAGCCACCATAATTTTCTCAGACGAGTTAACGTGGAACCCAACGACGAGGAGAACGTGACTTGATTAGGTGTTTATCTCAGTTTCTAATGAAATTTTCTAGATATCTGAGTGGTTTTTGAGTTGAAAAATGAGGGTTTTTACCCTGTTTGTGTCTCTCATTCGTTTTCCAGTTTTCGACGAGTGAAGTACCGATGTTCCAGGCCATTTTCCAGCCTTCTTCGCCACTCCTGGATCTCGGCTTAGGCATAAACTAATCCCTCACATTCCTAGCTTCAAGTACATACTTAAAACATTGAAAATGATTGAGATTTAAAGCTACAAGGAGTCAGGGGAGTTTTCCAGCCGAAATTTCAAGGTTATCCTTCAATAGGTCTGCCCGCGAGTCCACTGGATTGACCCAACCGGGTTAAAAAGTAAAAAATAAAAAATAAAAGCCAACTCGGATCCATGGGCCAGATCCGACCCGGCCTAAACCCGGATACGACCCTAATCCATTTCAGATTTGGAGGGAATATTCCTTTGGAATATTATGTTGATCTTTTAGTTAATTTTAACAGAATATTCCACCAGGGCGTCTCGGTTGACTTTTTTTATTTTTTCGAAATTTTCTCGAAAACCCTCATAGGCTAATTTCGACGCTCATGAGGCCATTTTTGGCATCCATTTAGTGAAATTCTAAAGTTTTAACGTAGTTGACCACCAGGGCGTCTCAGTTGACTTTTTAGGCTTGACCGTTGACTTTTTACGAAAATTGTCCGGGACCCTTCTTAGCATATTTCGACACCCGAGTCCGCCACTTATTTCTCCAAATTCAAACGTTTTAATTGAGTTTTACTAATAGATCCCAATATTATGCTAAGGTGCAATTACTATCGGAGATCCCAGCTTCCTAGCTTGAACGAATGTGACATCGCAAGTAACTGTGAGTAGATTTTTTTTTTTTGATATGTACATATAGTTGTTTAGTTTCCATATATACTTCTAATAATGAATTTTCTATGTGATTGCCGTAATTAAATTAACGTTCTAATAATGAATTTTCTTTGTGATTGCCATAATTAAATTAACGTTTATAGGAAATAACGTAACGATGAGAATTAGGAAATCATTATAAATCTTACGGGATGCCTTAGCTAAATTTACGGCTATGAATAATGTTATGTTGACTAGAATTATCGAATCACTGTGGCATGACTATATTTATGTTATTTGCTCATCGTTTGCTGCACCGATGCATATCGCATCATACGCTCACTTTGGATCCATTGTAGGTGCCAGTCCTCTTCTAGATTGCTATAGGCAATTAGGACTCATATGTGCTGCACATAGCGCCAGTCTTCACGTGATTGTAGTACTAGAGCATATATCATTGTTACACCCAGTCATATTCATGTCAGAATAACCCTGTATGAACTCGTGTGTCAGCATGTGTCGATGAGCACTCGATATGATATGTTTGCTTATGCGAGATTATGTGACTACGGACGTCATGTAGCTATTTACGAAATATTGTGCCGTATTGGATTTTGGAGATATTGTAGACTACTGTAAGTATTTTCTTACTATAAGTAGTATGTATATTTTGGAAACTATACTTGTTTTTACGTTTTCGAAAAGGTTTTTATAAAACTTTATTTTTAGGCCCACTCACTCTTGTTTTTCACCCCTCCAGGTTTTAGTGGCTGAGCTTTTGTGTCGACGAGGATTTCTGGCAAATTGTTGTTGTGGGAATACTACCGACGATATAATTCTCATCCTACTTTACTGTGTTTTACTTATGCTCTGACATCACGTGTGAAATAGGTTCATTCCCGCTCACATGCGCACTCTTGTATTTAGGCACTTTTAGGTTTAAATTAATTCACATTTTCCACTTCACTAAATTTTATGGCTTTGTCACCCTTCTAGTGTCCGCCAGCACGGCTCGATTTCGGAGTCCAATAGACATTCCAGGTCGGGATGTGTCATTAGATATTGTTTGTTCAAAAAAAAAAAAGGTATGGCTTACGGCTTACGTAACACACCATATATACAATCACATTTAAAGATGGGGTGTGCTATCCACACATCCCATTTTACTTCTTACACACCTCTTGATAATTTATGCTCGTTGATCTTCTTCAATTCATCCGATTCGACGGCCGAAAATTTAAAAGGTGTGCGAGAAGTAAAATGGGGTGTGTGGATATCACACCCCTTAAAGATATCAATAAATCATCATTGAAGTATTTTTCTTTTTTCTTTTTCTATAAAAAAAAAATTAAAATCCCTTAAAATCTCTAATAGAAGACACCCTTTATTTTCTGTTATAGACTGATGAGGAAAATCAATTGATAAAATGTATAACAATCTCTGTTAATGGTATGAGAAACTTCAAAATAGTGAACTAGTCCAATCAATATCTGATTTGTATATATCAGTATATCATATCTATCTGTTAGGTAACCGAAGTTAGAAAACTAACACAAATGGACATAAAATTGAATTTGTCCCCTTGGAATTTTCCATGAACAGTTTTTTTCCCACGTTGAATGAAGTGGTGTCACTTGTACCTAGGGTTAGGGGAGGACAAAACTTCCATTAAACCAGACCAATCAACCAATTTGGCCTGAATAGTTCGAATTGATTGAACAATTTCGGACATGACAAGATGAGAAATCAATTTATTTTGATGACAAGCACGAGCATCTCCGGTGTAAATGCAGAGCTACCACCACTTTTAGCACTATTTATTACTATTTATGCTCGAAAGTAATAAAAAAATAAAGTGTAAATACAACATCCGGCTGCGACTGCTAAAATATATACAGCCTTTTCAAAATTCATGAGTTAAAAACTAGCTTTAGCTTTCCAAGTTTAACTTCTCCCTTCGTAGAGTCGTAATGAAATTGAGAGGTGCACTGCAAAGCCACTTATCATCTCTATTCTCCAAAGCCCGTTTCTTTTCCTACTTAAATGAAAGAGAGTTGGGTTATTAGATCCAAGGCCCAAAAGAATACCCAAAAGCAGACCAAGTTTTATTGTTTGTATTGAGAGTCAACCGTGAAGCAAGCTTCGACCCAAAAAAGAAAAATAATAAAATCATGAAGTAAAAACATTTCTTAAATCACATAGGAGTAAATGAGTATATTGATGACCTTTTAAAAAACAAAAGAGGATCAGTTGGCGCCTTCGTCACAACAGTGGAGCATTTCAGCCTCCTCTAGCAATCTTCGTGTGATTCACCAACATCAGGGGATTAGCTGGTGGTTTCGCCATGGCAGTCCATAATTTCAAGGGACATGAAGACTCATAAAGACATTTCAACCTCTCCTGACCACCATCGTGTAATCTACCAATGCTAGAAATCGAATCTAAATGTGCTACGTGAAATACGGGTTGGACTATAGATTAAATGCGAAGAACCTATATGCATATGTGAAAAGTGAGTAAATGACCTTTGAGTTGCAACGTCGAATCTGGATGCAATTGTATACTCAACTAATTATGCGATCAACATATAATTTTCGGAGATATCATCCACATTACTATTTCTTCCCCATCATATGATAAGCCCATCATTATACTATATCCAAAATTAATTATTTATTTATTTTATATGAAATAAATTGAAATATTTTTTAAATGGAATTAAACTTTAGCGAACTGGATTAGGTTTACTTTTCTTTTTTTTCAAAATGGGGGACAATTAGTGGCAAGTCATGGTTATCCATACAACATTATATATAAGATATAACAGACAAATGCCCCCAGTTCCAAAAGTTCCAAGATCGACCATCTTTCTAAACATCATTAGTTTCTATTGAATTTGGTTCACATCTCTATTTTCTTCTAAATTTAATTCATATGAATAAATCAAGATTAAGCTCACATGTGCAAAAACCAACAAATGCCCCCAACATCATAACGCAATAATGAATTTCAAAAGATAAAATTGGTTCACATCACAATACACATAAATTTAAATGTTTTAACATCTAATTATAAATTAGGACTAGGAGTTAGGATTAAAAAACTTACATGAATTTAGAAGAAAATTGAATTAGGCGGTGGCACGGCAAGTGGTAGTGGAGAGAGGTGGTGGTGTGGTGACTGGCGGGGTGGGGGATCGGGAAGGTTGCATATTGTGTTGGGGGATTTGGAAGGTTACATATGGTGTCTGGGATACTGGGTTTTGTAAAATTAATTTGGGAGTTTTTTTTTTTAACAAGCGATATTATTTACACTAAAGAGGAGGGGGTAGGGTAGGCTTAGTCTTACTATGAGCTAGCAATAATTTGGTTCAAATTCGTCTTTGGTGAGAATCGAACCTAAGACCTCTCATTTACAAGTGAAGAGGAATACCACTAGACCGTAGTACTAAGTAGCAAATTAATTTGAGAGTTAAACATTGGGAAAGTCAGAAAGAGTTCCCGGGTTTGTAGCATATATGAAAGAGAGTTTTTTTTTTTTTTTTTTTAACTATTTAAAATGACCTGGCTCAAAATGTTAAAAAGAAATAGAATTAAAACCTCCTCTTCTTCCTCGTTTATAACCTCCTGCCTGCACATCCATGGCAAAGGACCCATCCACCAACACCGCTCAGCCCGTTGGAAGGTCCCCAATAGTCGATAAGAGGTGTTTCTCCTGGAATTTGGAGGGTCCTGGGACCACCCGGGTCCCTATGTTGATTCGCTCCTGCGTAGCACCATAGAATTTGAAATTAAACCCTAAACACTCACCACCAAAACATGCCTAAACCCTTCGCCATGAGATATAAAAAAAATTTACAACTCAAAAACCCTAAACCCCTTGGCAACCTTTCTCCCCCATGAAATTCCTCTTTGGCTTGCTTTCCAGAAACAACATTTTAGGCCCCTTTTTAAAATGATTTTATTATGTTGCGGGGTATGTGAGCAATTCATGTTAAATACTTGGTATTAGGTCTCTCCAGTATTACCATTTTCTTTTTTATCATTCGAGAAAGAAGATTCAAATTTAACACATTTCTACATCAAAAACATAATTCAAAGACAACAAATATTCCCAAAGAGAAACATTTCCATTCTAGAATAGAAGTACAACCATGATTGTGGCTAGTGAGGAAGGAATAGAAATAGAATGGTGCTACCAAAACATACGATACTTTCAATAATTTTAAACAAATATCTAACTATTACAAAGTATAAAACATCCACTATTTCAAATCGGAACTTTTTAAAGTACTCCGGAGTACTGGATACAAATTGGAGCTTTTTTAAATACTTCGAAATATAAGATATGCTGAAAATTGTGATCGTTAGATCTTTGTTTAACGATTAAAATAGGTACTCCGGAGCACCTGAAATTTTGCACCCGAAAACCCCTGAACACTAACCTATATATACGACACGACGACACACCCCTTTACTCTTCCTTCTGTCAGTCTACATGGCCACCAAAGTCTCACCCGAAGACGACAACGTAATCGTCTCGGTCTCCGAGCAACGCCGCGAGTTCATGGAAGCCAAAGGAGGCCTTGCCACCTCCCTCACCCTCCAACCCTCCTCCTCCTCTGCCTAATCCCTAGAAAAAGACGTTGTTCTGATCATCCCCGACACTCCAAACGTCGTCTCCATCCAGTCTGACGAACTAGCGAGGCTGAAGCTAATAACTACCAACCTGAATCCGGTAGCTCAACCTCGACAAGTTGCAGTAATTGAGGATAAGTGAAAGAAGGAAGAAGAGCACAGAAAGTGTGCTTGATATTTTTTAAATAATTTTCTTTTTCAAATAACCGTTACAAAAGCCAATGAGCCATTAACATTTTCTCTTCTCTCCTCGGTAAGAGTTCTTTCTCTCTGACCTGAGAGTGTTTTCTCACTGTTTGTGAGTCTTTTGATTTTGGGCTTTTCCGGTGGCACCGGCCTTGGCTTCGGTCGGGGTTGGTTGCTGTGCTTTTTCTTTTCTCTTCTCCTTCTCCTCTCCCTGCCTCTACTGCTATCGCTCCCCAATTTTCTCTCTGGCCTTCCCCAATTTTTTTCTCGGGTGGTTCCACCACCACCACTTTCTCCGCTTTGTCTGGCAGTTCCGAGTTGTTCCTTGGTTTCGACAGTGTTGTTCGTGGGCTTTCACGAACTTCCTTCCGTTAATCGGCTCCGCTCACTTGGTTGTCGATTATTCCTACAAAAACTATATGGCTATGCTCTGGTGGGTTGGAGCTGGCATCTGTGGAGGCGCTACTGGATGACGGCTGGGCATTGGTTGAAGGACCTGTTTCCGAGAGGGACAATGGTTGTGGAAGCTTCTGGCAGAAGATGTTGGTTTCTAGGCCTAGCTGGGCTTTTTTTTCTGTTTTGGTTTTGTTTTAGGCCTGTTTTTGGTTGTATCTTTGTTTTATGTTGGGCTTTTGTTGTAGTTGTGTTTGGTTGGAATATAGTTCTTCTTTGACCAAAAAAAAAAACAACGCAAATCAGCCATTACTCCATTTAAAGAGTCTGGGCCATAAGTGTAACAACCTGTCCCGATAGAAGGGGTATTTTTGTGAAATTTCACCTTGAGCTAGATCTTCTTCTTTTAAAATTGGTTTTTGGGTCTTAAATGGTGTGCCCAAGGGGCCCACCCCCTGTTTTGTCCCCCGATTCCCTTTCCCTTTCCTTTTATTTATTTTTTTTTTGAAAAGTCTCTCTCTCTCTTATCTCAACTCTCAGCTCTCTCCCTCAACTCTTTGTGCTCTCTCCTCCCCCGTGACCAACACCCACAAACACACATACGCACACCCTAGGATCCTCCCTGGCGAGAACTGGAACCCAGGACGGGTCCGTGGTGCACCCCAGTGGCGGAGACCACTGTTATTTCCCTCTCTCGTCGAACTCCGATGCAGACAGCCCCTTTCAAGGCAAGTTCCGGCCAAAAAGGTATCAATCTCTTCGTCTCACTGAGTACTACAGCTTTCCTTTTTGTTTCACCCAATTTCATCGAGTATTGAAGAAGTTATATCCATTTGAATTTTACCCAGTTTTCGGCGACCTCCGAGGCTTTCGAGGAGTTTTCCGGCCAAACCACGATGAGTTAGACGTCGTGCGGGTACCATTCTCTTCGTCTCTTCGAGAAATACAACTTTCGTTTTTGAATCACTTGATTTCATTAAGTATTGACAAAGTTATGGCCGTTTAAAGTTTGTGTAGTTTTCCGGCCGAATCTGGCGACCCACCAAACCCAAGGCCTTTGGGCCATTCCTGCCGAGCCCAACACAAGCCTTTGGGCCAGATCACTAAGCCCAAGCCCATTTCTTTTTAGTTTAGTTTTATTTTTATTCCAATTTAATTCTAAAGGCCCTTGGGCCATATCTGTTGGGGCCCTAAGCCCAAATCCGAAACCCATTAACCCTAAATCTAAACCCAAATCCCTAAGGCCCAACCCGGATCCAAGCCCAGACCCGTTTGACCTGGTCCGACCCGGACCCTGACCCGTTGACTGACCCGGTCAACGTTGACCGTTGACTTTGACTTTCGAGTTGACTTTTCGGGTTTTCGTTCGAGACTTCTCCTAAGCTAATTCCGACGTCCTGAACCCGTTTCCGACGTTCGTTTTCCCAAATTAATTCGTTTAATTAGAGTTTGACTAAATGTACCTATTTATGTGCTTAGGGGCAATTGTTGTGGCATTTCCGTCTTCGCTAGTCTGCGTAGCTTTCGACAGCGAAGTACTGTGAGTAGACCCCTTCTAAAATGCATGTTTTATGGTAGAAATGCATACATGAAAAGCATGATTTGATAAGTATGTTTTATGAAATGTTTTATGAGATATCATGCTTACTGAGGCTAGTTTGAATTACTACTATTTTTCCTATAACCCGTATTCTTATAGAATATCTGATGGATGACGATATGATATTTAGAATACGTTTCGAACACCTCTGTATAGTATAGATGATGGATGACTTTATACTATGAAGATGCCTTTTAAATGTATATATGTTCAATGGTTTTGTACTTACCTAGTGGTCCTGATTCCGCTACGAGATGAAGGGATAGATTCCGATCCATCACTGGCGACGGTTTGGTGTTGGCATAGGGCCTGGAGGGTGTTTCCTCTGGCATTTAAGACCAGGGACGGGGAGCCGGCAATGGGCCTGTAGTGTATTTTCCTCTGACTGTCTGCTCAGGGACGGGAAGCTGGCATGGGGCCTGGAGAGTTATATTGGACATTCACTAGAGATTATTATATATGAGTTATGATTTAAGATAGTGCACGGCATGCTAGGTTTCGGAAAACCTATGTTTATCATGATAGATATGTGTTTTCATAAAACCTGGGGGTTAGTACGTTGATAACTGTTTTACTATATGTATATCAAATTGGTCCACTCATGTTTGTTTTGCACCCCCTTCAGGACTTAGAATCGAGGCATACAATCCCGGTGTCAAGGCACTTCCGCATCGGCATCTTCGAGTCTTCTCGGTGTAGGACCTATTCCTTTGTTCATTCAATTTTATATTAATTCTTTTAGTGTTCTAGATTAGACGTGTGCTCTAAACACGTTCCTAAAATGCATACTCTTTATTTTATATTTATAAGTCTTATTTATTCCTTATTCTCAGCATTTGCATTCAATAAATGGCTTTCGTCACCCTTCGGGTGTCAGCCAGCACGTGTCTATCCTGGTATTCAGGGAATATCGGGATCGGGGCGTGTCAATAAGGTGCCAGCTCAACATTCCACTAACTACTTTAACAAAATGACAAAACAAGCAAATAAAGACTAACAACCAAATTACTTAGTGATTAGCATTCACTAATTCGAAGACCCTAACATCACTCCCCCCCCCCTTATGACAACCTTGTTCTCAAGGTTCAAGCTTGAAATCTGGAAACTTAATCTTGAACACATCGTAGTCTTCCCAAGTAACGTTCTCAGCAACATTATCCAACCAGTGTATTAGCAATTGGACCCTAGCTGCTTGTCCCTTCTTATAGATCATTCGAGCCAATACTGCATGAGGCACTGAGTATGATAACCCACCTTCATTTACATCAGGTAACACAGTTAATGGTTGAACCAAATTTCCTAAGTGTTTCTTGAGGCAACTGACATGGAAAACTGGGTGAATTTTTGTTCCTTCAGGCAGTTTCAATTTATAAGCTAATGTTCCAATTCTTTCCACAATCTCATAGAGGCCATAAAACGTGGGTTGTAATTTATGGAATGAGTGAGCATTCAGGGCTTGCAATTGGTAAGGGACAAGCCTGAGGTACACAAAATCCCTAACAGAGAACTCTCTTTCAGACCTGTGTTTATTTGCATGCATCCTCATCTTGTGTTGAGCTACTTCTAGGTTGCTCTTAAGAATAGACAAGATTTCATCCCTATCCTTCAAACATTGCTCTACTGAATCCAATCTGGTTGTACCAATCTTATGAGAAACCACCATAGGAGGAGGGTATCCATACAATAGTTCAAATGAAGTGAACTTGGAGGATGAATAATATGAAGTGTTATAATTTCATTCTACCCATGAGAGCAATTCCACCCATTTCTTAGGTTAAATGCCAGTAAAGCACCTAAGATAGGTTTCTAAGCATCGATTGAGCACCTCAGTTTGTCCATCACTCTGAGGGTGATAACCTGAACTCATGCAGAGTTTAGTCCTTTGCAGCTTAAAAAACTCTTTCAGGAAATTGCTTAAAAATATGGGATCCTTATCACTCACAATGGTAGAAGGCATACCATAGAGTTTTAAAATGTGGTCCAAAAAAACCTGAGCAATTGAGGCAGCAATGAAGGGATGTCACAAGGCTACAAAGTGAGCATACTGAGTGAACTTGTCCACTACTACAAAGATCATAGACTTTCCCTTGCACAATGGTAACCCAACAATAAAATCCATGCTTATGTCATTCCAAATCTGTTGAGGAATAGGCAAGGGTTGAAGCAGTCCAGGTGGTGATATTGTCTCGTACTTATTCTGTTGACAGATTTGGCATTCTGCCACAAAAACTTTGATATCCTTCTTGAGACCTTGCCAATATAAACCTCTTTTGATTCTTTGATATGTCTTCAGTACCCCATTATGACCTACAGCAGGCGTGGCATGGAGTTCATTCATAATTTTTGCTTTCCATGGTGATGTAGAGCTAAACACTATTCTTGACTTGTACTTAAGAAGGCCGTTATCAACCTTGTATTTGTGGTTACTATCATCAGTAGCAGGACAAGAAGAATTTGCCTTGGGGGATTGTATTTTAGACTGAATCCAGTCATCTTTCTCATATCATCTAGTCACCCAAAGTAGGGGTAAGAAATAGCTAGTCAGTTCATATTTGTACTTGGTTCTACTTCCACTCCATCATTTTGATCATGGGAGTTTTGGAGCCTAGAAAGGGCATCAGCTACCAAATTCTCAGAACCCTTTCTATAATGGATCTCATAATCGAACCCAAGCAACTTTGAGACCCATTTTTTCTGGAATGGGGTATTTGCTCTCTGACTCAATAAGTACTTAAGGCTGATGTGATAAAATGCCTCCCTTGCAGGTAATTTTGCCATTTTTTTTATAGCATGCACAATAGCAATTAACTCTTTCTCATAGGTGGACAAGGCTTGATTCTTAGGTCCCAAGGACTGACTAATGAAAGTTATTGGCTTCCCTTGCTGTTGGAGCATTGCACCAATACCAACATCAGATACATCACACTCAATCTAAAATGTTAGAGAGAAATCACGTAATGCCAACACCTGTGGAGATGACCGTGAACACGGAAATTCCTGCGATGAAAGAGACAAGAACACGTGTACAAAATAATATTTTGTATTGATTTTTGAGGTTACAATCTCTTTTACAATTTGTTCCTCTGATTCGATCTCCATAAGATGTTGGTTTGTGGATGTTGTTGATCCAAGGGCCGCCAAGGCTTGATCTTGGATGAACGGGAAGTTTCTTCAAATGGCCGTTGGTGGCTTGATCTTGAAGGTAGATGAACATTCTTCAAGGGCCGTTGGGCTTGATCTTAAAGGTTGGATGGACGACGAACGATGAATGATCTTCAAGGGCTTTTAGGCTTGTTCTTGAAGAACGGATGAACGACGAACGATGACGATCTTCAAGGGCTTTGGTGGCTTGATCTCGAAGGTGGATGATTGTTGATCTAAGGGCTGTCGAGGCTTGATCTTGGAAGAACGATGAACGAAGAACGAAGAAAGTTTTCTTGATCCCTCGAGATTTGCTTGAGAGCTTTTAGAGTTTCAAAGCTTCAAGGTTTTGGTGTGATATGAATTCTCTTCCAATTTGGGAGTAGAGAATGTATTGTCCGAAATCCTCTTTGATCCTTTGATGGAGAAGCCTATTTATAGGCTCTGCGAATGAATCACCACCATCCATTTATTTTGGTGGATGTTGTAGGTGAATTTGGTGGATTGTTGTAGGTGAATTTGGGTGGATTGTAGTTTTAATGCAATGGTCAACATTTATTTCATTGAAATTTCAATGTCTACAGTTGTAATTTTAATGCAATGGTCAACATTTATTTCACCGAAATTTCAATGTCTACAAATGCCCCCACTTCAAGGTGCGTCGTATACATGTACTTATCACGTGTAGAAGATGCGTTTTGAATTCCCTTAGTGTAGATGTCGATCCAAGGGCCGTTGAGGCTTGCTCTTGAATTTTGTTTAAAATTTCTTCAAGGGTCGTCGGGGCTAGATCTTGAATTTGGCTGGGAGATTTTCTGGCTTCCTCCAATTGTTGATTTTCCACAAGCTTAATCTTGAACTAGGCTGGAGGGTTTTCTGGTTTCTTCCAAAGGTCTGAACTTACTTTCCACGGACTCGATCTTGAACTAGGTTTGACTCAAGGGTGGTGGACACTTGATCTTGAATCGATTTTGTGATCTTTTCAAGGGCCGTCGGGGCTTGATCTTGAACTTAGATAGTTACACGAGCGGTTTCAGGATTCGAACACCTGGCAGGCATGAGGTGGAGGTGACGGCCTGTTTCTTTGTTCATTCTTTCCAATTCATATTGAATAGGGTTAAGGGATGAATCAGCACGTATATTTGTTGTGTTTGTTGATGATCCACAAGGTTGATGTTTCATTGTAACTCGTCTTGTCTGTTTTCTAGGCAGATACAGATGAGTACTCGAGAGTAATGCTAGGTAAGCAATCAGGGAAGGGGTTCCAGGCAGTCGATTTCTGATCGGAAGCTTGATCCCAAGTGTCGCCCGATTGCTCTTCTTCTTATTATCCTGCAAGTAAGAACGAGGACAAAGAAAAGGACTGGGAGAAAGCATGATATGAGATACTTTTGCTTTAGACCCTGATGATATGTGGTACTTTTTATTTTGAAGAAACAGTGGTGATTTGATGGCGTTGCACGGTGAGGCTTTGCTCTTCGATGATGGTACCAGCGAAAGGCTGTTGAAGCTTCTCAAACTCTTCCATTAGAGTAACGACGCCGGACTTGGATTTGACTTAGACTCCTCCGTCTGGATTATGCAGTTCTGCAAGGAAGGGTGTCGTGCTACAGTGATTTGTTACAACTCATCACGCTACATTATTCTCTGCTTGTTTATTTTGCGTAGCAGAAGTAGTGCGCAACCTTTTGCGTTTGAATGGTCCTTCAGAGCATCACTTCTTAGCGACTCATCCATGCTTGGCAGCTTCAGTGCAAAGAGCCAATATCTGATCAACTGTCATGAGGTATTTGCCGGAGGAATTCGTGACCTTGACAACAGTTGAGGATGAGTGCTCGAGAGCAATGCTAAGTAAGCAATTAGGCAAAGTTTCCAAGCAGTCAGTTCCAGATCGGAAGTTTGATTGCAGGTTCCTACTGACTGCTTTCTTTGTCCTCGTCCTGGAAGTAAGAGCAAGGGCAAAGGAAAGGACAGGGAAAAAGCATGATATGAGATACATTTGCTTTCAACCCTGATGATTTGAGATACGTTTGTTTTTGAAGAAGCAGCGGATGAATCAGTGCATGTATTGGTTGCACTTGTCTCCACATGCTTCAATGCATCAATTTCCTTTATCCGTTCTCCAGGCAGATGTGGTATCTTCTCTAGAAGCACAAGATGTTGAAGATGAGTACTCGAGAGCAAGGCTATGTAAGCAATCAGGGAAGGGGTTCCAGGCAATCGGTTCCAACTCGGAAGGTTGATTCCAAGCGCCGGCTGATTGCTCTCTTTCTCCTTGTCTTGAGGTAAAGAGGGAGGACAAAGAAAAAGATAAGGATAAAGCATGCTATGAGATACTCTTGCCCTCAACCCTGATGATATGAGGTACTTTTGCTCTTGGAGGAAAGAGTATAAGATTTTGATGCGGGTGTAAACTTTTCGATCGAGATGGGTTTCTGGTTGAGGAAATGAGCTGATCATTTTGAGTGACTTGATCGAAGAGGTGTTCTCAAAGAGGAAGACAACTGCATATGCTGAGAGGCTTGGTTGCAGATACCTTCTTGAGGAAGAAGAGTCAGGCATCTTGGATGCGTGCCTTGCCATGGAGCATAAAGGTCGACCTATATAGGGAAATGCGCAATAGCAGGTAGTGGTGTAGAGGAGGCCTTGTCTCCCACGCTTGTCGGCAAAGTGTGGTAGTTGGAATAGTGGACTTCACACGTTTTCGACTTTGTCAGAGATCTTTGATAAAGTTGCACGTGTTATCCGAAAAGCGAGATTGCATCTGAAAAGTGTCGACGGACTTTATGCAGGAAAATCCGGCTTTTGAAATTCAGAGAGTGGTGTCTCTTTGACTTTTGAACAGGTGGCTGTGTTGCTTCTCCTTTTATAGAGGTATTGATTGTATTCAAGATGCACACTTTGAAGATTTCTCGCCTATGAAAATTATCTCTGCTGTATTTCTGAGATTTTACTCTACCCAACCCTTCTCTTTTATCATTTCTAAAAATGGCTTATCCGTCTAACATTGGCTTAGATTTGAGTCTTGGGAATGATATAGGTGCGCCGCGTTGGGGTGATATATGGCGCCCGTCCTTCTTATCTTCTAATGGCCCTCTTACGGTTGAAGATTCCGTGATGAGGGATGAAATAACAGCTACAATAGTAGCTAGGAACCTCCTCACTCCTAGAGATAATAGGCTTCTTTTACGACGGTCTGATGAGTTATGATGATAGGCCTACGCAATGCGAGGACGAGATCTCCAATTTGGAAAGACCTTGGGCGGACTTTCTTGTTGAATGCCTTGGATAGCCATGCTTGGTAGCATTCCAAGTGTTGTTAAGCTTCGAGCCTTCTTTCATCAAGGGCTTCCAACTCTTGAAGGTGCAACTTTGCATTCTCTTCATCAGTCAAGCCTTCTTGTATAGCCATTCTTAATGAGAAGATTTGACTTTCGAGTGGTAGAACAGCTTCTACGCCATATACAAGAGAATAGGGCGTAGCTTGGGTAGGAGTCCTATGTGTCGTCCTATATGCCCAAAGTGCTTCGCTTATTCTTTCATGCAAGTCTCTCTTTGTTTGGCCGATCACCTTCTTTAGGAGGTTGCACAATGTTTTGTTGAATGCTTCTGCAAGACCGTTGGCCGGAGTATGATACATGGAAGACTTGTGCTGCTTGAACTTGTATTTCTCACAAAGCTCATCCACGAGTCGGTTGGAGAACTGTTTTCCATTGTCAGTGATAATGTAGCGAGGCACACCATATCGGTGGATGATATGTTCCTTAAGGAAACGGACGACAATTTCCTTCTTGACTTCCCTTAGGGGTATGGCTTCCGCCCACTTGGAGAAGTAATCTGTTGTAGCTAGGATGTAAGCTTCCCCTACAAATGACTTTGGTGCAATTGGCCCTACGACGTCCAATCCTCATGCATTGAATGGCCATGAAGCAACTGTAAGGTGTAATGGTTCAGGTGGTTGATGTATGAAGTTGGCATAGCATTGGCAGGCTTGGCACCTTTTGGCGTGTTCCAAACAATCCTTCACCATGCTTGGCCAGTAGTAACCCATCCTTTTCAACTGAAAATGTAGCTTCGGTCCAGACTGATGCGCCCTGCATACACCTGAGTGTGCTTCTTCCATGGCTTGATTGGCTTCTTCCTCACCTAGGCATCTCAGAAGTACTCCTTCAAAAGAGCGTCGGTAGAGTGTTCCTTTATAGTAGAGGAAGCGAGGTGCTCGACGACGTATTTCAGAGCGGTATCTAGGATCATCCGGAAGTTTTCCATGCTCCAAGTAGTCAATCAGCGGCTGTCTCCACTTTTTGGCATCGACTCGAAGTACTGAGATGGCATTTGTATCATCAAGTGGTATTTCAGTGATGAACGGGATCACCCATCTTTGGCAAACTGGCACGTCTGCGGCTTCGTCTTCTCCTAGTGTCATGCTCGAGGCTAGGTTGGCGAGAGCGTCTGCCATTTGATTTTCTTTTCTTGGCACATGTTCTAGTGTCACGGCCTCGAACTTTTGTAGCAGTTGAGTTGCCTGCCAGAAGTATGGGACGAGATCATCTTTCCTCACTTCATATTCAGTTAAAAGTTGATTAATTATGAGCTTGGAGTCGCCATATACCTCGAGGGCAGTGATTTCTATGTTGATTGCCATTTGGAGCCTAATGATCAGTGCTTGGTACTCAGCGACGTTGGAGCATAATTCGCTTAGTTGGAAGGAGTAAGGTAGTTTTTGCCTTTATGGCGACATGAATACTACTCCTGCCCCTGCTCCGTCTACTCGTGCTGATCCATCGAAGAACACCGTCCATGTCGGGAAGATGTCGATGTAGAACACCTCTTCGTCAGGCAAGTCATATGAGATTTTCCAATCGGCTGGGATTGGGTGATCGGCAAGGAAGTCTGCTAGCGCTCATCCCTTGACGGCTTTAGCTGGGACGTAGATGATCTCATACTGATTAAGAAGCAACGCCCATTTAGCGAGTCGTCCTGTCAAGACTAGTTTGGACATGACGTATTTGACCGGGTCAGCTTTAGCAAACAGGTGGATAGTGTAAGCCTGCATGTAATGCCTGAGCTTCTGGATGGCGAATACCAAGGCGAGGCACATCTTTTCTATTGGGGAGTAGTTCAACTCAGCGCCAGTGAGAGTTCGACTGAGGTAGTAAAGCGCTCATTCTTTTTGGGATTCATTTTCTTGTGCCAAGAGTGCTCCAACTGAATTTTCCTGAGCAACGATGTACAATATGAGTGGTTTCCCGGGCACCGGTGCCCCCAGGACAGGTGGACTTGATAAACATTTTTTTATGTTTTCAAAAGCATTGTGGCACGCTTTGTCCCATACGAACGGAACATCTTTCTTCATCAGTCGGCTGAACGGTTGACAACGCCCTGCACGGTTGGAGATGAAGCGTCTGATGAAGGCTAGCCGTCCTTGTAGACTTTTTAGCTCGTGCAGGTTCCTTGGCTCAGGCATGCTTTGAATGGCCTTGATCTTTGATTGGTCCACTTCAATGCCACGGTGTTTGACAATGAAACCGAGGAACTTTCCAGAGGTGACGCCGAATACACATTTTAACGGGTTCATCTTGAGTTTGTACTTTCACAGCCTTTTGAACACTACTCGCAAATCCTTCAAGTGATCTGACATTTTCTTTGTTTTGACCACCACGTCATCCACATAACATTCTACATTTTTGTGTAGCATGTCATTGAAGATTTTCTGCATTGCGCGTTGATATGTAGCTCCAGTGTTCTTTAGTCCAAAGGGCATCACCTTGTAGCAGTAGATACCTTTTGGAGTGCGGAATGCTGTTAGTTCTTCGTCTTCGAGAGCCATACTAATTTGATTGTATCCGGAAGAGCCGTCCATGAATGATAGTGCCTCATGGCCAGTGGTTGCATCTACCATGATTTCGATGATTGGCAAGGGGAAGTCATCTTTTGGGCAAGTATCGTTGAGGTCCCGGAAGTCTACGCAAACACGTATTTATCCAGATTTTTTAAGGACAATGACGATGTTGGAGATCCACTTGGGTATTGCTCATCTCGAATGAAACTTGCTTCGATTAACTTATCAATCTCGACCTCTATTTGTGGGATGAGCTCGGATCGATAGTGGTTTTAAGTTTGCTTTATCGGTCACATTCCGGGCTTGACTGCAAGATGGTGCACAGTGATGGTAGGGTCAAGGCCAGGCATTTCTTTGTAGGTCCAAGCAAAGACATCTTTGTACTCTAATAGCAGCTGGTAATACTCCTCTATCTCGTCCGCACTTGGCAGCTCACTTACGAAGATAGGCTTCGGCTCTTCTTTTATGCCTAAGTTAAGCTCCTTGAGATCATCGACCGTGGCTTGCCCCCCATCCTCAAGTTGTGGTGGTGCAGCAGTGACATCTCCTTCTGGGATTTCGTCTTCTTTGCTTTCTTGGATCGTGATGTGGAAGACATCTTGGACTTCCTCTTCAGTGTCGTCCTTTCGAGTATTGTATCTTTTTGAGTTACGAAACTCTATGCAAGCACGGAGTTGCCCTGATTTTTTTAAGGCAACGTTCAAGTTCCGTCCCGAGTCCATGACCTCTTGAATTAAATCAGCTTCGATCATGTTGTCAATCTCAGCTTCATCCAGGCTTGAAAGTGTATTAACAATGGTTTCTTGCCCCCTTTCCAACTGGTGAATTTGTGGACGCAACGTAGGCTTCATGTGTAATTTTTTTGGAGCAACATGAGCCCGCCCTTCATCTTCGCTTGACTTGGAACATGCCCCCAAAGATCGAGGTGAAGACTTTGAGTCGAAAGAGCCAGAAATGACGTCTTCCCCAGGGATTTCATCTTCTTTGCCTTCTTGGATCGTGACGGGGAAGATGTCTTGGACTCCCTTTTAGTGCCGTCTTCTTGGGCTTGTTAGCATGAAGATTGACCATTCTTTCTTCTTGACATCGGGATGTATCGGAAGACGGGTGTATTCGGTCCTTTTGAATGCGTCCTGCTCCCTTTGGTTGTTACGAGGTTAGCATACTCATCATCATTTTTGCTTGAAGATGGCACGACTTGCCCTTCTTGCTTTTTGGGTATAGCTTGCCATTCCAGCTTTTTAGGTGTTGCTTTGCCCGTGGGTTTGATCTCTTCTGGAAGAGCTTCGGGTACCATGTCTTCATCCATGTAGAACTTGGCGTCTGCGAAATGTGATTCGGCTTCGGTGAATGGCTTGGTGTCACCATAGATCACCTTCACTCCTTCTCGGTAAAATTTTAAGCATTGGTGAAGGATGGACGGTACTACTCCATTCGCGTGAATCCAAGGCCTTCCTAAGAGCAAGCTATAGGAAGTTCTTGCATCAATCACGTGGAATATCGTGCTTGACTTGAGTTCGCCAATGGTCATCTCCACGCGGATCATGCCCATCGCTCTTTGTCCTCCTTGGTTAAAACCTTGGATTAATAGACGGCTTAGGGATAGTTCATCCACCTTGATGCCGATTGTGGTCATTGTTGACTTTGGCATGATGTTTATGGCCGATCTATCATCTATAAGCATGCGGTTGACTTTGAGTTCCTTTACGTATCCCGAGACAAAGAGATGACGGTTATGAGGCTTTGATCCCAGCAGTAAGTCTTCTTCCGTGAAACCGATCACGTTCTGGGTGACACAGCATGTGGCATATTCATATGGCCAAAGCTTCAAGCATTCGTTCTTGCTTTCTTGTACCTCGGGTCATCAGGACTTGCCAAGGCCGCTGTTAGTGCTCTTCGCATCTTCTTTGGCAATCACAGCCCTTCCTCAATGCTAAAGTGCGTTGGCAGACCTTCTTTCGACGTGAGGGTCTTTTCTTCCTCGATAGCGGTGGCTTTGCCTTTTGAAGGTTCTTCTATTTCTACCTCGGCCATATGACATGCGACAGTAGTGCACTGTTAGAAGAAGTCATCCGGGAAGTACTCATGCAAAGAGACAGGAATGCGTGGCTCTTGCTCCATAGGTTCCCCAGTATACATTGGCTTAGCAGCTCTTATATTTCTTTTAGGCTTCCTATTGTTGCGACGGCGGTGCCTTCTCCCTTGCTCCCCCTTTGGCCTTACAACTTGCGATCTTGGCTTCCTCGTCTTCTTATAGGTCACCAATGTCCACCCTTCTTCATCGTCGGTAGGTGTATCCTGGTCGTTTTCTCCCGGCGATGGTTGTGCAGAAGGTGCTGTGCAACTTGAGCATTGATAGGAATGATCGGGTGTCGCCTGGAGAGGCACGGGATTGAAGGATCCAAACGCAATTGTGGTAGTATGTGTTGCAGCTGTGTTTTCAAGGTCGAGCTCGATTTTCCCTTGTTGCGCTAGCTTCATAATGAGTTCTTTAATGACAAAGCACTTGCCAACATGATGGCTCACGATACGATGGTACTTGCAGTACTTAGGATCGTTCACACGATTCATTTCTTCAGGGCGCTTGCATTCTGGTAACTCAATCACCTTCTTTTCCAGCAAGTCGTCTAACATTGCATCCATGTCTGAGTCAGGAAAAGGGTACGTCTTTTGCTCTAGCTCCCTCAAGGTGTTTTTATACTTGTCTTGGGTGCGAGGAGGCTCACCTCTCTTTATCTCATTTGCTTTGGTCTTGGGGGAGATCTTAATAGGCGCGAAGGGGGTCTTGATGGGCGCGGTGTTGGTCTTGATGGGTGCGGTGTTGACAGTAAAAGCTTCCTTGGAGGGCTTTTTTCCAGTCCTGTCCATATTTGGGGAGAACATTTTATCCTTTTTGGAGTCGGTGATCAACTCCTTCTTCCCGTGATTGGCGATACTCAGCTCCATGTCGTGGGATCGAGTTGCCAGCTCTTCAAATGTTCTCGATTTTATGCCTTGGAGGATGTAATGTAACCCCCAATGCATACCTTGAACGCACATCTCAATGGCGGAGGTTTCAGAAAGCCAATCTTTGCAATCCAGACTTAAGGAACGCCATTTATTGATGTAGTCGACGACAGGTTCATCATTCCACTGTTTCGTACTGGTCAGCTCCAGCATGCTTACGGTGCGGCGGGTGCTATAGAAACGGTTGAGGAATTCTCTTTCTAGCTGATCCCAACTAATGATAAACTCGGGCTCGAGGTCGGTGTACCAGTCAAAGGCGTTGCCTTTCAGCGAGCGCACGAACTGCTTGACGAGGTAGTCTCCCTCTGTTCCAGCATTGTTGCAGGTTTCAATGAAATGGGCGACATGTTGCTTTGGGTTTCCCTTTCCATCGAACTGCATGAACTTTAGCAGCTGATAACCCTTCGGCATCTTCAAAGTGTCAATCTTCTTGGAGTAGGGCTTTGAGTATAGTACGGAGTCATGCGAGCTTCCTTCGTACTGTGCCTTGATGGTGCTGGCGATCATCTCCTGTAGCTGCTGGATAGAGAGAGATCCCATGAGCGCCGCTGCTTGGTCTAGCTCCCGCTTCTCTTCGACTTTCTCCACCGGAGGCTCCTCTTCTTCAGCGGCTTCTTTCTTCAATGGATTAACCATTAGGTCGACTTTCACGTCAGGCTTTACATCTAGTTGGTTGACAAGTGCAGCGATTTGCAAGTCTTTTTCCTCCACAGTTCCTGTGAGTTTTGCGATCGCTTCATTCATTTGAGCTAGCTGCTTCTCAATTGAAGTTGCTCCGGTAGTCATGACTTGCATGGCTGTGTTGTCGCTCGAGTCGGCATTGGAAAGCAAGCACTCAGAGTACTTCCTATGGCTTTCTTCCCTTGGCACCCTTAGCGAGGCCAAGGTGATCACCGATTCGTGCCTCGGGTGCTCTTATTCCTTCTGCAGCGTTGATGCAGGGGTGGAAGAGACGGCAGAAAGAGCTCTTGCCTTGCTTCGAGTTGTGATGCCCGAAGTGACACCGCCTGCGGCGAGGATGCTCTTATTCTTTGCATTAGTCGCGAGAACAACTTGAACCTTCTTTGATGCCATTGATTTTGAGGATGTGCTTTGGTTTTCTTGAACAGAGAAAGAGATGAGAGGTAGAGACCATCCCACCGGGCGTGCCAAATTTGTGAACACGGAAATTCCTGCGATGAAAGAGACAAGAACACGTGTACAAAATAATATTTTGTATTGATTTTTGAGGTTACAATCTCTTTTACAATTTGTTCCTCTGATTCGATCTCCGTAAGATGTTGGTTTGTGGATGTTGTTGATCCAAGGGCCGCCAAGGCTTGATCTTGGATGAACGGGAAGTTTCTTCAAGGGGCCGTTGGTGGCTTGATCTTGAAGGTAGATGAATGTTTCTTCAAGGGTCGTTGGGCTTGATCTTGAAGGTTGGATGGACGACAAACGATGAATGATCTTCAATGGCTTTTGGGCTTGTTCTTGAAGAATGGATGAACGACGAACGATGACGATCTTCAAGGGCTTTGGGGGCTTGATCTCGAAGGTGGATGATTGTTGATCCAAGGGCCGTCGGGGCTTGATCTTGGAAGAACGATGAACGAAGAACGAAGAGAGTTTTCTTAATCCTTCGAGATTTGCTTGAGAGCTTTTAGAGTTTCAAAGCTTCAAGGTTTTGGTGTGATGTGAATTCTCTTCCAATTTGGGAGTAGAGAATGTATTGTACGAAATCCTCTTTGATCCTTTGATGGAGAAGCCTATTTATAGGCTCTGCGAATGAATCACCACCATCCATTTATTTTGGTGGATGTTGTAGGTGAATTGGGTGGATTGTTGTAGGTGAATTTGGGTGGATTGTAGTTTTAATGCAATGGTCAACATTTATTTCATCGAAATTTCAATGTCTACAGTTGTAATTTTAATGCAATGGTCAACATTTGTTTCACCGAAATTTCAATGTCTACAATGATATAGTTTCTTTAAGAGTCTGAAAGGCCTTGGTTGCTTCAGTTGTCCATATGAAATTGTCTTTCTTAATGAGCTGGTATAATGGATGGCAGATCTTGCCATACCCTAGAAAAAATTTCCTATAGTACCCTGTGAATCCCAAAAAAAACTCTGAGTGTCTTCACAGTAGTGGGAATAGGCCAGTCCATGATTGATTGAATTTTGGAGGGGTCATCTTCTACCCCATTCCTTGAGACAATGTGTCCCAAGTACTCAATTATGTTATGTCCAAAAGCACATTTCTGCTTTTTTACATAGAGGTGATGTTGCTGTAATAAACTGAAAGTGACCTGCAAGTGATATAGGTGATCCTCCCAAGACTTGCTATATACCAAAATGTCATCAAAGAACATTAAAATAAAGTGTCTTAGGTGAGGCTTGAAGATATCATTCATAAGGTTTGAAAAGTAGCAGGTGCATTGGTTAAATCAAAAGGCATTACAAGGAACTCATAGTGCCTCTCATGAGCCATATATGTTGTTTTCTCTATGTCGGAGGGATGCATAAGTATTTGGTGGTAGCCAGACCTGAGATCTAGCTTAGAAAAATACTAAGTACCACTAAGTTCATCTAAAAGATCATCAATAAGGGGTATGGGGTACTTGTCTTTGATGGTGATGGAATTAAGTTCCCTGTAATCCATGTAGAGCCTCCAAGTTCCTTTTTTTTTCTTAACTAAGAGAACTGGACAAGAGAAGGGACTATGACTATTGGTTGGTTTAGCACCAGGGACAAGAGGAATTTGATGGTCATAGGGCCTGGAAGGTGGCAATTGAGATGGCAGGGAAAAAATGGAAGAGAAGTGTCCCATTAAATCCTGCAATTCCCTTAGCTAAGTTTGGTTGAGATCACAAGCTTCTAATTTCTTGGACTCCAAGGAATATAAGAATAGCCCAAGATTAAAGTTGTGCATTTCCTTATCAATATGTGGTAGGGAGACCTCCTTAATCAAGGGTAAAGCTCCTTGAGTGTGAACAAGTTTGTACTGCACATTATCCTTGTGGAATCCAAGTGTCATTAACTAAAAATCCCAGAAGACTAGACTAATGGAAGATAACCAGTGTACTCCCAAGACAATATCACAGCCCCCCAAGGGAATGGCATATAGATCCACAATACAAGCATATGCTGCAAGAGACAATGGTGTACTAGAACAATACCCTGAACCTCTAATTTTTTTCCCCCATCTGCAATCATGACTTCAAAGGCAGAAGTGGTATGAGGTTGCCAACCCAGTTTTTTAAGTAATCAAGAATCCACAATGTTGTGGGTGCTGCCATAATCAAGCAGAATTGTAAACACTGTGTCCCTTGAGTAGCCCCCCCACTTTCATAGTGTGTATAGGTTGCTTGGCAGAGGTGCCGTGAAAAGCACACTCACTGAGCTCCATTAGGTTAAGGGTTGGTTGAAGATCGTCTGGGCTGGTATCTACCTCATCTTCAGGTTGTACAAGGTCAAACATAAGTAACTATTTGGTATGGCATTTGTGCCCCCGAGTCCACTTATCATCACAAAACCAGCAATCCCCTCTTTCACGTTTTTTTTTGAATTTCCTCATGGGAAAGCCTCTTAAGAGGGAAATTTAGCGCCCGATGCGGTGGTGGTGGAGGAGTGGGGGTAGTAGGGGATCAAAAAGTGGAGTAGGTTTGGCATAACCAGATTTTAGACCAACAAATTTAGCATCCAATTGAACAGATAAGGCAATAGCATCATGCACATTGTTAGGGCGCAATAACTTGACATCATACATGAGTTCACGCTGAAGGCCACCAATAAAACAACTCTTAAGCAGAACTGGACCAAGATCAGAGGTGCGATTTGCCAATCGACGAAATTCGAGTATATAGTCCTGGAGGGTACTTGATTGTCAAAGTTTAAAGAGAGCCTCATCACTATCTTCGAAGTCACTGGGGCCAAATTAACGGTAAAAGGCGCGAGTGAAGTCCTCCCAGCTAGGTGTATATTGCAAACAGTCCATCCACCGAAACCATTGTAATGGTCCGCCGTCGAGATGAAAGGTGACAGTGACGACCTTCTGATGTTCAGGATTGGAATAGTAGTTGAGAAATTGGTCTACCTTGTAGATCCAGGCGAAAGGGTCATCGCCAGGAACAAAACAAGGGAAATCAATGCGATGATGCCAAGGAGGGTGGGGAGGTCCACCACTGTCGAGTAAGTCACGGCAAGAAGTGCGATTCAGGTCCTGATCACGCATCTTAGTCGGATCCGTGAAAATCGGAAGAGGGACGTGGGCCGTGCCTGAAGATGAGCCAATACCACCGCCGGTACAAGCCAACTCACGACGGAATTGCTCGAAATAGGCGGCGAAGCAAGCATCCATGGAATCAGAGAGGGCAGCCATCGATGTTTCCAAAGCAGCAACTCGAGTATCCATAATGTTGAGACGAGTGTTGTGGTTGTGGCGGGGCATACAAGGAGGGATAGCACCAAGATCGAAGGAGGATGATACCAATGATAGCTACCAATCTGAAACCGGTAGCTCAACCTCGACAAGTTGCAGTAATGGAGGAAGCGAAAGGAGGAAGAAGAGCACAAAAAAGTATGCTTGATATTTTTTTTAATAATTTTTTTTTTCAAATAACCGTTACAAAAGCAAAGGAGCCATTGCTCCATTTAAAGAATTTGGACCATGAGGTGCCAGCTCAACCTTCCCCTAACAACTTTAACAAAATGACAAAACAAGCAAATAAAGGCTAACAACCGAATTACTTGGTGATCAAGCATTCACTAATTCGCAGACCCTAACATCACTCCCCCCCCCCCCCCCCCCACACCATGACAGCCTTGTCCTCAAGGTTCAAGCTTGAAATCTGGAAACTTAATCTTGAACTCGTCGTACTCTTCCCAAGTGGCGTTCTCAGCAACATCATCCTACCAGTGTATCAGCAATCTTATAGATCCTTCGCGCCAATACTGCATGAGGCACTCAGTGATTAAGCATTCACTAATTCGAAGACCCTAACGGGTACATGAATTGAAAGACCGCGAGCAGAGCGAGATCGAAATGCGGAAACCCAGAGAGGATCTCGAGCGTCGGATTCACGACGATCAGGTCGCGAGGGAGATCATGAGGATCCCGGAGGAGGAGTGGGAGGAGTCCGGCGAATTCTTCTCCAAGCCGTTCGGCGAAGGATCATCCTCGTCGTCAGCGTCGGCGAAGAGCGTCGAGGGCGAGAGCGTATTCAGGCTATACTTCAGGGGTTTGGTGAGCGAGGAAACGGTTGGGAAGGAGAGGGCGGCACCGGCAGGAATTGGGGTGGCGCTGTGCGATCCGAGGGACAATTTGTTGTTCGAGGTCAGGAAGCCGCTGATTGGGAGCGTGACGAGCAGCAGTGGGGCCCAGTTGAAGGCCTTGATCGAAGGGCTGAATGCTGCTCCTGCTTTGGATTTGAAGCGCCTCACCTTCTTCTGTGAGAATCGCCACATTTTTCAGTTTGTGAGTTGCTCTCCTCTTTATCTGCGTCTCTGTTGTGGGTTTTTGATGAAATGTAGTTTTTGTGGTGAATTTTAGGAATTGAATTGTGGGTTTTGCGTTTCAGTACTGTTCTATCTTTGAGCACTAACAAACTTTCGAAATTCGATAACGGAATGTGTATTATCCATGGTGGACAGGATCATGCACTCACTCTGAGAAAGTTTAGTTGTGTTTTGTTAGTATTTGCTTAATTAAGCTTCTATACTATATTTGGTTATGGAATTTGACACTGACCTTTAATAAAACTTTCGCGAAAGACGAATAAAAGGATGCAACTTGTTATTTTCTATTTCCCATCTTGGACAATAGTTTGAACTTTCATTTTTCAGATGCACTCAATGAAATTTGATTGAACAAATTCACTGTGAGAAATTTTCTTCGTCTTCTCAGCATTTGCTTAATTAGTCGTCTGTCTTATAATTGATTATGGACTTCATGGTTTGAACTTATTACAGAGAATGGAATATGTTATGAATTCTAATATGACGTAAGCAATGTTGTTTTATTTATGTCGAACCCAAGAATGTTGGATCAGCTAGTTACTATGCTTGAGTCTCTTTACACCCATAAATGGAGCTTGTTGGCATTTTAAATATGTATTTTACATATGCAGATTACTGGTAAATGGACAGCAAAGCAGCGCAAGGTAGCAATGCTTGTCAGTCAGGTTAAGAGCCTTCAGGCAAAGTTTACAGTTTGCAATCCAATGCTTGTGCCCCGATTTGATATTAAATTTGCATTTAAACTAGCAAGAGATGCAATAAATTCTCAATCTCAGACTAACCATCCTGCACAATCTATCACTTCCAAGAATGCGAATGAGACTTGCGTGATATGTTTGGAAGCTACTGATGTTAACCAAATGTTTTCGGTTGATGGCTGCCTGCACCGGTATTGCTTTTCTTGTATGAAACAACATGTAGAGGTGAAGTTGCTTCATGGGATGATTCCTAGATGCCCTCATGAAGACTGTAAGTCTGATCTTATTGTTGATAGTTGTGCAAAATTCTTGACACCTAAACATGTGGAGACCATGCGCCAACGCATAAAGGAAGCTTCAATTCCTGCCACAGAGAAAGTTTATTGCCTGTATCCGAGGTGCTCGGCTTTAATGTCAAAACGTGAACTTTTACAAGACGTGAAATCGCAGGATGTGGAACTATCAGGAGTTCGAAAATGCTTGAAATGTCAGTGCCTTTTTTGTATCAACTGTAAAGTCCCTTGGCACAGAAACAGAACATGCACCGACTACAAAAGGTTGAATCCTCATCCCTCAGAAGATACAAAGCTAAAGTCTCTTGCCTCAACGAATCTGTGGCGCCAGTGTGTGAAGTGCAACCATATGATTGAACTTGCTGAAGGTTGCTACCACATGACTTGCAGGTATTTACTGTTTAATATTATTTTCAGTAAATTAAAAACCTGAGAGAATAAGATTTGTTGTAACATTACAATCTGTTGCTGTCCTTGAGGTGTTGCACACACTATTGATGTCATAACTCAGAAAATTAAAAGGTCATATCTTTGGCTGTTATATGAAAACTGTTGTATTATTTTGTAATAGAAAATTTGAAAGCTGTTGTATCAAGTTTGCAAGCGACTCTATCTACGTCAATCTTATTACTCATCCTAATGCACTGATCTGTTTTGCAGGTGTGGGCATGAGTTTTGTTATAATTGTGGAGGCGAGTGGAAAGACAAAAAGGCAACATGCTCATGCCCACTATGGGATGAGGGTAAAATATGGCCGGTATTCTTTGTACGAAGTAACCTGCAGAAGGGGGACAAAATGGTGTTTGAAATGTCAACAAATTGTTTCTTTTTGTTCTCAATTGCTTGTGCACGAGGGTTTCTGTTTGATCAGTCCGGTTTGATTTGTTTTAGTACATAAGAGAGGGAGGTAATGGTCGAATGAGGATCCTCTTTGTGAGAATCTTAGGGATCCTCAAATTGTATCCGTTCATCGTACTACGGCCAGTTTTCGTCAGATACTATTCATATTTAATTATAAATAAAAGTATTTAAAATGATTTATGATCGCATAATGTACGATGAACGAACACGATTTGAGGATCCGGAGCGGATGAAGCATAATACATAAAAGAGCTTTTATATTGGAAAAAAAAGTTTTATTTTGGGAGTAAGATTCTGTCTGCTCCTATTAGGGGTGGAATTTTTTGCCAAATTACTATACCAACCAAATTACCAACCGTACCATACCAAAGTTGTGCCAAAAAAGTTGTACCATTGGTAATGGTACGGTATTTGTACCATACCATACATTTTCGGTACGGTAATGGTATTCAAAATCATTACCAGTGGTATACCGTACCGTACCACTACTATTAATATTATATCATTTATATATATAATTAGGTATTATTATCATTATATATGCACTTTATATTTTGTTTCCTAGTCATTTATCCAATCATCTCACCCTCTAACCTCTATTTTCCCAATAAAAAAACCTAAGTCTTCTTGCACTGCAACTCTTCATCTTTTCACTTATCTAGCCATCGGCTTCATCTATGTTGCTCCCGTTCCGGCAACTCTCTCTCTTCACAGTCCATCTCATCTTCTCCTTCATCAAATTGGGATGTCTCTCCCTGACTTCGTTTATCAAGTTAATTTTTGTACAATTTTAAAGAATGTAGAGATGGAATTTAGGAATCTTTGTACTATTTTTTTTAGGGATGTTGGGTTCTTTCAACAATTTTTCCATCTATTTACTTCTTGTTTCTTAAATGAATCTCTATAAAATTCTCATAATTAAATTAAAAAGTTTTAGAAACCCAAAGAGAGTAGCCAAAACACGTTTGGGTCTTGAATTGGGTTGAAAAAAAAAAACAAATTTTGGCCCAAAACAAAGTGGCAATTACCATTACCATGCCATGCCAACCGAACTATTTGGCATGCCAAAATTCGATATACCGAAAGTTTGGCACGGTAATGGTAATAAATTTTGTCATACCAAAAGTTTGGTATGGTAATTGGTACATGAGTTTTGGTACGGTAATCGTACAAATACCATCCCTAGCTTCTATTACCGTCCTTATCCGTCCCCTCTTTTAAAACTTTTCTTTTTGTCTTTTTCTATATATAAAAAATTCAAATAAAATGTTGATGTGGCTTAATCGTAACTGTTTAAATATAAGGGAAGTGGAAAGAGAATCCTACTCCTTTATTTTGAAAGGCTTTTTCAGCGAGTTTTCTTTAGTAATACGTGCAATAGAAAACGTGAATAGCTGCAATTGAAAATAGAAGATTTACTTGTTGTGAAAGTCAAATTCAACTGCTAAAACACGTGTCACGCATGGGAGCCACGCCTCCTTTTGATGGTCTCGTTCTTCGGATTTGGATTCTCTCTGGATCCCCTCCCTGGAGATCCCGGGGATCAATGCACAAAGACCGTTCATCAAAGATCGTGCAGTCACAGTTAAATGCTTTTTATATTTTTAAAAGTAAAGCAATCTCGTTTTGCGTAAAAAAAAACATTTAATTGTGGCCACACAATCTTTTATGAACGGTCATTGTGCATTGATCCCCGAGATCCCCATGGAGGGGATCCGGAGAGAATCCAAATCCTCGTTCTTCATCACTTTGATCCCTATCTTTCATTTCCACTGATCGTTAACATTTTTAGCATTTTATCTATTTATTTTAGTTTAGTTGTTCCCTCAATCACTTGTACAATGTGTTTGTTTTGTTATTATAAAAAAATTGTCACTTAGTAGTATGGTCTAGTGATATTTCTTTTTACTTGTAAGTGAGAGGTCTTACTTCGATTCTCGCCAAAGGTGAATTTGAACCACATTATTGATGACCCATTGTGAGGCTAACCCCCTCTCCCTTAGTGAAAATAATATTATTTGTTAAAAAATATATATACTAATATCATTTTTCGTAAGGAAAAAGCTAAGGAGACATGCTTGTATGTAGACTGAGTAATGCTAGGGAGAGATCATCTATTTAAATTATATTTTGTGAATCATATGACGTGTGTGGAGCAAAAAATAATGCGAAAATTTATGGAGTTGACACGTGAGTTTTTATTCGAAGAAGACAAGAATGCCTTCTTAAATTGATTAGGCCCACATTTTAATCTATGCGTAGTTCAACATTCCTAAAGACTCGAGCCTGGCTACAATCTCATCGAGCACCTGACCATGACAAGGAGAAAAGTCAAAGATATTAAAGATATAACTAATTACTAAATGTTATCTTTAATACTCTCCTAATTGAAGAATAACTATATTCGACTACGGATATTACAAGATAATTCCAAGATATTATTTATTAAATAATATCTTTGGAATAATTGTTTCCTCATCCATCTTACGGATGATTTACTTTGGCCAACTGGATGTTGACACGTGTCAGGGCAAACTCTACATGTGGTCGGCCTAGCAAGTACCCATCCTCACCAATTCTGACAAGCTTTGAGAAATTTTATTTGAACCCATAAAACTTCTTTCGACACCCAACTTAAATTTTATTTTTAAATTGTCTTTTTTACCTTATTGCATAATTGTCATCAAGTACAAATGAAATTACAATAAAATTAAAATTTATCAATAAACTCACACCCAATAATTAAACCCTATCATTAGCAATCTTTATCCTATGTTCATCCTGACTAAAACCAAGAGCTCTCATAAAGAAAAACAAGCTCTTTTTTATCCATGGATGATGATTTTGAAGTTTTGAATTTTCTAACTAAAGTATGAATCGATTTATCAAGTTTTTTTCGTTTGTTTTCAAAAAAAATTAGAGTTTAGAAACAAGAATCGGTGATTGCGGAGTTTCTTATATCTTGTACCCTCTTCGTATATCCCTTTGAATTGCATATTTTACTTCTCGATAATAGTTACAAATTCGCAAGAAATCATCATTCTACGTTGTTTGCACTAAAATAGCAATAACGTCTCCTAGAAATATTGGAATCACGAACCGTAAAATTCTTCATAAACTAGATGTCCAGATCTTTCCAAACATATAAGGCCCAATATTTAGTCCATCTCGAGGAATTACAGTTTAATATTCAAACTTCACAGATTTGCACAACAAATTTTTTATTTTGGGATGTCTAGACTAAAATAGCAATAATGTCTTTTAGAAAAATCAAAATCATGAACCGTAATTTTAGGGCAATGCTAAGAGATCATATATTTAAATCATGTTTTGTAAATTATATGATGTGGGTGGAGCCAAAATAATTCGAAAATTTTTGGAGATGACACATGGACTTTTACTCGAAGAAGACAAAAATGTTCTTATTAAATTAACGAGGCTCACATTTAATCTACGCGTAGTTTAACATTCCTAAATACGTGAGCACTTAACTACAACTCATCAAACTCTCATGCCCATGCCTATGGCAAGGAGAAAGAAGATTCGAATTTAACACCTTTCTACATTAAAAACATAATTCAAAGACAACAAACATTCCCAAACTGAAACATTTCCAATCTAGAATAGAAGTACAACCATGATTGTGGCTGGTGAGGAAGGAATAGAAATGGTGCTACCAAAACATATGATACTTTCGATAATTTTAAACAAATATCTAACCGTTACAAAGTACAAAACATTCACTATTTCAAATCGGAGCTTTTTTAAGTACTTCGAGTACTGGATACAAATCGAAGCTTTTTTAAATACTTCGAAATATAACACTATGTTTGGATAAGAGAAATAAACTTGAAATTTGAATTAAACTCGGAATTTATAAATTGACATGCACCAATTCTCGTGTTTGGATTCATAAATATAAAAATTTAGAATTTCCGCGTGGAAAAAAATTTGGAATTTGAGACCTCCAATTCCCAAGTTTAAATTCTATGTAAATAGGTGTTATTTTCCAATTTCTATGATTGAGGGTTTAAAAATAACAAATTTCGTATTCAATTTTATTGTTCTTTTAGGTTAACCAAACAAGAAAATTCACAAATTCTAAAAAATAAAATCCCAACATTTCAATTTCCATCCTTTTAAATTTTTTTTTAGTAATCTTAAATTTCTCTTACGTTATGCTGAAAATCTTGACCGATAGGTCTATATTTTAACGATTAAAATTGATACTCCGGAGCACACCAAATTTTGCACCCGAAAACCCCTGAACACCAACTTATATACGACGCGACGACACCCCCTTTGCTCTTCCCTCTGTCAGTCTACATGGCCACCAGAGCCTCACCCGAAGACGACGACGTATTCGTCTCCGTCTCCGAGCAACGCCGCGAGTTCATGGAAGCCAAAGCCTTAGAGTCCGACATGGATCTCGCCTTCCACCTCCAACTCCAAGAGGCCCTTGCCGCCTCCCTCACCCTCCAACCCTCCTCCTCCTCCGCCCAATCCCTGGAAAAATACACCGTTCCGATCATCCCCGAAACTCCAACCGTCGTCTCCATCCAGTCCGGCGAACTCGCGAGGCTGGAGCAGGAATTGAAAGACCGCGAGCAGAGCGAGATTGAAATGCGGAAAGCCAGAGAGGATCTCGAGCGTCGGATTCACGACGATCAGGTCGCGAGGGAGATCATGAGGATTCCGCAGGAGGAGTGGGAGGAGTCGGGCGAATTCTTCTCAAAGCCTTTCGGCGAAGGATCATCCTCGTCGTCAGCGTTGGCGAACAGCGTCGAGGGCGAGAGCGTATTCAGGCTATACTTCAAGGGTTTGGTGAGCGGGGAAACGGTTGGGAAGGAGAGGGCAGCACTGGCAGGAATTGGGGTGGCGCTGTGCGATCCGAGGGACAATTTGTTGTTCGAGGTCAGGAAGCCGCTGATTGGGAGCGGGACGAGCAGCAGTGGGGCCCAGTTGAAGGCCTTGATCGAAGGGCTGAATGCTGCTCTTGCTTTGGATTTGAAGCGCCTCACCTTCTTCTGTGAGAATCGCCACATTTTTCAGTTTGTGAGTTGCTCTCTTCTCTTTATCTGCGTCTCTGTTGTGGGTTTTTGATGAAATGTAGTTTTTGTGGTGAATTTTTGGAATTGAATTGTGGGTTTTGCGTTTCAGTACTGTTCTATCTTAGAACACTAATAAACTTTCGAAATTCGATAACGGAATGTTTAGTATCCATGGTGGACAGGATAATGCACTCACTCTGAGAAAGTTTAGTTGTGTTTTGTTAGTATTTGCTTAATTAAGCTTCTACACTATATTTGGTTACGGAATTTGACACTGACCTTTAATAAAACTTTCGCGAAAGACGAATAAAATGATGCAACTTGTTATTTTTGATAGTTGCAATGTTCTCGGAATTGTATGTGGGCTGTGTGAATTTGTATTTCCCATCTTGGACAATAGTTTGAACTTTCATTTTTCAGATGCACTTAATGAAATTTGATTGAACAATTCACTGTGAGAAATTTTCTTCGTGTTCTCAGCATTTGCTTAATTAGTCGTCTGTCTTATAATTGATTATGGACTTTATGGTTTGAACTTATTAGAGAGAATGGAATATGTTATGAATTCTAATATGACGTAAGCAATGTTGTTTTATTTATGTCGAAACCAAGAATGTTGGATCAGCTAGTTACTATGCTTGAGTCTCTTTACACCCATAAATGGAGCTTGTTGGCATTTTAAATATGTATTTTACATATGCAGATTACTGGTAAATGGACAGCAAAGCAGCGCAAGGTATCAATGCTTGTCAGTCAGGTTAAGAGCCTTCAAGCAAAGTTTACAGTTTGCAATCCAATGCTTGTGCCCCGATTTGATATTAAATTTGCATTTAAACTAGCAAGAGATGCAATAGATTCTCAGTCTCAGACTAACCAGCCTGCACAATCTATCACTTCCAAGAATGCGAATGAGACTTGCGTGATATGTTTGGAAGCTACTGATGTTAACCAAATGTTTTTGGTTGATGGCTGCCTGCACCGGTATTGCTTTTCTTGTATGAAACAACATGTAGAGGTGAAGTTGCTTCATGGGATGATTCCTAGATGCCCTCATGAAGACTGTAAGTCTGATCTTACTGTTGATAGTTGTGCAAAATTCTTGACACCTAAACATGTGGAGACTATGCGCCAACGCATAAAGGAAGCTTCAATTCCTGCCACAGAGAAAGTTTATTGCCCGTACCCTAGGTGCTCGGCTTTAATGTCAAAACGTGAACTTTTACAAGAAGTGAAATCGCGGGATGTGGAACTATCAGGAGTTCGAAAATGCTTGAAATGTCAGTGCCTTTTTTGTATCAATTGTAAAGTCCCTTGGCACAGAAACAGAACATGCACCGACTACAAAAGCTTGAATCCTCATTCCTCAGAAGAGACAAAGCTAAAGTCTCTTGCCTCAACGAATCTGTGGCGCCAGTGTGTGAAGTGCAACCATATGATTGAACTTGCTGAAGGTTGCTACCACATGACTTGCAGGTATTTACTATTTAATATTATTTTCAGTAAACTAAAAACCTGAGAGAATAAGATTTGTTGTAACATTACAATCTGTTTCTGTCTTTGAGGTGTTGCACACACTATTGATGTCATAACTCGAAAATTAAAAGGTCATACCGTTGGCTGTTATATGAACACTGTTGTATTATATCGTAATAGAAAATTTGAAAGCTGTTGTATCAAGTTTGCAAGCGACTCTATCTACGTCAATCTTATTACTCATCCTAATGCACTGATCTGTTTTGCAGGTGTGGGCATGAGTTTTGTTATAATTGTGGAGGCGAGTGGAAAGACAAAAAGGCAACATGCTCATGCCCACTATGGGATGAGGGTAATATTTTGCATGATGAAGATGATGAAGATTTTGATTTTGATGAAGAGGATGTGTCAGAGTCAGATTCCGAGGGGTATTATGATTCTGACTCGGTCATAATGTTATAATAAAATCACCCTCTAAAGAGGCCTTACCTCAAATTTTCTCTGTTCGGAACATATTTTATAATATTTATGTCAATATATATTGTGGGAAGTATGAATCGAAATTTCTTTATTTTGATTCTCAACTGCTTGTTCACAAGGCTATTCCATCTCTTGATTATTGTATAGAAAGGAGAACATACAGTGAAAAAGAGCCTGCACTGCCACAATTGAGTTCATAAATAACGTCACAGGACAGAACGTACAGTTGATGATTACGGTGGACACACTAGTGTAGTGAATATATTTTGTAATGTTTTGTGTGTTGTGTGTGTTTCAGACTGTACCATCGTTTGAGATCTGCGTTTTTCTCGGTATTATGCTTATTGTAATTGAAATCTATCGAAGGTCTATTCACTAAGTTTGCAAGTAACTATGCTTATGTCATTTCGGTAATCATGTTCTTGCTGTTATTGCTTTTGCAGACATGCTCCTGGGTTTTGCAATGACTGTGGACAGTCTACGGACTACACGGGAGCATGTTTATGCCCAGTTTTGTTTGAAGATGATATCTTGTTTGACGGAGATAGTGATACTCAGGAGTTGAAAAAAGATGAATATGAAGGTGAAGTTAAGGATGAAGGCCTAGAAGAAGACGGATATGAAGATGAAATCGGGCAGGAGGTTCAGGAAGGGAAGCATATCTTGCCTGCTGAAGATGGTGGAGATCTTGATGAAGAATATGAGGAAGATGAGGGGTTCTGTGACTCAGACTGCGAATGCTATGAAGATGAGGTTCATGAGAAAGAGGTTCGAGAGGATGTTCAGGATGAATGGTTGGAGCAAGGTCAGGAAGATGAGAACTTTTATGCGGAAAATGATACAGATTTTGGTGACGAATATGAGGAAGATGAAGAGGAGTACTGTGACTCTGACTGCGACCGCGACTGTGACTGCTACGACTCTAACTCAGATTACTACTGATAAACAAAAATATGGCTGGTAATCTTCGTACGAAGTAGCCTGCAGAAAGGGAAAAAAATGGTGTTTGAAGTGTCAACAAATTGTTTTTTTTTTCTTGTTCCCAATTGCTTGTCCATGAGGGTTTCTCTCCGCTTCTATTACTATCTATTTCCCTTCGTTTTTTCACATTTTTCTTTTTGTCTTTTTTTTTATATAAAATATTCAAATAAAATATTGACGTGATTTAATCGTAACTGTTTAAATACGAGGGAAGAGAAGGGGAGAGAGAATTCAATCCTTTATTTTGAAAAGCCTTTTCAGCCAGTTTTTTGTAATACGGATCAGGATCCTCTCCTGAGCCTTAAAATCTGAGCTTGCTGAGCAGACAATTGTGGTCGTTGAAATTTGATCCAACGGTTACAAACAGAGAATCTTCTAAAAGTTATAATAATTATAACTATTAGATCAAATTTCAACGGTTACGATCGTTTAGTCATCAGGCTCAGATTTTAAAGCTCACGAGATGACCCTGATCCTAGTAATACGTGCAATAGAAAACGTGAATACCTGCAATTGAAAAATGAAGATGTACTTGTTGTGAAAGTCAAATTCAACTGCTGAAATACGTGTCCTGTATGGGAGCCAAACCTCCTGTTTATGGTCTCATTCTTCATCACTTTGATCCCTCTATTTCATTTCCACTCATCGTTAACGTTTGTAGCATTTTATCTTTTTATTCTACTTCAGTTGTTCCCTCAATCACTTGTTCAATGTGTTTGTTTTGTTATTATAAAAAAAATTGCCACTTAGTAATACAGTTTAGTGATTCCTTTTTACTTGTAAGTGAGAGGTCTTATGTTAAAAGTGAATTTGAACCATATTATTGTTAGCTCATTGTGAAGCTAAGCCCCCTCTTTCTTCGTGAAGATAATATCGTTGGTTAAAAAAAGAAATGTACGAATATCATTTTACGTAAGGAAAAAGCTAAGGAGACATGCTAGTATGTAGACCAAGTAATGCTATGGAGGGATAATCTATTTAAATTATTTTTTATAAATCATATGACGTGTGTGAAGCTAAAAATAATGAAAAAAATTATGGAGTAGACACGTGAGCTTTTATCCGAAAAAGACAAAAATGCCTCATTAAATTGGTGAGGCCCACATTTTAATCCATGCGCAGTTCAACATTCTTAAATACCCGAGTAGCTAACTACAATCTGATCGAGCACCTGACCATGACGAGGAGAAAAATCAAAGATATTAAAGATATGATTAATTACTAAATCTTATCTTTAATACTCTCCTAATTGAAGAACAACTATATTTGACTAAGGATATTACAAGATAATTCCAAGATATTATTTATTAAATAATATATTTGGGATAATTTTTTCCTCATCCATCTTACGGAAGATTTACTTTGGCCAATTGGATGCTGACACATGTCAGGGCAAACTCTACATGTGGTCGGCCTGGCAAGTACCCATCTTCACCAATTCTGATAAGCATTGGTAAATTTTATTTGAACCCATAAAACTTCTTTCTACACCCCAACTTAAATTTTAATTTTAAATTGTCATTTTTACCCTATTGCATAATTGCCATCAAGTACAAAATGAAATTACAATGAAATTAAAATTTATCAATAAACTCACACTCAATAATTAAACTCTATCATTAACAATCTTGATCCTACGTTCATCTTGGCTAAAACCAAGAGCTCTCGTAAAGAAAAACAAGCTCTTTTTGATGCATGGATGATGGTTTTGAAGTTTTGAATCTTCTAACTAAAGCATGAATCGATTTATGCAAGTTTTTTTGTTTGTTTTCAATTTTTTTTAGAGTTTAGAAACAAGAATCGGTGATTGTGGAGTTTCTTATCTTTTGTGCCCTCTTCGTATGTCTCTTTGAATTGCATCTTTTACTTCTCAACAATAGTTACAAAGTAAAAACTCTGGGGTTCCGACAAGCCACTGCTACATCCATTTCATTAGGAAGTGAAAGCTAAGCAGTGGTAATTCTAAGGATTCCCCCTGGGGAAAAATATAGATGTCTCCTACGTTACCCATAATATGTGGAAGTATCGACGTCAAGAAAGCATCATTCTACGTTGTCTGCACTAAAATAGCAATAACGTCTCCTAGAAATATTGGAATCACAAACCGTAAAATTCTCCATAAACTAGACGTCCATATCTTTCCAAGCATATAAGGCTCAGTATTTGGTTCGTCTCGAGGAATTACAGTTTAATATTCAAACTTCAAACATCTGTACAACAAATCTTTGATTTTGGGATGTCTGGACTAAAATGGCAATAATGTCTTTTAGAAAAATCAAAATCACGAACCGTAATTTTACGGTAATGCTAAGGGATCATCTATTTAAATCATGTTTTGTAAATCATATGATGGGGGTGAAGCCAAAATAATTCAAAAAATTCTGAAGTTGACATGTGGACTTTTACTCAAAAAAGACAAGAATGTTCTTATTAAATTGACGAGACTCACATTTAATCTACGTTCAATTCAACATTCCTAAAGACATGAGCACCTAACTACAACTCATCAAACTCTCATGCCCTTACCCATGGCAAGGAGAAAAGTCAAAGATATTAAAAATAAGATTAATTATTAAATCTTATTTTTAATATTCTTTTAATTGAAGAACAACTCAATCAAGTATGAAATCACGATCATATCTAATCAAAGATTTACAAAATAATTCCACTATATTAGTAAAAAATAGTATATTTGTAATAATTTTCTTTTCGTTTATCTTACGATTGAATCACTTTGACCAATCAAATGCCGATACATATTAGAGCAAACCCTAAATATGTGTCCGACTTAGCTCCTATAAATACCACATCTTCACTAATTTTTGGTAAACTTTTGTTACGTAATTTTGTTGCAATAGAATTTTGCTAGCAAGGGGCTGTAGACTCTTCAGTTTCCCATTACCAATGCCTCCTGTTTCCATTGGTCTCCACCTTCTTTAACACGTCTCCAAGCCTTCCTTTGCCTGTCACTTTCACTCCAAAAAAAAAAAACACACTTTTCCTCTCCACCGCCCGATCATGGACGTTCGTACGAATGGAGACGACCTCGACACCATTCTCTCCGAGCAGCGCAGAGAGCTCATGACGGCCAAAACCCTAGACTCCGACCTCGAAATGGCCTTCAAACTCCAAATGCTGGAAGCCATGACCGCCTCTCTAGCCGTCAAACCCTCGTCGGCTTCGGCTTCGAGTTCGCACAACCTTCTGCCTCCATCGCCGCCCCACGACGGCCCGAATGACGCTGTATTAGAACTGGCCGCCACTCTGATGCTCGAGGACGTCGAGCGGTTCGCTCAGGAGCGCGAGGACCACAACCGCACCGTTTTGGAAATGATGAAGGCGAAGGAGGATCTCAACCGTCGGATTTATGATCAGAAGTTCGCCGTCGACCTCTGCGACGTGCCCGAGGACTACTGGGCCAAGCACGGCGAATATTACGAGCGCCCGTATTGTACGGTCTTCTCGTCTTCGTCGTCGTCGTCGTCAAAATATCCGGCGGTGGTGAGTGAGAATTTGAGGCTGTATTCCAAGGGGATGGTGAGCGAGGAAATGGTTAGGGATGTGAAAGCGGTGGTAGGCGGGGTGGGTGTCGCAATCTGCGACCCGATGGACAATGTGATATTCGAGGCGAGGAAGAATCTGGAAGCGGTGGTTGACGGCGTTGTGCTGAGCAATGAGGCGGCGGAGCTCGAGGCCATCGTTGAAGGGCTTGACAAAGCTCTCGCTCTGGACTTGAAAGCTGTGACCTTTTTCTGTGATGACTACATGATTTACCAATATGTGAGTTTTAGCAGTTAAACAATCGCTTTTTACTTATCAATCTGCTTGCCTTTTTTTTGGGAATTAATTTAATTTTTTGGTGCTTTTTGTTTGGAATTATTGGGTGAAAGTTTGTGTCTTTTTTGTTAAAGATAATAGTGTTGACTTGTTGCAATCTTTGGTTGTATGAACTAGTGTGTATTTTGGTATATGGGCATTGCCACTACACATCGTGTGGGTTTAGTGGGAAGTGTGACAAAGGTAATTGAATTGACAATTTCTAGTCTTAGACCATAGTTGTTGAACATGGATATCAATCGTAGTGATTTGCTTAGTCGAGTTTTAGTTAAGCGGTTCGGTTGGCTTAATTTGTTTAAGTGCAATGTAACAAATTTTGCTCCTTAATTTGTGAAAGGGTTTTGGACCGTTAAATTTAGCTGCAAGGTCTAATCCCGAGCAACTTGATATTTGAGATTTGGGAGAACAAATAGTTGTTTTGATAAACCTGTCCTGAAGTTTCGAAGTGCTATGTTAAATATTTTGCTCTGTTTGCTGCTCTTGTGTGACAAAGCCAACTATTAGTATCAATATGTTGGAATTTCGTATTGTGCTATCAGCAATGCCATTTGTGCAGGTAGATGATTTTGTTACTGTAATAAATTTGTTAACTTTTCTTGGCTATGTAATTCGTCAAGATTTGTTGATTCTGTTAATTAAGTATTTTGTTCATTCAAAAGGAAACAAATCTATCTAGAAAACCAGATTTCTGATGTTTTCTCAATTTTTTTTCTTGTTATCCGTAGTGCAATCCATGTCTTTGCTATGATAATCATTAGTCATGTTTATTGAATAAAGCATGCTTAGCATAATAGAACATTGTGTTTGGTGCCACTTACGTAGATGATTGACATCTTATAAATACAGGTCACAGACAGAGTGCATCCTGGAAACAGCAAGGTTGCCACGTTAGTTAATCAAGTGGCTCTTCTACGGAGAAAATTTGTGTATTGCATTCCTTCTCTTGTGGCACGGAGTGACATTAAGTTTGCACTTAAACTTGCAAAAGAGGCTATAGTTTCTCAGATTACCTGGCATGTGGAAACTGGCAAAGGAAAGAGTTTGAAGGAGACGTGTGTAATTTGCTTTGAAGAAACTGATGTTGCTGAAATGTTTTCAATCGATGGTTGTTTACACAGGTATTGCTTTTCCTGTATGAGACAACATGTGGAAGTAAAGTTTTTGAATGGGATGTTGGCAGAGTGCCCTCACGAAGGCTGTAAAACTGAGGTGAATATTGATAGCTGCGCAAAATTCTTGGCTCCTAAACTAGTCGAGGCTATTAGCCAAAGAATCAAGGAATCTGCTATTCCTGTTACAGACAAGGTTTATTGCCCAAATCCCAGGTGTTCTGCATTAATGTCTAAAAGTGAGGTCTTAGAATATACTAAAACTTACTTTGTCGGTGCTGAGCAATCTGGAGCCAGGAGATGCATGAAATGTCAGTACTATTTTTGTATCAATTGCAAGGTTCCTTGGAACTTCAATATGAACTGCTATGATTACAAAAGATCACATCCCTCCCCGTCCAGAAGATCAGTTGATGAACTCCCTAGTTACAAAGAAACGCTGGCGCCAGTGCGTCAAGTGCAACCATATGGTTGAACTTGCTGAAGGTTGTTACCACATAACTTGCAGGTATTACATTCCTCTTCTTCTTGCTATCTGACTAATCTTTTAGTTGTTGTGTTGTTTTTGTTGTATGTTACATAAATTAACAACTTTGTGAGAGAGGACGGAAATGAGAAAAAGATAAACAAAATATATAGACAGTGAACTCGAGATGATCTATAAGTGCTGGCAAGTTGTGATTACAAGAGCCAATCTATGCGTGTTGGTCTAATTTACATTCTCCTATATTTCCTTTGCTAGCTTCAAACTGTCTTTTCTCTTCTTTTAGACTTTCACACACGAAAAGAAAAGTTATTGTTTTCTGGGTGCTGCTATTTTTGCTTTAAAACAATCCTTGCAGTTTGTCGATGCTTGCATTGTCTTTGTAGATGTGGATATGAGTTTTGCTATACTTGTGGTGCTCAATGGAAGAACAAGAAAGCAACATGTAACTGCCCAATCTGGGACGAGCGTAATATCATACGTGAACAGCCAAGACAAGCACAGCTATTTATACGTGAACAGCCAAGGCACGCACAGCCAGTTCAACGTGATCAGCCATGGCAAGCACAGCCAGTTCAACGTGAAAAGCCACGGCAAGCACAGCCAATTATACGTGAACAGCCACTGCAAGCACAGCCAATTATTCGTGAACAGCCAAGGCAAGCACATCCAATTATTCGTGAACAGCCACGGCAAGCACATCCAATTATACGTGAACAGCCATGGCAATCACATCCAATTATACATCCAATTATGCGTGAACAGCCAAGGCAAGCACATCCAATTATACGTGAACTGCCACGGCAAGCACACCCAATTATACATGAACAGCCACGACAGGTGCGGCCACGACGATGATCATGATTTATATGGCTTGTCAGATTACAACTGAAAATATTTAGGCTAATAGTCTCTTTTTTTGCGTTTTCATTTCATTTTGTTAATGTTTGGCACATTAATACATGGCTTTTCTATCCTGCACACATTACTGGGCGCATCAAGTGAGAAATGAAATCAAATCCCAGCCTTTGATTTTTGTAGCTTAAACATGAGCAGCTGTGATGAGTTGAGACCGGCCGATGCTTGGCCCGGTCCTAGGACAATTGGCCCTATAAGTATAAGTTGGATGATCCAAGCTTAGTTAGCCGGACCAATAGACTTGGTTCAGTCTTACCAGTGGCCCTGAATTTCTGTAAAACAGGCCTATTCAATCTATCATGTATGAAGAAATGAATCTCAACGTATGAATTTTGTCTAAGTTGAAAGTAAAAGGCGGATTAGTTGTAAAGGAAACTTATGATTTCAAAGCCCCCCATTCAACTTTCGCTTTCAATGGCAAAATTTAGAAGTTATGTCCATTTCTTGCTTCCACATTTATTTAATTTAATGAATGATTTAATTCAATTCAGTTCTAGAGACCCAACGATATTTAATATCATAGAGGTAAACAACATTCTCCTCGCGAATAAAAATTGCGTTCAAACCTCATACCACAATGATTCTAATTTGAAAACCATAACAAGTCAATACTCTGAGTCTTTTTTATTTTACTTTCATACAATAATATATTTGTTGTATGCCTAATTTACTGAACTATTCTAAAGGGAATAAGGAGAGGGGGCCGGTGGCAAGAGAGTAAAGAGATTTAATTGGGAGGTGTGTAGTATTCCACCCCATTGTGCCTTTATGTATAGTAATAGGGAAGGTTAATTCCTTATCCTAATAGAATTACAACTCTAATAGGATAATATCTAACCTTAGATAATCTTCTAAAGATATCCCAAATACTTTTGGATTTACACAATCACATTCCTATATTAAATATGACTGCAAAACTCCCCCTTGAGTGTGTAAATACTCAAACAAAACATCGCATTAGGTCTTCAGCAGATGAAGTAAATCAGTTGATGAAGTCGTCCGCACAACGGCTGAATGCGAGTCTTGAATTAAAGAAAGTATGCATTGGTAGTAAAACTCACAAAACCTCGCTATGGTAAAACCTAAGGAGGTACAAAACCCATAGACTAATGGGAAAAGTGAGAAGTATGCATAATGCCTAAAACAAATGTCATACAGGACGAAAGCTATGAACCTCAAAGAGTATGATCATCCCATGATGGGTGCCTCATCAAAACCTCGTTAGGTAGCAAAAACCCAGTGGGAAAAATGCTCCTAATCATAGAAAAAAAAGTACATAAAGATTAATTAAGTATACTTCGGGATACTCCCCCTGAGTTAGACATAACTTCTAAATAAAAGAACTATAAGCAATTCAACTAAGATAATTTACGCATACCAATTTTTTGGACAAGTTTCTGAAAAGTAGAATTGGGTAATGACTTGGTGAAGAGATCGACCAGGTTGTCCTGGGAACAGAGTTGCTTGACTTCAATGTTCTGATGCTGTTGTTGTTGGTGAGAATAAAAGAACTTCGGTGTAATGTGCTTGGTGTTGTCTTCCTTGATGTATCTCTTCTTCAACTGCTCGATACATGCTGCATTGTCTTCAAAGATTGTCGTAGGAAGGTCAACGATGGTAGAAAGACCACTAGTGCTTCAAATATGTTCCACGACTGCTCTCAACCAAAAGCATTCACGCGAGGCTTCATGCAAGGCGAGAATCTCAGCATGGTTCGAAGAAGTCGCAACTAGTGTTTGCTTGGTAAACCTCCAAGATATTGGGGTGTCTTCAACGGTAAAGATATATCCTGTTTGAGAATGTGCCATATGTGGATCAGATAAATGACCAGCATCTGCGTAACTAACGAGGCGAGAATCAACCCGAGAACCGAAGGGAGCGATGACTTCTCTCGAGGATTCGTAGGTGTAGAACAAGCCCAAATCCGTCGTCCCCTTAAGGTTGCGGAAAATGTCTATAACACTATTCCAGTGTCTGCATGTAGGCGCATTACCATATCTTGCCAAAAGATTAAGAGCGAAAGTGTGAAACCCCATCCCAAACTATGTATTTTTATATACATGAACTTATAAAATTACCGTTTTTACCCCTTATTCCCTACCCAATTCGGATCCCTTTTTTAGATTTTTCCCTAATTCTCTTCCTCTCTCTGACAGCCACGTGGCAGTTCCCTATCTCCCTTTCTTTTCTTCTTTCTTTCCCCTCGAGACATTCTCTCTCTCAGCTCTCTCCCTCTCGGACCCCTCTCCCTCTCTCTTCCCGGCGACACACACCCAATTGTGACACCACAACGAACGACGACACCACCACCACCACTGTGATGACTTTCTCTCTCTCTCCTCGTCTCTGTGAAGCATAGAGAACCCGAGAACCCAGGTCCAGCGAGCCTCGTGGCTTTCGAGCCAAAATCTAGCCAACTCCGGCCACTACTTGGGAAACCAAAGGTACCATTCTAACCTACACTTTTTTATCTTCATTTTGGTAGTTAGTTTGTAGGTTGTAGTGGAGAAACAAGGTCAACCGGAGCCCGGGAAGCTCCGGCTTCATCCTTCGTGAATCCGGCCTAAGAACCGAGTCGTTTTGACCCAAACCCGGAAAAGCCCAAAGCTTCAGGTCGAGCTTTCAAGCCCAAAACCCCATATTTTAACTGGGGCCCTAGGGCCATGTAGAACTTTGGCCATCGGCTTGTTGAACCTTAAGCCCAACCCAATAACCTTTTAAACCCAAACCCGAAACCCTTTAACCCATATGAACCCTACCCAAAACCAGGCCTTGGGCCATGATAACTAAGGCCTTTGGCCCATTAAACCCTCGGCCCATACCCTAGTTAACCCAAACCCTTTGGACCCTAGGCCTTTGGATCGTGCAAGCTTGGGCCTTCGGCCCAAGGAGCCTAAACCCAAGACCCTAGACCAAGCCTAAAACCCTCAGGCCCAAACCCTGAGCCTAGCCGCGCATGGGCATGCATAAGGCCGAGTAGATGCCGGCATGTGGAGCACACGTGCCGCCGTCCACGGCGGCGTCGGCGACTTTTCTGGCCAACTTTCCGGCGACCTACTACAGTATGTGGCCGCATGAGCTGCCACCTTGCAGCGGCACGTGGGGATACCTGAGGTATTCCCTTATGTTTTTCGATGTCCTAAATCCGTTTATGACGTCCGTTTTCCGAAATTCAATCGTCATGATAGATTTTTATTAATTGGACCCTTTATGTGCTTAGGTGCGATTATTAGCGGCGATTCCGTCTTTCCTATTTCGCATGGCTCTTCGACGATGGAGTATCTATGAGTGGACCCCTTCTAAAATGCATTTTTTAATAGTAGAAATGCATACATGAAAAGCATGATTTTATGGTTACGTTTTATGAAATGTTTTATGAGTAAGTTAGATTTACACTTTATGCTTTACTGAGAATATTTTGGAATACCATACTTTATCGAATTTATGTTCTTTGTAGTATATATGATGGATGACTATATACTATTTATGAACATGTTTTTACACTCTTTGTAGTATATACAATGGATGACTATATACTATGAAGATGTTTTGAGATATATGTATGTATGTTGTAAAGATTATATTCAATGATTTTTGTGCTTATCTAGTGGTCACATATATGCCTTCGGGTGGGTGTTGTAGAAGCCCACGAGCGATGATACTTATATATGCCTTCGGGTGGGTGCTGTAAGAGCCTACGGTGATTGATATTTGAAGTGTTCTGAATGAAGGCCTTCGAGCGAATGAAGTGTTCTAAATGAAGAGTTCTATATGCCTTCGGGCGATACTGATACCACTTTTTAGCACATTGTATACGAGATGTGTTTTATGAAGGTTTTATGGCATGCTAGGGTTTTTGGAAAACCTATTACATATTATACTATTGAGTTTTCATAAAACTTTGGGGGTTAGTACGTTGATGATAACTGCTTTAGTATTATATAATATCAACTTGGTCCACTCATGTTTGTTTTGCGCCCCCTCAGGACATAGGAACCAGGCATACGATCCGAGCTACGAGGCATTCCCCTACCAGTGATATCGTGCCATCCTTTCTGCTTTGACATCATTGTAATGACACATTCCGCTTGTATTCTGAATTAGATGTATGCTCTGAACATGTCATGCATTATCACTATCTTTATCATTGTTGGTAGTTGAATATTATTGTATTATTTTATAAGGTTTATGTTGGAATATTACATTGCGTAGTTCGCGCGAAATTTACATGCATGTTTCACATGTTCTCAGCATATGCATTCATTAAATGGTTTGCGTCACCCTCAGGTGTCGGCCAGCACGTGGCCATCCTGATGTCCCCCGGACATCGAGATCGGGGCGTGCCAGAAAGAGATGTCGAGTCTAGTGTATTGAGTCAAGTACAATAAAGCACCAATTGCACTTAGGTATGGAACTTTAAGCTCCAAAATCTCTTCCTCATCCTCTTTGGGACGAAAGGGATCTCGTTTAGCATCTAGAGTCCAAATGACTATGTACTTGAAGGCTTCGCTTTATCCTCATTAAAACGTCGCAGCACCTTTTGGGTGTAGTTTGATTGATGTACTAGGATTCTATCCGATCAGCGCTCGTTCTCCAAGCCGAGGCAATATCGAGTTTAGCCAAGATCCTTTATCTCAAATCCTGACTTTAAGTGAGAGGCGGTTTCCTCAAGCTCTTTGGGAGTTTCGATGAGGTTCATGTCATCGACATAAACTGCATCGATTGCAAATCCAGAATGTGACTTCTTGATGAACACGCATGGGCATATATCATTGTAGGCCTGGCAATTCCTGACACAACCCGATAACCCGACACGACACGACACGACATGAAATTAACAGGTGTTCGGGTCGACACGATAACAAATTGGGTCGTTATCAAATAACCTGATAAGCACCTGTTAAGATAACAGGTTGGTTCAGGTATACACGTGGGTAACACGATACACGATAAGCAAAATATTAATTTTATAATTTTATAACCCTAAAATAATACTAAAATAATTATATATATTAATTTAACAATTTTATACCTCAAAAAACTATAATGATTATATATATATATATATATATATATATATATTAAATTAAATATTAAAAATCGGTGACCATTTGATCGGCTTAAATATACATCTCATTCAATTTCTTAAGTGTTATACGTACAAAATAAATAAATTTAAATCTACTTAACATATATACACACACACACACCATTGAACTTGATGGGAATTCAAAAATCGCAAAAAAAAAACATTCAGAGATCAAGTAACGAGATAAAACTTTTCGACGGTTATCAACGAAAAATCACGATTTAACAGTTATTTTAACTCTGATTTTGATGATTTTTTACAGCTACACTCCTTGACCCTATATGAATACAATGAATGAATTTGATCTTCAATTTAAAATATTTACACTAGTGGATACCACAAAATCTTATGTTATACTTAATGAAAGTATGAATAAACTCTCAAATGTTAGTGAATTTATTGTTTTGATGGGATACGGATTCTACGAAACTAGTTTCAACGATTCAACCGTCAAACATGTTTGTATATACTTCGAGATCGCATACGCCAAAAATTGGAAAAAACAAACATTCAGAGATCAAGTAACGGGACAAAACTTTTCGACGGTTAGCAACGAAAAATCACGATTTAACGGTTATTTTAACTCCGATTTTGATGATTTTTTTCCAGCTATACTCCTTGACCCTATATGAATACAATGAATGAACTCGATCTTCAATTTAAAATATTTACAGTAGTCGATATTACAAAATCTTATGTTATACTTAATGAAAGTATTAATAAACCCTAAGTGTTAGTGAATCTATCGTTTTGATGGGATACGCATTCTACGAAACTAATTTCAACGATCCAACCGTCAAACTTGTTTGTATATGCTTCAAGATCGCATACGCCAAAAATCGCAAAAAACAAACATTCAGAGATTAAGTAACGAGATAAAACTTTTCGACGGTTATCAACGAAAAATCATGATTTAACGGTTATTTTAACTCCGATTTTGATGATTTTTTTCCAGCTATACTCCTTGACCCTATATGAATACAATGAATAAATTCGATCTTCAATTTAAAATATTTACACTAGTAGATACCACAAAATCTTATGTCATGATGATCGATGAAAATTGAGGATTTTGTAAAAGGAATAACATGCAAGCTTTGAGTTCTATTGGCAATGTTTAAACTTTTGAGAAAGGCTTCACAACCTTCAAAACAAAAACTCTTTCATTTTGTATATCCTTGCACATTTAATATTTTGTAATAGACTAGTAGTGTATGGATGTTTGTTTATTAGGCTCTTATTTTCGAGTGTAGATGTAGTACTTAAATGACAAATGTGTTTTAATGTTTTGAAGTAATATTTATGTGGCAATGTGTGGTATGTGCAAATTTAAGAAAAAAAAATAGTTTTCTTAACATGTCATAAATGGTTGGGTCGCTTTACCCATTGGATAAAGTGACCCGACCTGTTAAGGACCCGTTAAGATAACAGGTTTGACACGACACGACCTGTTAAGATAACAGGTGTTACACGAAAACGACACGAACATGACAGACACGACCCGTTTGCCAGGCCTATATCATTGTTCACATAACCATGACTTGTCAAATATTCACTTAGATGGTTATACCACATCCGTCCGGATTGTTTCAATTCGTAGAGTGATCTCCTCAATCTACTAGAGCGGGTGTTTTGTGGTAGAACTATTTGAACTAGTCAATGAAAATCATTCGAGAACTTTCATGTAGATTTCCATATCTACATAGTCAGTCTTTTATTCTTTGTTTTCTTTATTATTTTATTATTCGTTCTTTATTCTACATTTAAAAGAAGGTTTGACCAAAAAATGAAAAATCTATTCCATTGTCTTATTTTTTTCCACACTTCTAATTAAAAACTTTAGTGACATATTTGTCGTTTTGTACAAGGACTTTTGGACCTAAATCCCTTTATAAATTTATCATAATATTCTTATAAGAACAATATTTGACTACTTAAAAGATGACCATGAGTCTAAAAAGAAAAAAAAAGACTAGGAGTTTCTACTCAAAATTACTCGTTGCCAATCTATAGAATTTTGTATTTATAATCAGAATCGTACATATCATAAATCATTCTATAAAGATCGTCTTTGTAAAAAAATCAATTAAAATTAAGATCGAATAGTAATCAAACTGTATAAAAAAACAAATGAACGGAATAGGTACAAGTATTATGAACCGTCTATGCCACCTCATGTTTTTTGGCACAATATTTTATAATATTAGCATGATAATTGATGTTAAATTGTAACAAAAAATTTATAAAGAGTCTCACTTTAAAAAAAAGACATTCCTCTTGGTATTTCACAACAAGTGAAATTACAATATGGTGGGTCTAAAAGAATAAAAATCTGTTTAAAAGGTTAGTCAACATTAGTCAAAGTAATTTTTCAAGACACGTGGCTGAAAAATCTCTCCTGTTTCCACTCTACCGACCTTTTCTAACCCGAGATTTTCCTGTAATCAGCACACGAGGTAGTATACCATGTGTCATTATAGAAATGGTAAGCTATGTATGTTAAAAAGTTAATAACTTAAAAAATAAAATTTTCTACCATTTACATAAAAACAGGTGATGTAATACTCATGTTCCCATCACCGGTAAAAAATTTCTCATTCCCTAACAAAGATTCCTTAGTCTGTCGCTTTCACTCCCCAATTACAAACCCAGTCTCAGCAGCAAAAGAAAAACAACCACTCTGCCACCTTTCTCTCCAAGCAGCGCAGAGAGCTCATGGCGCCCCAAACTCTAGACTCCGATCACAAAAAGAGGCCGATCATGGATGATCGTACGGACGGAGACGACCTCGACGATATTCTCTCCGAGCAACGCAGGGAGCTCATGGCGGCCCAAACTCCTAGACTCCGACCCCGAAAAGAGGCCGATCATGGATGACCGTACGGACGGAGACGACCTCGACAATATTCTCTCCGAGCAACGCAGAGAGCTCATGGCGGCCCAAACTCTAGACTCCGACCTCGAAATGGCCTTCAAGCTCCAAATGCAGGAAGCCATGACCGCCTCTCTCGCCCTCGTACCCTCTTCGAGCTCGCACAACTCTCCACCTCCGTCGCCGCCTCACGAATGCTCTAACGACGCCGTCTTGGACATAGCCGCCGCTCTGATGCTCGAGGACGTCGAGCGATTCGCTCAGGAGCGCGAGGACCACGAACGCACAGTATTGGAAATGGTGAAGGCGAAAGACGATCTCAGCCGTCGGATTCACGATCAGAAGTTCGCCGTCGAACTCCGCGACGTGCCCGAGGACTATTGGGCCCAGCACGGCGAGTATTACGAGCGTCCGTACTATACGGACGGCGCGTCATCGTCAAAACCTAAGGTGGTGGTGGAGACTGAGAATTTGAGGCTGTACATTGCAAGGGTTTGGTGAGCGAGGAGATGGTTAGGGATGTCAAGTCCGTGGTGGCCGGGGTGGGTGTCGCGGTCTGCAACCCGATGGACAATCTGATATTCGAGGCGAGGAAGAATCTGGAGGCGGTGGTTGACGGCGTCGTGCTGAGCAATGAGGCGGCGGAGCTCGAGGGCATCATTGAGGGGCTTAACAATGCTCTCTCTCTTGACTTGGAAGCTGTGACCTTTTTCTGTGATGACTACATGATTTACCAACGTGTGAGTTTTAGGGAACTTTACCGAAAAGCGCTCGGTATTGTTTATTTTAACGAAAAATTACATTTTTACACTAAAAAGTCAATTCTGATACTGTTTACTTTACTTTTTATTTTGTCCTTATCGTTAAAATTTAAAGTTTTCAAGCTCCTTTAATTAGTTTTCATTTTTTAATTATCAATCTTTTTGTTTTGTGAATTTAATTTAATATTTTTTGTGCTTTTTGTTTGGAATTATTGGATGAAAGTTTGTTCATGATCCTTGTATTGGATTGGATATAAACTAAATTATTTAACCTTGTTGAATTTAGTTTAATTATAAAAAATAAAAAAAAATAAAAAAAAACCAAACCGCCTATGTGCCTGGACTAAAAAAAACAATAATGTCTCCTTGAAAAATCAAAATCACGAACTGTAATTTTAGGGTAATGCTAGGCGATTATCTGTTTAAATCATGTTTTGTAAATCATATAATGACGATGAAGTCAAAATAATCCAAAAAATTCTGGAGCTGACACGTGGACTTTTACTCGAAGAAGAGAATAATGTTCTTATTAAATTAACGAGACTCACATTTAATCTACATGCAGTTCAACATTCCTAAAGACGTGAGCACCTAACTACAACCTAGGGGTGGGCAAACGGGTAGAGGAACCGCGGGTCGGGACGGGTAATCTAGGTTCGGGGTGGGTACGGGCCGGTTCCAAATGTTTTAGAAACTAAACGGGCCGGGCCGAGTCCTAAACACTAGAAAAACGGGGCCCCGGACCAACCCGTTTCTAATTATAATGAACGGTCCAGATTGAATGATACCTTATCATTCAATATGAACCGTTAGTTTCAACCCTACCCTTACCGAGTCCGGGTTTCATTTTCCAGAATTAGATCAGGCTCTCACTCACTCGGCCTCTCCACTACCATCCGTCACTCCCTAGTCCCTATTCCTCGACTCCGACGACATCCCAGAGAAGCCCATAACCGCCGTCGCGACCAACACAACGGCAACACCTACCAGCCATCCTCTTCGACGACAACCCAGAGAACCCAGGTCCCAGAAGAACCTCAATTCTCTCCTCTTCGAATTTGCAATCTCTCTCTCTCGTCCCAGCGTCTTCGTTCTCAGGTAAGAACCCTAACAAACAATTCGATCTCGTTTCTCTCTTTTATTTGATTTGTATTATTGGTTTGTGGACTGAGTGATTCATATCTAAGTAAAAACCCTAAGCAACTATTTAAATCCGGTTATTGACGTTTAATTGTTCTGTAAACTACATGCCTAAATTTGAAAATTTAAACTACGGGTACCCAAAATGGAACTTCTCTCAGACCAAAATCATATTTTCCCTATAAATAAAAAAGAATTGTTAATATGAATTGCTCAAGGAGAAGCATGTTATAGTTTTCCTCCCTTTGGGGTCGAGCTCTAAACAGGCTCCCTCTTTCTCTCGCATATGGATGAATTTAAGTTTTGTGCGTTGCTGGGTATTAAAGGTATACTTCTTTGATATTGTTAGGAAGAAGCCGAAGAGGTGGAAGAAGTAGAGTCTGAAGAGGAATAAGAAGAAGAACAGGAAGAATCCAAAGTCAGTATAGTCATTATTTGTTCTTGATTATGTGTCATGATCTGTTTGACTTAGACTTTACTTGAAAGCTACAAAATTCTTGATTTTAGTAGTTTGCATATTTCTGTTTCTGATGAATTATTGTATATTAAAACATCTTAGTTCACTTGTGGCCGTCATAGCATGTGTTTATGGGAGTACCATTAGTTGACTTTTAGTTTATCTTCTCATATAGCCGTGTAAAGTTATATTTTTGCTACATGTTGGCCTATTTACTTTGAATTCTGAGTTGGAACTGGCATTTCTTAATCAATTTCAAATGGAATGACTTCATACTCAGAGATCTTCCAGTAGAAAGAAGCATGATAGTATGGTGAGTGATTATCAAGTTGGGTTTTTGGCTGCAGGTAAGTGATCTTTAGATGTCTCTCGGATGTTATTTTGAATGTTTCGGATTTAATGTATCGAACGATGTTGGACGATGTAATGTTGTTAATCTATGAACTTGGATGTTGGACTTTGTATTTGGATTGGATGTGATCTGTGCAAGGAGTGGTGCAAAATCTGCACTTCATTGATATCTGATAGTGAAATTGTGAATCTGCTAGGGAATGAATATGAATCTGTGCAAATGTTAGTTTCTGTTTTTGTTTAATATATATATAACAAAAAAAAAAAAATACCCAAGGACCCGGCCCGAACCGGCCCGTTTCAACCGGGCTGGGTTAGGTTCGGTTCCAATATTAGAATCTGCTATCCCCGACCCGTCTCCTTTGCACCTAGGTCCGGTCCGGTCCCTTCAAATTTAGGCCCAGCCCGGCCCGTGCCCACCCCTACTACAACCCATCAAACTCTCATGTTCCTGCCCATGGCAAGGAGAAAAGTTAAAAATATTAAAAATGAAATTAATTACTAAATCTTATTTTTAATACTCTTCTAATTGAAGAACAACTCAATTGAAGCAAAAAATCAAGATCATATCTAATAAAAAATTTACAAGATAATTCTAATATATTATTTTAAAATAGGATATTTGTAATAATTCTTCTCATCTATCTACGTTGACTCACTTTGGTCAATCAAATGCTGATAGATACATATCAGAGTGAACCCTATATACGTGTCGGGCCTAACTCCTATAAATACACATCTTCGTTAATTTTTTATAAGGAAAACTAATGAAAAATGTTTCAAAATTTTGAGTTTTAAAGATAAGGACAAAATAAAGGGTAAAGTGAATAGTATCATGATTGATTTTTTAGTATAAAAATATAAATTTTCGTTAAAATAAACAATACCATTAACTTTTCGTTAACGTTCAATTTTTTATAAGCTTTCGTTACGCAATTTGGTGGCAATAGAATTTTGCTAGCAAGGGGCCGTGGACTCTTCAGTTTCCCATTCCCAATGCCTCCTGTTTCCTTTGGTCTCTACCTTCTTTAACACGTCTCCTATCCTTCATTTTTCCCTCCCTTTGCCTGGCACTTTCACTCCTGAAAAAAACACTTTTCCTCTCCACCGCCCGATCATGGCTGATCGTACGGACGGAGACAACCTCCACAATATTCTCTCCGAGCACCGCAGGGAGCTCATGGCGACCCAAAGTCTAGACTCCGACCCCGAAAAGAGGCCGATCATGGATGACCGTACGGACGGAGATGACGTCGTCAATATTCTCTCCGAGCAACGCAAAGAGCTCATGGCCGCCCAAACTCTAGACTCCGACCTCGAAATGGCCTTCAAGCTCCAAATGCAGGAAGCCATGACCGCCTCTCTCGCCCTCGTACCCTCTTCGAGCTCGCACAACTCTCCACCTCCGTCGCCGCCTCACGAATGCTCAAACGACGCCGTCTTGGACATAGCCGCCGCTCTGATGCTCGAGGACGTCGAGCGATTCGCTCAGGAGCTCGAGGACCACGAACGCACGGTATTGGAGATGATGAAGGCGAAAGACGATCTCAGCCGTCGGATTCACGATCAGAAGTTCGCCGTCGAACTCCGCGACGTGCCCGAGGACTATTGGGCCCAGCACGGCGAGTATTACGAGCGTCCGTACTGCACGGACGGCGCGTCGTCGTCAAAACCTGCGGTGGTGGTGGAGACTGAGAATTTGAGGCTGTATTGCAAGGGTTTGGTGAGCGAGGAGATGGTTAGGGATGTCAAGTCCGTGGTGGCCGGGGTGGGTGTCGCGATCTGCGACCCGAAGGACAATCTGATATTCGAGGCGAGGAAGAATCTGGAGGCGGTGGTTGACGGCGTCGCGCTGAGCAATGAGGCGGCGGAGCTCGAGGCCATCATTGAAGGGCTTAACAATGCTCTCACTCTTGACTTGGAAGCTGTGACCTTTTTCTGTGATGACTACATGATTTACCAATATGTGAGTTTTAGCAATTAAACAATCGCTTTTTAATTATCAATATCTTTGTCTTGTGAATTTAATTTAATATTTTTTGTGCTTCTTGTTTGGAATTATTGGGTGAAAGTTTGTGTGTTTTGTTAAAGACAGTGGTGTTAAACTTTCTTGGCTTGTTGCAATCTTTGGTTGTATGAACTATTGGGTATTTTGGTATATGGGGCATTGCCACATTGTGTGGGTTTAGTGAGAAGTGTGACAAAGGTAATTGAATTGACAATTTCTAGTCTTACACCGTAGTTGTTGAACCGGGATATCAATCGTAGTGATTTGCTTTGTCGGTCTTTAGCTAAGTGGTTCGGTTGGGTTAATTGGTTTAAGTGCAAGGTAACAAATGTTGCTCCTTAATTTGTGCAAGTGATTGGGACTGTTAATTTAGCTGCAGAAGCTGCAAGGTCTAATCTCAAGCAACTTGATATTTGGGATTTGGGAGGAGAATTAACAGTTGTTTTGATAAACCCTATCCCGAAGTTTCAAATTGGCATGTTGAACATTGTGCTCTGTTTGCTGCTCTTGTGTGTTAAAGCCAGTTATTAGTTTCAAATCAATATGTTAGAATTTTATACGTAACTCTCGTCAAGGAAGCATATCCAGAAAACCCATGTGTTTGATATGATGGTTGTTGTTTGTGTTTATGAATAAAGCATGGTTTAACAGAAAATTCCGATGTGGTGGCACTTACATAGATGATTGACATCTTATGAATACAGGTCACAAACAGAGTGCAACCTGGAAATAGCAAGGTTGCAACGTTAGTTAATCAAGTGGCTCTTCTACAGAAAAAATTTGAATATTGCAGCCCTTCTCTTGTGGCTCGTAGTGACATTAAGTTTGCACTTAAGATTGCAAGGGAGGCTATTGTTTCTCAGATCACCTGGCATGCAGAAACTAGCGAAGGAAAGAGTTTGAAGGAGACTTGTGTAATTTGCTTTGAAGAAATTGATGTTGCTGAAATGTTTTCAATCGATGGTTGTCTACACAGGTATTGCTTCTCTTGTATGAAACAACATGTGGAAGTAAAATTTCTGAATGGGATGGTGGCAAGGTGCCCTCACGAAGGCTGTAAAACTGAGGTGAATATTGATAGCTGCGCAAAATTCTTGGCACCTAAACTAGTCGAGGCTATTAGCCAAAGAATCAAGGAATCTGCTATTCCTGTTACAGACAAGGTTTATTGCCCAAATCCGAAGTGTTCTGCATTAATGTCTAACAACGAGGTCTTAGAATATACCAAAACTTCTTTTGTCGGTGCTGAGCAATCTGGAGCCAGGAGATGCAAGAAATGTCTTTACTATTTTTGTATCAATTGCAAGGTTCCTTGGCATTTCAATATGAACTGCTATGACTATAAGCAATTAAATCCTAATCCCCGCCCAGAAGATCAATTGCTGAACTCACTGGCTACAAAGAAACACTGGCGCCAGTGCATCAAGTGCAGCCATATGGTCGAACTCGCTGAAGGTTGTTACCACATAACTTGCAGGTATTACTTCCCTCCTCTCGCCTCCTATCTGACTCATCTTTTAATTATGTTGTTTTTGTTATCTTACATCATATTAGCAATTTTTGAGAGGGGAATGAAACCAGAAAATAATAAACAAAATATATAGTTAGTGAACTCAAGATGATCTAGCTGCTAGCAAGTTGACTACAAGAGCCAACCTATGCGTGCTGATCTGATTTACGTTCTTATATATTTCCTTTACTGGTTGCAAACCGTCTTTTCTCTTCTTTTACCCGCAAATAGAAAAGTTTTCACTTGTTTTCTGGATGCCGATATTTTTCGCTTTACACCAACCCTTGCGGTTTGTCCATGCTTGCATTGTCTTTGTAGATGTGGATACGAGTTTTGCTATACTTGCGGTGCTGAATGGAAGAACAAGAAAGCAACATGTAAATGTAAAATCTGGGACGAGCGTAACATCATACGTGAACAGCCACAACGATGATCAGGGTTACCATGACTCACTCTTGTGAGATTACAACTGAATATTTAGGCTAATAGAGTCATTGTTTTTGTGTTTTCCGTTGTTTTGGTTATTCGGTATGGAAAAATGGTGGTGTAAGAGGAGTGAGAATGGTTTTAGAGGACCAAAATGGGCTATGCTAAACTAAAACATTGCCCAATTTGTGTAAATGTTTGGCACATTATGTTTTCCTCTTGTATTTAGCGTGCATCCTCTATGTTTTGAGATCTTCAATTATGTCGTCTGTTCATTAGGCTTACTAGTGGCCCATAATTGATGCCAATTAGAAGGTAAATGGGATTAGTCGTGGAGGAAACTTTATTTTCCCTTTAGTGTGACAAAATTTAAGAAGTTACGTCATTTTCTTGCTTCAATAAAGTTAGTGAGTTATTTAATTCAATTCAATCCTAGACGCCAAACGAGGTCTCCGTGTTAGGATCCTATCTTATTAGGCTTGGCCTGTTTAAGTACAATAAGCCCATTCACATATTCGGGGTTGTAGTTTCCTCAACTTCTATGTATTTATGTTTCTTCCAACTCATTTGAGAACCTTGAATGAAAATATTGAATGTTTTAGTTGTATCTTCTCTCTAGTTCTCCCCCTTTTTTCCCTATGGATCCCATCACTCTTATCCTAGAAGTTCTTTCTCCTACCGTTCAACTTTGACAATTTTGGCATGGTTGAACCCTAAATGTGATGTAATCACCACGGGGTAGATGAATTCCAAGTCCGTATTCCACATGGCACATTTTGAGTTCGTATCCTGGTGTTTGTCTGGCTGCCGGAAAGGGTGGACTGCTGTGACAAAACCACCAGCTGGATGTGATGTTGGTCGGTGTGCCCTAGTTTTCTGCATCCATTTGTAAATGTTGTTGAAATTATGTAAAATTAATTTAAATGGATTAAAACAACCAACCAAGCAACCAACCACGAACTAGTGGCCCAGTGATACAGGGCAGATTACGAGGCTTTCTTAAAAAAAAAAACTGGAGGTCTCGAGTTCGAAATCCGCTGTTGGTGTGGAAGCCAGACTTGTGGTCAGTAAGAGGCTGAAATGCCTTTGTAAGTCTTTCCAGCCCCCAAAAGAGATGGATAATCATGAGTTTTTCCGGCCCCCAAATAGGATGGAGAACCGTAACTTGCCACCAGTTGTCCTCCTTTTTCAAAAAAGAAAAAAGAAAAAAGAAGAAACAACCAACCAACCAAATTAACCAATATATATGCATCCCAAAAATATAAAGAGAGATTCTCATTAATGTCTAAAAGCGAGGTCTCTTGGAATATACTAAAACTTACTTTGTCGGTGCTGAACAATCTGGAGCCAGGAGATGCATGAAATGTCAGTACTATTTTTGTATCAATTGCAAGGTTCCTTGGCACTTCAATATGAACTGCTATGATTACAAAACATCACATCCCTATCCCCGTCCAGAAGATCAGTTGATGAACTCTCTAGCTACAAAGAAACGCTGGCGCCAGTGCGTCAAGTGCAACCATATGGTTGAACTTGCTGAAGGTTGTTACCACATAACTTGCAGGTATTACATTCCTCTTCTTCTTGCTATCTGACTAATCTCTTAGTTGTTGTGTTGTTTTTGTTGTATGTTACATAAAATTAACAACTTTGTGAGAGAGGACGGAAATGAGAAAAAGATAAACAAAATATATAGACAGTGAACTCGAGATGATCTATAAGTGCTGGCAAGTTGTGATTACAAGAGCTATGCGTGTTGGTCTAATTTACATTCTCATATATTTCCTTTGCTAGCTTCAAACTGTCTTTTCTCTTCTTCTAGACTTTCACACACGAAAAGAAAAGTTATTGTTTTCTGGGTGCTGCTATTTTTGCTTTACAACAATCCTTGCGGTTTGTCGATGCTTGCATTGTCTTTGTAGATGTGGATATGAGTTTTGCTATACTTGTGGTGCTCAATGGAAGAACAAGAAAGAAACATGTAACTGCCCAATCTGGGACGAGCGTAATATCATACGTGAACAGCCAAGACAAGCACAGCCATTTATACGTGAACAGCCAAGGCACGCACAGCCAGTTCAACGTGATCAGCCACGGCAAGCACAGCCAGTTCAACGTGAAAAGCCACGGCAAGCACAGCCAATTATACGTGAACAGCCACTGCAAGCACAGCCAATTATTCGTGAACAGCCAAGGCAAGCACATCCAATTATTCGTGAACAGCCACGGCAAGCACATCCAATTATACGTGAACAGCCATGGCAATCACATCCAATTATACATCCAATTATGCGTGAACAGCCAAGGCAAGACATCCAATTATACGTGAACAGCCAAGGCAAGCACATCCAATTATACGTGAACAGCCACGGCAAGCACATCCAATTATACGTGAACAGCCACGACAGGTGCGGCCACGACGATGATCATGATTTATAAGGCATGTCAGATTACAACTGAAAATATTTAGGCTAATGGTCTCTTTTTTTGCGTTTTCTTTTCATTTTGTTAATGTTTAGCACATTAATACATGGCTTTTCTATCCTGCACACATTAATTTGCGCATCAAGTGAGCATGCCCCAAATGAAATCAAATCCCAGCCTTTGATTTTTGTAGCTTAAACATGAGCGGCTGTGATGAGTTGAGGTTGGTCGATGCTCGTCCCGGTCCTAGGACAATTGGCCATATAAGTTGGAAGATCCGAGCTTAGTTAGCCGGACCAATAGACTTGGTTCAGTCTTACTAGTGGCCCAGAGTTTCTGTAAAACAGGCCAATTCAATCTATCATGTATGAAGAAGACGGATTAGTTGTAAAGGAAACTTACAATTTCAAAGCCCCCCATTCAACTTTTGCCTTCAATGACAAAATTTAGAAGTTATGTCCATTTCTTACTTCCACATTTATTTAATTTAATGAATTATCTAATTCAATTCAGTTTTAGAGACCCAATGAGATCTACTAGAGGTAAACAACATTCTCCCCACGAAAAAAAGTTGCGTTCAAACTTCATACATTGAAAACCATAACAAGTCAATACTCTTGAGTCTTTTTTATTTTATTTTCATACAATAATATATTTGTTGTAAGCCTAATTTACTGAACTAAATTAGGGAATAGGGAGAGGGGCTTGGTGGCAAGAGAGAGAGTAGAATTACAACTCTAATAGGATAATATCTAACTCTATACAATCTTCTAAAGATATCCCAAATACTTTACGATTTACACAATCACATTCCTATATTAAATATGACTGCAACATTCCCTTTGAGTATGTAAATACTCAAACAAAACATCGCATTAGGTCTTCAGCAGATGAAGTAGATCAGTTGATGAAGTCGTCGGCACAATGGGCGAATGTGAGTTTCGAATTAAAGAAAGTATGCATTGGTAGTAAAACTCACAAAACCTCGCTATGGTAAAACCTAAGGAGGTACAAAACCCATAGACTAAGGAGAAAAGTGAGAAGTATGCATAATGTCTAAAACAAACATCATACGGGATGAAAGTTATGAACCTCAATGAGTATGATCATCCCATGATGGGTGCCTCATCAAAACCTCGTTAGGTAGCAAAAACCTAGTGGGAAAAATGCTCCTAATCGTAGAAAAAAGAGTACATTAAGATCAAGTGAGTATACTTCGGGATACTCCCACTGAGTTAGACATAACTTCTAAATAAGAGAACTATAAGCAATTTAACTTAGATAATTTACGCATACTGATTCTTTGGACGAGTTTCTGAAAAGTAGACTTGGGCAATGACTTGATGAAGAGATCGGCCAGGTTGTCTTGGGAAATGAGTTGCTTGACTTCAATGTTCTGATGCTGTTGTTGTTGGTGAGAATAAAAGAACTTTGGCACAATGTGCTTGGTGTTGTCTTCCTTGATGTATCCCTTCTTCAACTGCTCGATACATGCTGCATTGTCTTCAAAGATTGTCGTAGGAAGGTCAACGACAGTAGAAAGACCACTAGTGCTTCAAATATGTTCCACGACTGCTCTCAACTAAAAGCATTCACGCGAGGCTTCATGCAAGGCAATAATCTCAGCATGGTTCGAAGAAGTCGCAACTAGTGTTTGCTTGGTAGACCTCCAAGATATTGGGGGTGTCTTCAACAGTAAAGACATATCCTGTTTGAGAAAGTGCCATATGTGGATCAAATAGATAACTAGCATCTGCATAACCAACGAGGCGAGAATCAACCCAAGGACCAAGGGGGGCGCCGACTCCTTTCGAGGATTCGTGGGTGTAGAACAAGCCTAAATCTGTTGTCCCATTGAGGTTGCGGAAAATGTCTATAACACCATTCCAGTGTCTGCGTGTAGGCGCATTACTGTATCTTGCCAAAAGATTAACAACGAAGGAGATGTTGAGTCTAGTGCATTGAGCCAAGTACAATAAAGCACCAATTGCACTTAGGTATAAAACTTCAAGCTCCAAAATCTTTTCCTCATCCTCCTTAGGACGGAAGGGATCTCGTTTAGCATTTAGAGTCCGAACGACTATAGGAGTACTCGAAGGCTCCACTTTATCCTCATTAAAACGTCGCAGCACCTTCTGGGTGTAGTTCGATTGATGTACGAGGATTCCATCCGATCAGTGCTCGTTCTCCAGGTCGAGGCAATATCGAGTTTTGCCGAGATCCTTTATCTCAAATCCCGACTTTAAGTGAAAGGCAGTTTCCTCAAGCTCTTCGGGAGTTTCGATGAGGTTTATGTTGTTGACATAAACTGCATCGATTGCAAATCCTGAATGTGACTTCATGATGAACACGCATGGGCAAAGATCATTGTTCACATAACCATGACTTGTCAAATATTCACTCAGACGGTTATACCACATCCGTCTGGATTATTTCAATATGTAGAGTGATCGACTCAATCTAATCGAGAGAGTGTTCTGTGGTCTAGAACTATTTGAACTAGTCAGTGGAAGTTCTTTGGGAACTTTTATGTAAATTTCCGTATCTACATACTTAGTCTTTTCGAATTTGTTTTCTTTATTATTTTATTATTCCTTCTTTATTCTATATTTAAAAGAAGGTTTGACAAAAAAAATGATAAATCTATCCCATTGTCTTATTTTTTCCACACACTTTTAATTAAAAAATTTATTGACACATTTATCGTTTTTACAAGGACTTTTAGACCTAGATCCCTTTATAAATTTATCATAATATTCTTATAAGAACAATATTTGGCTACTCAAAAGATGACTAGGAGTCTATAAAAAAATGACTAGGAGTTCTACTCAATATTGCTCGTTGCTAATCTATAGAATTTCATATTTGTAATCAGAATCGTTCATATAATAAATCACCCCATAAAAATCATTTCTGTAAAAAATCCTTTAAAATTATCGTTAAACTATGATAAAGAATATATAAAAAATTTCATTTTCAAACTTAGCATTTCTCTTAGCTTTTCACAGGAAGTGAAATTACAATATGGTAGAGTCTAAAAGAATAAAAATCTGTTTAAAGGGTTAGTCAACATTAGTCAAAGTAATTTTACAAGACACGTGGCTGAAAAATCTCTCCTGTTTCCTCTCTACCTGCCTTCTCCAACAAGATTCAGGTTCCCCCCTCCATTTTTGTCTGTCGCTTTCACTCCCCAAATACAAAGCCAGTCTCAGCAGCAAAAGAAAAACAACCACTCTGCCACCATTCTCTCCGAGCAGCGCAGAGAGCTCATGGCGGCCCAAACTCTAGACTCCGATCACGAAAAGAGGCCGATCATGGTTGATCGTACGGACGGAGACGACCTCGACGATATTCTCTCCGAGCAACGCAGGGAGCTCATGGCGGCCCAAACTCTAGACTCCGACCCCGAAAAGAGGCCGACCATGGATGACCGTACGGACGGAGACAACCTCCACAATATTCTCTCCGAGCACCGCAGGGAGCTCATGGCGACCCAAAGTCTAGACTCCGACCTCGAAATGGCCTTCAAGCTCCAAATGCAGGAAGCCATGACCGCCTCTCTCGCCCTCGTACCCTCTTCGAGCTCGCACAACTCTCCACCTCCGTCGCCGCCGCACGAATGCTCAAACGACGCCGTCTTGGCCATTGCCGCCGCTCTGATGCTCGAGGACGTCGAGCGATTCGCTCAGGAGCGCGAGGACCACGAACGCACGGTATTGGAGATGATGAAGGCGAAAGAGGATCTCAGCCGTCGGATTCACGATCAGAAGTTCGCCGTCGAACTCCGCGACGTGCCCGAGGACTATTGGGCCCAGCACGGCGAGTATTACGAGCGTCCGTACTGCACGGACGGCGCGTCGTCGTCAAAACCTGCGGTGGTGGTGGAGACTGAGAATTTGAGGCTGTATTGCAAGGGTTTGGTGAGCGAGGAGATGGTTAGGGATGTCAAGTCCGTGGTGGCCGGGGTGGGTGTCGCGATCTGCGACCCGAAGGACAATCTGATATTCGAGGCGAGGAAGAATCTGGAGGCGGTGGTTGACGGCGTCGCGCTGAGCAATGAGGCGGCGGAGCTCGAGGCCATCATTGAAGGGCTTAACAATGCTCTCACTCTTGACTTGGAAGCTGTGACCTTTTTCTGTGATGACTACATGATTTACCAATATGTGAGTTTTAGCAATTAAACAATCGCTTTTTAATTATCAATATCTTTGTCTTGTGAATTTAATTTAATATTTTTTGTGCTTCTTGTTTGGAATTATTGGGTGAAAGTTTGTGTGTTTTGTTAAAGACAGTGGTGTTAAACTTTCTTGGCTTGTTGCAATCTTTGGTTGTATGAACTATTGGGTATTTTGGTATATGGGGCATTGCCACATTGTGTGGGTTTAGTGAGAAGTGTGACAAAGGTAATTGAATTGACAATTTCTAGTCTTACACCGTAGTTGTTGAACCGGGATATCAATCGTAGTGATTTGCTTTGTCGGTCTTTAGCTAAGTGGTTCGGTTGGGTTAATTGGTTTAAGTGCAAGGTAACAAATGTTGCTCCTTAATTTGTGCAAGTGATTGGGACTGTTAATTTAGCTGCAGAAGCTGCAAGGTCTAATCTCAAGCAACTTGATATTTGGGATTTGGGAGGAGAATTAACAGTTGTTTTGATAAACCCTATCCCGAAGTTTCAAATTGGCATGTTGAACATTGTGCTCTGTTTGCTGCTCTTGTGTGTTAAAGCCAGTTATTAGTTTCAAATCAATATGTTAGAATTTTATACGTAACTCTCGTCAAGGAAGCATATCCAGAAAACCCATGTGTTTGATATGATGGTTGTTGTTTGTGTTTATGAATAAAGCATGGTTTAACAGAAAATTCCGATGTGGTGGCACTTACATAGATGATTGACATCTTATGAATACAGGTCACAAACAGAGTGCAACCTGGAAATAGCAAGGTTGCAACGTTAGTTAATCAAGTGGCTCTTCTACAGAAAAAATTTGAATATTGCAGCCCTTCTCTTGTGGCTCGTAGTGACATTAAGTTTGCACTTAAGATTGCAAGGGAGGCTATTGTTTCTCAGATCACCTGGCATGCAGAAACTAGCGAAGGAAAGAGTTTGAAGGAGACTTGTGTAATTTGCTTTGAAGAAATTGATGTTGCTGAAATGTTTTCAATCGATGGTTGTCTACACAGGTATTGCTTCTCTTGTATGAAACAACATGTGGAAGTAAAATTTCTGAATGGGATGGTGGCAAGGTGCCCTCACGAAGGCTGTAAAACTGAGGTGAATATTGATAGCTGCGCAAAATTCTTGGCACCTAAACTAGTCGAGGCTATTAGCCAAAGAATCAAGGAATCTGCTATTCCTGTTACAGACAAGGTTTATTGCCCAAATCCGAAGTGTTCTGCATTAATGTCTAACAACGAGGTCTTAGAATATACCAAAACTTCTTTTGTCGGTGCTGAGCAATCTGGAGCCAGGAGATGCAAGAAATGTCTTTACTATTTTTGTATCAATTGCAAGGTTCCTTGGCACTTCAATATGAACTGCTATGACTATAAGCAATTAAATCCTAATCCCCGCCCAGAAGATCAATTGCTGAACTCACTGGCTACGGAGAAACACTGGCGCCAGTGCATCAAGTGCAGCCATATGGTCGAACTCGCTGAAGGTTGTTACCACATAACTTGCAGGTATTACTTCCCTCCTCTCGCCTCCTATCTGACTCATCTTTTAATTATGTTGTTTTTGTTATCTTACATCATATTAGCAATTTTTGAGAGGGGAATGAAACCAGAAAATAATAAACAAAATATATAGTTAGTGAACTCAAGATGATCTAGCTGCTAGCAAGTTGACTACAAGAGCCAACCTATGCGTGCTGATCTGATTTACGTTCTTATATATTTCCTTTACTAGTTGCAAACCGTCTTTTCTCTTCTTTTACCCGCAAATAGAAAAGTTTTCACTTGTTTTCTGGATGCCGATATTTTTCGCTTTACACCAACCCTTGCGGTTTGTCCATGCTTGCATTGTCTTTGTAGATGTGGATACGAGTTTTGCTATACTTGCGGTGCTGAATGGAAGAACAAGAAAGCAACATGTAAATGTAAAATCTGGGACGAGCGTAACATCATACGTGAACAGCCACAACGATGATCAGGGTTACCATGACTCACTCTTGTGAGATTACAACTGAATATTTAGGCTAATAGAGTCATTGTTTTTGTGTTTTCCGTTGTTTTGGTTATTCGGTATGGAAAAAAGGTTGAGGGAGAATGGTTTAAGAGGACGAAAATTGGCGATGCTAATCTAAAACATCGCCCATTTTTGTAAATGTTTGGCATATTATGTTTTCCTCTTGTATTTAGCGTGCATCCTCTTTATGTTTTGAGATCAATTCTGTCTTCTGTTCAATCTATATGCTGAATCAAGACGGATGTCAAGTTGAAGGTAAAAGGGATTAGTCGTGGAGGAATCTTTATTTTACCTTCAGTGTGACAAAATTTAGAAAGTTACGTCATTTTCTTGCTTCAATAAAGTTAGTGAATTATTTAATTTTATTCAATCTTAGACATCAAACGAGATCTCATTGTTAAGATCTCATTTTATTGGGCTTGCCTGTTTAAGTACAATAAGCCCATTTAGGTATCCAGGGTTGTAGTTTCCTCAACTTGCATGTATTTAGGTCTCTTGCTACTCATTTGAGAACCATGAATGAAAATATTGAATGTTTTAGTTATATCTTCTCTCTAGTTCTCCCCCTTCTTTCCCTATGGATCCCGTCACTCCTATCCTGGAAGCTCTTTCTCCTACCATTCAACTATAACAGTTTTGGCATGGTTGAACCCTAAATATGATGTAACCACCACGGGATGATCCATTTGTTGGAGATGAATTCCAAGTTTGTATTCCACACGACATATCTTGGGTTCTACTCTTGGTGCCGGTGAATCATATGATGGTGGTCAGGAAGAGGCTAAAATGTCTTTGTGAGTTTGCATGGCCTCTAGTAAGGTGGAATGTCGTGGCAAAACCACAAGCTGGTCCCTTTAAATAAATAAAAAAACCCAAATGATATGTTGGTTGGTTGGTGTGCCCTAGTATTCTGTGTCCATGTGTGAATGTGGTTGAAATTATGTAAAACTAATTTTAGTAGATTAAAACAACCAATCAACCAATATATATGCATCCCAAAAATATAAAGAGAGAGATTCTCACATGTAGATGTAGCCTGTAGGTGTGATTCTATATTCTTCCAACCTATATGATGTGGTGTCCATCAATCATTATTATTATTATTGTGTTTATTTATTTGATAAGATTAGTAATATTATCGGAGCGAGAGGACCACCAAAGCACCAAAATGATTGATTCCACCACCATGCTCTATGGGGCCTTGTTTGCCCAAAAGTTTTTCAAGTGTCATCACTGTCGTGTGCTAGTGCTACTACCACACTTTTGCTGATTTTTCCAATGCTCTTCAAGTCTTTATGATTCCATTTATTTGTTCAGCAGGATTTAACAAGATTGAAATTTGAGTGTTCTATGATGGACTCTCACTTTTTAGTGACAACTTCAAAGCCAGAATATGCTTACATTATTGCTGACTTTAAAAATATTCAATATTTATATGTTCATCAAATAACGCCCAGAAAATTAGTTTGATTTAATTGAAAAAATTCTTTGAAAGTTGGAAAGAATTTCACACATTATTTTTAGTTTCTCACACAACCCTCTTTATTTATTATCATCAGATTGAATAATTCAAATGAAATCAACATCCATGATTAAATAGGGGCGTGCAAGAGACTAAAAATGGTGTGATAATCACTTCCCTTTCGCTTAAGCATAAAATTATTTGAGTATTCGTGCAACCAAGAAGAAAATAGATATTTTTGATGGTCGGGAAGACTCACATAGGCATTTCTGACCATTGTGCAACCATTGTGTTATTGACCAGCGCCGAGAATCGAACCCATAACGTGTAATGTGAAATACGTGCATAAAATTTGTCCCCAACCATTGGATCACCATATGATGGTTAGAAAAATGTGTTTAATTAGATGAGAGTAATGTTGACATCAGCATTGCTCGAAAGATGCCATAAAGAATTTTAGGGCCGAAAATACTTGTCATTTCTCCTTGCAAGCGACTTAGAGTTTAATGTGTATGCAGAAATTTTTTTATTTGTAACTTTAATAAGTTACTTTTACATGTGAGTCGCAAATATGCAAATAGACAATATATGTCCAGATTGTTGTATGCGTCTATTATATTACTAGTGATGTCATTCTGTGTCTATTTTTGTTGGAAGAGAATGATAATTCACATTCTATTTCTTAAGCTTTGATTATTAGATTAAAATGACGACGGGTGACCGATTGAGTTAGATTGTTTTCCTTTCTATTCAAAAGCTAGAAAAGAGAATATTGTGCGAATGCCGTTTGTATGTTTATATTTGGCCTATTTTGAACATCATTTATACTCATAAGCTTAGATAAATTCGGGTAATAGCCACTCAGTACTACGGTCTGGTGATATTCCTCTTCGTTTAGAAGTGAGAGGTTTTAGGTTCGAATATCGTGGATGGCGAATTCGATACCAAATTAGGCTACTCATTATGTGGCTTAACCTAACTCCTTCTCTTGTTAGTATAAAAATATCGATGTACTAAAAAAAAAATAAAACATAAAAAAAAAGTAAAAATAAAAAAATAAAAAATTCCGGTAATAGACGATGCCTTTAGTAACTCGACTTCATATATCGTCGTTTAGGGCCGGCCCTAGAACAAAAACTAAATTAGGTCCTTGTCACTGTAAAATTGCCATAAGGGATTGGATCCCATCCGGATCCACTTTTGGAGATTCTAGGGATCCTCACATTTTAGCCATTCATCATGTATTGTACGGTCAAAAATCATTTGATTTTTTTTATTTAAAATTAAACACAAATAATATCTGACGAAAACTGACCGCACGATGTACAATGAATAGCTAGGATGTGGAGATCCCTAAGATCTCGAGAAAATGGATCCGAAGAGAATCCTCTCCCTCCTTCCTTTTTGTGTCCCCTCTCACTTTCATATCCAAAGACGGTTATTTTTCTACCGGGACTAAAACTTTTATTTGTAGGAACTCTAAATAGGATATTTCTTTTTGGAGCCCATGCCGGTCGCTCTTCGTGGCCTACCTCCTGGACCGGCGTTGACCATGGTAGTATTGTATCTTCGGTGCAAATTCTCATTAAAAGAAACACTTTTACATAGATTATGATCGATTTGCCGTTTAGTATTACGGTACAGTAGTATTCTTCTTTACTTGTAAGTGAGAGATCTTAGGTTCAATTTTCGCCAAAGGCGAATTTGAATTATGTTATTGCTAGGCCATTGTGAAGCTAAGCCTACTCTCTCCTCTTGTAGATAATGTTGTTTATTTAAAAAAGAAAAATTATGGTCGATTTACATACCCTAGTAAAGAATGGTAGACTCGTTAACCTAATCGATTTATGCACCAAGATTTTAGACTTAATTTTTTTTGGACTCTTTGACCAAATTAAAAAAAAAAGAAAAGATCCTGATCCTTTAATATCTGGTACATGTCGTAAACTAGAGCACGGTAGTATTTTCAATCACACATTCTTTGAGTAAAACAGATTCTTGAGCGGATGTTGTTTAGAAATAGATAATAGAGTTATATGAACATTATCTGATGAATTTGTGGTGTCTTGGTGATCACCAAAATATCAAACTAAGCTATTGTCCGTGTTTTACTTTTTGATATTACTATTATTATCTTAGATGTTGAAAGATCAATGAGAATCAAATCCGTACAACATTATTGTTTTTCGTTATTGTAGTAAAACATCATTTGCAATTCAATTGGAGTTTTGATTCCTAACTTAACTTTGTAAATATTAGTTTTTAAACTTGTTGAAATATTAATCATTTTAGATAATTCCGTTAGAACTTCGACCACTTGTTTAGTATTGATTCTTTTGATTACAAATGTAAATTTTAATAACAAATGTAAATTTTAATAAAGTCATCCAGACGAGAACCCTCGACACAAATTGTGAAAAGTTGAGCTGTTGAAGTTCGAGCACCAACTTTCTAATATTTTGACGTGGCCGGCGCTGGCGCTGAAAGCAACGAGATCATCAGGATCGCGAGGAGAGAGAGATTGTGTGCAGGCGACAAAACGCAGATGACGGTCGTTACCACCCACCAACCGCCACTTCCACTACGTATTATTGTACTGACGCACTGTCAAAACGGATCTCCACCGTTCATCTCTAGACCCACTGCGGGCCCCACCAGAATTACCAATTCCTCACTGCCCACGACACCAGATTCCACGCGATCCAAAAACAACCCATAAAAAATTACAGAAATAAATTCCATCAATAAAAAATAATTACATTAATTAATATTCAGTAATAATTTAATTGTTAATTTATATGTCATTTATTTTATAAAATTTAATCTCACAGTATTATTGCAGTACAACGAGAAGGTAAAAGTAAAACGAAAAGTTTAGGTGAAAAGATGGCTCAAAACAAAAATAAAAAGCAAATAAAAACAAGAGTAAAAGTATGAAATTTCCAGAAAACAAAAACGAAAATTCCACTGCAAGTCTGCAACCGCAAGAAACCAAAAAGGCCACCCGCTTTCTTTTTCTAACCCTTTCGTTTTCAACCTTTCCACCCTCAATTTCTACCCACATTTTCCTTTTTTTCTTTAAAAATTACTCTCTCAATTTTCGACTCTCCATTTTTTTCTTCCATTTCTTCGTTGGCCGCAGTTGCTCTGTGATTCAATGTCGGAGCCGGACACTGAACCCGAATTCTACGCGGGCCGGCCCAGGCCGTGGCGACCCAATGATCTTGTAAACGGGGGTGGAAGTAGCACGGGAAGGGCAGTGTATGGCGCCGTTCCGGGTGGCATGGCTGTGGGCCCTAATGCGAGGGAGCCGGTTCCGCCGGAGACGCTAGGGGGACTGGTGAGGGAGTTCTCGAAAGCGGCGGCGGAGATGGCGGTGGAGTTCGGGAAAGGGTGCAGGGATATAGTGAGGCAGAGCCTAGGGAATCGGGACTCGGTGTTGCGGAGGAGCTTGGGGAAGGTGAGGGAGTCGTATTTGGGGAAGAGAGTGACGAAGCTTCGCAGGAAATTGCGGTTCGTGAACGAGTATCTGCCGGAGGATAAGGACCCGATTCATGCTTGGTCGGTGATCGTGTTGGCCTCGCTTCTTGCTTTTGCAGGTGCGTGAGTGTGTGTTGTGTTTGGTTGCTGAGAAAATTCAGGACTAATAGATTCTTTTGTTGGATAAGTTATGCTTGTTATGAGTTTTGAATTTTTATTTAATTTATATATTTTTTTAAGACATGAACCGGAAAATTTTCTGACTCGAGTTTTTGTTGAAATGTTATCTTGTGTTTGGTTGCTGAGAAAATGAAGGAAAACAGGACTTGAAATTTTTATTTTGCAATGCTCTAATTTACCGCATGACCTTTTTCCTTTCTCGAGAACCAAACAGAATATTCTGGAAATCCTGGAAATTTTCCCGGAAAATTTTCATAGAACATATTTGGTATCATTTTCCAATTTCTTAGTAGTAATTTGGTCTTTGAAATAAGTATGGATCTTACTGACATGAATTTACCGATTTCCAGTGTTGTATGTGAGTACCGAAACTACTCCTTCTAGTCCTGCACCGGGGATTAAGAAGATACACATTCATCCACCGAGCGCTGCCCGCGTAATGCTTCCAGATGGTAGATTCATGGCATACAAGGAGCAAGGTGTTCCAGCTGACAGAGCTAGATTTTCAATCATTGCTCCGCATTCTTTCCTATCATCTCGGCTTGCAGGTTGTATATTTTCGGTGTTGAAAACAAAACCATACTGCATCTGCTTTATCGTCCATGTTCTTTGTCGCATGAATGCATCTGCTTATTTTTGTAACATTCTTCTGACACTTAGGAATTCCTGGACTAAAGGCTTCCCTGTTAGAAGAGTTTGGCGTTCGCTTGTTGACGTATGATCTTCCTGGGTTCGGAGAGAGTGATCCTCATCCCGACAGAAACCTTGAATTTTCAGCAATGGACATGTTGCTCTTAGCCGATGCTGTTGGTGTCAAAGACAAGTTTTGGGTTGTGGGATACTCGAGCGGAAGCATGCATGCTTGGGCAGCACTAAGATACATTCCTGATAGACTTGCAGGTATCAATGTCACTTCTATATGATGTTCCTTGCAAACTTTTCCCAAGTATTGCAAAGGTTTGCAAATTTATGGGCACAAATTTTAAGCTATCGGTGTTTTAATAATCCGTAGTGACCTTTAACTTGCAGGTGCAGCCATGTTTGCTCCAATGGTGAATCCGTACGATTCAATCATGAATAGAGAAGAGAGACGCAGGACCTGGGCGAAGTGGACGCGAAGCAGAAAATTTCTGTACTTTTTGGCTAGGAGGTTTCCTAGATTTCTTTCTTACTTCTATCACAGAAGCTTCTTGTCTGGAAAACACGGACAAACAGATAAATGGCTGTCATTGTCACTGGGAAAGAGGGTGAGGATCATTAACAACATTTTGTTTACAGATTGAAATATTTACATATTTTACTACTAAATTTCGATTATTACATCAAAAGTTCCTCGTATAAGCTGGAGACTGATCCGGTCTTGGAGGTCTTCTCTTCTAACAATGTAGAAAGAGTTTCATGGTTGATCCCTCACTTGTCATGCTGTAAAATTCATTATCCCTCACTTGTCCACTGCGCAAAAACGAGCACAGTGGCGTTCTAGGATTTGTACAGCCAACCCTACTTAGTAGGATAAGGTGGTGGTGGTGTTATAGATCTGGAATATGATGCATTGATAATCTGTTAAAAAGTCGGTTTCCATGGCATTCGAATTTGGTACTTGGTAATTCGGCTCCAATTTCATTGCGTTAAATGAATTACCACAATGACTATTGTTTTATCTGTACGAGTTTTAGTTCAATTTTTTTTTGTTCTTCTCCAGGATAAAGCTCTGATGGAGGACCCAATCTATGAAGAATTCTGGCAAAGGGATGTCGAAGAATCAATTAGGCAGGGAATCTCAAAACCCTTTGTGGAGGAAGCTGTTTTGCAAGTGTCAAATTGGGGTTTCAGCCTTGCAGACCTCAAATTGCAGAAGAAAGAACAAGGGAAAGGCGTGCTCAATTGGATCAAGTCCATGCTCAGCTCAGCTCAGGAAGAATACATTGGCTTCCTTGGCCCAATACACATATGGCAGGTCAGAAGCATCTCCGTCGTTTACATGTTTGTTTGAGCTATCGATACTTTTACTGATATACTTGAAATCTTTTGATAGAAGCCGCGGTAATATGTTGAGTAGACTCGTAGATAACAATGAGATCAGTCATTTGACAGGATTGTTCTAATTGAGTTGCTCTTCCTCATGCTACCATAAGAAAGGTTTGAATTACTACTTGTCCTAAGTTAATCGAGGGAAGATTTCTGCTTCGAGAATGTGAAATTCGTCTAAGGTTCAGATATGTATGGTGTAGCATACTCGTAGACAGATTTCTGGTGATGGTTGTTTCCTTGTGACCACAACGAATCTCTCGCCATACAGTGGCTTCATTCAAACTATACAGAGCGTTTAGTATTTTTCATCGGAGGTATTAATTTTCTGTTAAATTTTGTATTAACCCAGACCAGTCTCCTCCAATGTTTGACAGGGGATGGACGATAAGGTGGTCCCACCATCGATGACTGATTTTGTTCACCGGATTTTACCAGGAGCTGCGGTACACAAGCTTCCATACGAGGGCCACTTCACCTACATCTACTTTTGTGACGAATGCCATAGACAGATATTCACTACACTCTTTGGAACACCACAAGGGCCGCTGAACTTCACAACAGAAGTGGATGAAACACCTCTTGAAGGTAATACTGAAGAGCAGGAAGAAGAGGTAACGCTTGGTGATTCTGTTCTGGCACTAGCTGAGGCATGATCGCTCTAGTTTACTTCAGAGAGGTACAATGTATATATCATAGGGTTACTACGTTACTCGTAGAGCTGAAAAGAAAACAGAAAGGATAAAGAGAAAAGAAAGAAAAGTTAAAAGCATCGCGTTAATTCTCTTGCTCAGAGTTGTGGGATGTTATTAGGGGTTTCCTGCGGAGTATGTCTTTGGGAGGAACTGTTGGTCAAGAACAAAAATATACAAAGAAATCATATCGTTCTGAATTTCAATCGGGTGCTCAAATTTTCGTTCATTCAGTGCCTCCAAATGATTGATTGGCTACTTCTTCTATCATTTCTCCCGCCCGCTCTCACTTCTTGAGCTAACCCTAACCGCTCGGGTAATGCACGAATCCTATCGTTATTTCCTGATTAATATGTATGCTGCTTGTGGCTCGTTGACGCTTGCTCTCAATGTGTTCGATGAAATCCCGCGGGGGAATTCTGTCACTTGGAATGTCATGATACATGGTTTGGCAAAATGTGGGGAGCTTAAATTGGCTCGGTCTCTGTTTGATCAGATGCCGGAGCCTACTGTTGTGTCCTGTACTGCTATCATTGATGCATACTCGCGCATGAATCAGCCCCAGGAGGCTGTTGCTTTGTTTCGGAAAATGGTTGTTGAAGATCTTATTGAACCTACTCGGATTACACTTCTAGCCATATTTCCGGCTGTTTCGGTTCTTGGGGCTCGTAAGATTTGCCAATCACTTGCTTATCACCAAAAAAAAACAAACAGAATTTAAACCAAGCCATAAATATGTCTACGAATTTCATATCAGTTCATATGCTCTTCTTCTCCAACAGATTTCATCATCTTAAAAGAGTAACATAAAAGTTGCTCTGTCACTTGATATATTCAACTAATAACACATATCATACGTCACTAGGCGATGCATGAATGAATGGCTACCTGAACTGGACTCGGCAATTTCATCACGGTCTTTTTATAAATGCCAACAAAGTGGGATCTACTTTATCTTTGGACAATAAATTAATGATCAACTCCGTAGTTGATGCATCTGCAGAAAAACCCCTCTCCACCATTTCTTCAATAAGCCTCACAGCCATTGATGTCTCGTTGTTATTGATAAGCTCTCGGATAATTGTGTTGTACGTGCAACCATCTGAAGAACAACCTCTCTCTTCCATTTCCCTCAGCAAGTTTTCCGCTTCCCTTGTTAGCCCCCCTTTACATAATCCACGAATCATTATATTATATGTCTTGACATTGGGTTGAATTCCTTTTGATGATAAACCACGAAAGAGATCCCATGCATATTCAACTTTTTCAACTCTGCACAAACCTTCAATGAGAATAGTGCAAGTTACAATATCAAAATCCAACTTCTTTCCCTCCATCTCTTCCAACAATTCAACTGCCTTGGGAAATTGTTGGTTTGCACACATGCCATGCAATAAAATAGAATAAGTTTGAATGTTTGGAAGTTGGCCACAAGCTTGCATTTGAGAGAACAAGTTCAGTGCATCTTGTGTTCTCGCCATCATGCAAAACCCATCAATAAGAGTGCTATAAGTAACCGTATCTTGAACAACTCCCTTACGAGACATTTCCAAAAAAAGCATTCGGGCATCATCTGTCCTTTTACTTTTACAGTAGCCGTTTATCATTATGTTATAACTACAAGTATGCTTTTAACTTCTCTTGGACCCAACTTGGATTTCTTAGGATCGAGTGCCTTATAAAAAGCTACACAACCCCATACTCTCAAATATGACAAATTTGGTTTTCTTCCTTTCCAAATTTCATATGGTGACACATGTGTCTTTGTAGATGTAATTCTATTATGTATATGGCATGCAGTAAATAATGCTTCACCCCATAAATATTTTGGAGTATTAGCATTAATCATCATAGAATTAATCATTTCAGTGAGTGTTCTATTTTTCCTTTCTGCCAAACCATTTTGTTGTGGTGTATAGGGTGTAATTCTTTGATGTATAACACCATGCTCTTCACAAAAAATATCAAATTCATGTGAAAAATATTCACCACCTCTATCACTACGAAGGCATTTAATTTTCCTTCCTTTTTGGTTTTCAACTTCAGCTTTATAGCTTAAAACACTCAAAAGCTTCATCTTTATTAGACAATAAATAAAAATAAGTGAACTTAGAACAATCATCTATAAATGTGATAAAATATCTTTTTCCTCCTCTTGTTAAAACACCATTAAATTCACATATGTCAGAATGTATTAAGTCTAATAAATTTGTATTTATTTCGGCAGTTGGAAAAGGTTTCTTAGTCATTTTCACTTGAATACATGTTTCACATTTATCATTATAATCATCATTGCAAGCAATTAAACCAAGTGTGTGCATGTATTTTAAAGATCTAAAATTTACATGTGCTAAACGTAAATGTCATAAATGAGAGGAAGATTCAACAATATAAGCAAAAAAATTCACTTTATTATTAATACCTAGTTTGAACATCCCAACACAAGAATACCCCTTCCCAACAAACATTCCATTTTTCGACATTATTAACTTGTCGGATTCTAGAACAGTCTTTATACCGTTCTTACATAATAAATTTGAAGACACAAGAGTACATTAAGCAACGTCAATTTCTTCTCAGACGTAAACTGAAGTTCAACGGTTCCTTTTCCTAGAACTTTGGCAGAATTATGATTCCCCATTAAAACCTCTTGATTGTCCGTTGATGCTTCATATGTCCTTGTCATTGTACACATGTATAGTAGCCCCTGAGTCGAGCCACCAATCGGAGGATTTTATTGCCATTGCCATATTTAGTTCAGTAATCATATCAATATGCATCATTGATACCATTGCAACAATGTTACCAATTCCAGAATTTTCCACCATATTTGCGCTATTGGTCTTATTGGCATATTCCTCACTTGCTTTTCTGTGTCTACAATCACGAATGTAATGGCCTTTCTTTCCACAATGGTAGCAGACACCATTTGCATTCTTTTGATTGTTGTTGGAATTGGTCTTCTTAAACTTCCCTTTGTCAATTTTGACTTTGAAGTTCTTTTTGTATTTGTTTCCTTCGACAATGTGAACTTTGGAGGAATCTTGATTTGCAAAATTCTTATCATGATTTCGAGTTTCCTTTTCAATTTGAATACCCTTTTGCAAATCCTCCAAACTAATATCTTCCACCATGTGTAGAAGTTTCTTTCTATAGTTATTCCATGTTTGGGGTAATTTTGCCATAATAGCTCCAACTATCATAGGATCCGGAATAACTATTTTAAGTTCACGAAGCTTTGAAACCAAGACCAATAATTTATGAACTTGGCCTAGGATGGGTTTGTTATCAAACATAGTGAACTCATAATATTTGAACATTAAAAATTTATCGGTACCTCTTTTCTCCTTTGTGTACTTGTGTTCAAGTGCTTTTGAAATTTCCTTCGGAGATTGAATGTGTGCGTACAGGTCATATAAGTAATCAGATAATGTGCCCAAGATGTGTCCTCTACATACCAATTCATCTTCTTCACGCTTCTTTCGATCGGCAACTATTTTGTCCGTATCTTTGTCACTTGGTTCACCAATAGGCTCCAATTTTGAGTCTAACACATATATGACATTTAGAACAGTAAGCATGAAACGCATTTTGTCCTTCCATCGGGTGAAGTTTGATCTATCAAATTTGTCTAGCTTGTAGACATCTTGATCGATAATCTTCAAAGCCATATTATCGGACTTGTTCTCCATGACGAAAATAACACTTTAAGATTGTTATAGAAAAATGTAAAAGTATAGAGAATAATCCGAATGATGACTTTGAGGTACGACTTGAATCGTTTCCTTAAAATGTTATTTGCCCCCACTCGAATGAGTTTGCTAAAGGGTTCTTGGTAAATCACTTCCAGGATACAACAAAGTATGGAATATTCGATTAGCAAAACCGAATTGTATTCCCTTAGAAACAACTAGAAAGAAATTGTATGAATGTGATAGAGAGAGAAGAGAGAGCAAAAAAATTATGTAGACAACAAATTTTTGAATGATTTTTCTTCTGTTCATGTTACCAATATATATAAAGAGAATTGCACCTTTTAGATATATCTTTTGGTTTTGGGTGTATCCTCTCACCATGAGATACAACTGAACATTGCAGCAGTGTTTTTTTAATGGATATATCTTATACAAGAGGCGTAAGGAATGCATCCGTACGGGATGCATTATGTCTTTTCGCTAATACAAAAAAGGTGCATTGTTTCATTTCAAAATGTGTGATTATTGGGTCAAATCCCATCCTGTCAAACACACACACACAGAGAGAGAGATATATATATATATATATAGATATATATGTTACATTATATTATATTCTTAAAATATTCAACAGAAGAAATGAGTGGGAAAATGTTCAGAGAAGAGAGAGAATCTTGGAGGGAAAAACTTTCATTTCACAACTTTTTTACTACAAGACGTTTCCTTACCGTGTAAATACTCACCTTGGGACATAATACAACCAATCACCTAATGACACATGTCACTTAATACAAGGTTAACAATATACTTCAACTATGTATATTCTAACATTCCCTCTTAAGTTTATGTTGCGAACTCCTTAACATAAGATTGGAACAATGATCACTAAACAAAGAAGAACATAGCCATTTGGTGAAGATATCTGCATACTGATGCTCAAAAACAACAAACTGCAAAGTAATTATGCCTTGTTGAACTTTTTCTCGCACAAAGTGACAATCGATCTCAATGTGCTTGGCTTTAGAGTGTAAAACTGGATTTGTGGCAAGAACCATTGTTGAGATGTTATCACAGTGAAGAACAGGTGCACGAAAACAAGAAATATGGAGATCCTTGAGTAGTTGTTGTAACCAAACCACTTCTGCAGTTGTCGTAGCCATTGCCCTATATTCTGCTTTAGTAAAAGATCTACTAACAGTGTGTTGTTTTTTAGAACTCCAGGAAATTGGATTGTGTCCAAGGAAGATGACAAAACCAGTTGTAGATCTCCGATCACTGGGATCGCCAGCCCAATCGGCATCTGTATAGGCTCTCAGATTCAAAGAGCCAGGTCTAAAACATAAACCCCAACCTATAGTGCCCTTTAGATACCTGAGAATCCGCTTGACTGCACCAAAATGTGACTCCAAAGGTGCTTGCATAAACTTGCAAACTTGATTAATAGAGTAGGCAATATCAGGCCGAGTGAAAGTCAAGTATTGTAAGCCACCAACAATACTTCTATACGTTTTCGGGTCCACATAAGGAGGACTATTATGATTTAGCAACTTGTGATTGGGGTGACAAGGTGTAAGATCCCACATCGCCTGAGGGAGATGATCCTCTATGCCTTATATGTACATGCCCACCTCCCTATAACAAGACGCGTTTTGGGAACTCACTAACTTCGGATCCCATAAGAACTCCGAAGTTAAGTGAGTTTGGGCGAGAACGGTCCCAGGATGGGTGACCCCCTGGGAAGGCCCTAGAACCCAAGAACAAAACCGTGCGGGCCGAGCCCAAAGCGAACAATATCTTCATATGCGGACTGTTGTCGATCTTGGTGATAGCCAAATTCAAGTATAATGAAAGTGTGAATGTCATTCGGGCATCGTTATCTGTTTGATATGTGGCATTGGAGGATATGGAATTGATATAGAAATTTCGAGGATGGAATTTTTTTAAGGGGGGAAGAATGAAATCCCGTCCCCGGATTTCATTATTTAAAATTACGTATTACGTATTACGTATTTTATATTTTATTCGTAGTTTTGACGCGTTTATATTTACGGTGTATAAATCTTTTTTCATAAGTAAAAAGACGAAATTGCCCATATTGTTGTTAAACGAGATTATTTGTGGGAGCCCTGTTTTGGAAAAAGGAAGCCACTTGAGTGGTTGTAACGAAAGAAAGGAAAAAAAAAAAAGGCGACTTCCTAATGGCCGCGAGGGAGAGGGAAAGAAGAAGGAACTGGAGGGAAAAAGAGGGAGGTAGGATGAATCGGGGAATGAGAGAGGAAGCAGGGGACGAATCAGAGAAGGGAAGGAAAGGACGGGAGAGAGAAATAGAGCAGCTTGGGATCAAGGATCCCTACCCAGTTCGTGCGACTCGACTTGGTCGGAAGTAATGGAACCGTGGGTTCCTCCGGCCAAATTCTGGAACTAAGCCGAGCCACCACCTGGGAATCACTCCACGACCTTCCCTCTACCCATTCCACCCCAAAATTGATAGAATTTGGCCTTGAAATTATGAAACCCACATGGTAGGTGCAACAGGGTTCGTGGTGGCGATCCATCAATTGGGAAGCTAATGCCACCAATTACGTAGAGTTATGGACTTTACCGTTGACCGAGAGTTGACTTGTGGTCAACATGTTTCGAAACGTTCTAAATAGTAGAATTATTACTATGGGAGACTAAGTGAAGTCTAATGGGCCTACATTGGTTAGAGAGTCACTTGAATATATGTGATATGGTTATTACCTTAATTTCTTACATTAATATCATTTGTGAATATGACTTGGTTTTGTAAATGTGAAATCTATTGAAATGTGATTTTTATATATTTAGCCATAGACCTATGTTCTTAAACATGATTTGGCTTGTGTACTGATGATGATTGTGATATATGTGTGTTTAATTATCTTTTTAGTAAGGTGAATGATAAGTACGATAAATGTTATGATGATGTGAACCTAGAATCTTATTTGAAGCATTATGTAGAACTTTTATGATTGTATTACAAGCTAGTTAGTAGTCATAAGAAGTTGTTAGGGCAGGTGCCTACGTTGTAACTCATAGAGGTTGAGGTAGGGGTAGATTGTGTGCTGAATTGATTGCTCCAGATAACAGTGATATTTAGATAGTCATGCTTGGTATATCCACGATGGGGGGACCATACATACTCAAGGGTGATCATGCTTGGAATATCCGCGACGGGTGATCACTACCTAGAGCTATATAATACAGTCCTGCTTGGTATATCCGCAATGGGGGACTGTTAGGGGGTGATTATGCTTGGTATATCCGCGATGGGTGATCACTGCCTGTGTTATTAGATTATGTATATGGTTTTGCTTGATATATCCGCGATGGGGGACCATATGTATTTAGGGGTGATCATGCTTGGTATATCCGTGATGGGTAATCACTGCCTGGACGATGAGATTATGCATGTGGTTCTGCTTGGTATATCCGCGATGGGGGACCATATGTATTTAGGGGTGATCATGCTTGGTATATCTGCGATGGGTGATCACTGCCTGCACGTTGAGATTATGCCAATGGTTCTGCTTGGTATATTCGCGGTGAGGGACTATACGCATTTTAGGGGTGATGCGGATTAGTTGTACTTGGTACATTTGCAATAGGCGATCATAGTTTAGTTGGATTCCAATGAGTGGTCTGGAATCCTTACTTTTGCTCACTTCCGTAAATTTAGTCCAGCCCCTAGATTCGACTAAATAAGAATTGTTCACAGTAGACATTGTGTTTATAGATTGGATTTATCACGTTATTACTTGGAATCCAGGTAAAGAATTATGTTGAATTCCTTTATTAAATTTCGTGAATTGATATGTGATCTTGTTGATTGATTAACGTAGTTAGACGTTAATATCGTGCCTCATGGATTCATGGAATTGGTTACTTGAAGTGATTATAGAATAAGGTTGAATATGATTGTTATTAATACAATTAGATCAATGATCAATATGACTAGAGGATACTATTGTGCTTTGTTGATTATTTGATATATTACATGCTATGAATTGCGATTTCATGTTGAAACATAATGATTTATATGATGGATGGAATAGAAACCTTGATTGTCATGTGGGTTCGTTATGTAGCTTGAATCGAATAATTTATGCTTGTCAAGTCCAAATGATTGATTATGGAATGTTATGTCTTTCGGCTTGAATGGACTGTGTGATATGTCGAATGGTAATGAAAGGTAAACTACGAATGACTTGATCCCTATTGAGGGTACGTAGGCAGTCTAACAAGGAGGTTAAATGCAGCGATAAAGTATACAAATAATCACTACGCAATTCAAGGCTTTAGTGTGCTTGGTACATATTTCGTAGACGGGGTATGTTAGATATACGGTTACTTGGTGACATCATGTGTCGATCTTGGACGTATGTCGGGATCGGGGCGTGATAACTTGTAGTGGTATCAGAGCCACTCCCTGGCCGGAAGTGTGCTAACGAGGACGTCGAGCCCCTAAGGGGGGTGGATTGTAAGATCCCACATCGCCTGGGGGAGAGGATCCTCTATGCCTTATATGTACATGCCCACCTCCTTATAGCAAGACACGTTTTGGGAACTCACTGGCTTCAGATCCCATAAGAACTCCGAAGTCAAGTGAGTTTGGGCGAGAGCGGTCCCAGGATGGGTGACCCCCATAGGAAGGCCCTAGAACCCAAGAACAAAACCGTGCGGGTCGGGCCCAAAGCGAATAATATCTTACTATGCGGACTAGGATATGACACAAGGCTTACAATCAATCATGGTTGTTTTGTGCAGTAAGTCCTTCACATACTTTGACTGATGAACAAAAAGACCATGTGACTAATACTCAATTTCCAAACCAAGGAAATAATGCAGAAGTCCTAAGTACTTCATATCAATCTCTGTAGTTAGCTGTTGAACCATAGATTAAACGCCAATGTCACTATCACCAACGAGTATAATATCATCCACATAGAGTAACAACACAACCATAGATCTCCCATCATGTTTGATAAACAAAGAAGAATCTGCATAAGAATACTTGAACCCCAAAGTAAATAAGAACTTAGTAAATCTGTCATTCCAAGCCCGATGGGCTTATTTCAAACCATAAAGGGACTTTTGAAGTTTGCACACAAACTCTGGATGAGCTTTATCAACAAAACCCTGTGGTTGACTCATGTACATTTCTTTATCCAAAACACCATGCAAAAACGCATTTTTAACATCCAACTGTTTCAACTTCCAACCATGAGTAAAGGTCTTATAATAATCCAAACCTGCATCTTGAGATAACCCTTTTGCTACAAGTATGGCCTTATACCCGGCCACTGAACCATCAGGATGTCATTTGACCTTATAAATCTATTTGCAACCCACTAGATTTTTGTTTGGTGGAAGCGAAACGAGAGTCCAAGTTTGTTGCTGAATAAGGGCTGCCATTTCTTCATTTATAGCATGTTGCCACTCACCAGATTTAAAAGCAACACTAAAGGATTGGGATTCTATGATACTATCACTCTGAACTTGAGCCTTAAAAGCTATCTTCTTCTTAAAAATCCCAGACTTTAAACGTGTCTGCATAGGATGAGAATTATGAGATGCAATATGCATAAGTTGTAGATCAGGAGCTTGAGAAGTGACAGCAGATAGATGTAGATCAATATCTGTTGGAGACACAAAAGCTGACCTTGAAGAAGTAGTTGTACTTGTGGAAGAAGGAACAATGTCACCATTGAGCAAAGATTGAGACTGAGTGAGTGGAGAGGTTGCAGTAAAATTGTGCCCAAATACTTGAGGAATGGGTATAGCTATAACTGGAGAAGTGAATGTATTTTGATGAACTATAAGAGAGGAAACAAATGACTGAGAGATTGGCTGATTACTATGAGGTTTGACACCTGGAACACTGACCTCATCAAATAAGACATGTCTGGATACTATCAACTTGTGATTATGAAGAGAATAACAAATATACCCTTTGTACTGAGATGTATACCCCAAGAAAATGCATTCAGTTGTATTTGGTTCAAGTTTGTTAGACCTATAATGTTTCATAGATGGGTAGCATGCACACCCAAATACTTTCAAATGGTTTAGCTGTGGTGGAGAGTGATATAAAGCCTCAAATGGTGACTGCATGCCTAAGACAGAAGTGGGCATCCTATTGATTAAATAGGTGGCAGCGGCACAACTGTGATACCAAAAACTAGAAGACAAAGAAGTTTGTTGAAGGAGAGCGAGATCAGTTTCAACTACATGTCTGTTTTTCCTTTCAGCTAAGTCGTTTTGAGCTGGGGTATACGGGCAAGACCTTTGATGGATAATGCCTTTGGTTTGAAGGAAATTCTGAAACAAATGACTAATCTGGAAAGAATCACCGACGAACACCTCCGACGAAATCATTGACTAAACAATTCGACGAAAGCACCGACTATCTCAACCAACAAACGATGACACCAACCAATAGACAATAAATCAACAACAAGAACGATCACCGAACAAGCATGACAAGTGGAAGCAGTAGGATCACAATCAATAGTGCAAGCCTTTGATCGGCGATGATACCATGTCAACTGTAAGAATGCAGAAGAAATGAGTGGGAAAATGTTCAGAGAAGAGAGAGAGTCTTGGAGGGAAAAACTTTTCATTTCACAACTTTTTTACTACAAGAGTATTCCTTACAGTATAAATACTCACATTGTAACTACCTTAGGACATAATACAACCAATCTCCTAATGACACCTGTCACTCAATACAAGGCTAACAATATACTTCAACTATGTATATCCTAACATAAACCCCCTCTTTTAAACCATCGAACATAAGAAAGGATATTATTATGATTTTAACAATTGAGTAGAGCAGGTGAAAGCATTATCATGATTTTCGTTGTTCGAATCGGTTCCATGATTTTTATGTCCACCCCTACAATTATATATAGAAATAAGGGCCCGTATTTCATATGACACGTCTTGAATTCAATTTTTGGTGCTATTGAATCACATGATGGTGATTAGGAGAGGCTAAAATGCCTCTGTAAGTCTTTTCGGCCTCCGAAATGATGGATTGTCGTGACAAAGCCACCAATTAGTCAACTTTTTTTTTTTAACATACAATACTAAATTAAAATTGAACAACTTTTTTTTTTAACAAAAGATATTATCTACACCAAGAGGGGGGAGTGGTCAAAGTCTCACAATGGGTTAGTCATATTAATGTGTTTCAAATTTAAGACATATCACTTATAAGTGAAGATGAATATCACTAGACCGTAGTATTAAGTGGCAATTGAAGACATTATTAGATGCAAAAGTGAGAAGTACTGAGCATGAAAGTTTTGCATGCTTAAAGTGGTGAAACAAGTCAGCAATGAAGAACACCTGTATTCAACGATTGTCCATCTCTGAATTGTGTGAGTTACAAACTTCACCTTCATTCTTCACTTAAAATACATATAGCACTAAGTCAGGTGTCAAAATTTACAAACTAATTAGGTAATTGTGCACCAAGAATCTGAAGGCAAACTGAAAATTACAACAAAACGATTATAATAAGGCATCAAGTTAAGCTACAAAACATGAACAATTAAGATTACCATTAAGAAAAACCGAATAGCATAGTATTGCTCAAATTTCTAACCTAATGAAAAGTAAAATTAATAAACAAAGTAAATTACAGCTTCCGAAAAAAAAATAAACGCGAATGTGCAACGGTTAAGAAAAGAAATGCAAAACTTGAACGGGCAAACAAAAACATTTGGTATTTCGCTCTCTCTCGTTTTTTTCTCTTTCTTCTTCCTCTTCCAGCAAACTTTCTTATAATTGCATGTAACCATTTCTTAAAGTCTTACAATTGTAGGGTTTTGCACAAAACGAAAGAGGAGATGTTGACGTTTAGTGGGTTGCTCTTATTAATTTTTTTGGGTAAATTACATTTTATCCCCTCATGTTTGTGGTTAATTGTAACCTCATACAACATTTTAAAAATATTTTAATCACATACATTTCCTTGTTATTTCATTTTAATTTCATACGTTTGTTAGTCAATCTCCTAATTTGACAATGTATCAACTGTGAATCCCACATTTTTCTAATCTATGTTTTAAACTTATATGGATACATCTTTTTCGTTGATTTGAAAATGTATCCATGCCAAGTTATTCGAAGAAATTTATTAATATTATTAGGCCTAATATCTATTATTATTATTTTCATGGTTATGAAGAATGTACCCGTATTTTGAGTTTGAAGAATTTACCAAACGTTTTATGGTACAGTAACTTTTGGTTAATATTGATGAATGTACTATATATATATATGTACACAATATGTTCTCTAATATGTGTGTGTACATACTTTTTATGGCAAAACATGATTTTCTACATTGGCAACATTGTCTCATCACTATCATGAGACGTTTGGTTCTTTTTACATTTAGTTTCTTAAGTTTTTGGACAATGATAGATAAATTTAAAAAAAAAAAAAAAAAGAAAGAAAAAGAAAGAAAAAGAAGCTTTGTACGGCCGCCACATTGCGAACGTAACGTATACTCCCTACAAATATTGATCATTCCAATTTACATGATCCTGCAAATAGAGCACCACAAGCATGGCCGAAAAAAACTAAACAAAAATTAAAAATAAATCGTCGCCTGAGAGGTTCGATCTCTAACGGGGGATTCCCCATGCACTTAGCAAGCACATTCCTTAACCACTTGGCCAAAGCGAGTGTTGATCACATTGGAGGCTAGTCATCATTTTTAATTAACTATTTAATTAAGCAAAAATTAAAAATAAATTGGCGCCTGAGATGCGAGGCTGACATTTGATGGGTTTCTTTTATTAATTTTTTGAGTATATTACATTTTATTCTCTCAGGTTTGTGATTAATTACAACCGCATACAATATTTTTGAAACATTTTAATCACATACCTTTACTTTGTTTCCTTTCAATTTCATACATCAATTAGTTAATTCGTTAATTTGACCGTTAAGTGATAATGTATCAACTATGAATCCCAACTTTTTGCTAAAATGACAGTCAAATTTGTCCGCATTGTTTAAAAAATAAATTATAAATAAAAAAAATTGGGCCCCACCTCTTAAATCTTAGTCTGCGGCTATTCTAGAATCCAGCTGATTCTCGCCAGAAAACACTGACCATGGCTGTTGCCATTACCACGAGAGATTTTTCAATGTGACTAGTACACGGAGTGGTATATCACGTATCACTATGCAAATAGTGGGATATGTATGCTCAAAAGTTAATAACCTAAAAAATAAAATTTCTCACTACTTCTATTAAAACACGTGGTGTACTACTTATGTTCCGGTTGCAACAAAAAATTTCTCCATTACCACAACGTTGAGTCCAGTCGATTTTCAATTTTTTTAATCTCTTAAACATACCCATTTGTATAATTTTTCAATTTTTTAAATATACCAATTGTTATATGTAAAATGTACTAATTTCTTTTAATGTAAAACGTACCCTCTTTTTTTTTTTTTTTTTTTTATGGAAAATCCATTCGGTTTTTTTTTTAATTTATTTTTTTTAACTTATTTGGGTACATTTTTCTCGTTGATTTGAAAATGTATTCATGTTAAGTTATTCGAAGAAATTTATTAATGTTATTAAGCCTAGTATTCATTATTATTATTTTTCGTGGTTTTGAAGAAGGTACCCATTTTTTTTGTTTGAATAATTTACCAAACTTTTTATGGTACAGTAACTTTTGGTTAATATTGATGAATGTACTATGTATATGTAAACTATGTTTTATAATATGTGTGTACATGTTTTTTATGGCAAAACATGATTTGGACAATGATAAAAAAGCTTTGCCAGGCCACGTTGCAAACGTATCGTAATCCCTACAAATATTGACCGTTCCAATTTACATGATCCTGCAGATAGAGCACCACAAGCATGGCTGAAAAAAAATTAAACAAAAATTAAAAATAGATCGTCGCCTGAGAGGTTCGAACTCTCGCGGGGGATCCCCATGCACTTAGCAAGCACACGCCTTAACCACTCGGCCAAAGCGACTGTTGATGACGTAGGAGGCTACTAATCTTTTTTAATTAATTACTTAATTAGTCAAAGTCTTTGTTCCTGAATGAGGATCCTCTCTGGATCCGCTTTGTGAGAATCTCGGAAATCCTCCAATCACATCCGTTCATCGTTCATCGTACATCGTGCGACAAGTTTACGTCAGGTATGTACAATGAACGGACGTGATTGGAGGGTTCCCGGATCCTCACAAACAGGATCCAGAGAGGATCCTCATTCCCTAATTTCCTCTCGTGAACTTACTCATGCAAGCTCATGAGTAGCACCAGTAGTAGCACTAAAAGCAAATAATATAAAGGAATTTTAGCCAAAATGGTCCTTGAGATTTGCATAACACATCACTTTGGTCTCTGAGATTGTCCACCATCCATTATTTTTGTCCTTCTGTTAAAAACTCCGTTAAGTGTCCCAGAGTTCTTGGCCGGAAGTTTGGGCAATTTTCAAAGCTTCGTAACTCAATCGTTTCTTAACCAAATTCGACCCATAATATATCAAAATGAAGATAGGAAAGTGTAGAACAAGATTATACCATTTGGAGGCCCAATGGTTGCCAGAGATGACCAAAAAATAGCCTGAAAGGTCGGTCGGCGGGAAAACTGGAAAACTCGTCGGAAACTGGGTAAACTTTAAATGTTCATAACTTCTTCAATACTCAACAAATTCGAGTGATTCAAAAATAAAAAACATACTTCTTGATGAGATGAAGAGAATGGTACATTTCTCAATGGCTAATTCGTCATGTTTTGGCCAAAAAATGGCTCAAAAGTGACTAACTCGAGACCAAGACAGCCACTTTCGAGCCGTGTTTCAGCTAAATTACGGCAGTTAGCCAATGAAAAAGGTACAATTTTGTTTGTCTCATCGAGGAGTATGATTTTTGTTTTTGAATCACTCGGTTTTGTTGAGTATTGAAGAAGTTATGAACGTTTAAAGTTTATCCAGTTTCCGGTGAGTTTTCCAGTTTTCCTGCGGACCAGTCACCTTTGAGGCTATTTTCTACTGATCTCCGGCAATCATTGGGCTTTCAAATAGGTATAATCTTGTTCTACACTTTCCTATCTTCATTTTGGTACTATTATGGGTCGAATTTGGTTAAGAAACAATTGAGTTACGAAGCTTTGAAAATTGCCCAAACTTCCGGCTAAGAGCTCCAAGACACTTAACGGAGTTTTTAATAGAATGACCAAAATAATGGATGGTGAACAATCTCAGGGACCATTTCTATTGATTTTCAATCTCAGAGACCATTTCTATTGATTTTAAATCTCATGAACCATTTTGGCTAAAAAGCCTAATATAAATTGGTGGTGGCAACGAATAATGGAGGAGGAGTAGAAGGCACAACTGCGCGAGATCTTTTGACCGTTTGACGGCAACAGAGACGGCAGCTTGACCGAGCCGGAGTTGTAACATAATTGATCGAGAAATCAATGAACAATATAATATAATTGCAGCAAGGTGATTTAGCAAGTTAATGGAGTTTTCTCTCCCTTATGGGGAGACCTTATCTCCGGTATGTGAGAGTTCAACCTTCTACTTTTAGCTTTTCCACACCCTAGCTGTCGCCGATCCTAGTTGTGGCCTGGGTCGGTGGCAACCCCTGTCCCTCCTCCTTCATTTTCGGGTGTCCTATTTCCTAAACCCCTTCTGGTTGGTTCTTGTTTCCAAGATTTACCCGTGTAAATCTATATGATCTTTCCATTTGGACTTCTGCTTCTAGTCGTGCTTTCGACACCCAATTCAAAAGTGAAATTTCCATGAGTGAAGTTTCGTTTATGCACAGGAAGGTGCGCAGAACCTCTGTTTGGGTCCTCGTACTGCCATCTTCCACCGCAATAGCTTCGATGTGATTAGTTTCTGTGGCGTCTGAGTTTCAATTTGGAAGCTCCTTGGGTTAATCGATATATTTTATAAATTTAATCGAGCTTTAAGACATCTCATCTACACTTGACCAAATTCATTTGTGCTTCTTGACAAGATTTTTACCGTCTATGCAAATAGGGTCAAAATCACATGAAATACTTGCAAGAATACAAGCATGTTGTAGTGTAGATGCTCATACAAGGTCGTTCTCCTTAAAGAATATTTTAATAATTTATGTAAAAACAATTCCTAATTAACTACTTAGAATTAAAAATTGAGAAAAGAGATTTTGGAATTGGATAATATTAAAAATGAATTTTAATTAAAAATAAATATGATAATAACAATTTAGAAAAGCACTAGGGTTTCACCATCACCTAGCAATCCTATGAATTTTTACCAATTACTTATGATCTACACATGCCACTTTGAAGGTTAGGTTTTCCTAATATATATTCTACTTGGAACCTCCAACATAGAACGAACATACAATCCGTCCGGACGTTCGGATCAAATCTGAACATGAAAGACTCAGTATGCTTTATGAAAGCCCTTTGAAAAATCATACAACCCTTAAGACGTGGTGTTCATCTTAAGTGAAATTACAATTATTAATCACAAGAAGCCAGTGTCAATTTCAGGGAACCTTCTGACCAAAATTAAATCAAATTACTTTTCTAAATATCATAATGGTGGTCAGTCATCAAGACAATTAGATAGTTTAAAACAATGATTAATAATTCAAAGCATGCATGCAATCAATCAAAAGCAATTAAATAAAAATTACATATTCATGCTAAGGCTCAAAGTTTCGCCCTAGTAAAACGGATTAGTTACTCATAATCATAATTAAAATCATAGAAAATATTATTATGAAAAAAAAAGGATATCCTCAAGAACCCTAGCAATTATCTCCGTCTCCAAGATTGCATAAAAGAGAATGTAGCCTAACCTAGGACCGGCCAAACCTTTTATAAAACCCATCTAAAAGGGCATCGCACAATCCCTAAAAACCAGGTCCTTTATTCCATCTAGGAAACTAAGAATAATAATAAAATATCTTAGAAAACGTCCCGATCTTCAAAGCAAGCTATCATGGGCCGGATTTGGAGGATATCTGAGACTAAAACGTGGCTGGACAATTACTTGGCAGATTCTCCTAGCTTAATTAAGCTAGGAGAATCTGCCAAGTAATTGTCCAGCCACGTTTTAGTCTCAGATATCCTCCAAATCCGGCCCATGATAGCTTGCTTTGAAGATCGGGACGTTATGAACAAATCTTCAGAAGGCCACGAACCCATCCGAGGTCATCTTGGGCTCAAAAAACGCAATTGAAGCCCAAAATGTCACTATTCCAGCACCACACATTGCTCCTTTGTTTTATCGCCAGAAAATCACCACTTGGTGGAAAAATCTGATATTTTAACATGATCTAGCCAAGTGACTCACGAACGTCCTATAACTGGAATTACTCCAAAATTCATCCATTTGGTCATGTTTTGCTCCAGAGGAAGTCGAAAGTCCTATATTGAAAATACAATTCAAAGTATCAAAATTCTTTCAAAATATACTAAGAATATGGCTAAATATATAATATAAAATCGACTCATCACTTCTTTGTCCTATTTTGATGTTAACATCAAAATTAGACAATCTAAAACTACATTAACGAAACCTCTTTGTCAACCAAAAGAGTGTGAAAATATATTTTTGTCTTCTATCACAACAAAGAAAAGTTAAAGACAGTAATGTAATTTCACAAAATAAATGTTGCTTTTTTTAAACCTCACCTACATATAAATTTATCATCTATAATTTAAAAATAAAAAATAAAAAACAACCTCTCTCACTTTCTTCCTCTCTCTTTCAATTTTAACAACCAAAGTAAAAAATTTCACAAACTTTGTGTCGAAGCATACATACTAGGTTATAATAAAAAAAAAAGTTTGATTGTAGCCATAGACATGGTGAAATACACCATAACCTCTTTGGGCCAGGAAGAAGTGGATAACCGTGACTTGCCACTAATTGTCCCCCTTAAAAAAATAATAATAAACTTCACTTGGTTGACATGACAAAAGCAATTAATGATAATGGCTAGAGTATAAATATCTGGACGAATTCCGAACAAAACCATTTGGTTATTTCCATCTCCTTTCTGAACAATAATAATGTTGCTTGTAGAACCCGAAGCCTCTCTCTCTAGAAAATCCGAAAAGCATCTCTCTTGCTCTCATTTCAAACCTATCCCTCTCATCTATCTTTCTCTCTAGAAAATCAGAAAGAGCTCCCAATTTTCCAATTGCAAACCCAGCGCCCATATTTACAACTCATCCATTTCATAGCAACTAAATCCATTTCAAACCTATCATTCGGCTTCCCTCTTTTTTACCTTTCCGTTCCTTCACCTTTCTCTGCAATTGCAAACACTTTTCTCTCTTTCTTTCTTTCTCTCTCTCTCTCTCTCTCTCTCTCTCTCTCTCTCTCTCTCTTCCCAGCCAAGCCGTTCCTCTTCTTTACCTTGCAATTACAGATCTATCTCGTCCCACATCTTTACTCTTTAATTGCTGATCGATGGTTATCGCTCTCATCCTAGCCAAATCGTCGTCTCACTTCATTTTCTCTACAATTGCAGATCGAACATGTAGGGATGGTCACCCAGTTGTCTAACCTCATTACCACAACAAAGTTCCAGCAGAAGAGATCATCGAGAGGAGGGGAATGAGGCAGATGGGTTTTACGGGGGCATCTGGAAGCTTAGAAGCAAGCAGGAGATTTCCATGTGGAAGCTTATTTGGTCTACGACATTGTCATTGACTTACCATCAAAGTCGCTTAAGCGGTCGCCGAGGCCGCCTAGCCAGCCTAGCGCCCGTCTAGGCTCCGCCTAATACCCATTCCGATTTCTTCATCGATTTTGGTTAAATCATGATGGCAAACCAACATCGTTTTCGAACACTGCGATAAACTACGAAAGAGATCCCATGCATATTCAACTTTGCACAATCCTTTAATAAGAATATTGTAAGTTACAATATCAAAATCCAACTTCTTTACCTCCATCTCTTCCAAAAGTTCAACTGCCATAGAAAGTTGCTGGTTTTTACAAAGGCCATCCAGCAAAATATTATAAGTTCAAATATTTGGAAGTTGGCCACAAGCTTGCATTTGAGAGAACAAGTTCTGTGCATCTCGTATTTTTCCCATCTTGCAAAACCCATCCATAAGAGTGTTATAAGTAATAGTATTTGGAACAACTCTCTTATGAGACATTTCCAGAAAAAGCATCCGGGCATCATCTATCCATTTACACTTACAGTAGCTGTTTATCATTATGTTATAACCACGAGCATCAACCATGAAAGCCTGGCTAAGCATTACTTCAAAAACCTCTTTTGCCTCGTCCATTTCTCCTCGCAAACAATACCCATCAATAAGTGAATTGTATGTGATCGTACTAGGTTTGATATCTCTTTGAATCATCATCTCAACCACACTCCTTGCTTCCCAGACCATCCCCTCTTTGCAAAATGTATCGACCAAGACATTAAAGGTGTGCACATTTGGAAAGATATGTATCTGCACCATTTCATTCATCAATCTTGTAGCTTCTTTCCACTTCCCTACTTTGCAAACTTCGTGAATCAAAGAGGTATAGGTAATGACATTGGGAGCAATGCCCTTACTTGTCATTTCTAAAAAGAGGTTCAGTGCATCAACAACTAGAGCATCTTTGCAAAGACTGTCGACGATTATGCTGTAGACAATTACGTTAGGCATGCAAGCAATTTCTTCCATCTTCTTAAGCAATTGGATTGCTGCACTATTGTTACCTTTCATGCAAAGACCCTTAACTAATGTGCCTAAAGAAACCACATTCAGCTTGCAATTACCACTCTCTAACATTTTAATGAAAAGTGCTGCAGCTTCGGCTAGGGCTGGGCACGGGCTTGGCCAGGCCTAAATTTGGAGGAACCTGGCCCTACCCGTTTTAAAATGTAACAAGCCGGGCTGGGCCGAGTATAAGGATTTTGAGTTTGGGAATCGGACCCTAACTCGGCCCGTTTGAAACGGGCCGGTTCAGGATAGGTTCACGGGTTCAATTACTTTTTTTTTTTCCGGTTTTGGAACGGCGCCGATCTGCTCCTCAACCTTCACGAGCTCGTCGGCCTGTAATTTTCGACCTGAACAAACACAGATCGTCAAAAAACCCTAATCAATATCAAATCTCCAATACAAACTTCGAATTCAGAAACATTTACTCATAACAATGCATCGTTCACAATTCAACTAATCGAGATCTGCAGAAACCCTAGGCATACCTTGATCGGGAGGGGAGTGAGAGAAGGCAGAGCAGAAGCAGAGGAAAGATAGGGAGTCGAGGGACTGACTCAGAGTTTCGCAACCAAACACTCGACGGAGCAGCCATGGATGCTCAGTCGCAGCAGCAAGCCAGACCTCCATATGAGGCAGCGCATGGGTCAATTCTTGAGGGTTGTTGAGCTCCGAAGATGGTGGTAGAGGTGAAGCTGATGACTCGGAGTCTGAGTCCGATGACGAGTCTCCATACGAGCCAATCGGGGCCTCCATTCTAGTCTGTGATAGAGTCGAGGCAATCAGGGGCTCCATTCCAGTCTGTGATAGAGTCGAGAGGGAAATAGATAGAGCAAGAAGGAAAAAGAGGAGTGAGAGAGTGGGATAGATATGCGGCTGAGATTTGAGAGAGTGATGATTCTGGAACCACTAGGGTAGAACCTAGGTAGAAACTAACGGTTGAGATTGGATGATAGGTTATCATTCAATCTCAGCCGTTCATTATAATTAGAAAACGGGTCGGTCCAGGTACCCATTTTTCTAAGTATCTGGACTCAACCTGCCCCATAAATGAAAAGAGCCCAGCCCGTCCCGTTTGTTTTCTAAAATATTAAGAACCTGCCTGTACCCGCCCCGAACCGTGATTACCCGCCTCAAACCGTGATTACTCGCCTCGACTCGCAGTTCCTGTACCCGTTTGCCCACCCCTAGCCTCGACCTCTCTATTCTTAAGAAGAAAGCCGTTGATTAGAGTGGTGTAGGTCGTGGCATCTGGCTTAAAACCCAATTTGAAGAATTTTCCCAAGATAGACAAGCCAAACCCCATTTGGTGCATATGGCAAAAGCAATTAATGATAATGTTTAAGGTATAAACATTAGGACGAATTCCTGACACAACCATTTGGTTATTCAAGGAGATGACCGTCGAGTAATGCTTCAACTTGGCAAGGAGATGACTGCCGAGTAATGCCTTTGAAGCATTTCGTCGAACACATTGAGAGCATCCTCAAAATTAGTGATTTTTAAGCTGGTGTTGTTGGGTGTTTCTAGATTCAGTCGATTTAGAAGACCGAGAGTGAAACAAAGCCAATTAATTGTTGAAGAAAACAACAACAGAAGAAGCTTGAAGAAGACAATGAGGCATACCTCTGGCGCGCTGCTGCCATAACCAACCTTCAAAAAAGCAATAGCAGCAGCTATTGTTGCCCGCATCATCTTCAGCATCTCTAAGTCAGCGAGTTGAGAGTTGCTCACAAATGAAAGAGTTGTTGTAAGACTCTGTTTGTGAGAGTTGAAGAGCATGAATTTCATATTTTTTTCTAGTTCTAGATTAACGCAAATTATAAATAAATACACAAACCAACAAAGAAAATGATTCTTTTTTGTTGGGAGAATAAAATAATAAGGCGTCAAGTTAAGCAAGATAGTACAAAACATGAACAATTAAGATTACCATTAAGAAAAACCGAACCTGTATAAATAAGATAGTGGTTGACAAACTCAAATTGCTCCTTCAAACATGCATAGAAGCGTCTTTAGCCTTTAAAATACATCACAATAGCATATTATTGCTCAAATTTCTAACCCTAATGAAAAATAAAATTAATAAACAAAGGAAATTACAGCTTCTGAGAAAAAAAACAAACGCGAATGTGCAATGGTTGAGGAAAGAAATGCAAAACTTGAATGGGCAAACATAAACATTTGGTATTTCACACTCTCTCTCATTTTTTTCTCTTTCTTCTTCCTCTTCCAGCAAACTTTCTTATAATTGTATGTAACCATTTCTTAAAGTCTTACAATTGTAGGGTTTTGCACAAATGAATTGGACTCCATCCGGTTCCCACATCTTAGCCATTTATAGTATATCGTGCACTCATAAATCATTTGATTTTTTTATTTAAAATTAAACACCAATAGTATCTGATGAGAACTGGGTGCACAATTTACGATGAACGGCTAACATGTGGGTCCCCACAAAGTGGATCCGGAGAGGGTCCTTTTCCTTGCACAAAAAGAAAGAGGAGATGCTGACGTTTGGTGATATATGTTAGAATCATGTGGGTAATAGATATGTTAGAATCATGTGGGTGAAACTTCAAAAAACAAAATTGATATTCTTACCACATATTTGTACTAACTCTCTAACATAGATATGACCCACATGCGATGACGGCCCCACCGCTATTAGAGAGATGATTCAAATGTGCAAATAGATGGTAAGTGTAGCATTACCTTAAAAAAAATAACAGCAAAATTTGATTTGTGTGAAACAAGCAGTTATCACGTTCAAACACGACTAGTTATTCAGTCTACGCAACATTGGAATTGGGAACTAGTCCTGGACTCTTATCTCCTACCTGGATTGTCACTTAATATGCATATTTGCGGGATTCGTAAAGCAAGCAGAGGCAATCTCATGGATTGGTATTCGAGTCATAAATATGTATATAAATTTCATATTAGTCCAGATACTCTACTTCACCAACAGATTTCGTAATCTTAATTGATAAATTCAGTTAATAACACATATACATCACTGGATAATGCATGAACAAATAGCTACCTGAACTGGACTTGACAATGAACAAATCCCTACTCCAATGTAGCATTCAAGAGAATGATGCACCGAAACTTGTCAAAACTAAAAAGATGCAAATCAATTTCATCATGATCTTTCTATAAATGCCAACAAAGTGGCATCTACTCTATCTTTAGACGGTAAATTAACAATCAACTCCGTAGTTGATGCATCTGTAGAAAAACCCTTCTCCACCATTTATTGAATAAGCCTCACTCCCGTTGATGTCTCGTTGTTTATCGTGCCAGCACTATTGAAATTTACTCAACACCTGCACCTATTAATATGAGGGGATTGTTCAGGGCATGCATCTTAATTCTTCAGCCCTGAACATCATCCCTGTTCTGGATTCAGAAATGGAAGACTGACGGAGCCAAACATTTACTTACAATTACCTTTTTATTGCACATACATTACCAACAGGACTCGTGAACCTCCATATCAACAACTCAAGGCATTTGTTTCAATGGTGAACTTGCAATATTTTAGTGCAGAAAGAAAAATGATTAAGAAAAGATGGAATTCGTAAATTCTTTGTTTAATCGCATCTGACATCGTTTGATCGGATACAGATTGTACCTTTCATGATGGAATTCGGATGCATCATTTGATCAGATGTGTATTGTGTCTGTTGTTGGAACAACTGCACAAGTTTAAGAAATGGATTGAGTCCTCCTCCTGTAGCTATCATTTTCCTCCGTTGCTTCTTTCATCAGACCCATATCCTTTAAAAGTAAGTATACATAATCTCCTCAAGATAATTATTACCAAAAAATAAAAGAGAAGTTAAACCAAGCCATAAATATGTCTATGAATTTCATATCAGTCCCATTACTCTGCTTTTTCAACAGATTTCATAATCTTAAAAGAAGAGTATCATAACAGTTGCTCTATCACTTGATAGATTCAATTAGTAACACATATCAGACATCACTAGCCAATGCAATAATGAATGGCTACCTGAACTGCACTCAGCAGCAGAACAACTCCCTCCAATGTACCATTCAAGAGAAGGAAGCACCGAAACTTGTCAAAACTGAAAAGATGCAAACCAATTTCATTACGGTCTTTCTATAAATGCCAACAAAGCGGGATCTACTTTATCATTAGACAATAAATTAACGACCAACTCCGTAGTTGATGCATCTGCAGAAAAACCCCTCTCCACCATTTCTTGAATAAGCCTCACCGCTGTTGATGTCTCGTTGTTATTAATAAAACCTCGGATAATTGTGTTGTACGTCCAACCATCTGTCCAACCATCTGGTTCACTTGTTAGTCCCATGTTACAAAATCCACTAATCATTATGGTATATGTCCTGACATTAGGTTGAATTCCTTTTGATGATAAACTATGAAAGAGATCCCATGCATATTCAACTTTTTCAGCTTTGCACAATCCTTCAATAAGAATATTGTAAGTTATAATATCAAAATCCAACTTCTTTCCCTTCATCTCTTCCAATAATTCAACTGCCTTGGGAAATTGTTGGTTTGCACACACGCTATGTAATAAAATAGAATAAGTTTGAATGTTTGGAAGTTGGCCACAAGCTTGCATTTGAGAGAACAAATTCAGTGCATCTTGTGACACACCCCGTCCCGAAGGAGGGCATGCTGGTTACGTCACTCTCACGTGACGGCCAGCATGCCTTCCTTCGGGACGGGGTGTGTCATCTTGTGTTCTCCCCATCTTGCAAAACCCATCAATAAGAGTGCTATAAGTACACACCCCGTCCCGAAGGAGGGCATGCTGGCCGTCACGTGAGAGTGACGTAACCAGCATGCCCTCCTTCGGGACGGGGTGTGTCATCTTGTGTTCTCCCCATCTTGCAAAACCCATCAATAAGAGTGCTATAAGTAACCGTATTTGGAACCACTCTCCTATGAAACATTTCTAGAAAAAGCATCCGGGCATCATCTACCCTTTTACGCTTACAATACCTATTTACCAATATACTATAAGTACGAGCATCAACCATGCAGCCTTTGCTAAGCATTACTTCAAAAACCTTTTTTGCCTTGCCAATTTCTCCTTGCAAACAATAACCATCTATACGTGAATTGTACGTAATTGTAACGGGTGCAATATCCCTTTGCGTCATCATTTCAACCATGCTCCTTGCTTCCTGGACCATCCCCTCTTTGCAGAATGCATCAACCAAGACATTGAAGGTGTGCACATTTCATTCAACAATCTTGTAGCTTCTTTCCACTTCCCTACTTTGCAAACTCCGTCAATCAAAGAGGTATAGGTAATGACGTCGGGAGCAATGCCCTTTCTCGTCATTTCTAAAAAGAGGTTCAGTGTATCAACAACTAGAGCATCTTTGCAAAGACTGTCGATGATCGTGTTGCAGACAGTTACGTTCGGCATGCAAGCATTTTCTTCCATCATCTTAAGCAATTGGATTGCTGCAGTGTTGTTACCTTTCATGCAAAGACCCTTAACTAATGTGCCGAAAGAAACCACATCAGGCTTGCAATTACCTCTCTCCATCATTTTGTTGAAAAGTGCTGCTGCCTCGGCCTCTCTGTTCTTAAGAAGAAAGCCGTTGATTAGAGTGGTGTAGGTCGTGACATCTGGCTCAAAACCTAATTTGAAGAAGTTACCCAACACTGACAAACTAAACTCCATTTGGTTGAGATGACAAAAGCAATTAATGATAATGGCTAGAGTATAAACATCTGGACGAATTCCAGACACAACCATTTGGTTATTCATGGAGATCACTGCCGAATAATGTTTCATCTTGGCAAGTTGAGTCAAGATTTGGTTGAAAGGGACAACGGAAGGCAGAGGACGCCTTTGAAGCATTTCGTCGAACACATTGAGAGTATCCTAAGTCAGCGAGTTGAGAGTATCCTAAGCCTTTGAAGCATTCCATAACCAACCTTCGGAGAAGAAGAAGAAGCAATCGTTGCCTGCATCATCTTCAGCATCTCTAAGTCAGCGAGTTGATAGTTGCTCCCAAATCAGAAGTTGTTGTAAGACTATTTGTGAGAGTTGAAGAGCATGAATTTCATGTTTTTTTCTAGTTCTAGATTAACGCAAATTATAAGCATGAAGAAGAACAATCCTGACTCTTATATAATTCAAATTATTACATTTAAACCTCTTTTAGACCACCTTCAATATTTGCGTTAAAACTTAAAATTTAGGTCTTAAACCCCCTCTTTTAGACCATCGATGATAAGAAAGGACATTATTATGATTTTAACAAATGAGCAGAGCTGGGGAAAACATTATCATGATTTTAGGCTTGGACTTAATTAAATTTCTTTGAGTATATATATAAAATGAGCTATGTGAATAAGATATTTAAAAAAATAAATAAACGATTCGGTCTGGTTATGAGGTTCTACCAAGATAAAAATTGAAATGGATATGAACGGTTCGGTCAGTTGATTTTTTATTGTTTTTTGTCAACATGGTTTTTTTCGGTTTGTTATGTTGTTGTTGGATTCGGTTCCATGATTTTTATGTCCACTCTTACAATTATATATAGAAATAATAGCTTGTGTTTCATATGACACATCTTAGATTCACTTCTGGACGGTGATGAGTCATATGATGGTGGTCAGGAGAGGCTGAAATGCCTCTGTAAGTCTTTTCAGCCTCCGAAAAGATGGACTATCGTGACAAAGCCACTAATTGGTCAGTTTTTTTTTTTTTAATATACAATACTACATTAAAATTGAACAACTTTTATTTTTAAACAACTTAGCAAGTGCACGCCTTAGCCACTCCGCCAAAGCGACTGTTGATGACGTAGGAGGCTACTCATATTTTTTAATTAACTATTTAATTAAACAAAAATTAAAAATAAATCGCCGCCTGAGATGTGAGGCTGACGTTTGATGGGTTTCTCTTATTAATTTTTTGAATAAATTACATTTTATTTCCTCAAGTTTGTGGTCAATTGCAACCGCCTACGATATTTTTGAAACATTTTAATCACATACCTTTACTTACTATTTCATTTCAACGTTGTATAGCCACTTAGTGCTACGGTTTAATGGTATTTCTCTTCACTTGTAAGTGAGAAGTCTTAAGTTTGATTTTCGTCAGCAACGTATTTGAAACACATTATTGCTAGCTCATTGTGAGGCTTAGCTCACTCCCCACCCGTTAAGTGTACATAATATCATTTATTATAAAAAAAAAAAAAAAAGGAAAAACATTTTATAATGCAAGAGCTGTAAAATAGTAAAATTTAAAAAAATAAAATAAAAAGGTTAAACAATCAGCTGTCCCGTTCAAACACGGCTAGTTATTCAGGCTGAGCAAGGTTGGATTTGGGAACTAGTCTTGCACTCTTATTTCCAACCTGGATTGTCACTTAATATGCATATTTGTAGGATTCGTAAAGCAAGCAGAGGCAATCTCATGGATTGGTATTCGAGTCATTAATATGTCTACAAATTTCATACTAGTCCATATACTCAGCTTTTCACCAACAGATTTCATAATCTTAATTAATAAATTCTGCAAAAAAACCCCTCTCCACCATTTCTTTAATAAATGGATCAAGTCCTTCTCTTGTAGCTATCATTTCGAGCAATCTATTGTGTACAGTGCTATTATCACGCATCACTTCAAGTACATCGCTATTATGTGGTGAAGCTACGTGAGGGCAAGGAGTGGCAACCGCCATTCCCCTCGCCAGAAAACACGCCTAGGAGCGCTGGTTCAGCCCCTCCGCTCTCGTCAGAATTCATGGCACCTGTAAAAATTAGTTTTGGCCGATGCACTGTCTTGGTCGAATTTGTAGAGGAAGGGCGATAGTTTGGTTGGATTTGCAGAGGAATGACAAAGACGGAGGAGAGAGGTTGGAGGGATGAGGACCCCCCGATTCTATGGGCAGGTTCTGCTGGCTAGGTTTAGATGCACGGTCGACGGCGAGTGGCTACAGCTCGCGAAGAAGAAGAAGAGTTTTGCTTTCTTTTTTCTCTTTTAAAGCTTAACACTCTGTTGTTTAAAAGACTCGGCTTTAATAAAACGCTGCGTTTGTTAGTTTATTTTATTTTATTTTATTTTATTTTTTAAATCTTTTGGGGAAGGGCTGCATGGTTGTTTGTTTTCCTTTTTTCAATTCAAAAACCCCACAAACTCATCCCACCCACATGTCTATTATATATAAAACTAGTACCCTGATAATTTTATTTTATCCTAAAGCCAAAGAAACTCGTATTAATTATAAACGAAGCTGTTATTATATTAAAAGCAAAAAATTGTTTGATAACTATTTTGTTTTCATTTTTTTTTTTTGTGTTATTTTTATGGAAACTAAATTTGTTGTACTTTCTGCTTACATTAGCTTTGATATTATTGCTTACAACTATTTTGGTGGAGAGACTATTTTCTACTATTAATATTGACTCAAAACTTTGCACTCTCCAATGTGAAAGCAACCGCTTCGATTAAACCTTGCACTCTTTTGAATTTCACCCCTTCCCTCGGCAAATCCTGGCTTCGCCACTGATCACGCAACAACAAAAGAAGATTGAAGAAGCCAAGGCAGCATACCTCTGGTGTTGCTGCTTCCATAACCAACTTTCAAAGAGGAAGAAGAAGCAGCAATCGTTGCCCGCATCATCTTCAGCATCTCTAAGTTAGCGAGTTGAGAGTTGCTCACAAATCAAGAGTTGTTGCAAGACACTGTTTGCGAGAGTTCAACTGCATGAATTTCATGTTTTTTTCTAGTTCTAGGTTAACGCAAATTAAAAATAAATACACAAATTAACGAAAAAAATGATTCTTTTTTGTTGGGAGAATATAAGCATGAAGAAGAACAAGCCTAACTCTCAAATAATTCAAATAATTACATTTAAGCCTCTTTTAGAACACCTTCAACATTTGCATTAAAACTTAAAATTTAGGTTTTAAACCCCTTCTTTTAGACCATCGACGATAAGAAAGGACATTATATGATTTTAACAAATGAGTAGAGCAGGTGAAAGCATTATCATGATTTTAGGTTTGGTCATAATTAAATTTCTTTCAATCTATATATAAAATGAGCTAAGTGAATAAGATATTTAAAAAAATAAATAAACGGTTCGGTGTGGTTAAGGTTCTACCAAGATGAAAACCAGAATGGATATGAACGGTTCGGTCCGATTCTTGAACATAAGTTGACTTTTTTTTGTCAACATGGTTTTTTATGGTTTATTATGTCGTTCGATTTAGTTCCATGGCTTTTATGTCCACCCCTACAATTATATCTAGAAATAAGGGCTCGTATTTCATATGACACGTCTTGGTTTCAATTCCTGGCGCTGGTGAACAGTGTCGAAGCTACGTGAAGGAGAGGAGTTGCGGCCACCCCTCCCTTTGCCTGAAAACGTGCCTAGGAGCACTAGTTCAGCCCCTCCGCTCTCATCGAAATTGAGGGTTAGGTGCTGGTTCGATCAGGATTTGCAAACGAACTGAGGCGGATCCATTCAGGGACCCGGGTGGTCCCAGGACCCTCCGGAAGTCCGGAAAGTAGCTGCGAGGACCTTCCAGGACCACGACGGCCTAGAGTTGTGGCGGAGGGGAGATACTATATGCAGACTGCATATGGAAAATGAAGAAGAAGGTTGTTTTCTTGTTAAAGTGAATCGACCAAAACTATTCGTTTGAGCCCAATACAATTAAAATGAACACGTGGCCATCTATAAAAAAAGCCACGTGACTCTCTTTTAAGTATAAAATCCAATTCCCTCGTCCAAATAAAAATAAAAAAACAAAAAAAATAAAAACCAATTCCCATTTTAATATTGTATATAAGAGACCCTAATCGGTAATCCCAATGCCCAATCCCTTTTTCCTCTACCCCCAGTTTCCTTTTTCTTTCTTTCTAACCCCATCTAACCAAGCCACCACCGCCTGTCCACCTCCGTCCTCTCAACCACCACTTCATTTCTTAATTTTATTTATTTTTATATTTTAATAGTGTCCTAATTTCTAAATTTAAATAAGTTTTCTAATTTTAGTCCAAAATAGAATGCTATTAAATTGATGTGTATCGGATAAAAATGTTAGATTCCTAATAGATACTAGTTATTGCTTGGATTGTAATTTATGAATTTTTTTATATTGATTTGATCGTGTGATGGTTAGTTTCTATTTTTATATATATATATATATATATATATATATATGTATGTATGTATGTATGTATGTATGTATGTATATATGTGTGTGAGTGTTTTGTTTTTGAACAAATATATATATGCTTTTGGCTCCATTAATTGATATGAATTTTTGTTTTAATAATTGAATGTGTAGAAATTAGGAATATGGAACAATATAACACATGAAAATTATACTCGATTAGTTTAAACAATGTTATTCCGAATAGTACAACACCAATTTTGATGGGTTCAATCTGATTTCGGATAGTTCAACTCCAATACTAGGACCATCCATTGAAACAAGTCTGGATCCGCCACTGCAGACGAAGGCATCAGATTTTTAGAGGAAGGGCGATGAGGGAGAAGGTTGTGGGTGGAGGGAACGAGGGTGGATTCGACGGAGGAGGGAGGTTGGAGGGAAAAATGATAAAAGTCTCTCATATTATCTATAAATATTGTACTAATTTTAAAAAAATAATGTAAATATTGTTTAATGTTTATTTTACGATAAAAGAAATTTATTTAAATCCATCTGGGCTCTTGCCTAAATCTCGCCTAGGCGCCTAGCTGCTAAGCCCTAGTCCGCTGCCTGACTAGCACCTAACGTTTTTTAGAATCTAATTTTAACCAATTTAAGCTTCTTACAAGGCTTTGATATGACCGCTTACAACCGCTTTGGTGAAGAGACTGTTTTCTGTTATGAATGTTGACTCAAATCATGGCTTCGCCATTGCTGGTGAATCACATGATAGTGGTCAGGAGAGGCTGAAATGCCTTTGTATGTCTTTCTGGCCTCCGAAAGGATGGACTGTCGTGACAAAACCACCAGTTGGTCAGCATTTTTTTTAAAAAACATACAATACTACATTAAAATTGAACAATTTTTTTTTTTAACAAACGATATTATTTACACCAAGAGAGGGGGAGAGAGTGAGCAAAACCTCACAATGGGTTAGCCATATTAATGTGGTTTAAATCTAAGACCTTACAAGTAAAGAGGAATGTCACTAAGCCGTAGTATTAAGTGGCAATTGAAGACGTTAGATGCAAAAGTGAGAAGTACTGAGCATGAAAGTTTTGCATGCGTAAAGCCGTGAAACAAGTCAGCAATGAAGAGCACCTGTATTTAACAATTGTCCATGTCTGAAGTGTGTGAATTACAAACTTCACCTTCATTCTTCACTTAAAATACATATAGCACTAAGTCAGGTGTCAAATTTACAAACTAATTAGGTAATTGTGCACCAAAAATTTGAAGGCAAACTGAAAATTACAACAAAACGATAAAATAATAAGGCGTCAAGTTAACCAAGATAGTACAAAACATGAACAATTAAGATTACCATTGAGAAAAACCAAACCTGTATAACTAAGATAGTGGTTGACAGACTCAGATTGTTCCTTCCCACATGCATAGAAACGTCTTTAGCCTTTCAAAATACATCACAATAGCATATTATTGCTCAAATTTCTAACCCTAATGAAAAGAAAAATTAATAAACAAAGGAAATTATAGCTTTCGAGAAAAAAAAATAAATGCGAATGTGTAACGGTTGAGGAAAGAAATGCAAAACTTGAACGGGCAAACAGAAACATTTGGAATTTCACACTCTCTCTCATTTTTTTCCTCTTTCTTCTTCCTCTTCTAGCAAACTTTCTTATAATTGTATGTAACCATTTCTTAAAGTCTTACAATTATAGGGTTTTGCACAACTGAATTGGATCCCATCCGGATCCACTTTGTGGGGAACCTAGGGATCCCACATCTTTGTCGTTCATCGTATATCGTGCAGTCATAAATCATTTGATTTTTTTATTTAAAATAAACACAAATAGTATCTGACAAAAATTTGCCGCACGATGTACAATGAACGGTTAGGATCCCCACAAAGTGGATCTGAAGATGATCCTTTTCCTTGCACAAAAATAAAGAGGAGATGCTGACCTTTAGTGAGATATGTTAGAATCATGTGGGTAAAAGATATGTTAGAATCATGCGGGTGAAACTTCAAAAATCAAAATTGCTATTCTTACCACATATTGTTACTATCTCTCTAATAGATATATGACCCACATGCGATGGCGGCCCCACCACTATTAGAGAGATGATTCAAATGTGCAAATAGGCGGTAAGTGTAGCATTACCTTAAAAAAAAAACAGCAAAACTTGGTTTGTGTGAAATTACATTGCGGCCCATATCTTTTATTTCTGTTCAGTTTTGATTAGTAGGTTAGAATGTTAATTTTATAAAATTTTAGTTGACAATCAAAGTTCTATTGATATGCAATATTGGACATAAAAGCCCTTCAAACAAAAAATTAAACTCTTGAAATTGAAAAACGTTATATAGCCACTTAGTACTACGATTTATTGGTATTTCACTTCACTTGTAAGTGAGAAGTCTTAGATTAGATTCTTGTCAAGCATATTTGAACCACATTTTTATTAGCCCATTGTGAGGCTTAGCTCACTCCCCACCCGTTAAGTGTACACAATATCATTTATTAAAAAAAAGGGTTAGACAAGCAATTATCACGTTCAAACACAACTAGTTATTTAGGCTGCAAAAGGTTGGAATTAACTAGTCCTGGACTCTTATCCCTGACCTGGATTGTCACTTAATATGCATATTTGTAAGATTTGTAAAGCAAGCAAAGGCAATCACATGGATTGGTATTCGAGTCATAAATATGTATACAAATTTCATACTAGTCCAGATACTCTGCTTCACCAACAAATTTCATAATCTTAATTAATAAATTCAATTAATAACATATATACGTCACTAGGCAATGAATGAATGAATGGCTACATGAACTAGATTCGACAGTGGACCAAATCCCTTCTCCAATGTAGCATTCAAGGGAATGATGCACTGAAACATGTCAAAACTAAAAAGATGCAAATCAATTTCATCATGGTCTTTCTATAAATTCCAACAAAGTGGCATCTACTCTATCTTTAGACAATAAATTAACGTTTAACTCCGTAGTTGATGCATCTGTAGAAAAACCCCTCTCCACCATTTCTTTAATAAATGGATCGAGTCATCCTCCTATAGCTATCATTTCGAGCAATTTATTGTGTACAACGTTATTGTCACGCATCTCTTCAAGTATGCTTTTTACCTCTCGGCTGAACATTTGCTCAAACTGCCAGGATTGTTCTTCAAGTCGTCGTCGAAGAAACGTTCTAGTTGGTGGATCAGAGGCCTAATCACCGTCCTCGTCACAATCATCCACTAGTCCTTCAACAAAAATTACATTTGTCATTTTGGTGGGGATTTCTGCATCACGAGGCTGACTGCTGAGATTAACTTCATTTTCTCAGTGTGTCGCACTTATGGCTTCAGGTGTCACGACAGGAGGATGATTATTTACCTGTAACAAGCCATCTTGTCCTGGGTTTTCGACCGGAAGATTAGTCGTCGATTTTTACATGACTGTTTTCTTTTTTACTGACCATGTCTCAATGGTCATGAACTTCGTAGCTTTAGCACTCTGTCCCATCGGGCGTGCCAAATTGTTGACCCTAAAAACAACCAAACCAACGTGGCGCACATGCCGAGTAACTAATAAGCTAACTACGTCATTCAATTATGTGTGGGGCATGCAACCTCGTCAGCCGAGCCCTACCGGGGGGTAAAATATGTTGATGTGACGTCGGGCGCACTGCTGACTTCTTGATTTTGCGATTACGGTTGAGGAAGGAACACGTAATAAGTATGCCGAACCGGTATCAAACTATATGGACACGAAAAAGATAAATGTCTTGATGGTAAATGTGGTTCGGCCGTTGGAATGCCAAACTCTAAAGGATACTTGTGAATATCCAATCATAAAATAAAACTCAGCGTTCAATTTGCCAAGCCTAGTAACTTGTAACACCTCACTTTGCCGAGAAGGCTGATGAGATAACCTTTACCCAACAAGGACTCGGAAATCCTTGTTGACCGAGGCTTGGATAAATAACCAGTCGGCCTCAAAGCAGTGCTGCCCATCCAAACTGAAGGTGTTCCTCAGTCGGCTGATTCTACGGCTCCAGTGCTATCCAAACTGAAGATGTCTCTGGTTGCCTTCATAGTGCTGTTTATCCAAACTGAAGATGTGTTGGCGAGAAGAAATGGGAAGAAGAATAAATCTCGAGGTTGTTGAGAAGCTTTGCGCAAGGCAATTTGTGTGTTGATTTTGGAGGGGGGCTTGAATGATGCACTCTCTTCTCTATTTATAGTAACGAACCCCCTTCATGGTCGAACTAGAAATGTATTCGGATTAGAATTCCTCAACCCAATCTGACTAGGTTTCGACCAATCCTAACTCCAATTGGATTTTGAACCAAGCTCCATAACGAACCAGATTCATCCCCTAATTCTAAGCATATTCAGCTTTAAGACTCCTTGTTGCACTAGGGTTCGACTGCCTCACCTTTATCAAAACTAATCTTTCTTGCAACAGGATTCGGTCGACCTTGACTGGACGGCCCATAACAAGATTCTAGACAAATGCTACTGGGCTGAGAATGACTCTAAGTTCGGCCCATTTGGGCCCAAACACATACCCATTTGTGTAATTTTTTAATTTTTTAAATATAACAATTGTTACATGTAAAATGTACCAATTTCTTTTAAAGTAAAACGTACCCATTTTTTTATGTAAAGTCCATTCACTTTTTTTTAAAACTTATATGGGTACATTTTTCTCGTTGATTTGAAAATGTATTCATGTCAAGTTATTTGAAGAAATTTATTAATGTTATTAAGCCTAGTATTCATTATTATTATTTTTCGTGGTTTTAAAGAATGTACCCATGTTTTCAGTTTGAAGAATTTACCAAACGTTTTATGGTACAGTAACTTTTGGTTAATATTGATGACGTACTATAGATGTACACAATATGTTTTATAATATGTGTGTATGTTCTTTTTATGGCAAACCATGATTTTCTTAGGGATGAAATTCTAACCGTTAAACCCGATAACCGTGGATAACCGTCCGAATGAATTGGATTTGGGTATGAAAATTCGGGTATATTTTGGGTATGGGGAAAAACCGTAAATATTATTCGGTTACGGTTTTGGATATGGTTATAGGGGTCCCCAATTCATATCCGTACCCAAACCCGAACCGAATAATATATAACATAATTATATATAATATTAAAGTATTATATAATATATGTATATATATGTGTGTGTGTGTGTGTGTGTGTGTGTGTGTGTGTGTGTACTGCTTAAGGGGAGGGATCCCCATTTTTTCAAAAAAATGGGAACACGCTCCCCACCTTTGGATTTAACTTTAATGAAATTGTGTGGCCTGTGTTTTAATCTCAACCACACAATTTCATTAAAGTCAATCTAACGGTGGGGAGCGTGTCCCCATTTTTTTTGAAAAAATGGGGATCCCTCCCCTTAAGCTCCCTGTATATATATATTCATTATTCACCGAATCTTATTTTGAGAATACAAAAATTGCATTGTGTGAGTTGCATTTTGTGGCAAATTTCAAAGTTTTGATATGAATCAAAATCTATGAGAATTCAATGGTGCTTATGGGAGATATCAAAGATCAACCAACATTATCAATGTTTAGCTTTAATTTTAATGCTCCACAAGATCCATTAATTAAATCATTTTATACATCAAATATTTAATGACGAAATTAATATTTACTAAACTATCATGCGTCAATTGGACTGTATTTTTTGTATTGACAAAGATGGATATAACCGTTAACCGATGAGGAATCCGTTATCCAGTGGGTATAGTTATGGATAATACCTGATGGTTAATTTGCGGTTATGGATATGATTAATTTTCGTGGTTATGTGGATGGATATAACATTTCTGTTCCCAATCCGATCCATTGCCATCCCCATTGGCAGCATTGTCTCATCATCCTATCATGAGACGTTTGGTTCTTTTTACATTTAGTTTCTTGTTAAGTTTTTGGACAATGATAAAAGAGCTTTGCATGGCCCATTGTTTAAATTCTATACAAATAGGTGTTATTTCCCAAGTTTAAATTCCATATAAATATGTGTCATTTCCCAATTTCTATGAATGACAGTTCAAAAATAACAAATTCCGTATCCAATTTCCTTGTTCTTTTAGGTTAACCAAACAAGAAAATTTACAAATTTAGAAAATAAAATTCTGTTATTTCTTTATTCAAATATAGTGTTAAAGATATGTTAGAATCATGTGGGTGAAACTTCAAAAAACAAAATTGATATTCTTACCACATATTTGTACTATCTCTCTAACAAAGATACGACGCACATGCGTTGGCGGCCTCACCGCTATTTGAGAGATGATTGAAATGTGCAAATAAATGGTAAGTATAGCATTACCTTTTAAAAAACAGCATAATTTAGTTTGTATGAAATTACATTGCGGCCCATCACTTTTATTTCTGTTCAATTTTGATTAGTAGGTTAGAAATTAGAATGTTAATTTTATAAAATTTTAGTTGACAATTAGAGTTCTATTGATATGCAGTTTAACTAATTGGACATAAAAGCCCTTCAAACAAAAAATTAAACTCTTGAAATTGAAAAACGTTGTATAACCACTTAGTACTACGGTTCAGTGATATTTCTCTTTACTTGTAAGTGAGAAGTCTTAGGTTCGATTCTCGTCAACAACGTATTTGAATCTTATTATTGCTAGTCCATTGTGAGATTTAGCTCACTCCCCACTCATTAGGTGTACATAATATCGTTAATAAAAATAAAATACAAAAAAAGGAAAAACGTTTTATAATGTAAGAGCTGTAAAATAGTATAAATGAAAAAAAACAGAAGAGGAAGTTAAACAAGTAGTTATCACGTTCAAACACGACTAGTTATTCATAAAGCAAGCAGAGGCACTCTCATGGATTAGTATTCGAGTCATAAATATGTCTAAAAATTTCATACTAGTCCAGATACTCTGCTTCACCAATAGATTTCATAATCTTAATTGATAAATTCAGTTAATAACACATATCATACGTCACTCGGCGATGCATGAACGAATGGCTACCTGAATTGGACTCGAGAGTGGAACAACTCCCTCCTCCAATATAGCATTCAAGGGAAGGATGCACCGATACTTGTCAAAACTAAAAAGATGCAAATCAATTTCATCATGGTCTTTCTATAAATGCCAACAAAGTGGTATCTACTCTATCTTTAGACAATAAATTAACGATCAACTCCGTAGTTGATGCATCTGCTGAAAAACCCCTCTCCACCATTTCTTGAATAAGCCTCACTCCCGTTGATGTCTCGTTGTCATTGATAAACCCTCGGATAATTGTGTTGTACGTCCAACCATCTGGAGAACAACCTTCCTCTTCCATTTCTCTAAGCAAGTTTTCTGCTTCACATATTAGCCCTCCATTACAAAATCTACTAATCATTGTATTATACGTCCTGGCATTAGGTTGAATTCCTTTTGATGGTAAGCGACGAAAGAGATCCCACGCATATTCAACCTTTTCAGCTCTGCACAAACCATCAATAAGAATATTATAAGTCACAATATTAAAATCCAACTTCTTTCCCTCCATCTCTTCCAACAATTCAATTGCCTTGGGAAATTGTTGGTTTTTACAAAGGCCATGCAGTAAAATATTATACGTTTGAACATTTGGAAGTTGGCCACAAGCTTGCATTTGAGAGAACAAGTTCCGTGCGTCTTGTGTTCTCCCCATCTTGCAAAACCCATCAATAAGAGTGCTATAAGTAACCGTATCTGGAACAACTCCCTTACGAGACATTTCCAGAAAAAACATCCGGGCATCATCTATCTTTTTATGCTTACAATAGCCGTTTATCAATATGTTATAACTACGAGCATTAACCACGCAACCTTTGCTAAGCATCACTTCAAAAACCATTTTCGCCTCGTCCATTTCTCCTCGTAAACAGTAACCATCTATAAGCGAATTGTACGTAATTGTATTGGGTGCTATATCCCTTTGCGTCATCATTTCGACCACGCTCCTAGCTTCCTGGACCATCCCCTCTTTGCAGAATGTATCAACCAAAACATTGAAGGTGCACACATCTGGAAAGATATGTTTACTCACCATTTCATTCAACAATCTTGTAGCTTCTTTCCAATTTCCTAATTTGCAAACTCCATGAACCAAAGAGGTATAGGTAATGACATTTGGGGCAATACCCTTACTTGTCATTTCTGAGAAGAGCTTCAATGCATCAACAACTTGAGTATCCTTGCAAAGACTGTCGATGATCGTGCTATAGACAACTACATTAGGCTTGCAACCTCTTTCTTCCATCTTCTTAAGAAACTGGATTGCTGCAGTGTTGTTACCTTTCGCGCAAAGGCCCTTTACTAGGGTACCGAAAGTAACCACATTCGGTTTACAGTTACAACTGTCCAACATTTTATTGAAAAGTGTTGCTGCCTCAGCCACCGTATTCTGGAGAATAAAGCCGTTGATTAGAGTCGTGTAGGTCGTGACATCTGGCTCAAAACCTAATTTGAAGAAGTTACCCAAGACTGACAAACTAAACTCCATTTGGTTGAGATGACAAAAGCAATTAATGATAATGGCCAGAGTATAAACATTTGGACGAATTCCGGACACAGCCATTTGGTTATTCAAGGAGATAACTGCCGAATAATGTTTCAACTTGGCAAGTTGAGTCAAGATTTGGTTGAAAGCGACAACGGAAGGCAGAGGACGCCTTTGAAGCATTTCGTCAAACACCTTGAGAGCATCCTCAACATTAGCGATTTTCACAGGCTGGTGTTGTTGGGTGTTTCTAGATTCGGGCGATTTAGAAGGTCGAGAGTGAAACAAAGCCAAGTAATTGTTGAAGAAAACAACAACAGAAGAAGATTGAAGAAGACGAGGGAGCATACCTCTGAGTCCAAGTCTGCTGCTGCTGCTGCCGCCATAAGCAACCTTCAAAGAAGAAGAAGAAGCAACAGCAGCTGTTGTTGCCCGCATCGTCTCCAGTGAGTTAGCGAATCCGTGCGCAAATCCTCTTTTCGGAAAACTTTTGCTGAGGATGATTTATGGAGGGAAGAATCTGTTCAACCTGTTAGCACGATTTTGTTTTTTTCTATTAGCTTTAATAACGAGTGATTTTCCTATTTTTGGTGAAAACCACTCATTCGCTATTCTCGAAGGCTTCATAAAAAGTAATTGGACATAAAAGCCCTTCAAACACAAAAATATAACTCTTGAAACAGAAGAAGAGTACAATAGTAAAATAGAAAAGATTTTCTTAATTTCAAAAATAAAAAAATAAAAAGCAAACAAGTAGTTATCACATCCAAACACGACTATTTTTTGTATTCATCTTCACTTGTAAGTGAGAGGTCTTAGTTTATTCTCGTCAAAAACAAATTTAAACTATATTATTGCTAATTACTAGCCCATTCTTGCACTCTTTTAGTGTAGATAATATTATTTGTTAAAAAAAAGAATGACTAGTTTTTCACGCTGCGCAAGGTTGGAATTTGGAACTAGTCTTCTACTTTTCCATATAATTTTTCATCTGAAACCGGCAATCCGAAAAACAAAAACTGAGGATTTGCACAAATAGGTGAATATTTTCCGTGTTTAGATTAACATAGTGTTGATGAATTCTACTTTCCATTTCAAATAAATGAATGTCGAACTAAGGGACCATTATGTACAATATTTTGTCCAAACAAGTACACAAAATGGTACTTCTCACAGCATCCGTTGTTGGAAGGAAAGAATGTGACAAACAAGTACGTCGGGTCGGGTGATGCACGAATCAAGTGACATTGTTGAGTATTTTCAATGCTTGGAATGGGGAAAGAATCTGTTGAGAATTTTACAAGCATAGAGAAAGTTGGTCTCAAACCGAATCGAGTGACATTCTTGAGTATTTTCAATGCTTGCAGCCATGGAGGATTAATCGATGAGGGGCTGAACTTTGGGAAGATGGTCGACGAGTATGAAATTGCACTGGACATCAAGCACTACTCCTGTTTAATAGATATGCTAGGGAGGGCAGGGAGTATAGAAGAAGCAGAAAAGATGGCTTTGGAGATTCCATGCAATATTGTCAATGTTGTGATTTGGAGGACGCTCTTGGGTGCTCGTAGCTTTTATGGTAATGTGGAGATGGGTGAGAGGGTAACGAAGAAGATACTGGAGATGGAGCGAGGGTATGGAGGGGACTACGTGCTTATGTCCAACATCTTTGCTGGTGTTGGAAGGTATAGTGATGCAGAGAGAATAAAAAGCTTGCTTCACGAGAGGAACGCCTTCAAACTTGCAAGCTGTTTCTTCCATCTTCTTAAGCAATTGGATAGCTGCAGTGTTGTTACCTTCAAGCAAAAGCCCCTTACCAGTGTGCCGAAAGTAGCCACATCAGGCTTGCAATTACCTCTCTCCATCATTTTGTTGAAAAGTGCAGCTGCCTCAGCCTCTCTATCCTCAAGAAGAAAGCCGTTGATTAGAGTGTTGAAAGTTGCGGTATCTGGTTCAAAACCCAATTTGAAGAATTTTCCCAAGCCAGATAAACTGAAACTCATTTGGTGTAAATGACAATAGCTAGAGTAAATGCATCAGAACGAATTCCGGTTGCAACCATCTGGTTATTCAAGGAGATGACTGTCGACTAATGTTTCAACTTGGCGAGTTGACCCAACACTTGAGTGAAAGGGATAACGGAAGGCAGAGGGTGCCTTTGAAGCATTTCGTCGAACACATTGAGAGCATCCTCAACATTACTGATTTTCACGCGCCGGTATTGTTGAGTGTTTCTGGTGTCAGAGCATAACTGCACAAGTTTAAGAAATGGATCGAGTCCTCCTCCTGTAGCTATCATTTCCTCCATTGCTTCTTCCATCAGACTCATATCACCAAAAAGCAAAAGAGAAGTTAAACAAGCCATAAATATGTCTACGAACTTCATATCAGTCCATACACTCTGCTTCTCCAACATAACCCATCATCTTAAAAGAGTAACATAAAAGTCGCTCTATCACTTGATAAATTAAATTAGTAACACATATCATTCGTCAAAACTGAAAAGATGCAAATCAATTTCATCATGGTCTTTCTATAAATGCCAACAAAGCGGGATCTACTCTATCTTTAGACAATAAATTAACAATCAATTCCGCAGTTGATGCTTCTGCAGAAAAACCCTTCTCCACCATTTCTTGAATAAGCCTCACTGCCGTTGATGTCTCGTTGTTATTGATAAACCCTCGGATAATTGTGTTGTACGTCCAACCATCTAGAGAACAGCCTTTCTCTTCCATTTCTCTAAGCAAGTTTTCCGCTTCACATATTAGCCCTCCATTACAAAATCCACTAATCATTTTATTATACATCCTGGCATTAGGTTGAATTCCTTTTGATGATAGGCAACGAAACATATTCAACTTTTTCAGCACTGCACAAACCATCAATAAGAATATTGTAAGTTACAATATCAAAATCCAACTTCTTTCCCTCCATCTCTTCCAACAATTCAACTGCCTTGGGAAATTGTTGGTTTGCACACATGCCATGCAATAAAATAGAATAAGTTTGAATGTCTGGAAGTTGGCCACAAGCTTGCATTTGAGAGAACAAGTTCTGGGCATCTTGTGTTCTCCCCATCTTGCAAAACCCATCCATAAGAGTGTTATAAGTAACCGTATCTGGAACAACTCCCTTATGAGACATTTCCACAAAAAGCATTAGGGCATCATCCATCCTTTTATGCTTACAATAGCCGTTCATCAATATGTTATAACTATAAGCATCAACCATGCAATCCTTGCTAAGCATCAGATCAAAGATTTTTTCGCCTCGTCCATTTCTCCTTGCAAACAGTAACCATCCATAAGCGAATTGTAAGTAACCGTATCAGGTTCAATATCGTTTTGAATCATCATTTCAAACATGTTCCTTGCTTGTTGGACCATCCCCTCTTTGCAAAATGTATCAGCCAACACACTGAATGTGCGCACATTTGGAAAGATATGTTTACGCACCATTTCATTCAACAATCTCGAAGCTTCTTTCCACTTCCCTATTTCACAGACTCCATGAATCAATGTGTTACAGGTAACGACAGTTGGGGAAATACCCTTACTAATCATTTCTGAGAAGATGTGCAGTGCTTCGACAACTAGAGTATCTTTGCAAAGACTGTCGATAATCGTGTTATAGATAACTACGTTAGGCTTGCAAGCTCCTTCTTCCATCTTCTTAAGCAATTGGATAGCTGCAATGTTGTTACCTTTCATGCAAAGGGCCTTTACTAAGGTGCCAAAAGTAACAACATTTGGCTTGCAATTACCACTCTCCAACATTTTATTGAAAAGTGCCACTGCCTCGACCTCTCTATTTTGAAGAAGAAAGCCGTTGATTAGGGTGGTGTAGGTCGTGACATGTGGTTCCAAATTCAATTTGAAGAATTTTCCAAAGACAGATAAACTGAACCTGATTTGGTGCAGATGGCAGAAGCAATTAATGATAATGGTTAGAGTATAAACATTAGGACGAATTCCCGACACACCCATTTTATTATTCAACGAGATGACTGTTGAGTAATGTTTCAACTTGGCAAGTTGACCCAACACTTGAGTGAAAGGGATGATGGAAGGCAGAGGACGCCTTTGAAGCATTTTGTCGAACACATTGAGAGCATCCTCAACATTAGTGATTTTCACACGCTGGTGTTGTTGGGTGTTTCTTGATTCCGTCGATTTAGAAGCTCGAGAGTGAAACAAACCCAAGTAATTGTTGATGAAAACAACTACAGAAGAAGATTGAACACGATAAGGCAGCTGCCATAACCAACTTTCAAAGAAGAAAAAGAAGAAGCAGCGGCTGTTGTTGCCCGCATCATCTTAGAGCCAGCGAGTCCATGCGTAAATCCTCTTTTCGAAAAACGTTTGTGGAGGAAAGAATCTGCTTCAACCTGTTAGCGCGATTTTGAAAAGGGAAATTTTATCTCAACCTATATAACCTATTTCTACACTACACTTAACTTAAACTTTAATTTTAATTGTCTTTCTTACTCTGTTGCATAATTACTATTAAGTACGAAATGAAATTAACAATAAAATTAAAATTGAACAATAAACCCACTCTATGATTAAACTCTACCATCACCTCTTATTTCATCCAATCGTTTGATTAAACCACTACAGATGTAGTATCAAGGGTGAGACAGGATTCATTCAAGGCATGAAACTGGCTACCATTGAAACTTCATCTACTTCTGGTATGGATAGATTATATAAAACTTCCTCTGAGAAGCTCTTTAAGAATTGATAAAGCCATTTTAGATGTGAAAGAGTAACAATACCTAATTAACTAAACTAATGTTAATAAACGAATGGGGGAGAGAGAGCTAGAGAATGAGAGAGATTTTAAACCATGGAGAAAAGGGCCATGCTTCAGTAGGTTGTTTGATTTTAACTTTGATGAGCTATCTCCAAAAAAACCCATTGCATGGTTTTTATAGTTTCACAATTCAGTTTAGTGAAACATATAACCTATTGTAATATGATTGCAAGGACAATCATGTTGCGTAGATTATGAATTTGTCCATTTTTTCGTAGTCCAAATTTGAAATGGATTTCTATTTGCAAATTCGGGATTTGTATTTTCTAAATGGGTGCAGAGATAAATTTATAAATTGAATTAGGTTTGTGAGAGTAGTTTCGGTAGTAAATTTGGGTTTAAAGATATATGATAGTTTAATTAAAAGTAATATGGGTGAAAATAGTAAATTGGGTGTAGAAAGAGGTTATATGGGTTCAAATAATATTTCCCAGCTCTAATAAAATAGGATCAAAATAGTAATAGCGTACCATTCACATATTTATATTACCAACAGGACTTGTGAACCTGCATTTCAACAACTCAAGGCATTTGTTTCGATGGTGAACTTGCAGGAGAGCACTGTTCGGAGCATACATGGAGAGCTCCACTTTGAGAGAATCACATTAGCGTTTCACTTGATTCCTATCTGGCTAATAATACATTTTTAAAATTAGCTTTGATGGTTTTGTTCATGCTAATGGTATTATGGTAATGCTGCTACAGTGTTTGTAATTCGAGATCATAATAGCAATCCAATGGATATGTCAACTTATGCTTCGAGCTTCAAACCAGCAGGTCTCTTGGATCACTCCGAGAGGTACAACAACCACACTTTCTAGGGTTCACTAGAGTTAAAGTGCTTGCAAACTCAAATCAGTCTTCATTCATGGTAGTAATCTGTAAAGATATCCAGATTCATACAACATCTTATGCTGGTGCTCGTTTTTGGAAAGAATGGCTTCCTGAGAAGTACATAGCCGTTGTATCAGGTGTCCCTTCTGCTTTTCACCCAGGAGCTTGCAGTACTCGCAGTTGGAAGGAAAAGGCCGCCAGTTTTCGCCTTGTATTGGGATATGAAATCGCAACTTTCTCTTCAGGTTGGTACTTACTAGCATAGGCTCGCCTAATTAAACACCGTCAGCTGTGAGAAGGCTTAACTGTAATGATTAACGCCACATTTATGCCAAATTGAGCTCTTCCAAATTGCTGGTCTTTTACTAGTCATCCAGTCTGTTTATTGTGCCAGCACTATCGAAATTTACTCAACATCTGCACCTGTTAATATGAGGGGATTGTTCGGGGCATGCATCTTAATTCTTCAGCCCTGAGCATCCTCCCTGTTCTGGATTCAGAAATGGAAGACTGACGGAGCTATACATTTACTTGCAATTGCCTTCTTATTGCACATACATTACCAACAGGACTCGTAAACCTCCATATCAACAACTCAAGGCATTTGTTTCAATGGTGAACTTGCAATATTTAAGTGCAGATAGAAAAATGATTAAGAAAAGATGGAATTTGTATATTCTTTGTTTAATCGCATCTGACATCATTTGATCGGATACAGATTGTACCTTTCATGATGGAATTCGGATGCATCATTTGATCAGATGTGTATTGTATCTGTTGTTGGAGCAACTGCACAAGTTTAAGAAATGGATTGAGTCCTCCTCCTGTAGCTATCATTTCCTCCATTGCTTCTTTCATCAGACCCATATCCTTTAAAATTAATTATACATAATCTCCTCAAGATAATTATTACCAAAAAATAAAAGAGAAGTTAAACCAAGCCATAGATATGTCTACGAATTTCATATCAGTCCCATTACTCTGCTTTTTCAACAGATTTCATAATCTTAAAAGAAGAGTATCATAAAAGCTGCTCTATCACTTGATAGCTTCAATTAATAACACATATCATACATCACTAGCCAATGCACGAATGAATGGCTACCTGAACCGCACTCAGCAGCAGAACAACTCCCTCCACTGTAGCATTCACGAGAAGGAAGCACCGAAACTTGTCAAAACTGAAAAGATGCAAAATAATTTCATCACGTTCTTTCTATAAATGCCAACAAAGCGGAATCTACTTTATCTTTAGACAATAAATTAACGACCAACTCCGTAGTTGATGCATCTGCAGAAAAACCCCTCTCCACCATTTCTTGAATAAGCCTCACCGCCGTTGATGTCTTGTTGTTATTGATAAACCCTCGGATAATTGTGTTGTACGTGCAACCATCTGGACAACAACCTTCCCCTTCCATTTCTCTAAGCAAGTTTTGTGCTTCACTTGCTAGTCCCCGGTTACAAAATCCACTAATCATTATGGTATATGTCCAGACATTAGGTTGAATTCCTTTTGATGATAAACTACGAAAGAGATCCCATGCATATTCAACTTTTTCAGCTTTACACAATCCTTCAATAAGAATATTGTAAGTTACAATATCAAAATCCAACTTCTTTCCCTCCATCTCTTCCAAAAGTTCAACTGCCATAGAAAGTTGCTGGTTTTTACAAAGGCCATCCAGCAAGATATTATAAGTTCGAATATTTGGAAGTTGGCCACAAGCTTGCATTTGAGAGAACAAGTTCTGTGCATCTCGTACTCTTCCCATCTTGCAAAACCCATCCATAAGAGTGTTATAAGTAATAGTATTTGGAACAACTTCCTTATGAGACATTTCCAGAAAAAGCATCTGGGCATCATCCCTCCGTTTACACTTACAATAGCCGTTTATCAATATGCTATAAGTACGAGCATTAACCATGCAGCCTTTGCTAAGCATTATTTCAAAAACCTTTTTCGCCTCATCCATTTCTCCTCGTAAACAGTAACCATCTATAAGCGAATTGTACGTAATTGTATCGGGTGCTATATCCCCTTGTGTCATCATTTCGACCACGCTCGTTGCTTCCTGGACCATCCCCTCTTTGCAGAATGTATCAACCAAGACATTGAAGGTGTGCACATTTGGAAAGATATGTTTCTCCACCATTTCATTCAACAATCTTGTAGCTTCTTTCCAATTCCCTACTTTGCAAACTCCGTCAATCAAAGAGGTATAGGTAATGACGTCGGGAGCAATGCCCTTACTCGTCATTTCTAAAAAGAGGTTCAGTGCATCAACAACTAGAGCATCTTTGCAAAGACTGTCGATGATTGTGTTGTAGACAATTACGTTAGGCAAGCAAGCATTTTCTTCCATCTTCTTAAGCAATTGGATTGCTGCACTATTGTTACCTTTCATGCAAAGACCCTTAACTAAGGTGCCGAAAGAAACCACATTCGGCTTGCAATTACCACTCTCCAACATTTTATCGAAAAGTGCTGCAGCCTCGGCCTCTCCATTCTTAAGAAGAAAGCCGTTGATTAGAGTGGTGTAGGTCGTGACATCTGGCTCAAAACCTAATTTGAAGAAGTTACCCAAGACTGACAAACTAAACTCCACTTGGTTGAGATGACAAAAGCAATTAATGATAATGGCTAGAGTATAAACATCTGGACGAATTCCAGACACAACCATTTGGTTATTCATGGAGATGACTGCCGAATAATGTTTCATCTTGGCAAGTTGAGTCAAGATTTGGTTGAAAGGGACAATGGAAGGCAGAGGACGCCTTTGAAGCATTTCGTCGAACACAATGAGAGCATCCTCAACATTACTGATTTTCACAAGCTGGTGTTGTTGAGTGTTTCTAGATTCGGTCGATTTAGAAGGTCGAGAGTGAAACAAAGCCAAGTAATTGTTGAAGAAAACAACAACAGGAGAAGATTGAAGAAGGCAAGGCAGCATACCTCTGGTGCTGCTGCTTCCATAACCAACCTTCAAAGAAGAAGAAGAAGCAATCGTTGCCCGCATCAACTTCAGCATCTCTAAGTCAGCGAGTTGAGAGTTGCTCCCAAATCAGAGAGTTGTTGTAAGACTGTTTGTGAGAGTTGAAGAGCATGAATTTCATGTTTTTTTCTAGTTCTAGATTAACGCAAATTATAAATAAATACACAAATCAACGTATAAAAATGATTCTTTTTTGTTGGGAGAATATAAGCATGAAGAAGAACAAGCCTAACTCTCAAATAATTCAAATAATTAAATTTAAACCTCTTTTAGACCACCTTCAACATTTGCGTTAAAACTTAAAATTTAGGTTTAAATCCCTTCTTTTAGACCATCGACGATAAGAAAGAACATTATTATGATTTTAACAAATGAGCTAAGTGTATAAGATATTTAAATATCTTTGAGTCTATATATAAAATGAGCTAAGTGTATAAGATATTTAAAAAAATAAATAAACGGCTCGATGTGGTTTTGAGGTTCTACCAAGATGAAAATTGGAAAGGATATGAACGGTTCGGTCTTATTCTTGAACATAAGTTGACATTTTTTTTTTTGTCAACATGGTATTTTATGATTTATTATGTCGTTGTTCGATTCGGTTCCATGGCTTTTATGTCTACCCCTACAATTATATATAGAAATAAGAGCCTGTATTTCATATGACACGTTTTGGTTTCAATTCCAAGCGCTGGTGAACAATGGCGAAGCTACGTGAGGGCGAGGAGTCCCTACCTTCGCCGAAAAACATGCCTAGGAGCGTTAGTTCAGCCTCTCCGCTCTTGTCGAAATTGATGGTCAATTGCTGGTTTGGTCGGGATTTGCAGACGAATAGAGGCGGATCCATTCAGGGACCGGGGTGGTCCGAAGACCCTCCGGAAGTTCGGAAAGTAGCTGTGAGAACCTTCCAGGACCACCCGACGGCCTGGAGTTGTGGCGGAGGGGAGATATGCAGCGGCGACTATATGCAGACTGCAGATGTAAAAGGAAGAAGAAGGTTGTTTTCTTGTTAAAGTGAATCAGCCAAAACAGTCCGTTTGAACCCAATACAATTAAAATGAATGCGTGGCCGTCTATAAAAAAGCCACGTGACTCTCCTTCAAGTATAAAATCCAATTCCCTCGTCCAAATAAAAAAAAAAAAAAAAAACCCAATTCCCATTTTAATATTTTATATAAGAGACCCTAACTGGTAATCCCAATGCCCAATCCCTTTTTCCTCTCTCCCCAGTTTCCTTTTTCTTTCTTTCTAACCCCATCTGACCAAGCCACCACCGCCTGTCCACCTCTCTCCTCTCAACCACCACTTCATTTCTTAATTTTATTTTTTTATATTTTAATAGTGTCCTAATTTCTAAATTTAAATAAGTTTTCTAATTTTAGTCCAAAATAGAATGCTATTAAATTGATGTGTATCGGATAAAAATGTTAGATTCCTAATAGATACTAGTTATTGCTTGGATTGTAATTTATGATTTTTGTTTTATATTGATTTGATCATGTGATGGTTAGTTTCTATTTATATAATATATATATATATATATATATATATATATATATATATATATATATATATGTTTTGTTTTTGAACAAATATACATGTTTTTAGCTCCATTAATTGATATGAATTTTTGTTTTAATAATTGAATGTGTAGAAATTAGGAATATAGAACGATATAATACATGAAAATCATACTCAATTAGTTTAAACAATGTTATTTCAAATAGTACAACACCAATTTTGATGGGTTCAATCCAATTTCGGATAGTTCAACTCCAATACTGGGACCATCCAATGACAAAAGTCTGGATCCACCATTGCAGACGAAGGCGTCGGATTTTCAGAGGAAGAGCGATGAGGGAGAAGGTTGGGTGGAGGGAACGAGGGTGGATTCGACGGGGGAGGGAGGTTGGAGGGAACAATGATAAAAGTCTCTCACATTATCTATAAATATTGTACTAAATTTTAGAAAATAATGTAAATATTGTTTAATGCTTATTTTACGATAAAAGAAATTTATTTAAATCCATCTAGTGACACACCCCGTCCCGAAGGAGGGCATGCTGGCCGTCACGTGAGAGTGACGTAACCATTTACACAGTTCGGAAGCTTTAAAGATACAAATACTAAGATATAACACCCGAAGATGAAACCTACATTTGTTCAATTCTGTCAGAACACCGTTGGATTCCTCGTGGCCACCAAAGCTCTGCTCTATCTCGAACCTGGAGGGGCGAAAAAAACATAAAACTGAGTGGGTCAGTAAAACAATTCTTTTCAAAACCTTTCCTTTCAAAAGTAATAGCCCCTCGCCGTAAAACCTGTATAATTTTCCCAGAAATAATGTATATACTCATATATATATCTATATCTTTCTCAAAAACCGCTGTAAAACAAGTTTATATAAACGTATGCATATGCCATGCCAAAGTATCAACTGAATGCCAAAGCATCTCTGTGAATGTGATTGAATCATCAAATATCATCTCAGCCCTCAGCTGTATATAGCTCATATCATACTCATCAATTCATATATCTCATCATCATCATAATCAAATCATATATATATCCTGCACACACATCAATACCACCTCTTGTGGTCTGCACAATATCACTGATAATAAACTAATATGCTCTAGTGCTACAATCACGTGAAGACTGAGCGATAAATCGCGGGTCACCTACGAGTCGAACCCACCTATAGTGGCCTATTCGACAGGACTGAGCACCTAACTTGGATCCAAGGCGAGCATGCAGTGCGGGAGGTGAACAACACGTGAAAGACTGAGCCCCTCTCTGGGCGTGAGCACTAATATCAGTGTGCAGGTCTATGAGCTCTAATCATATCACATCACATCACATTTCATCATTCGTTCTCAATAACTAGCATATAAACTTACCTGCCACTTACCTGGGCGTCCTCAGCACCGACATTAATATAAACAATCAATAATGCATAATTAAACATATAGATACTTTGCATGGCATTTCATATCGCATTTATAACACATTTCATTCAAACTGATTTTCTGGGCAAAATTCATTTATATAGGTATATACGGAAAATAACTGCCCACTCACCTGGAATTCGCCCTACAACTCCCTAGCACAACACATCAAGGCGTCATGACGATCGGCGCCTAGAACAATCATCAAATCATGCCTCAGAAATCATATCGATAGAATATAAACTTATATAAAACACGTCACTATGCAGTTCGATCCGGAAGATCTGCAACTCAGATTTCCAATCCGTAACTTCCAGAGGTCCATAATAAATCTCTAAAACAACATCCTAAAATTTCATGACCATCCAACGGTCGGATCTCCGTCAATTGCCAAAACTAAGTGACGGTTAACATTATATTTTATGAACTTACAACACAATTCCGGGAGATCCGTAAATCGGATTCTCGATCTGTAAGTTCCTATAATCCTCAAATATTACGTATTACAACATATCAAAGTTTGGTGACGATCCGACGGTTGGATCATCGATTCATCTTTTGGCCTAACCATGCATCGTAACGAATTTAGGTTCGAATGATCATCAAACGTTAAGCCACTATCAAAACTGAACTCAGGACATCCAATATAGCTTAAAAATAACATTGGCGGCCCACTGGCCACGCGCCGCCGCATGCGCCGCCGTGGGTGGCGGTCGGCCGCCCCGGCTCGCCGGAAAATTCAACTTTATCCAAAAATTACCAAAATTTGCAGAATTGAAGATCTCAAAGAGTAGAACAACTTTCATACCTGCGACCAAGGCCAATTCGCCCTGGAAAGGCTCCAATTTCAGCAAACCCGTACGAAACCCTTGAATTTGGTGTGCTCCAATTCGACCTCCAAACTTGTTCCAACGCTTCAACCACTGCCTGGGATTTGTTCTAGGCCTCAAGAGGATGCCATGGGTGGTGGTAGTTGGAAGAAATTGCTTCGGGATTGGGTGATTCGAAGCCAAGACCGCCACACCCCTCTTTGCGGTTTCACCCAATTTCAAGGCCAAATCTCTCCAAATTTGAGATGGAATGGATAGAGGAAGGGTCCTAGAGTGTTTCCCATGAGGTTTCTTGAAGCAATTAGCCAGAAAAACGGGTGGAAATCAACGAAAATGAACATGGGTGCCAACCGGGTCGAAAACGGGTCAAGGGGATCCGGCCGATCCCCCGCGCCACACTCTCCCTCCTTTCTTCCTTTCCCTGTTCCGATTGGCTGGGCTTCTTCCTCTCTCCTCTCCCCATTCGCCAGCTCTCTCCTTTCTCTCCCGAAGTCTCTTCTTCTTCCTCCTGGTTGGGCAGTTTTTGCCCAATCTTCTTCTTCTTCTTTTCTCTTCCGCCAGTCACACACACACACACACAAAAACTCATTTCTTCCAATCCCAGCCATCCATTAATTTCTTCATTAAATCTGGGCCGTCCATTTTCATAAAAGAAATTCCATATTTTATTATTATAATTCCTAAAATGCCCAAACTTCAAACTTTAATATCTTTTTCGATATAATTCCAAATCACAAACCGCTTGCGCCCACGCGTCCGTAGCGACGAGTACTACGAGGATATGTCAAGAAAACAAATCTTAGATGGCACGACACAACGGTTAACCTCGAACAATGCGCGTGCCTCAAAGGGCATTTTTGTAAAATCTTTTATTAAAACTTTAAAAATTCTTAAAATCAGGGACGGGCTGTTACATCTAGGCTCCTGCCTAAATCTCGCCTAGGCGCCTAGCTGCTAGGCCCCAGTCCGTTGCCTGACTAGCGCCTAACGTTTTTTAGAATCTAATCCTAACCAATTTAAGCTTCTTACATGGCTTTGATATTACCGCTTACAACCGCTTTGGTGAAGAGACTGTTTTCTATTATGAATATTGACTCAAAACTTTTCACTCTCCAATGTGAAAGCAACCGCTTCGATTTTGAATTTCGCCCCTCCCCTCGGAAAATCCTGGCTTCGCCACTGTTGGTGAATCCCATGATACTGGTCAGGAGAGGTTGAAATGCCTCTATAGGTCTTTCTGGCATCCGAAAGGATGGACTGTCGTGACAAAGCCACCAGTTGGTGAACTTTTTTTTTTTTTTTTTTTTTTTTTAAACATACAATATTGCATTAAAATTGAACAATTTTTTTTAACAAACGATATTATTTACACCAAGAAAGGGGGAGGGAGTGGGCAAAACCTCACAATGGGTTAGCGATATTAATGTGGTTTAAATCTAAGACACCTCACTTACAGGTAAAGAGGAATATCACCAAGCCGTAGTATTAAACGGCAATTGAAGACGTTGTTAGATGCAAAAGTGAGAAGTACCGAGCATGAAAGTTTTGCATGCTTAAAGTCGTGAAACAAGTCAGCAATGAAGAGCACCTGTATTCAATAATTGTTCATGTCTGAATTGTGTGAATTACAAACTTCACCTTCATTCTTCACTTAAAATACACTAGCCTTCACGCACGCGCTCACACATGTGAAAAAAGCATTTTTTGAATCACGCATGATATGCATGACTTACACGTTTTAAATGTATTTATATGCGTAAATTGACAAAAAGAAAGTTAAATATTTGAAGTAAATGAATAATTTTAGATCATGCTAGAAGAAACCCCTCATAAACCAATTAAAGTAGCTGAATTCACATAATAAAATCGTTTTCTATAGAATTTACATTAAGAATAGAGAAAATAATATTTAACAAACAATTGATTGAATCACATTATTGCTAGTCCATTGTAAGGCTAAGCCCACCTCCTTCCCCTTAGTGTAGATAATATCGTTTGTTAAAAAAAAAAATTCATTTGACAATTAATTTGAAGCAAAACTAATGAAAAGTCCAAAAAAACTTTAGTTTTAATGAAAAATGACAAATAAAAGTGTAGTGAATAATACCAGGAAAAGGTAAAAATGTGGTTTTTTGTTAAAAGTGAACAGTACCGGGAGTGTTTCGTTAAAACTCCCTTAATTTAATCACATTATCATCCACGTGCGAAAAACCTTTTTTATAAAGAAAAAAATGATCATTTGACAACTAATTTAATCACATTATCATGCGCGTGCCAGAGAGTTTTTTATAACCGGCACTACGCTCTTCTTAATTAAAAATTGACAAATAATATTCAATAAACAACCACGTGCAAAATTCATTTTTTGAATCACAGCGCTCTACGCGCGATTTATACATTTTAAATGTATTTATATGCGTGAATTACTTCAATATTTTTTTATTTCGTTATTATTTTTTTTATCACCAGCGCTACGCACCTCTTAAGATGCTTTGAACACAACATTCATGATTTTTTTTATTTATTATTTTTTTCTTCTCCCATAACGTGAGTAGCATCAACTTTATCATTTGTTTATTCTTTTCTCTCTTCCCCTTCATTTTTTATTCTTCTCTCTTCCCACTTACATTTATATTATATTTTATGATAGCCAAATTACAAAATTACCCTCGCATGATTTGATATATTATTTTGGATTGGTTTTAGATTTTTTTGGCTGAGGGGCGTTTTGGTCCACTTCTTTTGTCGAAGCCAATGACACCAAAATCCACTGTTCACTGTCCAGCTCGCTTTATATATAGAAGATAGATAGATATAGCACTAAGTCCTTTATATATAGAAGATAGATAGATATTGCACTAAGTCAGGTGTCAAATTTACAAACTAATTAGGTAATTGTGCACCAAAAATCTGAAGGCAAACTGAAAATTACAACAAAACGATAAAATGATAAGGCGTTAAGTTAACCAAGATAGTACAAAACATGAACAATTACGATTACCATTAAGAAAAACCAAAAATGTATGACTAAGATAGTGGTTGACAGACTCAGATTGTTCCTTCAAACATGCATAGAAACGTCTTTAGCCTTTTAAAATACATCATAATAGCATATTATTGCGCAAATTTCTAACCCTAATGAAAAGTAAAATTAATAAACAAAGAAAATTACAGTTTCCGAGAAAAAAATAAACGCGAATGTGCAACGGTTGAGGAAAGAAATGTAAAACTTGAACGGGCAAACAGAAACATTTGGTATTTCACACTCTCTCTCATTTTTTCTCTTTCTTCTTCCTCTTCTAGCAAACTTTCTTATAATTGTATGTAACCATTTCTTAAAGTCGTACAATTGTAGGGTTTTGCACAAATGAATTGGATCCCATCTGAATCCACTTTGTGGGGATCCTAGGGATCCCCACATTTTAGTCGTTCATCGTATATCGTGCGGTCAGAAATCATTTGATTTTTTATTTATTTAAAATTAAACACAAATAGTATCTGACGAAAACTAGCCGCACGATGTAAGATGAACGGCTAGGATGTGGGGATCCCTAGGATCCCCACAATATGGATCCGAAGATGATCATTTTCCTTGCACAAAAATAAAGAGGAGATGCTAACGTTTGGTGAGATATGTTAGAATCATGTGAGTCAAAAACCAAAATTGCTATTCTTACCACATACTTGTACTATCTCTCTAACATATATATGACCCACGTGCGATGATGGCCCCACCGCTATTAGAGAGATGATTCAAATGTGCAAATAGGCGGTAAGTGTAGCGTTACCTTTAAAAAAAAAAACAGCAAAACTTGATTTGTGTGAAATTACATTGCGGCCCATATCTTTTATTTATGTTCAGTTTTGATGGTTAGAATGTTAATTTTATAAAATTTTAGTTGACAATCAAAGTTCTATTGATATGCAGTTTAACTAATTGGACATAAAAGCCCTTCAAACAAAAAATCAAACTCTTGAAATTGAAAAACATTGTATAGCCACTTAGTACTACGATTTATTAGTATTTATCTTCACTTGTAAGTGAGAAGTTTTAGATTCAATTCTTGTGAAGCGTATTTGAACCATATTATTGCTAGCCAATTGTGAGGCTTAGCTCACTCCCCACCTGTTAAGTGTACACAATATTGTTTATTAAACAAAAGGGTTAAACAAGCAGTTATCACGTTCAAACACGACTAGTTATTCAGGTTGCGCAAGGTTGGAATTAACTAGTCCTGGACTCTTATCCCTGACCTGGATTGTCACTTAATATGCATATTTGCAGGATTCGTAAAGCAAGCAGAGGCAATCTCATGGATTGGTATTCGAGTCATAAATATGTATACAAATTTCATACTAGTCCAGATACTCTGCTTCACCAACAAATTTCATAATCTTAATTGATAAATTCAATTAATAACACATATACGTCACTAGGCAATGCATGAACGAATGGCTACCGAACTGGACTCGATAGTGGAACAAATCCCTCCTCCAATGTAGCATTCAAGGGAAGGATGCACCGAAACTTGTCAAAACTAAAAAGATGCAAATCAATTTCGTCATGATTTTTCTATAAATGCCAACAAAGTGGCATCTACTATATCTTTAGACAATTAATTAACGATCAACTCCATAGTTGATGCATCTGCAGAAAAACCCATCTCCACCATTTCTTTAATAAATGGATTGAGTCCTTCTGTAGCTATCATTTCGAGATATCTATTGTGTACAGCGCTATTATCATGCATCTCTTCAAATATGCTTTTTACCTCTCGGCTTAACATTTGCTCAAACTGCCGGGATTGTTATTCAAGTCGTCATCGAAGAAACGATCTAATTGGTGGATCAGAGGCCTCACCACCGTCCTCGTCACAATCCTCCACTAGTCCTTCAACAAAAATGCCCTTGTCATTTTGGTGGGGATTTCTGCATCACGAGGCTGATTGCCGAGATTAACTTCATTTTCTCAGTGTGTCGCACTTGTGGCTTCAGGTGTCACAGCAGCAGGAAGATTCTGTGCCTGTAACAAGCCATCTTGTCCTAGGTTTTGGACTGGAAGATTAGTCGTCGACTTTCCCATGACTATTTTCTTTTTTACTGACTGTGCCTCAATGGTCATGAACTTCGTAGCTTTAGCACTGAGTCCCACAAAGCATGCCAAAATGTTGACCCTAAAAACAACCAAACCTACGTGACGCGCAGACCGAGTAACTAATAAGCTAACTACGTCCATTAATTATGTGCATGGCGTGCCAACTCGTCAGCCGAGCCCGACCGGGGAGTAAAATAAGTTGATGTGGCGTCGAGTGCGCTGTTGACTTCTTGACCTCGCGATTGCGACTGGGGAAGGAACACGTCTTGGTAGACTCAGCAGCAGAACAACTCCCTCCAATGTACCATTCAAGAGAAGGAAGCACCAAAACTTGTCAAAACTGAAAAGATGCAAACCAATTTCATCACGATCTTTCTATAAATGCCAACAAAGCAGGATCTACCTTATCTTTAGACAATAAATTAAATACCAACTCCGTAGTTGATGCATCTGCAGAAAAACCCCTCTCCACCATTTCTTGAATAAGCCTCACCGCTGTTGATGTCTCATTGTTATTGATAAACCCCCGGATAATTGTGTTGTACGTGCAACCATATGGACAACAACTTTTCTCTTCCATTTCTCTAAGCAAGTTTTCTGCTGCTTCACTTGCTAGTCCCCGGTTACAAAATCCACTAATCATTATGGTATATGTCCTGACATTAGGTTGAATTCCCTTGATGACAAACTACGAAAGAGATCTCATGCATATTCAACTTTTTCAGCTTTGCACAATCCTTTAATAAGAATATTGTAAGTTACAATATCAAAATCCAACTTTTTTCCCTCCATCTCTTCCAACAATTCAACTGCCTGGGAAATTGTTGGTTTGCACACAAGCCATGCAATAAAATAGAATAAGTTTGAATGTCTGGAAGTTGGCCACAAGCTTGCATTTGAGAGAACAAATTCAGTGCATCTTGTGTTCTCCCCATCTTGCAAAACCTATCAATAAGAGTCCTATAATTAACCCTATTTGGAACAACTCCCTTACGAGACATTTCCAGAAAAATCATCCAAGCACATCTATCCTTTTACACTTACAATAGCTGTTTATCAATATGCGATAAGTACGAGCATTAACCATGTAGCCTTTGCTAAGCATTATTTCAAAAACCTTTTTCACCTCGTCCATTTCTCCTCTGAAACAATAACCATCTATAAGCGAATTGTATGTAATTGTATCGGGTGCTATATCCCTTTGCGTCATCATTTTGACCACGCTCCTTGCTTCCTGGACCATCCCCTCTTTGCAGAATGTATAAACCAAGACATTGAAGGTGTGCACATTTGGAAAGATATGTTTCCCCACCATTTCATTCAACAATCTTGTAGCTTCTTTCCACTTCCCTACTTTGCAAACTCCGTGAATCAAAGAGGTATAGGTAATGACGTCGGGAGCAATGCCCTTACTCGTCATTTCTAAAAAGAGGTTCAGTGCATCAACTACTAGAGCATCTTTGCAAAGACTGTCGATGATCGTGTTGCAGACAATTACATTAGACATGCAAGCATTTTCTTCCATCTTTTTAAGCAATTGGATTGCTGCACTATTGTTACCTTTCATGCAAAGACCCTTAACTAATGTGCCGAAAGAAACCACATTCGGCTTGCAAATACCACTCTCCAAATAGTAACCATCCATAAGCGAACTGTATGTAACTGTATTAGGTTTGATATCTCTTTGAATCATCATCTCAACCACGCTCCTTGGTTCCTGGACCGTCCCCTCTTTGCAGAATGTATCAACCAAGACATTGAAGGTGTGCACATTTGGAAAGATATGTTTCTGCACCATTTCATTCAACAATCTTGTAGCTTCTTTCCACTTCCCTACTTTGCAAACTCCATGAATCAAAGAGGTATAGGCAATGACGTTGGGAGCAATGCCCTTACTCATCATTTCTAAAAAGAGGTTCAGCGCATCAAAAACTAGAGCATCTTTGCAAAGACTGTCGATGATCGTATTGTAGACAATTACGTTAGGCATGCAAGCATTTTCTTCTAACTTCTTAAGCAATTAGATTGCTGCACTATTGTTACCTTTCATGCAAAACCCTTAACTAATGTGCCAAAAGTAACCACATCAGGCTTGCAATTACCATTCTCCAACAATTTATTGAAAAGTGCTACAGCCTCAGCCTCTCTTTTCTTAAGAAGAAAGTCGTTGATTAGAGTGGTGTAGGCCGTTGATAAACTAAACTCCACTTGGTTGAGATGACAAAAGCAATTAATGATAATGGCTAGAGTATAAACATCTGGATGAATTCCGGACACAACCAATTGGTTATTCATGGAGATGACTGCCGAATAATGTTTCATCTTGGCAAGTTGAGTCAAGATTTGGTTGAAAGGGACAACTTAAGGCAGAGGACGCCTTTGAAGCATTTCGTCGAACACATTGAGAGCATCTTCAACATTTCTGATTTTCACAAGCTGGTGTTGTTGAGTGTTTCTAGATTCGGTCGATTTAGAAGCTCGAGAGTGAAACAAAAGGCCAAGTAATTGTTAAAGAAAACAACAACAGGAGAAGATTGAAGAAGGCAAGGCTGGTGCTGCTGCTTCCATAACCAACCTTCAAAGAAGAAGAAGCAGCAATTGTTGCTCGCGTCATCTTCAGCATCTCTAAGCCAGTGAGTTGAGAGTTGCTCACAAATCAAAGAGTTGTTGTAAGACTGTTGCCTAACTCTTAAATAATTCAAATTACTACATTTAAACCTCTTTTAGACTATCTTCAACATTTGCATTAAAATTTAAAATTTAGGTTTTAAAGCCCTTTTTTAGACCATCCACGATAAGAAAGGTCATTATTATGATTTTAGCAAATGAGCAGAGCTGGTGAAAACATTGTCATGATTTTAGGCTTGGACTTAATTAAATTTCTTCGAGTATGTATAACATGTGCTAAATGAATAAGATATTTAAAAAAATTAAATAAGCGATTCGGTTTGGTTCTGAGGTTCTACCAAGATTAAAACCGAAATGGATATAAACAATTTGGTCCGGTTCTTGAACGTAAGTTGATTTTTTTTTGTCAACATAATTTTTTTCCGGTTTATTATGTCGTTGGATTCGGTTCCATGATTTTTATGTCCACTCCTACAATTATATATAGAAATAAGAGCCCGTATTTCATACGACACGTCTTGGATTCAATTCTTGGCGTTGGTGAATCATATGATGGTGGTCAGGAGAGGCTAAAATGTCTCTGTAAGTCTTTCCGGCCTCCGAAAGGATGGACTATCGTGACAAAGCCACCAATTGGTCAGCTTTTTTTTTTTTTTTTTAAACATAAAATACTACATTAAAATTGAACAACTTTTTTTTTAACAAACGACATTATCTACACCAAGAGGGGGGAGTGGTCAAAGTCTCATATTGGGTTAGTCATATTAATGTGGTTCAAATCTAAAACATCTCACTTATAAGTAAAAATGAATATCATTAGACTGTAGAATTAAATGGCAATTGAAGACGTTATTAGATGCAAAGGTGATAAGTACTGAGCATGAAAGTTTTGCATGCTTAAAGTCGTGAAACAAGTTAGCAATGAAGACCACCTGTATTCAACAATTGTCCATGTCTGAATTATGTGAGTTACAAACTTCACCTTCGTTCTTCACTTAAAATACGTACAACACCAACTCAGGTTCAAGTTAAGCAAAATAGTACAAAACATGAACAATTAAGATTACCATTGGAAAAAAACCTAACCAGTATGACTAAGATAGTGGTTGAAAAACTCAAATTTTTCCTTCAAACATGCATAGAAGCATCTTTAGCCTTTCAAAATACATCACAATAGCATATTATTGCTCAAATTTCTAACCCCAATGAAAAGTAAAATTAATAAACAAAGGAAATTACAGCTTACGTGTCACAGCCCGTCCCGGAATTATTTTATCGAGAATGTGAAAGGACGGGATTGCCCTAAAGGTTGCTAAGGTGTGTGACATTTATATTTGGTTATTATGTGATATTCCTAAGTTTTGGAAAAATAATTGGAACTTATTGTGTTTTAGTTTTGTGTGGTTAGGGTAGTAGAGGACCACACACACACTTAAACCTAACTCTCTCTCTCTCTGTCGTGGACTCTCTCTCTCCCCTCTCAGTTTTTCTTCCCGTGTACTGTTCATGTACAGACGAAGTTGGAACTCGTCCATTTCTTCACAGATCGACGTCCAAAAGGTGAGTTTCTTGATCCTTGCAACCTCCTGAGTATCTTGGTACCATTTTTGGAACTTACAACCCTCAGAATAGTCAAGAAACCCTAACCCCGAAAATGTGCACTATTCATGCACACGTAAAACTTTGCATTTCAAGGAATTTCAAGCTCACAGTGAGCTTAAGGAGGTCCTCACGAGCCTTGGGGTACTTCGTTGGTAGAGTTTGGACGTCGAAGGACTGAGATCGAAGGTTTTTTAAAGTTGCCGAGCTATTGAGCTTTCTCAGGTAAAATCTAGTGATTTTCAAGCCTTGAAACTTGTTTGGATGTGTTCTACATGCTTAGAGCTTCATTTTGGTACCAATTTCATGAAAAATGGTTGAAAAATGGGTGAGAAACCATAGTTGGAAAAATTACCCAGAAACTGGCGAAGTCACTGGCGGCCGGCGAGTCGCCGGAGAAGAAGACGGAATATTCCGTCAGTTTGGACGGAATATTCTAATGCCGTTAGTTAAGTTTAACGGTTTCCGTTAGAAGTTGACGGAATATTCCTGACGCCGTTTGAATTTCCGTCTGCGTGCTTGGCAAGTGACTGCGCATAGGGGCGCGTAGGTCTGTGCCATTCCTGGAGTGTGGGGGCGCGTGGCTAGTCCAAAAATAATTTTAAAAATATGGGGATGTTTGTGAGGTTGTGTAGATCACGTTGGTATATTCAAACACCCCAATTGAGCATTGTATGAGAAGTTATTTCATATTGTTGGTTATGTGCTCTAAATAACGTTATTATAGTTGTTTCACATATAGGTGAGACCTATCCCGAGGACGAGCGCAATCAAAGGCGTCACGAGGGTTACAACCTTTCGACATACCAGTGAGTGGGCAGTTGTTTTCGTTATATACCTATATACTTACTAATTTTCCCAGAAATCGAATTTAAATGAAAGTATGTTTTAAAATGCCATGCGTAGAATTGTTATGAATTATATGAATTGATATATGATGCATATGTATGAAATGGTGCGGTGGACGCGCATGTAAGTATCAGGTGAGTTATATTATGTTGATGATGTGAATTGTGTTGAGAGCTCATAACCTGCACCACTGGTATTAGTGCTTATGTTGATATTCACCTCCAGCACCGCACGCTCCCTTGGATCCAAGTAGGTGTAAGTCATGTCGTACAGACCACTTCTGTGGTTCCGACTCGTAGGTGACCTGCGATAAGTCGCACAACTGTTTGATGAGAATTGCACTAGAGCGTATTATTACACCAAGTCTTGTCGTACAGACCATTTTATTGGTTCCGACTTGTGTGCAGGCATAGATATTGAGCTATATGATTAGCCGTATAAGACCACTGCAGGGTCTCCGGCTGATTTATTATCCTACCTGATATATTTGCTTATATTCATGGTGTTGTTGATGCATATGGCATGGCATACTTTCATATTATTGATTTTGAACCATGATTTGAGAATATGTTGAGATACATATGTTATATGCTATTTTCTGGGAAAGTATACAGGTTTTACAGTGAGGGGTTATATATGTTGATAATGAAATGTTTTCGGAAAAGCTTGTTTTACTAACCCACTCAACTTTGTTTTACACCCCTCCAGGTTATAGTTAGAAGTGCTTGGTGGCTCATGAGGATTCCCACGGTCGTTCTGACAGACTTCACACATGTAGGATTCACCTTCGGGTGTTGTAATTTAGTAATTGTCCTACTTGACTGCATTTAGTATCTTATGCCCTGATTGTGTGTATTTCACACTTAAATTCTCGCTAGCATGTCATTTAGATAGTACTGCTAGTATTCGATTTTTAGTCATTCATAATTCTCTTACCTTATCGCTTCCGCATTGCATTATGGTTACGTCACGTTAGTGATGGCCAACACGCCCTGATTTCCAGGTCGGGGTGTGTCATTATGAGAAAAAAATAAACGCGTGCAATGGTTGAGGAAAGAAATGCAAAACCTGAACAGACAAACGAAAACATTTGGTATTTCACACTCTCTCTCGTTTTTTTCTCTTTCTTCTTCCTCTTCCAGCAAACTTTCTTATAATTGTATGTAACCATGTCTTATAGTCTTACAATTGTAGGGTTTTGCACAAAAAGAAAGAGGAGATGCTGACGTTTGGTGGGTTCCTCTTATTAATTTTTAGGAAAACTAATGAAAAGAACTTGAAAACTTTGAGTTTTAACGATAAGAACAAAATAAAGGGTAAAGTGAATAGTACCAAGATTGACTTTTTAGTGTAAAAATGTGATTTTTCGTTAAAGTGAACAGTAACAGGAGCTTTTCGTTAAAGTTCCCTTAATTTTTTGGGTAAATTACATTTTACCCCCTCATGTTTGTGGTTAATTGTAACCTCATACAATATTTTTAAAACTTTTCAATCACATACATTTGCTTATTATTTTATTTCAATTTTATACATTAGTTAGTCAATTTGCTAAATTTGACTGTTAAATGATAATGTATCAACTGTAGATCCCACATTTTTCTAATATATTTCTTAAACTTATATGGGTACATTTTTTTTTTTTTTTTTTTTTGTGGTTCTAAAAAATGTACCTATATTTTGGGTTTGAAGAATTTACCAAATGTTTTATGGTACAGTAACTTTTGGTTAATATTGATGAATGTACTCTATATATATATATGTATGTATTTATGTATGTATGTATGTATGTATGTATGTATGTATGTATGTTTTATAATATGTATGTGTGCATACTTTTTATGGCAAAACATGATTTTCTACATTGGCAACAGTATCTCATCAAGACGTTTGGTTTTTTTTTTTTACATTTAGTTTCTTAAGTTTTTGGACAATGATAAAAAAAGTTTTGTATGGCCACGTTGCGAACATAACGTATACCCCCTACAAATATTGGCAGTTTCAATTTACATGATCCTGCAAATAGAGCACCACAAGCATGGCCGAAATAAATTAAACAAAAGTTAATAAATAAACAAAAGTTAAAAATAAATCGTCGCCTGAGAGGTTCGAACTCTCGCGGGGGATCCCCATGCACTTAGCAAGCACACGCCTTAACCACTCGGCCAAAGCGACTGTTGATGACGTAGGAGGCTACTCATATTTTTTAATTAACAATTTAATTTAACAAACGATATTATCTACACTAAGAGAGGATGATGGAGTGGGCAAACCTCACAATAGGTTAGCCATATTAATGTGGTTTAAATCTAAGACATCTCACTTACAAGTAAAAAGGAATATCACTAAGTCGTAGTATTAAGTGGCAATTGAAGACGTTGTTAGATGCAAAAGTGAGAAGTACTGAGCATGAAAGTTTTGCATGCTTAAAGCCGTGAAACAAGTCAGCAATGAAGAGCACCAGTATTCAACAATTGTCCATGTTTGAATTGTGTGAGTTACAAACTTCACCATCGTTCTTCACTTAAAATACATATAGCACTAAGTCAGGTGTCAAATTTACAAACTAATTAGGTAATTGTGCACCAAAAATCTGAAGGCAAACTAAAAATTACAACAAAATGATAAAATAATAAGGTGTCAAGTTAAGCAAGATAGTACAAAACATGAACAATTAAGATTACCATGGAGAAAAACCGAAGTTGTATGACTAAGATAGTGGTTGATAAACTCAGATTGTTCCTTCAAACATGCATAGAAGCGTCTTTAGCCTTTCAAAATACATCACAATAGCATATTATTGCTCAAATTTCTAACCCTAATGAAAAGTAAAATTAATAAACAAAGGAAATTACAGCTTCCGAGAAAAAAATAAACGCGAATGTGCAACGGTTGAGAAAATAAATGCAAAACCTGAACGGGCAAACATAAACATTTGGTATTTCACACTCTCTCTCATTTTTTCTCTTTCTTCTCCCTCTTCTAGCAAACTTTCTTATAATTGTATAACCATTTAACAAAGTCTTTCAATTGTAGGGTTTTGCACAAATGAATTGGATCCCATCCGGATCCTAGAATCCCCACATCTTAGCCGTTCATCGTATATCGTACGGTTAGAAATCATTTGATTTTTTTATTTAAAATTAAACACAAATACTATCGGACAAAAATTGATTTTACGATGTACGATAAATGGCTAGGATGTGGAGATCCCTAGGATCCCCACTAAGTGGATCCGGAGAGGATCCTTTTCCTTGCACAAAAATAAAGAAGAGATGCTGACGTTTGGTGAGATATGTTAGAATCATGTGGGTAAAAGATATGTTAGAATCATGTGGGTGAAACTTCAAAAAACAAAATTGCTATTCTTTACATATATTTGTACTATTTCTCTAACGGAGATATGATTCACATGCGATGACAACCCCACCGCTATTAGAGAGATGATTCAAATGAATAACATTACCCTTAAAAAAATATATATATATAGAATTTGGTTTGTGTGATATTACATTGCGGCCCATATCTTTTATTTCTGTTTAGTTTTTATTAGTATGTTAGAATGTTAATTTTATAAAATTTTAGTTGACATCAAAGTTTTATTGATATGCAGTTTAACTAATTGGACATAAAAGCCATTCAAATAAAAAAATTAAACTCTTGAAATTGAAAAACGTTGTTTAGCCACTTAGTACTACGATTTATTGATATTTCTCTTCACTTGTAACAAAGAAGTCTTAGATTCGATTCTCGTCAACAGCGTATTTGAACCACATTATTGCTAGCCCATTGTGAGGCTTAGCTCACTTTCCACCCATTAAGTGTACATAATATCGTTTATTAAAAAAAAAAATGGAAAATCGTTACAATGTAAGAGCTGTAAAATAGTATAAAAAAAAAAGAGGTTAAACAAACACTTATCACGTTCAAACACGACTAAGTTATTCAGGTTGCGCAAGGTTGGAATTGGGAACTAGTCCTGGACTCTTTATCTCCGACCTAGATTGTCACTTAATATGCATATTTCCAGGATTCGTAAAGCAAGCAGAGGCAATCTCATGGATTGGTATTCGAGTCATAAATATGTATTCAAATTTCATACTAGTCCAGATACTCTGCTTCACCAATAGATTTCATAATCTTAATTGATAAATTCAGTTAATAACACATATACGTCACTAGGCAATGCCTGAACGAATGGCTACCTGAACTGGACTCGACAGTGGAACAAATGCCTCCTCCAATGTAGCATTCAAGGGAAGGATGCACCGAAACTTGTCAAAACTAAAAAGATACAAATCAATTTCATCATGGTTTTTCTATAAATGCCAACAAAGTGGCATCTCCTCTATCTTTAGATAATAAATTAACGGTCAACTCCGTAGTTGATGCATCCGTAGAAAAAACCCATCTCCACCATTTCTTGAATAAGCCTCACTCCCGTTGATGTCTTGTTGTTATTGATAAACCCTCGGATAATTGTGTTGTAAGTCCAACCATCTGGAGAACAACCTTTCTCTTCCATTTCTCTAAGCAAGTTTTCTGCTTCACATATTAACCCTCCATTACAAAATCCACTAATCATTGTATTATACGTCCTGGCATTAGGTTGAATTCCTTTTGATGGTAAGCAACGAAAGAGATCCCACGCATATTCAATATCAAAATCCAACTTCTTTCCCTCCATCTCTTCCAACAATTCCACTGCCTTGGGAAATTGTTGGTTTTTACAAAGGCCATCCAATAAAATAGAATAAGTTCGAATATTTGGAAGTTGGCCTAAAGCTTGCACTTGAGAGAACAAGTAATGTGCATCTTGTATTCTTCCCACCTTGCAAAACCCATCAATAAGAGTGTTATAAGTAATAGTATTTGGAACCACTCCCCTATGAAACATTTCCAGAAAAAGGATCCGGGCATCATCTATCCTTTTATGCTTACAATAGCCATTTATCAATATGTTATAACTACGAGCATTAACCCTGCAATCTTTGCTAAGCATCACTTCAAAAACCATTTTCGCCTCGTCCATTTCTCCTCGCAAACAGTAACCATCTATGAGCGAATTGTATGTAATTGTATCGGGTGCTATATCCCTTTGCATCATCATTTCAACCATGCTCTTGCTTCCTGGACCATCCCCTCTTTGCCGAATGTATCAACCAAGACATTGAAGGTGTGCACATTTGGAAAGATATGTTTACTCACCATTGCATTCAACAATCTTGTAGCTTCTTTCCAATTTCCTAATTTGCAAACTCCATGAATCAAAGAGGTATAGGTAATGACATTTGGGGCAATACCCTTACTCGTCATTTCTGAGAAGAGCTTCAATGCAACAACAACTAGCGTATCCTTGCAAAGACTGTCGATGATCGTGCTATAGACAACTACGTCAGGCTTGCAACCTCTTTCTTCCATCTTCTTAAGCAATTGGATTACTGCACTATTGTTACCTCTCATGCAAAGACCCTTAACTAAGGTGCCGAAAGAAACCACATTCGGCTTGCAATTACCACTCTCCAACATTTTATCGAAAAGTGCTGCAACCTCGGCCTCTCTATTCTTAAGAAGAAAGCCGTTGATTAGAGTGGTGTAGGTCGTGACATCTGGCTCAAAACCTAATTTGAAGAAGTTACCAAGACTGACAAACTAAACTCCACTTGGTTGAGATGACAAAAGCAATTAATGATAATGGCTAGAGTATAAACATCTGGACGAATTCCGGACACAACCATTTGGCTATTCATGGAGATGACTGCCGAATAATGTTTCCACTTGGCAAGTTGAGTCAAGATTTGGTTGAAAGGGACAATGGAAGGCAGAGGATGCCTCTGAAGCATTTCGTCGAACACATTGAAAGCATTCAACATTACTGATTTTCACAAGCTGGTGTTGTTGAGTGTTTCTAGATTCGGTCGATTTAGAAGCTCGAGAGTGAAACAAAGCCAAGTAATTGTTGAAGAAAAAAACAACAGGAGAAGATTGAAGAGGGCAAGGCAGCATAGCTCTAGTGCTGCTGCTTCCATAACCAACCTTCAAAGAAGCAGCAATCATTGCCCGCATCATCTTCAGCATCTCTAAGTCAGGGAGTTGAGAGTTGCTCACAAATCAAACAGTTGTTGTAAGACTGTTTGTGAGAGTTGAAGAGCATGAATTTCATGTTTTTTTCTAGTTCTAGATTAACGCATTTTATAAATAAATACACAAATCAACGGAAAAAAAAAGATTCTTATTTGTTGGGAGAATATAAGCATGAAAAAGAACAAGCCTTGCTCTCAAATAATTCAAATTACTACATTTAAACTTGGTTTAAGAGAAAAACTTGTGTAAGGCTTTGTTTGCCACTTGATTTTGGTGACACTACAATCCGATCAAAATTCGCCACATGGTAAGTCTTAAATATTATCTTTTATTATTTTTCTTTAATATTTAAAACTCTCATAATTATATTTCCTATTAATTGATATACACCATAAGATTAATTTAAGATTTCGTTTTCCTCTGATCTCCTATGTCTTCCCTTTTTCTTCCCAAATTTTCTCTCTGCTAGCTTCTTTCCCACTCTGGGCATTTCCTTCCTTCATAAGAATAATGGGAAAAAAAATTAAACCATCTTCTCTATCTATAATGAAATAAAAATATGATATATATATATATATATATATGTTTAACAAAATTTTTATGTTCCTTTTTTTCAATTTTTTTTTTCTCTTCTCATTTTCTCTTATTTTTCTTCCCCAGTTTTCTCTGCCGTGTGCAGTCTTCTTCCCCCTCTTTATTTCCTTTCTTCAAAAGAATATGGGGCAAAAACAAAGTCATCTTCTCCAACTATCATGAAATGAAAAAAAAAAAAAAAGAAGGAAAATCCAAATCTATATTTCTTTTTTTGTTTTTTTATTTTTATTTTTACAAAAGCTGTTTATTAATTTTTTTTTTTCAATTATAAGCACAATTTCATTGCCCAACAGCTCGTCCCGTTTTATATATCTCTGAGTTGTAATTTGTGTATTTATGTTTCTCCTATAAAGGATTAGAATATTTTGTAGAAAACTTTAAATACAATCTTGCAGGCTCGCTCCATACTATCGAGTTGATCTTTTCACAATTTATTGGTTATCCTTCACTTTATTTTGGTTGAAGTACAACCATTTTGGTTGTTTATCCATCTTTAACATGATGGTAGAAGTGGGAGAGAGAAGAAACTGAAGACTTCTACGGCAAAACATAAACGTACCAGAGGGAAAATTTGGGAAGAAAAAGAGGGAGGGGGAGAAGAAAAATATACATCAAATTAATCTCATGATGTATATTAATTAGTAGGAAAAATAATTATGAGAATTTTAAATATAAAAGAATGATAAAAGATAATATTTAAGACTTGTTGCGTGACAAGTTTTGATTGGATTGTAGCGTCACTCAACAAAATCCAGTGGCAAGCAAAGCCCCACACAAGTTTTTCTCCTGTTTTAGACTATCTTCAACATTTGCATTAAAACTTAAATTTTTTTTAAACCCCTTCTTTTAGACCATCGACGATAAGAAAGGACATTATTATGATTTTAACAAATGAGCAGAGCTGGTGAAAACATTATCATGATTTTAGGCTTGGACTTAATTAAATTTCTTTGAGTCTATATATAAAATGAGCTAAGTGAATAAGATATTTTAAAAAAAAAAAATAAATGATTTGGTCTGGTTCTAAGGTTCTACCAAGATGAAAACATGAACGGTTCAGTCCGGTTCTTGAACGTAAGTTGATTTTTTTTTGTCAACATGGTTTTTTCCAATTTATTATGTCGTTGTTGGATTCGGTTCCATGATTTTTATGTCCACCCCTACAATTATATATAGAAATAAGAGCCTGTATTTCATATGACACATCTTGGATTCAATTCTTGGTGCTAGTGAGTCATATGATGGTGGTCAGGAAAGGCTAAAATGCCCCTATAAGTCTTTCCGGCCTCCGAAATGATGGACTATCATGACAAAGCCACCAATTGGTTAGCTTTTTTTTTTTTTTTTTTTAAACATACAATATTACATTAAAATTGAACAACTTTTTTTTGGATAAATTACACTTTACCACCTCAGGTTTGAGGTCTATTGCAACCTCATACAACGTCTTCAAAACATTTCACTTTCATACCTCACGTACTACTTTATTTCAATATAATACATCTATTACATTTTTCATCCATTGATTCGTTAAGAGCTGAAGTGGCTACCACATTTGTTCCATGTGGCTGCCAAATTTATGTCATGTGGCAAAAAATAATTTTTTATACATTAAAAATATTATAATATTGACCCTAATTTAAAAAAATAAATAAAAACGAAACTGAAACCCAGAAACCCATATCCCCCCGACCCCCACCTCTCTCTCCTCCACTCTCTTCATCTCCCCTCCCATCCAAAAACCCACGCCACCCCCACCTCTTCCATCATACTTCTAAAGGGCCGGTTTCGCTGCCCTCACTTCCCGCCATCTTCTTCCTATGTTCTAATCTCTGCAAACCCTAATTTTAATTCTCCAATTTCTCCATATTTCTCCACTCAATCCCTAATTCGTTCCCAAATTCTGGTGCCGGTGCGGCGAGCTCTTTTGCTCCAATGTCATGGCGATGTGGTTGATAGAGGGGTCGTAGTGGGAGTTCTGGTCCAACGAGGACCATGCGGTTCGGGGGCATCCTCGTCCGTTGCGGAATGCAGGTGCTTCTCGGAACTTGGGAGCTCGACGACGGCGGAATTCGTTGGAAATTGTACGGTTGTAGCCGGGAAGTGAGTTGGGGAAGATGGGTTTTAGTTTTTTTTTTTTTTTTAAGGGTAATTATTTTAATATTTCCAATGCATAAAAAATTATTTTTTTTGCCATGTAGCACAAATTTGACAGCTACATCAGCACAAATGTGGATCTCATATTTACCATGTCATCACTTAACGGTTAACTTAACAGATTTTCTAATGGATGTTATGAAATTGAAATAAAATGAAAGTAAATGTCTGAAATTGAAATGTTTTAAAGATGTTGTAAGGAATTGAAATTGACTCCAAACATGAAGGGGTAAAATGTAATTTACCCAACTTTTCTTTTAACAAACGATATTATCTACACCAATAGGGGTGGAGTGGTCAAAGTTTCACAATGGGTTAGTCATATTAATGTGGTTCAAATCTAAGACATTTCACTTATAAGTAAAGATGAATATCACTAGGCCGTAAGATTAAGTGGCAATAGAAGATGTTATTAGATGCAAAAGTGAGAAGTACTGAGCATGAAAGTTTTGCATGCTTAAAGTCATGAAACAAGTCAGCAATGAAGGGCACCTGTATTCAACAATTGTCCATGTCTGAATTATGTGAGTTACAAACTTCACCTTCGTTCTTCACTTAAAATACATATAGCACCAAGTCAGGTGTCAAATTTACAAACTAATTAGGCAATAGTGCACCAAAAATCTGAAGGCAAACTAAAAATTACAGCAAAACGATAATTTAATAAGCCGTCAAGTTAAGCAAAATAGTACAAAACATGAAAAATTAAGATTACCATTGAAAAAAACCTAACCAGTATAACTAAGATTGTCACGCCACAATCCCGACATACGTCTAGGATCGACACGTGGCGTCCTCAAATACCCGTCTCTCAACCTAACCCGCCTCCGGAACATGGTAAAACACAACTCGAAAATCGAATCGCATAGTTTATGGTTACATCTAACCTCCTCGTTAGACTGCCTACGTACCCTAAACAGGGATCAAGCCATTCGTAGTTCACTGTTTCACTACACTCGAATATCCATCACATAAAACGTTTTGTCCCAACAATATACCACAATGCATATTATGCGTTATATCAAAGAACAACGACGAAATACAACATATTTTCTAGCCATATTTATCAACAAGTTTAATCATAACAATTACAATGATATCCAACATAACAATCCCACATGACGATTTACATTTCCACTTCATCCATCACATAAATCATCATGTTTCACATATCACCGCAAATTATAGTATGCAACATCTCAAAGAACGGTCAACGAAGCACAATGTTATTATCTAGCCACATTGGTCAGCAAATCTAATCATAATGGCAACAATCACAACCAACATCATTCACAATCACATTAATCAATATCACATATCATAGACCGAAACGCAGGGCTAGAGCGACACAGTTTGGCCGAAGACTACATTTCTGGAAAGGGGATTTTGGACCATGCAACAGAATCAAAGCACCAAAGGGACTCCGAACCATCACTCAACGGAATCCAAATCAGGATACGATTCCGGACCATCACTCAACGGAACCGAACGGAAGTCCAAGAAGCATAACTACGGCTCGAAGGAACAAGACATGATTCAAGTTAGTCAATTCACGAAGACTAAACGAAACGAAACAATATCGAGCAACAAATCCCCATCACAATGGGTTATCGGTCTATTACCAGACCTCACATCACTCAAGCAATTCAATATGCATTTTAATCACATGTCACAACCATTTCCAATACACAAGTCAAATCACATTTCACTACATCATAACAATCACTATGTTTCCAACATTATATCTTAATCCGTAGCTTGTAACATATCAAGGAATCACGAAGCACAATATTAATATTTAATTACGTTAATCAATCAGTGAGATAGCATATCATTTCACGAATTTAATTAAAGAACTCTACATAATTCCCTACTTGGGTTATGAATAATAGCATGGCAAATCTAATTTAGATTTACAAGGTCTATGGATAATTCCCATTCACTCGAATCTAGGGTTCTAGACTAACCCTTTGGAATGTGCATGAGTAAGGATTCCGAACCACTCAACGGAATCCAACCACATCGGGTTCCGGATCACTCAACGGAACCAAATTATCAAGTATAGCATCATGCTTTATGAAATCATAATCAAGTCGCACAAAACTCCGAAGGAGTCACCCAGACATCCAACGGCTTCTCTAATTCAAACCACAAGATTCTCAAAAACCATCGTTCATATGTACATTAAAAACTAGGGCTAGGGGGACGCAGTTCGGCCGAAGCCTACATAAGTAACCAAACAGGAAGTGGCCCCCAAATGCGGATTAATCAAGCAGAGCCACCCCTAGGAAAGTAACCAAGTAGGCAGTGACCCCCCAATGCGGATTAACCAAGCGGGGTCAAGATAATCAAGTAGGTAGTGACCCCCCAATGCGGATTAACCAAGCAGAGTCACACCTACAGAACCGTTAGGCAGTGATCACCTAATGCGGATTAACCAAGCATGATCACCCCTAATTATAAATGGCCATGAGGATCGCCCAACGCAGATTAACCAAGCGCGATCCATATATAGTATGGTCCCCCAAAGCGGATTAACCAAGCAGGACCACTAGTGACCCCCCAATGCGGATTAACCAAGCAGGACCACTAGTGACCCCCCAATGCGGATTAACCAAGCAGAGTCACACCTACAGAACTGTTAGGCAGTGATCACACAATGCGGATTAACCAAGCACGATCACCCCTAATTATAAATGGCCATGAGGATCGCCCAACGCGGATTAACCAAGCGCGATCCATATATAGTATGGTCCCCCAAAGCGGATTAACCAAGCAGGACCACTAGTGACCCCCCAATGCGGATTAACCAAGCAGGGTCAAGATAATCAAGTAGGTAGTGACCCCCCAATGCGGATTAACCAAGCAGAGTCACACCTACAGAACCTGTTAAGCAGTGATCACACAATGCGGATTAACCAAGCATGATCACCCCTAATTATAAATGGCCATGAGGATCGCCCAACGCGGATTAACCAAGCGCGATCCATATATAGTATGGTCCCCCAAAGCGGATTAACCAAGCAGGACCACTAGTGACCCCCCAATGCGGATTAACCAAGCAGGGTCATAGTCCACTACTAGCCCTCAATTTACAAAACATTTCAATATGCAATTCGAATCACTTTTCCACAAATATTACCCATCCATGAATCAAATCACATTTAATATAATTAGATTGATGGCTAATTATAAGGGAATCACATTTTAACAGAAACACCTTTATAAAACCAAGTCATGTCCACACAGGATAACAATTACGAAAACAAGGTAATCACCAATATCACATATATTAAAGTCACTCACCCTTTTCATACTAGTAACCATACATATTATTTCTCATCCATGAAATGAACATTTTAAAGTTCTACTCCTATGCTTCGTAACCTTCTTTTTCCATCCTTTAATAAACCAACCCAAAGTTAATGGTTTTCAACTTAAAACACCACCTCTTCACTCTTGCCACTACCCCTTTTTGATATGTATATGCGGCAAATATATATATATATATATATATATATATATATATAGAGAAACTGGATCGTTTACTAATAATTTGAATATAAATACTAGTAAACAATCAAAACTCTTAAACCCCAACCAAACACACTCAAATAAGCACCAGATTGACAAGGATGTTATTTCAACTAGAATTCCCTTCTAGGTTTAGATGCTTGGTAATGAAAGAAGCATTTCATATAACAGAACTCTGAATCCAGAAGGTAATACCATTTGCTTGTTAATCGATATAACAAAACAGTGGTTTGGTTTAACTCAATTTCATAATCTTATCAATAATAGAACTTAATAAGATCCGCACATCAGATTTTCGATCTGTAAGTTCTCAAAGGTCCAACAACTGACAACTAGGGTGTTTTCAAAATTTTACAATGAACCAACGATCGGATTGTCATCAATCACACAAATAAGTGGCGGTCCAATTTGATCACCACACCAAACAATTGAATTTCGGGAAACCGAGCTAGACATAGGTTCACAGGGTCACTAAAAGGTATTTGGTACTTAAACAACACTCGTGGACGGTCCCACGCACCGCCACACACGATGCTAGCCATGGAGAAGGGTTTGAAAACCCAAATTTTCAACATTAACTAAATGAGCTCAAATTTACGTGGTAGATAGAGCTCAACAAAGGAAACACTTTTCACAACTAAGCCGGCGACCAATTCTAACCGGAAGCCATCCAAATTCACCGGAGAAAACCGGATTTCTAGGGTTCTAAACACCCAACTCTAAAATGAATACGAAAGCAAAAACTAAGCATACCAACTTGAAGATTATGAAGAGTAGATGAAGTTTCATACCTCACTTGAAGGAAATGGTTGTCGGAATCGCCGGAAAAATGACAAAACCGCCGGAAAACCCATGGGAGTTTGCTGCCTCGAACTGGAAAAATGGATAAGAAAATGGAAAATCTAACACTACACAGTTGTAGGGCTCGTCAAGAGCTTTACATGGACACCAAGATCACCCAAAACGGAAATCGGAGGAAGGAGATACAAGCGGGTCAAATTTGTGGTTTTATGAGTCGAAAACGCCCCAAAACGGGTCAAAAAAATCAGACCCCTCCTCTCTTATTTTTCAGAAAACTTCCCCTTTTCTAAATGGTCCCCCCCTTTTATTAAGCTCACTTAACCTTTAACCCACCTGTGGGAATTACATAGTTCCCACAATCTATAGCTCACAACTTCAAACGTCCGTAACTATACCGTTATAACTCGGACTCGCAAACGGCTTTCGCCTATGCGCTCGTGGCTTCGAGACCTATTCGAAAACATTACTTGTGACCTCAAAAGGTCAACGAATTTTTAAATAATTATTTTTCAAACTTCACTCTTCATAACTAGTTTAATTAAAATCTAAATCCAAACAATTTCAAATAAATTCTCAAGAAATAATATTAAATCTCAATAGTACAAATACGTAGATTATAACAGTGAAATCCGGGAATAGGATTTCACAAAGATAGTGGTTGACAAACTCAAATTTTTCATTCAAACATGCATAGAAGCGTCTTTAGCCTTTCAAAATACATCACAATAGCATATTATTGCCCAAATTTCTAACCCTGATGAAAAGTAAAATTAATAAACAAAGAAAATTACAGATTACGAGAAAAAAATAAATGCGTGCAATGGTTAAGGAAAGAAATGCAAAACCTGAACGGGCAAACAGAAACATTTGGTATTTCACACTCTCTCTCATTTTTTCTCTTTCTTCTTCCTCTTCCAGCAAACTTTCTTATAATTGTATGTAACCATTTCTTAAAGTCTTACAATTGTAGGGTTTTGCACAAAAAGAAAGAGGAGATGCTGACGTTTGGTGGGTTGCTCTTATTAATGATTTGGGTAAATTACATTTTACCCCCTCATGTTTGTGGTTAATTGTAACCCTTTGCAACATTTTTAAAACATTTCAATCACATACATTTGCTTTTTATTTCATTTCAATTTTATACATTTGTTAGTCAATTTGCTAAATTTGACCATTAAATGATAATGTATCAACCGTAGATCCCACATTTTTCTAATATATTTTTTAAACTTATATGGGTTCATCTTTTTCGTTGATTTGAAAATGTACACAATATGTTCTACAATATGTGTGTGTGTACATACTTTTTATGGCAAAACATGATTTTCTACATTGGCAACAGTGTCTCATCAAGACGTTTGGTTTTTTTTTTTTTTACATTTAGTTAAAAATAAATCGTCGCCTGAGAGGTTCGAACTCTCGCGGGGGAACCCATGCACTTAGCAAGCACACACCTTAACCACTCGACCAAAGCGACTGTTGATGACGTGGGAGGCTGCTCATATTTTTTAATTTACTATTTAATTAAACAAAAATTAAAAATAAATCGCCGCCGGAGATGTGAGGCTGACGTTTGTTGGGTTTCTCTTATTAATTTTTCAAAAAAATTACATTTTATTTCCTTAAGTTTGTGGTCAATTGCAATCGCATACAATATTTTTGAGACATTTTAATCACATGCCTTTAGTTACTATTTCATTTCAACGTTGTATAGTCACTTAGTACTACATTCTAGTGGTATTTCTCTTCACTTGTAAGTGAGAAGTTTTAGGTTTGATTCTCGTCAACAGCGTATTTGAAACACATTATTGCTAGCCCATTGTGAGGCTTCGCTCACTCCTCAACCGTTAAGTGTACATAATATTGTTTATTAAAAAAAAAAACTAAATAAAAAAATTTATAATGCAAGAGCTGTAAAATAGTAAAATTTGAAAAGAAAAAAAAAAAGGTTAAACAATCAGCTATCACGTTCAAACACGACTACTTATTCAAGCTGAGCAAGGTTGGAATTGGGAACTAGTCTTGCACTCTTATTTCCGACCAGGATGGTCACTTAATATGCATATTTGCAGGATTCGTAAAGCAAGCAGAGGCAATCTCATGGATCGGTATTCGAGTCATTAATATGTCTACAAATTTCATACTAGTCCATATGCAAGAGCTTTTCACCAACAGATTTCATAATCTTAATTGATAAATTCAGTTAAGAACACATATCATACGTCACTAGGCGATGCATGAACGAATGGCTACCTGAACTGGACTCGACAGTGGAACAACTCCCTCCTCCAATGTAGCATTCAAGGGAAGGATGCACCCAAACTTGTCAAAACTAAAAAGATGCAAATCAATTTCATCATGGTTTTTCTATAAATGCCAACAAAGTGGCATCTACTCTATCTTTAGACAATAAATTAACGATCAACTCCGTAGTTGATGCATTTGCAGAAAAACCCCTCTCCACCATTTCTTGAATAAGCCTCACTCCCGTTGATGTCTCATTGTTATTGATAAACCCTCGGATAATTGTGTTGTACGTCCAACCATCTGGAGAACAGCCTTTCTCTTCCATTTCTCTAAGCAAGTTTTCTGCTTCACATATTAGCCCTCCATTACAAAATCCACTAATCATTGAATTATACGTCATGGCATTAGGTTGAATTCCTTTTGATGGTAAGCGACAAAAGAGATCCCAAGCATATTCAACTTTTTCAGCTCTGCACAAACCATCAATAAGAATATTATAAGTTACAATATCAAAATCCAACTTCTTTCCCTCCATCTCTTCCAACAATTCAACTGCCTTGGGAAATTGTTGGTTTTACAAAGGCCATCCAGTAAAATATTATACGTTTAAACATTTGGAAGTTGGCCACAAGCTTGCATTTGAGAGAACAAGTTCCGTGCATCTTGTGTTCTCCCCATCTTGCAAAACCCATCAATAAGAGTGCTATAAGTAACCGTATCTGGAACAACTCCCTTACGAGAAATTTCCAGAAAAAGCATCCGGGCATCATCTATCCTTTTGTGCTTACAATAGCCGTTTATCAATATGTTATAACTACAAGCATTAACCACGCAACCTTTGCTAAGCATCACTTCAAAAACCATTTTCGCCTCGTCCATTTCTCCTCGCAAACTGTAACCATCTATAAGCGAATTGTACGTAATTGTATTGGGTGCTATATCCCTTTGCGTCATCATTTCGATCACGCTCCTTGCTTCCTGGACCATCCCCTCTTTGCAATATGTATCAACCAAAACACTGAAGGTGCACACATTTGGAAAGATATGTTTACTCACCATTTCATTCAACAATCTTGTAGCTTCTTTCCGATTTCCTAATTTGCAAACTCCATGAACCAAAGAGGTATAGGTAATGACATTTGGGGCAATACCCTTACTCGTCATTTCTGAGAAGAGCTTCAACACATCAACAACTCAAAGAAGAAGAAGAAGAAGCAACAGCAGCCGTTGTTGCCCGCATCATCTTCAGTGAGTCAGCGAGTCCGTGCGTAAATCCTCTTTTCGAAAAACGTTTGCTGAGGATGATTTGTGGAGGAAAGAATCTGCTTCAACCTGTTAGCGCGATTTTGTTTTTCTTCTTAGTTTGAAAACAAGAAGGGTAAAGCTCTCAAACTTCAATATCCCTATTTGACGAAGAAAATTAAAGACAACTACCTAATAAAATAGGATCAAAATAGTAATATCGTACCATTCACAAATATATGTTACCAACAGAGAAACTTAGAAATATGGCCATTTTAGAGATCACATATTGAAATAGAACCTACATTTTCAATTATTATAAAACTAACCAAAATTGAAGTTAAAAAGACTTATTGCCCTTAGTTTAAAACCTTCCCTACTTCCAGAATTTCCTCCACAAAATCTTCATCCCCATTGTTTTTTTTTTCTTAAACAAAATTTCTTCCACAAAATGCACCAAACTAGTCTTGAATAAAATACACAGTCCAAACACGGCAAATATGGATAAAGTCGAAAATGTAATCTCATCACTTGTCTTCCTTAGAAACGTTTGCAGCAACTTGTCATATGAGACCACGAGCCCCCCTAGCAGCAATGAAACCAACCTTCTTCCCAGGAGACGCGTTACGCCATACTCTTGTAGCATGTCCAATATGTGGTGATTACCTCCTCCGTGAGGATGCTTGACTGGGTTCATAGCCACACCACGAATGAGTTTTCAGAAAACTTTTGTTCGTTTTGACTGTTTCTTCATCTAGTATTGCAGTTACATTTGGGTAAAGAGAAGTTTGGTGGAGGTGTTTCAATGGAGATGAGGAGCCTAGAGACAGCACAGGAGTGTTAAGAGAAGGTTAAGGATAATTAAGTCTTTTTAATCCTAATTTTGGTTAGTTTTATGAAATTAGAAAATGTAGGTTATATTTCAACAACTAATTTCAAAAATGGCTATATTTCCAAATATCCCTTACCAAGAGGACATGTGAACCTGCATTTCAACAACTCAAGGCATTTGTTTCGATGGTGAACTTGCCGGAGAGCACTGTTTGGAGCGTACATGGAGAGTTCCACTTTGAGACAATCTCATTAGCATTTCACTTGATTCCTATCTAGCTAATAGATACATTTTTAAAACTAGCTTTGATGATTTTGTTCATGCTAATGGTATTATGGTAATGCTGCTGCAGGGTTTGTAATTCGAGATCATAATAGTAATCCAATAAAAAGCAACTTTACATTTTCAAGCCTTTACCACCAATGGATATGTCAACTTTTGCTTCAAGCTTCAAACCAGCAGGTCTCTTGGATCACTCCGAGAGGTAGAACGACCACACTTTCTAGGGTTCACTAGAGTTAAAATGGTTGCAACTCAAATCGGTCTTCATTCACGGTAGTAATCTGTAAAGATATCCAGATTCTTACAACATGTTATGCTGGTGCTCGTTTTCGGAAAGAAAGGCTTCCTGAGAAGTACATAGCCGTTGTATCAGGTGTCCCTTCTGCTTTTCACCCAGGAGCTTGTAGTACTCGCTGTTGGAAGGAAAAGTCTGCCAGTTTTCGCCTTGTATTGGGATATGAAATCGCAACTTTCTCTTCAGGTTGGTACTTACTAGCATATGCTCGCTTAATTAAACACCGGCAGTTGGGAAAGGCATAACTGTAATGATTAACGCCACATTTATGCCAAATTGAGCTCTTCCAAATTGCTGGTCTTTTACTAGTCATCCAGTCTGTTTGTCGTGCCAGCACTATTGAAATTTACTCAACACCTGCACCTGTTAATATGAGGGGATTGTTCGGGGCATGCATCTTAATTCTTCAGCCTTGAGCATCCTCCCTGTTCTGGATTCAGAAATGGAAGATTGACGGAGCCAAACATTTACTTGCAATATTTTAGTGCAGATAGAAAAATGATTAAGAAAGGATGGAATTCGTATTTTCTTTGTTTAATCACATCTGACATCGTTTGATAGGATATAGACACTGGCGAAGCCAGGATTTGCCGAGGGGAGGAGCGAAATTCAAAACAGTGCAAGGTTCAATCCAAGTTGTTACTTTCACATTGGAGAGTGCAAAGTTTTGAGTCAATATTCATAAAAGAAAACAGTCTTTTCACCAAAACGGTTGTAAGCGGTAATATCAAAGCCATGTATGTAAGAAGCTTAAATTGGTTAGGATTAGATTCTAAAAAATGTTAGGCGCTAGTCAGGCAGCGGATTGGAACCTAGCAGCTAGTTACCTAGGCGAGATTTAGGCAGGAGGCTAGATGGATTTAAATGAATTTATATTATCGTAAAATAAGCATTAAACAATATTTACATTATTTTTTAAAAATTAATACAATATTTATAGATAATGTGAAAATTTAAGATTAATAGGTCTTAAAAAGAGGAAAAAAATACATACAAGAATAATTAAAAAAAAAAAGAAAAAAAGAGAAGAGAAACGGGTTAACAAACCACAAAAAAGTGGGGTCAGAAGAGAAAAAAAGAGAAAGAGGGGGAAATGATAATACTTGGGTACTCACTGGGGAGTAACCAATTTAGTAACCAATTTAAGAACCAAACATTCCGATCAGCCTTTATCCTGTTTTCCAAACATATGCTATCATGCTATCATGCTATCATGCTATCCAAACAGGTCTTCTCCCTCACTGAAATACTACCAGATAGCATCGGAGGAGACGAAGAGCAGCAGCAGGAGGGGAGGGGCTGGCCAGCGCTCCAGCCTTGTTTTTCCGGCGAGGGGAGTGGCGGCCGCCACTCCTCGCCCTCACGTGGCTTCGCCACTGGATACAGATTGTACCTTTCATGATGGAATTCGGATGCATCATTTGATCAGATGTGTATTGTAATTTGTATCTGGTGTTAAAGCAACTGCACGAGTTTAAGAAATGGATCGAGTCCTCCTCCTGTAGCTATCATTTCCTCCATTGCTTCTTTCATCAGACCCATATCCTTTAAAATTAATTAAACATAATCTCCTCAAGATAATTATTACCAAAAAATAAAAGAGAAGTTAAACCAAGCCATAAATATGTTGAGTAGACTCGTCGATAACTACAAGAATGTGAAATTCTCTTGCTCAGAGTTTTGGGATGTTAATAGGGGGTTTCCAGCGGAGTACGTCTTTGGGAGGAACTGTTGGTCAAGAACAAAAATATACAAAGAAATCCTATCGTTCTGAATTTCAATCTGGTGCTCAAATTTTCGTTCATTCAGTGCCTCCAAATGATTGATCGTCTTCTTCTTTTATCATTTCTCCCGCCCGCTCTCACTTCTTGAGCTAACCCTAACTGCTCGGGTAATGCACGAATCCTATCGTTATTTCCTGATTGATACGTATGATGCTTTTGGCTTGTTGGCGCTTGCTCTCAATGTGTTTGATGAAATCCCGCAGGGGAATTCTGTCACTTGGAATGTCATGATACATGGTTTGGCAAATGTGGGGGGAGCTTAAATTGGCTCGGTCTCTGTTTGATCAGATGCCGGAGCCTACTGTTGTGTCCTGTACTGCTATTATTGATGCGTACTTGCACATGAATCAGCCCCAGAAGGATGTTGTTTTGTTTCGGAAAATGGTTGTTGAAGATCTTATTGAACCTACTCGGATTACACTTCTAGCCATATTTCCGGCTGTTTCGGTTCATGGGGCTCGTAAGATTTGCCAATCACTTGCTTATCACAAAAAATAAAAGAGAATTTAAACCAAGCTCCTATTCTCCAACAGATTTCATAATCTTAAAAGAGTAACATAAAAGTTGCTCTATCACTTGATATATTCAATTAATAACACATATCATACGTCACTAGGCGATGCATGAATGAATGGCTACCTGAACTGGACTTCGGCAGTGGAACAACTCCCTCCTCCAATGTAGCATTCAAGGGAAGGAATCACCGAAACTTGTCAAAACTGAAAAGATACGAATCAATTTCATCACAGTCTTTCTATAAATGCCAACAAAGTGGGATCAACATTATCTTTAGACAATAAATTAACAATCAACTCCGTAGTTGATGCATCTGCAGAAAAACCCCTCTCCACCATTTCTTGAATAAGCCTCACTACCGTTGATGTCTCGTTGTTATTGATAAACCCTTGGATAATTGTGTTGTACGTGCAACCATCTGAAGAACAACCTCTCTCTTCCATTTCCCTTAGCAAGTTTTCCGCTTCCCTTGTTAGCCCCCAATTACATAATCCACTAATCATTATTGTATATGTCTTGACATTAGGTTGAATTTCCTTTGATGATAAACTACGAAAGAGATCCCATGCATATTCAGCTTTTTCAGCTTTGCACAAACCTTCAATAAGACTAGTGCAAGTTCCAATATCAAAATCCAACTTCTTTCCCTCCATCTCTTCCAACAATTCAACTGCCTTGGGAAATTGTTGGTTTTTACAAAGGCCATCCAGTAAAATAGAATAAGTTTGAATATTTGGAAGTTGGCCTAAAGCTTGCATTTGAGAGAACAAGTTATGTGCATCTTGTAGTCTTCCCATCTTGCAAAACCCATCAATAAGAGTGTTATAAGTAATAGTATTTGGAACCACTCCCCTATGAGACATTTCCAGAAAAAGCATCCCGGCATCATCTGTCCTTTTACGCTTACAATACCCATTTATCAATATGTTATAACTACGAGCATCAACCATGCAGCCTTTGCTAAGCATTACTTCAAAAACCCTTTTTGCCTTGCCAATTTCTCCTTGCAAACAATAACCATCTATAAGTGAATTGTACGTAATTGTATCGGGTGCAATATCCCTTTGCGTCATCATTTCAACCACGCTCCTTGCTTCCTGGACCATCCCCTCTTTACAATATTCAACCAAAACATTGAAGGTGCACACATTTGGAAAGATATGTTTACTCACCATTTCATTCAATAATCTTGTAGCTTCTTTCCAATTCCCTACTTTGAAAAATCCATGAATCAAAGAGGTATAGGTAATGACGTTGGGTGCGATGCCCTTACTTGTCATTTCTGAGAAGAGGTTTAGTGCATCAACAACTAGAGTATCCTTGCAAAGATTGTTGATGATCGTGTTATAGACAACTACGTCAGGTTTGTAATCGCCTTCTTCCATCTTCTTAAGCAACTGGATAGCTCCAGTGTTGTTACCTTTCAAGCAATAGCCCTTTGCTAGTATGCTGAAAGTAACCACATCCAGCTTGCAATTACCTCCCTCCATCATTTTGTTGAAAAGTGCAGCTGCGTCAGCCTCTCTATGCTCACGAATAAAGCCATTGATTAGAGTGTTGAAGGTCGTGACAATTGGTTCAAAAGCCAATTTAAAGAATTTTCCCAAGATAGAAACGCCAAACCCCATTTTCCTCAAATGACAAAAGCAAATAATGTTTAGAGTATAAACATTAGGACGAATTCCGGACACAACCATTTGGTTATTCAAGGAGATGACTGCCGAATAATGTTTCAACTTGGCAAGTTGAGTCAAGATTTGGTTGAAAGGGACAACGGAAGGCAGAGGACGCCTTTGAAGCATTTCGTCGAACACGTTGCGAGCATCCTCAACATTAGCGATGTTCACAGGCTGGTGTCGTTGGGTGTTTCTAGATTCGGGGGATTTAGAAGCTCGAGAGTGAAACAAAGCCAAGTAATTGTTGAAGAAAACAACAACAGAAGAAGATTGAAGAAGACGAGGCAGCATACCTCTGAGACTGAGTCTGCTGCTGCTGCCATAACCAACCTTCAAAGAAAGAGGAAGAAGCAACAACAGCTGTTGTTGCCCGCATCATCTCCAATGAGTCAGTGAATCCGTGCACAAATCTTCTTTCCGAAAAACTTTTGCTGAGGATGATTTATGGAGGGAAGAATCTGCTTCAACTGTTAGCATGATTTTCCTAGTGTTGGTGAAAACTGACTCATTCCCTATTCTAAAAGCTACTTAGTAGTGATATTCTTTACTTAGTACTAACATCTATTAGTATTCTTCTTCACTTGTAAACGAAAAATTTTATATTCGATTCTCATTAAAAGCCAATTTGAACCATATCATTGCTAGCTCATTGTGAGGCTAAGTCCACCCTCTACTTTGTGTAGATAATATTATTTGTTCAGGAAAAAAAAAAAAAAAAAAAAAACCTTCATAAAAACTAACTTATGCCCACACTACTTTCATTCCAGCTAAAGCCCTAATAGCTCTCGTAGGGAAAAATTGATAACAGATGTATTTGCAACAAATCATAGCTATGGAAAAGAGATTCGAAGAAGAAGATGAAGAGCTAAGAGAAAGAAAAGTTATAGAGATAGAGAAAGAAAGGTTCTGATTATATTACTTAAAAAAGATAAAGCGTATTTTTACAAAGCTTTTATATGAAAAACAAATCTTAGTGACTAAGATACCCTTCCTTGTCTACTTAACAGATTTTAACCTCCAGATCCTAACTAACTACAACTAGTCTCAACCATATAAGCTGACATGGCAGCAACCACTATGATACTGCCATGTGTTTTCATCCATCATCCATCCTCAATCTCAGCTGGGAAACCAAGTCGAAGATTGCAACAATGTTTGAAAAAACTGGACCATGTAAACCCTTGGTGAGTATATCAGCTGTTTGTTCCCCCATAGGTACATATTGCACAAGGATATCCTTCTTCTGAACGTTTTCCCGAACAAAATGAAAATCTGTGTCGAGATGTTTGATCCTGGTGTGAAACACAGGATTGGAACACAAAGCCAGTGCAGACAAATTATCACAGTATAGGATAGGAGGATCCAATAAAACTTGATGCAAATCCCTCAGCAGATTTCGAATCCAGGTAATATCGGCAGCACAATGAGCAAGATATTTATATTCAGCTTCAGTTGAGCTCCTGGAAACTGAAGCTTGCTTCTTGGACTGCCATGAGATAGGATTGTGGCCGAGATAAACAACAAAACCAGTAACTGATTGCCTAGTATTAGGATCAGCTACCCAATCAGAGTCTGAGAAAGCAACAAGAGAATTATCTTCTGAAGTGGAGTAAGTGAGACCATATCCCATTGTACCTTGCACATATCAGAGAATTCTTTTAACCAAATCATAATGCACCTCAGTAGGAGTGTTCATATATTGACAAGCAGCTTTAACAGCATATGCCAAATCGGGTTTTGTAAATGTAAGATATTGCAAGGCACCTACCAAACTTCGGTACAATGTGGGATCAGATAAAGGTGTGCCTTCTGAGTCAAGAAATTGAGTATGTGATCGACAAGGTGTATTCACAGACTTACAACTTTCCATCTCTGCCTTGTGGAGCAAATCTTTAGCATACTTAGCTTGGCTAAGGAAAATGTCCCCATTTGATTTATATTCAATCTGCAATCCCAAGAAATAGGACAGGTTACCCATATCCTTGAGATCAAAAACATCCCCCAACTCTGTGATTACTACCTGAACCTTCTCTGAATTGGATCCTGTTAGAATTATATCATCCACATATAACAATAATGCAATAACATCGACTCCATCATATTTCACAAATAAACTCGTGTCGGATTGAGACATTGTAAATCCCATTGCAGGTAAATAGCTACTGAACTTTGCATTCAATGCTCGGGGTGCTTGCTTAAGACCATAAAGAGATTTGACTAACTTGCAGACATGATCTGGATGTTGAGAATCAATGAACCCTTGTGGTTGTTTCATATACACCTCCTCTTCCAAATCACCATGCAAAAATGCGTTTTTAATATCAAGTTGTCTCAGTTCCCATTTTTGTTGTACAACAAGTGAAATAATGAGTCTCACTGTGGTATGTCAAACCACAAGACTGAAAGTCTCAAAGTAATCCAAACCATGTTCTTGAGAATACCCCTGAGCAACCAAACATGCCTTGTATCTCGAGATGGAACCATCAAGGTTCTTCTTGAGTTTATAAACCCATTTACTTCCAATAACTGCCCTATGAGTAGGTGGAGGTACTAAAACCCAAGTACCTTGACTCCTCAGTGCATCATACTCTTCTTGCATTGCATTCTGCCAGTGTTGATTTGTTGCAGCACTTCTAAAGGAAGTTGGTTCAGCAATATCATGAATGTGAGCCATAAAGGAAAACCCATTTTGACAAATGTCAATAGCATCCAATCTCAAAGTAGACAATTCTGGCAAAGTTGCAATATAACTAGAATAATCATTTCTAGAAATGGTACCAGTTTGTAACCTGGTTTGCATCCTGTGATTGTGAGTATCATCATGTGAAACATTAACAATACCAGATGTATCACAAGGAAGAATTACCTCCAATTGTGCAGGATGAAGGACAGGTAACACAGAGGTTGGATTTGGAGAGGGGAGAGTTGTTTCAGATTGTGAAGATAAGATAGAGCTGTCAAATGTAGAGCTTGAGGCTTGAACTGATGATTGTACCAATGGATTATCAAAGTCAGAACTGGAAAGTTGCACTCCATTACCAGATGATAAACTCACATTATCTGATACTAAACTTCCAGTTCGAGGATGCACTGGAAGAACAAATGTTGCAGATGATCTGTTCTGTGGAACTACTTCTTCAGATTGAGCTTTTGAAACTGTGGAACTGATCTTACAAGGAAACAGATCCTCATTATGAATAACATGTTTAGAAATGATGAATTTTCTAGTCTCTAGATGATAACAAATGACACCTTTATAACCAAGTGCATAACCAAGAAAAACACATAACACAACTCTTGGTTGTAACTTGTTTGCATCATATGGTTCAATATATGGATAGACTGCACTACCAAACACTTTCAGCTCTTGCAGTGTAGGAACAACACCAAATAGCATCTGATAAGGTGATTTGAAATCCAAAATTTTACAGGGCATTCTATTAATTAGAAACACAGAATGAGCATATGCATGAAACCACATTTCCTGAGACAAACTAGCAGTAGTCATAAGTGTTATAGCTGTTTCCACAATATGCATGTGTTTCCTCTCAGCAATCCCATTTTGATGAGGGGTGTAGGGACATGAAACTTTATGAATTATACCTTTGTGTGCTAAGAAATTCTGAAATCTATGACTCATGTATTCTCCACCTCCATCAGTTTGAATACATTTAATACCAACATGAAATTGAGTACACACAAAGCTGTAGAACTTGAGAAAAACATCAAACACTTCAGATTTATTTACCAATGGGAATATCCAAACATATCGAGAAAATTCATCTACAAAACTAACATAATATCTGAAGCCTTTAATAGACTTAGTAGGTGAAGGACTCTAAAGATCATAATGAACCTTTTGAAAAGGAAATACACATTTGTCTTTCTTATCTAGAAAAGGTAATCTAGTCATTTTCCCTGAAATATAGCAGGAACACAGATGTTGCGTATCATCACCAATACTATCTATCTTAGATTGCTTTAGCATAATAGACAGGACTTCATTGCTTGGATGCCCACATCTCTGATGCCAAATCACATTATTCACTTTCTGACCAAGTAACCCAGTTAGCTTATTCTTAGACTTCACTGCAGCACTAGTAAGTAATCTGGTAGGAATCTTGAACAACTCTCCCTCATTGCTCCTTCCTTGGTAAATCACAGCCTTGGTTACCTTGTCCTGCACAAAGAAATTATTCTCATCACATATGGAACCAACAGAAATTGTCTTTACATAGTTGTTTAACAAATAATAAACTGACTGCAACAGTAGGAACATGTAACACATTTCTCAAAATTAAAGAATAAGGTAATGTGTGTAATTTTGCAGAGCCAATGTGATGAATTGGCAAACCTTCCCCATTGCCAATTGTAATTTGATCAGTACCCTCATATGTATTGACTTGCTGAAGGGCAATCACATCCGCAGTCATATGATGTGATGCACCTGTATCCACAATCCAGGAATCATTTGGCAAGAAGTTTTGCTGAACTTGAGCCTGCATTGCAGTCAAAGATGGTGATGGTGCAGTGCCCTAATAAGCAAAATCATTCATATTATAACAATCCAATACACTGTGAACCTTCTTCCCACAAATTTGGCATTCAACTATAGGAACACTTGAGCTTGCATTTATAGACCTTTTCCAGGAATTTAGAGCAGTATGACCCATTTTGGAACAAATTTGACACTCTGGAACAATATGTGATCTTGTTTCAGTATTACCAGACCATGAATTCCCACTTCCAGTATTCTATCTCCCACCAGAAAATTGCCCCTGCCATTACTTGAATTATTCCCTCCTTGTGAAGGTCTGAAAACATTGTTTCCATTACTGTTGTTAGGACGCCTGAAGACTCTGCCATTATTATTCTGATTCGACTATTGCCTTGGAGCACTAGCATTCCCGACAAAGCCATAGGCATTTGGAAACTCAGAATAACCCGGATAGGAGTATTGGGAAAGATTATATGGAAGACCAGGAACATGAGGATACATAAGTGGCATAGTAGGAGACATTGTAGTTGGTTGAAATAGCACAGAACCACCAGTGGATACAGTACCCTACGATAAGCCAGAAGATGGCAATCCAAACGAGGAAGATCCGCTTGGCATTTGAGTTAAAACACCCCCGGTGGTATAAGAAACACCCTAAGAATTGCTAGTAGATCCCTGAGATGAACTTGTGATGACCCTTGCATATACAATCTTGAAGAACTCTGAGACACACTATTCAATACAGAGTCAGCTTCTTTTTCAGCACACAACAATTGTTCACGAAATTCTCTCAATGTGAGAGGTGTATCTCTAGTAAGAATGACTGTCCTAATGGTATGATACTCTCGAGGTAATCCAGATGATGTAGCCAAGATAAAGTCATTATCCGAAACAAGTTCACCAGCATTAAGCAATTGATCTCTGATATCCTTAAGTTTGGACAAGAACTGATCAATTGAATCTCCCCCTTTTTGCAAAATCTGGAACTCAGTTTTTAGAGTATTAACTCTAGCCTTGGACACTGATGCATACCGATCCTGTAAACTCAACCAAGCCTCATGTGCAGCTCCGTATTCAAGAACATGCTCAATTTCTTCATCCAACAACGTAGCAAGAAGCAAACTTAACAAAGCCATATCAACAGATTCCCATTCCAAGAAAGCATCAGAAACTTATGTAGAAACCCCATGTTCTGTATGAATGACATACTTTGGAGGACACAAAGCAGACCCATCGAAATGATCAAACAACTTATACCCTTTCAAGACGGACTTGAATTGAAAAACCCATTTAGAGAAATTTCTATCATTTAGTTTAATCGTCAACATCCCCAAAATTCCCTCAATTTTCACACCAGGAACTGTCATTGTTTACAAATCAAAGTATTACACAGAGATGAACAATTTCAAGAACTCCCAAAGACTTGCAGAAAATCTTACAAGAATCAGATAGTAGCTTCGTGCCGCAACAAATTCAACAAGAAAAATGGCTTCGTGCCTCAACAGATGAACTGGCTTCGTGCCTCAACAAATCAATAGAGAGAAAATGGCTTCGTGCCTCAACAAATCAACAGAAAATGGCTTCGTGCCTCAACAAATCAACAGAAAATGGCTTCGTGCCTCAAGAATCATAGCAAAACACAAATCACACTCCAAAATAAAGAAATCACCTGAGAACTGCAACGACGATCAACGACGCCGATTCACAATCACATTGCCAAGCCCAAGAACATTTGCACACCCACAGTGGACCGACGACTCTGGATACCATGATAACATATGTATTTGCAACAAATCATAGCTACGGAAAAGAGATTCGAAGAAGAAGATGAAGAGCTAAGAGAAAGAAAAGTTATAGAGATAGAGAGAGAAAGGTTCTGATTGTATTACTTAAAAAACATAAAGCGTATTTTTACAAAGCTTTTATATGAAAAACAAATCTTAGTGACTAAGATACCCTTCCTTATCTACTTAACAGATTCTAACCTCCAGATCCTAACTAACTACAACCAATCCCAACCATATAAGTTGACATGGCAGCAACCACTATGATATTGCCATGTGTCTTCATCCATCAAAAATAAGTTTTTTTTTATTGATGTATGGTGATTTTGAAGTTTTGAATCCTCCAACCAAGGTATGACTCAATTTATGAATCCAATATGCAATACACTAGTTTACATTGATGTCCTCAACTCTGTGCTTTTTTACATCCATCTCGCTAATACGACATTTGCATCCTTGACAGGCCGACCCATACGTTCGCTAATGAGTTCAACAAGCCTTGAACTAAAACACCAACATTGATGACAGGACAGTCTAAAGCAATACACTCTGAAATTTGCACCAACTCTTCCTGTACAGGATCAACTTTTCGATTTACTAATGAAACTTCGAATACTTACGATGAGTGTTAGGCTTCATGACCTCAGCGAATGGTGAGGAATTACTTCCCACATTTTCTTTGTACTTGTTCCACCATTACATGAAGCTACTCTGGTCCAGGAAAATATCAGGTGTTATTGCAAAATTTTGGAGTGCTTTTAGCACGTAACGCTCAAAGTCAATCAGCTTTTGCTTGGCATCTGGATTACTCGCTTGTTCATTGCACAAGATAAGCGCTTCTCAACGTGCACCCAAAAACAAGAATCATCATTGAGACTAGAAGCCACATTCTTTGCTTTTGAGTTCAACTTGGTTTCGCTGCCTTCTTTCTTCTCTCTCTCTGCCATCTTTTTTTCCTCATCTTCATTGAACCATTGCTCCAACAGAATGAAATATTGAGGTCTTTCCTTTATGTAATCTTTTCCACCCCGTTGTAGTAGTCTACAATGTGAAGCAGTTCGATCATCCTTCTGTAATTCGTTCCAGCAAAAAATAGAGTTAAAAATCAAATGGGTGTAAAAATAAATCCACATATTGAATTGGGTTTATGGAGGTATATTAGGTAGTAAATTAGGGTTTAAAGAGGGGTTTTTATCACAAATGGTCCCTGACATTGATCAAACACATCATTTTGGTCACTGACATTGAAAATCAATAGAAATGGTCCCTGAGATTGATCAAACACATCACAAATGGTCATTCCGTTAAAAACTCTTTGGGCAATTTTCAAAGCTTCGTAACACAATCGTTTCTTAACCAAATTCGACCCATAATATATCAAAATGAATATAGGAAAGTGTAGAACAATATTATACCATTTGGAAGCCCAATGGTTTCCGAAGATGGCCGAAAAATAGCCTCCAATGTGACTGGTCGGTGGAAAAACTGGAAAACTCGCCAGAAACTGGGTAAACTTTAAACGTTCATAACTTCTTCAGTACTCAACGAAATTGAGTGATTCAAAAATGAAAATCATACTTCTCGACAAGACAAATATAATGGTACCTTTATTGACTGTTAATTCATCGTGGTTTGGCCGGAAAACGGCTCGAAATTGGATAACTATTTTCAAGTTAGCCAATTTTGAGCCCTTTTTTGGCCAAAATGTGGCGAGTTAGCCATCAAGAAAGACACCATTCTTTTCCTCTCATTGAGAAGTATGATTTTCAGTTTTGAATCACTCGATTTCATTGATTATTGAAGAAGTTATGAGTGTTTAAAGTTTACCCAGTTTCCGGTGAATTTTACAGTTTTTCTGCAGACCGGTCACATTTGAGGCTATTTTCAGGCCATCTTCGGCAACCATTGGGCTTCCAAATGGTATAATCTTGTTCTAAACTTTCCTATCTTCATTTTGATATATTATGGGTCGAATTTGGTTAAGAAACGATTGAGTTACGAAGCTTTAAAATTGCCCAAAGAGTTTTTAACAGAAGGACCATTTGTGATGTGTTTGATCAATCTCAGGGACCATTTCTATTGATTTTCAATGTCAGAGACCAAAATGATGTGTTTGATCAATGTCAGAGACCATTTGTGATAAAAACCCTTTAAAGAGATATTAGTAGTTTAGTTAAAAATCAAATGGGTGCAAAGAGGGTGTAGAAATAGGTCATATGGGTTTAAATAAAATTTCCCATGTTAGAATTATGTGGGTGAAACTTCAAAAAAAAAATTGCTATTCTTACAACATATTTGTACTATCTATCTAACAGAGATATGACCCACATGCATAGGCGCCCCCACGGTTATTAGAGAGATAATTCAAATATGCAAATATGTGGTAAGTGTAGCATTACTTTTTAAAAAATAGCAAAATTTTTTGTGTAAAATTACATTGTGGCCCATATCTTTTATTTCTGTACAGTTTTGATTAGTAGGTTAGAATGTTAATTTTACAAAATTTTAGTTGACAATCTAAGTTCCATTGATATGCAATTTAACTAATTGGACATAAAAGCCCTTCAAACAAAAAATTAAACTCTTGAAATTGAAAAATGTTGTATAGCCACTTAATACTACAGTTTAGTGGTATTTCTCTTCACTTGTAAGTGAGAAGTCTTAGGTTCGATTCTCGTCAACAGCGTATTTGAATTACATTGTTGCTAGTCTATTGTGAGACTTAGCTCACCTTCCCACCCGTTAAGTGTACATAATATCCTTTATTCAAAAAAAAAAAGAAAAAGAAAAGAAAAAACGTTTTATAATGTAAGAGCTATAAAATAGTAAAATTAAAATAAAATAAAAAAAGGTTAAACAAGCAATTATCACGTTCAAACACGGCTAGTTATTCAGGCTGCGCAAGGTTGGAATTGGGAACTAGTCTTGGACTCTTATCTCCGACCTGGATTGTCACTTAACACGCATATCTGCAAGATTCGTAAAGCAAGCAGAGGCAATCTCCTAAATCGGTATTCAAGTCATAAATATGTCCACAAATTTCATACTAGTCCAGATACTCTGCTTCACCAACAGATTTCATAATCTTAATTGATAAATTCAATTAATAACACATATCATACGTCACTAGGCGATGCATGAACGAATGGCTACCTGAACTGGACTCGACAGTGGAACAACTCATTCCTCCAATGTAGCATTCAAGGGAAGATGCACCAAAACTTGTCAAAACTAAAAAGATGCAAATCAATTTCATCATGGTCTTTCTATAAATGCCAACAAAGTGGCATCTACCCTATCTTTAGACAATAAATTAACAATCAACTCCGTAGTTGATGCATAATAATCCCTATGCTTAAGGGACAAGTTTATTTGTTTTGGACTTAGTCAGGCACCACGATTCTACGGTTGTAAAGTCGTGGGTTGTTATTTCCTTTTCTGTTTTGATGTAAGGCTATTTAATAGCCATATTTGTTCTTTAATTCAATAAGATTATTCTCCCAGCAATCTTTTTTTTTTTGTCAATTATTCTCCCAGCAATCAAGCGTATTCTAATTTCTGCATAAACAAGTTCTTTATCGTTCTGTTGGTTCTAAAAAAATCAATGAAAAATAATGATTTTTTTTTGGGAGTATATAAGCATGAAGAAGAACATGCCTAACTCTCAAATAATTCAAATTACTACATTCAAACCTCTTTTAGACCATCTTCAACATTTGTGTTAAAACTTAAAATTTAGATTTTAAAACCCCTCTTTTAGACCATCGACGATAAGAAAGGACATTATTGTGATTTTAACAAATGAGCAGGTGAAAGCATTATCATGATTTTAGGCTTGGACTTAATTAAATTTCTTTGGGTCTATATATAAAATGAGCCAAGTGAATAAGATATTTAAAAAAATTAAATAAACGGTTCGGTCTGGTTCTGAGGTTCTATCAAGATGAAATCCGAAATGGATATGAACGATTCGATCCGATTCTTGAACGTAAGTTGATTTTTTTGTCAACATGGTTTTTTCCGGTATATTATGTCATTGTTCGATTCGGTTCCATGATTTTCATGTCCACCCCTACAATTATATATAGAAATAAGGGCCTGTATTTCATATGACACGTCTCGGATTTAATTCTTTGCGTTAGTGAATCACATGATGGTGGTCAGGAGAGACTGAAATGCCTTTGTAAGTCTTTTCGGCCTCCAAAAGATTGGACTTTTGTGACAAAACCACCAATTGGTCAGTTTTATTTTTAACATACAATACTACATTAAAATTGAAAAACTTTTTTTTTAACAAACTATATTATCTACACCAAGAGGGGGAAGTGGTCAAAGTTTCACAATGAGTTAGTCATATTAATATGGTTCAAATATAAGACATCTCACTTATAAGTGAAGATGAATATCACTAGGCCATAAGATTAAGTGGTAATTTAAGACGTTATTAGATGTAAAAGTGAGAAGTACTGAGCATGAAAGTTTTGCATGCTTAAAGCCGTGAAACAAGTCAGCGATGAAGAGCACCTGTATTCAACAATTGTCCATGTCTGAATTGTGTGGGTTACAAACTTCACCTTCGTTCTTCACTTAGAATACATATCGCACCAAGTCAGGTGTCAAATTTACAAACTAATTAGGTATTTGTGCACCAAAATTCTGAAGGCAAATTGAAAATTACAACAAAATGATAATACGATAAGGCATCAAGTTAAGAAAGATAGTACAAAACGTGAACAATTAAGATTACCATTGAGAAAAACTGAATCTGTATGACTAAGATAGTGGTTGATAAACTCAGATTGTTCCTTCAAACATGCATAGAAGCGTCTTTAGCCTTTCAAAATACATCACAATAGCATATTATTGCTCAAATTTCTAATCCTAATGAAAAGTAAAATTAATAAACAAAGGAAATTGCAGCTTAAGAGAAAAAAATAAACATGAATGTGCAACGGTTGAGGAAAGAAATGCAAAACTTGAACTGGCAAACGGAAACATTTGGTATTTCACACACTCCCTCTCATGTTCTCTCTTTCTTCTTCCTCTTCCACCAAACTTTCTTATAATTGTATGTAACCATTTCTTAAAGTCTTACAATTGTAGGGTTTCGCACGAAAAAAAAAAAAAAAGAGGAGATGCTGACGTTTGGTGGGTTGCTCTTATTAATTTTTTCTGGATAGATTACATTTAACCCTTCATGTTTGTGGTTAATTGTAACCTCATACAACATTTTTAAAACATTTCAATCACATACATTTGCTTATTATTTCATTTCAATTTCATATATCTGTTAGTCAATCTGCTAATTTGACCGTTAAATGATAATGTATCAACTATGGATCCCACATTTTTCTAATCTATTTTTTAAACTTATATGATTACATCTTTTTCATTGATTTGAAAAGGAATCCATGTCAAGTTATTCGAAGAAATTTTTTAATATTATTAGGCTTAATATCTATTATTATTATTATTATTATTATTATTATTATTATTATTATTATTATTATTATTATTATTATTATTATTATTATTATTATTATTATTATTATTATTATTATTATTATTATTATTATTATTATTATTATTATTATTATTATTATTATTATTATTATTATTATTATTATTATTATTATTATTATTATTATTATTATTATTATTATTATTATTATTATTATTATTATTATTATTATTATTATTATTATTATTATTATTATTCGTGGTTCTAAAGGATGTACCCATATTTTGGGTTTTAAGAATTTACCAAACGTTTTATGGTACAGTGACTTTTGGTTAATATTGATGAATGTACTATATATATGGACACAATACGTTCTATAATAAGTGTGTACATACTTTTTATGGCAAAACATGATTTTCTACATTGGCAATATTGTCTCATCATCCTATCATGAGACGTTTGGTTCTTTTTACATTTAGTTTGTTAAGTTTTTTGACAATGATAAAAAACAAAAACAAAACTTGGGTAAATTACACAAAATTACTTTAACTATGGGTCGAATCACGATCTCATACCCCATGTTTTAAAAATTACAATATCATACCTTAACTTACAAATTTATTGCAATATCAGACTTCCGTCACTTTTTCTGTCATTTCTCTGATAAATGATAACGTGGGTTGAGGCGGAGCCCACTCTTTCGTCCAACTGGATAAAAATAAATATTAAAAAAATTAAAGATAAAATTAAGTAAATATTTGATTAAAAAATGGGACCCACCCCCTACCATCACCTTCACGCCTCACCTTTCTTCTTCCCCAGTTCATCCTCCCCGAGATTAAAATCCAGCCTCTCTGCAAAACCCTAAAGCCAGCCCCCATTTCTCTCTCTCTAGAAGCCATGTCTATTTTATCTCGCCTTTGCCACGCAGCCTCACCTGCCACGCACCCCACCTCTCCACGATGGCCCCTTTGGGTTTTTGAATTGGGTACCAAGATCCGTTTTTTTAATTCAGGATTTTGAATTGGGTACCTGTGGGAGGATAAAATCCAATTTCGACTCATGGGCCAATACCAATCATCCAATGAGATGATGTTGTGCAAGATAAATTGTGAGGAAACCCCACAAGAAATAGGAAACGTGTCTAGAATAACTACCCCTACACACGCAAGGAAATGGGTCTAGGTAACTTCCCCATTACAGAGAAGAAGTGGGAAAAGAGGACATGACGTGGTATTTGTTCCCGAGGTATACAGTCATATTACGGAGGTCCACGAAGGAAGTGGGGAGGAAAGAGAGGTCGTGGTACTTGTTCTCTAAGCATGCAATCCTATAAATACAGAGAGGAACCAAAGAACGAGGCACACAATCGGACCTTGAGAGAAACCAGAGAGCAGAAAATCAATCAATTGACTTGAGCATCGGAGAATCTTTTTCAGGTACCCTGCCTAAACAAGCTACGGAGAAAGAGAGGACGCCTCTTACGAGGGATCCGGCGAACGTGAGGATTGTAGTCAACAAATCTGTGGAGGTATTTCTTCTCGTAGGAAATTTCACTCCAACAGTTGGCAACGTCTGTGGGAACGACCGAGAATTAAACTACAAACATGACTGGATCCATACAAGAAGTTCTGAATCTCTCCGGAGACGCAAGGACTCAATCGGTGCACGCAAGGTCTCAATCCCAAAATAGTGAACCCAGTTTCGCCATGGAACAATTTAGAAAGCTAACGAAGGAATTGCATGAAACAAAAAAGACAGCGGAAATGGCTTTAGAGAAAACTGAGGCGAGAAACGCAATGGAAGATGTGACCGGCACCAAGAGACAGCTGGTAAAAAAAGAAGATAAGGAGGGCAGCTCTAGTAGTGCGCCATCCAGCAACCGTGTTGAGGTGACGAAAAATTAGGGCTAAGATGATCACAAGGGAAAAAGATCGAAAAAGGTAAAGGATGTTGATTTGCGAGAACAAATTGAGAAGATTGTGAAGGGATACAAGCCACAGACCCCGGCGGAACTTGCCTTAAAAGCGGCTAGAAGGATCTGTAAATCGCCTGTAGATATCAAAATTTCGGTGAAATAAATGCTTACCAACGCATTAAAGTTTGGACGTGCAAGGGCATACATGGCATACGCCACATGTCGCACAAATTGTACACATGGTGTGTGACTCAACAAAATCGGATGAATCATCTCATTATGGATAATGGTAAGTCAAGCACACTTCAATTTTAATATGATATTAAGTGGGAAAATTATGCCATAATTTTCCACTTCAAGTTTAAAATTGAACTAAGTGGGAAAATGTGGTCATAAATTTACCACTTCAAGTTTAAAAATTGTATTAAGTGGGAAAATTATGCCATAAATTTGCCACTTCAAGTTTAAAATTGTATTAAGTGGGAAAATGTGGCCATAAATTTACCACTTCCAGTTAAAAAATTATATTAAGTGGGAAAATTAGGCAATGGTGCTTTGAAAAGAAAAAAAAAAAAAAAAATTCTTGTGGTGGTTGATAGGATTAAATGCACACCACAAAATGGCATACAAATGTCCTATTGATTTTCCTTATTAACACTAAGATTTGTCAATTGTAGCATATGAAAATAAGGGTCTTTCCTGTAGAAGATTGTTTTATGTAACTACTTAAAATGTCACAAAAACTGGGTTGCTGTCCCTACTGACCAGCCACCGAAAAATAATTATTAGACCAACTTACACTTATTTAAAGTCTACGAAATTTTATATGAAGATACTAGACACACAGAGCTACACTCATACAAATTTTTGGGATTTTTGGAGTTGATTTGCTGTTTGAATTTAATCGAACAAAAACAGGACAGAAACAGATTCTAAACAGTTCACAAATTAAGAAAAACGAGTTAGGGGAATTGCTATCCACCACCAAATAATCATGCAAACATGTTATGTTTCGTTCAAATTCCTTTTATTTCCGGATGAAGATGCTCAAGTTGGCTCAATGTTAGAACTCAACCTTTTACTCTTTCTTATTTAGTATGTTAAGAGAATGGCGTTTTCAAATTAACTTAGTCCCTAGCATGCAATCTAGAATGGCGTGTTCATAGATTTAACAAGTAGAAATCATTAAGAACGAAAAGAGTTTTAGTCATCACAAGGCATCGTAAGTACTGGCGTTGTCTTACTTATCCTAGAAATTGGTTCACATGTTAATAGCAATTAACAAATACTACTCTAGAACATATGTAGGTCCTCATTTGACAAGGGCAGGCACACACATATTCATAGCATTAGAATCCTAGATATGCTTACTAAGTATGCATCCGTAGAAAACACATAAAGAATTCATCAATGAGACAAGTAGTGAACCAATTTTCATCATTTTATAAAAGTAATTCAACGAAATGTCATAACAAACTTGCAATCATATTCAGGGCTTCAAAACACCCCCTAACTTCTAAAAATTAGTTACACATAATCCTTAAATAAAACCAAAAGAAAGACATGAGTTTGAGAAGATAAAACCGAAAGAAATCGATTGAGGCCTCCCCCCAATGCTGCTGCCTTGCTTTCTTCCCTTCCTTTCCGTCAGCTGCACCTTTCCTTTTTTTTCTATCTTATTTCTTCTAAATTCTTTCTCCCTTTATCCGCTGCAACCTGCAGCCCTTTTGTTCCTGCTTGCTGCCTCAGTTTGTTCTCCTTAACTGACCCACTAATAGTCATTTAGTGATGATAATAAATGAGAGGAAATGGTAAAACAATTGTAACTCTTTAGGTAGTCTTTATGCCAATTACTCCCTCTTAATCCTCATCTTTAATTCCATTTCCTCTGATATTTGAATAGATGTCAGCTGGCTTGTTCTTGGCTGCATCAGTTTTGGTTGCTAGTTTTATTGGATTTATTGCTTTCAATGCTTTCTTGTTAGTTACAAACCGCTCAGCCTCTTGGGAACCTTTCAGTGTTAAAACAGCCATAACTTCTTCTAGAAAAATGATATTAGCAATCCGTGAAATGCTCCAGAAAATAGACATCCGTAGCTTTCCAAGCATTAAGGCTCATTCTCTAATTCATTCTGTGCTGTTCGTAACTTGCTTCCAAAGTCAGCTGACCTGCACAGGCAGTTTTGACGAATTTGTTACTTAAAATCCCACTTGTGCTATTTTTCTTTTCTTAGCTTGACAAGTCCTACAAAACACAAAAACAAAGTAAATAGCTCAAAAATATAAGGAACTAACTAAGAAAAGATAAGTGAATTTGATGTAATATATATATAAATATGAGCTTATCAAATACCCCCACACTTAGCTTTTGCTAGTCCTCGAGCAAAACAAAGAAAACTTGAAAAAGTAGCAACATGAAAAACATTAGCTTCCCCCTATGTGACCCTCATAGAATTTCATTCAAGAAAACAAATCATCAAGAACCTTAGCTAGCACCAAACAAGCTAATCCAAGCTCATCTTCCTTATTCAAATGTTAGCAGTAACCTTTTAATCATCCTTGAAGTATAGTGTGTGTAATAGCCATGCTAATGCAATTTCAAGTTTTTTTTTTAAAACACCACATGCCAACTAGTGACCTTCTCACGGGACATACACTCAATCACACATATGTTTAGTTTAACGTGTTTCACTCAAAGAATCAAATGTGAAAGATCTACCATAAGCTTGCATAAAGATCACATCTCCACAATCATAATTGCAAAACTTAAATCAAGAGGACTTTTATTGGTTGTAATGAGGCTTAGGGAGAGGGTTATAGAAATGAAAGGATAGGTAAACACAAGTTCCAAGCTAAATTGTAAGCAATTCTCTTGTTAAGATTTATAAGAACTCGAGCTCTCCAACCACTCTACTAATACTTCCAACCACACCCCTAAACTGAAACTTAAAAATTTTCTTTGTATACAATTTTTCTTTTTCTTCTTCTTCTTCCTTTTTTTGTTTTTTTTTTGTTTTTTTGTTTGGAACCAATTTTGCACATAACTAAATACAAACATGAAATACCCCTACACTTATTCTTTTGCCAAACTCCTTCAAAGTACTTCACAAACATTTCTCATCAGACAATCTCATATTGCTCACTAGCTAGCTTGGAAAGGGTAAGGAAAAATGTTTAAGGTATAAGGGTAGACATATCTAGTGATAAGAAATAAAAGGCTCAATATATACGGCTCAAATTGGCATACTAACGATATCATTTTTCTTTAGGAAACATGCTTATTTGGGCCATGGTGATAAACCTAATGCCTCTATCCTTTTCAAGTTCATGCAATCAAATGACAAACATTTCGAAAGATTATTACGCAAGTTCTAGAGATGTAATTCACATAAGTTCATCACACATGAAAGAATAGGAGTGTATGAAAAATGCACACACTTTCAATAGGCTCAAAAACTCACATAGGCTAGATATGGTCACTATATTCACATATGAAGCTTTAAGTCATGCTTTAGTATGAAGCTTTAAGTCATGCTTTAGTTTCACATCAGCAAGGCTCTGTGCATTTGGTTTTTCAAAGATGATTAAACATATACAAAACTAACCAGAGAATCTGGAATTTCACACAACACATGCTTATTAAGTTCTTGATCACCGTGGTTCAAATTCAATCCAATTATATCATTGGGTCGGGAAACTAACAAAAATCTAATTCAAAACAATAAAGAAAACAAGACAATATTTTTTGATTTTCAAATATTCCGATTTTTTTTTTTTTTTTTGATTTTTTATAAATGTTTTTGGTTCTTTTTAGAGTAAACAACACTAATTAAGAAAACAAAAGGCAATAAGGAAACAAATCAAACCAGTTTTTAGTTGAAGGTACGAAAATTTGTAATTTGGTCATGTTTTCAATCCTTGCCCCCAAACTTAAACTGGACATTGTCCCCAATGTCAGAAAACACTATAATGCAAAAAATAAAAATAAAATAAAATAATAAGAAACAAAATAAAGCATTTGGGCTGAAAACTTCCCCAATTTGTAGTAAAATCAAGCGATGACCCCCAAACTTCAATTATGCAATAAACTCCAAAGGTGGACATAACCAAATGTTCCTACAAAGAAAAGAAATAGTTAAGTTTAGCATGCAAGAAAATTCAGAAAAAAAAAAACAAACGGAAAATTGAAAAATGACAGAAAAAGACAATGAATAGAAATATTGGGTTGCCTCCCAATAAGCGCTTGCTTTTACGTCCGCAGCTGGACGGTACCAAGGGTAATCATCCAAGGGGAGCTGGTTCTTGGAGGGGTACAACCTCCACATCATGCTTCGTAAAAGACTCATAATATGGCTTGAGTCTATGCCCATTCACTTTGAACATGTTTCCAGTCTTCGCACTTTGGATTTCCACTGCACCATGAGGAAAAATATTAGTTATAACAAATGGACCAACCCAACAAGAACGAAGCTTACCTGGAAATAACCGACGACGAGAATTCAATAGAAGAACTTTCTGTCCAATGGCAAAGCTCTTCCTTAAGATCATCTTGTCATGAAATGCCTTTGATTTCTCCTTGTATATTCGACTTGACTCATATGCATCATTTCGAATTTCATCTAACTCATTGAATTGAAGCTTCCTGTCCAGCAACACTCATGTCCATGTTGTAGGCTTTGATCGCCCAATAAGCTTTGTGCTCTAACTCTACTGGAAGACGACATGATTTCCCATAAACTAACCAAAATGGAGACATTCCAATAGGAGTCTTATAAGCAGTCCTATAAGCCCACAATGCATCATTCAAGCGTATGCTCCAATCCTTCCTAGTAGGACTCACAGTTTTCTCCAAAATTTGCTTCACCTCACGGTTTGAAACTTCTGCTTGACCACTAGTTTGCGGATGATAAGGTGTGGACACCTTATGTGTGACATTGTACTTCCAAAACAACGCTTCAAATGTTCTATTGCAAAAGTGACTCCCTCCATCGCTAATGATTGCTCTAGGTGTTCCAAATCTTGCAAAGATGTTAGTCTTAATAAAATCTAAAACAACTTTTGAATGGCCGCCACATTTAGAAACATAATCCACAGCCAATAAAATGTAAAGAAAACCATTTGAAGATGGAAAAGGTCCCACGAAATCAATGCCCCACACATCAAAGATCTCAACAATCAAAATAAGGGTTTGTGGCATTTGATTTCTTGGGCCCATGTTACCTGTTCGTTGACAACGATCACATGTTGCACAAAACTTGTACGCATCCTTAAACAAACTAGGCCAATAAAAACCACTCTCTAGCACCTTAAGGGCTGTCCTCTTTGCTCCAAAATGGCCGCCACATGCATAAGAATGACAAAAAGTTAGAATAGATTTAAACTCAGATTCAGGGACACACATTCTAATCAATTGATCAGGGCAATATTTCCACAAATAAGGATCATCCCACTCGTAGTATTTGGCGGTTTTGACATGCTTATCTTTCTGAGCATGTGTAAAATCATCCGGAATCTTTTTGGTGACCTTGTAGTTGATAATATCTGCATACCAAGGGTCAGTAACCTTTAATGAAAACAATTGCTCATCCGGAAAACTCTCACGTAAAGGGATGAGATCTTCCTCTGTGTTTGAATGCACAAGTCGGCTAAGATGATCTGCTACAACATTCTCACTCCCTTTCTTGTCCTTGATCTCCAAGTCAAACTCTTGAAGCAGAAGTATCCATCGAATGAGTCGCGGTTTTGCATCTTTTTTTTGTGAGTAGATACTTCAAAGCTGCATGGTCAGAAAACACAATAACTTTAGTCCCAATCAGATAAGATCTAAATTTTTCTAAAGCAAATACAACAGCTAGAAGCTCATTCTCTGTTGTTGAATAATTCAACTGTGCATCATTGAGTGTTCGAGATGCATAATAGATGACATGTGGCACTTTGTTGACACGCTGCCCTAGAACTGCACTGACTGCATACTCTAAAGCATCGCACATCAACTTAAAAGGTAAACTCCAATCGGGTGGCATGATCACAGGAGCTGTTGATAACAACTCATTAAGCTTGTTGAATGCTACCACACTCTTCATTCATATCAAATGTTGCATCATTTTGAAGCAAACGGCACAATGGTCTAGAAATCATTGAGAAGTCTTTCACAAACCTACGGTAGAAACCTGCATGTCCAAGAAAAGAACGAACCTCCCTGACAGTAGTAGGGAGGGGTAACGAACTAACAAGTTCTACTTTAGATTTATCAACTTCAATTCCCTTTTCAGATATGATATGTCCTAGAACTAATCCATGTGAAACCATGAAATGGCATTTTTCCCAATTTAAGACCAGATTAGTTTCTTGGCAACGTTTTAAAACTAGGGACAAATTATGTAGACATGTATCAAAAGAATCACCATAAACAGAAAAATCATCCATGAACACTTCAATTATTTTCTCAATCATATCAGAAAAGATACTTACCATACACCTTTGAAATGTGGCGGGGGCGTTGCAAAGTCCAAACGGCATCCTTCGGTATGCAAATGTGCCAAATTGACATGTGAAAGTCATCTTTTCTTGATCCTCTGGAGCAACTGCAATTGGATTATATCCAGAATAGCCATCAAGAAAGCAATAATGAGAATGACCAGCTAACCTTTCTAACATTTGATCAATGAATGGAACTGGAAAGTGATCATTGCGTGTGGTGCTGTTAATCTTTCGATAGTCTGTACAGACTCTCCAACTATTTTGCACACGTGTAGGCACTAGCTCACTAGCTTCATTCTTAACAACTGTGACACTGGATCGCTTCGGAACTACTTGAACAGGGCTCACCCACTTGCTGTCCGAGATAGGATATATGATGCTAACATCAAGAAGTTTGATAACCTCTTTCTTGACGACCTCCATCATGAGTGGGTTTAAACAGCGTTGAGCTTCCCTTGTTGGTTTTGCACCTTCCTCCAGCATAATCCTATGCATACATGTAGCTAGATTTATACAATTGATATCTGCAATGCTCCAAGCTATGGCAATTTTGTGATCCTTCAATACCCTGATCAGTTTCTCCCCCTCTTCTGCTGTGAGTTGTGACGATATGATGACTGGTAATGTTTCATCCTCTCCCAAAAATGCATACTTCAAATGTTCAGGAATCGGTTTAAGCTCCAATTTGGGTGCCTGAATCACATAAGGAAGAGTTTTTTTGTTAGAAGTGGGAAGAGAAATAAAATAGGAATAAGACTTACCACGAATTGGTGAAAGAGACTCAAGTGCTGCAATAGTTTGGACTAATTCTTCGTCAATGTGCTCGGAAGAATTAAGCTTTCCATGTGTAATGTTATGCACTAACACCTCTCTAAATTATCTTGTCCCACACATTCATTAAAACAATCCTGCACAAAATAGTCAAACGCATCAATAGACAAACAAGATTCAAAATCACTAGGGTACCTCATAGCATTGAAGATTTTGAACTTGATGTTTTCTCCATCAATTTCCATGGCTAAGGTACCATCGTGGACATCAATCTTCATACGCGTCGTTCTAAGGAATGGTCTTCCCAATATAAGAAGAAGTACAGTAGGCATAGGGTCATGTTCCATCTCAAGAACAAAAAAGTCAGCGGGAAAAATGAGCTCATTCACTTGCACAAGTACATCCTCCAATAGGCCTTTGGGATATCTATTTGAACGATCTGCCAACTGGATTACTACCTTTGTTTCCTTCAAGTCTCCAAGGTTTAGTGATTCATACACTGAATATGGCATCAGATTGATGGATGCCCCCAAATCACACAATGCTCTCCCAAACTCTTTCCCTCCGATTACACATGGAATGGTAAAGCTCCCAGTATCCTTCAACTTCGGTGGCAACTTTCTTTCCAAAACAGCTGATACTTCCTCGCTTAATGCCACAGTTTCTTGATCATTGAATCTCCTCTTGTTCGTACAAAGCTCTTTAAGGAACTTTGCATACTTGGGCACTTGTTTTACGGCATCTAAAAGAGGTAAGTTCACTTGGACTTTCCGGAAAGTATTCAAGATTTCCTTATCAGTTTGCTCTTTCTTAGACTTCAGAAACCTGGGAGGGAAAGGAACAGGGACACATGAGTTAAATGAATTTTTAACTTCTTTACTTACCTTATCAGAATCTTTTTTGTTCAATTCTGTAGCTTTAGGAAAATTTTCAGTTTCTGTTGATGCCTCATCTTGCTCATTTGTATCTTGTCTGGTCCTCTTTTGCATCATCGACTGCTTAAAAACTTCTTTTCCACTCCTTAAAGTCACAACGTTCGTCTGCTCTGCATTTGGATTCACCATGGTTTGGCTCGACAATATTCCTGGTTGGTGTTGTTGCCCCATCAAACTTGCTAACTGACTCATTTGGTGCTCAAGATTTTCAATTGCTTTGTCTGTTTTTTGTTGATGAGATTGAGTAGAGTTAGCTAAAGAAGCAATTAAATCCTCAAGAGACTTACGTGGAGCTTGTTGTTGTTGAGGCTGAAATGGTGCATGAGGTCTTGCTTGAAAGAAGCCAGGTGGATGATTATAGTTGTTGGGAATAGATTGTTGTCCGTTGTCTTGATTGTTCCACTTTAAGTGTGGATGATCACATCACCCCGCGTTATAGTTGTTGGAGTATGGATCATACTTTTGACTTTGTTGCCCCTAAAACCCTCCTAACGCATTAGCTTGCTCAAGACCACCTTGATCCATCAACGAAGGGCACATGTCCATGGCATGTCCCATCATTGAACATACATCGCACACCTGTTTTGGAGCCACCATAACCTGTTGCACAAGATTAGTCAAGTTAGCTAATTATAATTCAATACTAGAATTAGCACTTACCTCGTTAACTTTCTTAAGAGGTAGCTCATCTCTCCCTCCAAATTGTCGTGTGTTGCCAGCAATATTCTTTAACAATGCCTTAGAATTTGTTGGTGTCTTGTCCATGAATGCTCCTCCACTTGCTGCATCAAGCATTACACGATCAGTTCCACACAATCCTTCATAAAAATACTGTATTAAAAGATGCTCTGAAATCTGATGATTAGGACAAGATGCAACCAAATATGTGAATCGCTCATAGTAATCTCCAAAAGGCTCTCCATGTTGTTGTTGGATTGCACATATGTCTTTCCTTATGCTTGCAGCTTTTGTGGCCGGAAAATATCGCTCCAAGAATGCTTGCTTCACCTGGTTCCATGTGTTCATTGATCCCGGAGGTAAATTGTAAAGCCACTCATTTGCCTTAGCTTCTAATGTAAATGGGAATACCCTCAACTTGACTTGCTCCTCATCCGCATTTGATGGTCTCATTCCCGAGCATACCACGTGAAACTCCATGAGATGCTTTTTGGCATCCTCCGTTGAAAAGCCATGGAACTTAGGCAAGTAGTGAATCATGCCGGACTTGAGCTCAAATCCTCCTTCTGCATTTGGATATGTGATGCACAATGGTTGTTGATCCGTATTCGGCGTTGCCAACTCCCTTAAAGTACGGTTATCAGCCATGTCTTCTTGTGGTTCTTCCTCCTCTTCCGAACTCAAATGTGGTGGAGAAGATGGTGGTAAAGACACCGATGCACGCTTCTGTTTGATTGTTTCTCGAAGCTTTCGAAGTGTTCGTTCAAGCTCAGGATCGTAGGAAGCTAGATCAATACTCTTGGACCTTCGAGTATGCATATACTACAAAGAGTACCTGAAATAAAAACAAAAACACTAATTAGTCAAGAAAAGAAAACAATAGAGAAATAAGTAATTAGAAATAACAATCCCCGGCGACACGGCGCCAAAAATTTGATAGGATTAAATGCACACCACAAAGTAGCATACAAATGTCCTATTGATTTTCCTTATTAACACTAAGATTTGTCAATTGTAGCATATGAAAATAAGGGTCTTTCCCGCAGAAGATTGTTTTATCTAACTACTTAAAATGTCACAAAAACTGGGTTGCTGTCCCTACTGACCAGCCACCGAAAAATAATTATTAGACCGACTTACACTTATCTAAAGTCTACGAAATTTTATATGAAGATACTAGACACACATAGCTATACTCATACAAATTTTTGGGATTTTTGGAGTTGATTTGCTGTTTAAATTTAATCGAACAAAAACAGGACAGAAACAGATTTTAAACAGTTCACAAATTAAGAAAAACGAGTTAGGGGAATTGCTATCCACCACCAAATAATCATGCAAACATGTTATGTTTCGTTCAAATTCCTTTTATTTCCGGATGAAGATGCTCAAGTTGGCTCAATGTTAGAACTCAACCTTTTACTCTTTCTTATGTAGTATGTTAAGAGAATGGCGTTTTCAACTTAACTTAGTCCCTAGCATGCAATCTAGAATGGCGTGTTCATAGATTTAACAAGTAGAAATCATTAAGAACGAAAAGAGTTTTAGTCATCACAAGGCATCGTAAGTACTGGCATTGTCTTACTTATCCTAGAAATTTGTTCACATGTTAATCGCAATTAACAAGTACTACTCTAGAACATATGTAGGTCCTCATTTGACAAGGGCAGGCACACATATATTCATAGCATTAGAATCCTAGATATGCTTACTAAGTATGCATCCGTAGAAAACACATAAAGAATTCATTAATGAGACAAGTAGTGAACCAATTTTCATCCTTTCATAAAAGTAATTCAACGAAATGTCATAACAAACTTGCAATCATATTCGGGGCTTCAAAACACCCCCTAACTTCTAAAAATTAGTTACACGTAATCCTTAAATAAAACCAAAAGAAAGACATGAGTTTGAGAAGATAAAACTGAAAGAAATCGATTGAGGCCTCCCCCCAACGCTACTGCCTTGCTTTCTTCCTTTCCTTTCCATCACCTGCACCTTTCCTTTTTTTTCTATCTTATTTCTTCTAAATTCTTTCTCCCTTTTTCCGCTGCAACCTGCAGCCCTTTTGTTCCTGCTTGCTGCCTCAGTTTGTTCTCCTTAACTGACTCACTAATAGTCATTTAGTGATGATAATAAATGAGAGGAAATGGTAAAACAATTGTAACTCTTTAGGTAGTCTTTATGCCAATTACTCCCTCTTAATCCTCATCTTTAATTCCATTTCCTCTGATATTTGAATAGATGTCAGCTGGCTTGTTCTTGGCTGCATCAGTTTTGGCTGCTAGTTTTATTGGATTTATTGCTTTCAATGCTTTCTTGTCAGTTACAAACTGCTCAACCTCTTGGGAACCTTTCAGTGTTAAAACGGCCATAACTTCTTCTAGAAAAATGATATTAGCAATCCGTGAAATGCTCCAGAAAATAGACATCCGTAGCTTTCCAAGCATTAAGGCTCATTCTCTAATTCATTCTGAGCTGTTCGTAACTTGCTTCCAAAGTCAACTGACCTGCACAGGCAGTTTTGACGAATTTGTTACTTAAAATCCCACTTGTGCTATTTTTCTTTTTTTAGCTTGACAAGTCCTACAAAACACAAAAACAAAGTAAATAGCTCAAAAATATAAGGAACTAACTAAGAAAAGATAAGTGAATTTGATGTAAAATATATATAAATCTGAGCTTATCAGTGGTAATTCATTCTCAAAGCCTATAAATAGGCTTCTCCATCAAGGTATCATGGACCAATTCACAAATACATTTCTCTACTCCCAAATTGGAAGAGAATTCACTTCACAAAGAATTGTGTCCTTGAAGCTTTGAAATTCTAAAGCTCCCAAGCAAATCCCGAAGGATCAAGAAAGTTCTCTTCATTCTTCGTCAAATCCTCCTTCAAGATCAAGCCCCGACGGCCCTTGGATCTATACATCCATTCTTCAAGAACAAGTCCAAAAGCCCTTTAAGATCGTTCATCGTTCATCGTTCATCCGTTCTTCAAGAACAAGCCCAAAGGCCTTTGAAGATCGTTCATCGTTCGTCATTCATACTATTTTCAGGATCAAGCCTCAACGGCCCCTTGAAGAAACAATCATCAACCTTCAAGATCAAGCCCCAACGGTCCTTGAAGAAACTTCATCCGTTCATCCTAAGATCAAGCCCCGACGACCCTTTGGATCAACAACATCAACAAACCCACACATCCAACTGTTCTTCAAGATCAAGCCCAAAAGCCCTTGAAGATCCGTTCATCACCATTCTTCAAGATCAAGCCTCAACGGCCCTTGAAGAAATCTTCAACCGTTAACCCAAGATCAAGCCTCGACGGCCCTTGGATCAACAACACCACAAATCAACATCTTACGGAGATCGAATCAGAAGATCAAATTAAAAGAGATTGTAACCCCAAATTCATTAACACAAAATATTATTTTGTACACGTGTTCTTGTCACGTTCGTCGCAAGGAATTTCCGTGTTCACATCGCCGTTCACAGAAGACATCCAAAAACCTAAAAAACCTGCCAAGTTCACCCAACCAAGGCATGACTGATCCTGTCGAGCACATTTACCACTTCCAACAGCAGATGACGCTTGAAGGAGATGACGAGGCCCTCCTATGCAAGTTGTTCCCCTCAAGTCTTTAGGGATCATCTTTAACTTGGTTCAAACAACTGAAACCGAGGTCTATTGGAAGTTTCACAGAATTTTGTGAAGCATTCATATCTCAATATATCTGCAATCGGAGGCCAAGAAAAGATGTTACGATCTTGTTCAGCACCAAACAAAATGTTGGCGAAAGCCTCAAAAGCTACATGACTAGGTTCACGGAAGAGATGTCCACCGTAGAAGAATGTGATTCTCACACTGTGTCTTTAGCATTCCGAGAAGGGGTATTGCTCGGAACGAAGATGCGTAGGTCGTTAATCGAAACTCCACCACTGGACATGAGGAAGGTGATGGCCCGAGCTAATGGAATCATCAAACTGGAGGAAGAGAAACTTATTCGGTTAAAGTGGGCCACAGCCACTATTGCTGCATCTCCAGCGGGCACTTCCGCGCCTATTCAAGGTAGGCGAATGGGTAGTGAGAAAGGTCATGGAAAACACAAAAGATTTGAATGCGGGGAAGCTTGGATGCATATAGGAAAGACCATATGAGGTGATCGAAGCCTTCGGAAATGGAGCTTATAAACTCAGGCACGTTGAAACAGATCAATATGTGCCACACCCATAGAACGCAATTCATTTGAGAAAGTACTACATTTAGCTTTTCGTGTTTACGTTTTTAGTATTTAAATTTCTATTTCCAACAATGTTGAAGGGTAAATCCCTTCTTGTCTTCCTTGCATGTCAAATGGTGTATCCCTAGATGTCTGTTGACATCTCTTTATTGTATGATAAACAAAGTAGCACTTCATTCGAATCTTCGACTAAAGTCTAAAGCTGAAGAGCATAAACCATGGATTGAGGATCGAATCGAGATCAAAAACATAAGATCAAGTAGGAAAAGAAAACCCAAGACCGGATGGGCGGAGACCTAATCAAGATCGAGAATCTAAGATCGAGTGGGAAAAGAAAACCCAAGATCGAATGGGCGAAGACCCAATCGAGATCGAAAACCTAAGATCGAGTGGGAAAAGAAAACCCAAGATCGAATGGGCGAAGACCCAATCAAGATCGAAAACCTAAGATCGAGTGGGAAAAGAAAGCCCAAGATCGAATGGGTAGAGACCTAATCAAGATCGACAACCTAAGATCGAGTGGGAAAAGAAAGCCCAAGATCGAATGGGCAAAGACCCAATCAAGATCGAAAACCTAAGATCGAGTGGGAAAAGAAAGCCCAAGATCGAATAGGCAAAGACCCAATCAAGATCGAAAATCTAAGATCGGGAAAAGAAAGCCTAAGATCGAATGAGTAAAGACCGACCAAGAATGAATAGTTACAGACTTGATTAAAAGAAGAATTCAAGGTTGAACAGTTTAAGAACTATAACGAAAAGGTGAAATAAATAAACCTTTACAAAGAACGATTTTTCTTCTCGAACACGTCTAGTGTTTACAAGAGAAAATGGAGCATTACGTGTGCAAAAGTAAAAGCCCAAGTAGTGGGACATTGTTTTCCCGTCCAAAAAAGGAAATATCTTTTATTTAAAAGAGGAAAACCTCTTGGATGTTGGATACATAGTGCGATAAAACAAGAATGAAAGAAGAAGTAAACCTACTAGTAGAAGAGAAAACAAGGACAACGTCACCACTAGATATCCTAATAGTGGTTAGACCTAAGGGCCCAACTTATTACAAGCGAGATGACATCTAGTCTAACAGGGTGGGAAGACTATCCCAGTTTATGGAATGAAAAGCCGCCTTAGCCTTGGATCGGAAGTAGTGAATGCCTTATTTAAAACTGTCATGTATACCATCTGAATGAGCAGCGGACACGGCATGATCAGCAACCATCAATTCTCCTCTGAGACGATCCACCTGGTGTTCAGCACGTTGCAAGTAACCCTTCAAAATTTCATGCTCGTCCAATAACATGGAGTAGTCAAAACACTGGGGGCAACCTGAGTGGCGAGGGAAAGGTGCGCGAGAAGGACCCGCTTCATCTCTTGCATAAAGGTTGGGAGAATGAGCGATAGAGTTAAGAGCCCGAGTTGCGTAATTCATTGTCAGAGAGATCCTTCCACCGGCAATGGAATCTAGAGCCCGTTTTCCACCCGACCTCGTTCGAGACCGATACGTGGATTCACGAAAAGTGTTGGGAACTTCAGAAGAGTGGGAAATCCTCCTTAGCGAACGAGAAGAGGAACTAGAGCATAGCTCGATAATGTTCCTAGAGCCCTTGGAACCCCTTTGGGAGCTTCCATTTTTGGGTACGTCGGCACAGAGTCGGAAGTTGAGTTTCACTCTTCCATTGTTAGCCATAAGACCCACATACTACTTACTTGCTCTCACACACCTCTTTATATAGAGACATGTCGAGGTTGTTAGAAACAAGAATTCAAAATTTAATGTGATCGTATCTTATCGGCATAAGTTAATCTCTCATTTGAAAACTCAAATTTAAGGACAAAGGATATTGCTTTCATCGAAAAGAACGACTAGAAAGAGGTTGGCGAGGGAAGGGCGAAGGCCCAACTTGCGAACGAAAAACATGATAAGATACAAGTAGATAGAAAAAGTAAAAGTACAGAGATGTAAATACAAACACAAATGGGTTTTAGCCCACAAAGACAGTTCACGCGACTACATCAGCTACTGAGCATCAAAACAAGAAATCACAAGCTTGGTGAAGAAACTGAGTGAAGTGAAGAAAAATAGGGATAGAAAAAGCCAAGGTAATGACACATAAATATATACGCAGGTATGCAAAGAGATACATGCAAACATATGCAAAGTACGTGCAGAGATTCGCATGTCGGTACACAGAGGTATGCCTATGTCACGTGTAAGAATGTGCCTATATGTTGCGTGTAAGAATGTGCCTATATATGCCTATATATATGTGCGTGTGTGTAGTCTGGTCAAGGATGTGATGTATGCAGGTCTGCAAAAATATATATATAAATAGATAGATAGCCCAGTCAAGGACATGACGTCTTCATGAATATATGTAGATGTATAGAGAAAGAGAGGGAAAAGCAAGTGTTAGTATGCATGTGATGTTTGCAAAAACAAATATATAAATATATAAATATATATATAGGCGTGCAGATAAAGCACATTATGCACAGGTGACTAATGAAGGTTTGGAGCCACACATTATATGTGTGTGTGCGCGCGCATATAGAGATGCAGACAAGCAGGATAGGTGTGCAGCCTAGTATCACGGATTATATGTGCGAGGAGGAAACAGCATTATGGATTATGTGAGTGAGAAGGAAACAAACTAGGTGCACAGACAAGATGGGACATATGTTTATATAATAAATGTGTATAAGTATATAAATGTGTCAGTCAACTTTCGTAAATCCGCTTTCGTAAATCCTCTTTCGTAAGTCCTCGTTCGAAAGTCATACAAAAGTGTCAGTCCACTCTCGTGTGTCAGTCCGCTTTCGTAAATCCTCATTCGTAAAGCAGGCGAAGATGTTTGTTGGCTTTAGCAAGTCATGCGACGATCGACTGACTTTCGTAAATTATGGTTCAGGTGTCAATAAATTTGGCCTTAGAAAGGAATGATTTTAGTTTGGCCTAAAGAATATAGTTTCAAGGCCTCATGATCGAAAAACTCAGTTTTCCCCTATTTTACATACGTAAAAAAGGGGAAAATGGGGCATTGTGGGAGGATAAAATCCGGTTTCGACTCATGGGCCAATACCAATCATCCAAGGAGATGATGTTGTACAAGATAAATTGTGAGGAAAGCCCATAAGAAATAGGAAACATGTCTAGAATAACTACCTCTACAGACGCAAGGAAACGGGTCTAAGTAACTTCCCCATTACAGAGAAGAAGTGGGAGAAAATGACATGACGTGGTATTTGTTCCCGAGGCCTACAGTCATATTACGGAGGTCCACGAAGGAAGTAGGGAGGAAAGAGAGGTCGTGGTACTTGTTCTCTAAGCATGCAATCCTATAAATACGGAGAGGAACCAAAGAATGAGGTACACAATCGGACCCTGAGAGAAACCAGAGAGCAGAAAATCAATCAACTGACTTGAGCGTCGGAGAATCTTTTGCAGGTACCCCGCCCAAACAAGCTACGGAGAAATAAAGGACCCCTCTTACGAGGGGTCCGGTGAACGGGAGGATTGCAGTCAACAAATCTGTGGAGATATTTCTTCTCGTAGGAAATCTCACTCCAACAATACCCAAGTGAGACTATGATTTATGGGTTTTGGATTTGATGATTTTATGTAGTGTTCGGTAATGGTGGTGGGTTTAGGTGAAGATCTGAAAGGATTTGGGGGGAAAGTGCCATTGGAGGACTGAGTGAAGTGGTTAGGGTTTTTGGAGGTTTTGAGGGGTGAGGTAAGTGGAGGAAGCCTACAATGATGAGTTAGGATGAGAGAGTCTTCAAAGCTTGGAGCTGAATCTGCATGTGTTCTTGGCCACCATTTTTGTTCAACCAAAAATTTATCGAGAGAGAGAAGGGACGAAACTGGGGAAGAAGGGTGAGGGTGAGGGTGAGGGTGAGGGTGAAGGTGAGGGTAGAGAGTGGGTCCCACTTTTTAATAAAATATTTAAATAAATTTATCTTAAATTTTTTAATATTTAATTAATATTTTTATCCAGTGGGTTTAGAGAATGGGTCCCGCTTCAAGCCACATCATTATTTAATAGAGAAATTAACAGACAAACTGACGAAGGTCTGACATTGCAACAAATTTGTAAGTTAGGGTATGACATTGTAATTTTTAAAATATAGAATATGAGATTGTGATTCGACCCATAATTGAGATAGTTTTGTCTAATTTACTCAAAAAACTTTGTATGGCCACGTTACGAACGTAACGTATACTCCCTACAAATATTGGCCGTTCCAAATTATATGATCCTGCAAATAGAGCACCACAAGCATGGCCGAAAACAATTAAACAATAATTTAAATAAATCATCGTCTGAGAGGTTCGAACTCTCGCGGGGGATTTCCAAATTACATGATCCTGCAAAATTGCAAATAGAGAACCACAAGCATGGCCAAAAAAAATTAAACAAAAATTAAAAATAAATCATCATTTGAGAGGTTCGAACTCTTGCGGGGGATCCGCATGCACTTAGCAAGCACACGCCTTAACCACTCGGACAAATCTACTATTGATGACGTACGGGGCTACTCATCTTTTTTAATTAAATATTTAATTAAACAAAAAATAAAAATAAATCGCCGCCTGAGATGTGAGGCTGACGTTTGATAGGTTTCTCTTATTACTTTTTCGAGTAAATTACATTTTGTTCCCTTAGGTTTGTGGTCAATTGTAATCTCATACAATATTTTTGAAACATTTTAATCACATACCTTTACTTACTATTTCATTTCAATTTCATACATCTATTAATTAATTTGTTAATTTAGCCGTTAAATGATGATGTGTTAACTATGAATCCCACTTTTTTACTGATATGACAGTCAAATTTGTTTGCATTGATTGAAAAAAAAAATTATAAATAAGAAATTGGGCCCCACCCCTTAAATCTTAGTCCGTAACTATTCCAGAATCCAGCTGATTCTCGCCAGAAAACACTGACCATGGCTGTTGCCATAACCACGACGTCGAGTTCGGTCGATTTTCAATTTTTTAATCTCTTAAACATACCCATTTGTATAATTTTTTAAATATACCAGTTGTTATATATAAAATGTACCAATTTCTTTCAATGTAAAACGTATCCATTTTTTTTTATGTAAAGTCCATTCACTTTTTTTTTAATCTATTTTTTTTAACTTATATGGGTACATTTTCTCGTTGATTTAAACATGTATTCATGTCAAGTTATTCGAAGAAATTTATTAATGTTATTAAGCATGGTATTCATTATTAGTATTTTTCGTGATTTTAAAGAATGTACCCATGTTTTCAATTTGAAGAATTTACCAAACGTTTTATGGTACAATAACTTTTGGTTAAATTGATGACGTACTATGCCCCAGTTTGGGGTTAAGGTGATTTTAAAAAAAACAGCTATGAAAAAAAACTGTGACAGTTTTTGGTGTTTGGTAAACATTCAGCTTCAGCTTTTTTTCACAGTTTTGGGTGAAAAAAAGCCAAAAACAAGAAGCTGCAAAACCCAGCTTTGAAAAACCGACTTTTTTTCACATCTGTTTTACATAAAAGTTCACCAAACACTATAATACTACTTCTTTTTTTTTCAAAAGCACTTTTACAAAAAAGTTTACCAAACACTCTGCTACTTTATTTCACATCTACTTATTCTTACAGCACAGCAGAAGCAGCTTTTTTTCAAAGCACAGTAATACCAAACCAGCCCTATATATGTACACAATATGTTTTATAATATGTATGTACGTACTTTTTATGACAAACCATGAATGTCTATATTGGCAGCACTGTCTCATCATCCTATCATGAGACGTTTGGTTCTTTTTACTTTCGGCTTCTTGTTAAGTTTCTGGACAATGATAAAAAAGCTCTGCATGGCCCACTGTTTAAATTTCATATAAATAGGTGTTATTTCTCAAGTTTAAATTCTTAAGTTTAAATTTCATAAAAATAGGTGTCATTTCTTAATTTCTATAATTGAGAGTTTAAAAATAGCAAATTCCGTATCCAATTTCATTGTTCTTTTAAGATTAACCAACAAGAAAATTTACAAATTTAGAAAATAAAATTCTGTCATTTCTTTATTCAAACATAATGTTAAAGATATGTTAGAATCATGTGGGTGAAACTTCAAAAAACAAAATTGATATTCTTACCACATATTTGTACTATATGTCTGACAAAAATATGACCCACATGCGTTGGCGGTCCTTCCGCCATTAGAGAGATGATTCAAATTGCAAATAGGTGGTAAGTGTAGCATTACCTTATAAAAAACAGAAAAATTTGATTTGTGTGAAATTACATTGCGGCCCATCTCTTTTATTTCTGTTCAATTTTGATTAGTAGGTTAGAAATTAGAATGTTAATTTTATAAAATTTTAGTTGACAATCAGAGTTCTATTGATAAGCAGTTTAACTCATTGGACATAAAAGCCCTTCAAACAAAAAATTAAACTCTTGAAATTGAAAAACGTTGTATAACCACTCAGTACTACGGTTTATTGGTATTTTAGGTTCGATTCTCGTCAACAGCGTATTTGAATCATATTATTGTTAGTCCATTATGAGGTTTAGCTCACTCTACACCCATTAGGTGTACATAATATCTTTTATTAAATAAACGAAGAAAAAAAGGAAAAACGTTTTATAATGTAAGAGCTGTAAAATAGTATAAATTTAAAAAAAAAAGAAAAAAAAAGTTAAACAAGCAGTTATCATGTTCAAACACTACTAGTTATTCATAAAGCAAGCAGAGGCAATCTCATGGATTGGTATTCGAGTCATAAATATATCTACAAATTTCATACTAGTCCAAATATTCTACTTCACCAACAGATTTCATAATCTTAATTGATAAATTCAGTTAATAACACATATCAAACATCACTAGGCGATGCATGAACGAATGGCTACCTGAACTGGACTCGACAGTGGAACAACTCCCTCCTCCAACGTAGCATTCAAGGCAAGGATGCACCGAAACTTGCCAAAACTAAAAAGATGCAAATCAATTTCATCATGGTCTTTCTATAAATGCCAACAAAGTGGCATCTACTATATCTTTAGACAATAAATTAAAGATCAACTCCGTAGTTGATGCATCTGCAAAAAAACCCATCTCCACCATTTCTTGAATAAGCCTCACTCCCGTTGATGTCTCGTTGTTATTGATAAACCCTCGGATAAGTGTGTTGTAAGTCCAACCATCTGGAGAACAGCCTTTCTCTTCCATTTCTCTAAGCAAGTTTTCCGCTTCACATATTAGCCCTCCATTACAAAATCCACTAATCATTGTATTATACATCCTAGCATCAGGTTGAATTCCTTTTGATGATAAGCCACGAAAGAGATCCCACGCATATTCAACTTTTTCAGCTTTGCACAATCCATCAATAAGAATATTATAAGTTACAATATTAAATTCCAACTTCTTTCCCTCCATCTCTTCCAACAATTCAACTGCCTTGAGAAATTGTTGGTTTTTACAAAGGCCATCCAGTAAAATATTATACGTTTGAACATTTGGAAGTTGGCCACAAGCTTGCATTTGAGAGAACAAGTTCTGTGCATCTTATGTTCTCCCCATCTTGCAAAACCCATCAATAAGAGTGCTATAAGTAACTGTATCTGGAGCAACTCCCTTATGAGACATTTCCAGAAAAAGCATTTGGGCATCATCTATCCTTTTACTTTTACAGTAGCCGTTTATCATTATGTTATAACTACAAGTATCAACCATGCAGCCTTCGCTAAGCATTACTTCAAAAACCATTTTTGCCTCGCCCATTTCTCCTCGCAAACAGTAACCATCCATAAGCGAATTGTATGTAACTGTATTAGGTTTGATATCTCTTTGAATCATCATTTCGACCAGGCTCCTTGCTTCCTGGACCATACCCTCTTTACAATCTGTATCAACCAAAACACTGAAGGTGCACACATTTGGAAAGATTTGTTTGCTCACCATTTCATTAAACAATCTTTTAGCTTCTTTCCAATTCTCTACTTTGCAAAATCCATGAATCAAAGAGGTATAGGTAATGACGTTGGGAGCAATACCCTTACTCGTCATTTCTGAGAAGAGGTTCAGTGCATCAACAACTAGAGTATCCTTGCAAAGACTGTCGATGATCGTGCTATAGACAACTATGTCAGGCTTGCAAGCTCTTTCTTCCATCCTCTTAAGCAATTGGATATCTGCAGTGTTGTTACCTTTCAAGCAAAGGCCCTTTACTAGTGTGCTGAAAGTAACAACATAAGGCTTCCAATTACCTCTCTCCATCATTTTGTTGAAAAGTGCTGCTGCCTCAGCCTCTCTATCGTCAAGAAGAAAGTCGTTGATTAGAGTGTTGAAGGTTGCAGGATCTGGTTCAAAGCCCAATTTGAAGAATTTTCCCAAGCCAGATAAACTGAAACTCATTTGGTGTAAATGACAAAAGCAATTAATGACAATAGCTAGAGTAAATGCATCAGGACGAATTCCGGTCGCAACCATCCGGTTATTCAAGGAGATGACTGTCGAGTAATGTTTCAACTTGGCAAGTTGACCCAACACTTTAGTGAAAGGGATAACGGAAGGCAGAGGGCGCCTTTGAAGCATTTCGTCGAACACATTGAGAGCATCCTCAACATTACTGATTTTCACACGCTGGTATTGTTGAGTGCTCCTGGATTCGGTCGATTTAGAAGCGCGAGAGTGAAACAAGGCCAATTAATTGCTGAAGAAAACAACAACAGAAGAAGATTGAACAAGACAAGGCAGCATACCCCTGAGTCTAAGGGCTGGTTTGGTATTGCTGTGCTTTGAAAAAAAGCTGCTTCTGCTGTGCTGTGAGAATAAGCAGCTGTGAAATAAAGCAGTAGAGTGTTTGGTAAACTTTTTTGTAAAAGTGCTTTTGAAAAAAAAAAGTAGTATTATAGTGTTTGGTAAACTTTTATGTAAAACAGATGTGAAAAAAAGCCGGTTTTTCAAAGCTGGGTTTTGCAGCTTCTTGTTTTTGGCTTTTTTTCACCCAAAACTGTGAAAAAAAGCTGAAGCTGAACGTTTACCAAACACCAAAAACTGTCCCAGCTTTTTTTCACAGCAGCTTTTTTTAAAATCACCTCAACCCCAAACTGGGGCTAAGTCTGCTGCTGCTGCCGCCATAACCAACCTTCAAAGAAGAAGAAGAAGCAACAGCAGCTGTTGTTGCCCGCATCGTCTCCAGTGAGTCAGCGAATCCGTGCGTAAATCCTCTTTCCGAAAAACTTTTGCTGAGGATGATTTATGGAGGGAAGAATCTGCTTCAACCTGTTAGCACGATTTTCTGTGATGACGAGTGATTTTCCTATTTTTGTTGAGAACCGACTCATTCACTATTCTCGAAAGCTTCATAAAAAATAATTGGACATAAAAGCCCTTCAAACACAAGAATATAACTCTTGAAACAGAAGAAGGTTGTGTGATGTAAGAGTACAATAGTAAAATAGTAAAATAGTAAAATAGTAAAATAGTAAAATTGAAAAGATTTTTTTTAATTTCAAAAATTAAAAAATTAAAAACAAACAAGCAGTTATCGCATCCAAACACGACTAGTTTTTCACCACTTACGGTCTAATTGTATTTCCCTTCACTTGTAAGTGAGAGGTTTTAGTTCGATTCTCAAAACGAATTGGAACCATATTATTACTAATTGCTAGCCCATTGTGACAAAAGCAATTAATGATAATGGCTATAATGTAGATAATATCGTTAGTTCAAAAGAAGAAGAAAAAAAACGACTAGCTTTTCACTCTGCGCAAGGTTAGAATTTGGAACTAGCCTTCGACTCTTCTGTATAATTTTTTATCTGAAACTGGCAGTCCTAAAAACCAAAGTCTAATGAGATTAAATCAGACTCGCTCCGACTAACCCGTTAGCTAGAACTTCTTAGCGAGAACTCCCAAATTTTACAGGATTACTAAGACCATCTTCGAGAGATAGAGGTGTGCCCTCCCCCTCAGAACCCAGGTTCCAATCATCGGCTATGTTGTTTAGATTAACATAGTGTTCATGAATTCTACTTTCCATCTCAAATAAATGAATGTCCATAAGGGACCACGGCATGATTGAATTATGTACAATATTTTGTCCAAACAAGTACACATAATGGTACTTCTCACAGCATCCGTTGTTGGAAGGAAAGAATGTGACAAACAAGTACATCGGGTCGGGTGATGCACGAATCGGGTGACATTGTTGAGTATTTTCAATGCTTGGAATGGGGAAAGAATCTGTTGAGAATTTTACACGCATGAAGAAAGTTGGTCTCAAACCGAATCGAGTGACATTGTTGAGTATTTTCAATGCTTGCAGCCATGGAGGATTAATTGAAGAGGGGCTGAACTTTGGGAAGATGATCGACGAGTATGAAATTGCACTGGACATCAAGCACAACTGGTGTTTAATAGATATGCTAGGGAGGGCAGGGAGTATAGAAGAAGCAGAAAAGATGGCTTTGGAGATTCCTTGCAATATTGTTAATGTTGTGATTTGGAGGACGCTCTTGGGTGCTTGTAGCTTTCATGGTAATATGGAGATGGGTGAGAGGGTGACGAAGAAGATACTGGAGATGGAGCGAGGATACGGAGGGGACTACGTGCTTATGTCCAACATCTTTGCTAGTGTTGAGGTGGATCTTCAAATAACACCCATCCTTTACAAATTTCTCAACAACTGTGATGCTAAAAGGGTTTCGAGTTGTCCTCCATATAGAATTCCTCCGCTTTGTGTACCTAGAAAATATAATTACAAAAATTAAAGGAAATTAATTTATGATATTAAATGTAATATAATTAAACATTTAAAATAAATTGTGAAAACACTTACTTCGTCGTAGTAATTGGCGCCGCTTTCATGTCTACTTGTGACCGTTAACAGTGCTTGATGCCATTTATTCAAACTTGGATGAAGATGTGACACGCCCCGATCCCAATATTCCCCGAATACCAGGATAGACACGTGCTGGCCGACACCCGAAGGGTGACGAAGGCCATTTATTGAATGCAAATGCTGAGAATAAGGAATAAATAAGACTTATAAATATAAAATAAAGAATATGCATTTAAGGAACGTGTTCAGAGCACACATCTAATCTAGAACACTAAAAGAATTACTATAAAATTGAATGAACAAAGGAGTAGGTCCTACACCGAGAAGACTCGAAAATGCCGATGCGGAAGTCCCTTGACGCCGGGATTGTATGCCTCATTTCTAAGTCCTGAAGGGGCGCAAAACAAACATAAGTGGATCAATTTGATATACATATAATAAAACAGTTATCATAAAACAGTTATCAACGTACTAACCCCCAGGTTTTATGAAAACACATATCATGATAAACATAGGTTTTCCGAAACCTAGCATGCCGTGCAATGTCTCAAATCATAACTTGTATATATAATAGTCACTAGTGAATGTCCAATATAACCCCCAGGCCCCATGCCGGCTCCCTGTCCCTGAGCAGACAGTCAAAGGAAAATACACTACAGGCCCCTTGCCGGCTCCCTGTCCCTGGTCTTAAATGCCAGAGGAAACACCCTCCAGACCCTATGCCAACACCAAACGTCGCCCAGGACGGACCGAAATCTATCCCTACGTCCCGTAGCGGAATAAGGACCGCTAGGTAAGTACAAAACCATTGAACATATATATATTGAAAAGCAACTTCATAGTATAAAGTCATCCATCATCTATACTATAAAGAGGTGTTGGAAACATGTTCTAAATATCATATCGTCATCCATCAGATATTCTATAAGAACACGGGTTATAGGAAAAATAGTAGTAATTCAATCTAGCCTCAGTAAGCATGTTATCTCAAAGCGTTTCATAGAACATAATCATTAAATCATGCTTTTCATGTATGCATTTCTATTATCAAAACATGCATTTTTAGTAGGGGTCCACTCACATATACTTAGCCGCCGAAGAGCCACGCAAACTAGCGAACACGGAATCATCACAAATAATTACTCCTAAGCACATAAAGGGTCCAATTAATAAAACTATATTATAACAATTGAATTTGGGAAAACGGACGTTGGAAACGGATTCAGGACGTCGAATTACCCAAAGAAGGGTTCCGGTTAAATTTCGTAAAATGTCAACAGAATATTCCAAAGAATATTCCCTGACGGAATATTCCCCATAAAAGGTATGAGCCGGTTAGGGTTTAGGGTTTGAAATGTTAAAGGGTTTAGTAAAGACTTGGGCTAGGGTTAAAGGTTAGGTTAATGGGTTTAGGGTTTTAGGATTTAGGTAGATGGGTTTTGGGTTTAGGAATTGGGCTTTGGGCCCTGGTTTGAAAGGCCCAAATGCTTAAAGCCGAAGGGTTTTGGGTTTTTAAGGAGGACAGGCCGAAGGCCTTGATTTAAAATGGCCCAAGGGCCTTTTACATTAAAACAATAAATAAAATAAATAATAAAAACTGAAATGGGTTTTGGGTTGGGCTCGGCAAGAAAGGCCCAAAGGCCTTGGGGTTTCTGGGTTGCCGGATTCAAAGGAAGGAGAAGGTCGGATTCGGCCGGAAAACTACACAACCTTTAAACGGTCATAACTTTGTCAACACTCAACGAAATCGAGTGATTCAAAAACAAAAATCATAGCTCTCAACGAGACGAAGAGAATGGTACCTCGCACGATGTCTAACTCGCTGTGGTTTGGCCGAAAAATACCTCGAAAGCCGTAGAGGCGCTGAAAACTGTGTAAGATTCAAATGGATATAAATTCTTCAATACTCAATGAAATTGGGTGAAACATAAAGGAAATTGTAGTACTCAGCGAGACGAAGAGATTTATACCTTGAAAGTCGGGCAACTCGCCGTGGTTTGGCCGGAAAGTGGCCTGAAAGCCACGGGTATTTGCTGGAATCTGGGTTTAGTTCTCCAAGGTGGTTTTCCTATGTCAACACGTCCCCAAGACAATACCTATTTTCATTAAAACCACCAGAACGTTGAAAAGGAAATGAATGATGGTATTTCGAGCCTCACCTAGTCGGGAATAGTAGAACTCGCCGGCGTGGGTGTGCTAAGCATGTTTGGGTGGTCTCCATGCTTCAAAAAGGAGGAGGGAGAGAAGAAAGGCCCAACGATGGTGGTGCTGTCGTCGTGTGTTTGTATGTTTGTGTGTGTGTGTGATCGACGGTGAGGAGGGAAGAGTGAGGTCGAGAGGGAGGTACAGAGAGTTTCGAGGAGAGAAAGAGAGAAGAGATAACTGAGAGAGAAGGGAGAAAGAGACCGGGGACACAAATCAGGGGTGGGCCCCCTTGGGCACACCATTTAAGACCCAAAAATCATTTTTAAAAGGAAAATATCCCCAAATTTAGTGAAAATACAAAAATACTCTTTTTGTTCCCTAAATCTCGGGACGGGTTGTTATAAGATGTTTCTTCCATCTTGAAAAATAACTCTCGTTGTTTCGGGTATTCGATGGAATGGTGTCTTCGTAGAACTCATAGTTTTTTTTGGACACACGAGTCCAAACACCTTCACTTGTTTGAGAAGTCCCCCTCACACTATCTTCCCAGACCCATCTATATGCCCTGCAAAAAGCTTCATCTTCTTTTCGGGTCCAAGCCCTACCTTTCATTGCAGATGTGGCCATTTGAAAATTATTGAAAAAATTGAAGGAAAGCTTATTGGAAGAGGTAAGAAAACAGAATGTGAAGAATTGAAATAGAATCAAGTGAGATAGTATGGAATGGTGAAAATTATGTGAGAAATGGTGTAGAAATGGCTTAAGTATTTATAGGAAAAAATTGGGAATTTTTTAAAATTTTTAAAAAAAAATTGGCCAAAAAAAAAGAGAGAATCAAATCCAACGGTAACTGACGTCAACTAGCCGTTGGTTTCAAAAATTTGGCCTGGCCTGGGGCTGGCTAGTTGGTTGGGTTGGGCGAGCCAGTTGGCCAATTTCTCCATTTTTGGCCCGGTGGGACCCACGAGCCCTTTGCCTAGCCCTCGGTTGGAGACGGTTTTCGTATCATTTAGGGCTATTTTCAACCCTCTAGACCTCTGGCCTGATCGGTTGGAGATGGCCTAAGACCATCTTTGAGAGAGAGAGGGGTGCGCCTCCCCCGTAGAACCCAGGTTCCAATCATCGGCTATGTTGTTTAGATTAACATAGTGTTCATGAATTCTACTTTCCATTTCAAATAAATGAATGTCGAACTAAGGGACTACATCATGATTGAATTATGTACAATATTTTGTCCAAACAAGTACACAAAATAATACTTCTCACAGCATCCGTTGTTGCAAGGAAAGAATGCGACAAACAAGTACATCGGGTCGAGTGATGCACGAATCGAGTGACATTGTTGAGTATTTTCAATGCTTGGTATGGGGAAAGAATCTGTTGAGAATTTTACAAGCATGGAGAAAGTTGGTCTCAAACCGAATCGAGTGACATTGTTGAGTATTTTGTAGTGCACATAGAACAATGTATAAGCAAAGATGGCATTCTTACATCCTTCTAATTACACCTCATCGTTTGATCAGATGTCTATTTGGTGTTTAGAGCAAGTGCAGAATTTTAAGAAATGCATTCGAGTCCTCCTCTTGTAGCTATCATTTCCTCATCCTGTAGCTATCATTTCCTCCATTACTTCTCCTTAACAAAAATTATCACAAAAAAATAACTAAAAAGTTAAACCAAGCCATAAATATGTCTACGAATTTCATACCAATCCATATACTCTGCTTCTTCAACAGATTTCATCATAACATAAAAGTTGCTCCATCACTTCATCAATTAATAACACTTATCATTTGTCAAAACTGAAAAGATGCAAAACAATTTCATCATGGTCTTTCTATAAATGCCAACAAAGCGGGATCTACTTTATCTTTAGACAATAAATTAACAATCAATTCCACAGTTGATGCATCTGCAGAAAAACCCCTCTTCACCATTTCTTCAATAAGCCTCACTGCCGTTGATGCCTCGTTGTTATTGATAAACCCTCGGATAATTGTGTTGTACGTGCAACCATCTGGAGAACAACCCCCCTCTTCCATTTCTTTAAGCAAGTTTTCTGCTTCACTTGCTAGTCCCCCATTACAAAATCCACTGATCATTATAGTATATGTCCTGACATTAGGTTGAATTCCTTTTGATGATAAACTACAAAAGAGATCCCATGCATATTCAACTTTTTCAGGTTTGCACAATTCTTCAATAAGAGTAGTGTAAGTTACAATATCAAAATCCAACTTCTTTCCCTCCATCTCTTCCAACAATCCAACTGCCTTGGGAAATTGTTGGTTTGCACACATGCCATGCAATAAAATAGAATAAGTTTAATGTCTAGAAGCTGACCACAAGCTTGCATTTGAGAGAACAAGTTCAGTGCATCTTGTGTTCTCCCCATCTTGCAAAACCCATCAATAAGCGTGTTATAAGTAATAGTATTTGGAACAACTCCCTTATGAGACATTTCCAGAAAAATCTTCCGAGCATCATCTATCCGTTTACACTTACAATAGCCGTTTATCATTATGTTATAACCACGAGCATCAACCAAGAAGGCCTTGCTAAGCATTACTTCAAAAACCTCTTTTGCCTCGTCCATTTCTCCTCGCAAACAAAACCCATCCATAAGCGAATTGTACGTGATTGTACAAGGTTTGATATCTCTTTGAATCATCATCTCAACCATGCTCCTTGCTTCCTGGACCATCCCTCTTTGCAGAATGTATCAACCAAGACATTGAAGGTGTGCGCATCTGGAAAGATATGTTTCTCCACCATTTCATTCAACAATCTTGTAGCTTCTTTCCACTTCCCTACTTTGCAAACTCTGTGAATCAAAGAGGTATAGGTAATGACGTTGGGAGCAATACCCTTACTCGTCATTTCTAAAAAGAGGTTCAGTGCATCAACAACTAAAGCATCTTTGCAAAGACTGTCGATGATCGTGTTGTAGACAATTACATTAGGCATGCAAGCATTTTCTTCCATCTTCTTAAGCAATTGGATTGCTGCAGTGTTGTTACCTTTCAAGCAAAGGCCCTTTACTAGTGTGCCGAAAGTAACCACATCAGGCTTGCAATTACCTCTCTCCATCATTTTGTTGAAAATTGCTGCTGCCTCGGCCTCTCTATTCTTAAGAAGAAAGCCATTGATTAGAGTGGTGTAGGTCCTAACATCTGGCTCAAAACCTAATTTGAAGAAGTTACCCAAGACTGACAAACTAAACTCCACTTGGTTGAGATGACAAAAGCAATTAATGATAATGGCTAGAGTATAAACATCTGGACGAATTCCGGACAAAACCATTTGGTTATTCATGGAGATGACCGCCGAATAATGTTTCATCTTGGCAAGTTGAGTCAAGATTTGGTTGAGAGGGACAACGGAAGGCAGAGGACGCCTTTGAAGCATTTCGTCGAACATATTGAGAGCAGCCTCAACATTACTGATATTCACAAGCTGGTGTTGTTGAGGGTTTCTAGATTCGGTCGATTTAGAAGCTCGAGAGTGAAACAAAGCCAAGTAATTTTTGAAGAAAACAACAACAGGAGAAGATTGAAGAGGGCAAGGCAGCATACCTCTGGTGCTGCTGCTTCCATAACCAACCTTCAAAGAAGCAGCAGCAATCGTTGCCCGCATCATCTTCAGCATCTCTAAGTCAACGAGTTGAGAGTTGCTCACAAATCAAAGAGTTGTTGTAAGACTCTGTTTGTGAGAGTTGAAGAGCATGAATTTCATGTTTTTTTCTAGTTCTAGATTAATGCAAATTAAAAATAAATACACAAATCAACGAAAAAAAATAAAGAAAACTAATGAAAAGTCTAAAAAAATTCTCTTTTAACGAAAAATCTTTTTTAAATGTATAATGAATAGAGTCAGGTAAAGGTAAAAAAGTGGTTTTTCGTTAAAAGTGAACAGTACCGGGATTGTTTCGTTCTCAAATCATTCAAATTACTACATTTAAACCTCTTTTAGACCATCTTCAACATTTGTGTTAAAATTTAAAATTTAAGTTCTAAACCCTCTCCTTTAGACCATCAACGATAAGACAGAACATTATATGATTTTAACAAATAAGCAGGGCAGGTGAAAGCATTATCATGATTTTAGGCTTGGACTTAATTAAATTTCTTTGAGTCTATATAGAAAATGAGCAAAGTGAATAAGATATTTAAAAAATAAAAATAAATGGTTCGGTCTGGTTCTGAGGTTTTACCAAGATGAAAACCGAAATGGATATGAACGGTTTGGTCCAGTTCTTGAACGTAAGTTGATTTTTTTTCGTCAACATGGTTTTTTATGGTTTATTATGTCGTTGTTCGATTCGGTTCCATGATTTTTATGTCCACCCCTACAATTATATATAGAAATAAGGGCCCGTATTTCATATAACACGTCTTGGATTCAATTCTTGGCACTGATGAATCATATGATGGTGGTCAAGAGAGGTTGAAATGCCTCTGTAAGTCTTTCCAGCCTCCGAAAGGATGGACTGTCGTGACAGAGCCACCAATTGGTTAGGTTTTTTTTTTTTTTTTTTTTTTTTAAACATACAATACTACATTAAAATTAAACAACTTTTTTTTAACAAACGATATTATCTACACCAAGAGGGGGGAGTTGTGACAGCCCGTCTCGGAAAATATTGATTTTATAATTTATTAAGTGATTTTACGAAATTGCCCTTCGAGCCACGTGTTTCGATTGAGGTTATTTACAGGTGTCGTGTCACCTAATAATTTCTTCCTTAGCATATTCTCGTAGTACTCGTCGCTACGGACGCGTGGGCGCAAGCGGTTCGTGATTTGGAGCTATATCGAAGAAGTTATTAACGTTTAAAGTTGGGGGTATTCTAGTAAATTAATTAATTTCTAGAAAGCCCCAGATTTTTGGAGCTAAATCTGGTGTGCCACGTGGACGGCCCAGATTTAATATAGAAATAAATGGATGGCTGGGATGAGAAGGAAGGAGATCACGTGTGTGTGTGTGTGTGCGCGTGGCTGGTGGAAGAAAAAGAGGAAGAGATTGGGCAAACTGCCCAACCAGAGGAGAGCAGAAGCTCCGGGAGAGAAAGGGAGAGAGACTGGCGAATGGGGAGAAGAGAGAGAGGAGACCGGCCAATCGGAACAGAGAAGGAGGAAAGGAGAGAGGGCGAGAAGCGGAGGAGAGAAGGAAGAAAACGGGTCTTCACCCGCGACCCGCGGCACCCACACCCAAATTTCGACGTTTTTCACTCATTTTTCCGATGAATTGAGCCAAACAACCACTCCCAATCATCTTATATGCCTTCCCTCTATCATTTCCATATTAAATTTGAGGAGATTAGGTGTGAGTTTGGATGAAAATACCCTCGGGTGCCGCGAGCTTCATGTTCAAAATTCTCCTATGTTTGAAGCAATTTCTTCCAATTGCCACCACCCATGACATCCTCTTGAGGCCTAGAACAAAGCCCAAGCATTGGTTAGGACGGCGGAGTTGATTTGACGACGAATCAAGAACACCCAAAACCTAGGGTTTCCGACGGGTTTTGTTAGAATTGGAGGCTTTGCCAACCGAATTGGCCTTGGCCACAGGTATGAATGTTGTTCTACTCATTGAGATCTTCATTTCTGTAAATTTTGGTAATTTTTGGAGATAGTTGGATTTTCCGGCGAGCCGGGGCGGCCGACCGCCACCCATGGCGGCGCGTGGCCAGCGAGCCGCCAATGCTATTTTTAGGCCATAGTTCATGTTCTGAATTCAGTTTTGGTGAATGAATGACGTAGATTGATCAATGGAACCTAAATTCGTTACGATTCGGGGTTAGGTAAAAATATGAATCGATGATCCGACCGTTGGATCGTCACCAAACTTTGATACATGGTAGTACTTAATATTTGAAGAATGTAGAAGCTTACGGATCGGGAATCCTACGTATGGATCTTCCCGAATTGGATTTGTAAGTTCATAAAATAAAAGGTTAATCGCCACTCGGTTTTGGAAATTGGCGGAGATCCAACCGTTGGATCATAACGAAATGTTAGTATGTTGTCCTAGAAGTATAATGTGAATCATGAGAAGTTACAGATTGGAAATCTGAGTTGCAGATCTTCCGGATCGAACTACATAGTGACGTGTTTTATATAAGTTATATATTCTATCGATATGATTTCTGAGGCATGATTTGATGATTGTTCTAGGCGTCGATCGTCATGACGCCTTGATGGGTTGTGCCAGGGAGTTGTAGGGCGAACTCCAGGTGAGTGGGCTTTTGGTTTTCAGTATATATATATATATATATATATATAAAATTGATTGATTTCCCAGAAATGCATTTTAAATTACTTTTACGAAATGAATGCCATATCGAATGCCATAGTTATATTTTTATATATATTTGTGTGAATATACATTGATGCACCACGAGCGCCAGGTAAGTCAAGTAAGTATGTGTGTGATGTGATGATTGAGGTGATATCGATGAGATTGTTATATGGCTCATTACCTGCACATCGGGGTTGTGCATGCCTGAGGGCTTAGCTTTCACGTGATCGTTCACCTCCCGCACCGTACGCTCACCTTGGATCCAAGGTAGGTGCCAGCCTGTCGTACAGACCACATTAGGTGGTTCCGACTCGTAGGTGACTTGCGATTCGTCGCCAGCCTTCACGTGATCGTAGTACAGAGCGTATTTACCCAGCTTGACGTACAGACCACATTAGGTGGTTCCGTCATAGGTGCAGGTTACTGGTTACTGATTATTGATTATTGATGATTGATTGAGAGATGGATTGAGGATTTGATTGAGGAGCCATAGATTCAGCCGTACAGGTCACTAGAGGTGACTCCGGCTGATTTATATATATATTGCCGACATGATTTGAGTTGAGATATCACCTGATTATTTGATGGTATTTGGTATATGTTGATTATTGGTTATGGTTCATTCGAGCATGGCATTGCTTATTTGATGAGATTGATTGATTAATGGTTTTTCTATAGTAGTACGTATATATATTTTATGGGAAGTATACTTGTTTTACAGAGAGGGGTTACAACTTTCATATCGAAATGATTTTGATAAAACTTTGTTTTTGCCCACTCACGCTTTTTGTTTTGCGCCCCTCCAGGTTCTAGTAGCATAGTTTCTTTATCGACAAGGACTCGTGGCATATCTCAGTTCAGGTGGCTACTTCTGAGGGTATGATCTTTACCCACACTACTGTACTTTACTTATGCTCTGACAACGCGTGTGAAATGGGTCCATACCCACTGACAGCGCACTCTGTTAGTTAGGTACCTTTAGGTTTAAATTTATTCACATTTTTCCATATCATCACTTTATGGATTCGTCACCTTCCAGGTGATGGCCAGCACAGCTCGATTCGGAGTCCTAGTGGACATTTCGGGTTGGGGTGTGTCAGGAGTGGTCAAAGTTAGACCTGGCATTTGTGTCGTGTTTTTTGTGTTCGTGTCGTTTTCGTGTCATACCCGATATCTTAAAGAGTCGTGTCGTGCAGCACCCGTTAAAATAAACAGGTAAAATGACCTGACCCGAAATCGACCCGATAATATTAACAAGTAATATGACCCGACCCGTTACCCGTTAAGGAAAATATATTTTAAACCAATAAATAATCAAATGAAAAACATAATTCTAAATAAGTATATATATATATATACACACACACACCATATTGTCACATCCAAAACATAAAAACGCATTTTTCTTTTAAGTATATTTTCGCTTACCTAAATTGATCAAATGGTAAAATTGGAAAATATTGGAATAGAGAAGGGGTTTTTTCGTCCAAAAAAGTTCTAATAATATAAGTGAAATAGAATCCAACGATACAGATTTACTCTCATTTATCTTACGGCTGTTATTTAAGTAAAGTCTTTAATAGTTTTTTAATTAATGTAGAAGTGTAAAAAATATAGAAAAAATATATAAACACTCGTAATAACAAACTTTACAACTTTCATGAAAAGTTTAACTTCGAAATTCGCCACTATAATCATATAAATCATAGATCAAAATTTAACCGTTGATTGTTGTTTACATTTATGCTTCATTGTTCTCATCCAATTTTGTTTTTTCAAATTTTCTTTCTTGAAAACATGATCTATTAGAGGATGCAGGAAGATGAACGGTTTGGATCGTAGATATTATATTCAGAGTTTTACGGTTAGTGAAAATATTGTTTGATGTTTATAAAGTTTCTACAAACTATATGCAATCGACTCATATTTCAGTCAACCGTAAATATCGAAATGTGATATCAAGGATCTGAACCGTTTATCTTCTTACATCCGCTAGATGATCATGTTTTCAAAAAAGAAAATTTTAAAAATGAAATTCAGGAAGAAGAATAAAACATAAATGATAATCGATGGTTAAATATAAATTTAAGGTTTATAGTGTTGGATTTCGAAGCTGACCCCTCCATGAAAGTTGTAAAGCTTGTCACTATGAGTGATTGTATATTTTTTTTACATTTTTTACACTTCTACAATAATTATTATTAATTTTATTAATTTTGCCCTCAAATAAAAAACATTATTCATGAGGGTTTGGAGGATTTTAAAAATCTAAACGATAATGAATCACGAGTGTTTATATATTCTTTCATATTTTTCATACTTGTATGTATGTCTTCTTAGTTCTTGCCTTTACAAATACTATATTAGTTTATTTTAATTTTGGACAACAACATGTTAAGTAAAATTTATCCTAGTAAGATAATAAGGAACTCTCATAATAAAAATAAATAATGACTAAATTATTATTTTTTAACTTATATAGAATAATAATGCAAAACTATATATTTAATATAGAATATATTGTATATATTAATATGGCTATTGTATTTTATAATAAATTTTTTAGTAATTAAACTTTAAAATTATCAAAATAATTTTTTTCTTAACGGGTCGAAACAGGTTACCCACGTGTTACCCGCGTGTATACCCGTTAACGGGTTCTTAACGGGTCACCCGATAATGACCCGATTAGTTATCATGTTGACCCGAAACCCGTTATTTTCGTGTCGTTTTCGTATTGTGTCACCGTGTCACGTCAGAAACTGCCGGGTCTAGTCAAAGTCTCACAACGGGTCAGTCATATTAATGTGGTTCAAATTTAAGATATATCACTTATAAGTGAAAATTCACTAGGCTGTAGCATTAAGTGGTAATTGAAGACGTTATTAGATGCAAAAGTGAGAAGTATTGAGCATGAAAATTTTGCAAGCTTAGAGCCGTGAAACAAGTCAGCAATGAAGAGCACATGTATTCAACAATTGTCCATGTTTGAATTGTGTGAGTTACAAACTTCACCTTCGCTCTTCACTTAAAATACATATAGCACTAAGTTAGGTGTCAAATTTACAAACTAATTAGGGAATTGTGCATCAAAAATCTGAAGGCAAACTGAAAATTACAACAAAACGACAATATAATAAGGCGTCAAGTTAAGCAAGATAGTACAAAACATGAACAATTAAGATTACCATTGAGAAAAACCGAACCTATGTAGAAGCGTCTTTAGCCTTTCAAAATACATCACGATTCACAATAGCATATTATTGCTCAAATTTCTAACCCTAATGAAAAATAAAATTAATAAAGGCATACTTTGGATACGATCCTTAATTCTTAACTCTTTAATTAAAACCTTAATGGTATTCAAAGTTTGATCAAAGTCCATTGACTTTGTACACCTCATTATATTAATATTTTTATTTTTATTTTTATAGTTTTGACATTAATTGTTTGATATTTTATGAGATTTATAATCCTATAAATTTAAAATCCCTCATTATAATACTATTAGAAACGGCTACAATAAAAAAATTCAAATATTTTGATTGAATAAATGGATAAAAACTATGTAACAATAAGAAATAATAAATGGCAAAAGAATGTATCCATAGTGTTAAAAAAATTGGTACATTTTACAAAAAAAAATTGGTACATTTCACATATAACAAAGTGGTACATTAATAAAGAAGAATGGGTACATTATAAATAAATTAGGGTACAAATAAAAGATTAAAAAAATATGAGTACAAATGAAATTTTAAAAAATATGGGCGCAAAAAGAAATGAGTACATGGGTACAAATTAAAACTAAAAAGAAAATACTACAAATTTAAAAAAAAAATGTTGCGAATTAAAAGTGGGTACAAACTAAAAATATAAATATATGATACAAAGTTTAGCCATAAAACATAAATATACCATATGTAATTTTTCTATCATTGATTAATTATACAATGTCACGTGACGGTAAACACATGGGTACAAATACAAAAAAAAAAAAAAATTTTAAATATGGGCACAAAAAGAAATTAATATATGGGTACAAATTAAAACTAAAAAGAAAATTGGTACAAATTAAAAAAGGTTTGCAAATTAAAAATGGGTACAAACTAAAAATAAAAAAATATGATAAAAAATTTAGCCATATATATAAATATACTAATTATAACATTTTTAACACTAAAAGAATATATTTAAAAATAAAAAATATTTTATTATTGAAATAATTAATGATGTTATTAATACCCAAGGACCTTAATCAAAAATTGAAAATGAATAATGTTTTAATCAATGGAATAGCAAAATGAGAGATGAGAATCTAATTTCTCCATTAATAAACAAATGAAATTATAGCTTATGAGAAAAAAATAAACGCGAATGTGCAACGGTTAAGGAAAGAAATGCAAAACCTGAACGGGCAAACAGAAACATTTGGTATTTCACAGTCTCTCTCATTTTTTCTCTTTCTTCTTCCTTTTCCAGTAAACTTTCTTATAATTTGTATGTAACCATTTCTTAAAATCTTACAATTGTAGGGTTTTGCACAAAAGGAAAGAGGAGATGCTGACGTTTGGTGGGTTGCTCTTATTAATTTTTTTTGGATAAATTACATTTTACCCCCTCATGTTTGTGGTTAATTGTAAACTCATACAACATTTTAAAAACATTTCAATCACATACATTTGCTTATTATTTCATTTCAATTTCATACATCTGTTAGTCAATCTGCTAAATTTGACCGTTAAATGATAATGTATCAACTGTGGATCCCACATTTTTCTAATCTATTTTTTTAAACTTACATGGGTACATCTTTTTCATTGATTTGAAAATGTATCCATGCCAAGTTATTCAAAGAAATTTATCAATATTATTAGGCCTAATATCTATTTTTTTTTCGTGGTTATGAACAATGTACCCATATTTTGGGTTTGAAGAATTTACCAAACGTTTTATGCTACAGTAACTTTTGGTTAATATTGATGAATGTACAATATATATGTACACAATATGTTCTATAATATGTGCGTACATACTTTTTATGGCAAAACATGATTTTCTACATTGGCAACATTGTCTCATCATCCTATCCTTAACAGAATTATCACCAAAAAGCAAAAGAGAAGTTAAACAAGCCATAAATATGTCTACGAACTTCATATCAGTCCATATACTCTGCTTCTCCAACATAACTCATCATCTTAAAAGAGTAACATAAAAGTTGCTCTATCACTTGATAAATTAAATTAATAACACATATCATTCGTCAAAACTGAAAAGATGCAAATCAATTTCATCATGGTATTTCTATAAATGCCAACAAAGCGGGATCTACTTTATCTTTAGACAATAAATTAACAATCAATTCCGCAGTTGATGCGTCTGCAGAAAAAACCTCTCTCCACCATTTCTTGAATAAGCCTCACCGCCGTTGATGTCTCGTTGTTATTGATAAACCCTCGGATAATTGTGTTGTATGTGCAACCATCTGGACAACAGGACTTGTGAACCTGCATTTCAACAACTCAAGGCATTTGTTTCGATGGTGAACTTTCCGGAGAGCACTGTTCGGAGCGTACATGGAGAGTTCCACTTTGAGAGAGTCTCATTAGCGTTTCACTTGATTCCTATCTGGATAATATATACATTTTTAAAATTAGCTTTGATGGTTTTGTTCATGCTAATGGTATTATCGTAATGCTGCTGCAGGGTTTGTAGGTCATAATAGTAATCCAATAAAAAGAAGGGAGCCTTACATTTTCAAGCCTATACCACCAATGGATATGTCGACTTATGCTTCGAGCTTCAAACCAGCAGGTCTCTTGGATCACTAGAGTTAAAATAGTTGCAAACTCAAATCATTCTTCATTCATGGTAGTAATCTGTAAATATCTTATGCTGGTGCTCGTTTTCGGAAAGAAAGGCTTCCTGAGAAGTACATAGCCGTTGTATCAGGTGTCCCTTCTGCTTTTCACCCAGGAGCTTGTAGTACTCGCTGTTGGATGGCAAAGTCCGCCAGTTTTTGCCTTGTATTGGGATATAAAATTGCAACTTTCTCTTCAGGTTGGTACTTACTAGCATATGCTCGCTTAATGAAACACTGTCAATTGGGAGAAGGCATAACTGTAATGATTAACGCCACATTTATGCCAAATTGAGCTCTTCCAAATTGCTGGTCTTTTACTAGTCATCCAGTCTGTTTATCGTGCCAGCACTATTGAAATTTACTCACCTGCACCTGTTAATATGAGGGGATTGTTCGGGGCATGCATCTTAATTCTTCAGCCCTGAGCATCCTCCCTGTTCTGGATTCAGAAATGGAAGACTGACGGAACCAAACATTTACTTGTAATTGCCTTCTTATTGCACATACATTACCAACAGGATTCGTGAACCTCCATATCAACAACTCAAGGCATTTGTTTCAATGGTGAACTTGCAATATTTCAGTGCAGATAGAAAAATGATTAAGAAAGGATGGAATTCGTATATTCTTTGTTTAATCACATCTGACATTGTTTGATCGGATACAGATTGTACCTTTCATGATGGAATTCGGATGCATCATTTGATCAGATGTGTATTGTATCTGGTGTTGGAGCAACTGCACAAGTTTAAGAAATGGATTGAGTCCTCCTCCTGTAGCTATCATTTCCTCCATTGCTTCTTTCATCAGACCCATATCCTTTAAAATTAATTATACATAATCTCCTCAAGATAATTATTACCAAAAAATAAAAGAGAAGTTAAACCAAGCCATAAATATGTCTACGAATGTCATATCAGTCCCATTACTCTGCTTTTTCAACAGATTTCATAATCTTAAAAGAAGAGTATCATAAAAGTTGCTCTATCACTTGATAGCTTCAATTAATAACACATATCATACATCACTAGCCAATGCACGAATGAATGGCTACCTGAACCGCACTCAGCAGCAGAACAACTCCCTCCACTGTAGCATTCACGAGAAGGAAGCACCGAAACTTGTAAAAACTGAAAAGATGCAAAATAATTTCATCACATTCTTTCTATAAATGCCAACAAAGCGGAATCTACTTTATCTTTAGACAATAAATTAACGACCAACTCCGTAGTTGATGCATCTGCAGAAAAACCCCTCTCCACCATTTCTTGAATAAGCCTCACCGCCGTTGATGTCTTGTTGTTATTGATAAACCCTCGGATAATTGTGTTGTACGTGCAACCATCTGGACAACAACCTTTCCCTTCCATTTCTCTAAGCAAGTTTTGTGCTTCACTTGCTAGTCCCCGGTTACAAAATCCACTAATCATTATGGTATATGTCCAGACATTAGGTTGAATTCCTTTTGATGATAAACTACGAAAGAGATCCCATGCATATTCAACTTTTTCAGCTTTACACAATCCTTCAATAAGAATATTGTAAGTTACAATATCAAAATCCAACTTCTTTCCCTCCATCTCTTCCAAAAGTTCAACTGCCATAGAAAGTTGATGGTTTTTACAAAGGCCATCCAGCAAGATATTATAAGTTCGAATATTTGGAAGTTGGCCACAAGCTTGCATTTGAGAGAACAAGTTCTGTGCATCTCGTATTCTTCCCATCTTGCAAAACCCATCCATAAGAGTGTTATAAGTAATAGTATTTGGAACAACTCCCTTATGAGACATTTCCAGAAAAAGCATCTGGCAATCATCCATCCGTTTACACTTACAATAGCCGTTTATCAATATGTTATAAGTACGAGCATTAACCATGTAGCCTTTGCTAAGCATTGTTTCAAAAACCTTTTTCGCCCCATCCATTTCTCCTCGTAAACAGTAACCATCTATAAGCGAATTGTACGTAATTGTATCGGGTGCTATATCCCCTTGTGTCATCATTTCGACCACGTTCCTTGCTTCCTGGACCATCCCCTCTTTCCAGAATGTATCAACCAAGACATTGAAGGTGTGCACATTTGGAAAGATATGTTTCTCCACCATTTCATTCAACAATCTTGTAGCTTCTTTCCAATTCCCTACTTTGCAAACTCCGTCAATCAAAGAGGTATAGGTAATGACGTCGGGAGCAATGCCCATACTCGTCATTTCTAAAAAGAGGTTCAGTGCATCAACAACTAGAGCATCTTTGCAAAGACTGTCGATGATTGTGTTGTAGACAATTACGTTAGGCAAGCAAGCATTTTCTTCCATCTTCTTAAGCAATTAGATTGCTGCACTATTGTTACCTTTCATGCAAAGACCCTTAACTAAGGTGCCGAAAGAAACCACATTCGGCTTGCAATTACCACTCTCCAACATTTTATCGAAAAGTGCTGCAGCCTCGGCCTCTCTATTCTTAAGAAGAAAGTCGTTGATTAGAGTGGTGTAGGTCGTGACAACTGGCTCAAAACCTAATTTGAAGAAGTTACCCAAGATTGACAAACTAAACTCCACTTGGTTGACATGACAAAAGCAATTAATGATAATGGCTAGAGTATAAACATCTGGACGAATTCCAGACACAACCATTTGGTTATTCATGGAGATGACTGCCGAATAATGTTTCATCTTGGCAAGTTGAGTCAAGATTTGGTTGAAAGGGACAACGGAAGGCAGAGGACGCCTTCGAAGCATTTCGTCGAACACAATGAGAGCATCCTCAACATTACTGATTTTCATAAGCTGGTGTTGTTGAGTGTTTCTAGATTCGGTCGATTTAGAAGGTCGAGAGTGAAACAAAGCCAAGTAATTGTTGAAGAAAACAACAACAGAAGAAGATTGAAGAAGGCGAGGCAGCATACCTCTGGTGCTGCTGCTTCCATAACCAACCTTTAAAGAAGAAGAAGAAGAAGCAATCGTTGCCCGCATCATCTTCAGCATCTCTAAGTCAGCGAGTTGAGAGTTGCTCACAAATCAGAGAGTTGTTGTAAGACTGTTTGTGAGAGGGGAAGAGCATGAATTTCATGTTTTTTTCTAGTTCTAGATTAACGCAAATTATAAATAAATACACAAATCAACGAAATATTTGCGTTAAAACTTAAAATTTAGGTTTTAAACCCCCTCTTTTAGACCATCGATGATAAGAAATGACATTATTATGATTTTAACAAATGAGTAGAGTAGGTGAAAGCATTATCATGATTTTAGGCTTGGTCATAATTAAATTTCTTTCAGTCTATATATAAAATGAGCTAAGTGAATAAGATATTTGAAAAAATAAATAAACAGTTTGATCTGGTTCTGAGGTTCCACCAAGATGAAAACCGGAATGGATATGAATGGTTCGGTCCAGCTCTTGAACATAAGTTGACTCTTTTTTTTTTTGTCTATATGGTTTTTTATGATTTATTATGTTGTTGTTCGGTTCGGTTCCATGGCTTTTATGTCTACCCCTACAATTATAGATAGAAATAAGGGCGCGTATTTCATATGACACATCTTGGTTTCAATTTTTGGCGTTGGTGAATCACATGATGGTGGTCAGGAGAGGCTGAAATGCCTCTGTAAGTCTTTATGACCTCCGAAATGATGAACTGTTGTGATAAAGCCACCAGTTGGTCAGTTTTTTTTTTTAAAAAAACATACAATACTACATTAAAATTGAACTATTTTTTTTTTAACAAACGATGTTTTCTACACCAAGAGAGGGGGAGGGAGTGGGCAAAACCTCACAATGGGTTAGCCATATTAATGTGGTTCAAATCTAATACATCTCACTTACAAGTGAAAAGGATGATGAAAATTGGTAGTCACAGGATTGGAAACAGATGTCGTTAGACTATCGATCACAATATGGTGTGAAGGATATGAACAGAGAGTGAGTATGGAATTGAATAAATTTGACAGAAGGGGATTTGACAATATATAAAGATGGAAATAACCTTTCTGGAGAAGTTGTATTAATGAGGGGAAGTTATAACTTTTCATGTTGAAATACAACTATTCATATCCTTTTAGAATTAATTAATTAACTTATTTCACTACAATCATATCTATATTAGTACACCAATGTTATGGTGTACCTTCACACATGATTACACATATTGTGCTAACCATGTTAGCATAATCATATTTCAACATCTCCCACTTGATTATGATGACATAAATGGTTTCCTATTCTGATTTGTTTCTCAAGAGTACTACTCGTAAAGAAATTCAATATAACATCAGATATATGGCTTCTTTACCTGGTGCGCACCATTCCACTTTATGTGATAACATTTTACTCTTCAGTAAAATGGCATCATGTCCAAGTAACTAGGAAAAATAATCCATACTCGGTTACAAATGATGACTTAGGCCCGCACTATCTCATTGGTAACAGGGTAAGTGGTCAACTCTATCTCATTGGAATCCCCCTAAAAGGAACAAGTGGAGTATTAGTGTGTTCACCGGTTATGGAGCTTACCTTATTATTAGAAGAGAAAAAAGGGGTGCTGGTTAACAGTTTACTTTATATAGGACGGGCCCTTTCGTACACTGATTAGATTATAGGACAACCACTGGCTTTCCCACCTTGGTTACTCCTGTCCATGCATTTGGATTCCCACCTGGAAGTGGGACTGAGACCGCTCCCCCTTTCCATTTAATCACTTTTTAAGTTTTTTTTATGGATCAAATTCAAGTTTGAGAGATAGTGAGGCTTTGCCTATGTGAAGAAAAGGTCTTCCCCTATACTATAGTAGCAGGGCTAACGCACTAGATCGAGCGGTCGCCGAAGCTTGCTTGTTAGTATAAAACTATTTTTACACCTCAAACCAACCAATACCAAGACTACTTGAGCATACTTAGCTTGCCCTCACAATACAACAACCATCTTTTTTATAGTATAGAAGGCTGTGACTTGTCTCATACATAAGTTTAAACGAGAGGAAGGAATCTACGAGGCGAACCCTTCCATGTAAGGAACCTCCAACTGACTCACTTCTCCATTCCTAAATGCGCAGAATCCACTAACTGACTAAGCTAGAGAACAGGAGACCACAGGTCTGACTGCTTAACTGAGCTTCTTTTAGAACGGGTAAAGGAAGGAGCTTTCCCTCCTAAGAGCTTTCCACCAAGCTTGTCACTTACGAGACATTTCCAGAAAAAGCATCCGGGCATCATCTATCCTTTTATGCTTACAATAGCCGTTTATCAATATGTTATAACTACGAGCATTAACCATGCAACCTTTGCTAAGCATCACTTCAAAAACCATTTTTGCCTCGTCCATTTCTCCTCGCAAACAGTAATCATCCATGAGCGAACTGTATGTAATTGTATCAGGTGCTATATCCCCTTGCGTCATCACTTCGACCACGCTCCTTGCTTCATGGACCATCCCCTCTTTGCAGAATGTATCAACCAAGACATTGAAGGTGTGCACATTTGGAAAGATATGTTTCTCCACCATTTCATTCCACAATCTTGCAGCTTCTTTCCAATTTCCTAATCTGCAAACTCCGTGAATCAAAGAGGTATAGGTAATGACGTCGGGAGCAATACCCTTACTCGTCATTTCTGAGAAGAGCTTCACTGCATCAATAACTAGAGTATCCTTGCAAAGACTGTCGATGATCGTGCTATAGACAACTACGTCAGGCTTGCAACCTCTTTCTTCCATCTTCTTAAGCAATTGGATTGCTGCACTATTGTTACCTTTCATGCAAAGACCCTTAACTAATATTCAACTAGCTAGAACCTGGAGAGGCGCAAAACAGAAAACTTGAGTAGGCAAAAACAAAGCTTTTGAAAACATATTTCTCTTTCTAAACATAATAACCCCTCATTGTAAAACCCGTATAATTTCCCAGAAAATAATAATGCATACGTATATAAAAATCATGCTCAATAGCAGTGAAAACCAAGGTATGCCATGTCAAAGTGTCTCAGCAATAAAATGTGTAAACTAGGTGATATGAATCAATGTAAAATAATATGCCAGCCGAAGTCACCTAATGTGACCTATATGGCTGAACCTATAACTCGTCAACATATGCCTGCACACGAGTCGGAACCACCTATTGTGGTTTGTACAACAGGCTGGGTGTAAATAAGTACGCTCAAGTGCTACGATCACGTGAAGGCTGTGCGATGAATCGTGGGTCACCTACGAGTCAGAACCACCTATTGTGGTCTGTACGACAGGCTAGCACCAGACTTGGATCCAAGGTGAGCGTGCGGTGCGGGAGGTGAACGATCACGTGAAGGCTGTGCCCTGGCCTCGAGCGGAAGCACTAACACCGGGGTGCAGGATAATGAGCTCTAAATGCATCTACGCATAACCATACATAATGCAACCAATACCATCATAGTGTACTCACCTGAAGCTTACATGGGCCTTCGCAGCATCATTCAATACTATGCATAACTATACTAATGCAATACTAAAAGGTAATGCATTCATGACATGGCATTTAAAACATAAATTCATTTAAAATAGTTTCTGGGAATCGTAAGGCATATATACGTATATATAGAAAACAAAAGCCCACTCACTAGTAAGTAGCTGGATCGTAGCCCCCAAGTCTCGCCTGACCATGCTCGTCCTCAGGGTACGTCTCACCTATATGCGAAACAACTAATTTAACGTTAATTACTAAGCACATAAACAAAACCTAGGATTAACTTCTCATACGTTGCTCAATTGGGGTGTTTGAATATACCAACATGACCTACTCAACACCACGAACACCCCAATATTTTAGAATAATTTTTGGACGTCACACGCACCCTCACGCCCTAGCCAAGGCATGGCCACACACGCCGGCCACTTGCAGGCACGTGTCTGGCACACTGACAGAATCCCTAACGACGTTAGGGAATATTCCGTTAAAATAGCAAAATATTCCGTTAAAAACTAATGGTGTTACCTGAAACCGTTAGAATATTTCGTTAAAGTTAACGGAATATTGTCCTCCTTCTCCGGTAGACTTCGCCGGAGCCGCCGCCGACCGCCGTCTGTTTCGCCGGTTTCTAGAAAAATTTCAAAACTTAATATCTTCATCATTTCTCAACCAAAATCCATGAAATTTATATGGATTTGAAGGTCTTGAAGTGTAGAACACAACCATACCTATCAGAAGTCCTAAAACTAACAAAAAATAGTCGGAAAAACTCTTGGAAAATCCGGCCAAACTGAGGTTCCTCGAACTGAACTATTCTGACTTCAACTTCGTCCCAAACCCACTCTAGGGTCTCTATGAAGTTGTTTAGAAGCTTCCTTAAACTTTAAAACCTGTGAAACACCCACGATCACGTCGGAGGAAACTATACCTCGCTGGAGCTTATGGGTTCTCGAGTTTTCGACGTCATTTCTTCAAACAAATGGCACCACTAGGTTTGTGAAGTCGAGAGAAGCATGAGGATGTTATCCTTATGCTTGATCTGTGATGTTTTGATGGGTTTCTATGTGGGTGGTCTATGGGTTGTACGGACGGTAAAGAAGAATCGAGAAGAGAGAAGGGAAATGGTGATACGTGTGAGTGCGTGGTCACGGATTGGCCAGAATAAAATGATCACATACCCTGATTGGCCTGCTGTGATGGAGGAAAAGAAAGGGAGAGTCCAATTAGCCCAAAGAAAATATAAATTCAACCCAAATCTGATTGGGCTAGAAATAATAGGAAAGAAAGTGATTGGTGGGTAGGGTATAAGTCCACAATCACCTATTTACACCTATTTGTTCGTAACTTTTTCGTTACGACTCCGATTTGAGCCTAACTCGCGTCAACGCGTACGTGATGTCAAGTACCATTTAATTACGTTAGCGAGAAAAATAATTTAAATCTGCATATGTACATCTAGGTCACTAAACCACGAGGGCAATATTATCACTTTACACACTCGGGGAGAAAAATATATAATAATTTGGGACGGGTCGTCACAACGGAATCAACAAGAAAGTTGCATGGCGTCGCAAACCATGTAGCTCTAGCAAAATGACACTCCTTGAGAACATGCACCACCGTCTCCGATGCTCCATTACAGAAAACGCACGTCAAATCTGATGGTACTCCTTTCTTAGACAAATTCTCTTTTGTCGGGAGAATATTCTGACAAGTCCTCCACACCATATTTCGCACTTTCGGTGGGACTTTGGCCTTCCATATAGCTTTCCATAAAGGAGTAAACGGATTACCTCCAGAAGCTGAAGAAGACACTCTTAGTGATGGTGGTTTAATAGAATCCAATGCAACCCAATAAACACTTTTGACTATGAAAATACCCTGGTCATTATAATGCCAGATTAGTTTATCAGATGGAAGCCGATAACTAATGGGCAAAGCACGAATATGCTCCCTGTCTTCTTCCTCAAAAAACTCAGTCAACTTAGTGTCACACCATGCTTTCCTTTCCACATCAATGAGCTCATGAACCTTCATATCCTCCCGAGATAGAGGCGGCATCATTATGGGGCGAAAGGTCGAGGGTCGCGGTGTAATGCCCCGCCCCGAAACATTTGTTTCAGAATATAATTTCCGTGATAGGCCAAATTAAACTCTTGTTTATTTAACTACCATTAATCACAATTCTTTATTTACATTTATTAATCACTCACAAAATCTATAACCAAAATTTAATTACCAAAACATAAGATTTAATTTTACAATTTATCACCAAATTCCTTTTCTTAATTCAAATTCCCAACAAAAGATAAATCTCAATTATTTAAGGTTGCATCTAACCCCTGTTAGACTGCCTACGTACCTTTGATGCGGGATCAAGTCTTTCGTAGTTCACCATTCATTTTTTTATCCATTTCCGAAAATATTCAAGTCACTCTCTAACCAATGTAAGCCCACTAGACTTCACTTAATCTCCTGTAGTACTAATTTTAGTATTTAGAATGTTTTGAGACATGTTGACCAAAAGTCAACTTTCGGTCAATGGTAGGGCCCACAACTCTACGTAATTCGATCCAGAAGATCCGCACATCAGATTTCGAATCTGTAACTTCCTAAGGTCCGCATTATGCTCATAGAACATCATATTAAAATCTCACCCTGATCCGACAGTCGGATCTCTGCCAATCATAATTTCAAGTGGCGGTCAACGTTTATTTTACTAACTTACAAATCCAATTCGGGAAGATCCGTACATCGGATTCCCGATCCATAAGTTCCTAATGTCCTTAAATATTATGTACTATTACGTATTTAAGCTTAATGACGATCCATCGGTTGGATCGTCAATTGTTATAATGTTCAAGTGGCTGACCTTAACAAAAATATGCTCAAACGACAGAATTTCGTCAATCGGATGTCAAATATGGAATTATAGCATCCAAATTAGCCTAGGATGGTCAGGTGGGGTCTCGACTCACGTGCCGCCGCACGCGGCTGTCGACCGCCCCGACTCGTCGGAAAATTCAACTATTTTCAAAAATTACGAAATCACATAAACGTAGATCTCAATGAGTGGAGCAAGTTTCATACCTATGACTAAGGCCAATTTGGCCGGGAAAAGCTCCAAAATCCCTCGAATCCGTCGGAAACCCTAGAAATTGGTGGTTTCGATCCGTCACTTCCGGTGCTCCGCCGCCCCTAAACTTGCTTGGGCTTTGTTCCTGGGCTCAAGAGGATGCTAAAGGTGATGGTGATCGAGAAAAAACGTTTAAAAAATTGTGGATTGAAGCACGGTGCCGTCGGCCCATCTGATGTGGGTTTCTCCAAATCAAAACCAAATATGTCAAATTTTATGGTGTAATAGGTAGAGGGAACGATGGGGAATGTTTTCCCGATGGTTAGGTGACGTGGTTTGCCAGAAAAACTAATGAAAAATCGCTAGAGGAGATGAAGAGGACCGGGTCAGGTCGAAAAAGGGAAACGGGCCGAATGGGGTCCGAGTTCCCCTCATTCTCTCCTCCCTCATTTCCCTCATTTCTTCCCCTCCCCATTGGTCAGATCACCCCCTCATTTCTCTTATCTCCTTTTCATCTCAGCCGTCCATCTTCTCATTTCTCTTCTTTTCCTTTCATCCCAGCCACACACATGGCACACCTTATTGCTCCAGAACATCTGGAGCCTTCTAAATGAGGTCAAAATTACAAAAAATGTCCCTAACTTTAAACGTTAATAACTCTTTCATTATAACTCCGTTTCACGAACAGTTTTCGCCCACGCTTTCGTACGGTCAAGCTCTATCCAATTATATCAAGAAATACGATAAATACATCCTCGTAAAATTACATTTAGTCAACTAGTGCATTTTCGTCTTTTCCACTTATCGATAAATTTTTCGATGTAAATTATAATAAATCCCAGAAAAAAAAATTCTAAAATTTCTCTAATCAAATTTTCATAACCATAAATCTATTTATTCTCGATTTACTCCACATATTCATATATTTTAAATTTTCAGGGTACTACATGCAATACCCATATATCCCTCCATACCCGCACCGAAGCCCCAACCCTAATCAGCCATCTCGAGCCCTTCACCAACACCATTCTAACTTTGAGTATGCTAGACCAACAATATGAGGAAGACGAAGGAACCAGGGCATCCCAAAAGGAAGTATTGGGGAAATACTTAGCCTTAAACAGCCTTGCCATTAAGGACTCTGGGTTTTGGAAAATTCGCCAACCTTGTTTTGCCAATACCACCAAGTTAAAAGCATAAAGATTCCGGAACCCCATAACCTTTCAGTTTAGCAATGCACAACTTATCTCATGATTTCTAATGAATCTTCCTCGAGTCCGGATCACTGCGCCATTAATTGATGTAACTTATCACAAAAAGTCTTCGGAAGCAGAAAACAATTCATAGCATATGTAGGAAGCACCTGAGCCACCACTTTCACAAGCAATTCACGTCCCGCTCCACTTAAGCACTTCCCTTTCCACCCACTCAACCTCTTGTGGACTCGTTCTTTGATATAAGCAAAAGTTTGGGGTTTATTCTTACCCACGAACGTAGGCAGTCCTAAATAACGCTCATGCCATTCCACCAATTGGACCCCCAAAAAATTGGCAAGCCCTTGCTGCTCTCGGCATGCACGTTAACACTGAACACAATACTACTCTTCCCCAAATTTATTTCCTACCCTGGCACTTAGGGAGAAAACATCCAAAATATGTTGGACCTCAGTGCATTCCTTTACCAAACAAGAAACTGTCGTCAGCAAACAATAAGTGATGGATACTAGGCGTAGCCTCACAAATCTGAATCTCGCTAAGAACTCGCATTTGCTCATTATGCGCAATAAGTACTGACAAACCCTTAATGCAAAGGAGAAATAAATAGGGAGATAACTGATCACCCTGACGTAGACCACGAGAAGGCTCCACATACCCACATGTTTCCCCATTGACCAAAAAGGAGTACGACACAGATTTCACACACATCATCACCACTAACACCCATCGACTATCAAACCCCAACTTCAACATCATAGCTTCCAAAAAGTCCCACTCCACCCTATCATAGACCTTACTAAGATCCAGTTTGAGAGCAAAAGAACCTTCTCGACCCCACCGTTTGTTATGAAAATAATGACCTATTTCCAACGCCACTAAAGTATTATCAGAAATCAACCGCCATGGGACAAAAGCACTCTGATGCGGAGAAATTATTATATTAAAAAATTTCTTCAAACGATTCACAATCACCTTTGCCCCAATCTTATATATGACAATACATAAACTAATCGGTCGCAACTGTGACATCTCCTACGTCTAATTCACCTTGGGAATTAAGACTACATGAATGAAACAAACTTCCCGTAGCAATCTTCCAGAGGTGAGAAAAGAGCGAACAACATTCACCACATCATGCTTTACAACATGCCAGAACTTCTGAAAAAATAGGGGTGACATATCGTCCGGTCCCGGAGCTTTGGACTGGTGCATTTGGAAGAGTACAAACTGGATCTCCTCCTCCGAGTAAGGTCTCAGCAGTTCATCATTCATTTCAGTAGTAACACGTCGTGAACATGCCCCCATAACCTCTTGCACCGCACGATCCAGGACGCCTCGATAACGGAAAATATTATGAAAATACCCCACTACCGTGCCTTCATTGCCAACCCTCGAATCCTGTCATACCCCATTCGCATCCCTCAACCCTTTTATATTATTTTTCCGTTTACGGTTTGACGCCCTCAAATGAGAAAACTTCGTATTCTTGCCCCCTCTTGTAACCATTGGACACGCGACCGTTGTCTCCAATACGTCTCCTCCCTTCCTAGAAGTGAGTCAAGTCGACCCATCAATTCACCTTTTGCTTCATAGACTTTGGCCGAAGGTGGGTGTTCAAACAACACCCTTAACTTATCCTGAACCTTCATGGATCCAAAAACCTCATTTTGCCATGAGAGCAAAGCACAGCGGGTAAACCGTATTTTTTCACACTTGGAAAATAGGAAGTCCCACCACCGGTTTACTCCATGTAGAGGTAATAATCCCTTCACAACTATCCTCCTGAAGCCACATCTCCTCAAACCGAAACCTTTTAGTCTTCTTCCTATTGGACGACTCAATCAAACTCCGAATCTCCACCAGAATAGGGATATGATGCGATTTGGAAGGGTTGAGGTGGCAAACCCTTGTCACATGAAACAAGTTAAGCCACGGTTGAGAAGTGAAAACCCGGTCAAGTTTACATATAACCTCATCCTCCCTATTATCCGTCCATGTATACGAGCTTCCCACAAACCCCAAGCCAATCAACTGACAAGCATGAACTGCCTCCCTGAACCCATCCATTTGACTTTCCCGACGTTGATTGCCACCCAACTGCTCATCAACACTAAGAATTTCATTGAAATCCCCCATACAAATCCACGTCAAAGAACTTCGTTGACCTAAATTAGCAAGTAAAGACCATGATAAATGCCTATTCGTTGTCACAAGATTTCTATAGAAACCGGTTAACCTCCACCTCTGCTCCGACCCTTCTAACTTACATTCCATATCAATATGGTTCACCGAAGAAGATAAAATCCCAATCTCCACCTCGTCCATCCATAACACGGCCAACCCCCCGATCTCCCATTACCCGATAATGCGAAGGATTTGTCAAAACCCAAACTACACTGCTTCTGTATAATCACAGTCTCACTACATTTTGTCTCACAAAAAAAGACAACCAGGGGACGATGATGTTGTATGAACCCCAACAAGGCCTGAATTGCACAAGAATCCCCCAATCCTCGACAATTCCAACACAAAGCATTCATTGCGAACAGTGGGTGTGCTTGCCGGCATACTCCACAACGGGTGTGCTCACTGTGGATATTAATCATATTGACCATGAGTATCATGCGTGGTGGCTTAGTATATTTACAACATGCAACTTTGCGCGTGGTTATTAATTACTATTTTACCACATACTAAAATTTGCCTGTGATTAAATTGTTATTCACCACATGCTCACAATGCCTGTGGTAAATTTGTATTTTTTACAACGGACTCTTAATGCCCGTGATCAAATTGTCGTGGTAGATGAGATGTTGTCTTGTAATGCCGGTGTGTGAGGGTTCAACCTTCTAATTTCAGTTCATTCAAGCTGCTTTCTTCAACTTTTCCACACCCTAGCTGCCGCTGATCCTATTTGTGGCTGCCATGTTCCACCGCAACAGCTTCAATGGGATTGGTTTCCTCGGTATCTGAGTTTCGATCTGGAAGCTCCTCGGGTTAATCGTAGTTTATGAATTTATCGATCTTAAGACGTCCATCTATAATTGACTCAACTCATTTGTGCTTATCAGTCTATTTTAATGTTGGATCAAATGGGACAATTTATAATAAAAAATGCTAGAGAAATCAATGTATAAATTATTTTTTTAAACCACATACGTTTGATAATTATGCATTTTTTTAATAGAAAAAATTGTAGTAATGGTCTTTCAATTTTAACTCAATTGGAACAATAGTTCATCAACTAAAAATTCATGACAATTTGTCACTTAACTCATCAAAACGTGCAGCTATCGTCATTTTCGTCAACTCAGTCAGAATCCCGTCAAAATGAGTTATGTTGGAAGGATCGTTGTTACAATTGGGTTATGATTGAGAGATCATTGCTCTAATTGGGTTAAAGTTGAAAGATTATTTCTTTAATTGGGTTAAAGTTGAGGGAGTATTGATCCGATTTTTCTCATTTTGTTTTCCATAGTTGCCCCTTTATTCAGCCTCACGTGTGTGGCACGTGACTCATTTTGATGGAAGTTCTAACGGAATTGACGAAAATGACCATAATTGCATGTTTTGAAAAGTTAAGGGACCAATAATCATAGATTTTTAGTTGAAGAACTATTACTTTAATTAGGTTAAAATTGAGGGACGATCGTTACAATTCCTTTTTAAGGGAGTTTTAACGAAACACACTCGGTACTGTTCATTTTTAACGAAAATGACATTTTTATTATAAAAAGTTCCTTATGATATTATTTACTTACAACACATTTTTGTTATTTTGATTAAACTTAAAAGTTGAAAAGTTTTCCTTCTGAATAACCGCCATTCACAATATTGTGCATCGCGGAACACCAAAACTCATTGCGCCTCTCCCCTGAACCCGGTCGCTGCTACCTAGTTCCAAGGATTTTACGCCAAAACCTCAGAGCAGCCCAGGTACGGACACGCCGCAAACTCCAGAAGTTCTCTCTCTTCCACTTGGCGGCTCATCAGCCTCATCCACATTCTCTCTCTAGGAAACTCTCTCTCTCTTTCTCTCTCATATAAATATAGAAGCGGAGTGCTGGCACGTCTAGAGTAGCAATTATATGTGGGCGTCGCAGAGAATCATCTATGCTTTCGCTCTCGCTCCTCCCCTCTCGTCTTCGTCCGCCTTCGTTTCCGGAACCTTCCACTTCCTCCGGTCCTCCTCTCCTTCCTCCGCCCATCCTCGCTTTCTCCCTCCCTCGCTTTCTCTCTCCTCTTCCATCTCTCTCCCCCATTCCAACATGCCTTACAACCAGGTACCAATTTTATCTTAATTTAATTTGAATTTTCCATTTTTACGCTGTTTTTGTATGGTTCGGCGATCATTTTCTGTGTTTTTTTTTGGAGCTCGTTAACTCTAAATGTGATTATAAATTGATTGGTGGCGGTTTCGGTTTGTTGATCGTCGTCTGAGTGATTTTCTTGGCCGAAACGTTTTGTTGCGAATCGATTAATTGAGATTTGTGAATTCAATTTTTATGTTAATTTTGAATTTCGAACCGTGTTGTTATGCACTCCATTTGCAAATGTTTGGCGGAGATTGCTTATTATTGCTGTGGAAGTTGATCGTTTGCTAATTATGGTTGAATTGGATGAATTTAGCTTTGTAATTCGGGGTGGTATTTCGGGACTGTATGGTTGTTTCTGTAGTGTGATATTAGTTTCAGCGAAAACTTGGTTCGGCCCATATAAATATTTGGTATTCTTCTGTAGTAGTACGAAAATTATAGCAGTATTATACTTTGCGCGGGAGTGATTATATATATCTTAATGCGGTTCTGGTCCCGGTTTAGGAGTTGTAATGACATTGCCTCCTGATAAAGTGAAGAGCCTCACGGCCTATATACGTTGTGGTGAAGACTCTGGTTGTTTTTACTTTAGTTGAACATTGCCTTGCTTAAGTGTATGATTGAGATGTTTGGTTTACTTTGCAGCAAAGGGGTGGGCGTACAGAACAAAAGTGGACGCAAAAGCAAAAGACTGACAGCCTGTCCACGTCCACTGGGGATTCTTCAGCAGCTGTCACTAACAGAGTTGGTGAGTTGAGTCTTACTGGAAGCAATGGGCAGGCCAATGCTGCAGTTGAACCCATACAGTGTGGGAAGGTCCAATTGGCAAATCAGGGTCCAGTTCAAGGGCAGAAAGGAATTTGGATGCCTAAATCATATGGGACAGTGAGCGGAGCTAAGGCGGTAGAAGTTGAAGCAAATGTTGATAAAAGTACAGTTGGAACCCAGGGAAATGGAGCTGGACAAGCAGCAGCTCAAAAAACCAGAGTTGGTTTAAGTAAGCTGTTCAATGGTAATCTGTTGGAAAATTTTACTGTGGACAACTCCACTTATGCTCAGTTGCAAATACGAGCTACTTTCTATCCCAAATTTGAAAATGAGAAGACAGATGGGGAGGTATATTTTTCTCTTCATGTGTTTCCAATTTCAAATATATTTATCCATTTGTGTCTCTTGTATGGGAATTACCAACATCAATAGCGCTATGCGGGTTTTTTCTCCAACAACTAGCATGTGCTTGCGTCACTGGATTATGTTATATAGCCAAGGAAAACAAATAGAAATGTGCTCATATTTTATAGAATAGTGATGTGATTAAATTGCTACTTGCCTTTAGATAATGATGAGATTGTTTATTTCTTCTTGGATCTTATCTGAATACTTGTCTGATGACTATTTCTTTATTCAGATTAGGACAAGGATGATAGAGATGGTATCTAATGGCTTGGCTACCTTGGAGGTAAGGGTGTTTTATGAGCTATTGAATTGCTTTCTTGCTGCATGGACATTTTATCTGTTGGCTTTCATGTTAGCAATCATTCTTACTCTCTCATAAGTGTTGGGGAGCCTCCAGTTGCTTATGCTTGCTTACATTTACAGTTTTCTGGTTGATTCAATTTTGTTGTTATTTTACTAAATTAATCTTCATATGAAGAATTTATTGACAATGAAACTTTTTGCAGGTTTCACTTAAACACTCGGGGTCTCTTTTTATGTATGCCGGTAATAAGGGTGGGGCATATGCCAAAAACAGCTTTGGGAATATGTATGCACAAGACGACCATTTCTTCCCGTCCTTTTTATATTATTTTAATTGTTCAGTTCACTCAATGAACGAAAAGATCAATGGAATCAGTTGTGTTAAATATCTTGTAGTTTATTTTTTAACCTCATGTCTTGAAGGGCATCATGTATGCAGTGCACAAGCAAAAAGGACATTGTATTCCTTAGAATACTGTTTGTAATTTGTACAATACACAAATTTCTTACTGTCAACTTTTATTAGGTAAATTTGTTCTATTGCTTATGTCATCATTAATTGGAATACTTAAATGAATCTGATTATAGAGCAAGTTTTGGAACCATTTTGGGAGAACAAATCTGATCGAGGGAAACAGTTGATTGAAACTTTATGTGTTGCATGTTTCCACTATATCTGCATTTTTGGAACCATTGCTTGAAACTTAATGTGTTGGATGTTTCCACTATATCACTAATTGGAATACTCAAATGAATCTGATTACAGAGCAAGTTCTGGAACCATTTTGGAGAAAAAATCTGATCAAGGAAAACATTTGCTTGAAACTTAATGTGTTGAATGTTTCCACTATGTCTGCATTTCTTCCTTGTTCTGTACTTATTTATAGAGGTTAGTCGTGGTTTGCTGAATATTTTATTTCTACTACAGATATACGGCTGTAGGTGTATTTGTTCTTGGACGGATGTTTCGGGAGGCATGGGGACGTGAAGCACCAAAAATGCAAGAAGAGTTTAATGATTTCCTTGAGGTGTGCTATTCACATGAGAAACCTGAACATAAAGAAAACTGATCTTCATTAATAGCTATAAATTTCTTCCTTTCTGTGCTTGTTTAGTCAAATCTAAGGTTGACTGTGATAGTTCTTAAAAACAAAAAAAATTATTATCGAGAGGCTAACTATTCTGATCAAAGTATTGGTTTTTGGCTGAATTTAGATTTCAGCCTTTTCTAAATTTGTTTATTTAATAACTTAGTCACCAGTGGTTATGCTTGAATAAATCTTCTTACTCCCACTATTTCAGAGGAATCGTATGTGCATATCAATGGAACTCGTAACTGCTGTTCTAGGAGACCATGGACAACGCCCGAAAGAAGATTTTGGTACTGAGTTATTATTTTATAATTCATTTTCCTGTGGATTGTGTTAAAGTATTCTGTGAAGTCAGATGCGTAGTGTCTCTCCCCTGGCTTTTCCAGTGCGTCATATATTATTAATGCCCGTTTTAATTATATTAAAATTTGACTCTCAACTTCTTTGTCTTTTAGGAGAATTTTGTCGTTTATAGTTTCTTGAATTTCCAGAATAAGGAACCATGATTGTAGTGATTGCACTTGTCATCACTTGTATTTGATTCAAGTGATGGGTAAGCCTTTTCTCAATATTCGCAAAATGATTTTCAAGCTCATGTGATTTTTTTTTTAATTAAACAGCTGTAGTGACGGCAGTCACAGATTTGGGCAATGGAAAGCCAAAGTTCTACTCAACCCCTGAGATAATTGCTTTCTGTAGAAAATGGCGCCTACCAACAAATCATGTATGGCTGTTCTCAACAAGGTGACAACCAGTAATTTCCATGTCACATGAATGGTTTTGGTCATGGCAGTTATGTTTTCTAGTCATACTAAGTTTGAAGGATAATAACTTCTTTGCTTTCAGTCTAGGCAGTTAACTTGATAATAAAGTTAGTACAATCTTCGGGTATTTCAAAGGAGCAGTTGCGTTAAGACAGTTGATTTGTTATAGTTATCGCAATATTATCATTAATGAAGTCCTGATGAATCTTTTTCTTTGTGTATTACTAAAGGAAATCAGTGACATCATTTTTTGCTGCCTTTGATGCTCTCTGCGAAGAAGGAACTGCAACACCTGTATGCATGGCTCTTAATGAAGTTGCAGATATATCTATACCGGGTAAACTCTTCAGCGAATTTGCTTTAATTTTGATTCCCACTTCTAGTGATGCCTGTTAGCTTATCTCTTCATAAGTATTGCCTGTTAAACAACCTTTGTAGGATAAAGGGAAAAATGAAGACCAAAGTTATAGAAGCATTGTGTTTATAGTATTTTGCAACACTAAAGCTTTGTCAATCACTTGAAAAAGAGGCTTTTGAACAAAATTATTCGGAACATGGATACTGTTAATAAATTTAGAATAAAATGGGTATTGATGATTGTGTATCCGAAAGGTGAACATGTTAATGAGATTTTCCATTTTCCTTTGTTGTTTGTTTTGTGTTATCCCCAGTTGGACATTGGTTTGAAGAGGTATTTGTGATGTTTGGAACTCGATTGTTATTCTGTTTGCAGGTTCAAAAGATCATGTAAAGGAGCAGGGTGAAATCTTAGAGGGCATTGTTGCTCGTATTGTAAGCCAGGAAAGCTCAGAACATATGGAAAAAGTCTTGAAAGATTTCCCTCCTCCACCAATGGATGGAGGTATGATGTTTCCTTCTTCATCTATTTTTTTTGGGGGGCAGTATGGGTCACTTCAACCTGGAGTTTTTTTTGTGGGTGTGTTGTTCTTCCGATTCAGCCACAACATTCACTTGAAACTTATTAAACTCTTTTCTCTCTTTCCCTTTTTGGTACCTAAATGAATTTTTCTGCTAACAAAAAGTAAAATGATAGGTTGAAATTGTTGTTGCATGTTAATTTGTTTCCATTTATCTCCCAAATATATTCCATTACATTTAATAATGCAAACAATTTTTTGCTTTGCGCTGATCCCATAAGTTCATACTTGCCTGGTCTTAACAATCCATTCAAAAAGTTCTTCCTACTACCCTCTTGAAGATAATTTTGTTGACCCATGGGAATGCTAGTCAGTTTTGAAGCTTTCTTTTCATTGTTTGGAACATCACTGGGTTTGCTCTATGTTTCAGTGGGTCTTGATTTGGGACCGAGGGCAAGAGATATTTGTGCTGCAAATAGGTCGAGTGAAAAGCAGGTAATGGTTATTGTTTGGATATGAGATTTCTATGGCTTTGATGTTATCAACAATATTAGAATGTAGATATACTATTTTTAAATATTTTTTCTGAAATCCTCATGCAGCAAATAAAGGCGCTTCTTGAGGGTGTTGGCTCCTCTTTTTGCCCTGACCATTCGGACTGGTTTGGAGTTGGAGCTGGTGACGACCATTCCAGAAACGCAGATAAATCTGTGCTATCAAAACTTTTGCAATCTCATCCTGCAGATTTTTCTACCACCAAATTGCAGGTCATTCTAGTCTTCATTTCAATCTTCTTGAAATAATAGCGTCCACAAAATTTTACAGATGAAATCCAGTCAATCTTCGACCTTTAAAAAAATTATATATCCAGTCAATCTTAAATGCATGCATCTCTGTCCACATATTCTTTTAATGGTTTACTACGTACAATCCACTGTGAACTGTTAGTTTTGATCTACAATTATCCCTTTGTAAATAATATTCTATTTATTGAATCAGGAAATGATTCGTTTAATGAAAGAAAAGCGTTTTCCTGCTGCCTTTAAATGTTACCATGACTACCACAAAATTGATTCCGTATCGAATGACAACCTTTTCTATAAAATGGTCATCCACGTCCATAGTGACTCCGCATTTAGGCGTTACCAGAAAGAGATGAGGTATTTTTCAAATTCACTCTCTAATCTCTATTATGTTATTTTGAGTTTTCTTTTTGAATGCTAGACTTTTGTTTATATTTTTATTCTTCTTACTTTATTTTTTTACATGTCTTGGGTTCATTGAGGATACATTTTGGTGCATTTCAGGTCTAAGCCAGTACTGTGGCCTTTATATCGAGGTAAAAAAAAACCCTTGCTGAGTGAAAAAATTCACGCTTATAACCAGTTAATATTTATTTCTGTACTGGACAATGGACATGTTTTATAGATTGTCTACTCAATAATGGTCGTTGAAAGTATGCACATTGGACATAGGGTTTTGGCTCTTATTTTGGTTAACCTTTCAATGATTTTATTTTATCTTTTTGGTGTTATCTTGGTACAAGTGAAGCATAAGTCTGGTTAGACTGAAGGTCGAGAAACAATCTCTCACTGCTTTTTTCTTAACTATAAGCACCCATAACATTCGGTGAACCTTTCTATAATGCATGTGTATTTTAATGAATGATGCAAGCATATATCACACCTTGGAAGAATAGGTTTGCCTTATATTTTGTTTTGCTTTCTTGAGTTGTTTATTCAGTACCGAATCTGATACACTTAAAATTATGTAGGTTTTTTTGTTGACATTAATTTATTCAAGGCAAGCAAGGAGAGAGCTGCTGAGATCGCAAAAGGCAAAAGCAGCATTGTGGAAGATGGTAACAGTGGTATGCCTGGAAAATATGGATTGGCTGATGAAGATGCAAACTTAATGATAAAACTGAAATTTCTTACATACAAGGTATGTAGTCCTATCCTAGTAGAAAAGTATGTATTCATAAAATTCCCTCAAGGAAGCAAAAATAGTATGGTGATTGTTCTCTTTTTCCTGTCAAATTTTATTAGAAGAATACTTTTCACCATATAAGGCTGATAAATAGACCTTTCTTTTGTTTGAAAATGGCTATGAAGGTGGTACGTTATTATAATAATAGTATCTAATCAAGATTATATCCTCTGGATTAGCAAGGTTAAATCAAATGGATAGCAGCTAAAATATTTTACTGACAATAATGAATTCTTGTATAAATTGTGTGTAGCGACTGAAGCAACATAGTGCAACTAGTGTGCTCTTTATGGAAGGGATTAAAGTGAATGAAAATACTAGTAGGCCAGCTATGTTTTAATATGGTATATGGTGGATGTAAAGTATTAAATAAGAAAAAGTGGCAGAAACGAACTGTTGAATTGAAGTACCAATTGTCTACTGGATCTTGTAACTCGCTGTTTTGTTTTCCAATTGTTTCCTCTTTTACTTTGTTGGCCATAGAAAAGTTCTAAAAAGTAAGTGCTGCACCATTCTTTCCAGACTGAAATAGATAGAAGGTTAGGTAGCTTGGGTAGAGTGTTTTGTACTTTTTAGTGGTGGAGAGAACTCATGCATGGTGGTGGTGTGTCAGAGTATGAATAATTTGTTCACTCATATCATATACTAACAACTTAAGCTTTCCAACAGTTATCATATTGGTACTACATCTCTTGATTTCTTCATTTTCTCTATGAGCATATTACTTATTCATTGGATTTACTTTTGATGTAATGTGTACCAATCAATGTTCGAATCATCATACAAAGGTTCAAAGAATTAAATATTGATTCTGCTTATCTTTCACTGCAGCTGCGAACCTTTTTGATTCGCAATGGTTTGTCAATTCTTTTTAAAGAAGGTCCAGCTGCTTACAAGACCTATTACGAAAGGTGAGGTTCTCAGGTTATATTACATTTTATGTCATAAAATGAGTATATTTTAGTCACTAGTCACCATTATTTATCACATGTATATTAAGATGTTACAAAAGTTTTTTTTTGGTTGGAAAAGATGTTACTTAAGTGGAGACATGAGCAATATGGTGTTATAAACTAGTGTGGTTGCTATTTATTGCAGTGAAAGAGACCCCATAGTGCTTTTCTTATTCTTTAGCATGCTAGTACCACAAAATCTTTTTTTTTTAACCATTTATACTTTGCATCTGTCATTACAGGCAAATGAAAATATGGAATACTTCAGAACCAAAGAAGAGGGAACTCAGAAAGATGCTTGATGAATGGTGATTTGTGTAACATTACTCTGTTATTTTGTTTGCTTATGACTTTTGTGATTATCTCTTCTTACCTGGTAGAATTTTGTTCCTTCATGTTCAGGGCTGTGTACATACGAAGGAAATGTGGAAACAAACCGCTTTCATCATCAGTTTACCTCAGTGAGGCTGAGCCTTTTCTTGAACAGTATGCGAAACGCAGTCCACAGAATCAGTCTCTCATTGGATCTGCTGGAAACTTTGTAAGGGCTGAAGATTTCCTGGCCATTGTTGAGGGAGGAAGAGATGAAGAGGGTGATCTTGAGAGGGAGCAGGAGGTTGCACCATCAAGCCCCAGTGCCTCAGGCAGGGACACTATCCCAAGGGCTGAGGGTCTGATTGTATTCTTTCCTGGTAAGAATTGTGTCAAATCAATGGAGTTTTGGAACATTGGAAAGTTCTCATGAATACAATAAACAACGTTTGAAAGATATCTCTTTGTATATACTTATACATCGTGCAACTTTTGTGTTACTTGGGAAGCATCGCCTTCCATAGTTTTACATTTCGATATTTCTCTTTTTATTCTTCTTTGGCAGTGTGCCCTTGTGCATCTGAATATCTCTTGATGGGTATTTGCCTTTATATTTACATATGGGTGTTTATAATTGTTTTGAATATGATTGGGTTCTTATATTTTTATTTATCCCCTCTTTTGGTAATGGTTTATGGGAGTCAAAGCATATGTTCTATGCATTTCCTGATGTTTCTTTCTTGGCTTGGAATTTTCAGGACTACCTGGTTCTGCTAAGTCAGCACTATGCAAGGAACTACTTCAAGACCCGGGAAGAATGGGAGACGATCGACCAATTCAAAGCCTGATGGGTGACCTTATCAAAGGTAATTTTGTTGTTGAAGCACCCAGAAAAACAACTCTTGGGAACACTTCAAATTACATTTTTTTGACATTGGATGTTTCTAGCAGTTTCTTCATCATGCACACTCATAATATAGTTATCCTTCATCATCCTTCAACTAGCAGTTTCTATGTAAGAATCTGATCAGGTCATCCCAGCATATAATAGGTATCCTTGACCATGGTGCTGAATTTATGCAAAGGATTTACCTATGTATGCAATATGATTGAGCTTCATGAGAAGTTCAAAATATCTAGAATTTGAGGACTTCTTCTGATTTATTGTTCATATCTTTATTACCTCCAATGAGAGTATTGTCCCACTTTGGGAAAGTGAAGCCTTGCACGGTAGTTCAAAAGATATTAGTACTCTCCACCCATCGCCAATTGGTTGAAGTTGGAATCAAACTCTATAAACATTGGAAGTTAAAAATACGTAGAATTTAACGGGCTTCTTCTCATTATACTGTTCATACCTTCATATCGAAACTTCTGTATCCTTCAGAATAGATCCACTGGTATCCTATTGTCAAGATGCTTAATGAATTAGTACGTCAAAAGATTATTGGAGGACTTATTACCATTAAGATTACTTGTTTATTGTCTATAAACAGGAAAATATTGGCAGAAGGTTGCTGAAGAGCGTAAGAAAAAACCATATTCCATAATGCTTGCAGACAAGAATGCACCAAATGAAGAAGTATGGAGACAGGTAATTTTCTTTTGGGGTTCACTTCAAGGATTGTTCTACAATCTGTTCATGAGAATCCAGAACTAGCGTTCCATGCAGACCGTGTGGAGGTTGATTCGTAGCCCAAGGTCCTAACCGAAACTTGTATTGCTTAGTGCTAGTCACTTTCTGTAGGACTAATAAGCAAAAGTGGATTGCTTTTAATCCCTAAATGGGGTGATGTTCTGGAAACAAACAATAAAACCCAAAAATGGTAACCCAAAGGAACTAAAAAGGACGTCTTGTACAACAAGATTGATGGCTACTCGATTGAAGGGAATCATGAAAAAGATCTCCAGAAATGAATGCTTTTTTTTTTTTTTTTGGATAAACTGTTTATTAATTATCAAACCGAAACTGATTTGTGCTTATCATAATTACACTACCATTTTTCTCGTCTCTCTTTTGCAGATTGAACACATGTGCAACAGCACTAGGGCCTCCGCGATTCCAGTTGTGCCTGATTCTGAAGGTTCTGTTGCTCCTGAGGCTGTTATTTGTTGTGTTCCAGTTCACTTTGTACTGTAGTTAAAGATGAATGGAATGTACTTCAGTAGTTTAGGAAATGATTTTGAGGCCATTGGATATGCTTTTACATTGTGATCTTTTAATTTGCAGGAACCGATTCAAATCCATTTTCTCTTGATGCATTAGCAATTTTCATGTTTCGGGTGCTTCAACGTGCTAATCATCCAGTATGCATTTTATTCTCTCATTTTCTTTTTCTTCGTAGATCTGAGACACCTATATTTATTTGCATACTTACATGTTCTCAATTTCTGAAGGGAAACCTTGACAAGGAATCTCCAAATGCTGGCTATGTGCTGCTAATGTTCTATCACCTTTATGAGGGCAAGGCATGAATTATGTACTCTGGTCCATGCTCTATAGATGCACCTAACTTCATTACATTTTTCTGAATTTGTTATTGTCTAAATTTTTCAGAGTCGCCGAGAGTTTGATGGGGAATTAGTTGAGCGTTTTGGCTCACTTGTCAAGATGCCATTGCTGAAGTCTGATAGGTAGTTTCTGTTTTTCTTGTTTTTTCCGAAAGAAAAGGACCTGATACCTCTCTTATTGGTTGTTTTCTGTAATGCTCTCTATTATTTGATAATGATAAATATCAAGGGAAAACTGTTCATAGTAATTCAAATCATGCACCTGGTAAGGCAGGGGTTTTTGCTAGGAGCACTCTTTGCATGCCTTAATTTATGGGTGGGTGGATTGTAGTTAATATATGGATTAAGGGGAATATACACACACACACACACACACACACATACATACATACATACATACATACATACATACATACATACATATATATATATATATATATATATATGTTTCCTTTTATTTTACTAATGAATTAAAAGATTGTGTTCACTGCCTTATAAGACTGTCTAAAAACTGTGTTATGGATAGAGGAAAAGATAATCCAATTGGTTTGTGTGGTTGATTCCATAACATATGAAAAGCCTAGGATGAGGTATATTATTTGTTTGTATGAAGCTTATATCTTTCCTCTCTAGCCATGCAGTTACATTAACTTTATGGGGATTTGCTTGTGTAAAATGTGAAGTCTTATATTTGTCCCTTCTTGCATTGCAATACACTAACGTCATGGGACTTATTTTGCATACCCAGGAATCCATTACCTGATCCCGTGAAGAATATTCTGGAGGAGGGAATAAATCTATACAAGCTTCACACCGCCAAACATGGAAGGTTAGCTGTTTGGACACTATAACATGAAATTAGATTTGACCACCACGGAGATACTTATTTCATTTTCATTTTCGTTTCCTACTTAATTGGAATTTCAATGAAGCTAAGCTTTTAGCTGTTTGCGTACAGCGTACCATAGTAGCATGACAATTAGAATTTTCCTAGTCGTTGTTGAACCTCTGTTGTGGCCACTTTCATGTGGGAAAACCTTACCTCCTTGCATGTAAACCTGTACTCAGATTGGAGTCGACCAAGGGAACCTATGCAAAGGAGTGGGTTAAATGGGAGAAACAATTGCGGGATATTTTATTTGGCAATGCTGAGTATCTTAATTCTGTTCAGGTCAGTATCATTTTGGCGTATTCTTTTTTACCTTCTGAGCCGTTGATTCCACATTTTCCAGTTCTATTATATTGAACATCTCTGGAATTTACTTGATGAACCATTAACTTTTCAGATCACTATATAAACTTTTTGTGCAATCTTAATGACCTCAGGTTCCTTTTGAGTCTGCTGTAAAGGAAGTGTCAGAACAGCTGAAAAAAGTCGCAAAAGGTGAGTACAAAACTCCAGATACTGGGAAGAGGAAGTTCGGCGCCATTGTCTTTGCTGCCGTTAGCCTGCCTGTTATGGAAGTCAGTGGTCTGCTTGATAGCGTAAGTTAATGTTCGCTTTCAATTATTTTTCCTAGTCGCATCACTTATTCAGTGAGATTATGATGACATATCTGTCTCGTGTTTCTTTTCTTTTTTTCTTTTCGTGCAGTTGGCTGCGAAACATAGTGAAGCCGAAGCTTTCCTCAAAGACAAGCATTTGGATAAACTTAACAAGGCTCATGTTACTCTTGCACACAAGAGAAGTCATGGTGTTACTGCCGTGGCTAGTTACGGAACCTTCCTTCACAAAACGGTCCCTGTGGATATAACTAAGCTTTTCTTCTCGGATAAAATGGCTGCATTTGAAGCCAGCCTTGGGTCTGTCGAAGGTGAAAGAGTAGTGTCTAAAAATGAGTGGCCGCATGTCACCTTATGGACTGCAGAAGGGGTTCCGGCCAAGGACGCCAACAACTTACCCCAATTGCATTCGGAGGGGAAAGCTACCTGCATTGCAATTGACCCACCTGCCACCATCGATGGCACACTGGAATTTTTCTGAGGTTTGATCGGCCAGGCCAGATTGAGCTCGGCATACGAGTGGAGTGAAATTTCATTTGATGATGCGGGTGTTCAATGAAGAGAGAACTTAACTGCTTAAGTGAAGGAGAATATTTTGTATGCCATGAGGAAAAGGAAATTTTGTTGAGTTGATTTCTTTTCAGAGGTTTTGTATACATTTAAGGCAATTAAAATTTTTAAGTCTCTCAGTGTAGCTTCATCAGCTTTTACCAATTGAGGGGTTTTTAGCCGCGGTAGCATTGCTCGTATCTGTTTACGTGATTCAGGATGATGCGCAGCTGCAACTCCTCCAAGTTTTATGACACTTGAAATGTTGACACTGCATTTTTGACATTCTTCCCCTCGATGGCGCTTCGGCTACTGTAGTAACTGTAATTACAATCAAACTCTTGGGAACCATCTAAGCAAAGTAAAATGCAGGAAACAATTTCGATGTTTATTTACGCCCCTTGATTCTTCTTCGACTTATTCAAAAACCCAAGGGTGTGCGAAAATTGCTTTCGTAAAATTTGATTTTTATTCAAAGACAAGCAAATTGCGTGGCTCATTAGCCTAAACCAAACAAACAAAAAAATGGAAGGCTTCAGCCTAATTCAATTGATTTACAGCATGCTAACTTCACATGCTGAGTGTCTAATTTCATAGCAAGTCAGTGTTGTAGGCCTGAACCGACTTTCCGTCATTCCAAAGTACTCGCTTGTTCTGCAGCCAGTGTAGGCAAGATGGCCATAGCCTCACCGTCAATGGCGGTAGCACCATTCTTGAAGCATGCCGTCTTGAATTTCACTCTGAACCAAACATTCAAAAACCAATTAAGTCGGTCTCTGTTTAAGTTATACAAACTGTAGAAGAATTGCTTTGGCAAAGAATGAGGTGGCTTACAGATATCTGTTCTTCTGTTCTCTTATGTTAGTTGCTTGTACCTCACCAACTATCTCTTCTCCAATATAGACAGGCAACCTGAAATGCAAGCTTTGGGAAACATATATAGCCCCGGGCTGGAAACACCACAACAAAATCAAGGAATTACAACTTCGGTTCTCAACAAATGCAACCGAAAAAGACAAAATTCAGCGATAAATGTAGGAAATGTTCCGTGCCGAAGAGCCAATGACAGGAATTTTTGGGAACCATGTGATTACTGTAATATTATGGATGAACCAAATCAACAATTCAAGAGAAGAGAGGATAAAATTATGAAATGTAATACTTACAAAATGAGAAGATATGATATTGGGGAACAGGGCAGCAACAAGCATCCCGTGAACCAGTCGATCTTCAAATCCAGCATTTCGAGCAGCCTCGGAATCTAAATGCAGAGGGTTAGAGTCATGACTCACTTTTGAGTACTCCAAAACATCTTCATTGGTGAATACCCTATTTTGCTTCAATGTATCTCCAACTCTAAGAAAACCAGCTGCCGCTGATGAAAAACCTCTCAAAGAAGGTAGGTTGACTGCGAGTAAGTTCCGGCCAAGCATAACTGTAACCGTTCCTAAACGCTGTCCAGCAGAGTAGCAGCCCGTCAAATCTACGTTGATTTTACGCCTTACCAGAATAGCATTGTCCTCTCCCTAGAAAATAGAGGTTTGAATGTCTTCTAATCTACTTGCAGTGCATCAATCTGCAATTCACACAATGTTTCAGGATCATGGGCAGTTTTGTTTTTGCATAAATTGCTAGGGTGAAGTGGAAGCCTCCATTTTTTGCCCACATTATTCCTAAGTTGCTTGTACAGTTGTAGTAGGCATTGTAACAAACACTTGGTCGGCATAAGTTTCAACAAAACAAAGGTACACACAATGATCAAATTGTTTGTTATGATCCACCCGCGAGATTCCAATTCGACACAGATATGATTTATGCTAGTCGAAAACTAAATTGTTGCAAAAATAAAATCTCCATGCAGAATGTTACCTGATATTGGCTGCAATAATAATAATGCATCGCTGCGGTCTTTTTTTTTTGGAGTACAGAGAGGGAGAGAATTAAAGTCAACGAAACCATCAAATGCGCTGCTACTTGTATTTATTTTTTTGGCCAAATTGGATTGTTCATCCCGTAGTCATGGGAAACTTGCATGATGACCCCCGTGGTGAAAAAATTAGGAATTAAACTCCTATGGTCTAGAATATTAGCAAATTTAGTCCAAAAATAAGATTTATGTTAAAGGACTGTTAAAAGTAGGGGTACAACTGTATTTTCAGTTCCAATTGACATTAAATTGGGACTTTTTTTAATTTAAAATTTTAAGCATTATTTTTTTTTGTTATTTGTTATAAAAAAAATTATTTATTTTCAATGTCAATTGGAACTGAAAATACAGTTTTACATATACTTTTAAGAGTCCTTTAACAGAAATCTTACTTTTGGACTAAATTTGCTAACGTTCTTAACCACAGGGGTTTAATTCCTAATTTTTTCACCACGGGGTCATCATACAAGTTTCCTATGACCACGGGGTTTGGCCTCTTTTTTTTGTCGCCGTCAAAAGTAAAATTTATTACCAACAAAACAATCGTATACAAAGAGAGCCCAATTACAATTAAGCAAAGTACCTAAATCTGGACCCCAAAACAAAAAGGCCCAGCCCAAAGTTTGAGCGCGTAAAAACAGAAGGCCCAAAAACCCTTGGAAATCGGTCGACGCCGACCATGAACCAACACCTCTTGCAACCACTGGAGATCCAACCAAACAAAGCCTACAAATAGTTTCCAAAAAAAAAAAACAAAGCTACAAATTGGAAATGAAGAAGATTCCACCACTCTCCTCTACCAAACCACAAAACTCGAATCTGCAACCACCAAGGAAAGGAAACCCGTGGAATATACATTCCACAAGTAATGGTGCCTACAACGGCGCACAAATGGAAGGGGTGGTGTGACCACCCGAGCTGGAGCTCTACACCTTCCTAGAAAGTTGCAAAAAACGGTGAAAAGAAACGATTGCAGAGGTGGAAAATTGTGGGATTGAGAGATGTCGGAACCATTGGAGAGAGGACGAAAATGGGTTGAAGAGAATCATGGATGTGGAAAAACAGCAGAGGGAAGAGGAAAATGAAGGTCGGAATCAAGTGGCTTGCTGTTTAGTGTCGGTTTGGATCATTTCTCGAATGGTTAAATAATTTTTTACGACCAATAGCTCTTTGACAACGTTGGGTTGAAAGACGTAAAAACAATTTTTTTGGCACTTTCATACCTCAGGTTTGGGCTCTATTTCAATTCCTTACAACATCTTTAAAACATTTCACTTTCATACCTTAAGTACTATTTTATTTCAAAATAATACCTCCGTTACATTTTCCATCCATTGATTCGTTAAATGCTGACGTGGCTGCCACATATATGCCACGTGATTGCCAAATGTCTACCACGTGACAAAAAAACAATTTTTAATTTTTTTTTTTAAAAACCTGAATTTTTACAAAAAAAAAAGAGAGGGTAAATTACACTTTCATACCTCAGGTTTGGGATCTATTTCAATTTCTTACAACATCTTTAAAACATTTCACTTTCATACCTTAAGTACTATTTTATTTCAAAATAATACCTCCATTACATTTTTCATCCATTAAATGCTAACGTGGTTGCCACATGGCAAATAAAATATTTTTTAAAAAACCTTGAATTTTCTCAACAAAAAAAAAATAAAAACAAATTGAAACCCACATTTGCAAGAGGAAGAAGAGGGAGGAAGAAAAAAAAAATTGTCCCTCCCCCCAGCGACCCACATATGCAGGAGGAAGAAGAAGAAGAAGAAGAAGAGGGAAGAAGAAAGAACCGACCCATATATGCAGGAGAAGGAAGAAGAAGAAGAAGAAGAAGAAAGAAGCGAGCCCTTCCCCCCTGCCCGACGACCCTTCTCCCGGTCCCTCCCCCCCCCCCCCCCCGCGCAGCCCGGCGACCCTCCTCTTTCCACGATCCGGTGATTTTCAGTGTGGGTGAGTTTTGACAATAGTTTGAGTTTGAGATGATTTTTGGACTGGTTTTGTGGTAGATCCACCTAATCCCGGGTGGGATTTTTAGGGGTGGGTGATGGGGGATTTTTGGGAGGGATGGCTCGGGTGGGATTTTGGGATTTTTTTTTCTTTCTTCCTCCCTCCTCTTCTTCTTCTTCTTGTTGCAGATGTGGGTCGCTCGGGGGTGGGGGAGGGACAATTTTTTTTTCTTTCTTCCTCCCTCTTCTTCTTCTTGCAAATGTGGGTTTCAAATTTTTTTTTTTTTGTTGAGAAAATTCAGGTTTTTTAAAAAAATTAAAAAATTATTTTATTTGCCACGTGGCAAACATTTGGCAATCACGTCTTTAACAGATCAATGGATGGAAAATGTAACGGAGGTATTATTTTGAAATAAAATAGTACTTAAGGTATGAAAGTGAAATGTTTTAAAGATGTTGTAAGGAATTGAAATAGATCTCAAACCTGAGGTATGAAAGTGTAATTTACCCTATCTTTTTTTTGTAAAAATTCAATTTTTTTTTTTTTTAAATTAATTTTTTTTTATTTGCCACGTGGCAGACATTTGGCAGCCACGTCAGCATTTAACGGATCAATGGATGGAAAATGTAACAGAGGTATTATTTTGAAATAAAATAGTACTTAAGGTATGAAAGTGAAATGTTTTAAAGATGTTGTAAGGAATTGAAATAGAGCCCAAACCTGAGGTATGAAAATGTAATTTACCCAATTTTTTTTTAAAAGGATATGTTGGTTCTTCAATGCTTATTTTCAAGAGGGACTCTTTATCAACCAAACACTAAGAAAATTACTATTATATTCTTTCATAAATATTAAAAAAATCATAATTTAACATCTAATCTAATAAAATCTATTGTCACATCCCGCCCTGAGGCAGATCACTTCCTGGGCCCGCTCCACCACCGTAGCACGATATTGTCCGCTTTGGGCCCCGAACACGCCCTCACGGTTTTGTTTCTGGGAACTCACGAGCAACTTCCCAATGGGTCACCCATCATGGGAGTGCTTTAGCCCCCTTGTCGCTTAACTTCTGAGTTCCTACGAAACCCGAAGCCAGTGAGCTCCCAAAAGGCCTCGTGCTAGGTAGGGATGAGAATATATATTTAAGGATCACTCCCCTGGGCGATGTGGGATGTCACAATCCACCCCCCTTAGGGGCCCGATGTCTCCGTCGGCACACACGCGGCCAAGGTTAGGCTCTGATACCAATTGTCACATCCCGGCCCGGGCGGATCACTTCTCGGGCCCGCTCCACCACCGTAGCACGATATTGTCCACTTTGGGCCCCGAACACGCCATCACGGTTTTGTTTCTGGGAACTCACGAGCAACTTCCCAATGGGTCACCCATCATGGGAGTGCTCTAGCCCCCTTCTCGCTTAACTTCGGAGTTCCTACGGAACCCGAAGCCAGTAAGCTCCCAAAAGGCCTCGTGCTAGGTAGGGATAGGAATATACATTTAAGGATCACTCCGCTAAGCGATGTGGGATGTCACACTATTGTTTTAGAATATCCAAATAAAATTATGAGCATTAAAGTAATTTCGCACAAAAACATTTTACTTTTTTTTTTCTTTTCTAACCCACATGTCAACAAAACATATCTATATTTTAAAATAATAAAAAATAAAAATAAAAACTCCCACATTCTCTCTTTCACATTTCTTTCCAACTTATCTTTCTTCCATGTACTTTTTTTTCTTTTAAACTTTTTATGTGTGGGCTTCATCTAGTGCTAATATATAACTTATAAGTGCTTTTTGCAAAATGCAATCTCAAATGGATCCTTAATGTATGAGATGTTGAATATTGGAAAATAGCCTGCATTGGGAATCTTGTGATGATATTAGAGCCAAGCCAAGTTCCACTGTGCATCTTGGTTCTCCGATTGGCTAGAGCTCGTAATAGTTGGTATTAAAGTCAGGTAAATATATCGAGTCACTAAGTTGACATCAGCTTAGGAGTGGGTTCAAAAAATCGAAAAAAATAGAACCGAACACTAAAGTAAGCTGAAAAAAAATTGAATCAAAATCCGTTAGTTCGGTTTCGATTTTAGTGGTTCGGAAATCGAACCGAACAATCCTTAAAACGACGCCGTTTTACTTACACCCATCTAAACCTTCTTGTTTTATTTTATCCTATGACATAAACGTTGGGGTTCAGAGTTTTCCTCCCCACGCCTCACTCTCCTCCACCTCCAGCCCTCTGCACTCTCTCACTCCGTGCTCCTCCTCAGTCCTCACTGTGCCCCATGGCCCGGCCTCTCCTCTGTCTGCGTCTTCGAGTTTTACAGTGAAAAGCATACAGAAAGGAAAAGGTAAGCCGTCCCTTCCGCACCGAAGTGTTGCCAAAGGAGGAAAAGGGCTGCCATCGTGACAATGTCCCACACTGGAAATGTGGGAGTATGCTTTTGGACACCATTTTCTTAAAGGCCGGTTTTATCGACGCAAGTTCCACATATGGGCTTGTATCATTGAGTAGTTTGTGGTGGTGATAACTTGACACCCAGGTTTTCAAGTTCTTGACCCATCGGACTTCATCCGTTGAGCATAACTTTCAGTACAAAACAATTGAATTTTAGAATATCTGTTTGACGAAACAACAGGAACGATACATTCAACGTACATCCTAGAGCTCAAATCCAACACAGCAATTACCCCAAAAAAGCAACTCAAAAAAGAAGCAACTCTAAAAATTTGTGCTTCTTGTACCCTTGTATAGGATGCTGATTGAAACATAACCAATGCAGGTGCTTTTCTCTAACTTGGTGGACTATTATCGTCTGCTTTTTTATCTTGGCGGTCATTGGAATGTTGACAGGACAGGCATTTCCATCGCTCTTCCTTAGGAGTGCATCTGGCTTCTCGCTCTCCTCGCAAGAACTCGAGTCTACACTGAATTTGACTTTTGATCCAATCAGAGTCATATGCAAACTCATCTTCACCAAGTAATGAATGATCTCTCTGTAACTCATATCTGAATCAGAGACAGTCATATCAGTGTCTTTCCAAAAGGTATAGGACCAAGTATTGCAACATGAACAAACGTTTACTTGAACTATAATTGAAGTCAGGGAAGCACGCTGCTTATCTTTTCAAACATTGAATGATACCATAAGTCTTTTTTTGTTGTTGTCAGCAATGATTCGGGAAATCAAAATGGACCGGCTACTTTTTCAGTCTAATGTGTTCAAAGTTCAACTATTTACACCAGATGCAATCTTTGTGGCAAACCATATATGACCGGAATTGGGACATTCAAAGATATACCTGTAGAAACAAAATTGAACAAGCAAAGTAAAAGAAGATCTCCAGCATAAATTTTACACTCACCTCAATAGCAGCTGGTCATGAGCAGGTCGCAGGTTGCTGCACGTGTTCCCATAGTGTCTCACTATGTCATCAAGGGTCTGCAAAACCAAGAGAGTTTTACCTATAAAAAAAATGCCTTTAAGAAGTGGTAATTACCTGAAAGCTCTACATTACACACTTTTCTTATTAACTAACCATTTGGTTAATGTAAAAACCATCAATAAGAAGCCAAACCACTTACTAAAATAAGTACAGTAATATTGATAAATCTGAAAATCATGATTTCCTAGACTGAATGTATCTATTATAATTCAAGTGGAGAGAGACTCTTTAACACCGCTGGGAACCCTGACTTAACAGTCCTCGCTCTGATTGTCTTAGGTAAGATGTAATGAGGTTTCAAGGAAAAGAAATCATAAAACTTCTCCGATGGGAATTTATCGGCAGCTAAAGCATCCCAAATACACTTGTAGCACATCAACTGAACCCTGCAAAAAAAGATGTACACAGTGTGAGTTCATTTCCGTGCATTTCTTCTGCAATGGCAACGAAAAATCAGCACAAAACATAAGCTAATAAAGGTGCAGACCTTCCATTTCTTCGTTGTGATTCAAGAGGAAGTGTATCTTTCACACGAGTCTTTGTGTCAACTAATGTTGGGTTTCTGTTGGTTTCCGTTACAGACAGTCGAATCTCATCAATCACACCCACCATCCATACCCCTTCTATAAAACCTATTCTGATACCATAACAAAGTATAGCCAATCATTGAAGGAAAGGAGGTTAAGAAGATCAATGCTCCGATGCCATTAATTCTATCAAAGAAAACAGAGAATTGGCTTGTAAGACTAAAGCACAAGAAAGAACGTGCCTATCTGACATATCAATATATAACTGTCATCGAACATCCTGAAGCATATTTCTAAGGACTAATCCTACTAAAGATGTTTTTGTAAGACACTCTCAATCATGTTTCATTTTCAGTACTGAGGTTTCAGATATCCAGGGCATTGTCTCATTAGGTACCAAAAACCACATCTGGATCACCGTCAGCATTAGTAGTGTATTTCATATCATTTCAATCAAATACATGATAAGCTGTATATTGACTTTAAAGGGCGCCATAATCTTTACAATCCAGGATTCATACTAACATCCAACCCATACAAAAAACTGCCAAGCAAAGCATCAGAGCTGAGCTAGATCCAGACATCACTCCTTAGAGATGATAACTACTTTGTGCAAGAATGAGCCATATGATCCATTTATTAATTGATTATAATGCTAAAGAAGCCCTAAGAAAGCTTTATCTAACTAATTATAACAAAATGCCCCACAAAGATAAATTAATAAATAGAAAGATGAACCTTGGACCTCGCATGGATTGACAGCATTATAATATCAAGTAATTCCAAGATCGAATCAAGTAGTTCCACCTAAACAATGTATCAGGAGTCAAAGATTGAATCAAGAGATGCAGATGAATTAACTTACAGTGGCAGCTCACGTGTCAATCCTTCAAAAAATAATTGATCTACACCAGTTATAAACTTCAGAAGCTTCAAAGCCCATTCAACTTCAATCGATTTGACACGATCTTTAGCCCTTTTAACAGCCTGCCCACAAATATAAGCAGATTGTAAATGTGCATTGGAAACATGGAGCTATGAAAAGGTATGGAAAAGTGCTTTGTGCTTTGGCAAGTAAGAAAAAGGTTCCATTCATCTAAACAAAAGCTGAATTCTAGTTCAACATGATATCAACTTTATGAAATCCCAAATTGTAACTTGACTACCAAACAGAACTATGATTTTAAAATGCCAAGAGTCAGCTAATTCATGCAGGACAAAACCCCAAATACTACCAAATCGTAACTCTTTTTGAATGCTTACCTCTTCTTCAAGTTTTGCATGGCGAGCAATACACGCTTCCATAAGGAAAACAAGCTCCATGTTTCTGTCATACCATTGCTATAATGGACACGTAATGAGAACAGATCTAGGTCAAATATCTTTCGAAATCGTTAAGTTGGATGGACAGAAAACTTACAATAAACCCTCTTGCAAATAATAGCATTCAGATTACTAAAGTTAATTATTCATAGTTACTACTACACCAGCGCATTGCAAATACTATCTCAAAAAAAACAACCATATACCGTGGTTGTGGTTTCAATGTCGATGATAGTAAAGTACGTGACATTCAACCCTTTCTTCCTACACAGGTGCAACGAGTCAGCCACCTGAGTCATCTTCTGGGCACTCTTTAAACCACCAACATCCTCAATATTGGGTTCGGACCAACCTGACAACCTGCTCTTCGGATCCCATTTATCTTCAATCAATTTGACACGAACTTTAGCTTTTTTTACAACCTGCCCAAAAATATAATCAGATTGTAAATGTTCGTAGGAAACGTGGAGGTAAGGAAAGGTATGGAAAAGTGCTTTGTACCTTGGGAAGAAAGAAAAAGGTCACATTTCGTATACCGAAAGCTGAATTCTATTTCAACATGACTACCAAATTGTAACTTGACTACCAAAGGAATCGGCTAATTCATGCAGGACAAAACCCCAAACCCCAAATAGTAATCACCTTTTAAATGCTTACCTCTTCTTCAAGTTTTGCATGGCGAGCAATACCCGCTTTCATTGCCTTACTCTCTTTTCGCTTGCCAACAAGGAGAACAAACTCCATTTGTTTTTCACACCATTCCTGTCAGTGACATGTAAGGAGAACAGATCTAGTTCAAGTATCTTTTGAAATCATTAAGTTGGACGGACAGAAAACTTAAACTAAAACCTCTCACAAAGTAATAATAGCATTCAGATTACTGAAGTTGTTTATTCATAGTTACAACTACACTGTGCCCATTACAAATACTATCTGGAATTAACGACCATATGTGGAAATTGGAAGCATTTGTGAACACAAACCGGAGAAATAGGGATACTCAATCTGATTCCGCCTCATTTTTTCACCTTTCCAACTGAAAATTATTCAAATTTCTAAATTTCAAAATCAAATATTTTGCTTTACACTCATACACCATTGATGTGTCATAAAGAAAAGCAGCAAATTTAAATCAATCTATTGCATAGAAACCATTGCAATATCATCTCTATACAATTCAAAAATCAATCTCAAACATTCAATGTAACCATCCAAATCCATTACCATATCATTAACAATCAAACAACAAAGTTTCAAAATTTACAAACATAAAGCAAAACCAATTTTGCAAAAACCTCAAAAAAATAATCCGAAAGCCAATAAATTCCATACACTGCCAGTAATGTCGGTGACAAGCAAGCCCTTCTTCCTATACCGGTGCAAAAACGATTCAGCCACCTGAGTCTTCTTCTGATCACTCTTCAAACCACCCGAATCCTCAAAATCGGGTTCGGAGCAACCTGATAGCCTCCTCTTTGCATAGCCCTTCTCCCAATAATGAGATAAAATGTTGTAATGTAAATTATCTAAAACACCAAGTCAAGAGAGGATAAAAATTATAAAGCACCAGACTTACAAAATGAGAAGATATGATATTTGGGACCGGGGAAGTAAAAAGGATCCTGTGTACCAGTCGATCTTCAAATCCAGCATTTCGAGCAGACTCAAAATTCAAATGCAGATGATTATAGTCATGTCTCACTTTTGAGTACTCTATGACATCTTCATTCGTGAATACTCTAGCTTGCTTTAATGTATCTCCAGTTCCAAGAAAACTAGCTGGTGCTGACAAAAAACCTCTCAAATAAGGTAGGTTGACTGAGAGTAAGTTCCGGCTGAGCATAATTGTAAAGGGTTTATAAACGCTGTCCGACAGAGTAGCACCCCAACAAAGTTATGTTCATTTTTGCCTTTACCAGATAAGTGTTGTCCTCTCCATAGAAAATACAGGTCTTGGCATACTAATCTAGTGTATGCGTACACCTGCACCATCAAAGTACGCCTTCAAACCTTCAATTCACGTAATGTTTCAGGAATCAGGATCATGGGCAAATTAGTTTTCGCGTATATTGCTAGACTGAAGTGAAAGCCTTCATTTTTTCCTCATATCATTCCTAAGTCGCTTGTACTAGGCATTGTCACAAACAATTGGCAGGCATAAATTTCAACAAAACATAGATACACCCAATTATCAAAATGTTTGCTAGGATCGACCCGCGAGATTCCAAAAGCTACAGAGGATTTATTATTCATATGAATGTCAAAAACATTGCCGGTCGAAAACTAGACAAATGAAAATACAAAATCTCCAAGCAGAACATTAGGCGCTTGGAAAAGCAATATGCATAAAGTTGGGTATGCGAGAACACGGATTGGGTTGATTTTTACATGATATTGGTCGCCTCTTAAAACCAATGCATCACTTGGTCTTTGTTTTTTCGGAGAACTAAAGAGACGGACAGAGAGAGAGAAGGCAAACGAAACTAGCAAATGGGTTGCTACCTGTAGTTTAGGCGCGCTGCTCAAAATGCTTCGAAATAAGCATTTTACACTTTTTCTTCGTCGGAGGCCTCTTCAGTGACGGAATGTAAAACATCCATACTATTTATTCACTGGAAGATGTAAATAAAAATATATATTCACATTTTTTTATATCTTTACGGTAGTCTCCGCATGTTAAAGAGAGAAAAATAAATGAAACCACATATTTTTATCTCTTTAGACCAAACTCAATCTTGGCTGAGATCGAATATAATCAAATCTAACGGTAAAAAAAAAGATCTAACGGCTCAAATTTAAATCTAACGGCTAAAATAATTAAAAAAATTATTTAACTCAAAATTCACCCAAATTTAGTGATTTTTCAATATTTATCGGAATTTAAATACTTTTAGGTTAAAATGTTCATAAAATTAAATTATGATAGTGTACATAATTTTTATTTTTTTTAAATTACTTTAAAAGAAAAAATTAGCCTAAATTTATTCTTTAATAATCTCAGGCTAAAAAATTTAGGTCAGAAGGGTTGGAGCAGAAAAGTTGTTTCTGGGCTAAACCTAAATTTTATACACTAAAAATTTTAGGTTTTAGCCCAAGGGTTGAAGATGGTTTTAGAGATGCAAAGTGAGACGAAAATACATTTCATATTGGGTAAATTACACTTTCATACCTCAGGTTTGGGCTCTATTTCAATTCCTTACAACATCTTTAAAACATTTCACTTTCATACCTTAAGTACTATTTTATTTCAAAATAATATCTCCGTTACATTTTCCATCCATTGATCTGTTAAATGCTGACGTGGCTGCCACATATAAGCATTACACTTTCATACCTCAGGTTTGGGGTCTATTTCAATTCCTTACAACATCTTTAAAACATTTCACTGTCATACCTTAAGTACTATTTTATTTCAAAATAATACATCCGTTACATTTTTCATCCATTGATCCATTAAATGCTGACGTGGCTGCCACATATATGCCACGTGGCTGCCAAATGTTTGCCACGCGGCAAATAAAATATTTTTTTAATTTTTTTTAAAAACCCTGAATTTTCTCAACCAAAAAAAAAAAAAAAATTTTGAAACCCACATTTGCAAGAGGAAGGAAGAAGAGGGAGGAAGAAAAAAAAAATTGTCCCTCCCCCCAGCGACCCACATATGCAGGAAGAAGAAGAAAAGCCCTTCCCACCACCCCCCCCCCCCCGCCCCCCGTCCGGCGACCCTTCCCCCGTCCCCCACCCCCGGGACCCTCCTCCCTCCGCGATCTGGTGATTTTCAGTGTGGGTGAGTTTTGAAAATAGTTTGAGTTTGAGATGATTTTTGGACTGGTTTTGTGGTAGATCCACCTAATCTTGGGTGGGATTTTTGGGGGTGGGTGATGGGGGGTTTTTGGGAGGGGTGGCTCGGGTGGGATTTTGGGGTTTTCTTTCTTTCTTTCTTCCTCCCTCCTCTTCTTCTTCTTCTTCTTGTTGCAGATGTGGGTCGCTAGGGGGTGGGGGAGGGACAATTTTTTATTTCTTTCTTCCTCCCTCTTCTTCTTCTTGCAGATGTGGGTTTCAAATTTTTTATTTTTTATTTTTTTTTATTTGAGAAAATTCAGGTTTTTAAAAAAAATAAATAAATCATTTTATTTGCCACATGGCATACATTTGGCAGCCACGTGGCATATATGTGGCAGCCACGTCAGCATTTAATGGATCAATGGATGGAAAATGTAACGGAGGTATTATTTTGAAATAAAATAGTACTTAAGGTATGAAAGTGAAATGTTTTAAAGATGTTGTAAGAAATTGAAATAGACCCCGAACCTGAGGTATTAAAGTGTAATTTACCCTCTCTTTTTTTTTGTAAAAATTCAGGTTTTTTTAAAAAAATTTAAATTTTTTTTTGCCACGTGGCAGACATTTGGCAGCCACGTCAGCATTTAACGGATCAATAGATGGAAAATGTAACGGAGGTATTATTTTGAAATAAAATAGTACTTAAGGTATGAAAGTGAAATGTTTTAAAGATGTTGTAAGGAATTGAAATAGAGCCCAAACCTGAGGTATGAAAGTGTAATTTACCCTTTCATATTTATATCTTATTTTCGAGATGCTTATAGGGCCGGTTTCGAGTACTTTTTAAAATGAAAAAGAAAAAAGTAATTTCTCACAATCAAAAGTGTTTTTAGCAACATTTGGTTTAAAAACTTATAAATGCTTTTAACATGTTTCTTAAAAAACCAAATGATGGTTCTTCAATACGCATTTCAAAGTGCTTTTCTATAAAATTACTTTTATAGATTTTTAGTAAAAATTTCGGAATGTTAATAAAAGCTTTGTAGTTTAAGTGTTTCTCACAAAGGAAATTCCAAACGAATTCTTAATGTTAAGACTCAAATATTGCAAGTTGGAAAAATAGCCTGCATTGGGAATCTTGGGATGGTACATGAGGCTATGAGCATCGTATTAAAGCCACGTTCCACTATGCAACTTGGTTGGTTTTCGGTTAGCAAGAACTCGTATTAATTGTATTAGAGCCAGGTGATAACATCAAGTCATTGAATTAATACGAGCCCTTGCGCACCAAAATCTTGCCAAAGGAGAGAAGGGCTACCGTCGAGACAATATCCCACTAGATACTCCTTATATGCCCTTTTTAATTGGGCAACTTCTACATATGGGATTGAATCATCGATCTAGGATTTGTTTGGAAATACTTTTAAAATGTCTGCATGCGTTTTTGATGAAAATGTTTTTGGAACCATTACTCAGTAAAAATGCAAGTAAATATTGAAAAAAAACACTTGAAGTGCTTTATGGGAGAAGCACATAACTGGTGCTTCTTCCAGGAAGCACTTCAAGTGCTTTTGGAACCCAAAAATATTTTCTCTAAAAGCGTTTTCAGTCATTTTAAAGCACTTCCAAACGAGCACTCAGTGTTGGTGGTAACTTGACTCTCAAGTTCTAATCCCACATAAGTTTTACACGCTCATTTTTACTTCTCACACACCTTAATTTTCGACTGTCTGGTCGAATAAATTGAAAAAAACCAATAACTAAACATTAACGAGAATGCGTGAGAAATAAAAATGAGTATGCGAATAACACTATGCTTTTCAAAATTTTGAGTCAAAAGTTATATTTGCCTGCAAACTTGATCAATCTCTCTCATGCATCACTAATGTTAGAGTCATATATGACTTTGGAGTTATATAGGTCGAAAGTATTATAGAGTCGAAGGTGCAACCACCATATTTGATAATGCAAAAATTATATTTGACTCGATCCCTTTTTAAAACATTAAAATTAAAAGTAGAGTAAATTGTAGCAATGGTCTTTTAACTTTAACTCAATTGGAGCAATGATCCCTTAACTAAAATTCCATTACCATTGGTCCCTCAACTAAAAATTCATTACCATTGGTCCCTCAACTTTAATCCAACTAGAGAAATGGTCCCTCAACTTTAACTCAATTGTAGCAATGGTCCTTTCAACATAACTCGTTTTGACAAAATTCTGACGAAGCTGACGAAAATGACCATAGCTACACATTTTGATGAGTTGAGGGACCCCAATTGTAGCAATGGTCTTTTCAACATAACTCATTTTGACAAAATTTTGATGAAGTTGATGAAAATGACCATAGCTACACATTTTGATGAGTTGAGGGACCAATGGTAATGGATTTTTAGTTGAGGGACCATTGCTACAGTTTGATTAAAGTTGAGGAATCATTGCTACAATTTACTTTTAAAAGTAAAAGTCAAATTTAACTTTGTATGCATTGTGAATGATATAACTTGCACCATATTTATAGATCTTCAGTACACTATGTTGATATACAAAATCGGGTCGATCTTGGACCAACGTAAATTCGACTGTAAATCACACATACGTACAAGAACACAATGATATATCATGGTTCACTCCAATTTAGGGCTATGTCCACACTGGTGTTGATTCAATTTCACTATGTAAATGAGAGTTACATCGTACACAGAGGCTAAGGAGGTCATTTTTGTCATCCACCTAAAGTGAGGGTGAAAGATCCTTCTTATGAAAAAAGGATTTTTTTCACTTCTTACATGCATCATGGGCTAATTAGTGAAGCCTAAATGTTGAGGCTCAATGTATGGTATAATAACACACTAAAAGGTTAAAAATTAAAATATACTAATCTAAAGGCAAATAAAAAGTCATATTCAACTACATATTTGACTCTAACAGTTAAAAGCGGGTACTCCCCATTTATTAAAGACAACAAAAATGAACTAAATGGAGATTGATATCTATACACAGATAATGAACAAATTACTGCGAGTTTAAAATTAGAATAAACTCTACTAAAAGATGATGCAAGAAATGCATTACTCAAAACAAAAAATCTGAATTGTTTTTTGAGCTTTCGACAAAGAAATAATTGTTCTTTAACAGAACGAGTAGATCGTAGGCAGGTTGGTTTTTCTTTTTTCAAAGGCGTGAAGTGATGTCTATCTGTCAGACTCACACTCTCACACTGTGTTCGAATATTTCTCTTTCAAACACCAACTGTGTCTAAGCCATAAACCGCCAGCAAACCGCATAGACTCTGCATGGCCGACACGCGTCCCCATGCTCTCTCCCTCCCCTCTATAAACCCCACACCTCAACCTAATGCTTCACAGAAAGGTCATCACAGAGAAAGCAAAAAAAGAAGAAAAAATGGGGAAGAAAGTGACGAGGTTTGTGGTTCTGATGCTGGTGATGTGCTATGGAGTTTCAGTGGCGGTGGGGTACACTGGTGATCAGGATGAAGGTTGGAGGAGAGGGACGGAGGAGAAAGAAGATTGGAGGGAGGAGCAGGAAAGAGGTGGGAGGAGGAAGCCGGAAGAGGAGGAGGGGCATTATCCGGAATCGGGAGCGGAAGAATCGGAAGAAGGTTTGTTTTTGCTGCCACAGGCAAAGCAGGTCGTAAAAACTGCAGCAGGAGAGATGAGAGTGGCGATGAGTGCGCGCAGTAGGGTTGTTGATAAGCCCATGCATATTGGGTTTATTACAATGGAGCCTAAGTCTCTCTTTATTCCTCAGTATCTTGACTCCAATCTCATCCTCTTTGTCCGCAGAGGTAATCTTATTACTAATCACTAATTAAGAAGATTTTTTTTTCTTAATCTGCGTTTAGTTTTTGAATTGATCATGGTAATGCATGCCAGGATGCAAACTGGTTTACTTTGAAAGTAGTGAGTGAATGATACCATTTAGATCGACACCAACACAAACATGCGGTCTTACAAATTTATAGTTTTTTTTGGAGAAATTAGGTTCTCATCCTTCTTTTTGCTACTTTATTGATTAAACCTTATTCCTTTTCAATTTTTTGATCAAGGTCCTTGGTACTAATAACATCATTAATTATTTCAATAATAAAATATTTTTATTTCTAAATATTTTCATTTAATGTTAAAAACGTTACAATTAGTATATTTATATTTATGGTTAAATTTTTTATCATATATTTTTATTTTTAGTTTGTACCCATTTTTAATTTGCAACCCTTTTTTAATTTGTACCAATTTTTTTTTCAGTTTTAATTTGTACCCATATATTAATTTCTTTTTGTGTCCATATTTTATAAAGTTTTATTTGTATTTGTACCCATATTTTTTTATTTATATGTACCCATTTTTAATTTTGTTAAATGTACCCATGCTAATTATATGTACATTCTTGTATTTTTTTTTCAAATTTTTAATCTTAAAATGTACTCATTCTAAATATACCAATTTGTTATATGTAAAATGTACCCTTTTTTTATATAAAATCTATTCAATTTTTTTTTTATAATCCATTTTTAAACTTATATGGGTACATTCTTTTTTCTTTGATTTGAGAATGTATTTTTTCTTTAATTTGAGAATGTATCTATGTTAAGTTTAATCGAAGAAATTTACTAATTTTATTAAGCCTAATATCTTTTTCTTTTTTTTTTGTGATTTGAAGAATGTACCCATGTTTTGATACAATAACTTTTTGGTTAATTTTGATGAATGGACCCATGTTTATATATATATATATATATATATATATATATATATGTATGTATGTATGTATATTTTAATATTTTTAATCCCACAAATTATGGTTTTTTTATTTAAAATCTTGTTAATATAAACAACTATAAATTTCAATTTTTAATTTAAAAAATATAGTAACGAACATAGAAATAAATTATCACATTAATTTCATGGACTTGGATCAAAAATTAAAAACCAACAAGGTTTCAGTCAAAAAATATTCATAATTAGGGACTGCATCCAAAGTCTTTTTTTTTTTTTTTTTTTTTTTATCGAAAGGATAGGAGATTTCATTGAAAGAGGCGAGGCCAAAACAGGCCCAACCCCATCAAGAAGGATCCATTACAAACAGTCCTGGAGGACAAGATCAGTGATAAAACTAGGAGGGCAGACCAGCCAATCCTGGCGGCTACCGATACTTGGTGTTACGAATCCTTGTTTGATGATATCGACTCTTTGATGAGTTGCTTAATCTTTCTTGCTCTATTTGCTTCTTCTTCTTTTTTAAATAAAAATTGGTTTTAATTTCTTAATTAACTGTAGCGGATGCATGCAAATTGTGCAATTGGTACTTCCAAATTGGCGAGTGATCACACCTTTGATGGATTGCATCGACTTAATTTTAACTGGTTTCTTCTTAGTTAGTTGATTTTACTTTTTGCATTTAAATAATTTTCTCAAATGTTTTTCAATTTAATTAGATGTATGCAATTGTACAATGTGGGACTTCCAAAATGGTGAGTGAGTAGACAATGAAATCCTAATTTTTAATTTTTTTCTTAATTAAGTACATTTATTTTGTTTTTGGTGGATACTTGTATTTAGTCTTGTGACTTGAATTTTATCCATGCAATTGTGGAAAGTAGGACTTCCAATTTTTTTTAGTGAACAAAATTCCCTTTGATGGGTTGGTTTTGAATCAGATTCTAATGAGTTGTGGAACATGAATTATAATTGTTTGCTTGCAGGAGAAGTAAAGGTGGGGTTGATCTACAAAGATGAATTGGGAGAGAGGAGATTGAAGACAGGGGATGTGTATAGAATTCCAGCTGGGTCTCCATTTTACTTGGTGAACACTGAAGAGGGCCAGAGGGTTCACATCATTTGCAGCATTGACACTTCTGAGAGTTTGGGAATGGGTTTGCAGGTACATAACAGATTAGGTTTATGGTAATTGAAATTTCTTAATTAGGGTTTATGGTAATTCAACATTTCAGTATCTATAACTAATTTGGGTGTTTTCGAAAATAATGCAGTCTTTCTTCATTGGTGGAGGAAGCAACCCACAGTCTATTATTGCTGGATTTGACCATGAAATACTTGCAAATGCCTTCAATGTAAGCACATCACAGTTTTATGATGATCAATTCTTAAATTTAAAATTGCTACATATTATTGATATATCATCGTATTTTCAGTAAGAATCCGTTCATATTGATATCTGAAATTCACAAAATATGTGACACCAACTCTGGAATACATTTTTTAATCAAATTTAAGCACGTGACATGTGAAATGGTGGTTGATTCCCCCGATTTATCCCTTAAAGGAGACTCGTGCACATTTTCACATGTTTAATTTTGACTAAAAATCTAACATAAGTTGGTGTGAGAACCAACGCTACACGTTTTGTTGAACTCGCGGATACTAATTTGAATGGATTTTTAATTCAGATGCCAAACCTACGATTGGGTGTGCACAATTTTCTCTATGATTAACAATAATCCTAGAACACACCAAATTTGTTTATCAAAAGTTAAAGACACAAATGTGTGTCCAATACTGCAGGTCACATCGTCAGAACTAAGAGAGATGTTCACAAGTCAACAAGAAGGTCCAATCGTCTTTGTGCCCGAATCTTATTCGTCAAGTGTCTGGTCAAAATTCCTCCAGCTGAAACAGCAAGACAGACTTCAAGAAATGAAGAGTATGTTTGACATCCATCAAGATGATCACCAAGACAAATCAGAAACATGGTCATGGAGGAAGCTCCTGAACTCAGTTTTTGGCGCTGATTCAAACGAAAACAAGAGGAGGCGAGATGACTACGATAAGGGCAAGGGAACAGGAAAATCACCAGACTCTTACAACCTCTACGACAGAAAGCCCGACTTCAGAAACGACTACGGATGGAGCATGCAGCTCGATGATTCTGATTACTCACCGTTGAAACACTCTGGCATCGGCGTTTACCTTGTCAACCTCACCGCTGGATCAATGATGGCACCGCATGTGAATCCGAGAGCGACAGAATACGGCATTGTGCTGAGAGGCTCCGGAACACTACAGATTGTGTTCCCAAATGGGACACAAGCCATGAATGCCAACATAGAAGAAGGTGATGTATTTTGGGTGCCAAGGTACTTCCCATTCTGTCAAATCGCATCAAGAACTGGCCCGCTCGAGTTCTTTGGATTCACAACCTCGGCGCGGAAGAACAGGCCTCAAATTTTGGTTGGTGCGGCGTCTGTTCTTCAGGAGCTCAAAGGACCCGAGCTTGCAGCTGCTTTCGGCGTGACTGAAGACCGGTTGAGGAGGTTTGTTGATGCTCAGCGCGAGGCAGTGATCTTGCCTACGGCACAAGCAGCACCGCCGTACAAGGAGGAGAGGAAGCCGCCGAAGGAGGAGGAGGAAGAGAGGAGGCAGCAGCATCTGGAAGAGGGCGAGAGAGGGCGGGATGCGGGAAGGGGCGAGGAGAGAAGGGAGGATGACAGAAAGGATAAGGGAAGGTTTGAGAGGTTCGACAGGGTGCAAGAGGCGATCAAGAGTGTTGGGAATGACATGGTTATGGGTTTTGATTGAGAGAGTCTGGGTGCTGAATAAAGAGTCTGGTTTTGTGGAGTTTCTATTTCTCAGGCTTATTTAGGAGCTTTTAATTTGTTCATGTTTTTAGCTTTTGTACTTGCTCTTTTTTTTTTTTGTTTTGGATAAAATTTGTGGTGGTTTTCTGGGACCTTTGCGAAGGAGTAGCTTATTTATAAGAACTGTTGGACTTTCTGTTTCTGTTTGGTGCCTATCCGAATTGCTTTGCTTTACGATTATTATTTTTGTTGGGCGCTGAAAACCAACTTGATGCAGTGTGAATGGACGAGTGGGATTTTGTAAACGGATAACGGATGAACAACGGGTGAGATTTTAAAAAACAGATTATAGTATTATACCTTCATTTTCCGCTTCTTTACTTTAATGGTCTCAAAACCCTCAAGAACCCCAAGGTCCTTACTCTTCTTCTCAAAACCCCAAGGTCTTAATGGTCTTAAAACCCACAAGAACCAATCCTTCTGTTGGTTTTTACTCTTCTTCTCAAAACCCCAAGTCTTCGACAGAAGTTTGCTAAGAATGAATCTCACATTGATTGGATGAATTTGACGTTGATAGGAGGAGAGTTTGCATGGGCTTATATCTCTCCACCATGCATCTTAAAAGTAAGATGTCCCTTGTGCTTGTTGAGAAACTTAATAGTGTTGTGAGAATGCCAAAAAATAGATAATATCGCAAAACTAATAAAAAGACCAAGTAAATTCGATTGTTAGTTTTCAAATGAATTTTAAGAAGCTTATAGTAGGACGAAACACCATGAAAACAGGTTTTTTTTAATAGTTTTTTAAGATTTCCCAAAATTAACCACTTAAAACCGTAAGCAACAAATTTAGTGAAAAATGTGATCGTTAAGTTTCATTTGAAGGAGCGGTTGTGGAACCGGCTCCAAAACTGGAAAGGAAGATTCTAAGCGCAGCGCGTCGAGAAATCCTTGTTACAGTGGCAGTCCAGTCAATTCCAATATATACAATGAGCTCGGAAGAGTAGTTAAGGAAAATCCATCGGATTGACTGGAAGAAGCTATGTAGTCCAAAGCAAGAGGGATGTTTGGGTTCTAGGCATATATATATGTATGCGTTCAACTTGGCCTTACTAGCGAAGCAATGATGGAAACTTGTTCAGGAGCCGGATTCTTTGGTTGCGAGAGTTTTGAAGGCTAAGTATTACATCCCAACTCCAACTTCTTGGAAGCCCAAGTAAATATTTCCTCCTTTTGTTGCAAGAGTATATGTGCAACGAGTCAATAATTAAGCAAGGCTCCAGATGGCAACAATATTCGAATTTGGGAGGATGGTTGGATTCCCTTTCCTTCCTTGTTCCGAGTTTTCTCCCCAAAGCCTGACGGTTGTAGCTTGAGCTATATCAATGAGCTGATGAAAGATAATCCCCGTTGATGGAACTTGTGCTGCTTCGAGAGTTTTTCACGGGCAGGAAGTGGACCTCACATTAGATATCTGTCTATTAGCGTGAGAACGGTGGCAAAGAATCTTGTTTGGCACTTTGACAAGGGGTTTTTTCTGTGGAGAGCTCTTATCACCTAGCAAGACAATGGGTGTGTGATCGCTCTGCTGCAGCTTCCTCTTGTATCGCTCTGGAGACGCTGGAATAAGCTGTGGCGTTCTCAAGTGCCCCCTAAGGTGTTGTAAATTGAGAGTTTCAATATTCACACACAAAAAACCACAGTACAAGAGACCTAGACAGAATATATGTACAAGAGGAAAAGAACCGAAAACTATGGCTCCTTAATTTACTCCTACTCCTAATCAGCTAGATACAATCCCTTGAAATAAGGGCAACAGATAACAAGAAGAATCCCTACATGCTGAAAAAGGAAGACGTCATGCCCTGGACACTGATGCCATGTTGCACAGTGCACAGTGGGTGAATGCAAGCCTTAACTTTAGGTGACCTTTTCTTCCAATACTCCCCCTCAAGCTGGATCAAAGGGATTGATTGATCCAAGCTTGAACAAAATGCGTTGAAAAGCAGTGAAAGACAGCCCTTTGGTAAAAATATCCGCAAGCTGATTATGGCTTCGTGTGTAGTAGGTGTGGATGACTTTGGACTGAACTTGTGCTCGAACATAATGACAGTCAACCTCTATATGTTTCGTGCGTTCGTGAAAAACTGGATTTGATGCAATGTGCATCGCGGCCTGATTATCACAGTACATAGACATTGGTTGACTATGGGAGAAGCCTAAATCCAGGAGAAGACCCTTGAGCCAAATGAGTTCGTAGGCTGTAGAGGCCATGGCGCGATACTCAGCCTCGGCGCTGGACCTTGCAACAACGCTTTGCTTCTTGCTTTTCCAGGTAACCAAATTGCCTCCCACAAAAGTGCAGAAGCCAATGGTGGATTTACGATCAATGGAGTTGCCCGCCCAATCAGCATCGGTATGTCCAGAAATCTGTGTATGTCCATGATTTTGCATTAATATTCCGCGTCCAACAGAACCCTTTAAATAACGAAGGATGCGATGAACAATTTTGAGATGAGCCATGGTTGGAGAATGCATGAATTGGCTAACAATACTCACGGCATAAGAGATGTCTGGATGAGTAATGGTCAGGTAGATGAGTTTGCCAACCATTCTCTGATAGTAGCTCAGATTAGCAACTGGATCACCATGAGGTTCCAGCTTGAGATTGGTATCCAAAGGTGTTCGAGCTGGCTTACAATCCGTCATTTCAGCTTCTTGAAGAAGATCAAGAACATATTTGCGCTGATTGAGGAAGAAACCTTTACGAGAGTGTGCCATTTCAATTCCCAAAAAATATTTGAGATTGCCAAGATCTTTAATGGCAAATTTGTTGCTGAGATATTGTTTGAGGGATGTGATTTCTGAAATGTTATCACCTGTCACAATAAGATCATCCACATATATAAGCACCACCAATTTTCCCGCTAAGCTAGTTCGAACAAACAGTGAGGAATCAGCATGACTACTACGAAACCCAACTTGTTCAAGAACAAAACTAAGCTTAGCGTACCAAGCTCGAGGAGACTGTTTTAGGCCATAGATTGCTTTGTGAAGTTTGCACACCAAATCCGTGTCATTGGATTGAGAATAACCTGGAGGGAGTTTCATATAAACCTCTTCTTCAAGATCACCATGCAAGAAGGCATTCTTGACATCCATTTGAAAAAAAGGCCAGGCATGATTAATGGCAACTGACAACAATACCCTAATTGTGTTCATTTTTGCAACCGGAGCAAATGTCTCCTTATAATCTACACCATAAGTTTGAGTGAACCCACGAGCCACTAAACGTGCTTTGTGTCTCTCAATGGTGCCATCTGAGTTAAACTTGGTCTTGTAAACCCAACGGCTTCCCACTGCTTTCTTACCCTTGGGAAGCTTGACAACCGTCCACGTGCGATTCTCATGGAGAGCTTGAAGCTCGTTGGCCATGGCTTTTCTCCACTCAACATGAAGATTAGCCTCTTGAAAAGTTTGTGGCTCACGGACCCCAGTGATAGTACTTAGAAACGCAACATAAGTAGGTGAGAATTTGTTATAATCAATAACATTGGTCAAGGGGTACCTGGCTGTATAGGTTACATAATCAAGTAACCTAGGTGGCGGGTGCCTTTCTCGAGCAGGATTGCGACGGACAACATGGGGTTGATCTGAGGAATGAACTATTGAAGAAGCCTCAGGATTTGAACTGGTGGTACTAATAGGAGTGACTGGAACCTCAAGTGTTTCTTGTGCATTGGTGACATCTTGCATTTGTTGGGATATTGGCACTGCAGGAGCACTAGGAAAAGAAGTTGGCTCATCACAACCAGAATATGACATAGGAAAAAGGTCACGCAAGTGCTCCCCCTGCCAAGAATAGTTCATAGGTCGTGAGAAATAGGGAGTGCCTTCATCAAACTTGACATCCCTTGAAACCACCAGTTTTTGAGTTGTGGGATTATAGCATCGATACCCCTTTTGCGTGGATGAGTAGCCTAGGAACACACATTTTGCAGCTCTAGGATCCAATTTGTCGTGGTTGTGGGCTTGAATATGAACAAAGCATGTACACCCAAAAACCCTCAAATGCTCCAAATTGAGTTTTCTTCCTTTCAATACTTCGTAGGGTGATTTGAAGTCCAAAACTTTACTAGGTAATCTATTAATGAGATAAGTGGCTGTGAGCACTCTTTGGGACCAAAACTTCTTTGGGACATTCATATTGAACATAAGTGCTCTAGTTTTCTCAAGAAGATCCCTATTCTTCCTTTCAGCTATCCCATTTTGTTGGGGTGTTCCAACACAACTTGTTTGGTGTAGAATGCCATGCATGCTCAAGTATTGTGACATGTTATGGGACATATACTCGGTGCCATTGTCTGATCTTAAAACATGAATGTGTGAAGAAAATTGAGTGGTGACAAATTTATGAAAATCTTTAAAAACATTCACAACTTCACTTTTAAGTTTCAAAAGATACAACCAAGTGATCCTTGTGAAATCATCCACAAAGGTTACAAAATATTTGTATCCATCAAAGGATTCCAAAATGGGTCCCCAAATATCGGAATGCACGATTTCAAAAGGATTACTAGCTCTTGACATAGAGGAAGAAAATGGTAACCTTGCAAACTTAGACAAATGACAAACATCACAAGGGTTTGTAATTTTACATAGGCTTGGAAACAAAGTGGACAAAACTCTTCCAGAGGGATGCGCTAGTCGCTGGTGCCAAAGTTGTTGTTCTTGTGCTATACTTGAATTAACTTGAAAGACTTTGGGAACTTGGGTGTCTTTGGGTAGATAGTAGAGTCCATTTAAGAAGAAACCCTCACCAATCGTCTTCTTGGTGGCTAGGTCCTGAAAAATAACATTGTGAGGAGAGAAGATAGCAAGACACTTTAGTGAATTTGTGATTTTTCTGACAGATAAAAGTTGAAAGGGAAAGGAGGGGACATAAAGAGCATCAGACTCTAGGTTGTTAGAGATCAAATTCACTTTTCCCTTTCCTAGAACTGAAGCACCCTTGCCATTGGCAACAGATACATGAGAAGGAATTGGCAGTTTTTGAAAATCGTGCAAGGTTGTAAATTTATTTGTCATATGATCAGTGGCACCTGAATCTATAATCCAATAATCATGCATACTACCAACTTTGAGAGCTGTTGAAAATGAGTTCAAGATACCTGAGATGTCTCTTGATGGTATGCGTTCATTTTCAGCCAAAAAACCTGCAAATTGTCTGAGTAGTGCGGTCTGATTGTTGTCACCATGGTTGATTGTCCCTTCATAGTCACTACTTCCTTGTTTCTTATGAAGAAATGCTGCAAATTCATTGATTAATGCAGTTGGATTGAAAGTGAGGTTTGATATCTCATCTGTAGACAAGGAGACTGCATGATCTGCATGGCTTGCATGGTTGGCTTTGAAAGGGGAATGATTGGATTTGAAAGGAGAATTTTGAGAGAATTTTGAGGAGCCCTTCTGATCTTTTGGCAGCTTTGGTCTTAATTCCGGATGTAGAATCCAACACCAGTCCCTGGAATGTCCACCCGCATTACAATAACTGCACTTTAAGTCTCTGTTTCCCTTGTAGCTCTTTTCCTCGACACCCTTATGATTAAAAGCATAAGCCCTGACTTCTGGCATATTCGACTTGGCTTCTATATTCATGACCTTTTTGCGCACCTCCTCTCGTTGAATAGTAGCACAAACACTGGAGAATAAGGGTAGATCAGGATTCATTAAAATATGGCTTCGAAGATCTTCGAACTCAGAACTTAGACTTGCCAAAAGCTGGAAGATTTTGTCTTCCTCAGCCCTCTTCATTAACACCGCAGCATCAATGGTGTGAGGACGATAGACATTCAATTCATTCCACATGGTTGTTAACTTCCCAAGATGTTGCACGAATGATTGTCATTCCTGCTGCAAACCAGAAATATCTATCTTCAGTTGGAAAACACGAGCTGAGTTATTCTGGTTTCCATACATTTCTTTGAGATTCTTCCAAAGATGCATGGATGACTCAGCATAACTGAAAATCTCAGCAATTTTCCGCTCCATTGAGTTGAGCAGCCACGACATGACAAGTTGGTCCTTGCACAACCAAGCATCGTAGCTTGAAGAAGAGATTTCAGGCATTGGAACGGCTCCATTGACATAGCTGAGTTTAGACCTTCCCCCTAGAGCTAATGTAACAGCCATTTCCCAAGGAAGATAATTAAACTCGTTTAAAAGCATTGAACTAAGCTGTTGATTTGGATTAACCTCAACATCAGAAAAAACTGAAGGTGGAGAAACATGGGAACTGTCTCCTTCAATGTTTACAGAACTTTCTTCAGCCATGGTTGTGGATTGAATGACAGTTTAGAGAACTATCAGAAAGATATACAGAGACAGGCCTGTTAGGGTCACTGCTCTGATACCATGTTGTAAATTGAGAGTTTCAATATTCACACACAAAAAACCACAGTACAAGAGACCTAGACAGAATATATGTACAAGAGGAAAAGAACCGAAAACTATGGCCTTAATTTACTCCTACTCCTAATCAGCTAGATACAATCCCTTGAAATAAGGGCGACATATAACAAGAAGAATCCCTACATGCTGAAAAAGGAAGACGTCATGCCCTGGACACTGATGCCATGCTGCACAGTGCACAGTGGGTGAATGCAAGCCTTAACTTTAGGTGACCTTTTCTTCCAATATAAGGTAAGAGTTGGGGCCTGGCAGACTTTGCAGTGACATAATTCCAACTCGTACAAACATAGTGAAAGCACATTGGTACAGATTTGACTTGTGTTATTTGCGGAGCGCAGTGAGGTCTGATTCATTTGATGCGACATTGTCCTTATGCCATGTGTGCTCGGTTAGCGTCACCTTTGGGGCCTCCGCCGAGAGGTGAAGCTAGTACGTCCATAAAAAGGACCGGGTCCTCTCTCTAGCCTCTAGCCTTAACCAAGTGGATTTTGATATTGCTCATATCAGAAGTTGGAAAACGTCTTCTCCCCTCTTCAGAATGAGGCGTTGGTGGTTAGAGAAGGGTTTATTTTGGCGGCAGGAAGGGATTTGCAAATGTTTTGATAGAAAGCGACTCTTTCCAAATCGTTGCCGCTTTGTAAGAGGCTTCTCCTGATTCGTCCCATGTTGGACCAATTGTAGAAGATGCTAAAGCTTTGGTGGCTGGGATCAGTGGAGCTCTCCCTACCCATGTTCGTCGTCAAGCAAGTGAAGTGGCACTGGCACACCGCTCTTGGTTCGAAGAGCCCCTTGACCTTATTGTAGACCTGCTCTATGAAGAGTACAATAGGTAGTCTGTTGGTGCAGCCGTATGATTGCTGTTGTCTAGCTGCTAGCTATCTATAGTAATGCTGTTCTCATGTATTGCTCTTTTGGTTCAATGAGAAGTCTTATCTTTTCAATCAAAAAAGAAAAAGAAAAGGAAGCCCTCAGTGCATTCTCGACGTTCATGGTGTGTTTACCAAAGGGGATTGGAGTGGGAAGAAACGGAATTGCACTCCTCCTGACACCATGAAAACCACCATCACACGGGTAATGCTTAGGTAATTACCTTTTAATTTTGGCCCAATAATATTTTAGCACATATTTTATTGTTTTAAAAAAATAATAGATTTTTTCTGAATTTTAAAAAAAAGGAACATGTGCCATCTTTTGATTGAGCCAATCAAAAAATGAGTGTACGAAATTTGAGTACCTAAGTATTATTCACACGATCTCACCCTTACACCTTTATGACAATATATTATCTCACAATAACTGGTGGAGGTACAGAAAGAATTTATATGAGAGTGTGTGTGGTGGTGGCGCTGAAGGAGGGGAGGTGGTGGATATGGGTATCGACATTTCTTTGCCCTCTCTTTGTTCTTGCTGGGCCCTTTTCTGTTTCATTTAATTCAGTCCATTTGGGGATTAGAAAAAATATAAATTACTTTGCACAAAAGCATTTTACCAATCACATTAATTTTGATTTTGATTTTGATTTATGTGAATTAGTATACAGTTAGCCTTCAATAGAAGAAAAAAAAAACAAAAAAGAAAAAAAATACCAAGGCTCGTGCTGCTAGAGGAATTGATCATTAAAGAACCACATATTTTGACTGGATTGTACACTTTTATGTCTCGTTACGTATACGAATTATATAGATGAGTGTTATTCCTACTATGATTTCAAAAAAAATTAGTAAACAATTTTATATTTCAACTTCTTTTTAATTCAATTCGTCTCATTTTAATTACAAATTGGTAAACGAGTCATGAATTGGACAGGCACTGTCTCTAAGTCACATGCAAGGCATGCTTTTCCTTTTGGCCAAGTGCAAAGCGAAAACATTAGGTACAAGTAGGAGTAGAATTTTTTGCCAAATTACCATACCAATCAAATTACCTACCGTACCATACCAAAGTTGTGCCAAAAAATTTGTATTATTGGTAATGGTACGGTATTTGTACCGTACCATACATTTTTTGTACGGTAATGATATTCAAAACTACTACTAGTGATATACCGTACCATACCACTACTATTAATATTATATCATTTATTTATTCATATACATATATATATATATATATATAGATATATATAATTAGGTATTATTATCATTATATATGCACTTTTATATTTTTTTCCTACTTATTTATCCAAAACCTTCCTCTTACCCTCTAACCTCTACTTTCCCAATAAAAAAACCTAAGCCTTCTTGTCGTTGCAACTTCATATTTTCACTCTGTAGACATCGAAATTTCGGTGAATTGAATGTTCACCAACGCATTAAAGTTTCGACGTGCCAGGACATCCATGACATGCACCACGTGTCACACAAATTGTACACATGGCGTGTGACTCAACAAAATCGGACGAATCACCTCATTATGGGCAATGATAAGTCAAGCACACTTCAATTTTAACATGGTATTAAGTGGGAAAATTAGGCCATAAGTTAGGCACACTTCAATTTTAAGTGGGAAAATTAGGCCATAAGTTAGGCCACAAAATGGTGTGGGAAAAAAAAATTGTGGTGGTGATTCATTCTCAAAGCCTATAAATAGTCTTCTCCATCAAAGTATCAAGCATCCCAAAAATCATACATTCAAAGCAAAGCAACAAGAAAGAAGCAAAGCATTTTTGGCTTCTCTAGTTTTCTCCATTGCCAAGAGCCAAAACCTTGCTGCCCTCGTTCATCCAAGATCAAGTCATTGTGACCCTTGGATCAGCAACACTACATATCCATTACCAAGAGCCAAAACCTTGCGGCCCTCATTCATCCAAGATCAAGTCATCGTGACCCTTGGATCAACAACACTACACATCTACACATTTCGGAGATCGAATCAGAGGATTAAGTTGTAAAGAGATTGTAACCTTGCAAATTCATTAATACACATATTCTTTGTACACGTGTTCTTGTCTCGTTTGTCACAGGATCTTCGTGTTTACAAATTTGGCATGCCCGGTGGGACAATCTCTACCTCTCATCTCTTTCTCCGTTCAAGAAATCACAAGTCTGATTCAAGAACAAGTGTCCATCACCCTTGAATCAAATTTAGCTCCAAATAAATGAAGTAAATTCAGATCTTTGGAGGAAACTAGAAAGCTCTCTGGCTAAAGCAAACACCCATGTTCTTCGTCAAGCCTGTGGAAAGTCAATAAGCGCAACAAAACACGTGCCGATTCATCCACTACCAAAGCCGAAGATCATCCACCACGTGAAACCGCTCTTGGTCCGTTTCATTCAAGACCAAGCCTTGACGGCCCTTCAAGAAACCTTCCAGCCCAGTTCAAGACCAAGCATGTGAAAAGTCAACAAGCGCAACAAAACACGTGCTGATTCATCCCTAAAAAAGCCGAAGATCACCCACCACGTGAAACCGCTCTTGGCCCCATTTCATTCAAGATCAAGCCTCGATGGCCCTTCACGAAATTTCCAGCCCAATTCAAGATCAAGCCTTAACGGCTCTTGAATCGACATCTACGCTGAGGGATTCCAAAGCATAGTGGTCAAATACATTCACTATGCGGGGGACTTCAAAACACATTTTCTACACGTGACAAACACATGTTACGACGCACCTTGAAGTGGGGGCATTTGTAGACATCGAAACTTCGGTGAAATAAATGTTCACCAACGCATTAAAGTTTCGACGTGCCATGGCATACATGGCATGCGCCACGTGTCGCACAAATTGTACATGTGGCGTGTGACTCAACAAAATCAGACGAATCACCTCATTATGGGCAATGATAAGTCAAGCACACTTCAATTTTAATATTGTATTAAGTGGGAAAATTAGGCCATAAGTTAGGCCACAAAATGGTGTGGGGAAAACAAAATTGTGGTGGTGATTCATTCTCAAAGCCTATAAATAGGCTTCTCCATCAAAGTATCAAGCATCCCAAAAATCATACATTCAAGGCAAAGCAACAAGAAAGAAGCAAAGCATTTTTGGCTTCTCTAGTTTCCTCCATTGCCAAGAGCCAAAACATTGCGGCCGTCGTTCATCCAAGATCAAGTAATCGTGACCCTTGGATCAACAACACTACACATCCATTGCCAAGAGCCAAAACCTTACGGCCCTCGTTCATCCAAGATCAAGTCAACATGACCCTTGGATCAACAACACTACACATCTACACGTTTCGGAGATCAAATCAGAAGATCAAGTTGTAAAGAGATTGTAACCCTGCAAATTCATTAATACACATATTCTTTGTAAACACGAAGATCCTGCGACAAAGGAGACAAGAACACGTGTACAAAGAATATGTGTATTAATGAATTTGCAGGGTTACAATCTCTTTACAACTTGAACCTCTGATTCGATCTCCGAAACGTGTAGATGTGTAGTGTTGTTGATCCAAGGGTCACAATAACTTGATCTTGGATGAACGAGGGCCACAAGGTTTTGGCTATTGGCAATGGATGTGTTGTTGATCCAAGGGTCACGATGACTTGATCTTGGATGAACGAGGGCCGTAAGGTTTTGGCTCTTGGCAATGGAGGAAACTAGAGAAGCCAAAAATGCTTTGCTTCTTTCTTGTTGCTTTGCTTTGAATGTATGATTTTTGGGATGTTTGATACTTTGATGGAGAAGCCTATTTATAGGCTTTGAGAATGAATCACCACCACAATTTTTTTTTCTTCCCATTACTTGTGGCCTAACTTATGGCCTAATTTTCCCACTTAATACAATATTAAAATTGAAGTGGCCTAACTTATGGCCTAATTTTCTCACTTAATACCATATTAAAATTGAAGTGTGCTTGAGTTATCATTGCCCGTAATGAGGTGATTCGTCCGATTTTGTTGAGTCACACGTCATGTGTACAATTTGTGCGACATGTGGCATCGAAATTTCGATGTCTACACACTCATCTTGCCATCAACTTCATCTATGTTGCTCCCGTTCCAGCGACTCTCTCTCCGCAATCCATCTCATCTTCTCCTTCATTAAATTGGATTGTCTTTTTCCTTGGCTTCGTCTATCAAGTTAATTTTTATACAACTTTAAAGAACATAGAGATGGAATTTAGGAATCTTTGTACTATTTTTTTAGGGATGTTGGGTTTTTTCAGTAATTTTTCCATCTATTTACTTTTTTTTTCTTAAATGAATCTCTATAAAATTCTTATAATTAAATAAAAAAATGTTTTAGAAATCCAAAAGAGAGTGGCCAAATTATGTTTAGGCCTTGAATTGGGTTGGAAAAAAACTAAATTTTGGCCTAAAAGAGTGGTTCGAAACAAAATGGTAATTAACATTATCATACTATGCTAACTGAACTATTTAGTATACCAAAATTTGATATACCGAAAATTTGGTACGATAATGATAATAAATTTTGTTGTACTAAAATTTTGGTATAGTCATTGGTAGCAGAATTTTGGTACGGTAATCTTGCCAATACCACTATTATATGAGTCTGGTACGAAACTGAAGTTGGGAGAGAAGTTTACATAGCTTCGGCCGTCAATCTTATTTTCACGGAAAATTTTTATAATTTTCTCAGCAGCGATGAAAACCCACTCTCCTTGTCTAGTTTTCATCTCAGTTCTTCTCTTTCTTCTTCCAATTCTAACCACATATACCGAAGCCGAGGTTATAACCCTAACCGCTGACACCTTCTCCGACAAGGTAACAACTACAAAACCCCTTCAAATTCTTCATTGATTTGCATTCAATTTCACAGATCCAATCTACTCAATAATTTCATGAGTTATGGCTGTGTTTTTATAGCTCCAGAAGCTTTCCCCAATTTCTGGAAGATTGAAGATTGGTTAGGGCTGTGTTGTGATTATGATGTTTGATGTAGATCCATTTTTTCAATTTCTACACGCAAGCAATAATTAGGTTTTTTAACCTATCCCTGATCTTTTTTTTTTCTTGATCATCAATCCTTGGTGGTCTTATCAATGCCAATCCCTAGTTAGGTTTGCCCTTTTTGCCAATTTTGTTTTAATTTAGTATCGGTGCCAGAATTAAATGGCGATTTGAGTCTACGAAATTGGACTGGAAATTAAAGTTTATGGGTTGGGTCTTATAAGAAATGTATGCGTTTTTTGTAGGTGAAGGAGAAAGACACGGCATGGTTTGTGAAATTTTGTGTGCCATGGTGTAAACATTGGTAAGTTACTCACATCTTCCGAGTTTATGATTAAGCAAGATTCGTTGGATTGTTATTCTTACTGGTAATAATAACATTTGGTTTCAGTAAGAACTTGGGTACATTGTGGGAGGACCTTGGGAAGACAATGGAAGGTGAAGACGAAATAGAGGTTGGGGAGGTTGATTGTAGTACGAGTAAACCAGTATGTTCGAAAGTTGACATTCATTCATATCCCACATTTAAAGTATTCTATGATGGTGAAGAAGTTGCAAAATATCAAGGTGCGATTTGAATTTCGTTTCTGCTATATCAGTTGTGTTTCCATCCATAGTCATCTTTGTGCTGCATAAAATCCTTTCTATTTGATCTACTCAGGCTTACTAATATCACTTATACTATCTCTAAACAAATGCGCTTCCAATTTCTATGAAATTCCTGTTGAAGGGCCTTGTCTAGAAAATAGATTTCAAGTGCAAGCTTCTCGCAGGCTTGGGCACATATTTCCCCTAAAGTGCCTGTTAGTAACATCTGAGAAGAAGAAAGTGTTCATATCTATTTATTTTCAATTCAGATCAGTAGCACTTGCATATTCTTTTTTGTTCGATACAGATTCATTTGGGAAAGCATTATAATTTATTTTGGGTATAAATTGGTCATCACATCCGCATATCATTCATTATCCAACTTGTCATCTTAAATGTATAATAACAACTCTGGAAATCCATCACAAATAAGAAGTCCTAACATTTGGCTACGTCTGACATTGAAAGAGGCAATATAGCATTATTGTGGAAAAGGAAAAGTGATAAATACTGCACTTTACCTTATCATACCCCAATGTTGAAAAAGATATGTGCATGTTTTTATATTATTTTTTGCCCTTTTTAATTTTTGGGTGGAGGAGGAATGTGAGATATAAATTGCAAGAATGTTTGAGTGGTGCTCTCTTAAGTGTGTACCTGTGAAAGATTTGGCTGCTTTGTTTAGTATAGCGGTGATAGAGATAATATTTGTGGTGACTGATCCTTGGCTTATTTAGTATGTACATACTTAATATTGGCTGGCCTCGTTTACTATAAACACAGGGACATTGGTTCTGTTAATCGTTACACTGGTGGCCATGACAATGACTATAATTTCCGTGTGATGATGATACCTCAGATTATAGTCAAATACCTAGGTTCCGAAATATATGTAAACTACTCAGGTCCCATAAGCAAATATAGGTGATGGAATATCTAGATGAGGGAAATTACATCTCTAGGTGCATTATTGGCATGTAATGACACGGTGGCAGTGTACCGGTGAGCTATGGATTGATTTGAAGTGAGTTTGATCTGTTATCAGTCCAAATAACTGTTTCATCTGTTGTGTATATTATTTGTAGACTCGGGTCATGTGCAGTCTATTCAAGGCTGAGTTTTTAATTATGGCCCAAATGACGTATTAGACTTTCTATAGTGCAGTATCTCACTTATTGTTTCTTGTACAAATGATCAGGGCCGAGGGATGTTGACTCACTAAAGAACTTTGTCTTGGAAGAAGCTGAAAAGGCAGCGACAAAGGCACAGCTTGACAGTGATAAAGAGTTGTAGATCAGGTAGATACCTTGTGAAAGCTAATTGTGAAATCTGAAACTATCGACTGCAGATGTGTATGTAACAATTGAATGTACCTGCTGCAGATGTGACTTGCGTGTTGAACCAGCATTAGCGCACATTGTGACGGACATCATCTCAGCTTCAGTATTTGGGTTTGGGCACAACAATTTTGACACAGGATCACAACTCCAGTGAAGCAGATATCAACTACAACTGATACGTACGTGGGCAAGAGCAGCTTTGTATTCATCAATGAAATTAAAATACTCGGTAAATTTCTCACAGGGTATTTTGTTTGGATGTTCGTTAGGTTGGTGGAATTGTCCATGTTTAAGTTGTTGCAGATTTAAATTGAACACGAATAGTTCATGTTCGGATTTATAAGATGTTTCAGATAATGGATATGATGCAATTACATTACAATAATACGCCCTCATGGCATGAGAAGTGCATCAACAGACGCAATGAACAAAGTACAGATTAAAGTTCCATTGCACAAGATAGTGTTTTTTTTCCGAAAGATTGGCACGGTCTCTGGCTGACCAGAACGTTTGGCCGGAACCGAACCAAAACCAAAACCAACGGATAGCTATTATCCGAAACATGGTCTGCACAAAGTGTGGTATTCACCACATCAAAACTCGGCACGCCCGAAATTCAAATCTAAAAAAGACATAAAAGCAAAAGCCAAGAAGACAATATTAACACAAGCAAATTTAACACAGATTGCAGACATTAATACAAAGTTGTCCAATAACCAACTAAACGACCGATTTCAATGTATAAACCAACAAAAAACCATAACAAATAGCATACAACACAGCTTGCCGAGCAACCAGAATCGCTTCTAGCCGCTCAGCTCCTCCACAATCCTTGCAAGCAAGGCAAGAGGGCTACGATGTAAAACTTGTAAAACCTGTCCAAGTAACTCCGAGAGTAGCACAAAAATGGAAAATAAACGACATTAGACAAAACTGATCTAGCTAAGGGCGGACGATAACATAAAACACTTCACTTCTTCTTGGCTGCGGCCTTGGTCACCTTGGCACCAGTTGGCTCCTTCTTCTCCACACTCTTGATCACACCAACAGCAACAGTCTGGCGCATGTCTCTCACAGCAAAACGTCCAAGAGGCGGGTACTCAGAGAAGGTCTCGACAACCATGGGCTTGGTGGGAATCATCTTAACCATACCAGCATCTCCGTTCTTCAAGAATTTGGGCTCCTTCTCAAGCTCCTTACCGGATCGCCTGTCAATCTTGGTCAAGATCTCAGCAAACTTGACAGCAATGTGGGAGGTGTGGCAATCCAGCACTGGAGCGTAACCATTTCCAATCTGCCCAGGATGGTTCATGATGATGACCTGAGAGGTAAAGTTGGCAGCCTCCTTTGCAGGATCATCCTTGGAGTTGGAAGCAACATAACCACGCTTCAGATCCTTGACAGCAACGTTCTTAACATTGAACCCGACGTTGTCACCAGGAAGAGCCTCCTGAAGAGCTTCATGGTGCATCTCAACAGACTTAACTTCAGTGGTCAGACCAGTGGGACCAAAGGTCACAACCATACCAGGTTTCACAACACCAGTTTCAACTCGTCCCACAGGCACAGTTCCAATGCCACCAATCTTGTAAACATCCTGAAGTGGGAGACGGAGAGGCTTGTCTGACGGCCTCTTGGGCTCATTGATCAGGTCAAGGGCCTCAAGAAGGGTTGGTCCCTTGTACCAGTCAAGGTTGGTGGACCTTTCAATCATGTTGTCACCCTCAAATCCAGAAATGGGGACAAAGGCAATTTTGTCGGGGTTGTACCCAACCTTCTTGAGGTAGGATGAGACTTCCTTCACAATTTCATCGTACCTTGCCTTCGAGTACTTGGGAGTGGTGGCATCCATCTGCAAAATTCAGAAATAATGAAACATGAGTTAGAACTGTCCACAAATAAGTTCAATCATAACAACTGAAATGTCCACAAATAATGTATAAGACCCACCTTGTTGCAGCAGCATATCATCTGCTTGACACCAAGAGTGAAAGCAAGCAGAGCATGCTCACGGGTCTGACCATCCTTGGAAATACCGGCCTCAAAACCACCAGTGGTGGAATCAATAATGAGGACAGCACAATCAGCCTGGGAGGTACCAGTGATCATGTTCTTGATGAAATCACGATGTCCAGGAGCATCAATAACAGTGCAGTAGTACTTGGTGGTCTCAAACTTCCACAAGGCAATATCAATGGTAATACCACGCTCGCGCTCAGCCTTGAGCTTGTCCAACACCCAAGCATACTTGAATGACCTCTTGTTCATCTCAGCAGCCTCCTTCTCGAACCGCTCGATGACACGCTTGTCAATACCTCCAAGTTTGTAGATCAAGTGACCAGTGGTGGTTGACTTCCCAGAGTCGACATGGCCAATTACCACAATGTTGATGTGAAACTTTTCCTTACCCATGATGGGATCTCAGCAAGTTATCTGAAAGTGCAGAAAACAACAATCATCAAAACACAACAGGCAATTAGCCTGAATGAAATATACAATCGTCTCAGCATGGCCAATTCATCATAAATCCAAATGAATAATGTAAAGTATTTATGGAAATATACAATAGAACTCAGTCCCTTAGATGTTCTTAGATATGCGATCAGTACCGCAAATCATTACAGGTCTGAAGGAATCATCACAGTTACTACAAAATCAGTAAATATTTACTAGGATTTACAATTTAAAAGAAACAAAGATAAATTTTAATATAATTTAAAAACATGCACAACCAAAAAAGTTAGTTGCTACAGTATTCCTAAACAAACAAGAGAAAATTGAACTCAGTCCCTTAGATGTTCTTAGATCTGCGATCATATCCGCAAATCATTACAGGTCTGTAGGAATCATCAATGTTGCAATCAATTTACTGATCCCAAATGCATAACATTTCTAAATGTAACAAAATTAAACGACTTAAATACAAATTTCGAAATTAATTTATGAAAAAATTTAGTTGCACCAATAATCCTCAAATAACAAGAGAAATTCGAGGTAAAAATTATGGAAAGCAACACGATTAATATTGCTTCAAGGGAACGAGTCACATGGAACTGATAAATCCACAAACCAGATAATGAAGCCTAATATAATTAAAAAAGATAAACCCAAATCTGATTAGATCTTCCCGCATCTGATACAAGAAGCTAAAGGATTTGCATGCACATTCAAGAACCTAGTGCATAAACTCAAACATTTTCAGAAAAAAACGAAAAACCCAGGAAACCCACATGCAGTTTCTTCAAAACCCACGAACGCAAATGAAAATTTTCAACACAAACCCACAGATCCAATCACAAATATTCATCCACAACCAAAACCCAGATTATCGATTCACTTCAATAAATCAGATAACATGCAAACCGAGAAGATTTCAAGAATTTTGAAGCCATAAAAGTTTAAGCAGAAATGCTAACCTCAAGTAATCGAGGAGTGAAAGATGGTAGGGGGTTCTCTCTCGCCGCAAACTTCGTAATCAGGAGCGAGATAGAGGAGAGGAAGATGACAGTGAGGAGCTCGGGGATTTAAAGGGTAGCGAGTGCTGCGTCAGTTTCGTTAGGGTTTCTTTCTGAGCCGTTGGATTTTGGGGATTTGATCTAACGGTTGTAACGTTTACTTAGCACTGCGGCTGGCTTGTGAGTCTGGTGATGCCCAATGTTTACACATGATGATGATGTTGCCACTTTGCTCTTTCGCATATTCTTTCTCAGTAAATGACCATCTTGTCCTTTCATTCATTATGTTTATTTACATCTCTCGTATTTCGTATTTCCTGCTTATTGAGCTCTTGCATAACGATAAATCAAATATTTAATCTAATAAAATTTATTGTTTGATAAAAAAAAAAAAAAATCAAATAAAAAGAAAAGTAAAAGTTTTAACTTGAAAACCCACTCACAAGAAGTCAACAAAGATGTGCCAATAACCATGAAATATGAAATACGAGACAATTTTGAGTGTGCTCAAAACACAATGGTACATCACTATACAAATAATGGGATACTTCTGTTAAAAAATTAACAACTTAAAAAATAAAACTTTTTACCACTTATATAATGACACGTGGTGTCTACCTCTATCTCTAACACACTGAAAAATTTCTCCATAAAATACCAAATGCCATAACGAGATCAAGTAGGTAGAAAAGAGACCTTGCCTAGCTTGACCATAAGACGCCATCCAAGAAGAAGTGTCATCCGCTTAACATCCTCCTTGCACCAAATCTCACTCTCAAAACACTTGGTTGGAATAGGAGACTTTACAAAATTCTTTTTTGTGACAGCAGCTATAAAAATGAAATTTGACATTTCCATTAAAGACGGTCAAACTCATACGTAATGAAAAATACCACTAGACTAATTATGGGTAGAATTGGCACTAAGATGTCAAAATTTGGGATTTGGTGTGGAGATCAATTTTATGGGCGGTCATTTCAATTCAAAACGTATTTGGGCCAAAAGTTGGGTTTGGTTGGGTTTAGGCCAATCTAGTGGATCCCGTAACAAACCGCACGTGCCTCTTCTTCTTTTTTTCTTTTGCACACGTGCCTCCTTTGTGATATATAACGTTTTGTATTGTCGTAAAACAGGGAAAGGATCCCATCCGACCCTTTCTACCAAATTCACAAATTCATCATTTCGGATTTTGAATTTTGATAAACTGATTAAAAAGATGGGCTTCTTTAAAAGTTATAATAATTTTAACCGTTAAATCAAATTTCAAAGATCCGGATTAATGGATTGGTGGAAGAGATCAGGAAAAATCATTTCCGTAAAACGGCACCACTTGAGTAGCAGCAGCAAACGTTCAACAATATTTAGCAACTAGGGGTGGGCAAACGGCTATAGGAACCTCGGGTCTTGGCGAGTAATCAAAGGTTCAGGACAGGTGGCCGGTTCCTAATTTTTAAAAAGAGAAACGAGGTGGGGCGGGGCTTTAAAATTTTAGGGGCGGGTCGGTTCCAGAAGTATAGAAAAACGGGTACCCGATCGGCCCATTTGTAATTGCAATGGACGGACGAGATTGAAAAAGAACCTACCAGCAAATCTAAACAGTTAGTTTTACCCTAGGACCTAGGTCTCCTCGAGCTCGAACTCGACTCGATTCTCTCTGGCCGTCTCGCCCCGTCGTCTCCTCCACCAACCCGAGCTCGACTCTGTTGATTACGACCTCGTCGTCACCAATGCCCAGACCAATGAAGGTTGGTTCTGATTTAATTATTACCTTCTGAACATGTTGAAATTAATCACAGATATGGTTACTAACAGGTTGTATGAGAGTGTGTTTGTCTGATTGAGTGGTAAAATCGTCGACCACCACATTCCCTATGGTGAATTGAGTCAATCTGAGTGGGGACAGCTTGTGTGAGGTTGAAATCTGGGTTCTTTAGGAATGGTTAATCTGACTAGAACTTCCTAGGAGTTGTGGGTTGTGATGTGGGGATTCAAATTTTGGTAGCTTTTATCCTTGCTTTCATGGATTATATCATTACAATATTTTATGGTCTTTACGAGCTATGTTTTGTAATTTCAGAGTATCTTGATGAAGCGATGTTGATTCCCAAAAATACGTCAGTTGTATTGTTACTGATTCAGAGTACTATCTCAGATCCTTTAACTTCTCGTCTTTAGTTAAGTTGCAAAATCCATAATCAATTTAGAGTATCTTTGATCTTGTGTTTAATGAATCTGTGACATGGGTAGTCCCTGTTTTGCATCTTCGTTGGAGTTATGCCGTGTGCTTGGATGGGTGATTGTGTTTCTCATGACCCCTAGGGAAGATTTCAAGGGTCGGTTAAGTTAGCCTATTTTTGTTTCTTTTGTTGTAGGCGAAAGGTGGAAGATAAGGTGGAGTACACTGAACCAGAAAGGACTAGTTTCGCGGCAGCTGAATACGGTTAGTAAAAGTCTTCTTCCCACTGTATTCATTTCACCATTCGCACCCACTATTGATTTTGGTCTGATAAATGTAGATGGTCAAGAGTAACTCATACATTTTTATCGTTTCTCTCTTGCAGCTGTCTGGAAAAGAGTGGCGCCAGATTCTTGAGGTTGGTTTCTGTAAATTTCATCATTTTATAGCCTTAAGAATTTGTATTCTGGACTGATTTGTCTTGAAACCACACTTGCTGCTTAAATTCATTATCCTCATCTTGTGCATGACATCATTTATACATTGCACGAGATCAAATAATCACCGACTGGTTGGTTGGCAACCAGAATGTTAATGCTTAGAACTTATTTGGTGGATTTCCTGTTGTGTGTCAAATTTGAGTCTATTGTTAGCTGCTGTTCCTTTTTCCTCAGGGTTGAGCCTATTTTTAAGCTGCTCTTCCTTTTTCCCTCTGCTTCTCGCATTCCTGTTTAGGCATTATTTATTTTCTATAGGAACTGGAAGATCCTGTGACCCTATAGTTCTGTTGACCAATGTCAGAAGGCGTTCATAATGTAATAAAACATATGCAGCCCTATATTTTAGTAGTCTTGTGTTATGATTCTGTGGTCTGTTTGTAGTTAGGTTAACTTAGTTAATTGAAGATCAGCTGCTATATAGTTAGGTTCACTTAGTCTGGCATCGTAATGCTTCTTCTAGGGCGCTGTAAAACGGTAAAATCTGTAAAAATGAAGTGCTTTTTTTTTCCCAAAAAAAAAAAAAAAAGGGGACCCGTGTAAACGGGCCGAGTTAGGTCCGGTTCCTGTTTTAAAATCTGTTGTACCCGCCCCGGACCGACCCATTTTTTTTAAACTCCGGTCCGGTCCGGTTCCTTCAAAATTGGGCCCGGCCCGTGCCCAGCCCTGGCAGCAACCAAGTACGCCTCCCTTTTTACTCTAGTTCTGTTCAGATTCTTGAGGTATGAATACATGTTACTAAAATGGATTCCGTTCCTAGTTTTTTTCCTTTTTCACATTCACCCACCGATTAATGCAGGTTTTGAATTTACTAAAAAAGCTCTGCAAATTCATGGGTTGTGAAGAATTCATTGGTACCCGATAAAAAATCATGGGTTTTGGAAGAAAAAATTGATTAATGCTGTTGCTTTGGATTTGGAGTAATTAAGTGGTGTAAAGTTTGGAGCTTTTAAGTAAGATATGCCTGGGTTTTAAATTTTCAGTAGAAACTTGATGGGAATTTTGTAAAAATGTGTTCAAATATGCTTATAAATTATAGGGAGGCAGCTACTGATGTTGTTGTGAGGACGTTTTGCAAGAAGGTTTGAACTTTTGGAGTAGATTTGAACCGGTTTAATCGAAACCCCCTTCGTCGGACTATAGGAGGTTTGGTTCTGCATTGTTATGGAACAAAAAAACTTACATTGATGTACTGAATATTCTTATTGGGTGATTATGGAATATACATAGCTAGAGTGGGATCCATATCTATACGTGATCGATCATTGATATGTCATTCATATTATTGGTTCCCGAAAAATTGATTATGCGGCTGTTGATATGGATCCCGCTCCAGCTACAGTCGATATGGGTGATTAGAATATGAAATCATATAATTTTCTATCTTTGCATCACCGCAACATGAATCCTTTGTGGAACTGTATTCATTTCATGTGAATCAATATCTGACAAGATGAATACTAAGTTAAACCAATGCTCGATTTCCCCTTTTTTTATGTACAACACATAATTATGTTAGCTTCTGAGGAGAGGACCCTATAAAGAATTATTATAAACTTCTCTTTTTTATTTAGGGAATCATAAGAATCAGAAAGGGACTGGTTGGAGAAGTTCTCTGCTATGGTATTCTCTCTCTCTCTCTCTCTCTCTCTCTCTCTCTCTCTCTCTCTCTCTCACACACACACACACACACACACACATATTTCTATCATAACTCTCATGATTTATCTATTGTACTATTGCAGATACAATTTCCATTGGCTTAAATCCTCTCAAGATTTTAATTTTGGGGGACTCACGCATATTTCTTCAATCCTAGGTATCATTGTGGATGCGTTTGTAATTGATATTATTTTCTTATTTCCATTGTTCCTTTTTGGTGACAAATGGCTTCATCTTGTATTTATGTCTCAGGAAAGTTTATGTGAATGGCGATTCCACATTTGCATTCTCTGCAATCTGTGAGAGTTTCTTCCCCTTGCCGCGTTTCCGTTTCTAACCAGTATCACTATGGTAGAAGCAATTTCAGTAGAAAGAGCAGTTCTCTTGTTTATGCTTCCTACACCAGCAACTTTGACAGGGACCTCCATCTTCAATCAAAGGTACCTATTTCACTAACTTAATGTTGATTGTCATTCTTTACTAGAAATATTTCTATCGAGATGTTGAATAGAGAAATTACAAAAGGATTCTTCATTGTTTGAATATGTTTTGATAAACCCATCAGCATTTACAGAAATCAGTACCGAATAGAACTGCAACACCCCTTCTTTAGCTGCTTCTGATGATAAAGATAGCCATGTTATATTTTCTTTTTGAATTACACTGCTTCATTTTGATCTTGTGACTTAGCATGAATCCTTCAGAATGAGTGGTAATATTGCTTAACCAAGCCCTAAATTTTTACTTAACCCATGTTCTGCGGAAATGCAACTCAACCATACAGGGCACTACATGATTCAGTAAAAAGAAAAATTGTGTTTCGTCTTCTTAATTTTTCTATACTTATGGAGTTCCTATCATTCACTATTCATAATAGGTGTTTACTAAGAATTATATAGAATGAAATTTGAAGTAGTTTGTCATTTCCTGAAATTTGATTTAAGCCCCATCTGGACTCTAGAGACCAACCCCCTTTCCTTGAATGTACAAAACATATACCTACAAGTAGTGCCAATAGATGACATGTATTCATCTTCACTTAGTTTCGTAAATGTGCTAAACTTGTTACAAATCACTCTCATATCGTGACACAGACTATAGTGCCAATAGATGTAATGTATGCATCTTCACTTAGTTTATTTTGGATGCCGTCTTTTTCCTCTTCCCATTTTCAGTATAGAACATGTAATCCACCAATAATATTTCAGGTTGAAACAGTGTTAGACAGTGTAAAATGGGATGAGAAAGGTTTGGCGGTTGCCATAGCTCAAAACGTTGACACAGGAGCCATCTTGATGCAAGGCTTTGCTAACAGGGAAGCAGTGGCCACGACAGTTTCGTCCCGGAAGGCTACATTCTACAGTCGGTCGCGATCAACATTGTGGACAAAGGGAGAGACTTCCAATAATTTCATTAATGTTCAAGAAATCTTCCTTGATTGTGACCGAGACTCCGTATGTCATTGGCTAGTTTAGTTGGAACCCATTTTCTAATCCTCAACTACTTTAACTCAGACCTTTTTTCTCAGATAATATACCTTGGGAAGCCTGATGGACCTACTTGCCACACAGGTTCAGAGACGTGCTATTACACCCCAGTGCTTGATTTGTTGGAACACCGACAGGTTTTCCACATTTAATCAATTATAGTAACCTACATATTTTTATCAAGCATCAAATTACTTGTTTTGTAAGTGATTCAGATGATTTGTGACAGGAGGAAGAACATAAATTGGCGTTGACCACCTTGTACTCGTTAGAATCGACAATCGCCAAGCGAAAAGAAGAATTAGAAGTTCCACAGGGTGGAAAGCCCTCGTGGACTCGGCGTCTACTATCTGATGAGAAGTTGTTGTGCTCAAAAATCAGGTAAGATGTTCAAAATGTCGGTAGTGTTTCAGACTTTAGTCAGAATGATATAAATTTGCTTTGTATCTTAACTTCTCATGAAGTAATATGCTTGTTAATATCGGATGCAGGCTTTTGGGTGGTTCTAGTTATGATGTTATCCTCATTGTCGAAAACTATATTACTAAATGAGCTATCTTCTGTATTTTCACTTGTAAGCCTCTGTTCATGGTTTTTCTCTCTCATTCCAGGGAAGAGGCGGATGAGCTATGCCGAACACTAGAGGAGAACGAAGAGAGGCTGCGTGCTGCCTCGGAGATGGCAGATGTGCTTTATCATGGCATGGCTCTGCTGGCCCGTAAAGGCGTGAAAATGGAAGAGGTTTTGGAAATTCTGCGGCGTAGGTTTTCTCAGTCGGGTATCGAGGAAAAGAGAAATCGCAAGTCACAAGCCTAGACATAGGCAGCTTAGCTTGTCAAGTTTAATGATATGCTTTGATCAAATTTTCCTGTTCTTCTTAATCGTTTTATTCACCATGTACTGTGGTCTCAATTGCTAAAAGACGTATTTATGAACCTATATTTGCAGCTAATTTGATTAGTGTGTGGTTTAAACTGATTTCGTTGTGAGTGTCAATTGTTTGGACTTTGGATTCGAAATTATCAACGTATATCCGGTTAATCAGTAGTCTTGTTACTTAGGTACTCCTTAATTATGTTTATGGAGAACATCCTACTTAATTGAGAGAGAAAAAAGTATAGGAACGTACAATTATGGCTAGTTTAGGGTTATTTTTTTTTTTTTCAAACTTGTCTTTGCTGTGCTGTAAAAATAAACCGTTGTGAAAAAAAAAAAAACGAGTGTTGGATAAACTATATGGTAAAAGTGCTTTTAGCAAGAAAAAGATGGGGTTAGGATTGTAAATATAAAAGTTTTATTAATAGATACTATTCACCTATCTCTAATGAAAAAAACGTTTTTTTTCTAGAAGCATGTGTAGAGGTGCTTCTGCTTTCTATTGGTTTGGACCCATCATTTTGAAAAAATACACTTTTTTTTATATGAATATAGTATTTCTTCAAAAGTCTTATTCTACACTCTTCACAAGTGTAATTTTTTTACTAATTATAGAAGGTTTGGAGTGGAAAATGAGATTTTTGAAGTACCAATAACAATTCCCCTTAAATAAATAAAAAATTTAGTGATAGAAATAAATAACAAAAACGATTTCCGCTGCCGGGATTCGAACCCGGTTGTTGTGAAACAATGCTCAAACCAATTTTTTGTGCTACAGCGGAATTTTAGAATTTAGATGCTAGTAGAAGAATTTAAATCGTATTTAAATGTAAGAGACTCGTTGCCATTTGTGATAAAAATGCCAAATTTGAATTCCCTCATCTTTATATATAAAGCCAAGGACCCAATAAACAATGTTTTTTGGTGCCACAAGCTTCACCAAAAATAATTGGACAAAAATGCCTCTCAAACAAAAAACTTCAAAAGCAACTCAAAATAATGCAACAAATGTGGCAAGGGTATTTTCGTCAATTTAACAATGTTTTTTTAATAATTAAAAAATAATAATAATAATTAGTACCTCACAATAGGCTAGTTTAATGTGATTCAATCAGTTGTTCATTGAATATTATTTTCTCTATTTTTAAACACGTTCAAAACATCTTAAGAGGCATGTAATGCTGGTTATAAAAAAAGATTTTTCACACGCGGATAATAATGTGATTAAATTAGTTGTCAAATGATTTTTTTTTTTTGAACAAACGATATTATCTACACTAAGGGAAGGGGGTGGGATTAGCCTTACAATGGACTAGTAATAATGTAATTCAATAAGTTATTTATTAAATATTATTTTCTATATTCTTAATATAAATTCAATAGAGACCGATTTTATTATGTGGATTCAGCTGCTTTAATTGGTTTTTGAGGGTTTCTTCTAGCATGATCTAAGATTATTCATTTACTTCAAATATTTGACTTTTTTGTTGTCAATTTATGCATATAAATACATTTAAAACATGTAAGTCACGTAACACGTCGTGATTCAAAAAATCACGCGCTTGCATGAAGGCTAGTAGCATAATAAGTGAGTCGCGAACCTAAGATTGACCGATGGGTGGCCATAATTTTAATTACGTGGGTTTAGGAGAACATGGCCATATATCTACGTGTCAAAATATCAGAATCATCTCCGAATTCTTATTTTTAATATATGCTTTTTTATACTATAGTTCAACTGGTTGTAATTATAATTTAGATTCCTACCGCTTAAGGTTATGTAATATTCTATATATTGTAAACATTATACACAAACAATCAAAGAGTAATATTTCTATATGGTATACTATCGGCCTTAACTAGGTCCTAGGGTTTGTCCCAGTTCTTTTCGGTCTAGGTTTTTCTCTCTTCCTCTTTGTCTCCTCTTTCATCACGTCTTCCTCTTCTTGTACTTCTCTACCCGACCCCAACACCACCCAATTTGTCAAACTTACCCAATCCAATTGCCTTATCTGGCTTCATCAAATGAAGCCTTTTCTTGTTGGTCAAACTTACGGAATCCGATTACCTTCACTTTTCGATTGGAATGAATTTATAAAGTAACGATCTAAAACATATGTTCATTGAGATATATTGTGGAGCGGATCCAAATAAATGGTTACTGTCACAAACTGATTAGTGCTTGAGTGAGTAATAGTAGTAAAGACCAGCAAAAGAAAAAAATTTAAAAAAAAAAAAATATAAATCTAAACTTGGCAATTAATAGAGAAGTTTGGCAAGAACATTAACAAGTATTAATCGACATTATAGATATTAGAACCCTTTGTTCAATGTTGACTATAGCATATTCAAAAGAAAACCAAAACCATGAAAAGAAAAATGAAACAAAAGCAAAACGATTGATCTTTCTTTACGCTTCAATTTTCAAATTACTTCTCTGACGTTGTTTAAATGAAACAAGGCTCTCCAAGCACGTAAAAACACGATCAACTTTGCACGTAAAAACACGATCAACTTTGCCGATTCCATGAATGTTGATTTTCCGATGGCTTTCGTCATTAAAATTGTACATGATTAATTGTTCTCCGAACACCATCAAATCATGAGACTGTCCGGAAACCGGAATGTTTTAACATCGAATACGGGATGGAAACCCTCATTTTAGTCCAATACTCCCTCACTCCATATTTCGTCATGACCCAAAACTCGTTATATGTTCCACCACGAGGATAAGAATGATGCGTTATGCATAACCAGTGTCTGAAGACTCCCAATTTCATCTTCCTCTTAATACTTTCAACAAAATCGCATTCAAGTGGGAGTGGAATTTCTCGAACCCTCTCCTCCCCCGTTAGAGTGAGGGAAACAATCACTTGTGACTGATTTTCGAGTCTTTCCCTGAACCAATGGAGATCTCCATTCAGCATAATCCCCTGTTGACTTGTAATGTAGGGAAACAATCTCTCAATCTTTCTCCAAGAATCGGTTTCCAGCGTATAAACACTAAACACAACCCCATCATCGAAATCATCGATGAAGGGGTTGGTTAAGCGATCATGTTTATTGTAGATTCCTGTAACCACCTTGTGTTCATAACTGGAACGATCAAATCCAACCCCATATACCTTGACTGAATTCCGATAATCCTCTTCTTTTGGTATTTCTGGCAGTTTCTTGGTTTCCTTGGTGGAAGGGTCAACCAAATATAACCTTGAGTCACACAACATGCATAACAAGTCGTTGCAGGATGATAGGATCACAAATCTCAAGACCCTATTCAACCTGCAAGCAGCAATAGAAATGGCAAATGGAGAAGATGAAGTAGAAGGGAGCAAAGCTCCAATATATTTTTGTGTTTGTAATTCTGTTCTCCAATTCAAGGAGCACAGCTCCTTTTATAGACTTTACACCTTTAGTGCCAGCTGGCATTTCTAATAGACTTCACTAAATAACAGGAATAAGCCTAACAAATCCAATATTAAACTCCTAATAGTGATTAAGCCAATCACTAAATCCTAAGTTCATAACACAGGAACACAACAAGGAAACGAAAATACCCGACACTTCGCTACATACATACTCGTGCTCGATGGCTGATACTAAATTCTGATCATCGGTATCATTATGATCGAGAAACTCGTCGAGGTGGATGGAGTAGAGTCCATTATGTGCCACATCAGTAACTATGACGCTTCGTCTTTCGCAGAGTAAACAGTCTCTGTCTTTGATTGCCTTGTTGAAGTGCATTGTGCTGAATTTGGGGTCGGCGATTAGAGAACGCCATGGCTTTGAGACGCACTCAAAGCGGCGTAAGGACTTAACCGGCAACCATGAAAGAATCTCGCATACGATCTCGGACGGAAGGTTGTTAGGGTTTTCCCTCAGGTGTTTCATTCTCCTGTTGAGAGAGAACTAAATTATTAGGGTTTTCCCTCAGCTGGTGTTTCATTCTCCTGTTGAGAGAGAACTAAATTTTTAGGGTTTTCACTGCAAAAGATAATTAACTGACTTTTCCAGCGACTTAAATATTAGGGGTAGTTTGCTATTTTGGTATTGCACAAGGAATCCAGCAGGGTTAAGGGTCCCTAATCCCTAGCAAAGGTAATTAAGGAGTCTGTTTAAATAATTCACTAGAAGGATTCTAGAACTAATTTCCAAAAAACAAAACAACAACAAAGCCTTATCCACTCAATGTGGTCGGCTGTAGTTTCTGAAATACTACAGATAAATTTTCAAAAAAATTAATCAAGGTCAAGAGAAAGAATTAATGAAAAAGTCCGCAATTATTCACCCAACTTCTGCCCCCTCCCCTCAGAAAAAAATTCTTTCCGCATGTGGGCTCTTCAAAACCCTTTTCCTCTAAATTTTCCCTCAATTCGAATGCATCTAGTTCGGAGTACAATTTTTTCGGTATCCTAATCCAGTCACTTCATAATTATAAACAAGTAAAATCACATGATAAAGGGTTCACATACGTGTATTTACCGGGCCTCCGATTAACAGCTAGGGGAATCACGAACATGTGAGATTCAACAAGACGACAGCCGGCAAAATAGTCAACTGGAACCGCAAGTGTTCATCCACAATGTCTGTAAAGAAAATCTGGACAACTTTCTGGGACCTGTGACCTGCGAGATCATGCTTGGTGAATATTGTGGATGGCTGCATTGATGCTTTGTGAATCAAATTCCATGATCTTCATCCAGTTCTCAACGTCTCCGATTTCCTACAACACAAACCCACAAAAGAGTCGGAACTATTAGCACATTCCACTCTCAAGAACTTCAGAATTTTCGGCACACCTATTGCCAAAAAGAAAAAGTTAAAAAGCTGTGTCATGGACAGGAGCATGATGAATGCCTGCGTGGCTTTGTTGCGAGTCTTGCAACTATAGCCCACATTTCTCAAAAGCTAATTATTATTTTGTTCCTTAGAAATTAAATGAACCTTAATGGCAGTGTTGATAGAGCGCGTGACGGAGAGCCATTGATCAGTCCGTTTGACGAATTGGGAAATGGCGGCAGTCAATGCCTGAATTTCAAGATTGATTTGTTTCTCGTTTACAAACAACTCTTTCACCCCACAGCTCACTGCTTCCACCAGAAGCTATGCCACACTCACAGCCTTCTTAGTGGCATCATTATTCGCCTTCTCTGCCGCAATCACTCGCATTATTCTTAATTATTTATCTAGTAACTAATTCATTCAAACAGTAAGAATTCTGGCAACATAAAGAAACAAACCACAGATCGAATGTCGGGGGTACTGACCAGTGAGTTTGGGGATTCTGAGGGAGGCATGGTGATGCTCTTGTACCAATTGAGCAAAGAATCTTCTAGTTCTCTGGGCTTTGTCTTGGACAAGCACGATGCCACGGGAGCATGTTCTAAGGGAAGAGATGCTGGTGAATACATGCTTGGCAGAAAGTTCTCGGAGAGTGAGCTGTGCTGATTTCTTAGCAGCACTGTTTGAGGTGGGCTAATATGTTATTGCTTCCTGAAACGATTTTCGACCAAATGGCAACATTTTTTGTGATCATCGAACACACCGTAATGATGCACTGTTTTAACTTCAACAATAAGAGGGGTAACTTGTAAAACGTGTTTATCTGCAACAACAAAAGGAAACACTGGGTCAGATTCTATTCACATCGAAAGATGCTAACTAATAGCTTTCCTTCAAGATAAGAATACTTCTCTGTTAAAAAGGTAGAGATTCAACCAATTCCAACAGAAACACTTATTTGATACTGAAAAAGCTTCATCCAAAAATTCGTTACAAAGATTGTGTATTATATATTCAACTTGGCTACAAGTGACTGATGAGACAGTTATAACTTCGGAAAACAGATATATACAAAAGATTTAAAAATCAGTCGAATTGTGTCTTCATATCCACTTTGGCCAATGCACGCATCAACAACCAACACAGAAGAATTTAACCACACCAACTGCCATCACTCATAGGCTGGCTCTAATTTAGACAGCCCAGACTAAAAAACTGGAAGTCCGGTAAATTTGTGCTAGATGAAATCAAAGTAAACGGGAGATGTGCTTGCAGGTGATCAATGACACTACCTGAATTGAGCGTGGGCATTTGGATCTCCATAGTCATCTTCAAGCACATATAGAAGCTTCCTGTAAGCATGCCCATTCAGAAGGTCTTTCTCTTCGAATTCCTTCAACAACTTCATTGCCTCACCAACCCTTCCTTGTCTGCAGATTTCATCAAGTATTGTCTTATAAGTAATGAATTCAGCTGATCTTCGATTCTCAATCATCTCCCACAGATACTTCAGTGCTTCCTCAACCTCTCCATGAAGAGCCAAAGCATTCACAAGTGAGTTGTATGATTTACTACTCAGGATAGACCCTTTGCTCTTCATTTCATTGCACAGCTGCTTAGCATTATTTGTTCGGCCTTGGCAACATAACCCATGGATGAGATAATCGTAGGAAAATGAGTTTGGTGTGCATTTATAGACAACACCCATCTGATGGAATATTCTAAGTGCATCATTGAGATGAAGGGAAAGTACGTACCCCTTAATCATAGAATTCAAAGAGTAAATATCAGGCTCAATCCCATCATCCACCATTTGCCGAAACAGACACCTGCTTGTCTCCATATACATGTGATTTATGTAAGAATTAGATCCCCTACTCAAAAAGGCCGTAAAAAGAATATTGTACGTCCTGATTGAAGGCCTACACTCCATGTTTCTGCTATTCCTCATGTGTTTAAATATATTGACAGCTCTAGTCAACTTCCGGGCTTCCGTGAAAAAATAGATAATGGAATTGTAAAGCGCTTCAGAACCAATGTAAGAAATAGCAAGCACTTGGTTGACAACATCATCCATTTCTTGATACATTTTAGCTATGCCAAGTTTCTTTATCGTAATGTGATAAGTAGAAACATCATGTCTGAACCGCGGCTGTTGTGATGCCCAATTGAACAACTCTAAACACACAAAAGGATTGTCTTGCTGAGTTATAACATTGCAAAGTTCTTCAGGTGTAAATCTAGGCAACAACTGGGATAAGGCCCTTTGAAACTGGACTTCATCAAGAGTTGATCTATTGGATTCTGATCTTTTACGTTCTCTCCTTCTAAACGATCGTGATGGGGGCTTGGTCGAGTAAAAATTATACAGCAAAAACCGCTCATATATACCAAAATATCCATTTGAAGCGATTTTGGGAACTGGGTCAATTTGGGTTTGAATCAAATAGTGTATAGGCCTCAATGAGCTAGTGATGGAATTCACACTATATGAAATAACATCCATTCTAAAGCAATATCTACGAACAGAAATCATACTACTGAATGATTTACCGTAAGATCGAAGCAACCAAGCTTCGTAATACTGCACTTCTTAATTTGGTTGTGCCTCCTTACGCATTATGAACTTCTAGCCTGAAAACTGAAATCACAAGAAAACAAATCATCAAAGCTCAATCAGACAATTACTTTTAAAGATCGAAAACATATAAAACGAAAAAAATCATGGCCTTTCATCATCAAACATAAATTTTTTGAAAAAAAAAAGGACATGAAATGATTGCAAAACCTGATTTAAATTAGACCTTTCTATATGATTATACAAAATAAAGCTAACCCAGAATCCAAAATCCACAAATTACAAAATTCTCCAGCATTACTCTGAAAACTGACTGAAACACCACAAGTGGGTAAAACAATGCGCAATTTATACCGAAACCGATACGAAATAACATACGCTTAGCTTAAAAAAATTAAAATAAAAAAATAATGAAAAATGCTTGAATACCTAGCCAGTACAGAAGCATTGAACGCAACAGTTTCCAGAAGAAAGAGAAACAAAATACAGATTATTATTTCTATTATTTCTATTCCTTTAATTCTTTTTTGGCTTCCTCGGCAACCAAACAGGTCGTAAGGAAATAAAAAGAAATTGGGAAGAAGATTACCTGAAAACTGGCAAAGACGAGTTTGGTTGTTGAAACGATGGGAAAAAGCTACTAGCTAGGGAAATCAGAACTCCTGTGCAACTCCGAACTGTGACCTTCTGCACTGTTCAGAATAAAGGAAAGGGATCCTCTTCCATCAAATCCTCTCAATCAACAAATTCGTGCTTTTAAAATTTGATCCAACGGCTGAAGTTATTATAACTTTTAAATGACTTCTTGTTTGTAATCGTTTGATTAAATTTCAAAGATCCGGATTGGTTGATTGACAGAATTTGGCGAAAATGATCCGGAGATAATTCCTTTTCAAAATAAAACTCACCGTTTTAAGGACTAGGATCCTCGGGATCCCCTTCTATCTGGAGCCTCCGAACACATTAATCCTAGCCATTGAAGTAGATCGCGCGGCTAGGATAACTTTAGTTCTTTTTACATTTGTCAAAGTTGTCTCTTCTCCAAAAGCCAATTGAACTTTAATACTTGTTTTTCCTTTTAATTGGCAGCCAAAGCCAAAGTTAAACCCTATTTTAGTACTTGTTGTAAGTTGGAATCGACAGAGGAACCAGTGCAGAAGGAAAGGAGGGAGAAGAGATGAGAAAACTCAAAATTGAAGAAAATTGAACTACATACACAAACTCAGTTAGTTGACTGAACAGTGTTGTGAGATTTGGGAAAAAAGACTCATTGGAAGAAAGATGTATGCACTAAAACCTTTTTGTTCATGAAATAAGTAAATCGATTAAATTAATTTTTGACTGCATGATATGAATCCAACAGCCAAAATGACAACAAGATCTGAAAGACACAAATTTGTAAAGGATCTGAATCTCCGTTGCTGGACATTTTAGTTTGCACAATCGGGAGATTGCCCCTGAAAGTTTTGTGTCACTGACAATTTGCCCCCTTGATCTTTTTTTTTGGGGGGGGAGGATTTTAGCTAACATATAACCCATAACAGTCCGTGATTCACTATTAATTTATTCAATCAATGGATAGAAACAAAAAGGAGAGTGCAACAAAATAGAGAGGAAGCATATTATGGAAATTTTGTTTAGACCCATTTATTCTCTTTCTACACCCAACTTATTATTTTTTATTTTGAAATTCCAAATGTGCCTAATAATTCTCTTTCTACACCCAACAAGCACAAAAAGAAAATAATAATAATTTAGCAATAGGTAACTCCAGCCACCCTATCTCTTCAAACCTCAACCACCCAATTTCTAACCTCCCCAACTCCCCGCCGCCACCTCCCTTACCACCCACAACAATTTGGAAATTAGAACATTATTCCCAACAACCCATGATTAAAAAACCCAAAAGAAACATGTCAAAAAAAAAATTTGGAAAAATTAATGGTATTATTAACTTATGGTCCAACACAATTAGATTCGACACGTCGACAATTTTAGCATAATTCGGATATGTTAGAAGGACTGCATGGAAGAGAGAGCTATTGTGTGGCCGACGAAAGGTCAGGAAAGGGACATTGATGGCTAAGATCTTTGGGGGTTTCATTGTGGGTGATAAGAAAATAATGGTGGGGGGTTGGGGAGGGGTAGAAATTTGGGGTAGTTAGGGTTTGGAGTGATGGCACGGCCCGGTTTTTCTAGTGTTGGAATTTTATATTATATTTTTTTGTTCTTTTTCATTATGGGTGTAAAAAAAAACTGTTTGGCAGATTCGGAATTTCAAGATTAAAAATTATAAGTTAGGTGTAGAAAGAGGATAAATGGGTCTGAATAAAATTTCTCAGCATATTATATATCATTCCGCTCGGTGAGGACTTTTAGGCTTCACAGTGGGGCATTCATTGGTCACATTGGACCCATCAATCTAGTTTGGTGTGGCTTTTGTTTATAAGTGTTTTAATTCGGTAGAAAATAAGACATAATACTGCAAATCAATTTCAAGAAATATGAACCAACAATAAATTAAATGGATGCGTTTCAATTGTTTATTTTTCAATATTTTTAGAGTAATACTAGGGAGACCAAAATTTTAAACCAAATTTGTAACATTCCATATCGCCCAGGAGAGTGATCCTTAAATGTATATTCTCATCCCTACCTAGCACGAGGTTTTTTGGGAGCTCACTGGCTTCGGGTTCCATCGGAACTCCGAAATTAAGCGAGTAGCGCGCGAGAGCACTCCCATGATGGGTGACCCACTGGGAAGTTTTCGTGTGAGTTCCCAAAAACAAAACCGTGAGGGCGTGGTCGAGACCCAAAGCGGACAATATCGTGCTACGGTGGTGGAGCGGGTTCTGGAAGTGATCCGCCCCGGGTGGGGATGTGACAAAATTTGCAAACCAAATGATATTATAGATGATTGGATTATTGATTAAATGTCGATTAACGTGATTATTTCTTATTAGTGACACGTCATTTGGTTTACAAATTTAGTTTAAAATTTTGATCTATTATATTGGGGTGGGGAATTAATATCGAACTCGTTTGAATGGGAGTCAAACTAAGACTTTGATTTACAACTAAAGAAGAATATTGTTACATTATAGTGTAGTGAAGAAGAATATCGATCTCTTTTAGTCTTACTATGATTTGCAACTCACATTTGATCTCCCGCACCAAATAATCCTACTTCATCCTTCTCTCACTTCAGTTTTGCGCCTTCTCCATCTTTCTCTCATCTATTCCACCAATTTTTGAGTTCATAGGATTTAGGAAAATTGCTTTTTTTTTTAACAAACGATATTACATGTAGTTGGTTAAGTCTCACAATAGGCTAGTAATAATGTGGTTCAAATTCGTTTTTGACGAGAATCGAACCCAAGACCTTTCACTTACAAATATAAAGGAATACACACCAAAAATGTCAATATTTTAAAGAGATGGACCAAAAATATTGATGCTATGTCAAGATTTTAAAGAGATAAACCAATGGTCAACTTTCAACAAACACCCTAAATGTCTAACTTGCATTGTGCATACACATTCAAAACACGTCTTGTAGGGTTAGGCACGGGCCAGGCCGGGCCGGATTTTGAGGGAACCGGACCTTACCCGTTTTAAACAGTAACAAAACAGGTCGGCCCGAGTAGAGAAATTTTGAGTTTTGGAACCGAGCCTAACTCGGCCCATTATTTACTGGACCCGCCCCGCCCCACGGGTCCAACTATTTTTTTATTTTTCATTTCTAAACTGAGAATAGGTAAAAACAAACAGCATCTATCTATCGAAATTTCCGACATAAAAACCGAGAATCTGAACCAATTGATAATCAAGAATTGAAAAGTTAATGCCATCAAACGATAACGAATGTATGAATGTAAATTTTGGTACTTCATTCAGTCACTGAGGTCCTAGTTAGAAGATCAACGGCATACCCTGGTAGAGACACCGGAGTAACATCAGCTCAAGAATCCTCAAGCACGTGGTGTCGTTGTCGACCAAACCCACAAGCCTGCTGGAAACCGATCGGGAATTACCATTTCAATGGCAGCAGGCGGTGAACAAACACCACCACCACCTTTACACGAACCGTAACTACGCGCAGTAGTGCTCACGCTGGACTGCGCCACTCTCTGCAAAGCAGCCATGGCCACCAAAAACCACCCACACAGCGACGCAAAATACACACACCTGCTGACTATCAAACCCTAATTTCCCATTTCAATGGACTAGAATTTCCATTTGCAGTGATTGCGGAAGGCGAAAGTGGAGCCAAATGGAGGGAGATCCCCGAGGGGAAACCTTAGAATTGGGGATTAGGGTTTTGAAAAATGATCAGACAGAACGAATCAGACAAATTGAGAGAGAAATAGATCAATTGCCGTCAGATTCAAGCACCGCCGACACCGCCTCAGCGTAAACCCTGGTTCTCAGGCCCACCTCTCGGCACCCTAGCTCATCGATGACGAACACGAACAGGTACCGCGGGATTGGCTGCTCCATCATGAACTCATCGACGACCCTGTCGTCGGCGCACCGCAAGGCGTTGCCAGAGTTCAGGGCCGAACAAAGCGTCGCCAGCGATCGAGGCCTGATGATGATGGCAGCGGACGGAGCGAGGAAGACATGAGCAAATCAGGAGGAGAAATAGAGGTCTGATGATGATGGTGGCGGCGAGAGAGGAAAGGATATTCAAGGAGGTAAGATCGAGGGATGAGAGATCTAGAGAGGGGAGAGTTGAGGGAATTGAGTCTGAGAGTGGAATAGTCTTGGGAGTCCCGGACAAGAATAAGAGAGAGAGAGAGAGAGAGAGAGAGAGAGAGATCAACGGTAGGAAATCAAAGTAGGAAATCAACGGTCCGGGCCTGGGGCCCTTTTTTCCCATTTATGTACCCGCCCCGCCCCGTTATTTACCTGTACCCGCCTCGAACCTTGATTACCTGCCCTGACTCGCGGTTCTTATACCCGTTTGCCCACCCCTGATGTCTTGTATTTCATTGAAAACGGCCTTTATATAATGATTCATTATATATTTTATTTTATTTTGTCAATTTGTTGACGTGCAATTTTTGCAAGATAGTTATATCAACACACCGATTTTTACTTTTTATATACCTCATTTTATTTTTGATCGTCACATCGGATATATAAAAAGAGATCAATAACAAAAAATTATTAAATGTGTAAAAAATAAAAATTGACGGTCACTTTCGTTTTTGCAAGCCCAATAACATTTTGGGAAGTAAGGACCCAATAATTCTGGCCTAGTCAATAAACTCGCTACAACATCATAAAATTGTATTTGGGTTATGCTATCCACACAATATTTTTTACTTCATGCATACTTTCTTAATTTGCTGCCGTCGGATTGACTGAATTAAAAAAGATCAAATGACAGAAATTAACAAGAGTGTGTGAGAAGTAAAAAGATGAGTCCTTTTTTTATTTGTTTTCTTCTTTATTAAGTCATTTCTTATGTAATACAATAATGATAGTCCTATATAAAAAGAAAATTATTTTAACTAAAAATATATAACAGTGTTACAATCACACTAAAATGTTATCCCAAAATATATTGCTTAAACCTCAAATACTTATGATTATCCATTCATTTTGGAGGCTAGGAAGACTCAAGAGGCATCGTTTTTTTGTAGTGATTGAAGCAAGCCTCGCAGTCCGTCTTTACCGTTGGATCATCAGCTCGTGGTTAATCGTAATTGTATTCAGGGAGGTTATGATCATCTGTAATTATTTATTAAAATACTTATATTGCAGGATGTCGTCAGCGGAAAAAAGCAATTAATTTATTAAAATATTAATATTGAAGGATATCGTTAGCGAAAAAAGCGTAAAACGGGATTACCGATATTTTTTTAACATGCCAGGGCAGCACATTATGTAAGTTCAAGCAAACAATCACAACCGTCAGATCAAATCCTCAATCATCCAAAGGCGGAGAGTAAAACCCTAGCCCTACAGAAGCCCCATTTCCCCTATTTAAAATTCACGAGGCTCACACATTTGCCATCCTCTGCTGTTCTCTCTCTTCACACTCTGAAGTCGGCGAGAGAAAGCTCCTGAATCTTCCCGTCGCTCTCGTCTGTTTCTTCCAGGTGTGCTCAGATCTTTGTCTCTTTGTCGCAGATTTTATTTTATTTAATTAAATTCTTTGCGATTCTGTTTGTTCGATTTAATTTTGATTCCTTTCAGATGTTAATCTCCTGAAAGTTTTTGAAAATTTTTGAAAATTTTATGGTTTTTTTTGTTCGTTCACTGATGAATTGATGAACTGGGTTGTGGTTTTTGTTTGATATTTGTGATCAGATCTGGATTTCTGTGTGAATTGCATGTGGGTTTTAGGGTTTTCGTTTATCTGACACTGTTAGAGGAATTTATTTATTTATTTTCATTTGATTTGGGTTTTGGATTCTGGGTCTGATTCGTCTGTTCAGATAGTTACAGGAAAGTATTGTTTTAATTTTTTTACGTTAATAAAAAAGAAAATATATGGTTTAATGTTTGTTTATTTGCTGATTGGATACAATCACGCATGTGTTACATTAAGATTTAATAATCTTGATTTTGTTTTAATATTGTTTAATTGTTTATTAATTGATTTGTTCTGGTGTTGCGTTTTGAAAATCTGTCCCTCAATTTATCTTGGTTAATTTGTGGAAAATCCAAAACTATATTTTCCCCCTCGTATTTTGTTAAATTGCAGAAGAAATTGTTTATCTGTTGTCAACAGTGATGGTCTTTCAGACCTGTAAAGATTTGCAGATATGATCGCCGATCTTTAGAAACATCTGAAGGACTCTGCATTTTGATAATCTTTACATCGATTTAGTTGTATCTTTCTTATATTTTATGCAATATGTTGTTGCTTGGCGAGGAGTGATCATAATCTGATGATGTTGTAATTCATTAAAGCTAAGTGACTGATTGACTTTCGGTTATCTGTTTGAATTTTCAGTTCTCTTGCTGATTATCCATCATGGGTAAAGAGAAGTTCCACATCAACATTGTGGTCATTGGCCATGTCGACTCTGGGAAGTCGACCACCACAGGTCACTTGATCTACAAGCTTGGTGGTATTGACAAGCGTGTTATTGAGAGGTTCGAGAAGGAGGCTGCTGAGATGAACAAGAGGTCATTCAAGTATGCCTGGGTGTTGGACAAGCTCAAGGCTGAGCGTGAACGTGGTATTACCATTGACATTGCCCTGTGGAAGTTCGAGACCACCAAGTACTACTGCACTGTCATTGATGCTCCTGGACATCGTGACTTTATCAAGAACATGATTACTGGAACCTCACAGGCTGACTGTGCCATTCTCATTATTGACTCCACGACTGGAGGTTTTGAAGCCGGTATTTCCAAGGATGGTCAGACCCGTGAGCATGCTTTGCTTGCTTTCACTCTTGGTGTCAAGCAAATGATTTGCTGCTGCAACAAGGTGAGCCTTATATATCTTGTGTCAATTGTATTTAAAATTTTATACAGTGTATTGGTATTTCGATGTTTTTATATTGCAATTATATATCAAATTTTGTACGGCGATGACATTTCAATTGGTATTGGGTGTCAGCTGTTATTGCTGTGAGTTCACAAGCAGTTTTAACTCATGTCACACAACATTGATTGTTGTGTACAGATGGATGCCACCACTCCCAAGTACTCAAAGGCAAGGTATGATGAAATTGTGAAGGAAGTGTCGTCCTATCTCAAGAAGGTTGGCTACAACCCAGATAAGATCCCCTTTGTCCCCATTTCTGGGTTCGAGGGTGACAACATGATTGAGAGGTCCACCAACCTTGACTGGTACAAGGGTCCCACCCTTCTTGAGGCTCTTGACCAGATCAACGAGCCTAAGAGGCCTACAGACAAGCCCCTCCGGCTTCCACTTCAGGATGTGTACAAGATTGGTGGTATCGGTACCGTCCCTGTTGGACGAGTTGAGACTGGTGTCATTAAGCCTGGTATGTTGGTGACTTTTGGCCCAACTGGTCTGACTACTGAGGTCAAGTCTGTTGAGATGCACCACGAAGCTATGCAGGAGGCCCTTCCAGGTGATAATGTTGGATTCAACGTTAAGAATGTTGCTGTCAAGGATCTCAAGCGTGGGTATGTTGCTTCCAACTCCAAGGATGATCCCGCAAAGGAGGCTGCCAACTTTACCTCTCAGGTCATCATTATGAACCACCCCGGCCAGATTGGACAGGGATATGCTCCAGTTCTCGACTGTCATACCTCCCACATTGCTGTTAAGTTTGCTGAGCTTGTGACAAAGATCGACAGGCGATCTGGCAAGGAGCTAGAGAAGGAGCCCAAGTTTTTGAAGAATGGTGATGCTGGATTTGTGAAGATGATTCCCACCAAGCCCATGGTTGTTGAGACCTTCTCTGAGTACCCACCGCTCGGACGTTTTGCTGTGAGGGACATGCGCCAGACTGTTGCAGTTGGTGTCATCAAGAGCGTTGAGAAGAAGGATCCAACTGGAGCTAAGATCACCAAGGCCGCAGCTAAGAAGAAGTGAACCGCACTGGTCCAACAGATATCCGCAGGCGAAATCTTCTATCATCTTAATAATAATATTAGTCGTAAAAACTTCTCTATTAGTATTTCTTTGGATTGCTGGTTGCGTATTTTGGTGTCGGTGTCGGTGTCGTCGTCAGGCATTCATTCTCAGAACTGGGTGCTTGACCGGCGGTGGCGCTGCTAGTGTTTTCCTTTTATGTTCTCTGTTGAGAGTCAAGGTGCTCTGGGTTCTTCCCGGAGCGGCTAAAAGCTTTTGCGACTTGTTTCTTGCTACTCTCGCTATAAAAACTTAGCTTCTATTAAATATCTTTTACTTCGCATGTTCGCTTCTTCCAGTTGTTTTTTTATTTTATATGAATTTGAATCAGCTTGTGTTGTGGGATAATTATATGATCTCTGATTCCCGAACTTCAAAATCTCCGGCAAGCTCTGACTGCGGTGGATGTGGTCGTTCTACGATGTTTTTACGTGGAAATGTTATAGAATGTTTTTGTTCTTTGTTTAAGAACAATTTACATGGAACGGTTTTGCTGTGGTTGTGACGGCTTGGTCAAAACACAACTATATGTTATTGGATCGAATCCGTTTTATGTAACTCATTCTCGTCCATGGGATTAGACTTGTTTGGTGATTGTTCTGACCCCACAAAATAAGGGTTTGGGTTAACATTAGATTAAGGTGGATGGATGTGTCATTTGATGCCTTGAACAGTTGTGTCATGGGCAAATCATTCGGCTGGGATAAGCGACTCAATTTGCCTTCAACTTTTTGACAAGGCAATGTTGCCTTGTTAAACCCCTCGAGGCAAGGCAATGCTGCCTTGTTAGACCCCTCTCGAGGCAACATTTTCCTGTTCTCTTGTCCATTGGAGAGGTGAAATGCAATTGGAAATCAACGACTAGATTACAGGCATTTGCGAATCGCGGTGTTACGTCTGTTTTGTTTGCTCTTTTGTCTAAAGATTTATGGTCGCTTACTACTAAATCTAATGTAAATGGTTGAGATTAAAATACTAAAAGCACATGTATTTATTCTCAACCAGTGATATTGAATGTAAGCGTGAGGGATGAAATTTTTTTCATTCAGGGTTGGAAAGAGATTCTTTCTGAATCTCTTTCTCCAATGCCACCAGATTAAGTGATTTGAATTTTTGAAATTTGATCCAACGGCTAAAAATAGAGGTCCATTTTAAAAGTTATAATAATTTTAACCATTGGATCAAATTTCATAAGTTCGGATCACTTGATCCAGTAATCTTGGTGGAAGAGATCGGAAGACGATCTAAGAACCACCATTTTAAATTAGGACTGGGATCACCTCTGGATTCCCCTGCTGAGCAAACTGAGCAAAACATCACAACCTTCCATTTTCATCTTGTTTTGTTTTGCGTGATAATTTTTCACTATTTAAATTTATTTCTGGCGACAAGATAAAAAATGGAAGGCTATGATGTTTTGCTCAGCAGGCTGGATCCGGAGGTGATCCCGGTACTTTAAATTAAAGAAAAACTAATGAAAATGGTTTGAAAATTTTGAGTTTTAACGATAAGGACAAAATAAAGGGTAAAATGAATAGTATCAAGATTGATTTTTTAGTGTAAAAATGTGATTTTTCGTTCAAATGAACAGTATCATGAGCTTTTCGTTAAAGTTACATTAAATTAATACTATGGTAAGGAAAAGCCATCCCAAACTACATCCCTCATCCTCACACTTAATTGGCGGCAATTTTGGCCCACAATCATGCATGCGAGTACGGAATACACTTCCTTATCCTCCATGGTATATGTGTCTCTGTTCACATTTAATTACGTGAGAAGAGGAGAGAAACAGGCACTGCAACAACGCGGATAGGATTAAGGAAGTTTTTTTTTTTTTTTCTAAATTTTTTTGTTTACGCATTAATCCTTACAAAAGGAGATAAATCTCACTAAGTAATGGCTCGTCTATGAACATGAACTTGAATAGTATATACCTGCAAGCCACTATCTCTTCATACTGTCAGTTTTGGAAATTCTTTTCTTTTACTTTCAACTGCTATATCAAGTTTGTAATTGTTATAACACTTATGTTGTCGTTATATCAAATCTATATTATGATATTTTTTGAGATTTCAATCAAACGTAAATTAACATGATATGGATTTGAGATATCAATCTGATATTTTTCTTATGAACCGAATACACTCGTTAGTTTAACAGAAAGTTTGCTTAACTTAAAAACTGGATATGGAGTTGGTTACCAATAATGCATGAAAAATGCAACACCGAATCCTGTCACCTTACTTCGAATGGAATCTTAGCCCGCCTCGCTTTCTGTACTGCATAGGGCCCATAAGGGCATAAGCAAAGTCAAGGGATTTCCTTCTAACTAGTGGCTGAGAGTAAGCAAGCTACATTCATTCAACATATTTGTGGTTGAGTCAATAACATGCTATGGGTCGGGAATCTTTGCTCATCTCTTTTGCATTTCCGTTGCCTGGGCCGAAATGGTTCCTAAGATTTACATAATTCCTCACTTCGGTCTCTGAGATTTGAAATCGATAGAAGTGGTCATTGAGTTTATCAATCGTCAATCATTTTGATTTTTCCGTGAAAATTCTCTGTTAACTAAGAACCAAAATAACGAAAATAACCTCAATTTAATAAATAATCTCGAAATATTATTTTAGCTAAAAAACTTTTTTAAACAGACGAAGGACGTGAAAAAGTTGACGGTAGGATTAATGGTGCGGGGCGGAAGTGGTCCAGGTGAAGGACCACATAAACTAAAATACGTGTTAAAAGATTAAACCGTAACTTGTACAGATATAAATTCAAGAATCAGGATCCTCGCCGGATCCATTCCATATGGATCGTAGGGATCCCACAATCATGTCCGTTCATCGTATATCGTGCGGTCAAAAATTATTTAAAATTTAAAATTTAAAATTCAAATATAAATAGTACCTAACGAAAACTGACCGCACGATATAAAATGAACAGACAGGATTTTGAAATTCCTAAGGAAAGATCCGGCGAGGATCCTGGTTCTAAATTCAAGTACAATTGCTCCAATTACATAATATTATTATTATCTGTAGACATGCATTCGTTTCTACCCATGGCATAAGCTGGTAACAACTCAATCACGATTAAACAAGTAACATAGAGATCTATCTGCCAACGACGGAATGACTAAACAAGGAAACAAACACAAGCAATTGACAAAGATGGATGATTGTATACGCTCATGTTTGGTCATGTCTTCCACATGTTGATTGTCCCAAGTCCCAGCACCCCCCCCAAAAAAAACCAAAAAAAAAGGAAAAGAAAAAACTCTTGGTCCTTCAATTTTATTTCATCCAAAGTTGTTTCTTAAATTTTTGAAAGTCGCTACAAAATTTGATAGAATAGCACGTAACTATTTCAGAACAACCTTTCAGTAAATCACCTGTTTTACCAGTCTACCGTAAATATGCTGCCACGCAATGGAGTAAGCATTTATGTTGTAAAATAGACATATCGAAAATCGAAAACGAAGGGAAAAGAGGAAATATATTTCTACCCATAGAAAAGGATAAGAGAACTAAAACTTACAAATGGTTGAAAAGCTGATGCCTTGAGAGAAGGGGACTCTAAGGAAGTATGTGGGACATCCATTCATATCCTCTCTAAGTTTTTCAATGATTTGCAGACAAATGATCGAGATTTACTTTTAGTTCTTACATAAAGAAAGAGTAGTTTTCAAAAAATGAAAAGAAAAGAAAGAGTAATTAAATCAAATACATGATTTGGGATGCAGATTAGATTCACTTTTACTAGCTTGAGAAATGATAAACAAACACTCTTTTTAGTTTTTTACTCACCCTTGCTTAATCTTGTGTGTTGTTCTATTTGATTTGTTCAATCCGAAGATAAAAATAAAAAGCTTTTTAGTCAAAATAATTTTTGAAATTGGCATAATTCTTCGCTTTGGTCCCTGTGATTTAAAATTGATGTCTTTCCACTGTTAATTACTTTGGACATTTTATGACAAATTTTCGTTAAATAAGGAGAAAATAACAAAAATATCCTAAATTGTGTCATATCATTTGGCCCATTGTTTGTTAAATTTAGGGCATTTTTGTCATCTTAGTTCTTATTTATCATAAATTTTTCACGAAATGATCAAAATGATTGATAGCGAACAAACTTAGGGACCACTTCTATCGATTTCAAATCTCATAAAATATTTGAATAAAAAACCAAAATAGAAAGAAGTATTTGAAAAGTTAAAAAAAGATGTGTAAAAATCACCTCGTTATAAACTTTTCTTTTTATGATCAACATAAGAATTTGAAGTTGGACCAAATTCAAAACATGGATGGACGGACGGACGGACGGACGGATGGATGCATTGCTCATGCTCATGTGATGAGTGTTCTTTGCTTTGTTTGATGGTCAAGATGATCGTTCTTTGTTTGAACAATGGTACAACAAGTGTGCCAAAAGCAACCAGCAAACAAGAAGAATGGCAAATCAAAGGCAAATATCCCAAAACCCTATAAAGCAAAAACGCCAAAACACTCTGGTCAAGCATAAACTCCAAATTCTGACCCGAAATAAAATCAAACTCCATATATATGTTAAAATAATTCATCAAATCCTGCATACATCATTAAACATTAATTCCTAATCCAAATTAAGTAGGTTCATAAAACACATTAATTAACTAAGATTAAATTTAATAAGCTAACTTAAGCTAAGCTAATAAGCTTATGCAGCTTTTGCAGGACAAGCCAAATAACTGCAACACAGGTCATGTAGTGCAGTAGCTAGATCTCCATCATCATCAAACTTGATCTCTTCTTCTGCAACTCTTTCACTTCTAACTTCAAAACGCACTTCTTGATTTGCATGCAGAGCTGCCCTAGCCTGTGATCTCTTCCTTCTCATGGCTTCCCTCCTGCGATCATGATCTACCATCCTAAAACAAAAACCACCCACAAAAAAGAATCAAAACCCAATAATATATTCTGAAAAATGGAAAGAGAGAGCTTTAGAGAGAGAAAGTAGTGAGAGAGAGAGAGAGAGAGAAAAGAAGTTTATACTCCTTAGAAAAGGTGAGATGGTGATGGGTTATCCCTGAAACACAGAGAGGAAGGCCAAAGCTGCCATGGAGGTTTAACATGGACTGCATTTTCTTTCTTTTTTTTGGGTTTTTTTGGATGGCTGTGAGGAGAAAATGATTGGGAGAAATTATTGTATGTGTTTTTGGTGAATTTTGGGATGGGGATTTATAATATAGGGAGGGATAGAGAGGAGTTGAGTTGGCGAGGCTCCAAAGATGAAATAAATGCAAAAGTCGGGTGGATCTATGACCTATCCAATTGCAGAAAGGAGACTGACAGTGTAGAAGAAGAGCATAGCAAATACAGGAAGCATTCTTGGGTCCTCTACTATTTACTGTGCAGGTTAAGATGGAGATTGTGCCACATGGTAAGAGACATGGGCTCTCATTTCCTTTGCCATTTGAGTACTAGGCAACATTCGGCTTGATGTAATTTGGACCTAAAAAATAAGCCCAGTATATATGTTAAGAGCAGTCCAATGTTGTGAAAAAAGGAGGTCCAAACAACTCCATTGGGGGAGTCGAACTGGGAATCTCAATAAAAATGAACACTCTTTAACTATATTAGGGATATAGTTAAAGAGTGTTTATATATATTGATATCATACTTATGAGTTCAATATATTGATATCACACTCATGAGTTCAATATATTCGTATTACATTCAAATTTTCTGACCCACTGTAGAAGTGTAATTCCCATTTGGGTTAAATATGTTGGTATAATATCAAACTAGCAATATTCTGAATTCCAATAAGAGGGTATCATGTGTAGTGAAATCGTTAATTTGTATTAAATACGATATTAATTTCCATTCGGTTTACATATGTGTCACGTTATTTAACCCAATCTTATATTGAGACTTTCGGTTCAGATAGGTTTCGTTTGGTATAAACTATAAAAAAAGCATAAATAATTTTCAAACTCGGTTAGCAGAAAGTTTAATTTGCAACTAGTAAACTCTCAATACTTATATTGAGACTTTCGGTTCGGATCGGTTTAGTTTGGTACAAAATATAAAAAAAGCACAAATTATTTCCAAACTCAGTTAGCAGAAAGTTTAATTTGCAACTACTAAACCCTTAATACTTGTATTGAGACTTTCGATTCGGATCAGTTTGGTTTGGTACAAAATATAAAAAAGCATAAATAATTTCCATACTTGGTTAGCAGAAAGTTTAATTTGCTACTACCAAACCCTGAATACTTATATTAGAAATGCTAGCTACTCGATCTTATTTAACAATGACACACCCCGTTCCGGAGGAGGGGCCGGGATGTGACAAACAATGTGAATTTATAATCAAAATCGTCTATTGACCAAATTTAAAAATTGTTTAGTCATCTAAAAATTTTAAAATAATTTCATAATTAACCTTGAGCAATGAGTACGGCCGGATCCATACGAAGGTCGGAAATAAAATTATAAATTTTGATATCAGAAGGTAAAGATATTATAAAGAATGAAGCAAACTAAAGGTGGAAATTTTGTGTGCACATTTTTTTTTTAATGAGTGAACGGTTGATATTTAACTAGTTAAGATCGTTCACAAGTGAAAACAAATGTGTGAGCAAAGCCCAAACTTGAGTTGCCCAAAACTAGAACACATGGTACAATGTAATATTACAAACTAACAATATCAAAATATTTCTTAACAGCGCGATATCTTAAACTAGTTTAATTTCAAGTAAGGGAACTCAAACTCGATCGGTTGCAAAGTAACAGAAACTTGATGGCATCATTGTATGTTTCGGCCGAAACGGGCAAATTCTAACATGCGCATGATTTCTCCAAAGTCTTTGGGTCATCTTCTTCCCCTGATTATGTAATGCAATGGCGTTGTTAAACATACGACAGCAACGTCTAATTATAATAACATTGCATTCTGAAAGTAAATTTAAACAAAACAAGGATGGAAATCTTGGTTTAATTTCACATAAAGCATCCTAATTTTCGGATGTGAGTCCAATATCCGTTATTTTAAGTGCACCGAGATATTAATGGGACAAAAGAAAGTGATGAAAGTATAAGATTTATTTCTTTAAATCACACCCGTTCATTTTACGATGTTGTACATGTTCTGCAAAATCTCACCCTTTCATTTTGGATGTGAATCCATATATTATAAGGCCTAAGTTGCTCCTTTGCTGGAAATAACATTCAGTATTCTCCATGCCTATCCTCTGCAGTGACAATATAGAAAGCGCCAATTCACAAATTTCGTATGTAGTGGTATGTAGGACTTTTTGTATCCAAAACGTTTAACAAAACAAAAATTTTAACTTCTTAATTCTTAAAAGTTTGATGGAGTTAACAACAAAGACCAAACCGACACACCAAAAAGAGTTTAAGAACTGTAAAACGACAAGAGAAAACTTCAGAGGCAGCTATAAAACTCGGGGACAAGTTAAGGACCACCGCTGTAACTAGTCCTATGTCTCCTCTTTGCTATGCAAAACAATGATATGCTGATAAAACCTCATGAGCCATAACCAACTGATCGACACCAACTACACATCATCGAGGGCAACATTCATGGCAATCATCAGTAGTTTCTCTCATGGCTTTGTTCTTGGCGTTGTTTAATAGATTTCGAGTGCCGCTTATCCCTGAGCTTACTTATTTCTCTATTTTACTAAGATCGGAGGTGGAAGTGAAGCTGCTAATCGATGGAGCCGGAGTGGTTAACCACCACGTTGCTAAATATATAGTCCGTTGAGGAAAAGGTCAAACTAGTAGCTACAGGTTTTGCTCAGGATAACATATAAGAAAGTCTTTGACCTGACAGACAAGATGAAGTATCTTCGTCTCCTGAAGTGAATGGACTAGGATTCTTTTTAGATCCCAACTGGAACTTCAATCTAGAACGTTCATGCAAATCAAGTGGCCAATGAATCATTTATTTAGAGACCGTTTGATAATCATTTCGTTTTCAGTTTTATTTCACTTTATTGAAATAAAAACTAAAATCTTCTTTTGTAACTACTTTAATTTTTTTTTTTAAATAATGAAAACTACTTTCTTGAGTTTTCACATTTTGGTTTTCAGTTTTTTTTTAAGGGTCATTTTGGTTCCGGTCCCTAATCAACCTAATTCTTAGACTGAAACCTTGTTTGTTTAAATATTTTGATCGAGGTCCTTAGCCTCATTTAAGAGATTTAACTCATGCATTGTGCATTTAATGTCCCACAAATTATGAAATTTAAAAAAATTCAAATAATATTTTTAAAATATAATAAATACTTAAAAATCAATTTTAGAGTAATATTGTTCTTCACAAAAATTATGGCAAAAAAAATAATGTACCCATAATTATTAACATAATATAAAATAAAAATAATAATTATATTTTAAAACATAAAATAAATACATATAATTAACATGGGTACATTTAGCAAAATTAAAAATGGGTACAAATAAATTAAAAAATATGGGTACAAATACAAATAAAATTTAAAAAATATGGGCACAAAAATGAATTAATATATGAGTACAAATTAAAACTGAAAAGAAAAATGGTACAAATTAGAATAAGGGTAGCAAAATAAAAATGGGTACAAACTAAAAATAAAAATATGTGATAAAAATTTAGCCATAAATATAAATATACAGAATGTAACGTTTCTAATACTAAATGAATATATTTAGAAATAAAAAAAATTTATTATTGAAATAATTAATGATGTTTATTGAAATCTAAGGACATTGATAAAAATTTGAAAAGGAATAAAATTTTAATCAATGGAGTAGGAAAAATAGGGATGGGAACCTAATTTTTTTTTTTTTAAAAAAAAAACTGAAAAATGAAAGTAGTTACCAAACAAGATTTCAATTTTCAGTTTTTGTTTTCACTTTTCTGAAAACTATAATATTGTTTGGTAACTACTTTCAATTTTCAAAAAGTGAAAACTACTCTCTCTAGTTTTCAAATTTTGGCATTGAGTTTTTACTTTTTGGTTTTTAATTTTCACTTTTTTGAAAACTAAAAATAGTTACTAAACAAAATTTCAATTTTAAAAAACTGAAAACTAAATGGTTATCAATCTTCCCTTATGTTTTCACGATAAATGATGGACTAGCCCCCTCATTTGTTCGCTTTCTTCCCTCTTCACTCTATTCGACTCTATTCTCTATCTTCTCAGTCTGCTCTTTTCTTCTATTCTCTCTTCGTGTGTGCAAAGTTTGTGAGTTTTTTCTCTTTCTCATGCAAAATTTGTAAGTTTCCTTACCCGTTAATTTTATTAGAGTACGAGGTAGATTGAACAAACTAATAAACGTTTTGTAAGATGATTTTGAAATTGATTTAATTCATCATTTTTCTCCTTAATTTGAAAATCAATCTATGTGGTCCATGAATTTAACAACCTCACATAAATGTAGTTTGTGCTGTCTAAATTTATAAAAAAAATTTGTTTGTTACTAATGTGGCAACAAAAAACAAATTATCTTTTGGATATTTAAAAGAAAAAAAAGCCTAGCCCCATCTCTCCCGCCCCATCCGCCGTCTACCAGACCCAACCAACCAAAAGCCCAGCTCCACCCCGGTGGCGGCGGTTGTGTTGTTGAAGCTGCATGTGAGGCTTGCACTCTCTCTCTCTCTCTCTCTCTCTCTCTCTCTCTCTCTCTCTCTCTCTCTCTCTCTCTCTCTCCCTCCCCATGTATGTATACACGCAAAGTTTTAAAAAACGATAGGCGCTAGTCGGGCGGCGAGCATGGACTTAGCACCTAGACGGTTAGGTGGCCCAGGCGGATTTATATTAATTTATTGTATATCTTGTAAATAAATGCTTATTTACACTTAAAAAAAAAAAAAAAAAAACTATACTTGTATGGACAATAAAAGAATGACCAAATGCAAAAATAGAAGTTGAAGAATACATAAAGTACATCCATCCAACAAGTTCAATATTTAAAAAACAGTGAGCATATAATCATAATGAGGAGTATTCTTGGATGATTGACTAAATTTTTCTTGTTCATGATCCTTGCATTAGATATGATTGACTAATTTCTTCTTGTTCATCATCCTTACATTGGATTGGACATAAACCAAATTATTTAATCTTGTCGTATCTACTTTATTTCTTTGTATATATCCCTCAAAAGTGCTCCAGTTCATTTCACAATTGGATGAACTTGTAGTCAATTTATCATTTGTCAATTTGGTACGGCATTTCCATAAGTATACCACCATGAAACTAAAAAAGAAAAAAGCACACAATTAATTAAAAATAAATTAAAAAAACCAAACTGCTACCGCCTAGGTGCCGCCTAGCTCTAGACCAATTTTTCGAAACGATTTGCACTAAATCGCAGCAGACCGCCTAGCGCCTAGACGGCTACCTAGGACGATTTTTAGAACACTGTATACACGTTGTTCTCGTTCACTTTCTATTTCGGCACCTTTGCTTCCTCATTACCCCAATCTACCATCTGGGTTCTTTCATTTTCTCACCTGGATTTCTTTCATTTGGACATTATGCCATTAAAGATCGATGATTGAAGGTTTGATGGGAGCTGAACTCAATTTGCATATAATGTGTGCCTCCCCTTATGTGCAACGCCATCAAATTCACAGAAGAAAACTTAACGAATTTGGATGGCATAGACTATATTAATGTGAGGTAGTTAAATTACATTGATTGATTTTTAAATTGTGAGACCAAAATAATGAGTATGGTCAATTTCATGAATTATTTGTGATAAAACCTAATTAAGAATTTAAGATGGAGTGTGCAGAACGGAAAATAACAAATTAAACTGCTACAACGATTCAGATTGGCCGATTTGGTCGCTTCAGCCGACCTGATGCCCACACCAACATGCAACAGTGGCTAGATCCTAATTGTTGGATGAGCAATGCTTGAGAGACTAACATTTTAAAACAAATTTTGTAAACCATATGACGTGGTTATTGATGATTAAATTACTGTTTAAGTATTAATTAACATACTTATTTCCTATTAGTCACACATTATTAAGACTAACAGATAACGTGATTGTTAATAATTGAATAATAATTGTTCAGTTACTGGTGCATTATTGATTTGGATTGAATAGTGAATTATCTCTCACACTCATAATTAAATGGCTAAAAACTTTCAACTTGGTCGATTTTAAAAATGTCTTTGCCTCTATATACATACGCTTGACTTGATGGTCGAATCATTTTCATCCAACAGGACCCTCTCCCCATCTTTTTGAGGATCTTGGGGATCCATGAATTGTATATGTTCATCGTATATCGTGCGATCAGTTTTTGTCAGGTACAGTTTGTGTTTAATTTTAAATAAAAATATTTAAAATGATTTCTGATCGCACGATGTACGATAAACAAATACGATTCACGTATCTTCGGGATCCTCAGAGAATGGATCCCATGAGAATCCGGATTCCATTTTCATAGTTAACCTTTAACAGTAGTGTAATGTCCCACATTTCCTAATCACCCACCAGCCAGGCACCAGTGCAGTCACCCAGCACCACAAAAATGCCCAAAGAGTGGTCACAGTTGTTATGCTCGATCTACTCCTATTTATTGTTTGCTGGTGAAACAAACCTGTGAGGTCCAAACCTTTTTGGAGGTCTTCGTCATCATCAATGAAAACAAAAATGTGCTGGGGGCAGGAATTTCAATTCAGTTTCTTTTTTACACAAGCGATACTGTGCTGGGGGCAGGAATTGAACTCTATACATTGAATGCATTCGAAAATATTTTTAACTTACTGAGTTACAAAACTATATCAATAATTCATCTCGGCTAAACTTGATAATATCAAAATTGCAAAAAGCAAATTAAGAGCAAGAGCAAAGCACTTGAACTATCCTTTGTAAGGCATAACAAAGAGGCTAGGATCTGGGAGGCAATAGGGCAATAGTTAGCATGAGGTATAATTTGACGTGTCATGCCAACAAGTCCCGCCTTCCAATAAGATTCTCTCTCCTCTTATTTTTGGGTGGCATAACTCAAAGACATCATATTTCTTTTGAATGGTCTAAATTATAAGGCGGGGATGGGAGGAGACAAAAATAGAATGGGAGATAATCCAAGTCTAGTTTTTTAACAGTTTGAGTTGCTACTTGGACTTCATTGTGCAGATAAGAAGCGTTCCTCCACACAAACACAGCTTGATACGTTTGTAGAAGTGTGTTATTTTGTATTTTTATCAAGCTAATTATGTACACATGTCAAACTGTGATTCGTCATTTAGAGCAACTCCAGTGTAGGAGCCCTCCTCCCAGGCTATTCACTATTTAATCCACCTAGTGAATAGTAACTACCCTTAATAAATAGTAATTGCCGTGGCAATTACCTTTTGCATCTCCACCCCTGCACTGAATAGCCCTGGCAATTGGTAATAAAATATTATTATTATTTATTTATAAAATAATACATAATAATTTTATTTGTAATTTCGGATAAGATTTTTAATCGTTCTCGTTGCGCCACGTGTCATTATCCGAAAAACCAATAGCAATAAAATATTTGTATTTTTTTATTTATAAAATAATTCAAAATAATTTTATTTGTAATTTGGGATAAGATTTTTAATCGTTCTTGTTGCGAC